>CM060937.1:687131652-689631652 GCA_030765085.1 Allium cepa | reverse complement strand
GTTTTAGGTGATCGTTTTAATACTGTGATATTCCTGTGATGCTCGAATTCGATTGGAAGAAGAATTTGGGTTTTTGGGTGGCGGAGACGGTCGGCTTTGGCATTGGCGACTTAATGGTGTTAGCCATGATGGTCGAAGGGAGGTCAGCCATCTATACATGTGCATGCGTTATCCTGTGTATCTGGAGACGCTGAGAATTTTGGATGCTTCGGGGAAGATGGGGCATGGCTCGTAGTCGTTCTCGAGTATTTTCCTAAAGAAGTAGTTGAGAGTTGGCACGGGTGAGGAACATGAATTGCTTGAGAAAATGATGGGTTGGGCTCGTGTTTCCTTTTTCAAGCTTACAATTTTTCAAACAAATAAAATATTTGAGTTTTAAAAACAAAGCAAGCTTTTAAATTAAGTTTAAGCTGATTTTAAATTTCATTTCTTTGTATAATAATGTTTTAATTATTAGTTTAAAAAGTTGTATGATGTATTTTACTTAAATTAATTAAGTAGATTCTTAAGTTTTATTTTTAAAACTTAATTTAAATACGTAATTAAGAAGTTAATGAAAAGATAAAATGTTGTAAATTTTTAGGTTAATGATAATTAAGTAATTAATAAATATAAATGGATTATCTTTAAGTTAATTAAGGTTTTGGTGATTAAAGGATACTTAAATTAGCAGAGTAATTAAAGAGAAATTAATTAATTAATGATTAAGGATTAATTAATTAATTAATAATTAAGGGTTGTGAATTAATAAATTGGAGATTAATTAATTGATAATTAGAGATTAATTAATTTGTAATAAGAGGATAATTAATAATTAAAGGTTAATTAATTGAGGATAATTAACCAATGGGATAATTACTTAATGAAGTAATTAGGGGATAATTAATTACTTAAAAGAAAATTACTTGATGGGGTTAATTTGTTAATTAATGTGATTAATTAAGAGATAATTAAGTAATTGAGGATAATTACTTAAGCTGGATAATTAAGGATGATTAATTAATTTCATTAATTAATTAAAGTAATAACAAACGGTTTGTAATTAATATTAATTAAGCAGGGTTAGTAATTAATTTATTTGGTTTAAATTAATTGTGTGATTAAGTACCCTTGCTTATGAATGATTAAATGATATTGTATGCCTTAGATTAGATGATAGCTGATATGTGATTTGTGATGCTATGGGATATGATATGTTTGGGTTGAATTGTGATAATATGGTTTATTTGTCTACGATGAATGGCTATCTAAATATGTAATTCTGGCTATAAATGGAATTGTTTAAACTTAAACAACTTTGTCTTTTGGACAATATTGGATTCGAAGAGACGGGGTCGGGTATCAGTAAATACCCGAAACCACTTCGATTTGGAATCTACAGTAATTATTTATAAATTTGATATGTGAAATCAATACGCTGGAATGGAATAAAATGGACCATTGAAACTAAGTAAGGATACTTAGGATTTGATTTGTGAAAATAAGTGTTGACTATTGCAAGTTATGAACTCATAGTAAGGTACAAGCTACCCCGGGTTTTAAATAAGTTTTATGCTTTAGTATTTCATGTTGATGGATATATTCACACTGGTTTCCAGCCTGACCCGGGTGTTACTTTGATGTAGTGCTTGGGTCGGACCGAGTATTACAACTTTTCAGGTTAGGACGTTCTGGAGCTCAGGAGGCGAGCTGGACTGCAGGAACGTATGGAGTTTTCCGCTATGTAATTCAGAGTTGATTGATTGTAGTCTGGAACATGTTGTACAACTGTCCAGTTTATTTATTTTTGGTTGTAACTCTGATGTATTGAATGTAAAGAAACAGTTACAGCTTTTCTTTGTATGAATGTTGTTATTTTGTTATTATATTTTTGATCCTCTACGAATGTGAGGCGCTATGGTTTTCTGTTCTTCTTCCTTCTTTCTTCTTTCTTTAACAATCTGGGATTTTCGGAGTCGAAAATTTCGGGTAGTTACATTTGGTATCAGAGCAGAAGGTTAAGCGAAAACCTTGGCTTTGGTAGGTTTACTCGTTAAGGATAGGGTCAATAGTACCCTCGATTGAGTTGAGTGTAGTATATACGAGGGCGTATTTGTTATTTTCTTATATAAAACATTTTAAAAGCGGTTTTAAAATTAGTTTTTATACAAGCTTATATTTGATAAATAAAGTAATAGTTTCTCTAATATATTAAGGAAATTGGTTGATTAATTATTGCAATTGAATAGGATAATAAGAATATAGGTTTGGATTCTATTAATTAAGTCTAATATGGGTTAGGGAGTTCCACCAATCCAGTCTTGGAGGAAGATGGCTAAGAGTGAAGAATAGAAAGCTAGACGCAGAGAGCGAAGAGTAGCTGCACGTAAGGATCGAGAAGAAGTAATTCAAGAATATGAGAAACAGGTTAAGGAAAGAGCTGGACCAGGGCCTTATGAAAATGTCATCTGTTATAAATGTTTCAATAAAGGTCATTACATAGCAAAGTGCAGTAAAACAAGGGAGGAATTGAAGGGTACATTCCAACGGTTTCACTCCGAGATCTTATGTTTTAAGTGTCATAAGAAAGGACATTTCCTAAACCATTACCCTGAAGTGAGAAGGTGAAGCGTAAACTAGTTGAAATGGTCAATGAGACAACTATTTGCTATCATTGCAAGAAGATGGGACACATCGCTAGGAATTGTCTCGAGAGATAGAAGAAGAATAAAGTTATGGAACGTACTGCTGGAGGCGTGAAGGTTATCCAGATTGATGGAAGGGTAGAAACATTTTATGGTAAATGTTATAAGCAGGGACATCCTATTGAGAAGTGTATGTTCGGGCTTTTGCCCTTTGGAAGGAAGTCCATAGAAGGGATTCTTGTAAGAATACCAGGGCTCTGTTCTTTTCCAAACCCCTAGGTAATAGAGAAGGTATCTAGATTTATGACTGCTGTAAGACTCTTATTTTGGATAAATGGATGTAATGTTTGAACTACTAGTTATGAATGTATGGAATATTTTATTGCAGTACAATCTAATATAAAATTATCCTTATTTATTGAGAATAGAATTGAAATTAATTCAAAAGTGGAATTGTAATGAATTAATTGAAATTTAGAATTTGAATTGAATTAATTAGGAATAAAATTAAAGTTAAATAAGAACAACCTAAATTGGAAATTTGCTAGATGAAACTAAAATTTAACTTAGGGAAGTTAAATGGATTGATTTGAGATGAGAGTTATGTGTGATCTCAAATGGATTTGAGACCTAGAATTGGGTAATGTGTGCTATTGATGGATGCTTTGGGTGAATGTTTTAAATAATTTGGATGTTTTGTACTTTGGCTTATCTTGGTATCATCTTATTGTTATTAGTAATCCAAGAAATGGTGAATTGGATCATTTTAATTGAATTAAGAAATGGATTGAGGTAATATACACCTATTACTGAAATAAAATGGAAATAATAACTTTATTTTAGGACTATTTTGATTTTGAAGTAAAATTGTAATTATAAAAATGAAATTACTTTGAACTTAAGATTTAAATGTTCAAAGGGCTGTTGAATTAAAGGTAAAAGTTAATTTGATTTAAAGGAATTAAATCAATACTTGAAAATTTAACTCGAATTTATATAATTCGAGATGGTTTAAAGTGAAATGGAATTTGAAGGTAGTTAAAATTGAAATTTTGATTAAAGTTGAATAGGTTTAAATTCAAAAGGAATTTGATTTGAATTTGGAAAGAAATTGAGGTTAATTCAACTTGAATTGGTATCGAATAAATTTAATGGATGCGAAATTGATTGGAAATGGAAATTGGGAAATGAAATTTATTTAATCTGAATAAAAAATTAAATCAATTCAAAAGTAAGTGGAAATTTAAATGGAATTGAAGGAAATAGAGATTGGAAAGTTGAACAGTTTGGCTTTGGACGATTTTTAAAATAATTTTTTTAATGTAAACTTTCTTAAATCTATTTTTCCTTGTTATTTACTATACAATCTTTCTTTTTAAAAACCCAAACTATCTTATATTTATTTTGCAATTATTTTTGGAACTATTTAACTATTTTACAACTCTTTTATAAACTAATTACTATTTTTCAACTACTTTTTAAATAATTACTATTTTACAACTATTTTGCAATTACCTAAATATTCTATAACTATTTGACTATTTTACAACTATTTATAATTACTTAACTATTTTACAATTACTTTACAACTGTTAACTATTTTTCAACCACTTATTTGTTTTAAACTTTTCAAGCTATTTTCATAATATAAGTTCGTCAGAGTGCAAACTATTTATAATTAAATACCAATTGAGATAAGAATTGTAGTGATAATCCAAATGGGGATTGAAGCAACTGTGAATAAGTGAATAGAAATCAAAATGAATGTGAATAGAAAAGGGAATTGATTTAGCTAATAATCAATGAAGATAAATAAGTAAGATATACGTATATTATTCTATTCGCATAGTGATTTGACTCAGATTTGAGCATAAAATTTCGAGATAGTATATCGATCCGAGTTGGGATTTTTCACTCGATTTTCAACCGTAAACCTAGATATGGATTTTTGATTGTTTCTGAAATTCTCTATCATAGTTATGGCTATGCAAGGAGAAAGACGGTTCAAGAAACCAGATCTGAGTACGCACTAGGAAGTCGGGTGGACGATACTAGTTCGAAAATAAAATTATGTGATCGAGTGAGCGATCAGATTTGAAGTTGTGTACGGATGGTATATGTACATCGTATGTGCCTAAATAAAGTAGATATTGAAATTTTGAAAGAATGAGGAATGGTTTTGAAAAGAAAAGTATATTTTGACAAGTATATATGAATAGAGATGGAGGTTGGACATCTCTTGAAATTCACTTTACGGAAGGTAAGTGACGTAAATAATTTTATAAAAGAAATCAAATTTGAATATTTGATTTGGAAAAAATGAAATATGTGTGTGTGTGTATATTGATTTTATATGATAAACTCCCCTTATTGAATCTTAACCAGAAGAAAGGTTTTTGAAAAATATTTGAAGTATAAAAAGGGAAACTATATAAGTGATCCAAGATTTTTCAAGGATATATATATATCTGCATATATATAAATGATTTTATGAAAATGATTTTGGGAAAAGGGTTTTGGAACCTATGGATTTTAGAAAGGCTTTTTGGGAAAAATCAAATTTTGGGAATTTGGAAAGCCAAGTTTGGAAATATCGATTTGAGATATCGATTCTGTGTAAAGGAGATTTTGATGTAAATCAAAAAGGTTATGATTTGAAAGATACTATAAGTGCATAGTATAAAGTGTTTTGAGATTGGCTCTGGGGAAAAAGGCGCTCCCATTGGAATGAACTTCATTAAGAGATCCACGGGGTGGGTTTGCCTTGAGCCCTAAGGGGGAGGCTCTAAATTGAATTCTGGGAGGAAGTCCGAACAAACTAAAGTTCCTGAGTATTTTGTGTTATGGGCAGCGAAAATTAAGGGCGTTGTTGCCTACAGAGACATTTGGGTTATGCTGTGATGACAGTGTAACTCTATGTCACTGCGATCTACTGTGGACCATAGCGGAAGTCGTGTGTGCCTTGAGAGCCAACAGTCTACGTTTGATTTTGCCAGGATGGCAATGTAACATCGGTAGACTGCGACCTATGATGACATAGTGAAAGTCGAGAGGCCGTGAGAGCCTAAGGCTACATTGGGAATTGACTGATGTAGTCTGCGACCTATCTGGGAGTGGTGAAGTTTCATTTGGCAGTGAAAATCAAGGGCGCTGATGCTTACAATTACATGGACTTTTGCTGGGACGACAACGTAACCATTAGTTTAACTGCGACCATGGAGGGGTTGATGATTTCCAGAGCATTCTCACCAAAGATGTTTCCTCTATTTCAAAAATGTTTTCTATAGTTTCACAAAGTTTCCGAAAATGTTTTCCAAGTAATATCATTGGGTATTGAAAATGGGTCTGCTAAGTACTTATAGATTTTTAGTCCTACGCCTGATCAACGTATGATCGAATTTCTGTAAGAACGAGGATGGACTTGTGGAAACATCGGGTTATAAAAAGTATTTTTATAAAACTATTTTGGTAATATTATATAGATTTTAAAGTGCTTTTATAAATTTTTTTAATAAAATAATTTATAGTTGAAAATGATCAAAGACTAATTTAACTAATAAATGGCAGTATAATTGAATCTCTGGCTTTGTTCCTTTTCGAGGACGAAAAGATTCAAAGGGGCAAGGAATGCGATAACCAAGGTTTTTGGACATCAGGTAATTGGATAATTATCTGATTGAACTATTTAAAAATACCGATTTATAAATTGAACAAATAAATCTTATAATAAATATTTATATCTGGATAAAAATTTATTTGATAATCTCCTAATTTAATTACTTAAAATTTACAAATTATTCTTTTAAAAACAAAAAAATAATGATTGTTTATATATATAGATATAAATAGATTTTAAATAGGATTATTATTTACAAATTATATTTGTGTTTGTTTAAATATATATATATATTTGAGTTGATTTTAAATTGGATTTTAAATTAAATTTGAATTTGGATTTAAAAGATTGATATCTTAAAATATTTTGGTTTTAAAAGTATATATTTATGATTTTTTATTAGAATATAATTTGTTTTACATTATTTTCTTTAAAAGATTTTATTTATATAAATTAAGAAAAGGTATTTATTAATTAGTAATTTAACATAAAAGCCTATAAACCATTTTAAAATTATTTAAAAATGCATAATGACAAGTGTTAGTTTATAAATCATCTTAATAACAAGTGTAATGAGATTAAATTATATAAATGACAAATGTTAACGAATTTAACAAGTTTCACCAATTTATTTTTATTTTCCTTTATTTTTAATAAATCCTAATTAAGCCTATATAAACATATATCTCATTTCTTCACTTCCTTTTCCCTATCTTCATTTCAAAATAAGAAAAAGAACAAACCTGTAAAACATTTCACACCAAATCAAAACTAAAGCCTGTAACAAAAATTCTCAAACCAGAAATTAACCAAGCAATCAACTTATTCAACCTGTAATCAAAAGCTTTGATCATCTCAGTCACAACAAAGTTTCCAGTTCATAATCAAAGCAAGATCATCTCTGTTTTCAAAGCTAAACTTTCTCAACAACAATAGTTTTCCAGTAAACAAGTTTTCAGAGATCAAAAGCAATTCAAGTTTCCAGTTAAATAAGTTCAAGCATTTTTCAAATTCCAGTTTTTAAGCATCTCAGTTTAAAGCTCTCTGTATATTAAACAGGTGAGTAAAAAAACTTTAAAATTTATCTTAAACTTGATGCATGTGATAATTCTGGAGTTTTACGACATAAATATGCAGTTGCATGATTGTATAAATAAGTTTGAACGTATATACATAGTTGATATACAGATGTGCATGTCTGATATGTCTATGTTCTTCTCTATTTCTTGTTACAGAGTTTTAAAATTCAGATCACAATTCAATATCTCTTCATCTAATCTCTGTTACGTTTTAATTTTCAAACAAGAAATGTTTTTTTAGTCATAGATTAAGTTTTAAAAACAAATTTAGGTGAAATTAGTTGGAATTTTATCTGGAAAACGGAAGATACAATAGAAATTTAAAAACTGTTGAAATCAAGCATCATAATTCCGTGTTTCACTTATATAATCTTGATCGTCATCAAGATTCATGAATTTTAAAGGTAGAATCTCAAATTTTAGTGTGGGATCGAGTGTGTAATTCGGTGTTGACCAAAAAATGGAATTTCGTCGATTTTCGACGATCTAAAGGAATTTGGTCATCGAGATTGATGTTGAAGGAGTTTCAGGGGTTGGCGAGGACTAAAAAAAAATAGAGGAAAGGTTTCTCAGTCGTCGTGGTGGCGCGGTGAGACTAATCTAGGGTTTAAACATGGGTTTTGGTCGTGGATGATTTGGAGGCCATTGCGGCATCGACGATGCATAAGTTCGATCAGCGTTAGGGGAATTGTTGCATAGGGCTCCGTTGAAGGGTAGGTCAGAGTGTCAATCTCCCCGATGGTCTGTGGTGATGTGGCATGGAGGTTTTAGGTGATCGCTTTAATACTGTGATATTCCTGTGATGCTCGAGTTCTATTCGAAGAAGAATTTGGGTTTCTGGATGGCGGAGACGGTCGGCTTTGGCATCGACGACTTGATGGTGGTAGCCACGATGGACGGAGGGAGGTCGGCTATCCATACATATGCACGCGTTATCCTGTGTATCTGGAGACGCTGAGTATTTTGGATGCTTGGGGAAGATGGGGGCGTGGCTCGTAGTCGTTCTTGAGTAGTTTCCTGAAGAAGTGGTTGAGAGTTGGCTCGGGTGGGGAATGGGAATTGCTCGGGAAAATGATGGGTTGGGATCGTGTTTCCTTTTTCAGGCTTATAAGTTTTCAAACAAATAAAATATTTGAGTTTTAAAAACAATGCAAGCTTTTAAAATCAAGTTTAAACTGATTTTAAATTTCATTTCTTTGTATAATAATGTTTTAAATATTGGTTTAAAAAGTTGTATGATGTATTTTACTTAAATTAATTAAGTAGATTTTTTAAGTTTTATTTTTAAAACTTAATTTAAATATGTAATAAGAAGTTAATGAAAAGATAAAATGTTGTAAACTTGTAGGTCAATGATAATTAAGTAATTAATAAAGATAAATGGATTATCTTTAAGTTAATTAAGGTTTTGGTGATTAAAGGTTACTTAAATTAGCAGAGTAATTAAAGAGAAATTAATTAATTAATGATTAAGGATTAATTAATTAATTAATAATTAAGGGTTATAAATTAATTAATTGGAGATTAATTAATTGATAATTAGAGATTAATTAATTTGTAATTAGAGGATAATTAATAATTAAAGGTTAATTAATTGAGGATAATTAACCAATGGGATAATTACTTAATGAATTAATTAGGTGATAATTAGTTACTTAAAAGATAATTACTTGACGTAAGTAATTAAAGGGTTAATTTGTTAATTAATGTGATTATAACTACTTAAGCTGGATAATTAAGGATGATTAATTAATTTCATTAGTTAATTAAAGTAATAACAAACAGTTTGTAAGTAATATTAATTAAGGAGGGTTAGGTAATTAATTTATTTGGTTTAAATTAATTGTGTGATTACTTAACCTTGCTTATGAATGATATTGTATGCCTTAGATTAGATGATAGCTGATATGTGATTTATGATGCTATGGGATATGATATGTTTGGGTTGAACGTGATAATATGGTTTATTTATCTGTGATGAATGGCTATCTAAATACGTAATTCTCGCTATAAATGGAATTGTTTAAACTTAAACAGCTTTGTTTTTAGGACAATATTGGATTCGAAGAGACCGGGGTTGGGTATTAGTAAATACCCGAAACCACTTCGATTTGGAATCTAGTAATTCTTTGTAAATTTGATATGTGAAATCAATAAGATGGAATGGAATAAAATGGACCATTGAAACTAAGTAAGGATACTTAGGATTTGATTTGTGAAAATAAGTGTTGACTATTGCAAGTTAAGAACTCGTAGTAAGGTACGAGTTACCCTGGGTTTTAAATAAGTTTTATGCTTTAGTATTATATGTTGATGGGTTTACTCATGCTGGTTTCCATTCAGGCTGGAGTTTTTCGCTGTGTAATTGAGAGTTGTACTGATTGCAGTCTGGGACATGTACGACTGTCCAGTTTATTTATTTTTGGTTGTAACTCTGATGTATTGAATGTAAAGAAAAGATTACAGCTTTTCTTTATATAAATGTTGTTATTTTGTTATTATATTTTTGATTCGTTGCGAATGTAAGGTGCTGTTGTTTTCTGTTCTTCCTCCTTTCTTCTTTCTTTAACAATATGGGATTTTTGGAGTTAGAAATTCCGGGTTGTTACAGACTTCTTATCCAAGTTCCTAGCTTATCTAGATGTTGCTCTTATACAACTATCACCCAATGTGTATACCTATTTTCTACCCCTGGAGCTCATGGCATTAGAGTCCGGCATTCCCACTTTTAATGCTAAAGTGTTGAATTATCTTATTCGACTGGTTAAGCTTAGCAACTTGAACAATCAAACCTTTAGAGCCAATTCCCTCGAGAAGTTAATATCTTAGAGGGTGAAAAAAATTCAAGGACTGGGACACATGGTTATTCTTTGTTAAGTGCTTTCCCAACATTAGTTCTCTTCTCCTCGTAAGTTGATCTCGGACTTTATTTTTCCATTTAATTGTTTCCCTTCGCTAGTCTATGCTTCTTCGACAGTTGCTTTTATTAAAGAACTAAATGAAGAAAATAGGAAATAGTAAAGTCATTGATCGCTGCTTCAAGCAAGATTGGAAATAGGTCAACTCTGTTGAACCTTTCCAATTTACAAAAGCATTTCCGTATGCCAGCTGGTCAGAGGGTACTTGACCAACCTCCTCTTGTCCAACGTACATCTTAAAGCAAGCACTTCCTTTCTTTGGGCGATCTAAAGAACTTCTCCCCAACATCTCCAATTTGTCCCGATCACTCTGGTAGACTTAAATGTAGTACTGGTGGTTTATTACTATGTTACTTCTTAAATTACTTTACTAACTTATAATTTATTTGAATTTTCTACACTTGTTCCTTAGATTGAACAACCTACGAGTGATCCGACTCTCCCTACTTCTACTTCTCATGCGTCATCTTTATCTCAGGCTATTGTTAGGTTGAAGATGGCCAAAATAAAACAGGAAAAAGAGGCCGTGGCGGAACCATCTCCCAAGAAAGCCAAGATTGTTGAAGTTCCTGATTCTCCGCCACGAGAAGAGGGGGTAGTTTGTAGAAATTGATAAATCCTTGGAGAGTGCAAGTATCGAAGTTCCTCTCGATCAATCTAAGAAGACTCCCTCAAGGGTTGATCCCCTCTCTCGCATTGTCGTCTCGAGCTCTCCTAGTGATTGAGCAGATGTAGAAGGATTTGGGGACTTCAACCCTTTCCCTAGAGCTTATTCCTTCTAGACCATCATCTCCTATGCCCTCAAGCGATTTTGAAAATATAGCCCAGTCTATCTTGAATTCTTCTTCTTTTGCCTCTATTCACTCGCCTTCCCTTGTTTTTGATCTAGCGGGTCATTACTGGTCCATTATAGAACAACAAATCTTGGTACACTTCACTTCGCTTAACTTTATTGTTACTATTTTTCCTTAGGTTTTTGACTTATGTTATACTTCTTCTTTCAGATTTCCAAGAGTTGGCTCTCACTGCATGAAAATGCAACAAAATCCTCCACGGAATCATCTAAGCTCCGAGGAGAAATTTCACATTTAAATGCCAAATTTCTTCCCTGTCCATGGAGAGAAATGTGGTTATGATAGAGTTAGAGTGACCGAGGGCTTCTCTTGCCTAATCAGAATCTATTATTTCTAAGGATAGGAAGGCTCATCAACTTCTCGCCAACAAGAATTTGACCTTGAAAATGGCCTTTATAGAATCCGAAGAAAAAAAAAGCTTGGATGGCTGCAAAAAAATCGTCTCTAAAGAAGAATTTGAAGAAAAATAAAGATTCTCTTAAATTGGCCATCGATACTATTTCTAATGCGGAGCAACGGGTGTCTTAATTCCTTGATACTTCTCTTGAAGACATCATTGCCAATTCTTTTGAAGACGCTATGATGCTTGTTTATGCCGACAACGTCGGTAAATGCCTTGAATTGAGCTTTCCCTTACTCGACCCTGCTCTCGTCAATAGGATCATGGAAAAAATTACAAAGATAGAGTAGGAGATTGAAGTCGTTGAAAGAGAAGAAATCGATGCCTAAAAAAAATCTATCTTTCAAAGTCCCTTCCTTTGAAGTAGACCCCGACTCCGAAGATGAAGGTGACAAAAATGAAAATGCTAAGGAAAAGAGGGGCAACGGTGATGATTATAATGATAGATGATGATGATCACGATGATAATAACGAAGACGGAGGTCAAGGATTAAGTGGCGATAGGGGTAGTCACACTGACGCTCCTAAAAAAGATGGCGATGACAACACAAGGACTTCTGAAAATGTCAATCCCGATCCATCTTTTCATGAAGCAAGCCTATCTAAACCCCTTATACCTTCTAACCCTTAAGAGGCGCCTACTCACATTAATATGGAAGAACCAAGAGAGAAAGAGCAAGTCTCTTAGGCGTAAATTCCCGTCTCTCAGGTATGGGATTCTTTGTTTAAATAGCTTTCACTTTCAAGATAGTAATAGTTTAAATCCTTTATCTCTACTACTAATAAAGGAAATTGATTGAACTAATTTACTCGGTGTCATTTTGAAATTCCAAAAATTCCCTTGCTTTCTGTTTACATGTTTGCACTCAAACAAAATATTAACGTATACAATAATACAACCAGCCCGTGTGCAAAGCACAGGCCCATACTAGTCTTAGATAAGGAGGAAACCCATTCACCCCTGTGAACCAAGATTGAAAGAAAATAAGTGGAAATAAATAGTTTGCATATTGAGTCACAAGAACAGTTGAAAAAACACAACATTCTTTAGAATAAATATCATAGGTTTAACAAGAGTGCGGCAGTGTTAGCATCCTTCAAACATCAAGAAGCTGCCCAACAACTGAGGAGAGTGCGCGTTCGATATGATGGTCTTCTAAAAGAGAATCAAGTGTTTATCACGCTTTTTTGGAAGTTGATTGAGGAGAGAAACATTTTGGTAGACTTACTATACAAAGCTTATTGTAGACACCCAACTGTAGATTTCTCATACTTAGGTGATTTTAGTGGAGGTCTACTTAGGTGTTTACACAAGAGATACTTGGATGAATTTGGATCTGACCCACATCCTAGAGCATGTTGGAACTTACCACAAGTCAGATCAATTCCCCAAGAACTACCTCCTAATAAACTCAAATACTATAACGACAAGTTTATTTTAGAATTATTTTCAAAGTCAATTTTGTATGAACCAGATGAACAGTCATAATTGTGCAATAATATTGATTTGCGAATTTTTGCTTTGATCTTCCTTTTATACTTAGCTCTATTCTACTACGTTATTATAGAAAGAATGTCCCCCTTAGTAGCTTTGCTTCTAAAGATTATCTAAGCAAGTATGTTAAACTGAGAAGAGACTATCTTGAAAAGGCGTCAATTTGAGATCTTCAAAATTAGCCAGATATTGCTTTCTTAGAGATATGCAAAAACTTTATATGGAACATCCTCGACTCCATTTTGATTTTCTCGGTGAAGAAAAAGAAAAGCTACTTAAGGAAATATGGACATATCATACTAATTTAATATGTGGTTGCGATAGTCCTACTGCCGGGGAATGAGAGTGTAGCAAATATCCTCCGGTTATTACTCTAGAAGGAATTAATGTTCCTTTTGACTCAACAGTTATTCTTTCTGCTAATTCATTGAATAAAGTTAGAAATGAAGTTTCCTAACTTTATTTGTAAACAAATGTCTAATTGTACTTTTTAGTTTCATTTATACTTAAGTTGTAGTCTTCTATTGTTATAATAAAGAGATGGATTACTCAAGTTTTGACTTTAATTTCTTTTTCTTTATTTGTTTAATAGGAGTTACAACTATTTGCAACACCACTCTCATTAGATTCAACATCATGCTTTGTCAACATCAAAGATTGGTTATTAATAGATCTTGAAATGGGAAGCTCCTTGATGATCCTTTATCCGCTCATTTCCGGGGCAACATTGAAGCACTAAAATGGCATAGGGGATTTTTGCTTTAGAAAAAAATTATTAGAAATCTTAACAATCAGATCGCCAATCTAGAAGCAGACAATAATGGAAAAAACGAAATGATTTCATCACTGAAGCGTCAAATTAAATCAAATCCATCAATTAATTTTGATGATAAGATGTCTAAACTCTTCCAACAAATAAGCGATTTGGAGATTAAATTAATGGATAGTCAAGCTCAATGCGAATTATTAGATTTCATTATGGGGAATAATATCTCGAACATTGATTTACCAGTTTCTCCCGCTATTTCATCTATCGCAAAATCTACAAAGTCTACTTCCCTTGCTGTCGAGAAGTTCCCTACTATGACTAATCCTCCTTCTGGCTTAGACGAGAAGGTAGTGGGAGAATGGTGCAGGAAAGTTAAATTTGAAATGATGAAGTATTTCGATGAACAACAAAAAGTTAGATACTCGCATCATATAAATGAATATGTAGCTAGGATTCAAAAGCTTGAATGCAAAAAGTACCACTTCCCGATGCGTATTGCTAATTTGGAAAAGGAGAATAAAACTCTTAAAGGCGCAGACAAAGCTTTTAATCGCACTTTGAAAACCAACATCGAGATTATTAATGATGAAGGCAAGATGAGGAAGAAAGAGAAGAAACTTAAAGAGGTTCTTCACATTGCTATCCATCACATCGTAGATCCTTTAATTGCCGAAAACCTTAATAAAGATGTTCAAGATTTATGAACAATTCATATTTATGAAACTATATATTTGTTATGTACACTTGTAAATAATTTCATAAATTATGTAAGTTACAAAATTTTCGTAAATATCACATGGTTGTGAACCTTTCTTGTAACGTTGTTTTTGAATCATCTCTTTGATAACTTGTACGATGATTTCTATATTTTTGGATCATTTAATCCTTTATACTATTCTGCTTTTCCTAAAATGAAAAAAATAAACAATATTTCTTATCGTTAGCTTGAAAATTATATAAAAAGTATATTCATGTCATTTGCAGAAATTAACCAAATTATCATGTTATCATGTGAAAAGTGATCCTGTAATTGAATATAACTAAATGTCTTGAATCCCATCTTTGGTAATGATGAGAGATAATCAAGAATTCAGCTTTGATTATATCATGAGATTATCAAAAGTCCGATGGTAGAAAACTATAGATTCAACCAAGGATTTAATTATAGATGTATAGAAATCCAACTTTTTGAGATAACTAATAGAAAATCAACAATGATCATGTAATAGAAGTCTATCAACCCAGATTTAGGAATTAATGAATGAAATTTAAAAGTTAGAAGGCCCTAAACCTAGATTCGGGTATTTGTGGATGATAGCTAGAAGTCCATAATAATAATCTTCTTAATAGAAATCTTTAGTCTAGATTCAGGCATTAATGAGTGCAGTCTAGAAAATAGTTATTTCCCATAAATCCAGACTCGAGTATGATGAAGACCGTAAATTAGAAGATCTGAAACCTATATTTGGGTATTAATAAGTGAAATATAAAACTCAATAATGAATGACCCAAAACCCAGATTCGGGTATTAATAAGTGAAGTTTGGAAATTCTTCTTTGATGATTAGTTAGAGGCTGCAGATTCTAATTTATGCCTTGTATGTAATTGCTATTTGATCAGCTTCTTTCTCGAGCTTGGATGTCTTAGTCCATTGTCTGATATGCTGCTTCTCGGGCTTGGACATCGTACCCCATAGTTTGATATGTCGCTTCTCGGGTTTGTACATCGTAGTCCATAGTTTGATATGCAGCTTCTTAGGCTTGGACATCTTAGTCCATAGTTTGATATGCCGCATCTTGGGCTTGGACGTCTTAGTCCATTGTTTGATACGCCGCTTCTCAAGCTTGGACGTCTTAGTCCATTATTTGATATGCCGCTCTTGGGCTTCGATGTATTAGTCCATTGTTTGATATGCCGCTTCTCGGGCTTAGATGTCTTAGTCCATTATTGTCTGGTGCGCTTGGTTAGCTCATTCTTAAGTTGGAATCCAAGGACTTACCCAACCTCCCTCCAGGAGGCGCCTTGCCCTAGCCATAACATGGCGCACTCAAGGGATTATTCGATGCCTTAGCCAGGCCATATCATGGAGGGACCAAGGGTTTACTTTGTCCTCCCTCTATGAGGTGCCTTGACCTGGCCATAGCGTGGCGTGGTGAAGGGCTTGTTCGGTGCCTTGGCCAGGTCATAATGTGGCGGGACTAAGGGCTTATTTCGTCCTCCCTTTAGGAGGCGCCTTGACCTTGCCATAGCATGGCGTGGGCAAGAGCTTATCGATGCTTTAACCTAGCCATAATGTGGCGCAGACAAAAGCTTACACTCCTCCCTTCATGAGGTGCTCTACCCTAGTCAACTCGATGCAGACAAAGGCTTTGACCAGTTAAGGTAATGTCCAAGTGAAAGGAGTATTTCACTCCCAACCATATAAATTTTCTTTAGTAAAGTGATTCTTTATTGACTTCATTTAGGATCTCCTTGTAAACCCATTAATTTTTCCTTATCTGAAAAAGTTAATTATCATTCCTTCAAGTGCTCTGCAGCAATTGTTTCATGTCCATTCATCATATGGTAATGGCAATAGGATCCTCCTAAGTTCCTTTCATTTTTAGGAGTTTTCTTTTGGGATGGCCTATAATTGAGTTCATCCTTAATTATCATGTAGATATTCTCAATAAATGTTGTTAAGTTGCATTCTTTTGGAAATCTTGACTTGAAGTTTGTTTCTCGAGGATGGTTTCTAGGTCTTTTATTACTTGGCTCTGGAGTTCCACCTTTATCCACTGATTTTCTTTTTATAAATCTTTGTAGTTCCGGTGTAAGTAGTATCCCATTTTTTATTGACCCCATTTATGTGCAAGGGAATTGTAGTCAGCCATTATTCTTTCAAATATTGTGCCTCTGGTATAATGTTGAATTGTTTTTCTCATTTGATCAAACAAGTCGCCACTCCCATTTTCCTTTTCTCATATGGCGAAGATTGGGGTGGGGCCCATATGAAAAGGGTTTAAACTCAATTTAAGTCGATCATAAGCTTCAACTTTCTTTTTCCTTATGATCCTTAAAGCCTCCATCCTTAACAGTCATTCTTATTGTAGATTCCTATCATTAATCATTTCATGCTAGAATACAATTAGATGTGGCTCCAAGTAACCTCGCTTGGATCTTTTAACTTTACCAATCATGATGAAGTTAGGTCTAAAGTGAGTAAGCTTGGAATAGAATTGGGTTAAAAATGGTGTTGGAAGTTTAACAAGAGTGGAGGTTCAAGCCCTCCTTCTAGTGCCAAAATGTTAACAAGAAATCTTGTCAACACTCCAAAGTAGAATTCAAGATAATAGATGTCCCATTTAGTCGTTAGTCGACTAGGTTTAAACACTTCGATCCTCTTTTTGACACCTTTCAAAGTAGATGAACAGATATGGGGTCTTATCGAAACCTCACTTTCAAAATGGTTGCGGTAACTCAAAGGTTAAATCTAATGTTTTAGGATATGGGATAAATGGATGGATTTCGACTTTGTCGAAAGCTTACTTCTTTGGTAACTCTGGCTTGGATTGTTAAGGCTGAGGATTTTGGCCAAGTTTATGGTTTCGACTAACTAGAAAGATAAGATTTAGAGATTTGTGGTTTGGTGCTAGATCCAAGGTTTTAAATATCGGATTTCGGTCACGTTTCGTCTCGGGATTTTTACACAAGTTGTCTCGTATCGGGGGAGATCTCGGACAAGATGAGTACATATCGGGTGTACATCTAGGATTGACATTTCGGGTCTTATTATGCATCTCAGAAATATCTCGGATGTACTTATGTGTCTAAAATTGACGTGTCAAAAATTTATTTAATGGTTATAACATTCTTATTATAAATAAAAAAGATAACATACTTGATTTACATGGAAAAAGGAATATTTTTGAAAGAGTAGTAGCTTGATTAGCTTAATTGATTTGGTAATGATTGAATAATATCATTTTATTTGAGCATAATAAAGAAGTGAAACATTTCGCTATAACTTATTAAGATAAAAAGTAAAGTATATGTTCAGGAATTTGGTAAATTATAATTAGATTGAGTAGTTTCTTTTGAATCAATATGAAAATAAAAATATTATGCAAAATACGAAAAACGTATAATTTCGGGCGAGATCTCGAATTGAGATTTGGATCTATATTTCGGGTGAGATTTGAATATCTCGGACGAGATGAGTGTCGAGGGAGATATGGAGGAGATTTGATGTCATGTCTCACTTAAGTGTGAAAATGAGATCTTGGAGGAGATCTTGGGCGATATATAGGAGATATAAAACCATGGCTAGATCCTAAGTGTTTTGGGCTATGTATGAGGTTTCGACTCAGTCGGAAGGGATCTTTTGACGAAGTCGACATAGATAGAACATAACCGACCCCAGTTTAAATCTCTAAACAATAGCATACTAAAAACATGAGAATCTCTTATCTTTAACCAATGACGTACACAATGATCAATTTTCCCAATTCTATTCCCAAATCAGGGTTACAAGTTTACAATTGTAAGAAAGTATAAGTTAGGATCCCCAAAATTATACACCTAGGGTCTTAATTATAGATGCGGGTTGGCACCTTTCGACCATTCGACTTAGAGCCTTCGACTTGGTCGAAAGGTGGCTTTATATACTTTCCTCACCTTTGACACTTGTGCATCCCGCTACAATGCTTTTGATTCAACTTGAATGTTTCCGTTTTCGTCGAAACGGGTAGACACGACCTTTCTTTTGTATTGCTTTTATTATTGCAAGTATGTAGGAGTAAGAGCTTTCGACTATGTCCTCAGGTTTTCCTATGGAGTTTCAAAGGTGTAACGACCCGTAATTTTAACACTTTGAAAATAGGATATTTAATTATTTTAAATATTCAAATGTAGAATTTTCAAAATTAAACAATCATGTTTTTATGATGAATAAGAACGGTAAACTTATTTTTGATATTGAATAAAGATTTTGGTTTCTTATTGAAAAATTGACAAAAGTCAGATTCCGATAAAGTAGAATAAATATTCGAAAGGAGATGTTTTGTATAGCATATGGGATTTATATATCTATCTTATTTTCAATTCCCTATGCTAGTGATTTTTGGTTGTCGCAACTATGTTTTACGCAACATTCGTTTTGACCCAAATAAATATATTTAAAGAGAACGCTTTTCTTATAGTATAAAATATATACTTAATTCTGATTTATGTATATGTAGTATTTTCTAGGTGTTGAAAATTAAGCGAATAATGAATTACTTATTATTAAATAAGTATATGGAAATGTTTTCCAATGTAGAAGTTGACATGGTTTTGAGAGTATATCTTTTTAATGATAATTTGAAGTGAATATTTGGCAAGTGATTTAATTAATAAAAGATTAATTAAAAGGGCCTAGTGATTGTATATGGTGCTGAATATTTGTTTGTTTGCTTTGATAATTAAATAACCGACTATCAAAATTTGGCCATTTTATTTCCTCGACTTGATGTGGGAACTATTTAGTTGTACACTTAGTACATAGCCTTTTGTGTAGGCTTGATTATCGTTTGTGTTGAGGATGTTGATTCATATAGTGCGGAGTATTACTCCAATTTATCGAGCTTCCTTCTTGGCCCGAAGGATAACAAGTTGAAAGTTGAAGACTTGATAAGTGTATGAGACTTAGTTTCTATGTGAGGTTGAGAAACACTTTTGCATTATTGGTGCAAAGAGACCTGGATCAGATTTATCTGAAAACCACTTCGTACCAATGTATATGCGACGATTGTGAAGGTTGTTTAGGATGATATTGATATTCAGGATTTTCATAGTGGGGGACTTCTTGTTGATCGTTTGGGGTTAAAATCCCAATATACATATAGTAACAGTGGTCTCTTCATTATGAAATGTCCATTGCAAGGACTATTCGCTACTAATCCTAGGGATTTCCCGACAGGATGTGGTAGGAAAGTACCTTCGGTTTATCCTATTCTTGGAAACTTGTATGGATGTTTGTCTGACATTGCATTTCTACGGGTTACGTACATTCGTTTTTACAAACGTACATCAATGGTGGCGGAGAAGGCAACTTCTCTTAGCTTAACATCCTCCTTGAGACGTACGAGCTTAGTGGTTGTATTTTTGTAGAAGGCAATTAGTAGTCAGCAGAAATGGCCTGTGGCATTCAAAGTGATGTGATTGTGATTTGTAAAAGGTAATCGTTACCTCAGGCTTCATCAACCGGAAATGACCAAAACAGGGTTAGATGCTGGGTCGCTCCTAAGTAGGATATGATCATCCTCTTCTAGATATATCTTTACACGCTATGACGTTATGTACGTGATTAATGTGGTTTATATGCTCCGAGGGCCCTTGGTAAAGGTCGGTAACGTCTGGAGGATGACATAATTGGTACTATCTAGTTATAGAGGTGGGCTGGTCTCGTGTTGGTAAACGACATATGTTCTGTGCCTCAGGACATCCATCTAGAGGTGTACCCATTAGAAGGTAGTCCATTCACCTGGTCATATGGAAATCCAAACTCCACTACGTACCTGCCATTTTGATTGTATTACCCATTTTGGTCTATATGCTAGAATTTAATCAATGTAACAATATCAGCTATGATTAATATTATTTGTATACTAGCACTATTATAATATCAAATGATTCGAAATGAAATGTTTTAGTTATTGTAAGATAAAAACATGTCCGTGTTTATGTATGGACTTGTCTTACGAGATACTTTTGTTTTGATAAAGGAAAAGTTTGGTAATTTAATAAATTCAGTTGAGTTTATTTCTCATGCTGGTACCAGATTGATCTGGGCGTTCTTCCCTTTCAATGCTCCAGTCAGACCGAGTATATTTACAGTTTCAATTTGGTGCTTTTGGAGCTTCAGCAATAGAGCTGGAGATCTTCATTTTTGTATACACATTTCTGTTTTGATTATTGTTTATCCGCTCCATTGCTTAGTTGTTGTACATTTTCAACAATTGTGAGGATAGGTTATTATAACTATCCAGGCTGATAACTATTGATTGATTATTGAACTCTGATTCATGTATGTATATATAGTTTCTGTTTTGTAAAGATCATTGATATGGTATTATATATTTTCCGCTGCGATGTGAGATTCCGAATTGTTCTGTTTTGTTCTATCTTCTCTCCTTCTTCTCTTCTCTTCTTCTTTTGCTTGATTATCTTCAGCATGATAGAGGGTCCTCGCTTTGTGAACCATGACGAAGCTTAGACTCTTACCCCTACATGTCCCTAGTGTGGAAGGGTTGGTTAATAGTCAAGAGGCTTGCCGTAAAAGCAGTTTCGAGGTACCACTTGTGGTCACCTCCATGTTGAAAAGCAGGAGTACCCCCATGTTGAAAAAGCAGAAGGGTAACAGGATGGTTGAAAAGCCGATCGGGGCGGGTATGGAATTGTCCATTCATCATCGAAGGTGTTGTTGGTTTTGATGCAGTAGGTAGCTTCCGAATGCATGCTTGCGACTTGATATGGAACCTTCCCTGGATGTTAAAGGCTTCGAACGATTCGAAATGCATGATTATGCTTTCTTAAGGGTTGTTCTGATCAAGGCATCTTTCTGAGTAGTTTGAATGAAGGTGATACCTTTGGCTTCAAAAATTCTAGCGTGCATGCTTCTTTCGAAAGGTACTCCTCTTATTTGAAACGTCTTCATATAGGCAAAAACATCTATTTCGAAAGCTAGACATTGACGTGAAAGGGAACTTTCAACTACATTGACTCCTTCGAAAGCTTATAATACATCTGGCTTTTGGCTATAGCATCCCTTCGACTCTTTCGAAAGGCTTTGTTGGTGTTGTCATTTCTTGTTGTTTTCTCCTTTTCACTATTTTGGTTTCGACAAGGTTGAAGTAGGAATTTGTGGTAATAGTTAATAAGATTTATTAACTTTTAAAAGTAATTAGTTAATAAAATTAATTAATTTGAATACATCATTTGTAAGTTAATTATTTAACTTTAATACATCATTATCAAAAGATTAATCAACCTTAAACAACATTAAATAAATTGATTAATTAATTTCAAAACATCGTTAACCAAGTGATTAGTTAGTTTTAAACACATCGTTAATAAGTTAATTTGTTAACTTTAGTCCATATTAATTAAATAATTAATAATTAAATTAAGTAATAATTATTAAAATAATTAATTATTTTTTAAGAGACCGTTGATAAAAAACTTGCTTAACTTGTAAAATAATTCCAAGCATGATAATGAAACCAAACAGTTTCGATAAAAGATGATTTTCCGAAAGTGCGATATAGCGACTATCGCTATACAGACAGTTTGGAATTCGATTATATGACATTATCAATAAAACCAACTAGCACAAAGCAAAGTTATGAACACACATACTAGATAATTCACTATGACACAACATGTAATAAGTATTTGTTAGCAATATAATTACTTTAGCCACAAAATTTTCATATTTGATTACTACACGCAAATTAACTTCAAAATATGACAACTTTTTGCAACATTAAACCAAACCAACTCCCAAACCAACACAATACATATACAATAATTTGTCAAACTCATGCACTATCATCATGACACCTTAACTTGGACTTTTGGGCCCCTAAATAAGCTGGGTTTGGGTTCGGCCTAAGTAATAAGGTGCTTGGCCTTGGGGTTTTGAGGTGGAAATGGATTTGGTTTTGGTAGAGGAGTGTTCGTAGGTGCATATATGGAGTTTAACTTGATTTTTAGAAGTGTATTCGTTAGTTTTGGCCTGAGAATTTCTCTTGGAAGCCATGTAAGTGTTCATGTCTATGAAGAAATAAGAAATGAAGACGGAAATGAATATGTAAAGTGGATAATGTTTGGAGATGTGGATTATTTATAGGCAAAAGAGATGTAGTGGTGATTAAAATGTCTTATTAACATAAAATAACAAAATATAATCCAATAACATGCTTCCATACCTCGCCCCTCACCGTAAAGCACACTTTACCCACTCTTAGGTCCACCTACACCATGCTTTAGATACTTGTTAAAGGTAGGGTTAGGGTATTTAATTAATTTCCTAAGGCTATTTAATGTATTTTTTGTGCATTTAATGTCAACTCAAATTTTATATTTAAACTAAGCTTGATTATTAACTTTAACACATTGATTATCTAATCATATGACATATGTGCATGTGTGTGCATATGTGATATAGAATATGCATGATTTTTTCGGCGACCTTTTAGATGCTGAAAAGTTGAATTTTCGAAAAACGTTTTTCGGTCACATTTTATATTTTTATTTGAATTATTTTTTTGGTAAAAAAATTCTAAAATGATTTTAATGCTTAAAATAATTTTATTTGGTTATTAAAATCCATTATTTAAATATTTAAAAATGATTTAAATATTTAAACACAAAACGATTAACTTACGGGTCGTTATATCTTCTTCCTTTCTTAATTTGAAAAATCTCCTCTTTTTAGTTTAAAAAGTTTGAAAATTTAGTTGATAGTGGGGTTGATCTTGCTTTGCTAAAGGAAAAGATCCGATTTTTTTCATTTTAAAAGCTGAAAGTTGAGAACACTAACCCTTGTTTCATACTTTTGAAAATGATAAATATTGTGAAATATTCAATCTTTTTTTAATATAGATTTGATGGAAAAATATAAAATGTGTGCATTAATTAGTAATTCAATTTTGATTTCAAAATCATGGTTTAGGATATTGTTTAAAAATCAGATTTTGTTTGAAAAAGAAGGATATGCTTGCTTAAAATAAGATACATAGAGATACAACATATTGTACATCTTCTCATTCCTTTCCAGTTCTATGTAAATAAAGATTAAACCTTTCCCTCTTTCTCCTAAAATTAAATATCTCTTAAGCTATTATAGTTAGCTAAAAAATCCAGTTCGTTTTACTCTATAATAGTTTTTAAAAATGATTGCCCAACATTTCGTCGACTGTGGTAGCCAAATTTATCTGATTTCAATAAGCGTCAAGTAAAGGGTGGAAATTTGACGATCATGAAATAGCGAATGGAGATCATGAGTGAGTTCATATCGATGAGTGGGGATTTTTAGTAATGATTGTGGAATTTTTCGAGGCATAAATTGGCAATGGCGGCAAGATGAACTTTTTATGTTCATAGATGAAATTCCGACGATTTGATTAGCCAGGGATGGAGCAGAGGTGGCCGGGAGCACACTTAGGTCAAGGCGGAGATGTGGGCAGTGCGGTAGGAGTTCTAATGGCCAGTGGTGATTAGTTAAGCTTGGTTTAGGGTTTGGTGTGGTTTAGGTTCGAACGCGGCGGTGTGGGAAATAATAGGGGATGTTGAGTGGCTTGAGGGTTTTGAGTGGAGGTGTAGTAGTGGCTCGCGGATCAAACAACGGCGGTGGTAAGGTCTAGAGATGGGTGGAGCTATGGCAGCTGGCGATGAAATGTGATGGACCTAAAGCCTACTTTTTTTAAATTTCGGGAGTTTCAGGTCAAAATGAGATGGAGGCGGCTGGAGGTAATGTAATTGGGATATACAAATTATGCATGGCAAATGACGTTTGTGGGAGGTGGATGACACAACCGTCGAATGTCAATGGTAGCATGCACGTGCACGCGTGCACGTTTGTGTACAAATTATGGCTCCAGGAGTATGGGTTTTGGAAAATTTGAATTGAGAAGATGGAGTCTTGGTTTGGGTTGGATAATAGGGTTTGGGCAGGTCTTGGG
The DNA here is from genome assembly GCA_030765085.1 of Allium cepa. NCBI lineage: Eukaryota > Viridiplantae > Streptophyta > Magnoliopsida > Asparagales > Amaryllidaceae > Allium > Allium cepa. Next base: position 689,607,194 of record CM060937.1, on the reverse strand, counting down.
CCTTGGAATGGGAGTGTAGTTTGTTGCCTAATTTAATTTAATTATTTTAGTTTAAAATCATTATCTTTGAAATCAAATAACTTGCTCGATTTAGATCCGTTTTACCCACGGATTTTGATAGATGATTCGTATTGTTACTACATAAAACTCTTTCCGACTTATTCGAAACCTATTTGAGCAGGAGATAAAGAAGAACAAAAAGAGAAAGCTCCTACCACACCTTTCGAATGGGTCAAAGGGATGCTGCAGTCAAGGTCCAGAAGATTCAAACCTTTTGAAGAAGTCAAAAGCACCCTTCCACCTTCAGTAACTACCTTTCGACTGAATGAATCCATATGCATGATGACCTTTTGAATAAGTCAGAGCAATACCTTTCAAAGACAATGAAGAACAGCTCTTTTGAATGTGCGCCAAATGATTTGAAACTAAGGGTTTCGCCTTCATTCAAACCACTCAAAAATAAGTATTGTCCAGAATAACTCCTTTGGAAGCAATGATAAAGCCTTTCAAACCAGTCAAAGCCATTGTGATCTAGGAGAGTTCCGCATCAAGTCATAGGAAAGAGCTCAATCGCAGCCAACACCATCAAAACTACTGAAAAAGACCCGTCGACAGAGTTGGAAGCCCTATAAAGCAATACAAAGAAGAGAAGCGTAACCGTTCCTTTCGAAAAAGGCGGAAGCGTACTTGAGTTATTCCACAGCCACCCTTCATCTAAGTCGAAAGCTTTAGGGTCGAAAGGTGCTGTCTCGCATCTATAAATAGGACCCAAGGGGTCATGTTTTGGAGGATCCGATCTTTTCCATTATAAGCTTTTATTTTCTCAATCAAAGAGTTGTAAACCCTAATTTCTAAATTGATTTAGGGATTTTGAGTAATAAAATCATCTTCAGCTTGTGAAAGGGAAGTTGTCAATTTTTACAGATTACTTTACTGTTCTTAAAGCATTTATGAGCTTTAACATTGTGTTTTAGGAGTCGTCTATATCGAATGGACCCTTCCGACAAAGTTGAAACCTTGCATATTCAAATAACTTTAGTTAAGGGCTTCAAGTTATCTTCCCATGGGCTACTGCTTTTGACAAGGTCGTTACATAATCATAGTCCACTTAAACTTTGGATTGATACAAGAAAACTATGGATCCTGCTTTCGACATCCTATTTTCGACATGGTCGAAACCTATCTCCAAATCACTATGACTTGAGAGTACTAATCCTAACCTAAGACAATTAAGTCCACAGATTTTGACAAGGTCGAAACCACTACCCAGACCCTTGACCAAAACCCAAGCCACTCAAGAGCTTTAGCCCTCGACACGGACAAAACCCTTTAAGTCAACCTTCATCCAGTGATTCCTAAGTCCATCCATTTGGATTCTGCACCCACTTTGAAAGGAGAACTTTTAAAGGGAAAACTCAGCTATCCTAACAGAGTCGAAAGTTTTATAAGGAAAGAAAATAACCATTACGATTGAGTCGATATATCGGCCTAAGAAAGTTTTCTTTACAACAACATATTTCGAAAGGATATCAAAGTAGTTACCCACACTCCATCCTCCTTAACTCTTCTAAAGAAACCACAAGGAATTAATATAGTCCTAAAAACTCTACTTTGGGCTGCTGACAAGATTTTTTGTTAACATTTTAGCACTAGAAGGAGGACTTTGAATTGGTTAAACATCCAACACTACTTGTTTCTAACTTCACTTAACCTCATCTCAAATTCATCTACTTTGGTCAAATCATGGCTAGAAGAATCGTAAGATTTGAACAAGGATCCTTTGACCTACATGAGATAACCTTCCATTCAAAATTCATCAAATAATCCAATCAAAATGATGAACAAAGGTTAAGGCTAGAAGCTTTGAGAATTATAAATAAGAAAAATGCGGAATCATACGATCTTGAGAAATGGAGCTTAAAGTCCTTTCATGTTGGCCCGACCCATATTTTTGCCTTAGGAAAAAGGACAAATGGTAGTGATAATGTATTCAAACAAATGAGAAGAACCATCCAACACTATTCCAAAGGCACAATCTTTGAAAAAGAAATAATAGCTGATTACAATGCCTTCGCACATAAATGGAAACCAACTGCTACAGGAACACTTCCAACTTAAGAATTCCAAAGGGTGGCGAAAAGAAAAGTAATAGAAGAATGTGAAATCTCAACACCAAGACATAAAAAGTCAAAAAGCCATCCGCAAGAATCAAGCTTCAAATCTAGACTTCCAAAAGAATACAACTTAACAACATCCACAGAGAATGTCTACTTGCTTACTAAGGACGAGCTTAACTATTGGACATCATAGAAAAAGAAGCCGAAATGTGAAAGGAATCTACGAGGATTCTACTGTTACTACCATACGATGAATGACCCTGAAACCAATCATTGCAAAGCCTTAGAGGGGATGAACATCAATTTCTTCTGATAAGGAAAGATTTATGAATTTATGAAGAGAATTTGAGAAAAATCAATAAAGAGATACTTTTCTAAGAAAATGGTTGGGAGTGAAATGCTCATTATATTTGGATACTACCTAAGATGGTAGTCTACCTATGATGGTAGAAAGCCTATGTCCTTGTCGAGATGGCCAAGGCAGAGCACCTCCTGGAGGAAGGGCGGAGCAGGCCTTTAGCCATTCCATAAGATGGCTAGGTTAAAGCACTGGACAAGCCCTTGGTCGCACCTCTGGTCAGGTCATGTCACCTTCTGAAGAGAGGACAGAGGAAGCCTTTATCCGTGCCATAAGATGGCTAGGGTTAAGCAGCAAACAAGCCCTTATCCATGCTATGCTATGGCCATGGTAAGGCACCTCCTAGTGGGAGGATGGAGTAAGCCTTTATCCACGCCATGCCAAGGCTAGGCTAAAGCACCAAAAAAGCCCCTATCCGCGGCTAGGGTAGGGCGCCTCTTGGAGGGTGGTCGGGTAAGTCCTTAGTTCCAACCGCTAAGATGAGCTAACCAAGAGCATTGGACAACAATGGGCTAAGATCTCCAAGCCCAAGTGGAGGCTCATAAAAAAAGACTAAGATGTCCAAGCCCAAGAAGTGGCTCATCAAATAGTGGACTAAGATGTACAAGCCTAAGAGAAGGCTCATCCAAGAATGGACTAAGATGTCCAAGTCTGAGAATCGGCTCTTCCAGTCATGGACTAAGATGTCCAAACCTGATAAACCGTATATCTCCAATGGACTAAGATGTCCAAGCCCAAGAGGCAAATGATCAAATTACAACTACATACAAGAAATGAAGGGTTCATACATGTCATGGAAGACAGATTATAAAGAGTAAAGCCAAACTTCGTCAATTAAATACCTGAATCTGGGTTTTGGGTTCTTCATTTTGGGATTTAATCTATTAAATACCTGAATCTGGTTGTCGGGATTCTTATTTCAGCATTTCATCTACTAATACCCGAATCTGGGTTTTTGGTCGATTCTAATTACTTATAGTTCTTATAATACTTGAATTTGGGTTTTGGGTCTTTATCAATCACTAATCATCTTTATCATACCCGAATCTGGGTTGTGAGGCTGCTACTTATCAATGCCTTAATCTGGGCTTGGAATTTCTAATATGAATTTCTATTATGGATTTCCATCAGAAATGCCCGAATCTTGGTTAAAGAACACTCTCAAGGAGATTATTATTATACATTTCTGTTAATACCCGAATCTAGGTCTCAGATTTCTAATTTTTCAAATTTCATTACTACTCGAGAATGGGTCCGTGGGTCTCTACTATAAATATTCAGATAATGATTTCTGGATTTAGCTCTTTATTAAATATCTCTTGAAAATCACTCTCCAACATTTATGTCCTTATGATAGGGTAGGATTTCCAATCAAAAAATTCAAACATTTGGCCAAATGGTTGAAGTTAAATTCTTAATTATTTCTCAACATGGATAAAGATGAGATTTAGACATTTAAACTATTTTTTTCATGCAAATAACAAGATGAGTTATTAATCTAAACAAATGATATACATAGACTAGTATGTCAATTTCAAGCTAACAATTAGAAATATTGTTTGCTTTAGACTTTTCAGGGAATTCATCATAGCAAGGAGAAATGAAAGATTTAGCAAGACAGAAATCAATGTATGAGCTATAAAAAAGCATTTCAGAAGTGACATTACAGAAAAGAATTACAAATTAGGTGATATTGACAAAGTTTGTATGATTTACATAACTTATGAAATTATTTACAAAACTTATGAAGTTATTCACATATATACAAGACAAGTCCATACATTTCAAAGATACAAATATGTCATAAGGCTTGAGTAGCCTTGCTAAGATTCTCAGCAATCGAAGGATCAACTATGTGATGAATTGCGATGCAGAGGACTTCTTTAAGTTTCTTTTCCTTCTTCCTTGCCCAGACTGCATCATCGATTGTATCAACATTTGTCTTTAGAGTGCAGTTGAAGGCTCTATTTTCTCCCTTAAGGGTTTTTGTTTTCCCTTTCTAATTCCGCAACACGTTTATGAAGGATGTAATTATCGTGTTTAAGCTTTTGAATCTTGGCAGCGTACTCATTGATACTTTGTAAATATTTTTCTTTTTGCTGCTCATCAAAATACCTAGCTATTTCAAACTTAACTTTCTTTCATCATTCACCCATAACATTGTCATCTAAGCCAGGAGGAGGGTTGAGCATTGTGAGGAATTTCTGGGTAATAAGAGAAGTAGACCTTATTGGTCGAGAGATAGAGGGAGTAGTGCGAGGAGCCAGTAAATCAATGCTCGAAATAGTCTCCCATAATGGATTCCAATGATTCACACTGTGCTTGACTGTGCTTCAATTTCAATTCCAAGTCACTAATTTGTTGAGTAAGCCCTGAAATCTTATGATCGAAGTCGATTGAAGGGTTTGACTATACCTATCGCTTTAGTGAAGTAATCATTTAACCTTCGCTTTTAACATCGGCCTTGAGACAAGCAATTTGATCTTTCAAATTACTAGCAATGGTTTTCTAAAGAAAATATCTTTTATGCCACTTTAAGGCTTCAACATTGCCATGGAAGCGTTCCAGTAAGATATTATCACTGAGTTCACTCCTTTCGCATGATTTTAACAGTTTATCTCTAAGACTAGCGATCATTACAACAAAAAGACCTTTTTATAGCGTCAGAAAATCTCTATTAAAGCCTTCTACAGCGTTTATATAAACACCATAGATCAAAAAGTTGTAATAAGTCTGATAGACATAATAGCGTTTCAAACTTACAATGGAAAACGGACTTTTAATAGCATTTTTGTTGCCATCTTAGACAAGATGTATTGGTATAAGTACTTTTCCATAGCTTTTTAAAGCTTGCTATAGAACTTTTACACAGAGTCGTGTTTGATGGTACTAACAATTATGACATCATTTAATTGCTATAATATGTTGACATGCCATATTATTATAGGATCTAAAAAGGCTATGGAAATATTATGTCAATCTTTTATTACGCATTGAAATGCGATAGAAAATGCATTACTATCTATTGTAACATTGTTTTCTTGCTATGAAAACTGTTTAATCCTTGTAGAATATTCTGTATGGCACTAGCATAATGCTATAGTATATGAAAGCTGTACCAATATTTCTTAGCATAGTTAAAATGCTATAAATAAAATTTCATTGCATTTTTTATTGCCGTATACATTCAAGTTTACAATTTTCAACTATACTAAGCTTATTTCAACTAATATATTATAACAATTCAAAAAACCACACTTATTACATTGTAATATACATAAGCAAACAGAGTCATAAGCCGAACCACAAAATATATATATATCCATAATATTTCATACACGGAGTATTAAGCATATAAATATTTATGACTAAAAGTAATAATACATACAACTGTAGCTAACCTAAACGATACATATAAAAAATAAAGATGTATGAATGTCGATAGATAATACATTAATGCAAGCATGGCCGAATTGAAGGAGAAAGAGTGCGACATCATGTAGCAACTTCAAACTAACATCTCTCCACTCGGATTTACACCCTTGTTGTAGGTTTAGTTGATAACGAACTATAACTTCTTCTAAGTGGCTGTAGAAAACATTAACACCATCAATTAAATTGATAATTAATTAAATAGAAAGGGCTAATGATCTTAGCCGTGTGTGTATTTCAAATGTTATAAAAATTTGTGGATATATTCAAATTATGCTTACTGTCATCTCAACAAAAGATAGTTTGTACTTGCATGACAAACGTTTAAAAGGTTAATTTTTTATGTAATTTTAGAAGGGCTAAAAATTTCAAAATGACCACATTTTCTATAGACAAAATATGCATGTTGTAAATTAAATATCCAAAAAAAACAAGTACTTATTCTTAGTGTGCGGGTGTGCATGAGGAAGAATCTCCATTGTATAAAGATTCCCTCAACAAAAAGATGGTGAACGTTGAGATAACTCACAGAAACCGATGGAGATCTGGACCAAGAGTGAGATCTGGACCAGGAAAGAGATATGTTACTCATATAACATGCTTATACATATCTATACATAACAAATAATTTATATTAATGTATGTATACTTACATTTACAATTGAATGTACATATGGTAAAAATAAGAAATATCATGATTTTCTCTTATACTTCACCTTTAAGAAAAACAAAGTCAAAGTAATCATATATAAGGACGTGAGATGATGCATCTGGATCGATATCTGCAGAGAGGAATCAAAACAACAAAATTTAATCATGTTTGCTTCATGGTCCATCAAACTGAAGGAAGATGAAATTTTTCACAAGAAGACAACCTAAATTGCAGTTATATGCAATAAATGTGCGAACGGGGATACAAAATCAAAATTTGTGCTACAAATAAAGAGCTTACTAGTTGATATGATATCAACAACTCAAATTACTTTAGAAAGAAAATGGTTGTAAATTATTGAAGTATTGAAAAGCACACAAAACTATCCATATTGGATTGCACAAAGCATCTAATAATTCAACGAATGGTATTTGTTTATCAATCATGCCGTGCCGCTTGTTAGCCAGTGGAGAGCTTGCACTTGCTTTGATATGAAGCAGAAACTTTAAATATAGTATAATTTTTATTCCAGAAATGGTAAAACCATATAAAACCATTTTTATTTTAAAAATAACTCCAATTTTTAAGACAGGAAATGTGCCTATTGATTATTTTATCTTTTCCTTTGTTGTTAGCGTGAACACACAAAAGTAAACAAACAATGAAAAACACATACATTAACTGACTTCATACCAACTACACTCTGTATAATGACAAACAATAACAATTAAGTAATAAAAACTTCTAAAATTCAAGAACCTATTGGTTTAATTCCACAGATGAATAATGTTTTGCCCAAGTTTAATTAGTAGCAGATGCTTAGTATAATTATTGGAACATGCTAATTAAGTAATGGTCTAACAGGGAGATGGTTATTGAGATATAACGAAACCATATGGTTTGAGCATTAAACATCGTTATGTATTCATTTAAAGTTGAAATTAAGACAAGATTTAACATTTAAAATTAATAGTACCTTTGACTATCTTTTTTTTGTTTTTTTAATACTTTTCAAGTAATTACTGTTACTAAATGCAATATCAGAATCAGTAATTTTTGTTAATCACTACTCTTTGATTTACATCATACATGAAAAATCGCTAACCACATTATCATTTTCATATGCTAACATTTATCTTCTCTTATTAAACACCAATTAAAATGAAAATCAAAGTGGTAGATTACGCAAATAACACAAAACAATTTGGCACGTCGATTTTAACGTAATTATCAATTTTGCGGAACTAGAGAATGTGACACCTTCCATCACACCACCATAGAATTTCTCACAGATCAAGATATCGATAGTCTCATTGAGGATTTTTGCTATTACACAAGCATTAAGAATAAGCAATATTTTGATGGTTTCGAAGCAGGCCTTTTGAATTATTGTAAGCCATATCGACGCACAAAGAAAATAACATCTAGGTTGACATTAAAGTGGACACAATAGGTGAAGGATTAGAGTTTGAATTCAACGAGTTAAAAGCAATGACATCTGGTTCAACATCAGAAAGCTCTATTGACGCTAGAAATGTGAATGAAATGGTGTATAAAAGAACAGATTATGACCGATGTTCAGATAAATGTATGTTGTAATATATGGTGTCATGAGGATGTTTGAATGAAGAAAAGATTTGGTTAAATGACATGGTAGAGGGTTGTAAAACTGTCCATGTACACGAGAAGCTTTGTGTAATGATACGCTAAAAATCAATGAGGGTAGACTTATGTTTGTAATATTGAGTTAGGCCATGATACTTGCAGTACATTGTTGAAACATAGGAATGTACTTAAATATTTAGATCAAGGTTTTAATGAATAAGATGCTTCAGTAGTGGATCAGTCTGCATTGGAAAGTAAAGATGATGATACATCTAGACATGCATGCTGTAATGAGGAGGTTCATATTTTAAAAGGAAAAGTTACATTTGGATAGGATTATGCTTTGTATAGTGATTTATGGAAACTGTGCTTATGCTTATCGATTCTGGTTTAGGCCATGATAATTGCAGTAGACAGTGGAAAGCCGAGAAGAATTTGGAAATGAGTGCTTTGGATGGTGATAGAGTACAAGATCAGTGTGCATCATATTGTGTAGATGACGATATATTTAGATTAGAGTACAAGATATACATACAAACTGAATCAAATATATCTACCAAACTATGTACCTAATAAAATTATTTAAGATACTACCAGTTTAGAGTACTTGACGAATACATGAAGAAGAAAACTTTATAAAAACGTGAGCGAACCAAAATCAAACATACCTTGATAATGACCTAGATAAAGAGCGCTTTGATCCCCTTGGTCTTGGAGAAATGCTGCACAAAAATTCAACTTATGTTTAATTGGATGCAACCATGACAAGTACCTATATAAAATTTAACAGAGTAAATAAAACCTTCGGCTGCGGCTGCGACTCTGGCTTCTTGAGTAGCTTCTGTTATGATTTGGGCTTTAATAATAGCTTCTCCTAGAATCATACTCCTTCACCTGCATCAAAAGTTCATCAAAAAAATGTCAGTTTTCTTCTAATATATTTTTTTCTAAGCGAAGCAACATAGATTTGCTAATAAAGTTTCCCTTATATAGCCTCATGAAAACGCATAACGAAACTCAGAGACATCTAATTTCTTTATCTACATAAAAAATGTTTAAAAGGTCATCAAATAACAAATGAGATGAAGACTTGAAGAAACCATATCAAATCTTTGCAAATTGATAAAGCAGTTATCACATATTTCATGTCATCATAATTTATGTAGTCAACAGTTCCAGTTGTAGCTGGCAGATAAAAAGGTTGTGTTGTCAGTAATACAGTTATATGCGAAGGGCATAGACAAGTGATTTAGTTTATACGCAAAGTGCATATGACATGGCAAAAGAAAAATAAGCCCCTGTTTTTCAAAATAAAATCATCTGAATTTGACGTACTAACTTAAATGGTCTCTAGAAAAAAGTTGGCCAGATGAAAAATGATTCTATGATATTATAATAAAATGAAGCTAAGCATAAAAAGCAAGATTAAAACAAATATTTATAAGTCAATACATTGTTGCATGTTTATAATTATTCATCTGTTAAAAAAGACCTGGAAAATAACTACGATATAAATTTTTTCTTATAATACTAAAGCTTTTCATGAGGGAGATCTTGGTGAAACGATCTGACCCACGGTAAGTTCCAGCAAGCTCCATAGCGTGGTCAGATTCGAATTCGTCCAAGTATTTCTTATGGAAAGCCTAAGTAGACCCCCACTAAATTCGCCTAAATACAAAAATCAATGATTGAGTGTCTACAGTAAGGATTATATAAGAAGTTGATTAAAATGTCTCTTTCTTCAATCAGCATCCAAAATAAAGTGATCAACTCCCAGTTCTCTTTTAAGAGAGCGTTGTAGCGAAGGTTCGCTCTCTTTAGTAGAGGGAAGCTTTTTGTTGCTTAAAAGACATCAGCACTGATGCACTTCTATCAAGCCAATGATATTTATCTGAAAGTACATTATGCTTCCTAATTTGCTTGTCTAACTCCCTATATTATCTATTTATTTATGCTTGTTTCCCCTCGAGTTTGGTTTTATTAGGGAGGATGGATTTCTTCCTTATCTAAACGAAAGAATTGCATTATTATTGCTTTCGAAGTAAAAGTTGTTTAAATAAAGATTTCCATACCTAAGATACTGGGATTGAATTTTAAGGAACCCGATCCTTTTCCCTTGGTTCTTCAACATTAATGGAAGCTGGATTCTCTTGAGGAGCAAAGGGAACATCAGATTTAGGCTGTGTAGCTTCAGGTGGAGATGTGTGAAGACCCGTCTCCTTGACTCTTGGAAATCAACACTAATACATTCACGGTATCCACGCACTGTAAATCCAAGTGTTGGGAAGGCATATTTTCATAGGTAACATAAAGTAAAAGATAGAAACACAAATTCTCACATTACGTTAAAATAGGTAAATAGCACATACAACTGCCATCCTTAGGGTACATCAGAGTTTTGTATGCACAAACCCAGCCAGGAGCAGTTATAAGTGCCTATTCCTACACTTGCTGGTATTACTAACTTAGATATAGCGAAAAAACAAAAATATATAGATAGATAGATATCCCCATCGGGTGCTCCATCTTCATGCTCCAAAAATATCCTCCAGCATGCTCCTTCCAAAATACTCTAGACATAATCCTGACTACTTGGTTTTCCAAGAAAACAGGATACCAAGAGTTTAAAGGGAAGACAAAATATAACCCGAGTCAGTCATCACCCCGGTCGTTGTCGACCTAACTGAGACATCTCTTAGCATACACCATAATAATTTACATCTCGAACTTCATAGTGGGAAGAAATATATCTAGAAGGGGATGATCATACCCTAATGGTTGCGGCTACATAGCCTTGCGGCATCTAACCCTATTTCTGTCATTTTTGTGTAAGAGGCCTGAGGTAACAATTACCTTTTCACATAGCCCATCATATTCCTTTGAATGCCACACTACAATTCCATCCATCACTTGTCGACTTCCATAAACATAAAATCTCCGAGCTCGTACGTCTCATAGAATGGCGTTAAGCTAAGAGAAGTTGTCTTCTTCGCCACCAAACAGATGTACATTTATAAAAGTCAATGGCATAAATCACAAGAATGTAATGTTAGACATCCATCCATATAAGTTCGTTCCAGGACTGAACAAAACTGAAGGCACTCTCCTACCATATCCTGTCGGGAATTAACCCTAGGATTAGTAGCGAAAAGTCCTTTCAATCGAAGATTTTCATAACAGTGCACTACTGCAACCATAAATATATGATATGGCAAATTTTACCTCGAGGGATTAGTGACAGGCAGCCCTTCATCATGAAGATCCTCATCTTCAATAATCATCATCATCATATCTTCACTTCCGAACATATACATTGGTTCGGAGTGGGTTTCAGACAGAAATTATCCAAATTCGACCCCGGTTTCTCCGAGCCAATCATCAATAAACGAGGTCAAGTGAATAGGGAATCATTCTTTAGTTTATTAAGTTCTTTTATCGAAATCTCTTTTGGAGATATACATCAATAAAGCATTCCTTTTAGTATATATGGAATCATTAAACCTCTCTTATTACTGTTTTTGATTTGTTGAAAACGTTTTACACTTAACTCGTTTTCGACATTTCGACCTTATCTATCCCTCGCCCAAGAAAGAGGCCAAGTGAGCCAAGCACTGTTCGCTCTTAAACATCTCCTTAGTTTAAGCACCTCACATCTGGAACTCACAAATAGAAAAATCCAGTCTACTCGTCGGCTTTTAGAGCCAAGATTTAGCCATTTATTTATAATAGCTTTTCTTTAAATCATTTATTTAAATTCTCTTCAATAAGCTAGAAAACCTCCAATCATTATTAAAACTCATTATTATCCATTTGATAACATTTATGAAAGTGTTATAAAAGATTTTCAAGTTTAAATCTAATTTTCAAAAGTTTTAAAATGTGCTGCAAAAAAGGCCACAGAAAATGCTTTTCAAGCTATACTGATCAAATCAACTTTTATTATCTGAAAATTCATTTTTATTACTCAAATCACTTTCAAACCATTTTAAAACATTTATAAGATTATTCCATATTTATAAATATTTTTTAAAACATTATTTTAAAGAAATCTAGTTTTGAATTTTGAATTGTAAAATCAGGATATTTCCAAAACTTGTTTTACTCATATTTCAAAATCTACTCATCGAAATCTCAGTTTTCTTCCTTTGTTGGAAAACTATGGATATAATGGTTTGTAAAATTCTTATCTCAAAGAATTTTGAGCTATATTTGACCTTTTACACAAATTTGATTTTTATAGCGTGAAATCATGAAATACCATTACGCGGCGCGCTTATTTTTGACCAAATTTTCTATTGCTTTTGAAAAATTCACCAAAACACTTTTAAATGTTTATGAAACATTTAAAACACATTTTAAACCATTTAAAAGAGGTTTAACACTTCCATATGCACCATTTCATTAATCTAAAGAAAGTGATTTCCTTTTGTGCTTGTCGACGTGAATAATCGTGACTTGCATATATATAATGTGAAAACAACCAAACTTGATGATCAAAGCATATTAAATGAACATTTGCAACATCATATCATCATCCAACATACAGTATAATAATTTTAGGAGTTATCACCTTAGATTTCCAATGATTCATAAAAAAATCGCTATAGCTCCACTACTTGAGTTTCGAAGTTCACTATCCTTCGGATATTAGCTCCTAAATGCCTCGACCGAGCTTTGGGGAATCCAAGGAGGGAACAAACTAGGGTGTAGATTTGGTTAGGCTCATCCTAAGGTGGAATGAAGAGGGGTTGGTGAAGATTAAATGGAAATGAAAAGATTTGGAATCGTTTTTGAGGTGTTTTACTATATATGACTATAGTTTTTGATTTTAGTTTCTTTTTGAATTTTTTTTGACATTACTTCTTTTAGTTTATAAGCCATTAAAGTGGAAGCAAAAGCTTGAGAAATATTAAGAAGAAGATGAATGGAAAAAGAGAGAAGAGGGTATGGTATTTATAGGAAAAAAGAAGTGTGTAAAGGAAGGTGTGCAACTCCTTTTATCTAAGCTTCTCCAAAATGCCTCCTCCTTTATTATACATAGAAATAACTCCTCCACCATGTGTGCCTCACTTCCATCCACTCATATATGCATATGTTGAGTTGTTTTAGATTAAGGAGGAAGCTTTACTTAAAATATCTTTGTTTTTTGTCTTATATATGTATTTGTAAGTGCATAAGCATATATGTATGTATACATATGTTCTTGTGCATGTTAGTGGATGCATTTGTATGTTAAATATGTGCATATGACATATAAATAATGTTGCATTGATTCTGAAGAACTTTCATTCGATAAATTGTTGCCGATCGGAGAATGATTTCTAGTCACAGTTTAACTTGTACTTTAACATACATATATTCGTAAAAAAATTTCAAAATAATTTTCTTATCATTTTAAATAGATTAAAATGGTCATATTTCATTTATAAAACCACATAAATTTTTATTAGCAATTATTTACAAAATTTCTATTATACCGATAAAGCAATATCGGATTTTCCTTATATTTTCAAATCAAATATGTCTCCTTACAAAACTATTATAAATGATTTATTACCACTTTATAACTATTCAAAATTAATTATAACCTTTTTAAAATCATTATTTGGATAATTATAATAATTGTTATTTTATCATTAAATCTCAATTTAAATTAAATAAATTAATATCTAAATACGATGCCACTAATCGATAAAAATCTCGAGGAAAATATTCTTGTAAATATTTATTCAAAATAAGTTTACTATTACTTATTATCACTCAAATCAATATTATTTATATTATCAAACTTTTATTTAAGAATAAATTCAATTTATCAAAGTGTTAAATTTGAGGGTTGTTACAAGATGGCTCTTTTTCAAAAGCTTTTGCATTGTCATCTCCGTCTTTATCAACAGTATTAGTGTGTCCTCCTCTATCACCACCTAAGCCTTGGCCGTCGTTGTTATTACCAAAGGAGGAAGCCCCAAAATCCATTGAGGGGGAGGGGGGGGGGGGGGGGAGGGAGAAGAGAATGCTTCTTCAGGTTAGAGGGGATCAACAGACTCAGTCGGTTATCAGTCTTATTAAATGTTGAAGTAGGAGGCTTCACTGTTGTTTTGTTTGCCTCATTGAGTTCTTTGGTAGGAGAACCTAACATAAGGCAAATATTAGACAAGAGAAGTAATAAGATAGAAGGAAGACAATAAAAATATGAACTTATGAGGAGTAGAAAAGGTCTCACTAGTATTTGGGAAGCATCTAATGAAGAAAAACTAGTTTTCCCATTCAAACTTGTTAACCCCATCCGATATCAGCTTCTTTGGAGGGTTGGCTCTGAAGATACGATGATTGAGATTGCCGAGCTTTACTAATTATCTGACCAAGTAATTCAAAACTTCAGCGTTTAGAGAAGGAAGGCTAGACTTTAATGCCACTAGCTCCAGAGACAAGAGATAGATGTAGACATTTGGGGACAGCTGGACTGAAGAAATCCCAATATAAGAAAGGAATATGGACAGGAACTCTGGAGTAGGCAGGAACACCTCGTGCCATATATGGATGGCAGTATAGGCGAAGAACCTTTGGATGGGTTGTTGATGGTATCGGACTCTTGAGGTGGGATAGCTTCCACACCAGAAATTCCAAAGTCTTTGAGGATGGCATCTACCTCATCTTGTGAAGATATCATGGAGTGCTTTGAAATGGCATCAACTTTCTTCGGGGAGTTCATGGTTTTGCCAGGTGAAAATGTTTGAGTTAAACTATTCAATTTATTATGAACTTAGAATTCTTTCAAGAAATAGTAAAAACTACTAAAATAATTTAAACATAAAACCAAACATGGAATTTCCAATTTTTGGAAAATATTAAAGTTTAAAATCAAAGATATGGAGCTTTCGATAGAGTCGAAAGGGAAAGAAGCTTAACACTTAGCATATACCTCTCAACTATGTCAAATGCCTAAATATGGACATTCACTAAGCTTTCGACAGGGTTGAAAGGAAAGATGGAAAAGTATATACAAGTGGCACTTTTCCACAGCGTCGGAGGTTCAACAGGATCCAAGTTGTTCAAAGAAAATAGTTAAAACTAACTTGAAAATCTGGACAAAGTGCATACAACTAGTGGTCTAAGACAATATAATAAGACCCTTCGATACTGTCGAAATCTAAGACTTGAGTTTTATTCAAGTGTATATGAAATGTCATTGTAACCTTATATACTCATTGAGTTGAAAGTCCTAAATTAAAATCATGAGTACCTAGGACGTTTTGACAATGTTGGAGAAAGATGATTTTAGAGGGTTTCGACTCATCAGATACAAAAGGTTTTGAAAGGGGCATTATTATTCCGAAAGCATACTGGAGAGAAGGGATTGCAGTCGGCATAAAAGGTTTCAACTAACTCAAAAGGTTTTGCTTTCGATAGGGTGATTATATTCTGCTTAACTACATAGCCTTTTGACAAGGTTGAACAAATTCACACCACAATACCTATCAACCCCATCGAAAGGGGCTAAGAAAGCAAAACCAATGTTGTAGGCTTAATCCCTTTCGAAGGGGCATAAAGGTCAATACGTGGCGCTAAAGTTTTCATCCATACAGCCCTAAGCTTCCGAGCAAAGAAAACGAAAACCCTTTTCTTCCCCAAACCCGATTGTAAATCTAGGAATTCAAAAAATTAATGGATAAACAAATAAATCAAAACCATTGATTAATAGATTAAAACATAGATTAACAAGTTAGGTTTTGAAATCGCTAAGAAAAAATCCAAATTTTCAAAAAAGGGTAGCGGTAATCACTAAAATATGGAACTAGGTTTAAGGCGAAAACTAATAGAAAGGAGAATAATAAAATTAAACCTACGAAATTGAACTAACATCAAAAAACTGGAATCGAAAAGCTGCGAATCTCGATTGTAATGTTTGTAAAATATTTTCTTGTTGAGATCCATCGTTAAACAAAAAAATAGAGAAGAAAGGAGAGATTAGATGAATAAACATGGTTTTAACTTACTAGTAGATCTGTTTGCTACTTTGATATGACGAAGGAGAAAGGATATTTGAGAATTTAGTATTCTTTTACTTGTGTTAAAAATTTGATTGCAAGAGAATGAGGAAGAAGAAGGTGAAAACGTACTTTATCAGAAAAGTCAAAGAAGGCGGCAGGGCATTGGATCAAATTTGAATGAACAGTCCAGATTCATGCAGGAATGCCAAAAGGCGGTAGAACTCTAGGTTTCGACATGGTTGACTTGGAAAGTCAAGTGCATCCCTTCATAGGGAGGCAAATGTTACTGCATAAAACTCCTTTCGACTTAGTCGAAAACTATTTGAGCAGGAGAAAAAGAAGAACTAAAAGAGAAAGCTCCAATGACACCTTTCAAATGAGTCGAAGGGATGCTGCAGTCAAGGTCTAGAAGATTCAAATCTTTTAAAGGAGTCAAAAACACCCTTCCACCTTCCATAACTACCTTTCGACCGGGTGAATCCATATGCATAAAGACCTTACGAATGAGTCAGAGCAACATCTTCTGAAGATAATGAAGAATAGCTCTTTGAATATGTGCCAAACCTTTTTGAAACTAAGGGTTTCTCCTTCATTCAAACCATACAAAAGTAAATATTGTCATGAACAATCCTTTCGGAAACAATAATAAGCCTTTCAAACCTGTTAAAGCCATTGTGATCATGGAGGTTTCCACATCAAGTCATAAGCAATAGCTCAGTCGTAGCCAACACCATCGAAACTGCTGAACAAGACCTATCGATGGAGTCAAAAGCCCTACAAAGCAATACAAATAAGAGAAGCACAGCCGTTCCTTTTGACAAAGACGGAAGCATGCTTGAGTTATTCGGAAGCTACCCTTCGACAAAGTCGAAAGCTTTAGGGCCGAAAGGTATTGACCCACATTTATAAATAAGACCCAAGGGATCATGTTTTAGGGGATACGATCATTTCCATTCTAAGCTTGTATTTTCTTAATCAAAAGAGTTGTAAACCCTAATTTCTAAATTGATTTGGGGATTTTGAGTAATAAAATCACCTTTATCTTGTGAAAGGGAAGTTGTTAATTTTACAGATCACTTTACTATTCTTAAAGCTTTTATCAGGTTTAACATTGTGTTTAAGGTGTCGTCTATATCGAAAGGACCCTTCCGACACAGTCAAAACCTTGCGTATTGAAATTACTTCATTTAAGGGCTTCAAGTTATCTTCCCCTAGGCTACTGCTTTCGACAAGGTCAAAACCTAATCATAGTCCACTTAAACCTTGGATTGACACAAGAAACCTAGGGATCTTGCTCTCGACATCCTGCTTTCGACATTCTTCTTCCGACATCCTGTAACTCATCGACCTTAGCCTCATACTTCAATATAGATAAGACATCCTTACTTAAGATCCAAAAAATCTCTAAACATCCGAATCTTCCCTGTAGTAGGCATCACAATTCCTTCAACACCATTTAAATCTTGCTCCAAAAGAACATCTTCAGAACCATCTATGGATACTGCATCCCATCACACAGCTATTCCTTCCTGAAGTCACCAAGATACCATCACCTGCTTTTGCTCAGCTGACAGATACAACTCTTGGAAATCCTTGCTCACTCGAGAGCAAATCAACCTCACACTTCAAGAATATACTCCCATTCTTGAAAAGACTTCCTCTGGGATCAATAAAATCCTTTCACCAATCTACAAAGCTTATTCGAGATGGTATTAGATCTACAATCTCGACAGACACACCTCCAACCACAACATATGAGTCTCTTCCATTAGTGGTAGTCGTGTTCCACACACTCCTACCTTATCTACCTCTATAACCTATGTTGGAAAATCCGAACAGATAACCCAACAGATGAGGTAGATATATATATATATATATATATATATATATATATATATATATATATATAAATATAAATTACAAGTACGCACTCTTAAGGTAGACACCACTCCAGAGCCTAGGTATTCACTCAACCTATTGCTCTAATACCAACTGTAGCGACCCGACTTTCTATCACCAGAAAGACACATCACTATTTAAGAAAAGAAAGAGATAGAAGAAGAAAAAAAGAGAAGAAAGAACAACAACACCCAGCGGAACGAATGAAATATAATATATAACATATGCATAGTATGATACACATCAGAGTACACAACTATATCTCAATTTAGACAGTTATAACATTTCTATCTAATATACATTACAAGAACATCAACACAGAATAATACATAGCAGAAACTATATCGATATCTATACGCTGATGCCTCCTGCTGCTCCTTCAGAATTCGTCAAGGATAACCTGAATCACTTGACCACTCATACATAATATGAGTACCCAAGAGTTTAATAAAACAGAAAATAAACATTCGGGTCAAACAGGGGTCTGGTGTGAGTAAACGGTTTAAGATTGCTTAACTTTAGAAAATCCTTTGAAAGAAAAGGTATCACGTAAGACTTCCCACCCATAAACATGGAAAAGTTTTTACCTTACGCTAACCAAAACATTTGATAGGAAATCCAGTCATATTTTAATAATGTCTAGAGTTTTCAAGTAAATAAGAAATAGCCGAAATTGTTACATTCATTAAATTCCAACTACTAGCCACAAAAGTGGGTAATGCAAACAAAACCGTAGGGTCTCGTAGGAAGAATGGGTTTCCATCAATGGCAGGGATACTGGGGTACCGCCTGTTACAGTATGTGGCCTAGATAACCGTGCCGAAGAGCCACCCTAACTTCCCTACAACACAAGGCCGGGACCATTCCTTACTGAACAGTCCCGAACAAGACCACCCCGCAGTTGGCTGCAGATCCAACCGCACACAAAGCCGAAATATAAAGGGACCTCTAGACAGGGGTAAGTCTCATCCTACTTGGGCATGACCCACTTAACCTTACTGCACCTCCCATGTTTTAGCCATTCCCCGTTGATGAGGCTTGAGGGTGCGATTACCTTTATAGGACGCATTTATCTTAGAATGCTCATCGTCCACTTGACGATATTCTGAAAGCATTCAATCCATACAAGTCCGTTCCGGGTTCGAACGGAACCGAAGGCACTATCTCGTTGCACTCATTTTGGAATCACCCTCAGAGTCAACGACCATAGCCCTTGCATTCTGAATCACCATCTCGAACCTATAAGTACTATTTCCGTCAAACTCATCACGGAATCACCCCCAGAGTTATACTGACGAATAGTTCTTACACCTTGAGTCTTCACTTGCAATCCACTTGGATTCACGACCTAACTTTTATTTTGGATCGGTGTGGTTTTCGGATATCCAAATATGGAAACCCGATTCCGGTCTCACCGAATCCAAACGCCATTTTAATGTCCAAGTTGTACTTAAGGGTTTTAAATAGTAGATATTCAGAATATCACTTAAACATAAATGGATGATTCACATTACACAGATAGATAATCCATTATTATCACATTCATCCATATATATCACAAAGCAGCATATATATCACATCTCAGATATATCACATTCATATCATCACATATCAACCAATGACATACAATATCATCCAATATCATTAACTCATCCATTGATACTTATCATCCAATCATTAATCATCCATAACAAGTTTGATCCAAACTTAATTAATTTAATTTATCCTTAATTAAAGTAATCCTTACTTAATCACTTGGATTATCATCAATCCAGCTTACATATTCATTAATTAATTACAAATTAATTAATAAACATCACTTAATTATCCATTTTGAATTAATCATCCTTGATTAATTATTACTTAATTACTTTAAGTAATTATTCCTTAATTACAATATTAATTAATCATCTTGATTAATTACTTCCTAATTAGACCAAGTAATTATCTCTTAATTACCATCTAAAATTAATCACAATTGATTAATTATCTCATTAATCAATCATTAATCATACTTGATTAATTGCTTTTAATTAAATACTCTTGATTAATTACTTTTTAATTAATCACATTTAATTAATTACTTTTAATTAATCATATTTGATTAATTACTTTTTAATTACATTTGGTAATTAAAACTTAATTATAAAATTAATTATCCTTTAATTATAAATTAACAATTAATTATTTATCTTTACTAATTAATGATTTCTTTCATTAATTAAATTTCTTTTTAATTAATTACTTTAACAAGTAATTAATCACATTATCAAATACTCTTAATCCTTTTATCAATTAACCATTAATTAAATAATTTAAACCTTTAATTACTTATATCAATTAATTCTTTAATTAATAACACCAGTGATTAGCCCTTAATCACATCCACTTAATTACTTTTATAAAGTAATTATCCTTTACTTAATTACTTCCAGTAATTAATCACTTAATTACTTCACCCAATAATTATACTTAATTAACTCCAAAGTGATTATCTTTAATTAATCACTAATAAATTACTTAATTAAATATTTAACTAATCATTTACATTTAAATCAAACGATTCCTTAATTTCTTAAAATATAAAGATTCTTAATTAAGAACCATTATCTTAATTAAACATTTATATTAACCAATAACTTTATCTTAATTATCTTCATATATTTGTTAACCAAACTCTTAGTTACTCAAGAAAATTCTTTATTATAATTGATTACTAAGTTGTAATCATTAAACCTTATTTAAAATAAAATATATTAGAAATCAATTATAATTAAAATAATTTAAACATTTAAATTTAAAATCTCTAAAACTTTCCAAAGTTATTTAATAAAATTTAATACAACTTTATTTTAAAAATTCACTTATTTTATTTTAAAACTTTCATATTTCAAAATATTATAACTTTGTTTAAAACTTAACTTTAAAAAAATTTAGTTTTATAATTAAACTTGTTTAACTTTTGGTTTTAAAACTTTAATCGTTTACAAAATCATATTATCTTTGTTTTAAACTTTCAAAATCTTACTGATAAATTTTTAAAACCTCTAAAAACTTAAACTATCCAAAACAAAAACCTGCTCAATCAACACACGAGCAATCCACTATAAAAACTCGCGTCAATCTCGAGTAAAACTAACAAAACCCCGAGTCACCCCTAACCTACAACCTGCTTCGAGCCAGAACAACATACACCCGATACATGCTTCGAGCTCCCCTCATCTCTCCTAAAACCCACCACAGAAGCACGAAACTGTGCACGTTAACGTGCACGTCGCCGCCGGTCGACGGCGAACTCCCCTCATGCCTCACCTTAACCACTACAACAATTAACGAAACCCAAAAAACCAAATACGATCGAGAATCGAAATATGCCTCTCGAACCCAAACTGTTTGAAACCACCATCACCAGTAAATCCACTCTCCACGGCGACACAAACCTCGAGAAGACCCACTATCACAACCATAGCTACGTCACAACCTCTTAACCCCACGACAGCCTCTGCGATCACCTCCGGTAGCTCCACGTTGACGCAAATCCCCATGGAACGACATCGGCATTCACAGCATATAAAACCCTACTCACTCAATTTCTGGCCAACCTCTTCACCAGTAATTTCCCAAATTAATTTTCCTATGATCTCCGTCGCCCCCTCCACCTTCATGCTCAACCACGTCAACCAATTTGCCGCTGATAATTGTAAATCGACCATTATGCCCAAAACTGAAAAACCGAGATATCTCACTAATCACCCAATTAAAAACCATGATACAAGCATTAAAATCATGATTTTCAATATGTAATCCCATTATGAAATCAAAACTTAAAATTGATTTAATAAATTTTTGACCCAATTTACCATTTAACTGTAAATTTGAAAATTTTATGCCAATTATTCAATTTAAAAACTTACAATTATTTTTAGATAAAAAGTTACATAATTACAAACAACTTTTGTTTCCAAATCATAAGAAAATTCGAAATCAACATTGTGTTGTTGAATTTATTATGAAATTGAAAACCTGTTTATAAGCATACTAGGCATATATTTATGTATGCAGGCAACTCACAATCATCAAACACCCATGCATCTACATGAATTAGTTTAAATCCAATAATCCAGACAAATCATCATAATTACACAAGTACAAGATAAATTTCAAGATTCAAAACTGTTTTTAAAATTGCATTTACTCACCTATATATGCAGAGGACAGAAACAATTTATTTTCCAGGCTTTTAAATTCACTTGCATGTTGAATTGCTTGATTGATCCCAGTTTTTCTCTTTGCATGTTGTTGAATTAGTTTTCTTGTCTGCATGATTGAACTTGAAATCCTTCCATGTTGATTGAATTTCCAGATCAACTTTTTTTTCTTCCATATTTTACAGTTTCCAGATTTCCTTCTCCTGATTTTTGATTTGTTTTGTATTAAGTTTGAGTTGAAAAAAAATGAAGAAAAGGTTTTCAGTTGAAGAATAAAACCCTTCTTCTAATTTTACAATTTAATTTTAAATTAAATGAAAAGGATTGACATTTGTCATTTTAATGCTTTGAGGATCTTACACATATGCACATGATTTACAAGTATATTTAACATACATTAAAAAGTTAACAAGTGTTATTTAATGTTTAATTAATATTTACAAAAGTAATTTTCTAATGTTTTATTAATGTTTTAAATGTTATTTTTTTAAATAATTTATTTAAGCTTTATACATGTATTTATGTAATATTTCTATAATTATAAAATGTGTATACTTATCTCTTCGATAAATATTCATGTGAATTCAAATAACTTATATTTTGATCAAATCATATAACATATGTTTATAAATTTGAGAAATTAAGTTTGACTTCTTATATAAATTTTTTAAAACAATTTATCTTATGTTTAAATTAAAATGAAAATAATAATAAAAACGAATGAACCTTTAAATTTAAATCTTATTTAAAGCTCAAGCTAAAATATATGTTTAAAATAAATAAGAAATTAACTTTGTTATAAAAATTTAAATCTCAAATATCATTTTCAAAAGCATTAAATCAAATTAACATTTCAAATTACAAATTATATATTTATTAAAGTTTGCAAATACTTATTAAATTCAAATCAATACAATTTTCCCATTTCTAATATATACAAATATATATATTTCAGATGTAAAAACATTTTTAATCATTATTTTGATAATTACTGTGTTGAATTTTAAAACACAAACCAAATCATAATATATATTCATATATATTACAGTTTGAATATAAAGTTTTTATTACTTTAAAACTTCCTATTTACAAGATATATCGATACATATATATCATAAATAGAAAATATTCTGATTAGCCTTTGAAAAATAAATCTTATCAATTTTAAATTGCCAAAATAAATATTTCCAAATTAAAATATTATAAATTTTCAAAAGAAATAAACTTGCCAAATTTTATATTGTTAAGAAAAATGTTGATAGATATTATCAAATTATATTATAAGCCTTTAAAAGAATTTTAATTTGTCAATTTATAATGTAAAATGATCAAATTAATTTAATTATTATCAAAGATTATTAAATTGATATTGCTCAAAATTCCGGGTCGTCACACCAACATTATTGATAGGAATCCATAAACACTAGGATGTGACATATGGACATAATTATGGAAAGTAATGTAGTGCTTTGGAAAAAAAATTAAGGTATATTTAAAATTAATATTTTCAAGGAGTTATATTTAAATTTTGAAATATAGCAATGTTTGAAAAATGGAGATTCATTAGTTTGAAAAAGAAAATAACATTTGAAAATAATACATTTTTAATGAAATTTTATGTATAAGGGAGTAATATGTATATGAAGAAATTAAACTAATAGTATCTAAACGCTTCATATGTATGGCTCATGCATTTATCTCGTCTCCATGAATTACAAATTATAGGAAGGATAAAACTATCTGAGCCTATTTTGGAACCATAGGTTTCAGTGCATATTTCCAGGCTTTTTATTAAGCAGGCTTGAGGATTCCTTGTTAAAGGATGAATGCATAGGTTCTTGTGTTTTTGACCCAAGCTCTTTCGATTTCTAAGATTGAATTGAATTCAAGCATAAAATTGTTCCAATGAATTTCCCTTTTTTTAATTACGAATATGGATTCAAAAGTGTAAGTTACTGCTCATAATTATATGTACACCTTTCAAGTTGTAGTTTTAAATTTTCTTCTTCTGTTTTCATTTAGTATAATAGTGGGTGTTTGAATTAGCAATTGATCTACTTTGCTACAATGAATGGATATAACTGCTACTACGAAAATAATTGGTTATTATCTTCCTCTCTTGAGCTAGGTGGGTAAATATACTATTTTCTTGAAATATAATATTATTAGGCAAATATTCTGTTTATACGGCTTATAGGTTCTGAGCATCATTATGTAAATGAGTAATATGCACGTCCGGCCGGCCTGCATTCAATCAGAAAGTGCATGCATTTTTAGTTGTATCTGTGGAAGTAGATTTATAGTAGCATCCCCATATTTGAACTCCGCCTAGGCAAGAGCCGCTTTTTTTTGTTCAGACTGCAATAACTTCTTCATACTAACTCAAAATCAATCGAGATTTCGACCGATAAACTCCCATCTAAATTACAGATAATAAGGAACACTCAGATACTTCATCTAGTGAACGTATACCTTAGTTCTCCATGGTGACTAATAGTTATAAAATAATAGGCTACAGCCCCGATTTGAACTCCGCCTAGGCAGAAACAGTTACTTATATAGTTCATACTGTAATAACTTCTTCATACTAACTCGAAATCAGGCGAAACTACGACCGATGAACTCCCACCTAAATTACGGACAATACAGAACACTCGGATAATTCAGCTTTTAATGTATACCATAGTTCTCTATGGTGATTAACAACTGTACTTAGAAAATAACAGGCTATATCCCGACTTCGACGCTGACTGTAGTTCTCCATGGTGACTAATAGTTGTACTTAGAAAATAACAGGTGCATCCTCGTATTTGAACTCCGCTTAGGCAGATACCATTATTTTTTTGTTTAGACTACAATAGCTTCTTCATACTAACTCGGAATCAAGCAAAAGTTTGATTGATGAACTCTCACCTAAATTACGGACAATATGGTACACTTGGATACTTTAACTAGTGAACATATACCGTAGTTCTTCAAGGTGACTAACAGTTGTACTTAAAAAACAACAGACTACATCTCCATATCTGAACTTTGCCTAGGCAGAGCTGCTATTTTTTTGTTCGTACTGCAATAACTTCTTCATACTAACTTGAATCGAGCGAAACTACGACCGATGAACTCCCAACTAAATTACGAATAACGTAGAACATTCGGATACTTTAGCTTACGAACGTATGCCGTAGTTCTCCATGGTGATTATGAGTTGAACTTAGAAAATAACAGGCTATATCCTTACTTCAACGCTCAATGTAGTTCTCCATGGCGAAAATAGTTGTACTTAGAAAATAATAAGTTACATCCTCATATTTGAACTCCGCTTAGGTAGAAGCCGCTATTTTTCTTTTTCAGACTATAATAACTTCTTCATGCTAACTCGGAATCAGGTAGAACTTCGACCGATGAACTCCCACCTAAATTACGAACAATATGGTACACTTGGATACTTCATCCAATGAAGACATACCATAGTTCTCCATGGTGACTAACAGTTGTACTTAGAAAATAACTTGCTATATCCCTACTTCAATGCTCACTGTTGTTCTCCATGGTGACTAATAGTTGTACTTAGAAAATAACAGGCTACATCCTCATATTTAAACTCCGCCTAGACAGAAGCCACTATTTTTTTCTTCAAACTATAACAACTTCTTCATACTAACTCGGAATAAAGCAAAACTTCAATGGATGAACTCTCACCTAAATTACAGACAATATGGTACACTCGGATACTTTATCTTTTGAATGTAAACTGTAGTTCTCCATAGGACTTATAGTTTACTAAGAAAATAACATGTTACCACATCCTCATATTTGAACTCTGCCTGATGCATAAGCCGCTATTTTTTGTTTTGACTGCAATAACTTCTTCATACTAATTCGAAATCCAGCGAGACTTCGAACGATTAAATACCACCTAAATTACGGACAGTGTGGAACACTCGGACACTTCATCTTGTGGATGCACACTGTAGTTCTCCATAGGGACTGACAGCCATACTTAGAAAATAACAGGCTACCACATCCCCATATTTGAACTTCGCGCAATGTAGAGGCCGCTATTTTTTTGTTTAGACTACAATAACTTCGTCATACTAACTCGAAATCATGCAAAACTTCGACCGATGAACTCCCACCTAAATTATGGACAATATGGTACACTCAGATACTTTATCTTGTGAATGTACACTGTAATTCTCCATGGTGACTAACAATTTTACTTGGAAAACAACAGGCTATATCCCCATATTTGAATACTATTTCTCTATGAGATATAAAAGAGTATATTTGGAATTTCAAAAAATATACCAAGTACATGTATTCAATCAATTCTCTTTATTAGTAGTATAGATATAATATTGCTTAATTTTTATATTATATTTCGAGAATCAAGATTCAGCTTTATGATAGCTATTTCATTAATATTATACTTAACAGTTAACATGCACAACTCCTATTTCTAAAGGTTGAATGCAATATGAATATGGGCCCTGTTAGTTCTATTGGCTCAGACATTTCAATAGAGAGGTATATGAACTATATATCCTTGTATGGTGTTATGTATCCATGATAATGCACATATCATAAGAGTTATCAATTTTTGTAGAATACACATAAGAGATAAATGCTTTGAAGTAGTAAAGTTCATTTTCAAATTGGACGTTGGGATTCAAATGGATCCTTTGCCTCTCACTTGCTTTTCTCTATAATGCATATTATTGATGTATGAAATAGTTCGTTTATGAATCGTGTAAACAAGCCGTCGATGTTGTAAACTAGTGGTTCCTCTAAGTGCATGGGTGCTATTTTAATTTTGGTTACATGGAAGAGACCAAAAATAATATTCTTACATAGTTTTTTATTTGAAATAGTGGGTGACAAGCATGATTTCTTCATTATGCAATTTTGGATGTGATGGAGTTTTTACCCAAAGACCTTCATGTGTGTAATAATTTGTATATTTGTAAGATACTTGTTTTCGATTATATCTAAAATAATAGTTATAAATAAATAAGGATCAAACAGCAAGCTCTTTAGCAACTGCTGTTTATACTACAATGGCAAGTGTAATGAACGTAATTTTTGACCCTAAAAAATCAACACTAATACGTCTAATGTATTACGTGCCGAATATTCATATGCCAAAAAAATAGACTATTAAGGGTAAAAAATAAAAATAGAATATAATCCCACATTAATGGAATAATTTATAATATCAATAATCTTTACAATGGAAAATTCTAAAAACATATATCAGAGTCTAATCTAAGCTCAGCCTGGACAATTTTAAATACTTGCCCTTACAAATACTGAAAAATAACAAACACAATGGAAAAGTAAACTACGTCCAGATGTTAATAACTCCAGCTCACCTTTGAAAACTCCAAGCGTCTTTAGCTAATCCTAAAACTACTCAGATCTGAACCAAGTATTAAGAATACCCAGATCAGACTTGGCAAACTAGTGCGAGAAACATGAATTATAAATATATATATGTGGTAGTTTCATAGATCAGATTGATGCCAAAACAAAATGTTTTTGAAAAGAAAGGGTATCTCGTAAGACCACGCCGCATATAAACATGAATGAGTTATTACCTTATGATGAGGAAAATACTTTATATCAAAACATTTTGATATTACCTTTGATGACAGTGGTTTGAAAACATTTTTCAAATAGATTTTTATACAAAGAAAGTACCAATACCTGGACAAGTCGATAGAGCATATGGTACCAAGGGTGGCCGAAATGTTTGCAAGGGATTGCAACTATTTTGGGAATACAATCAAAATCATAAAGCTAGTATTGGAATTGGATTTCCATCATAATAGGGAACTAGTGGCTTTTCCCTTCCTTTGTGGATTCCACGTATAACAATTATAGTATCCGATGGTTTCTCTTACAGTGGCTCGTACACCATCATACTTGTTCATTTAAACTTTAAGGCCGCAGTACCTTTTTATCTACGATTATCCGATAGTCTGTAATATTGTAGCATTTTATTCGGACCACATTGTTCCCGTATCATCTCTAGAATGTGAGGCTTGTGAGACCATGCTTTACTTTCTACAAAGAAAATTCCACTTAGAATGCCATATTGCCACGTCTAACAACATGCTATTGATTTCCACAAAAGTACAACCCCCGAGTTTATACGCCTCAGGAAAAAGTGTTAAGCATAAGAAGGATGACCTCTTGCACCACCAAATAGATGTACATTGGTAAAAACTATTGTATGTGGTCATAGGAATGCAATGTCAGACATTCATCCATACAAGTTGTCCAGGTGAATGATAAACCGAAGGTACCCTCCCACTACATCCTATTTGGAATTGCTCCTAGGATTAGTAGTGAGTAGTCATTGCCAATCGAAGGTTTTTAGAACAAACACCCTATTGCCACCATATATATAATATGGGAATCAACCCAGAGGTTAATCGCAAGCATCCCTACATTATGAAGGTCTCCATCTTCGAAATCACCATCTTCAACATGTCTTCACTTTGAATGCGTATAATGGTTTAAAGTGGTTTTCGGATAGGAATCACCCAAATCTGATCTTGGTGACTCCGAACAAATCAGTGGTAAAAAGATGTTAGGTATGTAGGTGATTATTAAACATTTTCCAATTTATAAATATTTTCATCCAAATAAATGCCTTTTCAGAGATATAAACTTTAAACCATTCCTATTTCTTTCAATATATACGGGATGATTAAGCCTTTTTTAACATTGGAAATACCAAATCATTTCTTTTAAATTACTTAGGAGAATATTTCCATCTTCTAAAATTAGTATTTCCAATCTTAATGGAGATTTCATATTCCCCAATACATTTCTTTGATGGGTTAAAAACAATGTTATTTAAGACATCGTTTATTATAAATCCCAACCGGTTAGTATTGAATAAAAGGGATCTATAAATTATGAACTAATTATACCCAAAACTAATTTCTTTATTTAACCTGTACTATTCGACGAATAATGACGAAATCACCTTTTAAATTCAAATGGATAGTAGGAGTTTCCACCTCGGATCTACTAAAGTTTAACTAGAACGTTTTCTTTAATAATAAAAACCCTATTTTAAATCTCATTTAATTTTTGGAAAACTCTGAATCTCCTTTCCATTTTCTTAAGAAAATCCGGTCCGAGTAGATCAGATTAACTATCTTCTCCATCAGGCTAGTTTGGATAGTTAGGGGGAGTCGACAACTGATTTCCCAATCTCTAGCCTATTGACTATCTCTTTGTCACCCATAAGGCGATCAAGTTATTTGATCAACGTATAAACATTTTAAAATACTTATGAAATTATTTGAAAAACATTTCCAAAAGATTCGGGAAGAAAAACTAAAGTTTAAAACATTTATTCAAAAGTTGTCAAATTCCGTTGCCAAATTGCCGATGAATAGTTATTTCAAAGCTTTACAGATTAAAACACAAATTTCATTATATATATGTCCATTTTTATAACTAAAATCCCTTTTGAAATATTTTAACATATTTGTGAAATTTATTTCATACTTTTAAGGGTTAAAAATATCCATATTTGAAGAGTCGAAAATAATAATTTATGGACTGCCAAAACATGATGTTATCTGGGTTTTTAACCCAGCAGGATCTAGCAGGAAAAAGAAAAATTCCATGACATCAGAATAGCTTAGAACTTAACCAAAAAGGCTAAGGCAAGCGGTGTACTAGTGTCGAGTCATATTACTAAGGCAACGACCAAATTCAACTAAACCAAGAGACCAACGTCAATTCATTCCAATCAACAGCTGAGAGAAACAGCCAGTGGATTGTCATCAAAATGGAAAAATGGGCAACAAGACTACACGAACGACATCAATGCAAGGCCATATAAAAGAAACTCAAACTTAGAACCTCGGAAACAATCATAGCACTTGGATCGCTAACGATCCATATCTATGGATCGCTAGCGACCCATGCTAAAATGTTGGTTCGATGAGAAAAGTAAGGATAAGAAGCCTTGGAGGCAGAAGCATAAAAAATATTCTAAGCGTACGAATCGCTAGCGATCCATACATGATGGATC
Source organism: Allium cepa (assembly GCA_030765085.1). Classification (NCBI taxonomy): domain Eukaryota; kingdom Viridiplantae; phylum Streptophyta; class Magnoliopsida; order Asparagales; family Amaryllidaceae; genus Allium; species Allium cepa. The sequence goes on along the minus strand of CM060937.1, from coordinate 689,576,873 downwards.
GCTAGCGATCCATATGAAGTCAAATTCCATGCGACGTTGCATATTGGGGTATGAGATGATAACAACTAAGAAATTAGTCGTGGAGGAGCCAACTTTATGGGTCGCTAGCGACCCATGGACCATAGGTCGCTGCGACCCATGGTTTTGGCTTGTGACCCATGGTTTTGGCTTGGTTCGTAAGGTAAACCCCTAGGTCGTTCTACACCTACCTGCGAGCAGTAGACGAAGTGGCCTGGCCTAGAAGCTCTCGATCCCTAAAAATACCATTCTACCTGCAACAAAAACTAGATCTTCTCTGGACTGGTTGCTGAAGCCTGCCAGAATCCTTCTTTGCTCTCTAACTCCTTCACAACAATCTCCAAAGGAATTCATTGTGATTCTCCAGTGGATTCCAACTCTGGGGATTCAATCTAGTTAAGGATAATCAAAGGCTTTGTAATCAAACACTACTTGTTGTGGAAATCAGTTGTAATATAACTATAAAGTGGATGCAGGCTTTATTAATAGCCTAACCACTATAAAAAAAATCCTTGTCTTCTTTCTTTTACTATTCTTTTTCTATACATATTATCTGTGATATCGCTCTATCTGAATAGGGCTTCTTCTTTCAAACTCAAACCAGGATGTTGATCCCTATTTTGGGTCAACATTTTGGTTCTTCACTGGGAAACCAACACAGGGTTCAGATCTAGCTACCTACATTGGATCCCATAGGTCCAGAAATAAGATCCTCAATCTCTGCTTATAAGGTTTTTTGTTGGGAACAAAAGAACCAACCAAGAAGGATCAGAGAAAAAGCAAGCCAACACATGCTAAGGTAATGGGTCGATAGCAATCCATCTCCTATGGATCGCTATCGATCCATGATGTTCGCTCGTGGGTCAATCAACTCTCTCGCATCATGATCTTATAGGTACCCTAGAGGACAAAGTACTAAAATCAGTTAAGTACAAGGATCGCAAGCTATTTGTATCAAAATTGGGAACAACACTCTTCAGATGTGTTTGAAGAGATAGAATGAAGAATGCAAATGTAAAATGACGCAGATCTAACAAACACACCAATCAACAGATAAGAAAAAATGCGAAAACACACAAATTTAGAGTGGTTCGGTGTATGGCCTACATCCACTATGTAATGATTGATGTTTATTGATTACATGTCATTGGTACAAGTAGATCACAACAGTACAATCAAAGTGCAAAAGCAGTTTCGGTAGAGTATCGACGTAAAGAGGAAAAAGTCTTTTTTTTGTAGGTTCGGGGTTACTATTCATAGGTGCATGCGGCAAATATCTCACCCAAATCTCGATGAACTTCTTCTCTCGTGTGGGGGGCCCACAGGATCGACTTCAGTGATTTTGACTCGATCTTGGAGCGATATGAATTGAGTTCGTATCAATCAATAATTGGTCCTTTTAGGCTGAAATTGACCAGGTACATCATTGATGTTGCAGGAAAGCTCTTGATAAAATCTGGTGGCATTTGGACTTGTAAATTTTGAGTTATGATCAATGCAAGTTTGGATTTGCAATGGGCTGTCGAACTCGTATCAATCTCGTTCATTCATTCTCGTTCGTGTCGTTCTCATTTGTATCGCTTCTAGGCACATGTTTGTTAGGTGACATGGCACTATCTTCTCGGATCGATCCACTTCTCATGCTGAGTGACCGAGTCCTCCTCTCCTCTAAGCTCCCTCCATATCATTCCAACATCTTCCTTTCATATCGTTCATCACGAACCACTTCATAATGATGGGAAAGCAGCTTCTCATCGCTTGAAATCTACATGGTTCATATCGGTTCTTGGGCTGATCGATATGAGTTTTTGGAAGAGTCAAGTGATACGAATGGGATTGAGGGAGCAATGAGAAGCACTTTTAGATGATGGATATGAGGTGGTTAGTTCGGATGGCTATGAACTAGATGCCTACGAATGGAACAACTGCTTGGCCTTGGATACGAATGGGACATATATGAACGAACCTGCTCCTTCCCATGGATACAAACCAGTGTTATTTTCGTGGATATGATGTGGCTGTGTTTCCCTTGAATTTTATGAATTCATATAATATGGTTATGAAGGAGATGGTTGCTAGTTTTCACGGATATGAAATGAGCACCTTTCTTATGAAACTTGATCGATCCATATCTTGAGCCTAATTGACCTGAAATTTTGGCTTTTATAGCTTTTCTTATCATACCATATCGATTGAGTCTTAATCCAGACTTAGGAAAAATTAACCAGCATCCATTATGAACCTATGTGTAACTAACCTTTGAGTCAGACTGTCCTTGGTTTCCAGTTAACTTCTTGGTGTCATGGCCTTGCCAAAAGGCGGGATAACATTTGCCTCCCAAAGTACGGCTTGTATGGAGATGACGTGGTTTGAAAAATTACAACCTTTTATCTGAAATGTTCTATCTGATTTGATGAATAGTTATTGTCTTTTTGTCAAAAGATGTAACCTTTGACCGTTTTCGAGTAATGTAAATTTTGAATTGATGTCTGCTAATGATTCTACTATGCACTATTGTAACAGGGTGCTGAGGGATAGAGATCTGTTGCTTATCATTGTGATTGTCACCTGGTGAGCATTTAATTCCTATGAATTTTGAAAGTTGAATGTTGATTTGTTACACACATAAATTCAAATTAACCCGACTCCCGTCAACGTTCATGGGTCGTTGCCAGTTTTCTGGCATCGAATCTCATATCGACCTCTCCTGAATTGATGTGAAATTAAAGTTGTAACAATGCTTGACGATTGTCTTTAGAGTTTTCCTTCGTATCAATCCTTTCCTGGTTTGATGCGAAAGGTTGTACAATTATTTTTTTGTATCGATTGACGATCGATAAGAATTTGGTTGATGTTCCAAAGTAGGTCATATCGATGGATATGAATTAGGGTCGTCAAATAGATGGATACAAAATTAGTAATTCATATCGATGACTCACGATTAGCATGTAGTCCTTCATATTGATGACCATCGATGTATGCTAACACATCATGGGGACACTTGGTTCACATCGATGGTAAAATATGGTAGCGGGTTTTTAATGGATACGAAACATAGTTGCTTCAGATAGACAATATACGGATACGAATGGCTGAGTCACTCTAGGTATGCAAAGCATAGACACGAAATAGCCTTCACATAGGTAGTATTAAGTTCGTTTCAATTGAGCTACTGGATACGACTGGGTTGATTCGTGTCGATTGCACTATTAACTGTTTCAATCGGTATGGGTACAAGGAGATGAATGGTTGTTTCCTTAGTATATAAAGCCTTGTACTTAGTATATTTTCTTGTTTTCGTACTCCTTTGTTTTCGTGTCGCTCCCAACTGAAAGAAACTTGAATTGTCTTTTCCTTCCAATCGAACCAAGCTTCTAATCCCTATAACTATCTGTTAAACCTAGGCAATTATGCCACAAATCGTATGTTAGAACGATGAGACTCTGAATTTATGGCCATTTCCGTTGACCCCATGAGCGCTCCCAGTGAAGTGGTGGCCGTGGTTGGTCGGAAGGAAGTCGAGGATGGCAGAGGTGATGCTTGAACTGGTTTGGGGAAGAAGGAGTACGAGGACATGAAGTATCGATGGAAGAACCACTTGGTTTTGAATTCGTATCGATGGAATAGGGGCCTGTTCGTGTCGCTAATGTACGGAGGATGTATTGTATCAATTTGAATTGAAATTTTTTGAATTGATCTGGTCAATATGATTTCATATCGATTGGGTGGAGACCTTCGATCGTTACGAGGATGATGTACATGATCAATACGAAATCGAATGTTCCTGATCGATACAAATTTCTTTCCAAGAAATCGATACGAATGCACTTTTGGTAATCGAGCCGAACTCACACTCCGATGGATAGGAATTGCCTTCTTAACTAATATGAGTTGGAGTTTTGGTGATCGAGCCGAGTTGAATTTTGACAAACTCGAGACCTCTTGTACTTTCAAACACATGACTCAGACGAGCTACTACCTTGCATAATTAGACTCTACCGTTTCATGCATATTTGACTGCCTTACGATGCTCGTTGATGGAACTGTAACTTGACAACATTTAATGAGTCCTTACTCAGATCGATCTCCAAAGTTTGGATGGCACGGTTGTGACGGTCAACGATGATGGTCATTCTGATTGAATTATGAAGTCTTATCATTCGAACACTTTGTTAATATTTGTAGAATTTTCTAAAGTGTTACACAACATTGCGTTTCACAACAAAATCATGCATTTCACTCTGGGAAAACACGGGATTATTGTCACCTAACGATGGTTTTTACTAAGTTGATTAGCTATGAAGCCTGGAAGCTCACAACAAAAAGCGGCTCAAAGCCCACCCCTTCCATATTAGGGATGCATGCTATTGCTGTTGAAGTTATACGTCCTGCTCCGGACGAGCTACCAGGGGCAGCTTTCATTGGGAATCCTCACGACTCAGTTTCGTATAATATTTCAGAAGAAATGTTAGGATGGATTTGCTTAAGTGATGTGCTATCGAATGACATCCTATTACCTGGGCCAAACAATATGCCACACACTCCTCTAGAAGGGTACACCGCTTTTAACAGGTTCTCATGCACAGTTGGGACACTTCCTCCATTCAATCCATACATCTGAGAAGTGTTATCTTACTTAGGGATTGCCCTGTCACAGTTGCATCCGAATGGGTACGCTCTGCTGAACAACCTATTCATCATCTTCATGGAGCATCTTTTCTGGCCCCCGACTCCAGAGGAAGTCATATACTTGTACAATGTAAAGGATATGGGATATAATCCCACATTCAAATTCTTAAAGGGAGTTACAAACTGCCAAATTATGATTGGGACTTGGACCAAACTTAGCTAATTCAAAACCAAGTGGTTCTACATTCGGTGCCCACCAGGATTTGGTAGATGGTGGCCGGATAGACGTAAGTGTTTCAACTCCTTCGGCGACTAATTGATTAATCCCCATTGATACATAGTGTAACACCTTGGAATTTTCGACCTAGAAAATTCGACACCAATACGGTCGCTGTATAGAGTGCCGAGCAATCGAGTGCCAGAAATCTCGGACAGTAGGGTTAAGAAGAAAAAAAGGTAGAAGAAGAAATAGAAAACAACAGCATAGAATCTCACAATCGCAGCTTTTGACAAAATATAATATGAAATAACAACATTTACACAAAAAAGCTATAAATGTCAATTACATACAATATATTAGAGTACAGTCTTCAACAAAATAATCTGGATAGTTACAATAACTTGTCCATAAATATAGACTACACAATCTCTAATACACAACGGAATAATCAATATGTCTCTGCCATCCAGCTCGCCTCCTGATCTCAGATCGTCCTATCCTGAAAATCTATAATACTCGATCTGGCACGAGCATTACAATAAAGTAACACCCGAGTCAGGCTGGAAACCAGCGTGAGTAAACCCATTTAATATGAAATACTTAATGTTAACCCTCTTCTATTTACGGCCCTGCGACCTAGAGAAAGTCTGCGACCTACCGAGCTCAACGATCTAGCAACCTAAGGCCCGCGACTTAACAATCTATAACAGGCTGCGACCTAAAGAGTTAAAGCGGCAGCGACCTAACGACTTAAGTACTCCGCGACCTAACAACTTAACGAGCTAAAGGTTCTGGAGGTATTAGCGACATAAGGATGGAACTGTCTTAACGACCTAAAGGTAGAACGGTCCTAGCGACCTAAGGATGAAGCGACCTAAAGGGCTTACGACCTAAGGGCTCCTACAACACAGCGACCCAACAAGCCAAGAAGCTCGGCTACCTAAGGGTTGGACGACCTAGCAGGGAAGAAGTTCTACAGCGAGCTAAGGTGTAATGATCTATTCCTAAGTCGCTCACGACCTAAACATACCAAAGTAACTTCCTATGCCGCTTCCTACCTAGGTCAGCCACGACCTATGACTTGTTAGTTTATCCAGAATGATCAAGTGAACCGTATTAAGGCCGTAAACGACTCCCACTAGGTCGCGGACAACCTACGACCTATCCAAGGTCGCTTGCGACCTACGACCTAATGCCGAACTCTCCTATAAATACAACACTAACACCAATTTCAGGGGGATCTTTTTGGCTCATTTGTGGAACGCCGATACTCCGCGGAATTCTCGACTCACTCGACACTTCAAACACAAAGGACATCTCAACAAACTTCAAGAGGAAATCTAAAGCAATCAACATGGATTCAAAGACTTCTTCTACATTGGATTTCTAGTTACTTGTCCCATTAGTGTTGTAATCAAAGATTGTTGTAAAGTTGTAATTGATTCAGCAATAAAGAAGATTAAAGTGAACGTAGGCTTAACCTGAAGCCGAACCACTATAAAACTGTTGCCTTTTACTGCTTTCTCTGTGACTTTTCTACTTGTTTCTAATTCCCGTGTTCACGGGTGGTGATTTCACTTAATCTCTACAAACACCGGGGTGTTAGCGTTCAATTTTAAGCGTTAACATTTTTGGTGCTTTCACTGAGAATTGAACTCATGCTATTTTCGTCATTGCTTCTCAAAAATTTGTTGAAAGAATCTCTCTCAAAACTAGAAGTCTATCAGAGATAATGGCTCCTGGAAGAAAGCGTGGATCTACAAGACCCAGTAATTTCTATGAGAATACTGCAACTTCTCCTTCGTCAAATCAAGCAGCACCAAGTGCTGGAATTACACGAGCAGAGTTAGATGCTGCAGTATCTGGATTATACCAGCAGATGGAAACTCAGAATGCTTTAATGCTTGAGAGGTTAAATGCATTGCTCGGATCTAACCGTCAACCGGTGAATAATGAAGAAAACCTTGCAGATGATGTTCATGATCCTGAAGAGAGGAATATTCCTCAAAGAGCAGCTAGCCCCGCCAGAGAAACACCTCCTCAAGCTGGAGGATCGAGACCACAGCCAACTCTCCACGAACGTTTGTCCAGACAAACTTCCGAGAAAATGGCCGAAGTCTGTCCTGCTGATCCTTTAAATGATGAGGAATTTCTTTTAGGCATGGTGCGACAAATTATGAAAGAAAACATGCAGAGGGATGAAGATGAGAAGGAATGGGGATTCGCTCCGATCAAAACTCCGTTCACTGAAAAGATTCTAAAGGAGGAATTCCCAAGGAAGTTTGGTCCTCCTACCATCCCCGCTTATAAGGGAACAAGCGACCCCAATCAATTCCTGTATAAGTATGATTGGCACATGACTGGTGCTAGAGCGTCTGATGAGATCAAATGCCGGTACTTTCTGGTATACTTGGAAGGAGTGGCTCTGCTCTGGTTCACAAAGCTTCCGGTCCGATCCATAGACCAGTTCGCCGATTTGACTCAGAAGTTTAAAGAGCAACTCAGGTTGTATGCTTCAAAGGCTAAGGATATTATGTCACTCTAAAGTCTGAAGCAGAATCCTGGGGAATCTATCAGGTCTTTCTTGAACCACTTCAACATAGCTTTGGCTGAAGTGGACAATGCAGAACCACAGATGGTCTTGACGTACTTGATGAGAGCAATCGACAAATCAAGCGAATTTGGGAAGTGGCTGAAGATGAAAGAACCGAATTCGCTTGAGAAATTCTATAAGAAAGCCGATGAATTCATGCGCTTGGAAAGCCTTCGGGCACCAGTTAAAGTAGCATTGACAGAGGTTAAGAATACTACTACTGCTCCTACCAAAAGGGAATCCGGGAGTCAGAAAAGGGAGAACAATGGTGGGAAGAAACAGAAAGATATGAAGAAACTTTGCTTCTTAAAATCTTCAGATTTCACTCCTTTGACTGACACTCCGGAGAATATCTTTTTTGCTACCAAAGATGCAGTAGAATATCCTAAACCGCCTGAGATGAGAGTTAGCAAAAAAGCCGCTCAGAGTGGGAGATTCTGTCGGTTTCATAATCAACCCGGTCATGATACTAACGAATGTCGCCATCTGAAAAGTTTAATTGAAGAACTACTGAGAGAGAACAAGTTGTAGCAATATTTTAAGAGAGGTAGAAATGACCCAACCTCATCTACTAAGGGCCAGCAACTTCCTGCTCATCCATCTGGCTCGGGTGAGAGGAATACCGTGCATGAATCAGAAAGGCGTGTTATCAATGTGATTACAGGAGGTCCTCACCCAGCAGGCAGAAGCTGGGGCGAGATGGAAAGATATGCCCGTGCCTTGAAGTATGTACCAGCAGAAGAGAGTGTTTTTGTGCTAGAAAATGATGCACCTTTGAAGCAGCAGAAAACTTCCAATGATGATATTGTGTTCAAAGCCAGGGACTCTATGGGTATTGAAGCTCCAACCATAGATCCCTTGGTCATCTCTGCAGGCATTGGGTTGGCTATTGTGAGAAGAGTGCTTGTAGATTGCGGTGCTTCTTGCAATATTCTCTTCAAAAAGACGTTCGACCAAATGAAAGTTCCGATGGCTGACATTCAAGCTTCATCTCAGAAGATTGTTGGGTTTACTGGGGAACCGAAGCAGCCTATTGGAACTATCGACTTGTTCGTGGAACTTAGAGAGGGGCAGAAAAAGGTGGTTCGGAAACAGACTTTTGTAATTGTTGATAAATTTTCTGCCTACAACGCCTTCCTAGGCCGACCAACTCTTGCGACTTTTAAGGCAATTCTCTCCCCGTGGTGCCTCACTATGAAATTTCCCATGGATAATAGCGTTGGATTTTTTAAAGGGGATCAAAATGTTGGGCGAGAATGTTATCTAATAGAGTTACGTGAAGCGAGGAAGAGAGAGATGGGAAAAGATGCAGCAGCCCCAGTCCGCATCAAAGAACCAACCTTGTAGCAAATACAGGGTGGCCCTACGCTGGCGAGCATAGCGGGGCACAAAGAGAAATGGATCCCAGAAAAGCTAGTGCAGGGGAGAATAGAGTGGTTCCCGTAGAAGTAACGGTGCCAGTACCTGTTGACTCAAAAGATCCGAACAATGTGGTGAATGTGAGTTCGCAACTTAATGTGACGGTTCAAAATTCCTTAATATCATTCTTGAAGGCAAATTTGGACGTATTCGCTTGAACTCATGCTGATATGTGTGGAATATCCCCAGAAATTGCAGTACATATCTGAATATTGATCCGAAGTTTACACTGGTAAAACAGAAGAGAAGAATCCAGGGACCTGAAAGGTCAGCAGCGTTGAAAGAAGAGGTAGACCGGCTTATGGAGAATGGTTTCATCAGGGAGTCTACTTATCCGAATTGGGTTTCAAATCCAGTACTGGTTAAGAAAGCTAATGGGAAATGGAGAGTTTGCATTGATTTCTCAGATTTAAATAAAGCCTGCCCCAAAGACTGCTTCTCGTTACCCAGGATAGATCAGTTGGTGGATGGAACAACGGGGCATGAATTGTTATCTTTCATGGATGCTTACTCCGGATACAACCAGATTATGATGCATGAGCCGGATCAGGAAGACACAAGCTTCATCACTGATGTTGGACTCTACTGCTATAAAGTCACGCCCTTCGGACTTAAGAATGCGGGGGCAACTTACCAAAGACTAGTCAATGCTATGTTCAAACCGCAGATTGGCAAAACTATGGAAGATTATGTTGACGATATGTTGGTGAAGTCAAAGAAAGCGGTAGACCATATGGACCACTTGGCGGAAATGTTTGCAATCCTCCGAAAGTACGGAATGAAACTTAATCCTTTGAAATGTTCGTTTGGGGTGGAGTCCGGAAAGTTCTTGGGTTTCATTGTGAGTGTTAGATGCATTGAAGCTAATCCTGCTCAAATCGCTGCCTTAAGAGAAGTCAAAGCCCCTAGAATGAAGAAGGAACTGCAAAGTCTTAATGGAAAAGTCGCTGCCTTGATTCGATTCATTTCCAAAGCTATTGATAAATGCATTCCATTCTTTGATGCTTTGAAGAAAGGAAGGAAATTTTTTGACTGGACTCCTGAATGCCAGAAAGCTTTCGATGAGTTGATTCGTCATATGGAAACGCCTCCAATACTTTCTAAGCCAGACAATGGTGAAGATCTTTTTGTATATTTGGCAATCTCGTCTCATGCTCTCAGTGCAGCGTTGGTACGTGAAGATGCAAAAATTCAGCGCCCGGTCTATTATATCAGCAAGAGGTTCACCGGGGCAGAGATGAATTATTCAAAATTGGAGAAGCTCGCCTATTGTCTGCTGATTGCATCAAGAAAGTTGAGGCCGTATTTCCAAGCTCATCCTATCAGAGTCCTCACTGATAAACCTCTAAAGCAAGTCCTATTTCGTCCTGAGACTTCGGGTCATCTTCTGAAGTGTAATATTGAACTCAGCCAATACGACATCACTTATCATCCTCGGAGAGCAATCAATGGACAAGCTTTGGCAGATTTCATCGCAGAATGTACAAATAAAGGTGATAGTGAGGAAGAAGCGACTGATAATCCCCCAATTCGATGGAAATTATATGTTGATGGCGCAAGAAATGATTACTATTCTGAGGCCGGGGTTGTACTTGAAACCCCTGAAGGGCAGTCATTGTGCTATGCATTGAGATTGGAATTCCCTTCGACAAACAATGAAGCAGAATATGAAGCTCTTATCGCCGACTTGAGAATTGCTAAAGAATTGAATGTCAAAGTGTTGCAGATCTTCAGTGATTCACAGCTTATTATATGTCAAGTTAAAAAAGAGTTTCAAACTAAAGGAGGAAATATGCCTGCCTACTTGTCAAGAGCCTGGGAATTTCTCGATAATCTTGACCATTATACGATAAGTCATATACCCCGGGAAGAGAACATGGAGGTAGATTCTCTCGCAAAGTACGCAAACACTGGTGAAGCTCAATTATTGGGATTAGTTCCTGTGCAAGTCCTGTCAGCTCCAAGCACTGATGAAATGGATATTGACTGGATCATGAATATATCTCAACAGCAAGAATCATGGATGACTCCGATAATGGAATATCTGCTCAACGGTTCTCTTCCAAAAAGTTCAAAAGAACGACAGAAGTTGCTAAGAAAGGCCTCCAGATACATAATTCAAGATAGCCGATTGTATAGGCGGGGATTCTCAATGCTATTACTACGATGTGTGACCAAGGAAGAAGCTAAGACAATTCTAGCTGAAGTACACAGAGGAGAATGTGGAGACCATTCAGTTGGTCAAACTCTAGCAAAGAAAATTCTCCGTTATGGGTACTTTTGGCCAGATATTAATCGTGATGCTGCAAGCTATGCCCGAAAATGTGACCGATGCCAGAGATTTGCAAAAATCCCAAGAGAACCTTCCACCGAGATAACACAGATGATCAGTCCATGGCCATTTGCTATTTGGGGAATAGATCTCATCGGGCCTTTGCCAACCGCAAAATCCGAAATCAGATATGCTATTGTTGCCGTTGATTATTTTACTAAATGGGCAGAATCTGAACCATTGGCTACTATTACCTCTAAAAAAATGATAAACTTTGTAATTAAGAATATCATTTGTAGATATGGTGTGCCTCAAAAGATAATCATAGATAATGGAACCCAATTCGAAAGTGAAGAGTTCCAAGATTTTTGCAAGTGATTCAAGATCCAGAAAAGCTTCTCAGCAGTGGCTCATCCACTAGCAAATGGGCAAGCGGAAGCAGTAAACAAAATTATCAAATCAACCATCAAAAAATAGCTGGAAAAAGCAAAAGGTGGTTGGGTCGATAAGCTTCCACTAGCACTATGGGCATATAGAACCACCCATAAAACTGCGACCGGGCACACTCCATTTTCATTAGCATATGGATCAGAAGCAATGATTCCGGTGGAAATAGAGGTCCCTTCACATAGAAGAATTCATTTCAACCAAGCTGAAAACAACGAGTTGCAACTTGAAGCACTTGACTTCCTTGATGAAAAAAGGGAAGAGGCTCAACTCAGAATTGCAGCCCATCGGCAAAGAATTGCCAGGTATTTCAATTCCAAAGTTTGCCAACGCAGCTTTGAGATTGGAGATCTAGTCTTAAAAAGGGTCATGACAGCAACAGGAGTGTTTGCGCCGAACTGGGAAGGGCCATATGTCATAGGCATAAAACTTCTTGATGGCACTTTCAAACTGACAACTGTCGAAGGAGATCCAATTCCAAGAGCTTGGAACAACAATCACTTGCGTCCATATTTTACTTAAAAGCTTTGCTTAAATTTGTAAAAAGAATTATGAATGTGTGATTCTTGTATTGAAAGCCATTGTAAAGCCAGTACAAGTGAATAATAAGAACTATAAAGTGGATGTAGGCCCAGTTCTTGGCCAAACCACTATAAATCTTGTGTTCTATACTGTTATAAACTGCTTGTTTTATCTCGATATATAAAGTACTTCAATTGTATTGCTAAATTGTCGATTTAATATTGCAGGCCATTAAAACAAAGCTTACCCATCATAAGACCAAGCGATCCCTGACATCACTCAACAAATGAATGTCTAGCCACAAAAATTCCAGACTCAAATCCTATATAAGAAGTGCTTCAAGCAAACAGTTAGTGGTTCCGCCAGAGGTAGACCCTCCCTAACTAATTGTGATTGTTTGTGCAAACAAACATTCGATTAATTCGCCTGTGTCTGCCCCTGCGAACTCATTTAACAATGAAGTACACTTCTTTGGATAGAATAAGCTACTTGCAAAAGAAAGGAATGTGTGCTTGGAAATGATAACAGGGAACCGCTGATATGAGCAAATGGCGAAAAGACATGGGCGAGAAGGCAGCAAACAGCAAAAGACCTCCTCGGAGGCACAAGCCCTCTTCGGAGGCACAACTCTTCGGAGGATAAAGACCTCTAATGGGACTTGCCACAAAAAGAAAGTTCTCTTTCTCAACAAAAAGTTGTGGACTGATCGGTGGCACAGGACACTCGTTAACTAGCTGAGAACGTTTGTGCAAATAAACAATCCAAGTAACTTGTGTCCGCCCCGTGAATCCATCCAACCGAGAGAAGGAAACTTCCAGGCAAAAGCCCTACTCGAAGGCACACATTTCACCGTGATCTGAAATAAAACTTCACACGAGTTGAAAGGTGAAAAGACCTCTTCGGAGGCACGCATTCCACCGAGATCTGAAATAAAACTTCGCAAGTACTGGAATGTGAAAAGCCCTCTTCGGAGGCCTATTTCACCATAGTTGAAATGCTAAAAGACCTCTTCGAAGGCACACATTTCACCGCGATCTGAAATAAAACTTCACACGAGTCGAAATGTGAAAAGCCCTCTTTGGAGGCCCGCTTCCCAGCGGACAGGGAAAAAAATAAAAGCCTCTCCCCAGAGGCAGAAACAAAAAAGCCCTCTCCCCAGAGGCACACACACAAAAAAGCCCTCTTCTCAGAGGCACAGTCAAACAAAAAAGCCCTCTTTCCAGAGGCACGTCAAACAAAAAAGCCCTCTTCACAGAGGCACAATCAAATAAAAGCCCTCTTCGGAGGCACAAACAGATCGAAGCCCTTTTTCGGAGGCCCACTTTACCACGAAGGAAAATTCACTTGCCAAAATAAAAGTGACTTTATCCAAAAGTGAAGTGTAAAAACTTCGCAAAAAAAAAGACTTCTCCAATACGAGGTGCATTCTACTAAATCAGAAAAATATTTTCTTAAAACGGAAATATTATCCTATAAAGTACAGATGCAAATCTCCTTCAAATGGAAAAGTTGTTCTCTAAAGAAAGAGTAAAAGTCTTCTCGAAACAGAAGAGTTGTTCTCTAAAATTTTGCCAATGTGAAAGAGATTACAATAAACCATGGTATGGGGGTAATATAATATAGTTGCAAAAATAAAAACAATGCTCAAGCAATATACCATAGGTTTACTGCAACATCACACAGAGAAAATAAAGAAACTTGTATGAAAAAGAAGAATAAATGCATTCTCAAATACAGACAAAAGTTTGTACGAGTAAAAGAATCATTTTATTCCATGCTATAAAATTTTTATACATGTGCAGGTTTCAAAAGAAAAGAAGGCAGGGACCGGTACCTGCACAATCTCTGGTCAACACAAGTCTTTATATATACCAGCAAAAAAGCAAAAAGCAAGATGAAAAGCATAAGTCCTAAACCCATCACTTCTTCTTCCTGTCACCTTTTGAGCCTTCGCCTGGCCGGATGATTAACTTTTTGGGCCGGCTTATGAGCGTAGGGGATGAAAGAGGAAGGGGTGCAATTGGACTTTCTTCTGTTTTTTCTTCGCCAGCAGAAGCTTCTCTCCTTTTCTTTGAAACTACACGCTTCCCCTTCTTCCTTGAAGAAGAATCACTGCCCGGAGTGAAAAGTGCAGACGACGTTATGTCATCAGAAATAATCTGCTCCGGGGTTCTTTCGCCTTCTTCAGGTTCCTCGGCTTTCTGTTCTTGAGAAGCGACCTGGTCATCCAAGCCTTGAAGAGCTTCTATCTGCTCCTCTTGTGACCCTGGTTGAGAAACGGAAGGAGGAGTAATCTGAAGAGGCGGAGTGGAAACAAATGGAAGAGGGGAAGGCTGAACAACACTTGGCGCTTTCACTACAGGAGAAGAGAAGTTAAAGTCAGTATCTCTCATAAAAAGAGGAGCAAGTGGCACGTCAAGATTTAAGTAATAATCAAAAAGTTCATCAAGCTCATGTGAAGAAAGCAAGCAGTCCACTTGAGCAAGATCAACATTGAGGTTACCCGGAGAAGTAGACTTTACTATGTCAACTTCGAAGTCCTACGGTTCAGCGCTTTCTTGAGTCTCATCTCTAGTGTGGGTGGTGGCACTTTCAATAACAGCTTTAGCAGGAGGAGAATGGGAACTGGAGCCAGCAATATCGATATCGGCCGAAACTGAAGGTAGAACTGGGTCGGTTGAGATTGTCTTTCCTAAATGTTCTCCTTCTGTCATTTCGGCTCTCTCTTTGGCGAGTTGCTCCTTTCCCCTGGCAAGAGCGGCACATGCATCATCATCCAGATAGTGCGCCATTAAATCTACTTCGGCATATCTGGCTCCTCCAAGCATATCAAATATGGCCTCCCACACTTTGGCCAAAGTGATTTCATATTCAGGTCCCAAAAACTTAAGGCTACCGCGTCTCAGAACACTATGGATGTAAAACTCGAATAGAGTGGAGCTGACTTCAGCTTTAGTTGCCATATGAGATTCTTCGGCTGCAGCTTTGCCGGCGATAGCTTCATCAAGCTCCTTTTCAGCTTTAGAAAGTCGATCTTTTAGCAATTTAATCTCTAGGTTCTGGGAGTTGGTCTTTTCTCGTAGATGAGCAACATCGGCTCGGTAGCTATCCACAACGTGTTGCTGTGCTTCAAATTTAGCTTCAGCATCTCTCTGTGCCGCGTGAGCATCGCTCACTTGTTTTTAAAGCACTTCTTCTCTCTGAGAATAGGAAGTGGAAGAAGTGGCAAGCTCTTCCTTAATTTTTTCGACTTCCGCTTCAAACTTCTCATTATAAGCGGCAATACTCTTCATTTCGGCATCATGCTGATCGAGTGTTTTCTGCCACTCAGATTTGTCATTTCCCATAGTCAGCATGGCTTCAAGCGCAATTCACTCTTTGAAGCTCGTCAACGAGTTTCTGCCAGCCAGACATTCTCTCGATGTCGAGTTTGATGGCATCAAGATTACGCAACATGGCTTGCTTATCAATCGGGACCAAGTCAAGATCGAAGCGTACTCCCTTTAAGCACCAGTGCGGAAATTGGCTCTGAAGAGTAGCCGGACCCTGCCCAACTTGATAGGGAGCCTACTTATGATTGTTTGAATATCGGTTCTTGGAAGGGGAGGAGAGTCGGTAGGAATTTCCAAAGAGACGGGAGCAACAGGCTTTTCAGAGAGTTCGGATGTCAGTTTTTCACCAAGTTTGGCCCGTTTATTCGGGTCCTCAGTAACGTGGTTTTTTCCCTTGTCATCACGGGACTTTCGCTTGTGAGAATCATCCTCTCTTTGGGAAGAATCATGTCGTTCGTCCCGTCTCCCGTAGCGCTCTTCATAAGCGCGCTTCTCATGAGCCTTCCTCGCAGCTCTTTCTTCGTCAGTTTCCCAAGAGGCAGGAAGATACCTCCTGGGGTCATAAGAACCGCGCTTCCCATAACGCTAGAAGTCGTCATATTAAGCGCCACTTCTTCCCATTGGAGAACCTGAAAATGAAGAAAGATAAACTCAGAAATCTTCAAAGCCAGGAAGTTGAACGCATATAAGTGCTGAAAAGTCCTAAGTGTGTGTAACGTGCAAACTACGCGCGTCGAACTACGAACCACTCCTGGGTTGGGAGGTGATGATGGATTTTACAGCCAGTGTCAATTCTTGGGCTGATGGAGTTTGTTGAAGAACAGATGTCGCTTCAACTGCTAGAGAAGTAACTTTAGCAGTGATAGGATCATCTTTAAAGAGCTCCTGTGAAGTAATCATCAGGTCGCTCAACCCCTCAAAAGTATCATCACCGCTGTGCCTGGCGGGACTTGTTCTCTCAGTTCCTTCGTCACCAAATTTCCCGGATTGTTGGGGAGGTTCCTCTTCTTCGATGACCGGGGCAAGTGCAAGTTTGCCGGATGACCCCGCAACACCAATTGAAGTAGAACACTTTACCAATGAAGCCTCAACAATATGTTCTTTCGACGTAAGTTCTCCGACGGAAACTGGAGCATCCGATGTCTTTACTGGAGAGTCGGGGACTTCATGAGGTTGAGTAGAATGGGAGGGGTGCAGAAGCCCGTATTGGTGAAGAAGTTCATCTTTCAGCAGAAACTTAATACTTCTTTCCTCAACCGGCACGACGCTTAATCTTTCAAAAGTCGTTTTGTGACTGGGATTTCTAGAGGGAGGAGGAAGTACTGTAAAAGAAAAGAATAAAGAATGAAATTATCACTTAGCAATTCGGATCTCGAAAAACTCAAAAACGGAAAGAATGTGGATGAGCAATCTTACTTACTATTCTCCAGATGGCATAAAACCTTGGGGGGCAGCGGACGAAAAAGAATTGATTCAAAAAACCATGAGCACTTTCGGAAAGATCGGTGATAAGTTTACGATTTATTGCACTTCTCACGAGTATGATGGAGAGGTGGTCTTTATTCTTTGCGAATGTGCATAAGTAGCAGATTTCTTCGAAGCACGGAAGACGGTTAAGTGTCCTCCTGAATAAAACACACAATCCCATCAGGATGGCATAGCCATTGGGATGCAGTTGAAAGGGAGAGATGGTTAATCGGAAAAGGAGTTGATGAAGAAATTAATTGAAAGGAGGAATGGCACCACAAAGGCACATCTGACGGTTGACGGCGACAAAACCGAGAGGTGGCCTGTCAGCAATATCATTTGGCCCAGGAAGTATAGCATCCGCTTCGGCAATTCCAAATTGAATACGTAATTGGTTGAATGCCCACTGACTCAGGGTAGTTGGAGTTCTTTCCGGAGGATTATCCAATGGGTCGGCTATCGGGAAGACTCCTTCAGATTGCTCGAATATCTCTTCTTGAGAAGACATTCTACACAAGGAACTGGATATTCAAATATGAAGGTGCACGTTTCCTAAATGTGTGAAGTGTTGTGCGGGACTAATAAAATGACAAGCAAATATAACTGAAATTAAACTAACCGGCATTTGTCAGTTACAAAGTTACAGGTTTTGTTGTTTTAAGTCCAAACGCAAGTGCAGTGTTGATGCAAACAAATCAGTTTTAATTGATTAGTATTGCTTTGCTTTAATACTTTACTTGAATTTGTTGATTCATAGCACTTCATAAAATTTCTTTAACTTGATTATCTTTTATCGACTAATCTGTCATTCGATGTGGGTAATCAATGGCAGTATATTCCCCCTAGTTTTCTGCAAATGTTGTGCTCAGCAGGTTGTTAGCTTACAAGTGAATATAATCTGTAAATAAGTGCAGCAAAGTTCAAGCAGTTCATTCTAGCAGTTCAAGATAGAAGTACAATTAAGTTCTACCAAAATTTTGAAACTTTCAAGTTTTGTTCAAGTCCTTAAGTCACAATCCGAGTCAAGAAGTTCTCTAAGTCCTAGGTCGCTCGCGACCCAACAGGTTGGGTTGAAATTGGTCTAGTTCGCAAGAAGCAACTCGGCAGCGAAAAATTGTTTAAGTCCTAAGTCGTTCACACGACCTAGGCACTAAGTCGTTCACACGACCTAGGCACTAAGTCGTTCACATGACCTAAAGACTAGGTCGCTCACGCGATCTAAAGTTTAAGTCGCTATGAGTTAAGTCGCTCAGCCCCTTTTTGGGTCATAAGGATCCTTAGGTCGCGCCGATTCTTTAAGCCGTTTTTCGAATTAAGTATCATGATTCACGTCTCGAACCTCTAAAGCCCTAAGTCGTTCAAGGCTCTTAAGTCGAGCACGACCTAACTCCCCTTAACTCGCTAACTCCTCTTCTCTCAGCAAATCACCTAACCCGTTAACCCAATAACTTGCTAGCCTCTCTACAATGAAATCCATTATATCTCCACGCCATCAGATCATCCAGAACCAACGCAAATCGCCTCAGATCCATCACAAATCCAATGTATTATTGTACTCTCGTGAATCACAGCGACAACGTGCCCAAAAACGATCAAAAGCTAATCGTAACATGATCTACAGCGAAATGCAGCATGCAAAATCGAGATAGGGCCGAAAATTAGAGGATTCACAATTCGATGATGGTCGTGGTTGAATAATGGTCGAATTCACTTACGTAGTGAGATTGAGGAGATGATGATCAAAGCAACAGGTAGATTCGCTTCAGAAGTTCTTGAGCTCAAAGATAGTAATGGCGGCAGCAGAATACAATAAGGTGAAGGAAGAAGAAATGACCTAACGGCTTATATAGGGGAGAGAAAGGAATACGAATCGGAACGAGCGACCTAATTCTTTCTTAACTCGCCCGCGACTTAACGATCTAAGCTAGCACGGGTTAAAAGATATCGAAGCACACGACCTAACTCTTAGGCATATACTTCGAGGGGCAAGTGTTAACCCTCTTCTATCTACGACCCTGCGACCTAGAGAAAGTCAGCGACCTACCGAGCTGAACAATCTAGCAACCTAAGGCCCGCAACTTAACAATCTATAATAGGCTGCGACCTAAAGAGTTAAAGCGGCAGCGACCTAACGACTTAAGTACTCCGTGACCTAACAACTTAACGAGCTAAAGGTTCTAGAGGTATTAGCGACCTAAGGATGGAACGGTCTTAACGACCTAAAGGTAGAATGGTCCTAGTGACCTAAGGATGAAGCGACCTAAAGAGCTTACGACCTAAGGGCTCCTACAACACAGCGACCCAACAAGCCAAGAAGCTCGGCGACCTAAGGGTTGGACGACCTAGCAGGGAAGAAGTTCTGCAGCGAGCTAAGGTGTAACGATCTATTCCTAAGTCGCTCACGACCTAAACATACCAACGGAACTTCCTATGCCGCTTCCTACCTAGGTCGGCTACGACCTATGACTTGTTAGTTTATCCAGAATGATCAAGTGAACCATATTAAGGCCATAAACGACTCCCACTAGGTCGCGGACGACCTATCCAAGGTCGCTTGCGACCTACGACCTAACGCCGAACTCTCCTATAAATACCCCGCCTACTCCAACTAAAGGGGGATCTTTTTGGCTCATTTCTGGAACGCCGATACTCTGCCGAATTCTCGACTCACTCGACACTTCAAATACGAAAGGCATCTCGACAAACTTCAAGAGGAAATCTAACACAACCGACATGGATTCAAAGACTTCTTCTACATCGGAGTTCTAGTTATTTGTCCCATCAGTGTTGTAATCGAAGATCGTTGTAAAGTTTTAATTGATTCAGCAATAAAGAAGATTAAAGTGGACGTAGGCTTAACCTGAAGCCGAACCACTATAAAACTGTTGTCTTTTACTGCTTTCTCTATGACTTTTCTACTTGTTTCTAATTCCCGTGTTCACGGGTGGTGCTTTCACTTAATCTCTACATACATCGGGGTGTTAACGTTCAATTTTAAGCGTTAACACTTAAGTTATAAAGCTTCTTTGAAAAACCCAGGTAACTCGTTGATCACTACAAGTTTTATCTTGCTATAGCCAAACATTATTTCACAAAACAATATCTAAGTACCGTTACTTAGTTTAATCGCCAAGTTTACTTAATTTATTCCATTTCAGCCTATTTGGTGCTATAATCAAATCTATAAAGAATTATGGTAGTTACTAATTGAAGTGGTTCTGATATTGCTGATATCCGATCCCGATCTTCTTCGAATCCAACGCCATCCTTTAAGACAAGTTCTTTAAGTAAAAAAATTCTATTTAAATTTCAAAAAGCCATACTCACACAAAAATTCATCACAGATAAATAACTCACATCTAACACAGTTCAATCCAAGGCTTTTCATACCATAGAATATCACAATTTAACATACCAGAGATATTAAGAAATCCAAAGCATTCAATTCAATTTAAACATTTAAAAGCTAGATAAACTTGTCACACCATTTCTAATTTAATTTAACACAAAATAAATTAATTACTTATAAATATTTATTAATTGTCATTAACAATTTACAATCCATTAAATTTTATTTAAACTATATATTTGGAATTAGATAATATGTAAAATAACTTAAGACTTTTGATTTATCTTAACCATTTACTTAATTACCCTATAATATTTAATTTGAATAAACTCAAAAATTAATTTAAATAATGGAATATAACTAAATTTTTCCAAGCTTAGTTAATTCAAATTAAAATAATTTATTTATAAGCTTAAACCAAATAATACTTAAGTATAACATTTAATATTAAAAGAATTGGTTAGAGAATTTTTGCTTGGGAAAACTTACGTGTTTTATACTTATGCTTTTATACTTGAGTTAACTACAAGTTTTGAATGGAAAAATAAAAATAAAAATAAAAAGAATGAAGGTAAGTACAAAGAATTGGTTAGGAAATTTGCTTTGGAATACTTGTTTTTATTTTTAAAACCTTGCTAATACACTGTGCAAACCCGAGCCCAACCCAATCTAAATCCCTTCTTCCCCATCTCTCTCTCTTCCCTTCTTCTATTTACAATCTCTTATACCTGATCCTAAGCTTTGCCTACAAAAACCAACTGATACCAGTGCACCGTGCACGTGCACATCATGTTGGCGTCGCTCCGACCAACGATGCCACCTCCGATCCATCGCCGATGACACCCTCGTTCGACCTGACCGCCCAGAACCCTGAAACAACCTCCAAATCGAATTCGAGCAAAACGAGCACCAACTAGAACGAAACTCGATCACCAAAACCACATTGCATCGCCGCCTCCGGTCATCGAAAACCACGTTGCCATGCTTGAAGCAGTGTCAGACCTTCATCTTCCTTTTCCCCTACTCCGATCCAACCCGCTGCCTCCATGCCGCCGCATTCACCTCGAAAACATCGTCGACCCAAACAGGGTCTTAAACCCTAAATCGCCGCCGCTACGTTGGTATGTTGATCAAAAAATCTACGACCATTTTTCCCAAGCTCCTCGACCCTCGAACTACCTCCAACAACGATCTCGACTCTCCTTACGCTCCGATCACCCAAAATCGATGAAAAACCCAATCTCGATCAACTCGCAATTCCTCCCCAAATACTAACTTAAAAATCTTGATATTACCATTAAAAATCATAGTTTTTAAAGATGAATCAGATTATATATGAAAATCTTGAGATCATGAGGATCAAATTTCTGAGATGTTTGATGTTTACTGTAATCTCTTGTTTTCCAGATAATTACCTAATAATTCTTTTTGAAATTATTTCTAAAAATGGTATTACCACATTATAAACAACTTTATTTTAAACACTGTATCCTGTAATTTCTTAGATGAAGAGGAATGAATTTATTCTGAAAGATTTTGAGACTGTTAACCAAAAACAGAGGCATGCATATATACACACAGTACATTCAAACTTGTTTACTCAAGGGACCATACAGTTTTATCCATGCAATCATATTCAAGCCATTTACAAAATCAAATCTTACATGCACAGTGATATAAAGAAGATTTAGCTTTTTAAAAGTGAAGTTTACTCACTATAAAACTTAGAACAGATGAACCAGAGTTTTGAAGCTGGAAGTTGATATGAACACTGCAAGTGATTTTGATCTGATCTTCTTTGATTAAGTTGAGATTGAACTTGAATTTTCCTTAGCTTTGTTTCAGACGTAAGTGATAAAGTTGTTTAATTTCTTTATTCTGGTTTTGGTTTGTTTTTGAAAATGAATAAAGAAGTTGATATATATATATATATATATATATATATATATATATATATATATATATATATAGAAGTTAGACACAACACTTGGTTTTTCTTCTTTAAATCATTTTCTTTTCTTTTTAATTAAATGAAGAAATCCAATTAAAGAGCAAATTTGACACTTGTATACATGTGTCTTCATGTAGCTTACAAATGTCCATATGCATACATACACCAATGTTTAAAAAAAGTAGAGTTAAAAATTAATTTATTTTATAGAAATTTATTTTGAGTTTTAAATCATAGTTTATATTCACAATCTATAAATAGTATAAATTTGCCAATTCTAAATAATTATACTAGAAGATCATTAAGTTAATTTTGCCAAAAATTCCGAGTTGTCACAATTTTACTTATGTGTATTTTTGATATTATATATATATCCACATTTTTACAAACTC
Source organism: Allium cepa (assembly GCA_030765085.1). Taxonomy (NCBI): domain Eukaryota; kingdom Viridiplantae; phylum Streptophyta; class Magnoliopsida; order Asparagales; family Amaryllidaceae; genus Allium; species Allium cepa. Next base: position 689,554,262 of record CM060937.1, on the reverse strand, counting down.
TCCTACATTTTATTCTATAAGGCATATATATATATTCATATATACTATAAAGCTTGTATATATCTATTTATATATTTATGGATATTTTATCTTGAAAATGGTGAAATATATTATTTATTGATTTCCTATAAGATTTATCATTCCAGAGATTTATAGTTCAATATTTATTATGGTTTCCAAATCAATTTATATTCGTTCAGACATTACCATTATCAAAAATTTATTTGTTCGACTTATAAATCAGTATTTCTAATGATTTAATCCGGTTAGATATCCAATTATTTGATATTAAAAATCAGGGTCGTCACATTCCTCTCCCCTTTAGAACTTTTCATCCTCGAAAGGAACGAAGCAAGAATTTTAATTACAATGTTTATTATCAGTTAAATTATTCTTTAAACATTTTTAACTCTTTACTCTTTTTATTTTAAATTTTTAAAGCACTTTAAAAATCTACATAATATTATCGAAATAGTTTTGTAAAAATACTTTTTATAACTCGATGTCTCAACAAATCCATCCTTGTTCTCATAGAAATTCGGTCATACATTGATCAGGCGTAGGACTGAAAATCTATAAGTACTTAGTAAATCCATTTTCAATACCAAGTGAAAATACTTGGAAAACTTTTTGTGAAAATGTAGAAAATATTTTTGTGACAATGCTCTGGAAATTATCACCCCCTCCGTGGTCTCATTTAGCCCAATGATTATGTCACCATCACGGTGAAACCATAGAAAATTGTAGGCACCCGCACCCCTCGATTACACCATGAAACTGCTGCAGATCGCAGCTACACACAGGGTTACGTTGCCATCATGGAAAAAACCATGTAACTATAGGCATCAGCGTCCTTGAATTTCGCTGCCAAATGAAACTTCACCACATGGACCGCAGACTACATCAGTCGAGTCCCAATGTAGCCTATAGGCACTCACTACCACATGACTTTTGCTATGTCCTTATAGATTGCAGTCTACCAATGTTTCATAGCTCTCCCAGTGAAATCAAACATAGACTTTAGGCAAGCACTGCCCCTTGACTTACGCCATGGAACGCAGTAGATCGCAGTTACATCGAGTTACACTACCGTCACAGCATAACCCCAATGTCTCTATAGGCATCAGCGCCTTCGACTTTCGCTGCCCCAACTTGTGACGACCCGGTTTTTAACATCAGATAATTGGATAATTAACTGATTTTATTAGTTAAACAAATTAATATTGATAATTAAAATATCAGGATATATATAAATGGACTTAAAACTATATAGGATATTTAATTATGAAATCCTTAAATATATATATCCCCCATGAAATGAAATGTAGGAAAGCTTGTAAAAGTGTAGATATATATATTTATATAATATCAAAAATTCACATAAGATAATTTAATTGTTCTAAAGTTATATTTTTATTTTCAAAATCTGAAAAATAATTTAGACTTAAAACTCTACATTTTTAAACACTTGTATATATATATGGTTATTAATTAAAAATATTAATAACTTAATCCTAAAAATGTAATAGGAATAAATGATAGGTTTTATAATATTAAGTAAATCTTTTGAGCTTCATAGTTAATAAAATTAACTAAAATAAAAGTATAAAGAAAATATAAAATATATACAAATGTGTAGGACACTTGTAGGTTAAGGAAGACATAACAATTCATTTAAACTCACAAGTGTCAAAGTTTTTCTTTAAAATGGATTTCTTCGTTTTAGTAAAAAGAAAATAAAAATATAAAACATAAATAAATATAAAATATTTCTTTAAGACATTTGTAAGCTAGAATGAGATCTTGTGTGCAAGTGTCATAATTAATTTGTTTTCTTCATTTTCAAAATATATATAAAATGATTTAAAAAAAAGAAATCAGGTGCTGTATACACTTATATATATATATATATCCCTTTCTTTGTTTTACTTTCTTTCATTTTCCAAACTAAAACCAAAACTAAAACTAGAAAAATAAAAGAAAACAAAGAAACTAGAAATTAAACAAAACTCTATTAGTTTTTCATCTACAATAGAGCGAAGATTCAAAGCAATTCAAATTCAAGCTCAACTTAATCAAGTAGAGCAGACCAAAATAAAGTTAGCAGTCCAAACTTAAAAATTGTTCTCTGTTCTGAGTTTATAGTGAGTAAATTTTCCCTTTTAAAGCTAAATATTTTTTATAACAATATGCATGTAAGATTTGATTGTTGAAATGGCTTGAATGTGTATTGCATGGATGATAAGTTTGTGTGCTTGAGTGTATAAATGTGAAATGCCAGTGTATATAATTTTTTTGCCTCTGTTCTGGCTCTAACAGGTTCACATACTGGTCAAAATTTAATTCCTCTTCACTTGAACACTTATAAGTTATGATAATTAAAGGAAATTTATTTGTAAATAATAAATCCTATTTTTAAAAATGTTTTCATGTGAAGTTACGAAGAATTTCGCTGGGAAGAAAGGATTAATAGTGGAAAATAAAACATCTTAGGAAATCAATTATTTAAATTTCATGATTTACCTATATTAACGGTTTTATTTAGCAAATGACGATTTTTGGTGTGATTTTTGTAATTTTTAAATTGGTATGTGAGGAGGAACCTTGAGTTGATCGGAGTTGGGAGTTTTGCCATTTTCCCACGATGGAGGCGATTCTAGAACAAGGCACTTGGCAAGAAGGAGCATCGATCGAAGGGGAACTCGGGAAAAATGGCATTTGGATTTTTTCTATAGCGTGGTGGTCGAGCGGAGTCAGAGTAGGGTTTCAGAGGTCGATTTGGACATGGTCGGACTTGGTTAACCTGTGCCGTCGAGAGGAAGTGTGATATCCCGGAATTTTTGGCAATATCAATTTAATAATCTACATTAAAAATTAAATTGATTTGACAAATATTGTTAATAAATTTGAATTGATTCAATAATCTTCTTTAATGAATACTTAAATATGTGATTTTATCTTTTAAAAGCCAATTAAATTGTTTTCTATTTATAATATATATATATATATATATATATATATATCTGTATATATTGTAAATAGGTAATCTTTGTTCTACGTTTAATAAAATAAAGACATGATTTCTAATTCTAATATTTTTGGTAAACTAGGAATTTGATTTTATTTAATATTGAATAAGTAATCATTTGACTTTAAAATAATCAAGATAAATTTAAATTGTTTAAAAGTATTCTAGCCTAAGTTTAAAATTTAAATAAAAGGATTGTTTTGTTCTTTTCAATTTAGCTTTATAAAATAAGTAATTTATATTTTGAAGAAATTGTTTCTTTTCTAAATTATTTTGATTTAATAATGAGCTATATTAATAATGTAAATCTTTACAATGGATTTAAATAAATAAGAATTATTATTTTAAACTTATATACACATATTTTGGAAAGCTATAATTTAAAATAAAATCTTTCAACAATGTTTAAAAATTAAACAAAACTTTATACATATGAAACATAAGTGTAAAACCAAGCATAGGTTATAAAATAAGTCTGCATGCATAAACTTATGAAATTGTGATATTAACATAAGGTTAAGAAAAAAAGGTAACTAAAGTAATAAACCAAACAGATGTTTAAAACAATTTTTATAATATGAATGTAAACTGTTGCAATGCAAAGTAAAGTTCAAAACATATGCTTGTAAGTATGCAAGACAAAAGTATATATGCTTACATAATATATATATTAAAATCAGGCAAGAACAAAATAAAAAGAATCTTGCATGTGAAGCTTGGTTATGTAAAACAAGTAGGATTTGTATGTAAAGTGTTGCAGGCATAATAACAAAATAAAGTAAAATAGGCATGTAGCCTGTAGATAAAATGCAAAGCAGGGAAATCAAAGTAAATAAAATATCTACATAAGAAATGATTAAATTAGCTAAATAGGGAACATTGAGTACATTAACATTTAATGTTTCAGATTTCTCAGCAAACAAGAGTCAATTCGAAATTGTTCAAAATCCTTTCAGCCTCCATTTTGAAAAATTCAGACTGATAAAACAAGATTAAACAGTGCACCGGCATTTGCAAGTCTAGATAGCACCTTCCCCTGTAACCTTTTCTTATATATATATTTGTATCCTCTAGTTCACTTTCATTCATCAAAAATATAAGCAAGCATTATCATTTTACAAACTGAAAATAGTATGCAACTATTTCAAATAAAAACAAGAAGATTTAAGAAAAATCCAGCCTGCAAGCAAATTCAAATCAAAGCCTGTTATATTTATCTTCCACCCAAGCTTTAAGGCAAGCAACCTATATACAAATCTTATCAACAAAGCAACTCAAAGTTTAAAATAAAAAGCATTCAAGTGAAAGGTTTTAAAATCTAAAGGATTTCAGTTCAAACTGTTCTTCAAAAGACTGGGTGCTCTGTTTTCATTTCAAGTGAGTAACACTTTTAAGAATTTCTTAAGTTTAATCTGTTGCAAGCTAACATTTGGATGCTTAAAATATTTGTGTGAATCTACATATACCCCTTTCTCTGGCCATTTGCAAAATGAAACACTGCATCTGTTCTCTGATATATAGGTATATATGATACTCTGAACATTGAAACTGGAAGTGTTACTTCAGTTTGTTGATTGCTTAAGACCTTTGTTCGAGTTCCTCAATACAAATGTTTGATTTCAAAACAGTTTCCTCAAGATATATTTAATTGTGTGAGCTTAGTGTTAAGCCAATATAAGTTGTATATTCTAAACTAAAGATTTAAACATGTTTTAAGTTAAAACAGTTAGATCATAATCTCTGAAACTGATTTAATTTATATTTTTTTAGGCATAGGTTGACCTGAGTTTTCTAAAACAAATTTAAAAAATAAAATAAATACAGGTCACTGTAAAACCTAGGTTACTATTCCACTGATCCAATTCTTAGTGAAACCTAATCAGTGTGATTGGGAAGATTGTTCAACCTGGTTTGTTCATTTGTTTTGCATCATTGATTGTACCCACTGTTCCATTTAACCAAAGCATTGCTTTCATGTATTGTCTGTGCACTGTGTAGCCACTGATTATATATGTGTGACTGGGTATACTTATGAGTGGTCTTCATTTACATTGTGTAGTAGTTTGAGCATTGATTTTGTTGAATTGGTTATCTCACATGATTGGTTGAGTTGTCCCTGTTGCCACTCTAATCTGGTATGCCATTTTTAAGTGCTCACTGACCTGAGATGAATATGGGTTGGACCACTTAACTTTGTTTAGCATGTCTCTGTTGTCTGGTGTCTGCAGTGATTCTACCATTGACTGAGTTTGATTTGTATTTCATGTTAGCATTTTCTTCCCTCTACCTGTACTCAGTTGGGACTGATTTTCAAGCTTGTTGTGATGCTATGGCCTCTGTCTTGGCAAATGCATGACCCTGTTACACTGCTGTTTCCATGTTTTGTTTAGTTGAGATGTTGGCATTTTAGGCCTCGGGGCATACTCGAGTTTTTTGTGCATAAGACTCGAAGCAAGGGCATAATTGACCCGAAGCATACTTGCTCTGGTCTCGGGTAGGATATATTTGCTACAGGTAGCATAAAAACTGCCTGCAGTTTTCAAATTTAACTAAATTTAAAAGCAAATTAAATTGCAAGCTAATTATAACCAAAAGTTAAATCAGAGTGATGTTGGATGCAAGTGAAGTTAAATCCAGATTGAAGTTTGTATTCAAATTTTGTATTTTTCTGAATTCATTTTTGAAATGAACTAAATGTTACAAGGTTGAAGTTGGGTTCAGATTTAAAACCCGACAAACTAAAACCTGAAATATATGATTTAAACAATGTTTTAAATCCTACAGTGAAATTCAGTTTTGAATAATTATTTAATCTTAAGGTTTTAAAAATAGATTTGGATTTGGAAAATCAAGTTTAAATCAAGTTGTTGAAGGGAAGTTTAAATCAAAGTTTTTTTAATCAAAGGTAAATCAGTTTTTAAATATAAATGTCTTTTGGAAGTTTAAATTTAAATTAAGATTCAAGCAGTTGAATTTAAAGGGCTTTCCTATATAAGTCCATATATGAGTAGTTAATGTTATTTATAGGATTCTAAATTGAATTAAAATTTGATAAATGTTTGAATAAGAATCATTTTGAATCTTAAATTCAAAATGAAATTTTGAATTTGAAATGTAATGTTCTAATATACTTAAATATTAATAAAGTCATAAATAAAGAAATGAATTATTTTAGGGATAATTAAGGTATGTAAAATAATTAAATGATAGGTTAATTTAGAAATGACTTATGTATTAAAGTTATAAATTAATAATTTAGATTAATTTATAATTAAAGATCAAGTAAGAAGTAGATTAAGAAATGTTATTAATTAATGAAGATAATTAATTAAGAATTATTAATTAATTAATATATGTGATTAATTTTGGATAATTAATTAGATTCATTAGATAATCTATTATAAATTGTTAAATGTAATTATTTGATAAAAGTAATTAAGAAATTAATTACTTATTGTAATTAATTTGATAAAATGATTTGTTTAAGTTAATTAATTTAGTTTAATTAATTTAAGAAATCATTTGATGATTTGATTTGTATAATCACTTAGTGTATTCAATGGAGAATAATTACTTGAGGAAGTAATTAATGTAATTACTAAATGTAATTAGTGAAGAGGATGTGTAAATAAAGAAATCTGGATAATTACTTTTGTAATTAATCAAGGGATTAATTAAATGGAGATAATTAATTATGGGATAATTAATTTATTGATATGAGTAATTAAGGATAGTTTAATTACTGGTTGATATTAAGCAAGGTGATTAATAATTGTGTTTAATTAAGGATTAATCACTTAATGTGATTAAATTAAATAAAGTAATTTAGTTCAAATCTGAATTAGAGATCATTTAATTAATGTAATTAATAATGAAATTAAGAATAGTTTAATTAAGAAATAATAAATAATGTGATGATTAATTAAGGATAATGTAATTAATTGTATTTATTTATAAATAAAGTAATTAATTGTTAATTACTATAAATGATTTAGGATAATTAATTTGTAGATTTAATCAAAGACTAATTACTTATTGTAATTAGAAGGTGATTAATCGAAGAAGTTAATCAAGATAAATTAATTAATTTGATTTAAAATTAATTTAATGATTGTATAAGCAAGATTTATAGATAAAGTAATTAATTTAATTTACTTTAAATTAATTAGAGATAGAAGTAGTTAATTTAACTCATTTTAAATTAATTATAGATTGTGATTTATAAATCATTGCTTATGGATGAATGATATTGATGTGTCATTGATGATTGTGATCTCAGATATAAGATGAGTAATATCTATGTGATATGGATGTTTGGTTTAAGTATGATAATATTTAATTATCTGTTTTGATGATAATATGAATTATCTGTCTATCTATTGTGATATTATGAATTATCTATCTGTGTGTATATTGATGATATTGAATTGAACTGTTAAGACTAAATAGACAACTTGGCCTTAAAAGACACGTTTTGGATTTCGATGAGACCGGGATCAGTTTTCCACATTAGGAACATCCGAAAACCACATCGATTCCAAATTAACGATAGGTCGTGAATCTGAAGTGAAGATGAAGATTCAGAATGCAAGGGTTATCGTCGTTGACTCTGAGGGTGATTCCAAAATGAGTGTAACGAGATGATGCCTTCGGTTTCGTTCGAACCTGGAACGAACTTGTATGGACTGAATGCTTTCAACACATCGCCAGGTGGGCGATGAGCATTCTAAGAAATGTATTCTATAAAGGTAATCGTAGCCTCAAGCCTCATCAACCGGGAATGGCTAAAACAGGGAAGGTGCAGCAAGGTTAGGTGGGTCATGCCCAAGCAGGACAAGGATATTCCCCTGTCTAGATGTCCCTTTATTTTCGGCTTAGTGGGCAGTAGCAATGGCTATCTGCGGGGTTATCTTGTTCGGAACTGTTCAGTAAGGAATGGTTCCGGCCTTGTGTTGCAGGGGGTCGGGAGTGATCCTCGGTACGTTGATCTAGGCCACGTACTGTGACGGGCGGTACCCCAGTAGCCCTGCCATTGTATGGAATCCACAATCAAATAAGTGCCAACGGTTTTGATTGTATTACCCACTTTTGTGGCTAGTAGCTGGAATTTAATTGATGTAACAATTTCGGCTATTTTCTATTTACTTGAAAACTCTAGACCTATTATAATATCATAGAATTTCCTATCAAATGTTTTGGTTAGCGTATGGTAAAAACTTTTCCATGTTTATGTGTGGGAAGTCTTACGTGATACCTTTTGTTTTCAAAAGATTTTCAAAGTTAAGCAACTTTAACCTGTTACTCATACCAGACCCTTGTCTGACCCGGAGTTTATTTTTGTTTTTCATAAACTCTCGGGTACCAAAATTTTTACGGGTAGTCAAGGGATTCAGGTTAGCTTTGACAAATTCTGAAGGAGCAACGGAGCAGGAGGCTTCAGCGTTGTAGATATACATATAGTTCCGCTGTGTTGGTATCTCTGAGTCATATTGTTTGAGTTGTTTGGGTATTGAGTTGTATCGTGCTGTATTAACTAGATAGGTGTTTTATAACTGTCTAGTATGTGATCTTTTTTCTGTATAACTCTGATTGATGTTGTATATTATGTAAATACTTATGTGATTATTATAATTTATTCGTTCCGCTGTGAGATTCTGATGTTGTTGTTCTTTCTTCTATATCTTTTCTATTTTCTCACCCCTTTCTTTCTTCAAGACGAAACGGTTTTCTGGGCGTAGAAAGCCGGGTCGTCACAGGAAGAATGGGGTGTGTGGTAGGGGATAGAAAGGTAGTGGTGCTAGTGGTAAAGCTCAGGAAGAAATATAGAGGTGGGTGATTGCTGGTGGTGGCATGTAAAGGTCGATGAAGTACTCGGGGTGCTACAGTATTGTGGAGATGTGCTCGAATTTTCGAATGGGAAGGGTCGTAGTGTTTATAGGTGCGGAAGTGAGTGTGAGGGTCGGGCTGACTGGTGAGGTTCATCGCATTGAAAGAAGTTGGCTAGAGACTGGGTCCATGTGCACACGGTGATGCACAGTTTCGTGCACGAAAAAAATAGGGATTGGAAGGAGAAAGAAGAGGGAGCGAAGAGAGCTTGGTCGAAAAAAGAGGGATTGGCCGGGGTTTGGGACTAAAAGGGAATTAAAAAAAATAAAAGATAAGTAAAAGAAATATGGAAAAGGAAGAAAGAAAGGAAAAAAGGGAAAAAATAAAGAAAAGTAAAAAGGGAAAGGAAAGAACAAGAGAAATAAAAGAAAATTGGAATAAAGAAAAAAGAAATAAAAGTAAAGAAAGAAAAGCATAAAATGAGAGAAAAAAGGGTGAGAGAAGTAGAAAATATTTAAGTTAATAGCTAAGGGGACTTAAACATAAATTATTTAATTTTAGAATAATTAAATGTATGTTAATCATTTAATTAATTACTTAAGTTTGTTAAGGTAAATAATCGTAACTAGTAATGGTTATTGATAAATAAAATGTTCTAACTATTAATCAATTAAAGTCTTAAGTAAATTACACTCGTTAATTAATTAATTACTTTTAGATATTTAATTAGAATATAATAAATGGTTTGAAACTAGTTTAATTATAATTAAACGTGATTTGAAAATAATTAGTAAATTCTGTTTAAAATAAATTGATGATTTGTGTGACTAGTTAATATAGTCTATGAATAGTTTAAATTGGATTGAGTACATTGGATCGCTTTGTTTCTCTAGTATGTTGTTTCCAGCTATTCTGTGATTTGAAATAAACTGAAATGAACTGTTGAGTATAAAAGGTGAGATGCTTTATTTGAACAGATATTATGATGGAATTTTATGTGAATGTTGACATTTCGGAATTAAATTATTTTGGCTTAAAAGATGGCATTTGGATTCGAGGGTTTGAGATTAGATATCAGCGATATCTGGAATCAACTTCTATGATTAACAATCTATAATTCTTTATAGATTTGATTTTAAAATCAAATAGGCTGGAATGGAATAAATTAAGTAACTTGGCCATTTAAACTAAATAACGGTACTTAGATATTATCTTGTAAAATAAATGTTGTCTATAGCGATATAAAACTCACGATGATGAACGAGTTAGCTGGGTTTTCAAATAAGCTTTACAACTTTAGTATTTCAAATTAAATGAGTTTACTTACACTGGTTTCCAGCATGACTCGGGTGTTACTTTATTGTAATGCTCGGGTCAAACTGAGTATTACAGATTTTCCAGGTTAGAACATTCTAGAGCTCTATTGATTCCTCTATGTATTAGAGACTATATAGTCTGTATTGATAGTATTCAGGGACAAGTTGTTACCACTATCCAGTTTTTGTTGTACTCTGATATATTGTGTGTATATAAACGTTTACAGCTTTCTTTATGTAAATGCTATTATTTATATATTATACTTTGATCCACTGCAACTGTGAGATTCTGTGCTGTTGTTTTCTGCTTCTTCTTCTAACTCTTTTTCTTCTTTACCCAAACAATCTAGGATTTTCGACACTCGATTGCTTGGCACTCTATATTGTGAACGTATTAGTGTTAATGTTCGAGGTCGAAAATTTTGGGCCGTTACATTTCGTATTAGAGCCAGGTTAAGCGAGAATCTTGGCTCTGGTGGGGGTTGCTCATTAGAGATAGGGTCAGTAGTACCCTATAATGAGTTGAGTGTATTATATATGAGGGCGTACTTGTTATTTTCTTATATAAAGATTTTAAAACGGTTTTAAAAATGAATGATTTTTATCCAAGCTTATTTTTTGATATATAAAGCAATAATTTTTCTAATTATTATATATATTAAGGTAATGGGTTGTTGATTATTGAAATTAAACAAGATCATAAAAATTTCAAAATAACCACATAGAAATTTGGGTAAGATTAAATTTGCAAGTAAGTTAAGCTTAAAAATAGATTCAAACCTAAATTTAAATCCTAGAAATTCAAAAGATTTTTCAAAGTATTGAAATAAGTTACCTTGATTTGATTTTCCAGCAAATGATTATGGGATTTATGGTGTGTATGATTTCTAGACATGATAATTGTAACATCCCAATTTTTTTAAATTTAAATTTGGTGACTTATTTGAACTTTTGAAATTTAATTTGAAAAGTTCAAAAGGAATAAAATATCCTTAATATTAATATTACAAGGATATATGGATATAAATAAAGTATTAGGTAGTTTAAGCTCTAAATAAATGATAATAAAAATTATAAAAACAAGAATTTGTGTTAAACATAAATATATAAAATAACATATGAGATACATATAAATTTGCATGTGAATTATGTAAACAAGGAAATAATCAAACAAAATGCAAGCAAGAAGATAAAACAAAGATGTACTTACAAAAAATCAAATAGGATTACATGTAAACTTAGATAGGGACATAAGCATTAAATGCTTTCATCTCAACACAAATATAGGGTCATTCGAAATGTGAAAAAGAAATCATTTCAGCTGAAATCCAAATTTTGCTTAGTCAACAAAGGAAAAAAAATCCGATCAAAGAAAAAATTGTACCAGTTATAACCTACCCTTATAGAAAACTGCCTTCCTTATATATACACCCATATTAGTTCCAGTTCATTCATCATAACTTAGAAAATCAGAGGAAAGAAAAAAACATAAACATCACCATATTTTCAAGTTCAAATACAATCTGCTGAACAAAAAGAAAAGAAAAAAACAGAAAGGTGATAAAGGCAGATCAACTGTAGGGTTTCAAAACAAAAGGCAGCTCTCTGTTTCAATTTTTTTTCAGGTGAGTAAACCTATTTTAAAAATTGAAATCTAGGAATTTAGTTCATGAAACCTTGTGCTTTGCTGCATATTGAAATTTTTTTCTTCTGTATGTTTTCTGTGTTACTAGAAACTTTTATATGACTTGTTCTTCTATAATTCTGGTTACAGAGTAAAGTAAATGAGAGAAAAATCAAAACATCTTCATACAAACATTATTAAGCTTAGGAATTCAAACATAATAGGTTTGTCTAAACTTAAATTAAGGTCTGGAATTTGTTTTAGGCTTGATACTAAAATATTGACTCTGTAAATTTGATTTTACAGTAAAAGGTAAATTTGTAGATAAACTCGAATATTGTTAAAGATTGCTTCAATTATATAGCTTGAATCAACGTTCAAAAACAAGATTGTTAAAACAAAATTGGTGATTTTTAGTGAAGTATTTTGAGTGCAGTTTCAAGTTGAACCGAAAATGCTTTTTCGTCCATTGCCATCGATCAAGGAATTTTTGAATGTTAAAATTTTGTTTGAAGTTGGTTTGAACATTAATGATCTCAGGAAAATTGTCGAATTTTTTTTCTATTGCATAAATTGGTGGTAGAGTTCAATTTAGGGTTAAAGCTCGAGTTTTGGACGTGTTCAGTGGCAAGGTATTTGCGTTTCCTTGAAGCGATCGAGCTGCACGAAATTGAGAGGGAAAGTAGAGTGGGGTATTGGCAACAGGAAGCCGGAGTTGTGGGTTTTCTGATGAACGGCGTGAGGAGGATGAGGCGTTTTCAGTTTGGGTATGTTCGAGTTACAGTTTCAACGAAAGGGTGAATTTCGATTTCGAGTTTTTTTGTGTCGAATCGAACTTCGATTTCGAGTATAGGGATAATTTGCGACTTGCTGAAGGTCACGAAGTCCATCGGAGAGGCGGCGCGACGCCGTGCACGTGCACGACATTGATTTTGTATCAGGAAGTTTTGGGCTTGGGAGGAACCCGAAGGAATGCTCGAGTAGGAGATGGTTGGCTCGGGTTTTCTCGCGCTCGAGTGGAGTTGATTCAGTAGTTGTTTAAGTTTAAAACTTAAGCTAGAAAAAAAAGAGAAGAAGAAGAAAGTACGAGCGCGAAAGAAGATGACTCGGGGAAAGAGGGAGAGAAACTCGAGTAACACTCGAGTAAAACCTGGAAAATTTCGGGTTTGTTTTCAAAATGGTTTAAGCCCAATATATTTCAAATTATAATGTTAAACAAAATTTAGTAATTATGAAGCAATTAATGTTGACTATTTTAAGTTAAGAACTTATTACAAGTTTTAATTAACGAAGTGAATACATAACAATGTTTTCTAAAATCTTGATTAATATTTTAAATTAAGTAGTTAATATAAGTAAGTTTTAATTTTTAATTAAAATTAAAGTTTTCTACGTTATTAATAAATTGATTTCAAAGTTATCAAGGAAGATTTTTAAAGTGTTAATTAAGATAAACAATCATTATTAATTAATTGTTTAAAAAGAGCAATTAGGAATGCTTAATTAATTTATAATTGTAATTAATTAAGTAATTAGAGATTTATCAATTTGTAATTAAAAATTGGTTAATTAATAATTAAGTGTCTAATTAATTTGAAGTTAAAAATTGATAATTAGATAATTTAAGTTAATTAATTTATAATTGGTAGTTAATTAAGAAAATTAATTAAGGAATGATTAATTAATAAAGTTGATTAAAATCTAATTAATTTATTTATCATTAAGAAAATTAACTATTGATTTAAAATAATCAATAAAAATAGTTATGTGGTTAATTCATTTAAACCACATTCACCTTAATTAAAAATGATTAACTATTATCAAATGTTGTGTACTGAATTGATATTTCTGTTGTGATACCGTGTGATGTGAATTGCCTTATGTTGGACTGTGATTTGTGATTTAATTCTGTATTGATGTGAAAAACCTTTTTCCCATAAAACGGCATTTGAACTTTGATGCGACAGGGAGTCAGATTCCAGTTGGTTATCCGAAACCCACATCGAACCCTGAATATAAATCTTTGCGATTGATACATCTACGTGTTTTAGAATTAACGCCCACTATTCGGTTTAGCCGGGAGAGGACCTTTGTATCATTTAACCCATTTCGAATAGTGATACGTCGAAATGAATAGCATCTGAAGACGGTGGTGAAGACCGGGTGTCTTCGAAAATGATAGGATAACCTATCAAATGTCTCTGCACTGAGTTGCTCCGGTATAGATATTTCCACATGTGATGGGAAGTCCAGTCGGGATTGTGGATACCCGATTTGCAAGGGCTTCTTCCTTATTGGACGAAGTGCCTTCCGTTCTGTTCGGACCCGGAACAGACTTGTATAGTTGTGTGTCTGACATTACACTTTGAGATATAAAGCGGATTTCTTTCAAATACATATCTGTTGGTGGCGGAGAATTTATTCTTTTAGCTTAACACCCTTCTCTAAGACGTACGAGCTTAGAGGTTATGTAATTCAAGGTTATCAGTGATATACCCCCAATTTGGTAGTGTGGCATGCTAAATGCTGCTGTGTATTGATGATCATTTGTTGATCATTTGTGATCAAAGCATGGTTTTCGTGGAAAGCGTAGCTTTGTGGACGAGACCTCATCTGACCTCATACCCCGGAAATGGTCGAAACAGGAAAGATGCGGCAAGGTTACGAGGTTCGCACCCTTTAGGGTATGTCATTTCCTTGTGGAAAAAGGTAGTATCATGGTATGGAGCCTAGATACTTTAACTATGTGGTTGCTTCAATCTCATTACTGTGTGGTTGTTGTTTTGTGGTAGAGGGCTCTTGGATAAAGGTTGCAAACGACCGGGGAGTGACATACTTGAGTAGTAGTTACCTAGTTACAGAGGTAACCCGGCCTTGTGTTGGCAGAGAGCCGGGTAGGTTCTCGCGACGTCCCTCCAGAGGCATACCCATGTGGCAGTAGGAAGTTCCTTAGCTTGACCATTTGTTGGAAATCCAAAGAAATAATACGAGCCCTTTACAATTGCAATTTGATAACCCGTCACCTTAGATGACAGCTATAGTAGGCATAGTATAATGGTACCTATGCTGGCTAAGATTAATATTATACTTTCGAAATGTTTTCACACTATGCACAAATAATAATATCAAAGGATTTTTATCGTATTAAGCATATTTGACTATCATAAGGGGAAATCTCCCCTAAGTGTGTGATTGCATTGTGTGTGCGCCAGGAGGCCTTATGGTAGTTACATTTTCCAAATGCAAAAACGGTTTTCTTTAAAAATCTGTTATTTAAAAGCAACCATTTTTGTTTACTCATACCAGTCCCATGACTGACCCGGAGTTTATTGTTTCTTTCTAAACTCTGGGTGCCCATCATTTCCACACGGGCAGCCTTGTAGCAGGTTTCTGTGTTCTGGTGCTAGCAGTATTTTGGAAGCTCTGGATATCAAGGTGCTTAATTTTTGGAAGTTCACTATCGCTTCATTCCTTTGAAGGCTTTTTGGATATATGATCACTTCTTGTTCTATTATGATGTTCTATTTGGAGTTGTGATATATGTATAAAAACACTCAGATGTAGTAATGGATATTATGATGATGTTTTATTTTTGATGTAATGCATGATTTGTTTCTGCTGTTTTATATTCATCTAACGTTGTTATAAGCCCCATCCGACTGGAGTTCGATGTTTGAATTTTTGGCAACCGAATACAAGTGAACTATTTAGTGTCAATTTTCGAACATTGGATTTCGGATCGTGACAATGTGGTATCAGAGCTGACGGTTGAGTAAGAACTTTAGCTACGGAGTATAGCACATTAGATGGCTCATTAGAGATAGGGTGAAGTATACTCTAGAATGAGTATAACAGAGACCGGAACTTCAAATTTTCTTTGTCTATTTCCTTTAACCGCTAATATTCCTTAAGATATCTCATCCGAATATCTAAACCAATTTTCTTACTAATTATAGATAATAAGAATGAGCGGACGAAGAGGAAGAGCTGGGGGCGAGGAAATGCCACATCACCTAGCCAAGTTCCCCCAACAGCAGTAGCAGCAATACCTATCCAGCATCAGCCGAATTTGGCCGATTTATATAAGAATTTCTCAAGGCTTGGTGGTAAGCCGTTCACCGGCAAGGAGTCGATTGTTGAGGCCCATGCATGGATCAAATCATGTGAAAGAATCTTTAGAGGGCTAAAGTAGCAAGACGATCAGATGCGACTCATAGCTTCTTGGCAACTTCAAGAATAAGCTTTAGCATGGTGGGTGACAGTTACTGTAGATAAGCCAGAAGGCGAGTTTACTTGGGAGAGATTTAAAGAAGTATTTGAGAAGCGCTATATGCCTTCGGCTGGAGATTCTCGAATGTATCAGAAATTCACGGACTTAAGCAGGGGAGTTTGTCATTCGAAGAATATCTAAACAAATTCAATGAATTGTCTCATTTTGGTCCAGAATTGGTGAACACACCTTTAAAGAAGAATGAAAGGTTCATTCGTGGGATGAATAAGAATTTCCACGAAAGGATGACTGGCCACGTCAAAGAATCCTTTTCAGATTTGGTTGATATGGGATACAGATATGCTACACTTGATATGCAAGATGCCCTGGTGGAGAAAGGAAATTCGAGCAACCAAAATTGGAAGAAGAGGAAATTTGGAGGCAAGAAACCATGGCAGGGTAAGGAGAAAAAGAAGAGAAACCAGGGAAGCACATCAGAGAATGTTACTTGCTTCAATTGTCTAGAAAAAGGCCACTACTCAAACAGCTGCAAGAAGCCAAAGAGGGATCAATCCGTTCAAGCGAAGCATAAGAAATGTTATTATTGTCAGAAATTGGTACATGAAGTTAAAGACTACCCAACCATGAAGCAAGCTCAGACATCCAAGGTGTACACGGTCAAAGACTAACCCGCATCTTCAAAGAATAAAAAGGGAAAGGAGTTATGGAAGGTAATCTTACTACTTATGATAACATTGTTAGAGTTCTGCTTGACATGGGCGCTACACATAGTTTTATCTCTCAGCAAGCTATTAATGAATTAAATCTTGAACCTAATTTTGTCGATGAATGTTAACGCTTAAAATTGAATGCTAACACTCCGGTGTATGTAGAGATTAAGTGAAAGCACCACCTGTGAATACGGGAATTAGAAACAAATAGAAAAGTCACAGAGAAAGCAGTAAAAGACAACAGTTTTACAGTGGTTCGGCTTCAGGTTAAGCCTACGTCCACTTTAATCTTCTTTATTGCTGAATCAATTAAAACTTTACAACAACCTTCGATTACAACACTGATGGGACAAATAACTAGAACTCCGATGTAGAAGAAATCTTTGAATCCATGTCGGTTGTGTTAGATTTCCTCTTGAAGTTTGTCGAGATGCCTTTCATATTTGAAGTGTCGAGTGAGTCAAGAATTCAGCAGAGTATCGGCGTTCCAGAAATGAGCCAAAAAGATCCCCTTTTAGTTGGAGTAGGCGGGGTATTTATAGGAGAGTTCGACGTTAGGTCGTAGGTCGCAAGCGACCTTGGATAGGTCGTATGTCGTCCGCGACCTAGTGGGAGTGGTTTACGGCTTAAATATGGTACACTTGATCATTCTGGATAAACTAACAAGTCATAGGTCATGAGCGGCATAGGAAGCTCCTTTGGTATGTTTAGGTCGTGAGCGGCTTAGGAATAGGTCGTCACACCTTAGCTCGCTACAGAACTTCTTTCCTGTTAGGTCGCTCCCCTTATTAATTCGCTAGGTCGTTCAACCCTTAGGTCGCTGAGCTTCTTGGCTTGTTAGGTCGCGGTGCTCTTCAACTGACACTATGTCACTCCATTGGGTCGCAAGGCATCTGAACTCTTTTTAGGTCGCTAAGTCCATTATTTCATTAGGTCGCTGTGTTGTAGGAGCCCTTAGGTCGTAAGCTCTTCAGGTCGTTAAGACCGCTCCATTCTTAGGTCACTCTGTCTTCATTTAGTTACTAGGCCGCTGCTGCTTTAACTCTTTAGGCCGCAGCCTGTTATAGATTGTTAAGTCGCGAGCCTTACGTCGCTACGTAATTGAGCTCGGTAGGTCGCTGACTAGTTGAGTCGCTACTTTCTCTAGATCGCAGGGTCTTAGATAGAAGAGGGTTAACATTTGCCCCTCGAAGTATACGCCTAAGAGTTAGGTCGTTTACTTCGATATCTTTTAACCCATGCTAGCTTAGGTCGTTAAGTCATGGGCGAATTATGAAAGAGTTAGGTCATTCGTGCCGATTCGTGTTCCTCCACCCCTGTATATAAGCTGCCGAGATCACCCCTTCTTCTCTTTACCTGCTCTAACACCCTAACCCGCTTTTTAAAAGATTTCTGAGCTTTCGAAGAAGAATTTGAATCAACCAGCCGCCAATCATCTCCTCAATCTCACTACGTAGGTGAATTCGACCATTATTCAACCACGATCACCATTGAATTGTGAATCCCCCAATTTTCGATCCTA
Organism: Allium cepa; assembly: GCA_030765085.1. Classification (NCBI taxonomy): domain Eukaryota; kingdom Viridiplantae; phylum Streptophyta; class Magnoliopsida; order Asparagales; family Amaryllidaceae; genus Allium; species Allium cepa. The sequence goes on along the minus strand of CM060937.1, from coordinate 689,536,005 downwards.
TCCCATTTTGCACGCCGCATTTCGCCGTGGATCATGTTATGATTAACTTTTGATCATTATTAGACGCATTGTCGCTGTGATTCACGAGAGTACAACAGTACATTGGGTTCGTGATGGATCCAAGGTGATTTGAATTGGTTTTGGATGATCTGGTGGTGTGGAGAGATGGTGGATTTTATTGTAGAGAGGCAGCAGGTTATTGGGTTAACGGGTTAGTGGGTTAGGCGATTTGTTGAGAGAAGAAGAGTTAGCGAGTTAAGGAGAGTTAGGTAGTGCTCGACTTAGGAGCCTCGCACGACCTAGGGCTTTAGCGGTGAGACATGAATTGCTTGACCCAATCGGCTCAACGATTTAACTGTTTTGCGACTTAACTGGTCAAAATATCACGTGGATTCTAAACAGAATGACTTAAGGAAGTCCGACCTATGATAGGTCGCTGGAATAACGTGAAGTTAAAAGCAGAGCGACCTTATAAACTAACGACCTAACTTTCTGCGACGTAAGCTTTAGGTCGCGGCCGAGCTAGGACTTTAACAATTTTGCGTCATTCTGACCTGAAGCTTTACTCTTATATTCATCATGACTTAAAGAACTAACGACCTAAGTTAACTCGCAACATAGTTTTTAGGTCGTGGACGAGCTAACACTTAGTTAAAAAATACTTTGCCTGTCTTGAATCATAATTTCAACTTGAATCCTCAACTTGAATTGCCGGAATGAATTGCCTGAACTTGGAGTTGTTTGAACTTTGAACTGTCTGGACTTTGCTGCACTTTTTATAGATTATATTAACTTGTAAGCTAATAACCTGCTGAACACAACATTTGTAGAAAACTAGGGCGAATATACTGCCATTGACTGCCCACATCGAATGCCAGATTAGTCGATAAAAGATAATCAACTTAAAGAAATTATATGAAATGCTGTGAATTAACAAACTCAAGTGAAGTATTAAAGCAATGCTGAATTAATCAACCAGAACTGATTTTGCCTGCATCAATACTGCACTTGTGTTTGGACTTAAAACAACAAACCCAGAAACTTTGTAATTAACAAATGCCTGTTAGTTTAATTTCAGTTATACTTGCTTGTCGTTTTATTAGTTTTGCACAACACTTCACACATTTAGGAAACATGCACCTTCATATTTGAATATCCAGTTCCTTGTGTAGAATGTCTTCTCAAGAAGAGATAGTAGAGCAATCTGAAGGAGTCTTCCCGATAGCCATTCCATTGGATAATCCTCCGGAAAGAACTCCAACTACCCTGAATCAGCTGGCATTCAACCAATTACGTATTCAATTTGGGATTGCCGAAGCGGATGCTATACTTCCTGGGCCAAATGATACCGCTGACAGGCCACCTCTCGGTTTTGTCACTGTTAATCGCCAGATGTGCCTATGTGGTGCCATTCCTCCTTTCAATGAATTTCTTCAACAACTCCTTCTCCGACTAACCATCTCTCCCTTTCAACTGCATCCCAATGGTTACGCCATTCTGATGGGATTGTGCGTTCTATTCAGGAGGACACTTAACCGTCTTTCGAGCTTCGTTGAAATTTGCTACTTATGCACATTCGCAAAGAATAAAGACCACCCCTCCGTCATACTCGTGAGAAGTGCCAGAAACCGTAAACTTATCACTGATCTTTCCGAAAGTGCTCACGGTTTTCTGAATCAATTCTTCTTCGTTTGCTGCCCCCAGGGTTTTATGCTATCTGGAGAACAGGGAGTAAGATTGCTCATTCCCGCTTTTTTCCATTTAAGCTTTTCGAGATCCGAATTGCTAAGTGCTAACTTCATTCTTTTCTTTTACAGCACTTCCTTCTCCCTCTAGAAATCCCAGTCACAAGATGACTTTTGATAGATTAAGTGTCGTGCCGGTTGAGGAAAGAAGTATTAAGTTTTTGTTGAAAGATGAACTTCTACACCAATACGGACTTTTGCACCCTTCTCGTTCTACCCAAACTCATGAAGTCCGTGATTCTCCAGTAGAAACATCGGGTGCCCAGTTCCCGTTGGAGAACTTACACCGAAAGAACATATTGTTGAGGCTTCCCTGGTAAAGTGTTCTACTTCAATTGATGTTGCAGGTTCATCCGACAAACGTTCACTTTCCCCGGTCATCGAAGAAGAGGAGCCTCCCCAACAACCCAGGAAATTTGGTGATGAAGGAGCTGAGAGAACAAGTCCCGCTAGGCACAGCGGTGATGATACTTTTGAGGGGTTGAGCGACCTGATGATTAATTCACAGGAGCTTTTTAAAGATGATCCTATCACTGCTAGAGTTACTTCTCCAGCAGTTGAAGCGACATCCGTCCTGCAACAAACTCCATCAGCCCAAGAGTTGACACTGGCTGTAAAATCCATCATTACCCCCAACCAAGGAGTGGTTCGTAGTTTGACGCGCGTAGTTTGCACGTTACACACACTTAGGACTTTTCAGCACTTATATGCATTCAACTTCCTTGTTTTGAAGATTTTTGAGTTTATATTATTTTTTATTTTTAGATTCTCCAATGGGACGAAGCGGCTCCTACTACGATGATTTCCAGCGTTATGGGAGGCGCGGCCCTTACGACCCCAAGAGGTACCTTCCTGCCTCCTGGGAAACTGACGAAGAAAGAGTTGCGAGGAAGGCTCGTGAAAAGCGTGCTTATGAAGAATGCCATGGGAGACGGGACGAACGACATGATTCTTCTCAGAGAAAGGGTGATTCCCACAAGCGAAAATCTCGTGATGACAAGGGAAAAAGCCATGTCACTGAGGACCCGAGTAAACGGGCCAAACTTGGTGAAAAACTGACATCTGAGCTCTCTGAAAAGCCCGCTGCTCCCGTCTCTTTAGAAATTACTTCTGGCTCTCCTCCCCTTCCAAGAACCAATATTCGAACAATCATAAGTAGGCGCCCTATCAAGTTGGACAGGGTCCGGCTACTCTTCAGAGCCGATTTCCGCACTGGTGCTTAAAGGTAGTACGCTTCGATCTTGACTTGGTCACGATTGATAAGCAAGCCATGTTGCGAAATCTTGATGCCGTCAAACTCGATATTGAGAGAATGTATGGCTGGCAGAAACTCGTTGACGAGCTTCAAAGAGTGAATCGCGCAAACCTTTAAGCCATGCTGACTATGGAAAATGACAAATCTGAGTGACAGAAAACACTCGATCAGCATGATGCCGAAATGAAGAGTATTGCCGTTTATAATGAAAAGCTTGAAGCAGAAGTTGAAAAACTTAAGGAAGAGTTCGTCACTTCTTCCACTTCCTATTCTCAGAGAGAAGAAGTGCTTCAAAAACAAGTGAGAGATGCTCACGCGGCACAGAGAGATGCTGAAGCTAAATTTGAAGCACAACAACAAGTTGTGGACAGCTATCGAGCCGATGTTGCTCATTTACAAGAAAAGACCAACTCCCAGAACTTGGAAATTGAACTGCTAAAAACTCGACTTTCTAAAGCTGAAAAAGAGCGCGATGAAGCTATTGCCGGCAAAACTGCAGCCGAAGAATCTCATATGGCAACTAAAGCCGATGTCAGCTCCACTTTATTCGAGTTTTACATCCATAGTGTTCTGGGGTGCGGTAGCCTTAAATTTTTGAGACCAGAGTATGAAATTACTTTGGCCAAAGTGTGGGAGGCCATACTTGATATGCTTGGAGGAGCCGAATATGCCGAAGTAGATTTAATGGTGCACTATCTAGATGATGATGCATGTACCGCTCTTGCCAGGGAAAGGAGCAACTTTCCAGAAAGAGAACCGGAATGGCAGAAGGAGAACATTTAGGAAAGACAATCTCAACCAACTCAGTTCTACCTTCAGTTTCAACCGACATCGATATTGCTGGCTCCAGTTCCGATTCTCCACCTCCTGCTCAAGCTGTTATTGAAAGTGCCATCGCCCGCACTGGAGATGTGGTCCAAGAAAGTAGTAACGCGCAAGCTTTTGAAGTTGACATAATAAAACCTACTTCTCCAGGTAACCTCAGTGTCGATCTCGCTCAAGTGGACTGCTTGTTCGCTTTGACCAAGTTCGATGAGCTTCTTGCTTATTTCTTAAGTGTCGATGAGCAATTATTCCCTCTTTTTATATGGAATACTGACTTTAACTTTTCTTCTCCTGTAGAGAAAGCACTAAGTATTGTTCAGACTTCCCCTCCTCCAGCTGTCCCCCCTCCATCTCTTCAGATTACTCCTCCTTCTATCTCTCAACCGGGGTCGCAAGAAGAGCAGATAGAAACTCTTCGTGACTTGGACGATCCTGTTGCTTCTTAGGAACAAAAGGCCGAAGAACCTGAAGAAGGGGAGAGAACTCCGTAGCATACTGCTTCTGATGACATAAAATTGTCCGCTCTTTTCACTCCGGGCAGTGAGTCTTCTTCTAAGAAGAGGGGGAAACGTGGAGTCTCAAAGAAAAAGAAGGAAGCTTCTGCCGGTGAAGAAAAAGCAGAAGAGAGTCCAATTGCACCCCTTCCTCTTTCTTCCCCTACTCTCACAAGCCGGCTCAAAAAGTTGATCATCTGGCCAGGTGAAGGCTCGAAAGGTGGCAGGAAGAAGAAGTGATGGGTTTGGGACTTATGCTTTTCGCCTTGTTTTTTTGCTTGTATATATAAAGACTTGTGTTGACCGAAGATTGTGCGGGTACCGGTCCCCGCCTTCTTTTGTTTTGAAACCTGCACATGTATAAAATTTTTATAGCATGGAATAAAATGATTCTTTTACTTGTACAAACCTCTGTCTGTATTTGAGAATGCATTTATTCTTCTTTTTCATACAAGTTTCTTTATTTTCTCTTTGTGATGTTGTAGTAAACCTATGGTATGTTGCTTGAGCATTGTTTTTATTTTTGCAACTATATTATATTGCCCCCATACCATGGTTTATTGCAATCTCTTTCACATTGGCAAAATTTTGGAGAACAACTCTTCTGTTTCGAGAAGACTTGTACTGTTTCTTTAGAGAATAACTTTTCCATTTGAAGGAGATTTGCATCTGTACTTTATAGGATAATATTTCCGTTTTAAGGGAATATTTTTATGATTTAGTAGAATGCGCCTCGTATTGGAGAAGTCTTCTCTTTTTTTTTGTTGCGATGTTTTTACACATCACTTTTGGAGAAAGTCACTTTTATTTTGGCAAGTGAATTTTCCTTCGTGGTAAAGTGGGCCTCCGAAAAAGGGCTTCGACCTGTTTGTGCCCCCGAAGAGGGCTTTGTTTGATTGTTCCTCTGGGAAGAGGGCTTTTTTGTTTGATTGTGCCTCTGGGAAGAGGGCTTTTTTGTGTGTGTGCCTCTGGGGAGAGGGCTTTTTTTGTTTCTGCCTCTGGGGAGAGGCCTTTATTTTTTCCCTGTCCGCTGGGAAGCGGGCCTCCGAAGAGGGCTTTTCACATTTCGACTCGTGTGAAGTTTTATTTCAGATCGCGGTGAAATGTGTGCCTCCGAAGAGGTCTTTTAGTATTTCAACTATGGTGAAATAAGCCTCCGAAGAGGGCTTTTCACATTCTAGCACTTATGAAGTTTTATATCAGATCTCGGTGGAATGCGTGCCTCCGAAGAGGTCTTTTCACCTTTCAACTCGTGTGAAGTTTTATTTCAGATCACGGTGAAATGTGTGCCTCCGAGTAGAGCTTTTGCCTGGAAGTTTCCTTCTCTCGGTTGGATGTATTCATGAGGAGGACACAAGTTACTTGGATTGTTTGTTTGCACAAACGTTCTCAGCTAGTTAACGAGTGTCATGTGCCACCGGTCATTCCACAACTTTTTGTTGAGAAAGAGAACTTTCTTTTTATGGCAAGTCCCATTAGAGGTCTTTATCCTCCGAAGAGTTGTGCCTCCGAAGCGGGTTTGTGCCTCCGAGGAGGTCTTTTGCTGTTTGTTGCCTGCTCGCCCCTGTCTTTTCGCCATTTGCTCATATCAGCGGTTCCCTGTTATCATTTCCAAGCACACATTCCTTTCTTTTGCAAGTAGCTTATTCTATCTAAAGAAGTGTACTTCATTGTTAAATGAGTTCGCAGGGGCATACACAGGCTAATTAATCGAATGTTTGTTTGCACAAACGATCATAATTTGTTAGGAAGGGTCTACCTTTGGCGGAACCACTAACTGTTTGCTTGAAGCACTTCTTATATAGGATTTGAGTCTGGAATTTTTGTGGCTAGACATTCATTTGTTGAGTGATGTCAGAGATCGCTTGGTCTTATGATGGGTAAGCTTTGTTTTAATGGCCTGCAATATTAAATCGACATTTTAGCAATACAATTGAAGTACATTATATATCGAAATAAAACAAGCAGTTTATAATAGTAGAGAACACAAGATTTATAGTGGTTCGGCCAAGAACTGGGCCTACATCCACTTTATAGTTCTTATTGTTCACTTGCACTGGCTTTACAATGGCTTTCAATACAAAAATCATACATTCATAATTCTTTTTACAAATTTAAGCAAAGCTTTTATGTAAAATATGGACGCAAGTGATTGCTGTTCCAAGCTCTTGGAATTGGATCTCCTTTGACAGTTGTCAGTTTGAAAGTGCCATCAAGAAGTTTTTTGCCTACGACATATGGCCCTTCCCGGTTTGGTGCAAACACTCCTGTTGCTGTCATGACCCTTTTCAAGACTAGATCTCCAATCTCAAAGCTGCGTTGGCGAATTTTGGAATTGAAATGGCTGGCAATTCTTTGCTGATGGGCTGCAATTCTGAGTTGAGCCTCTTACTTTTTTCATCAAGGAAGTCAAGTGCTTCAAGTTGCAACTCTTCATTTTCAGCTTGGTTGAAATGAATTCTTCTATGTGAAGGGACTTCTATTTCCACCGGAATCATTGCTTCTGATCCGTATGCTAATGAAAATGGAGTGTGCCCGACCGTAGTTTTATGGGTAGTTCTATATGCCCGTAGTGCTAATGGAAGCTTATCGACCCAACCACCTTTCGCTTTTTCCAGCTTTTTTTTGATGGTTGATTTGATAATTTTGTTTACTGCTTCCACTTGTCCGTTTGCCTACGGATGAGCCACCGCTGAGAAGCTTTTCGGGATCTTGAATCGCTTGCAAAAATCTTGGTACTCTTCACTTTCGAATTGGGTTCCATTGTCTGTGATTATCTTTTGAACCACTGAAGATCTGCAACACTTTGACATTCAATTCTTTAGCAATTCTCAAGCCGGCAATAAGAGCTTCATATTCTACTTCATTGTTTGTCGAAGGGAATTTCAATCTCAATGCATAGCACAATGACCGCCCTTCAGGGGTTTCAAGCACAACTCCAGCTCCGGAACAGTAATCGTTTCTTGCACCTTCAACATATAATTTCCATCGAATTGGGGGATTATCAGTCACTTCTTCCTCACTATCACCTTTATCTGTACATTCTGCGATGAAATCTGCCAAAGCTTGTCCATTGATTGCTCTTCGGGGGTGATAAGTGATGTCGTATTGGCTGAGTTCAATATTCCACTTCAGAAGACGACCCGAAGTCTCAGGACGAAACAGGACTTGCTTTAGAGGTTGATCAATGAGGACTTTGATAGGATGAGCTTGGAAATACGGCCTCAACTTTCTTGATGCAATCAATAGACAATAGGCGAGCTTTTCCAATTTTGAATAATTCATCTCTGCCCCAGTAATCTCTTGCTGATATAATAGACCGGGCGCTGAATTTTTGCGTCTTCCCTTACCAACGCTGCACTAAGAGCATGAGATGAGATAGCCAAATATACGAAAAGATCCTCACCATCGTCGGGCTTAGAAAGTATTGGAGGCGTTTCCATATGACGAATCAATTCATCGAAAGCTTTCTGGCATTCAGGAGTCCAATCAAAATTCTTCCTTCCTTTCTACAGTGCATCAAAGAATGGAATGCATTTATCAGTAGCTTTAGAAATGAATCGACTCAAGGCAGCGACTTTTCCATTAAGACTTTGCAATTCCTTCTTCGTTCTATGAGCTTTGACTTCTTTTAAGGCTACAATTTGAGTAGGGTTAGCTTCAATGCCCCTAGCACTCACAATAAAACCCAAGAACTTTCCAGACTCCACCCCAAATGAACATTACAAAGGATTAAGCTTCATTCCGTACTTCCGGAGGATTGCAAACATTTCCGCCAAGTGGTCCATATGGTCTACCGCTTTCTTTGACTTCACCAACATATCGTCAACATAAACTTCCATAGTTTTGCCAATCTGCGGTTTGAACATAGCATTGACGAGTCTTTGGTAAGTTGCCCCTGCATTCTTAAGTCCGAAGGGCATGACTCTATAACAGTAGAGACCAACATCGGTGGTGAAGCTTGTGTCTTCCTGATCCGGCTCATGCATCATAATCTGGTTGTATCCGGAGTAAGCATTCATGAAAGATAACAATTCATGCCCCGCTGTTCCATCCACCAATTGATCTATCCTGGGTAACGGGAAGCAGTCTTTGGGGCAGGCTATATTTAAATCTGAGAAATTAATGCAAACTCTCCATTTCCCATTAGCTTTCTTAACCAGTACTGGATTTGAAACCCAATTTGGATAAGTAGACTCCCTGATGAAACCATTCTCCATAAGCCGGTCTACCTCTTCTTTCAACGCTGCTAACCTTTCAGGACCCTGGGTTCTTCTTTTCTGTTTTACCGGTGTAAAGTTCGGATCAATATTCAGAGTATGTACTGCAATTTCTGGGGATATTCCGCACATATCAGCATGAGTCGAAGCGAATACATCCAGATTTTCTTTCAAGAATGATATTAAGGAATTTTGAACCGTCACATTAAGTTGCGAACCCACATTCACCACTTTGTTCGGATCTTTCAGGTCAACAGGTACTGGCACCGTTACTTCCACTGGCACCACTCTCTTCTCCCCTGCACTAGCTTTTTTGGGATCCATTTCTCTTCGTGCCCCACTATGCTCGCCAGTGCAGGGGCCACCCTGTAATGGGTACAAGGTTGGTTCTTTGATGCGGACTGGGGCTGCCGCATCTTTTCCCATCTCTCTCTTTCTTGCTTCATGCAACTCTATTAGATAACATTCTCGTCCAGCATTCTGATCCCCTTTAATAACTCCAACGCCATTATCTGTAACGACCCGTATAAATTCGATGTTTAAAATGAATTAAATTAATAAGATTTTAATTTAAATTTAGAAAGAAATAGAAGTCTTATTAATTTATATGAAAGCAAATATTGAAATTTGATGTATCAAGGGTAATTAAAAATTTACAAATTTAATTTTATATTTCAATTGATTGGAATAGTGAAAATTTGTGCATTTGGATATAAAGTTAAATTAAGTAAATAAAGGAAAGTATTGAATTCATCAATGAAATAAATTATTTATTTATAAAGACTGAATGTAAATGGAGGTAATAAAGTAATGCAGGACAATAAATATTTATTTAGTACAATCCCCTTCTTATTTGTAAACTATTATAAGGTGTTAATTAATTGAAACGTGAAAATTTGGAAATAGATTCAAATTTATGTTAGACAATGAATTGCAACAATTAAAGTTAATAAATCAATGGATTAAATGGAATAATTAATTGGATTTAGAATCTTAATTTGTATGTGAGCATTTATTTATATTGGAATATAAAAGGGTAAATTTATAGTATAAAATGTTGACATCACCTTTATGATGATGGGTTTATAATTGATGCATAATAGGGAAATCAAATGAATGGGTTTAAATTGAATAACAATTAGCAATTAATGAATGAATAGAAATTTTTAAAGGGCGTAATTGATTTCGTTAAATTAATTTTGGTAACAAATTGTAATGAATATAGATTTAACATTTTGTGATGTATTTAGGTAATATTGGAGATCAAGGTAAATTATATCCGTGAATGGTCAATTCAATTAAACAACAAGATTTTTATAATAAATAAACGTTTTATTTTGTTTTCAATTTGATAATTTATGAAGTTGAATAGGAAATCAATTGCAATAAATTGCCCTAATTTATGCAGTTAGAGGAGATTGGATTTGCATTATAGATGGAAGTATAATCGAAATTGATAGGTAACAAACTTAAAATTAAAATTAGAAGCTAATAGGTGGCAAATTTATATAGTTGTTTATTTATGTAATGTGTACGTAAATTTTGGTAAATCGATTTCTATCGATCCAAATCTAACGTTTTGTTAATATAGATTTAAGTATAGAAGCAATATTTATTAATTTAACTGAAGTATTGCAAAATAAATGAAATTTAACGTTTAAAGTATTACATTTATAGAGATTTAACTGAAATTCAAGAATATTAAAATAATAGTTTCTTAACCCAACATTTGAATCCATCTAATTAAAATTTATAGATGGAATAATCATTGTTTATTTAACTTAATATAAATTTTGGGGAACTTAATTTATAATTTTGAATATAATGAAATAGAAGTTTTGGCACTGCAATTGATAGATTTATCAACTCTTAATTTACATAAAGATTTGTTTAAGTCATTGTAAATAAGTGAGAATATATATGATGTATTCAAACTTTTCTGTATCTAGTACTTAATTAATTTAGAATCAAACTAACGAAACGTGTCATTTATTTTGTCCCTCCATATTCATTCCCTTTCTAATTAATAATTACCTCTTTTTAATACCTGCTACTTTTAAAAAAAAAGGGCTGTTCATATTTACTATATTTCAATACCAAGTTGTTCATATTTACTTTATTTCTAATTAATAGCAGCCTCTCCTTTCAAATCTCTTTGTCCCTAAACCTAACTCTAACCTTATAAATACGATATGATGCAAATGAAACCCTAGCCTCCATTCAAATCTCCTTCTTCTTCTTTTTTCTTCTTCAAATCTCCTTATTATATCTCATTTTAATTTTTCCTTCCTCTTCAAATATTCTTCTTCTCAAGTTTTATTCTATTTCAAACTTTCTTCTTTCTTTTCAAAACTTGATCTTCTCTACAATTTTCAGTTCTTCTTATTTCAATCCTTTTCTTTTTCAAACTCTTTTTCAAATCTTTTCCAAACCTTTTAAAAATACATACATAAATACATACATATATATTAATGTAATAAGGAGGGAAATTTAAGTAAATCAAAATAAAAGAAATTACGGAACAAAGCTAGCAATCAATAAGAAAACTAAGGAAGTGTAGAGCGAAGCTATTGATTAGAAGTCTATTATTTTCAGATTCATATAAAGGTGAGTGTTTTAACCCACTCACAACTTCTAAAATTTCTTATGTTTGTTAAATTGATTTTTTTGATGTGTTTAAAATTTTATTTATAGTTGTTTGGTATATATTTCATCAATTTCTCAGTTAAATTGCATTCATTTAATTTATGCATTATTTAATTCATTATTGCATATTAACTGCCAGTTAAATTATATTTATTTTGCATATAAACTGCCAATTAACAATTATTAAATTTATTTGAGTATAAACTGAAACTGATACCAGTTATTTATCACCTGTTATATATTGATGTTTGTTTAAATTGGATGATATTATAAGTAATGATTGATGATTGATGTTTGGTGAATGGATGATGTGTACTATATTTTAAAATCTGCAAGTTATCATGTATTTCATTCATTCGGGATTGCGGTTTGAAATGATATACAACCACATTTTTTTATTTTTAAATTGCGGATTGAAATGATAAATATCTGTATTACTTGACCATAGGATAGAAAATTATATACAGGCATCGTGGTATATATATAAAAATTATTTTTTTTGAAATGATTTTTCTATGGTTTGGATAGGATACAGTTAATAAATATAGATTTTGATATTATATAAAATCTTATTTTATATATAAATCTATAGTTAAAGTATTGAAGATAAGCTATGTATTGATTGGTTAAATAAAATAAATAAGTTGAATGATGGAGTTTTATTATTTTATATTATACGATTAAGTACATGTTAAGATATTGAAATTACATATAATTTTAAAAGATTTAAATTAATTAAGATTGGGAGTTAAATTGGAAAATTTATTTGGGATTGAGCTTAATTAAGAAGTTAACTTCATAAGTTGATGTAAAGTTTATTAACTTGAAATTTTAAAAAAGGTATGATATTTATAACTGAATTCTACTCAAGGTGAATTAAATGAATATTTCTGGTATAAAAATTGAAGGAAATTTTCTTTTATAAGTAGTTTGAGTTTTACTTAAAAGGTTACGGGTTTATTATGCAATTATTATTTCAACCTAAATAATAGGACTTTAAATTGGTGAAACAGAAATTTCCAACCTTAGTTCCAATTGTTTAATATTCAAAGTTTGAAATATATTGAAACTGAAGTGGTTTATTTAAACTGAAAGCGATTTTAAGTTTATGGATTTTGACTTAATCTTAAATGAAATAAATTGTAAGTCGTGGAAATTATTTTATTTTATAAAGAAATTTTGAATCCAAACTATTGATGCTATATACTGTTTGAATATCCAAACCATTTAAGTTTTAGAAATTATGGTTTAAAGCTATGAATTTTTGAAGTATTATAGTTTGAAAGTTATAATTCAATGTTTGGTTTCCGATTATTATAAGTTTGAAAACAATATGATTTTGGAAAAGAAATATATATTTTAAATAAAATGATATTATATTAATTTGGTTCTTTATAAAAATAATATCAAATGAGTTTGGTTTGAAAGGGAAAAGATATCGTATTTATGGGTTTTGAAATGGATAACTATATTCTGGTTTTGAAAGTATAATTATTTTTTAAATGACCGCGGTGTTATAATAACGTTTGGTTGTTGAAGAGACCGAGATCAGAAGTTTTCATACTCTCTGCCAACTCTGAAAACCACTTTAACAACCGTGTACGCAGTGGAGATTCCAGAATGAAGTAGGATGGCGGCAGCATTTCCTTTGAGGTAAATACGTGGACCCGACTCCCGTGAGTTGGCATAAGGTGGCTAAAACAGGAGCGATTCTCTGGCCAAGGGGGTTAGCGCCCTTTATCGGATACTCCTCTTCGATACTATACTCTGACTTTGGATTGATTCGGTGGCCACTTTTACTTTTGATTTTAGGGGGAGTTTGTTCGAGGTGGGCGGTAGCTGCGGCTATGCGTTACCACCAGCCTGGATGGCAATTGGTATATCTACCCTGGCATTGCCTAGTTATGCCGTGTCACCTACCCTAGCGCGCCTTATACGATTTTGGTTTTGTACCATACCTATGGAGTGCCCTCTGACAACGCCCATTACGGGGGAGATTACGGTACTATATAGACTATGGGAATATATTATGTGTTAAGGGGAATATTGGGTCACTCCTTAACGCTATTAAAAAGTAATTTTATTTTACAATTAGACACTATTATAATAGCGAAATATACTACATAGTAAATAGTTTAACGAACCCATAGGAGATGAAAATCCCGAGCATCTCTTAAGTTACCGCAATCATATTGATTCCTGTTGATTTAACTTACATAAGATCTTTTAGTTCTGACTCGAGTGTTTTGTCTTTTCAATTCGCTCGGGTCAGTCCGAGCGTTTCAGGATTTGAAGATTTAGCTTTGGAGGATGAAGACGAAGATTCATATTATTATTATTTATTATACTGCACTACACTCATACTGTTCCGCTGCATTGTTATTGGGATGTGTAACTCTAATATGTATTATGTAAATATAATCAAATTTTTTGTAAAATAGCTTCATGAACTGTATATTTGATTATTATATTTTATCCTTCCGCTATGAGATTCTGTTTTGGTTTTCTTTTTTTTTTCTTATTTACCCCATAACAGTCCGCCCTTACGTATGCTTTGAATTGGCATGTGTGTCGATTTGAACCGCGCGAAAGTGCGGGACGTTATAAACCAAAGCTTTGTGGGGTTTGACTCTTTACTAATGGGGTAGTAATACCCTATGGGAGTCGCTGAGTGTATATATGAGAAAGCGTACTTGTTAGTGTTATAAAAAGGTTTTTGATATTGTGTTGCTTTTTCCGTTTTGTATTTATAAATTCTGGTTGATGCATGGGACGCTATGACATCAATAGGGATTTCTAAACACTTAATAGGACAGACCGACACAATATTTGTTTTAATATAGGTGAATGAAATAATTTTGCCTATTATATTTTCTATATATATAAAATAAATTTTATAAAGATTATATTTGGTTGAAATATATTGGGTGTTAGGAATAAAATTTAAAAATAATAGGTAAAATAAGATTGAAAATAAAATCAATGAAATTTGGAAATTGTAGAACTTAAGTCCGGGATTTTAAAAATTTTCTTTCAAAGGATTTTGAAATTTATTAATAGTATTTAAAATATTTTCTGATATAAATATTTCAATAAAATTTGAAAGTATGATTTTGAAGAAATTCTGGAAAGAAATAAGTTTTTACTTTCCTCTCTGTCGCTGGAAAATAATTTCGGTGATGGCGGCCGCATCATCGACTTTCATTTTCGAGTTTCGAAGGGGGAAGGCCACTGTAGTAGTTTTACTGCAGATTCATTTTTGAAAAATATATAAATTTTGAATTGTTTTAAATATAATTAGAGATATATAAGTTGTAAGAATATATTTATCTATTATTTTAAAATAATTTGAAATTTAACCCGGTGTTAAATTCTTAAATTTCCATTAATAAATCGTTTCAATTATTGTAGTGAAATGAAAGGTTAGTAATTAATAATTGGAACCTTTAACTAAAGTAAACATTTAATATAATAAGAAGATAAGTAATGTAAACAAGTGTTTGTAAACCTTAGCAAATGAATTAATGAAATTCTTCATTTATAAGAATTGATGCTATAAAGTTGTAAATGTAAGGGTAATCAAACTGTTACTATAATTAAAAACAATGGAATGTAACCATTAAATAAATGAAAGGAATACAAGGTAAATTTAAATTGTAACTTATAAGGGAAAGGTAAAATTTATTGAACAATGAATTAATTAAAAGAAATGAGAAAACTTGTATAACTTTCAATTACATTCCTTAAATAACATATATATAACTTACCAAATATTAAAAGTTGAATTGTGTAATAAGAGATTGTAACAGAATATTATACAAGTAGAAATTTTAAAATAATGAGAGTATTCAATGAAATCGATGTTAAATGGGAATTTAATGTTATAAACTTAGGTTATAATTAAAATTTTACTATAAGCGAGTATAATTAAAGGTAAGTAATTCAAATAGATGATTTTCAACTTAAGTAAATAAAATGGAAAGGCTAAGAAATTAAATGAGACATGAATACTATGTATATACAAATGTAAATAAATGAGGGCATGCAATAAATGAATGAATAATTATAATGAAATAAAAAGAACTGGCATGACCTGAGTTAATAGAAATGAAAAATTGGAAGTAATAAGTGAAAATAAATGAAACAAACATTGAATGAGTAAATAAAATTTAAAAGTTGTTAGAGATAAATGTAAATTATAAAAATGAAAATTTATGTGGTATGAATAAAAGAGAAATTAAACAACAAATGTATGAAATGAAATTAGTAATAAGATAAATTGATTGTTGTTTGGATTTGTTGTTGTTTAGTTGATGGTTGATTGGGCAAGGATACTAATAAAATTGGATTTGGGTGAATGAATAATCTGCTTAGTTTTATCTAAGACTGTTGAGTAAATTATGCGCTAGTAGTTATTCTTCATTCCGTACAATTTAAAAGTTTCGAACCCAAACAATTATTTGTTTGTTTGATTTAATGGTTGTTTTGTATTTGTTGTGTATGCTGTTTGTTGAAATTATTGGTTGTTGTATTCAATTGTTGTTAGTGATTGAAACCACTTAAATATTTCACTTTATATAAATAGTTAACCCTTTTAGATTTTATAAGTAAAATTCAAGTTATGGAAGCAATTGCTACTGCTTTTGGGTTCCATAAATTAAGCGTAAATTGCCCGACAAATAGGTACGTTTTCGGATTTCGGTTTATAACGCTATTTTATATATTTTCCCGTGTTGGGATATAACATTTTGGATAATATACATAATATAATTGTTATATTTAATATTATATTTTCTTCCGAGCCTCTCCGTACAAAGGAGACTCTGCCAATATTTTTCGTAAATTTTGAACTTAGAAATATTTTGAAAATGTTTTTCCAAACTTTAGTAATTTAAGTATAAAAGGATATAATGATTATAAAATGGGTATATTCTATTTAAGGTAATAAATTTAGTAAATTATTGTTTATAAGTTAAATAGTTTGAATAAGATGTATTGTTATCGAATTCTTCTTTTCCCTTCTTTTCCTTTTAGGGGACGAAAAGTTTTGAGTGGGGGAGAGTGTAACGACCCGTATAAATTCGATGTTTAAAATGAATTAAATTAATAAGATTTTAATTTAAATTTAGAAAGAAATAGAAGTCTTATTATTTTATATGAAAGAAAATATTGAAATTTGATGTATCAAGGGTAATTAAAAATTTACAAATTCAATTTTATATTTAATTGATTGGAATAGTGAAAATTTGTGCATTTGGATATAAAGTTAAATTAAGTAAATAAAGGCAAGTATTGAATTCATCAATGAAATAAATTATTTATTTATAAAGATTGAATGTAAATGGAGGTAATAAAGTAATGCAGGACAATAAATATTTATTTAGTACAATCCCCTTCTTATTTGTAAACTTTTATAAGGTGTTAATTAATCGAAACGTGAAAATTTGGAAATAGATTCAAATTTATGTTAGACAATGAATTGCAATAATTAAAGTTAATAAATCAATGGATTAAATGGAATAATTAATCGGATTTAGAATCTTAATTTGTATGTGAGCATTTATTTATATTGGAATATAAAAGGGTAAATTTATAGTATAAAATGTTGACATCACCTTTATGATGATGGGTTTATAATTGATGCATAATAGGGAAATCAAATAAATGGGTTTAAATTGAATAACAACTAGCAATTAATGAATGAATAGAAATTTTTAAAGGGCGTACTTGATTTCGTTAAATTAATTTTGGTAACAAATTGTAATGAATATAGATTTAACGTTTTGTGATGTACTTAAGTAATAATTGGAGATCAAGGTAAATTATATCCGTGAATGGTCAATTCAATTAAACAACAAGATTTTTATAATAAATAAACGTTTTATTTTGGTTTCAATTTGATAATTTATGAAGTTTAATGGGAAATCAATTGCAATAAATTGCCCTAATTTATGCAGTTAGAGGAGACTGGATTTGCATTATAGATGGAAGTATAATCGAAATTGATAGGTAACAAACTTAAGAATAAAATTAGAGCTAATAGGTGGCAAATTTATATAGTTGTTTATTTATGTAATGTGTACGTAAATTTTGGTAAATCGATTTCTATCGATCCAAATCTAACGTTTTCTTAATATAGATTTAAGTATAGAAAGAAATATTTATTAATTTAATTGAAGTATTGCAAAATAAATGAAATTTAACGTTTAAAGTATTACGTTTATAGAGATTTAACTGAAATTCAAGAATATTAAAATAATAGTTTCTGAACCCAACATTTGAATCCATCTACTTAAAATTTATAGATGGAATAATCATTGATTATTTAACTTAATATAAATTTTGGGGAACTTAATTTATAATTTTGAATATAATGAAATAGAAGTTTTGGCACTGCAATTGATAGATTTATCAACTCTTAATTTACATAAAGATTTGTTTAAGTCATTGTAAATAAGTGAGAATATATATGATGTATTCAAACTTTTCTTTATCTAGCACTTAATTAATTTAGAATCAAACTAACGAAACGTGTCATTTATTTTGTCCCTCCATATTCATTCCCTTTCAAATTAATAATTACCTCTTTTTAATACCTGCTACTTTTAAAAAAAAAGGGCTGTTCATATTTACTATATTTCAATACCAAGTTGTTCATATTTACTTTATTTCTAATTAATAGCAGCCTCTCCTTTCAAATCTCTTTGTCCCTAAACCTAACTCTAACCTTATAAATACGATATGATGCAAATGAAACCCTAGCCTCCATTCAAATCTCCTTCTTCTTCTTTTTTCTTCTTCTTCAAATCTCCTTATTATATCTCATTTTAATTTTTCATTCCTCTTCAAATATTCTTCTTCTCAAGTTTTATTCTATTTCAAACTTTCTTCTTTCGTTTCAAAACTTGATCTTCTCTACAATTTTCAGTTCTTCTTATTTCAATCCTTTTCTTTTTCAAATTCTTCGTTTTCAAATCTTTTCCAAACCTTTTAAAAATACATACATTATAAATACATATACATATTAATATAAGAAGGAGGGAAATTTAAGTAAATTAAAATAAAAGAAATTACGGAACAAAGCTAGCAATCAATAAGAAGACTAAGGAAGTGTAGAGCGAAGTTATTAATTAGAAGTCTATTATTTTCAGATTCATATAAAGGTGAGTGTTTTAACCCACTCACAACTTCTAAAATTTCTTATGTTTGTTAAATTGATTTTTTTGATGTGTTTAAAATTTTATTTATAGTTGTTTGGTATATATTTCATCAATTTCTCAGTTAAATTGCATTCATTTAATTTACGCGTTATTTAAGTCATTATTGCATTTTAACTGCCAGTTAAATTATATTTATTTTGCATATAAACTGCCAATTAACAATTATTAAATTTATTTGAGTACAAACTGAAACTGATACCAGTTATTTATCACCTGTTATATATTGATGTTTGTTTAAATTGGATGATATTATAATTAATGATTGATGATTGATGTTTGGTGAATGGATGATGTGTACTATATTTTAAAATCTGCAAGTTATCATGTATTTCATTCATTCGGGATTGCGGTTTGAAATGATATACAACCGCATTTTTTTTATTTTTAAATTGCGGATTGAAATGATAAATATCTGTATCACTTGACCATAGGATAGAAAATTATATACAGGCACCGCGGTATATATATAAAAATTATTTTTTTTGAAATGATTTTTCTATGGTTTGGATAAGATATAGTTAATATATATAGATTTTGATATTATATAATATCTTATTTTATATATACATCTATAGTTAAAATATTGAAGATAAGTTATGTATGGATTGGTTAAATAAAATAAATAAGTTGAATGATGGAGTTTGATTATTTTATATTATACGATTAAGTACATGTTAAGATATTGAAATTACATATAATTTTAAAAGATTTAAATTAATTAAGATTGGGAGTTAAATTGGAAAATTTATTTGGGATTGAGCTTAATTAAGAAGTTAACTTCATAAGTTGATGTAAAGTTTATTAACTTGAAACTTTAAAAAAGGTATGATATTTATAACTGAATTCTATTCAAGGTGAATTAAATGAGTATTTCTAGTATAAAAATTGAAGGAAATTTTCTTTTATAAGTAATTTGAGTTTTACTTAAAAGATTACGGGTTTATTATGCAATTATTATTTCAAACTAAATAATAGGACTTTAAATTGATTAAACAGAAATTTCCAACCTTAGTTCCAATTGTTTAATATTCAAAGTTTGAAATATATTGAAACTGAAGTGGTTTATTTAAACTGAAATCGATTTTAAATTTGTGGATTTTGACTTAATCTTAAATGAAATAAATTGTAAGTCTCGGAAATTATTTTATTTTATAAAGAAATTTTGAATCCAAACTATTGATGCTATATACTGTTTGAATATCCAAACCATTTAAGTTTTAGAAATTATGGTTTAAAGCTATGAATTTTCGAAGTATTATAGTTTGAAAGTTATAATTCAATGTTTGGTTTCCGATTAATATAAGTTTGAAAACAATATGATTTTGGAAAAGAAATATATATTTGAAATAAAATGATATTATATTAATTTGGGTTTTTATAAAAATAATATCAAATGAGTTTGGTTTGAAAGGGAAAAGATATCGTATTTATGGGTTTTGAAATGGATAATTATATTCTGGTTTTGAAAGTATAAATATTTTTTTAAATGACCGCGGTGTTATAATAACGTTTGGTTGTTGAAGAGACCGGGATCGAAAGTTGTCATACTCTCTGCCAACTCCGAAAACCACTTTAACAACCATTTACACGGTGGAGATTCCAGAATGAAGTAGGATGGCGGCGGCGTTTCCTTTGAGGTAAATACATGGACCCGACTGCCGTGAGTTGGCATAAGGTGGCTAAAACAGGAGCGATTCTCGGGCCAAGGGGGTTAGCGCCCTTTATCGGATACTCCTCTTCGATACTATACTCTGACTTTGGATTGATTCGGTGGCCACTTTTACTTTTGATTTTAGAGGGAGTTTGTTCGAGGTGGGCGGTAGCTGCGGCTGTGCGTTACCTCCAGCCCGGATAGCAATTGGTATATCTACCCTGGCATTGCCTAGTTGTGTCGTGTCACCTACCCTAGCACGCCTTGTACGATTTTGGTTTTGTACCATACCTATGGAGTGCCCTCTGACGACGCCCATTACGGGGGAGATTGCGGTACTGTATAGACTATGGGAATATATTATGTGTTAAGGGGAATATTGGGTCACTCCTTAACACTATTAAAAAGTAAGTTTATTTTACAATTAGACACTATTATAATAGCCAAAATATACTACATAGTAAATAGTTTAACGGACCTTAGGAGATGAAAATCCCGAGCATCTCTTAAGTTACCGCACTCATATTTATTCCTGTTGATTTAACTTACATAAGATCTTTTAGTTCTGACTCGAGTGTTTTGTCTTTTCAATTCGCTCGGGTCAGTCCGAGCGTTTCAGGATTTGAAGATTTTGCTTTGGAGGACGAAGACGAAGATTCGTATTATTATTATTTATTATACTGCACTACACTCATACTGTTCCGCTGCATTGTTATTGGGATGTGTAACTCTGATATGTATTATGTAAATATAATCAAATGTTTTGTAAAATAGCTTCATGAACTGTATATTTGATTATTATATTTTATCCTTCCGCTGTGAGATTCTGTTTTGTTTTTCTTCTTGTTTTTCTTATTTACCCCATAACAATCTGCCTTTGTGTATGCTTTGAATTGGCACATGTGTCGATTTGAACCGCGCGAAAGTGCAGGACGTTACATTATCCGTAGGAAATTTCATAGTGAGGCACCACGAGGCGAGAATTGCCTTAAAAGCCACAAGAGTTGGTCGGCCTAGGAAAGCGTTGTAGGCAGAAAATTCATCAACTATTACAAAAGTCTGTTTCCGAACCACCTTTTTCTGCCCCTCTCCAAGCTCCACGAACAAGTCGATAGTTCCAATGGGCTGCTTCGGTTCCCCAGTAAACCCAACGATCTTCTGAGATGAGGCTTGAACGTCAGCCATCGGAATTTTTATTTTGTCAAATGTCTTTCTGAAGAGAATATTGCAAGAAGTGCCACAATTTACAAGCACTCTTCTCACAATAGCCGGCCCAATGCCTGCAGAGATGACCAAGGGATCCATGGTTGGAGCTTCAATACCCATAGAGTCCCTGGCTTTGAACACAATATCATCATTGAAATTTTTCTGCTGCTTCAAAGGTGCTTCATTTTCTAGCACAAAAACACTCTCTTCTGCTGGTACATACTTCAAGGCACGGGCATATCTTTCCATCTCGCCTCAGCTTCTGCCTGCTGGGTGAGGACCTCTTGTAATCACATTGATAACAGGCCTTTCCAATTCATGCACGGTATTCCTCTCACCCGAGCCAGATGGATGAGCAGGAAGTTGCTGGCCCTTAGTAGATGAGGTTGGGTCATTTCTACCTATCTTAACATATTGCTGCAACTTGTTCTCTCTCAGTAGTTCTTCAATTAAACTTTTCAGATGGCGACATTTGTTGGTACCATGACCGGGTTGATTATGAAATCGGCAGAATCTCCCACTCTGAGCGGCTTTTTTGCTAACTCTCATCTCAGGCGGTTTAGGATATTCTACTGCATCTTTGGTAGCAAAAAAGATATTCTCCGGAGTGTCAGTCAAAGGAGTGAAATCTGAAGGTTTTAAGAAGCGTGGTTTCTTCATATCTTTCTGTTTCTTCCTACCATTGTCCTTCCTTTTCTGACTTCCGGATTCCCTTTTGGTAGGAGCAGTAGTATTATTCTTAACCTCTGTCAATGCTACTTTAACTGGTGCTCGAAGGCTTTCCAAGCGCATGAATTCATCAGCCTTCTTATAGAATTTCTCAAGTGAATTCGGTTCTTTCATCTTCAGTCACTTCCCAAATTCGCTTGATTTTTCGATTGCCCTCATCAGGTATGTCAAGACCATCCGTGGCTCTGCATTGTCCACTTCAGCCAAAGCTATGTTGAAGCGGTTCAAGAAAGACCTGATAGATTCCCCAGGATTCTGTTCCAGGCTTGACAGTGACATAATATCCTTTGCCTTTGAAGCATACAACCTGAATTGCTCTTTAAACTTCCGAGTCAAATCGGCGAATTGGTATATGGATCGGACCGGAAGCTTTGTAAACCAGAGCAGAGCCACTCCTTCCAAATATACCGGAAAGTACCGGCATTTGATCTCATCAGACGCTCTAGCACCAGTCATGTGCCAATCATACTTATACAGGAATTGATTAGGGTCGCTTGTTCCCTTATAAGCCGGGATGGTAGGAGGAACAAACTTCCTTGGGAATTCCGCCTTTAGAATCCTTTCAGTGAACGGAGTTTTTCTCGGAGCGAATCCCCATTCCTTCTCATCTTCATCCCTCTGCATACTTTCTTTCATGATTTGTCGTACCATGCCCGAAAGATATTCCTCATCATTTAAAGGATCTGCCGGACAGACTTCGGCCATTTTCTCGGAAGTTTGTCTGGACAAACGTTCGCGGAGAGTTGGCTGTGGTCTCGATCCTCCATCTTGAGGAGGTGTCTCTTTGGCGGGGCTAGCTGCTCTTTGAGGAATATTCCTCTCTTTAGGATTATAAACATCATCTGCAAGGTTCTCTTCATTATTCACCGGTTGACGGTTAGCTCCGAGCAATGCATTTAACCTTTCAAGCATCACAACATTCTGGGTTTCCATTTGTTGGTATAACCCAGATACCGCAGCATCTAATTCCGCTCGTGTAATTCCGGCATTTGGCGCTATTTGACTTGACGAAGGAGAAGTGGCAGTATTCTCATGAACATTAGTGGGTCTTGTAGATCCGCGCTTTCTTCCAGGAGCCATTGTCTCTGACAGACTTCTGGTTTTGAGAGAGATTTTTTCAACAAACTTTTGTGAAGCAATGACGAAGATATCCTGAGTTCAATTCTCAGTGAAAGCACCAAAAATGTTAACGCTTAAAATTGAACGCTAACACCCCGGTGTATGTAGAGATTAAGTGAAAGCACCACCCGTGAATACGGGAATCAGAAACAAATAGAAAAGTCATAGAGAAAGCAGTAAAAGATAACATTTTTATAGTGGGTCGGCTTCAGGTTAAGCCTACGTCCACTTTAATCTTCTTCATTGCTGAATCAATTAAAACTTTACAACAATCTTCGATTACAACACTGATGGGACAAATAACTAGAACTCCGACGTAGAAGAAGTCTTTGAGTCCATGTCGGTTGTGTTAGATTTCCTCTTGAAGTTTGTTGAGATGCCTTTCGTATTTGAAGTGTCGAGTGAGTCGAGAATTTAGCAGAGTATCGGCGTTCCAGAAATGAGCCAAAAAGATCCCCTTTTAGTTGGAGTAGGCAGGGTATTTATAGGAGAAGTTCGGCGTTAGGTCGTAGGTCGTAAGCGTCCTTGGATAGGTCTTAGGTCATCCGCGACCTTGGATAGGTCGCGGAGTGGTTTACGGCTTAAATATGGTACACTTGATCATTCTAGATAAACTAACAAGTCATAGGTCGTGAGCGGCATAGGAAGCTCCTTTGGTATGTTTAGGTCGTGAGCGGCTTAGGAATAGGTCGTCACACCTTAGCTCGCTGCATCCCTGTTAGGTCGCTCCCCTTATTAACTCGCTAGGTCGTTCAACCCTTAGGTCGCTGAGCTTCTTGGCTTGTTAGGTCGCGGTGCTCTTCAATTGACACTATGTCACTCCATTGGGTCGCAAGGCATCTGAACTCTTTTTAGGTCGCTAAGTCCATTATTTCATTAGGTCGTTGTGTTGCACGAGCCCTTAGGTCGTAAGCTCTTTAGGTCGTTAAGACCGCTCCATTCTTAGGTCGCTCTATCTTCATTTAGTTACTAGGTCGCTGCCGCTTTAACTCTTTAGGTCGCAGCCTGTTATAGATTGTTAAGTCGCGAGCCTTAGGTCACTAGTTCATTTCGGTAGGTCGCTGACTAGTTGAGTCGCTACTTTCTCTAGATCGTAGGGTCGTAGATAGAAGAGGGTTAACAATGAACCTATATGCGTAAAGAATCCAGTTGGAAGTCCCGCGAACCTTTGTCTTAGATGTAGAAACGTTCCTATCTCATATTCTTGTTACCAATTCCCTATCAATCTCTTTGTCCATGATTTTAACGAGTTTGAAGTCTTACTCGGAATGGATTGGCTAGCAAAATATGAAGCCAAATTGGATTGCAATAATCGATTGATTTCGATCAAAACCAAATTTGGAGATTTCATCGAGATTTCTTGTGAGGACCCTACTCCTAAAAGAGAAGGGTTGATGTATAACTTGGGTTATCCCGAACCCAGTTTGGAGTCCATTCCAATTATTAGAAATTTTCCGGACATGTTTGAAGAAGTGAAATCTCTACCTCCACACCGAGAAATAGAATTCAGAATTGACCTAGTACCCAATGCTCGTACTGTCGTTCACGCAAGTCGTAGGATGGCACCTGGGGAAAGGGTTGAATTAGTCCAACATACCAATGATTTACTAGAAAAAGGGTTCATTCAACCTAGTGTTTCTGAATGGGGTTCAACCGTAGTGTTTGTTGCTAAATCGGATGGATCTTTGAGATTGTGTGTAGATTACCGCGATCTCAATAAGCTGACTCTCAAGAATAAATTTCCTCTACCTAGAATTGATGATCTGTTTGATCAATTGCACGGCGCTCGTTTCTTTTCGAAGATGGATCTAGCCTAGAGATTCCATCAACTACGAATCGCCGAAGATTGTGTTCATTTGACCGCTTTCAAGGGTCCTAATATGTTCTACGAATGGTTAGTCATGCCTTACGGGCTAACTAATGCTCCAGCATACTTCGTAGATCATATGACTCATGTGTTCCGGGAAGTATTGAATCAATTTGTGCTCGTGTTTATTGACGATATTTTGGTCTATTCTAAGACTGAAGAGGAGCATGCCGAGCATCTTAGAATCATTTTGGAGATATTAAGGAGAAATATTCTATTTGCAAAATTTTCCAAATGCAAATTTTGGGTCAAAGAAGTTAAATTTCTCGGCCATACTGTTAATGAAGAAGGAATTTCCGTTGATCCTAGCAAAGTTTCTGCTATTCTTGAATGGAGGAAACCCATTACCCAATAACAAGTTCAAAGCTTTTTGGGTTTAGCAGGTTATTATCGAAAGTTTGTTCAGGACTTTTCTAAGATAGCTAGTCCATTGACTAAGCTAACAATGAAGAATGCAAAATTCAATTGGACTCCGAAATGTGACGAAGCTTTTCAAGAGTTGAAGAAGAGATTAACCACCGCTCCTATTCTCGCTATTATCAACGAAAATCAGGGATTATTTGTTTATACCGACGCTTGCGGTGATGGTTTGGGTGTTGTATTAATGCAGAATGGGAAGGTAATTGCCTACGCGAGTAGACAATTACGTCCTCATGAAAGAAATTATCCAACCCATGTTTTGGAACTCTTAGCTGTTATCTTCGCTTTGAAAATATGGCGACATTATCTTCTGGGTAAAAATCTTTTCAGCTTTCTTAACAATTTACGAATTTAACTTAACTTAACAATATACTTAATGAACTCTCTTTCTTTAGGTCAAAAATTCGAATTATTCACCGACCATAAATCTTTGAAATATCTCTTCACCCAGAAAGATCTAAATCTATGACAACAACGTTGGTTGGAATTTCTGCCATCTTATGACCTAGACATTTTATATACGCCTGGAAAAGCCAATGTAGTTGCCGACGCCTTGAGTAGAAAGCATGCTATTCTTGCTTACCTTGTCATTGCTCCTACTCTTAAGTCGCCAGCCAACAAAAAGAAGATGAGTTCCTTCATCAAATTTATGAGAAAATGTGTAGTGGTGAAAATATTAGTTTTAAATTCGACGACAATAAAGATATAAGATTAAAAGGAAGGATATGTGTTCCGGACTTCCCTGATTTGAAACGTGAAGTTTTAGATGAATGTCACAACTCTAAGCTTTGCATCCATCTAGGAGTCAATAAAATGTATCGTGATATCAAAAGAACTTTCTAGTGGAAGATAATGAAAAGGGATATATCTATATATGTGAGTCACTGTGCTACTTGCTAACAAATCAAATGCGATCAAAAGAAAATGGCAGGTTTACATCAGCCTTTTGAGGTACGCATGTGGAAATGGGACCAAGTATCGACGGATTTCATCAACGGGTTGCCTCGTACTCGGAAAGGCAATGAAGCAATTTGGGTCATTGTGGACCGTTTGACTAAGACAACCCACTTTTTGCCAGTGAAATCTATCCGCACGGCCGCAAGTTTAGCCAAGTTATATGTGAAAGAAATTGTTCATCTCCATGGTATTCCTAGCAGTATATTGAGTGATCGGGACCCGATCTTCATTAGTAGATTTTGGGAGGCATTTCAAGATGCATTCGGGACAAAACTGAATTTCAGCACTGCTTATCATCCACAATCTGATGGCCAGACGGAGTGGATTAACCGAATCTTGGAAGACCTATTACGTGCTTGTATACTTGATTTTGGTGGTTCTTGGGAGGACCATTTACATCTGGTCGAATTCTCATATAACAATAGCTATCAGGCCAGTATTGAGATGGCCCCTTTTGAGGCTTTATATGGTCGTTTGTGTCGATCACCCGCATGCTGGATTGAGGCTGGTGATAGACTCGTCCTCGGATATGATTAAAGAAGCCACAGAGAAAGTTGGTTTTATACGAAAGAAATTGAAAACGGCTCAAAGTCGCCAAAAGAGTTATTATAATTGTAGAAGAAGGGATTTGGAATTCCAGATTGGAGACTCTGTCTTTCTTAAAGTATCTCGAATGCGAGGAGTATTAAGGTATGGGAAAACCGGTAAGTTGGCCCCATGATATATTGGTCCTTTTCCTCTTCTGGAAAGGATCGGTTCTTTAGCCTATCGAGTGCAGTTGCCTTGCTGGTTGTCTGGCGTGCATGATTTGTTCCACATTTCTAATCTTCGGAAGTATGTGCATGATCCAGATAGTATTATTGAGAAGCTGCTCAGTAGGATCTTGACATCACTCCCAATTTAACAGTTAAAAGAGAACCGATAAAGATTGTATATCGTGATGAAAAGCGGTTGCGAAAAAAAGTTTTGAAACTAGTTAAAGTTCAGTGGAGTGACGATCCAAAGGATTGCACTTGGGAATTCGAAGATAATATGCGAAATCATATCCCAATTGCAGAGTGGATATCTCAACTTAAACTGGTAAGCCATTTCTCTATCCTTTTCCGAATTCGTATATTCTTTGTTTGCTTTTCTTTCTCTTTCAAATTTCGAGGACGAAATTTTCTTAAGGGGGGATATTTGTAACATCCCAAAAATTTGTTAATTTTAATTTGGTGACTTATTTGAACTTTTGAAATTTAATTTGAAAAGTTAAAGGGAATAAAATATCAATAATATTAATATTACAAGGATATATGGATATAAATAAAGTGCTAGGTAGTTTAAGCTTTAAATAAATGATAATAAAAATTATAAAAACAAGAATTTTTGTTAAACATAAATATATAAAATAACATATGAGATACATATAAATTTGCATGTGAATTATGTAAAAAAGGAAATACTAAAACAAAATGCAAGCAAGAAGATAAAACAAAGATGTACTTACAAAAAAATCAAATAGGATTACATGTAAACTTAGATGGGAACATAAGCATTAAATGCTTTATTCTCAACACAAATATAGGGTCATTCGAAATGTGAAAAAGAAATTATTTCAGCTGAAAACCAAATTTTGTGTTGTCAACAAAGGAGAAAAAATATAATCAAAGAAAAAATTGTACCAGTTATAACCTACCCTTATACAAAACTGCCTTCTTTATATATACACCCATATTAGTTGCAGTTCGTTCATCATAACTTAGAAAATCAAAGGAAAGAAAAAAAATATAAACATTACCATATTTTCAAGTTCAAATACAATCTGTTGAACAAAAGGAAAAGAAAAAAAATAGAAAGGTGATAAAGGCAGATCAACTGTAGGGTTTCAAAACAAAAGGCAGCTCTCTGTTTCAAAAAAATTTCAAGTGAGTAAACCTATTTTAAAAATTGAAATCTAGGTATTTAGTTCATGAAACCTTGTGCTTTGCTGCATATTGGAAATTTTTTTGTTCTGTATGTTTTCTGTGTTACTGGAAACTTTTATATGACTTGTTCTTCTATAATTCTGGTTACAGAGTAAAGTAAATGAGAGAAAAATCAAAACATCTTCATACAAACATTATTAAGCTTAGGAATTCAAACATAATAGGTTTGTCTAAACTTAAATTAATGCCTAGAATTTGTTTTAGGCTTGATATTAAAATATAGACTCTGTAAATTTGATTTTACAGTAAAAGGTAAATTTTTGGATAAATTCGAATATTGTTAAAGATGGCTTCAATTATATAGCTTGAATCAACATTCAAAAACAAGATTTTAAAACAAAATTGGAGATTTTTAGTGAAATATTTTGAGGGCAGTTTCAAGTTGAACCGAAAATGCTTTTTCGGCCATTGCCATCAATCAAGGAATTTTTGAATGTTAAAATTTTGTTTGAAGCTAGTTTGAACATTAATGATCTCAGGAAAATTGTCAAATTTTTTTTATTGCATAAATTGGCGGTACGAGTTCAATTTAGGGTTAAAACTTGAGTTTTGGACGTGTTCAGTGGCAAGGTGTTTGCGTCTCCAAGAGGTGATCGAACTACACGAAATTGAGGGGGAGAGTAGAGTGGGGCATCGGCAACAGGAAGCCGGAGTTTTGGGTTTTTTGATGAACGACGTAAGGAGGACGAGGCGTTTTCGGTTTGGGTATGTTCGAGTTACAGTTTCAACGAAAGGGTGAATTTCGATTTCAAGTTTTTTGTGTCGAATCGAACTTCGATTTCGAGTATAGGGATAATTTGTGACCTGCCGAAGGTCGCGAAGTCCACCGGAGCGGTGGTGTGATGCCGTGCACGTACACGGCATCGATTTTATGTCAGGAAGTTTTGGGCTTGGGAGGAACTCAAAGGAATGCTCGAGTAGGAGATGGGTTGGCTCGGGTTTTCTTGCGCTCGAGTGCAGTTGATTCAGCAGTTGTTTAAGTTTAAAACTTAAGCTAGAAAAAAAAGAAGAAGAAGAAAGTACGAGAGACAAAGAAGATGACTCGAGGAAAGAGGGAGAGAAACTCGAGTAACACTGGAGTAAAACTTGGAAAATTTCGGGTTTGTTTTCAAAATGGGTTACGCCCAATATATTTCAAGTTATAATGTTAAACAAAATTTAGTAATTATGAAGCAATTAATGTTGACTATTTTAAGTTAAGAACTTATTACAAGTTTTAGTTAACTAAGTGAATACATAACAATGTTTTCTAAAATCTGGATTAATATTTTAAATTAAGTAGTTAATATAAGTAAGTTTTAATTTTTAATTAAAATTAAAGTTTTCTACGTTATTAATAATTAGATTTCAAAGTTATTAAGGAAGATTTTTAAAGTGTTAATTAAGATAAACAATCATTATTAATTAATTGTTTAAAAAGAGTAATTAAGAATGCTTAATTAATTTATAATTATAATTAATTAAGTAATTAGAGATTTATCAATTTGTAATTAAAAATTGGTTAATTAATAATTAAGTGTCTAATTAATTTGAAATTAAGAATTGATAATTAGATAATTTAAGTTAATTAATTTATAATAGGTAGTTAATTAAGAAAATTAATTAAGGAATGATTAATTAATAAAGTTGATTAAAATTCAATTAATTTATTTATCATTAAGAAAATTAATCATTGATTTAAAATAATCAATAAAAATAGTTACATGCTTAATTCATTTAAACCACATCCACCTTAAATAAAAATGATTAACTATTATCAAATGTTGTGTACTAAATTGATATTTCTGTTGTGATACTGTGTGATGTGAATTGCCTTGTGCTGGACTGTGATTTGTGATTTAATTCTGTATTGATGTGAAAACCCTTTTGCCGTAAAACGGCATTTGAACTTCGATGCGACATGGAGTCGGATTCCAGTTGGTTATCTGAAACCCACATCGAACCGTGAATATAAATCTTTGTGATTGATACATCCACGTGTTTTAAAATTAACGCTCACTATTCGGTTTAGCCGGGAGAGGACTTTTGTGTTATATAACCCATTCTGAATAGTGATACGTCGAAATGAATAACATTTGAAGACGGTGGTGAGGACCGGGTGTCTTCGAAAATGATAGGATAACCTATCAAATGTCTCTACACTGAGGTGCTCTGGTATAGAGATTTCCACATGTGATGGGAAGTCCAATCAGGATTGTGGATACCCGGATTTTCAAGGGCTTCTTCCTTATTGGACGAAGTGCCTTCGGTTCTGTTTGAACCCAGAATATACTTGTATGATTGTGTGTCTAACATGACACTTTGAGATATAAAGCAGATTTCTTTGAAATACATATCTATTGGTGGGGAGAATTTATTCTCTTAGCTTAACACCCTTCTCTGAGACGGACGAACTCAGAGGTTATGTAATTGAAGGTTATTAGTGATATACTCCCAATTTGGTAGTGTGTCATGCTAAGTAATGCTGTGTATTGATGATCATTTGTGATCAAAGCATGGCTTTCGTGGAAAGCGTAGCTTTGTGGACGAGACCTCATCGGACCTCACACCCCGAAAATGGTCGAAGCAGGAAAGATGCGGCAAGGTTATGAGGGTCGCACCCTTTAGGGTATGTCATTTCTTTTTGGAAAAAGGTAGTATCATGGTATGGAGCCCAGATACTTTAACTATGTGGTTGTTGCAATCTCATTACTGTGTGGTTTTTTTTGTGGTAGAGGGCCCTTGGATAAAGGTCGCAAACGACAGGGGAGTGGCATACTCGAGTAGCAGTTACCTAGTTACAGAGGTAACCCGGCCTTGTGTTGGCAGACAGCCAGGTAGGTTCACGGGACGTCCCTCCAGAGGCGTACCCATGTGGTAGTAGGAAGTTCCTTAGCCTGACCATTTGTTGGAAATCCAAAGAAATAATACGAGCCCTTTACGATTGCAGTTTGATAACCTGCCACCTCATGTAACAGCTATAGTAGGCATAGTATAATGGTACCTATGCTGGCTAAGATTAATATTATACTTTAGAAATGTTTTCACACTATGCACAAATAATAATATCAAAGGATTTTGCTCGTATTAAGCATATTTGACTATCATAAGGGGACATCTCCCCCAAGTGTGCGATTGCATTGTGTGTGTGTGCCGGGAGGCCTTATGGTAGTTTCATTTTCCAAATGCAAAACGGTTTTCTTTAAAAATCTGTTATTTAAAAGCAACCATTTTTTTTACTCATACCAGTCCCATGACTGACCTGGAGTTTATTGTTTCTTTCTAAACTCTAGGTGCCCATCATTTCCACACGGGCAACCTATTAGTAGTTTTCTGTGTTCTGGTGTAAGCAGTATTTTGGAAGCTCTGGATATCAAGGTGCTTAATTTTTTGAAGTTCACTATCGCTTCATTCCTTTGAAGGCTTCATGGATATATGATCACTTGTTGTTCTATTATGATGTTCTATTTGGAGTTGTGATATATGTATAAAAACACTCTGATGTAGTAATGGATATTATGATGATGTTGTATCTGTTATGTAATGCATGATATTCATTTTGTTTTCACTGTTTTACTTCATCTAATGATGTTATAAGCTCCATCTGACTGGAGTTCGATGTTTGAATTTTCGGCAGTCAAATACAAGTGAAGTATTTAGTGTCAATTTTTGAATATTGATTTCGGATCGTGACAATAATTATCATAAATTGGGTATTATATCTTAATAAAAGGATGTTTATTTTTCTAAATAAACAATGATAAAGCAGAATGAAATGTTTTAAGGAAGTAATAATTGATATAAGCATAAGTTATAAATTAAAAAGGATTTAAATTGTGAAGTTTTAAAATCTAGATCCTAAAATTTTGAAATTTGTTTCAAAGTGTTAAAAGATATAATAAATAATATTATTCAGAATATTTTTGAATGTAGGAATCTTATTTTAAAACAACAGTTGTTTAAAAAAAGAATTTGTTTTAAATTAAAAACCAAGAATGGTTTAAAATTGAAAATATGACTTGGTGAGCTAATATATATATATATATATATATATATATATATATATATGGGATATACATAATATCAAAGTTGATTGGAAGCAAACACTTTGTGTTGTTGATTTTTGAATTTCCCCCCTGAAATGCGATTTTAAAACCCAAAGAGGAATAAGTTTTTGAACTTATAAATGGGAAGGAATATTGATGGGAAAATTTAAATTTGAAATGAAAATTTAAATTGAGAAGTCTAAATGGATTAATCAATTGGAATTTAACTTTGGACAAGTTAAATAAGTTGTAGACCAATAATCAAATGGGAAAGTTTCAAGGTGAAATTGTGGCAAGTTAAATGGGTTGAACCGAAAAGGGAGTTATGAGTGATCTCAAATGGGTTTGAGTTCTGGAAACTGGTAATGGATGCTATTGATGGATGCTTTAGATAATTTGGATATTTATTTACTTTGGCATATCCCGCTATCATCATGTTGTTATTAATAATCTGTGAACTGTGTGTTTGATTAACTAAATGAGTTAAGAAGTGGATTGAGATAATATATATGCATTACTGAAATTAAATGGAATAAAACCTTATTTTAAAACCATAGAAAATATTTTGATTTTTGAAATGAAATTGTAATTATGGAATGGGATAACTTTGAACTTGAGATTTGAATGTAAAAAATGAACTTGTCAACTGAAATTGTTTAAAGACATAGGTTGTTAAATTAAAAGTAAAGATTAATCTAATTAGGGGATTAAATCAACATTTGAAAATTTAACTCGAATTTGTGTAAATTGTGATGCTTTAAAATTTGAAAATGGAATTGGAATTAATTCAAATGTGGAATTGCAATGAATTAATTGGGATTTGAAATTGAAATTGAATTAAACTAATTGGGAGTGTAATCGAAGTTGAATAAGTTCAAATTCAAATGGGAATTGATTTGAATTTAGAATGGAAATTGACGTTAATTCAAACATAATTGGAATTGAATCAATTTAGTGGGAATGGAAATTGAGATGGGTTAAAATGGGAGATTAGGAGATTGAACAGTTTGGCTTCGAATAATTTTCAAACAAACTATTTTAAAATAAATCGTTTTGAATCTATTCCCTTAAATATTTAGGCTATTATGATTACTACACAAACCTTTCTTTTTAAAATTCAAACTATCTTATATTAATTAATCACTATTTTTCAACTATTTTACAACTAATTACTATTTTACAGCTACTTATCCATTTTAAACTTTTCAAAGCTATTTTCTAAACTCAAGCTGGTCAGAGTGAAAACTATTTATCATTAAATACCAATTGAGCTAAGAATTGAAGTGATAACTTAAATGGAAATTGAAGCAATTATGAATAAGTGAATAAAAAGAAAATTGATTTAGCTAATAATCAATGAAGATAAATACATAGGATGTACGTATATTATTCTATTCGCATAAAGATTTGGTCTAGATTCGAGCACAAAATTTCAAATAGTATATCGATCCGAGATAGATTTTTCACTCGATTTCCGACGGCGAACCCTGGATATGGATTTTTAATTGATTCTGGAAATTCTCTATCATAATAAGGGCTATGCAAGGAGAATGACGGTTTCTGATCAAGAAACCAGATCTGAGTCTGCACTAGGAAGTCAGGTGGACGATACTAGTTCAAAAGTGAAATTGTGTGATCGAGGGAGCGATCAGATTTGATATTGTGTACGGATGATATATGTACATCATACGTGCTTGAATGAAATAGATAATGAAAATTTTGAAAAGAAATGTAAAAATGATTTCTGAAATGGAAAAGTATATTTTGAGAAACATATGATGAATTAAGAGCGGAAGTTCGATATCACTATAACTGAGACTCATTTTATAAAAAGTAAGTAATGTGCCAAATAACTTTATAAAGGAACTTGAATTTGAATGTTGATTTGGCATAAATAAAGTTATGTATATTTGTTAAATATGGTGAACTTCCCTTGTTGAATCTATAACCACAAGAAAAATATCTTTCAAAAATATTTGAAGTATAAAAAGGAATTTATATAAGTAGGAAGTGATCCAAAAATATTTTGTTCTAGTTAAAAGAATATACTTATATATATAAATGATTTTATGAAATTGGGAAAAAGGTTTTTGGAACCCAATAATTTGGAAAGGCTTTTGATTTTGGGAAAAAGCAAATTTTGGAAATTTGGAAAGCCAAGTTTAGGAACTATCGATTTTGAGATATCGATTTTATGAAAATGGGATTTATATGTGATACATATAAAGAGTATGTTTTGAAAGATAATATATGTGTATAGTATAAAATGTTTTGAGAATGCTATGGGGAAAAAGACGCTCCCATTTAGAGTTGAAACTTATAGTAGGAGATCTACGGTGTGGCTCTGCCTTGAGCCCTACGGGGGTTCTAAATTTGATCCTAGAGAATGTTCGGACTAAACTGTAGTTCCTGAGGATTGTGGTTGGGGTAGCGAAATTCAAGGGTGTTGATGCCTGCAGAGATATTGGGGTTATTCTGTGACGGCAGTGTAACTCGATGTAATTGTGATCTAATGCATTCCATAGCGTAAGTCCGGGGCCAGTGATTTGCTAAAGTCTATGTTTGATTTCGCTGGGAGAGCGACGTAACATCGATAGACTACGATCTATGAAGACATAGCGAAAGTCGTGTGGCAGTGAGTGCCTACAGGCTACATTGGGACTTGATTGATGTGGTCTGCGATCTATATTGTAACATCCCGGAATTTTTAACATGGGATTTGTGAACATTTAATTCATTTTAAATGTTTACTATGGGTTTAAGAGTTATTTTAAACTAAAGGAATTGGTTTAAATTATATTAATAAGTTAAAATTTCTAAGGTGTGGATTTAATTTGAAAATTTAACAATAATAATATAATATTCAGAATTGAAATAAAAGAAACTCTGGATGTAAATAGTGATAAAAGGGTTTTAAAAATTTATCTTGGGCTATCTGAGTGTAAATAGCATGGTGGAAATTTTAGACGAATTTTTAGGTCAATAAATTAATATTTGGAATTTTATAATAATTTAAAATGAATTTAATATTAGTAAATATTGCAATTAATTCGATTTAAGTCCGGAATGAGCCAAAATGATTTTTAATGTGCTTATAAATTTTATATGAATTATTGTTAATTTAATAAAATTTGAAAAGTGGAAATTTTGAGTGTTTTCGATAATTTCGAAAATCACTTGATTTAATAGACGAGTTAAAATAGCCTTCCGGGGCACAGTCTCGGAATTCGACGAAACCAGTTTCATTGGATCCGTAATAGTTAGTTATTACCGGATTTCAATTTTCGTAGCAATCGAAGTTGTCGTTTGACCCCGGCAGCTCGAAACGCATTGAAATCGTTTTAATCGATTTAATTTAAAATTGAACGTTTAATTCCGTAACTCGCATATACGATCAAATTAGCTTACGAAACTTGTTCCATTGTGTCCGGAACACGGAAAAACCTTAGGATCGCCTATCGGAACGTGAGAATTGGGGGTCGTTTGCATTAACTGTTAACTTGAGAAATTATATTAATAAAATAATATTAAATAACATTTATATACACGTTTATACTACTAAACCCTAGACTATATTCAGGCCGCCGCCTCTAACATCATTCATGGCCGAAAATGATCCTTGTTCTCCTCCAATTTGCAATCAATCCTCGCATTATTTCGCAAAATTTTCAACTAGAATATCGTAGAGATCGACGTAGGCTTCAGATCCAACGGGTGATTCGGAGTATCGTCGTTGATTGGAGGCGTGGGGGAGCCGCGTTCGTGTACTATTCGCGCACGGTTTCTGGTGCGAGGTGGCGACCGAGCTCGCGCGCGTGGTGGGTGCAGGTGGAGGTCGAGACGAGCTTCCGCGTGGTGGTGCTTGATCGTTCTCTCGGAGTTCGTGTGTGGAGCGGCATCTAAACCTAAGTCGCGTGCGTTGGGTTTCTTTGTTCCTGGACATCGCGTGATTGTAGAGGAAGAGGAAGGGGTCGGCCCGTGTTTGTTTTGGTATTATTTAAATATTAAAATAAAGTAAAATTTGTTTTAAAACTTGTCAAATTATAAAATTCATATCTAGTTCATGTGTGATCAGAATTCAACAAATTTGGTAGCGTTGGAATCGCAGGAAAGAGTACTACGCGATGGTGCAGATCCGGAGTCATTCCGGGCAAGTAGAAATTTGGGTTAAATCGGACGCCGTCCGGTTTAATTTGAATTTCGAACGCTCGCCGAACTCAAGGTGAGTTATTCTCACTCACATCTGGATACTAGTAAAGTAGACAGCTAGTATTGATTGTTTGTTTGGATGTTTAGCTGAATATGTTAATTATTATCAAATTGAATTGATATATATATGTGATGTGCTAATATTTGTGGATGCAGGGAAAACAGGTTGGAGGGATCCAACTGGATTCCTCACAGTGTAGTAATATTTTTATAATTGATGATGATGCCTGTTTTTATATTGTGATTGATAAATTTGGAATTGAATTGCGTTGTGATATTGTGGTATAAACTTTAAACCTATAATGTTAATTATAAAGAAAATTGGAGTTTTAATTATAAAGAAATTAAATTGGGTTTCCAAAAAGAAATTAAGAAATTTATAAATAAGGAATTTAAAAGAAATATAAAATTAGGATTTATTGAATGAAAACTGAAATAAAATTTAATTGGAATATTGCCGAGTAAATTATAAATCCATAATTAATTGTAAATGGATAAATTGAATTCTAGAGAAATAAAGGATATTGTTAATTAATGAATTTTAAAGAATTAAAATTTGAAATCTATTTAGAATGATGATTGAAAATTGGGTAAATCTGAATTGATTAACAAAGAGAAAAGTTATTAGTTGATAAATGGGAAAATAAATTTATATTATTAAACCATAAAACTAAATTGAAATAAATTGACAGAAATCGTGAGAAGGATTTCTATGATATTTAAGTGGAAATGAGATTTCCTGGGAAAAACCCAAGTTCGAGTTTAAACTGTTTTATAAAAAGGAAGTTTTTAAAATTCCAGCTTGTAAAAAAAAAGTGTTTGAAAATTACCATTTTAAAGTAATTATACGTATATTAGCAATAGTAAATTTTATAAATACCTTAATAATTATCTTTACAAATGGACTTTCGCTTAAAGCTAGTTTCTTGAATAAAGTTGTTGAAATTTATTAATTTCTTAAAAACTCTACTTTTTAATTATAGTATAACTAAAACCTTATTTCAAACCAAGTATATTTTGCATAATAGTTTTGTTTTAAATATTTTGAAATTATATTTTGAGTAAATAATTAGTAGTAAATTTACCTATTTTAAAGTATATATTTTAAACTAAAATGTTTTAAATTGTTTTTAAATCTAAACTGTTTTGGACTTGGATATTTCCAATGGGAATATATGGTAAATGATTTACCTTGTAAAGGAGAAATTTTGGGAAATGGTTTCAAATGAGATTTTGAAAATTTGGTAACATATCTTTTAAAGATATTTGAGGTAAATAAATAATATGGAATTATTTATTGTGTGATGGATGCTTATGAATGTTTATGAATATAAATTGATAGTTAAATCACCGACTATCAATATTGGACAATGCGTGATCGTTTCGAAGAGACCGGGATCGAGATTTATTTCTCGAAAACCACTTCGATCCGATTTGTACGTTTCGTGCGAAAAACGTGTTTGGAGTAGAAGATGGAGCAATGAAGTGCAAGGGCTAGTCGCTACTAATCCTGAGGATATTTCCAAATGGATGTAGTAGGAGTAGTGCCTTCGGTTCCGTTCGAACCCGGGACGGACTTGTATGGACGAATGCTCGCGAAACATCGTCAGGGGGACGATGGGCATTCTAAGTGAAACGTTCTTAAAAGGTAACGCTTAGCCTCAAGCCTCATCAAATGGGAATGACTGAAAATCAGGGGATATGCAGCAAGGTTAGGTGGGTCATGCCCAAGCAGGACAAGATATTTCCCCTGTCTAGATGTCCCTTATATATCTTTCGGCTTAGTGGGTGGTTGGTCGCGCCAACCACGGGGTTTATCTTGTTCGGGACTGTTCAGTAAGGAATGGTTCCGGCCTTGTGTTGCAGGGGATGAAGGGAGTAGTCCTCGGTACGGTGATCTAGGCCCCGTACTGTGATAGGTGGTACCCCAATGCCTAGTCATTGTTGGAAATCCATTCTCCCTACGAGCCTTGTACGAGTTTTGTTTGCATTACCCACTTCGGTGGCTAGTAGCTGGAATTTAATAGATGTAACAATTTCGGCTATTTTATAAGTATTTGTAAATAGACACTATTATAATATCAGAGGATTTTCTATAAAAAGTGTTTTAGCTATCGTAAGGTAAAAACCCGACATGTTTATTTATGGCGTGGTCTTACGAGATGCTTTTGTTTTCAAAGGATTTTTGAAACTTTAATAATCAATTTGGATGCATATTTAGTATCAGCTGGTATTCCAGACTGACTCGGGTGTTATTTCATTATAATGCTCGGGTCAGACCGAGTATTATTTGTTCAGGTTAGGTTGCTATGGAGCAGGAAAGGAGCTGGAGTCCGAGACGTATTATATGTACCTATATATTTCTCCGCTGCTGTGTTTGTATGATATGTCTGATGGGTAATTTGATGTATGAGATACTCTGATTTGTGATGATGTGATATATGTAAAACAGTGATAGTTTTCATTTGTGTAAAGTTCTATATTCATTATTATATTTTATTCCGTTGCGACTGTGAGATTCTGATATTGTTTAGTTTCTTCTTCTCTATCTCTTCTTCTTTAACCCTAACGGTTCGTAATTCTGTGCCACTTGAGTTAATAGAGGTAGAATAGTGTTGATTCAAGGGGTACGGATTTGCGGGCTGTCACATATATGGTATGTATGGTGAAGTTTTATTTGGCATCGAAATTCGAGGGCGCTGATGCCTACAGTTGCATGGTTTTTGCCGTGATGGCAACGTAACTATGGGTGTAGCTGCGATCTATGGCAGTTCCATGGTGTAATCGAGAGGCACAGATGCCCATAGTTTTCTATGGTTTCGTCGGGATGGCGACGTAATCATCGAGTTAACTGTGACCACGGTGGGGGCGATGATTTCCACAGCATTCCCATCAAAAATGTTTCCTACATTTTCATAAAATGTTTTCTAAGTATTTTCATTGGGTGTTGAAAAAGGGTATACTAAGTACTTATAGATTTTCAGTCCTACGCCTGATCAACATATGACCGAAGTTCTATGAGAACAAGGATGGACTTGTTGAGACATCAAGTTATAAAAAGTATTTTTATATAAACTATTTTGATAATATGATGTAGATTTTTAAAGTGTTTTAAAAATTTATAATGAAAAGGGTATGGAGTTAAAAATTCCAAAGAATAATTTAATTGATAATCAACAGTATAATTTAAATTCTTGCTTCGTTCCTTTTCGAGGACTAAAAGTTCTAAAGGGGGGAGGAATGCAACGAAATGGTTTTTAACATCAGATAATTGGATAATTAACTTATTTCATTAGTTGAAAAAATAAATTTTGATAATTAAAATATCGGGATGTATATATAAATTGACTTGAAACTATATAGGATATTTAATTATGAAATCCTTGGATATATATGCCCTATGAAATGAAATGTAGGAAAGTTTGTAAAAGTGTGGATATATATATATATATTTATATAATATCAAAAATTCACATAAGATATTTTAATTGTTCCAAAGTTATATTTTTATTTTCAAAATCTCAAAAATAATTTGGATTTAAAACTCCACATTTTTAAACACTTGTATATATATAAAGTTATTAATTAAAAATATTAATAACTTAATCCTAAAAATGAAATAGGAATAAATGATAGGTTAATATTAAGTAAATCTTTTGAGCTTTATAGTTAATAAAATTAACAAAAATTAAAGTATAAAGAAAATATAAAAAATATATAAATGTGTAGGACACTTGTAGGATAAGGAAGACATAATAATTCATTTAAACTCATAAGTGTCAAATTTTTTCTTTAAAATGGATTTCTTCATTTTTGATAAAAAGAAAATAAAAATATAAAACCTAAATAAATATAAAATATTTCTTTAAGACATTTATAAGCTAGAATGAGATCTTGTGTACAAGTGTCAAAATTTATTTGTTTTCTTCATTTTCAAAATATATAAAAAAATGATTTAAAAAAATGAAACTAGGTGCTGTATACACTTATATATATATATATATATATATATATATATATATATCAATCCCTTTCTTTCTTTCATTTTCTTTCATTTTCCAAACTAAAACCAAAACTAAAACCAAAAAAATAAAAGAAAACAAACAAACCAGAAATTAAACATAACTCTATCAGTTTTTCATCTACAACAAAGCAAAGGTTTAAAGCAATTCAAATTTAAGGTCCACTTAATTAAGCGAGCAGACCAAAATTAAGTTAGCAGTCTAGACTTCAAAACTATTCTCCGTTCCAATTTTACAGTGACTAAATTTTCCCTTTAAAGCTAAGTCTTCTTTATAACAGTATGCATGTAAGATTTGATTGTTGAAATGGCTTGAATATGTATTGCATGGATGATAAGTTTGTGTGCTGAGTGTATAAATATGAAATGCCGATGTATATAGTTTTTTTTGGCCTCTGTTCTTGTTCTAACAGATTCACATACCAGTCAAAATTTAATTTCTCTTCACTTGAATACTTATAAGTTATGATAATTAAAGGAAATTTGTTTGTAAATAAGAAATCCTATATTTAAAAAGTTTTCATGTGAAATTATGAAGAATTTCGCTGGGAAGAAAGGATTAAAAGTGGAAAATGTAACATCTCAGGAAATCGACTATTTAAATTTCACGATTTACTTGTATTAACAGTTTCGTTTTCGAAAATGATGATTTTTGGTGTGACTTTTGTAATTTTTGAGTTGGTATGTGAGGAGGAACCTTGAGTTGATCAGAGTTGGAAGTTTTTGCATTTTCCAGCGACGGAGGCAATTCCAGAACAAGGCACTTGTTCGTCGACGGAAATTCTATCGGTTTAGAAAACCGTCGAACGAATTTAGATTAAAAATAACTGCAAGCGCACGGTGTACGAATGTAGCACGTGGCGAATACGGGTCGATCCACAGGGAATTGTTGATTTAAATTTCTACTCAATCAAATTATACCAAAGTCGAAAGTGTGTTTAAGCTAGAAAATGAGAAAATGAACTAACCAACAAAAAGAAAAGAAATGCAAATATGAGAGTTAAATAACAATTTAGAGAATAAATCCACTCTCTAGATCATGTAGTTCAACACATGAAATCATGATCTCTCTTTTATGGTCATTAGTGTTTTAATTGATGTGTTTATTATAAGTATGGCATATTTGAGCTATTAATTAGCCAACATAAGCCATCAAACTATAACACACCCCTTAAAACACTTACTAACTTTCATGAAAATTGATAAAGAAAATGAGAATGAAATCTATTTTAAGTATGGCCTATTAACTATTGATTAGAAACATAGACCATCAAATTTAAATTTCAAATCACTTTCTTATGCCATAATCATATATTGATGGAGAGGCATTTGTGTTAGTGATTGTTTAAGTACGACCTATTTGGTTTCAACAATATAGACTATCAAATTCAAAGCAAAAACAACGAATAAAACCACTTCTATCATCATCATTAAGCACAAAAAGAGAGCATGAATTAACAAAATGTTGAAGCCACATTAATTAGAGAGCTTCATTACCTCTAAATTGAAGGGGTTTAGCTTCTCATATTTGTCATTTTATTAACAAATGTAGCTAACAACATGAAAGAAAAATAAAGAGGAAAAAGAGAGCAAAATGAAAAGATAAGCTAATTAACTTGCATAAAAGAAAAGAGATCTACACTACAACGTAAAAAAGAGGCATGTAAAAGGAAAGAGCATGCATTAATAACATAAAAAAAGGAAAATTACATGAAAATAAAAATGGCTAAGTAGCCATGAAAAAAGAAAGAGAGCTTTCTTTTATTTGATCTACACTAATGAAGAGAAGGCGGCCTAAGAGAGACTAAGAGAAGAGAGAGAGGTGCTACATGAAACATATGGGTATTTATACATGTATGAAACCCTAATGCATATTTTTGGGGAGTGCCCAAAATGCCCTTGGAGGAAGTGTGGTGGCCAAGTTATCATTAGCTTTAATAATCCCCCACTTAGATGTACATGAAGCTTTAAATG
This sequence comes from Allium cepa, assembly GCA_030765085.1. Classification (NCBI taxonomy): domain Eukaryota; kingdom Viridiplantae; phylum Streptophyta; class Magnoliopsida; order Asparagales; family Amaryllidaceae; genus Allium; species Allium cepa. The sequence goes on along the minus strand of CM060937.1, from coordinate 689,493,455 downwards.
TCTTTTAGCATGTGCATTAGCCTTTAATTTGTACATTAGGTAGTGGGTAGGTGGGGTCCTCCATGTTCTTCACTTTGAATTATTTCCATCTTCATTCTTTTGTATCTTCCTTGTACATGCATATTCTTTCATGAAACCACTTGTAACTGAGTTTAAATTCCCACAAAATAATATAGAAATTTCCCCGTTAAATTTTCTCAATTTGATATATGCACAAAATGACCGTTTTCCCCATATATGAAGATGAATATGCGACAATTTGGAATAATTTGAATTTTTGGTTTAAACAAGTTAAAATACCCGATATGATCATTTATTTAATTCAAATAGATTAAATATGGTGGTAAAAATATGCACATTTATGTGCACATCAAATACCCCCACACTTATCTTTTTATTCGTCCTCGAATAAAGGAAAACTAAGATAAATCCGTTTTTGTAGGAAGCACGATTGCATTGAGCGTATGCAACAAGTCGTTAAACCTCTGGGTGTCCCCAGTAGGACGAGTGTTGTCTCGTGAGGGTTTTCAGCGGATACTACCCACAAAATCCACGTGCGGGATGAAATTATTTACAAAATGCAATATTTATTTACAAAGCGATGAATGTGAGTTTTTGAAAATATTTACAAATGAAGGATTTCTTTTTAAATTGACACAAATAAGTTAAACATAGGTTTTGGTCATTATCTTGAGATTTAAGTCATTTACTCGTCAAAATTTCCAATAAAAATCAAGTTATCATAACAAATAGACAATAGTTTAACTCGTTGTTTTGGTCAATAACACATTGTAACTATGAAATGGATCCTTAGTTGATTATCAATGTTTATCAAAGTGGTATTTTCATTTCTTTTCAATAACAAATCAAATCAACTAAGTAAAAATAGTGCTATGATTTCAATTGCTTGCTCTCTCATTATTTGCAAGAAAAATTACATACCTACCTCAGGTAAACTGAGGCCAGATATACCACCCGTGCACTGCCTTTCGGGCTTATGTGAGGGGAGTACAGAGCATGGTGAGTGCACACACTTTCGTGCATATACCTATCGACCGTAGGTGGTTTTTATTAAGTTTTCTTTTACAGATGTTCCATACATGCATAACTCTGAGGACTTTTAAATGAGTATGAAAGCATATAATCAAAAATTCCAAGTAATTCACCCATGCATAACCGTGAGGACTTTTAAATGAGAGTGAATATTTGGATGTTATTATTTTTTATTTTTATATTTTTTTTACGGGAGATAGAGAGTTTTGCAAAATCATCTTAGCACCATTTAACTTGGAAGACAAAAAAAATGTTATATCCTTTACTTTAAATCAACCACTTTTTAAAACAAAGATTTTCAATTAGGATGTACTTCATAATTAACACGCATGAGTCTTCCTATATACTAGTTAAACCATTATTATTTGTAATCAAACTTCAATTTTATTTTGTTAAGACAAATAAATTTTCAAAAGTTTCAATTTAATAACCCAAAAACATACATTTATCTTATAGTGTTTCTTTTAAAAATAAATCAAAAGAAAATTTATTTTTGGGATCTTTTTAATTTTTTTTGAGATAATAAAGCAAAAATAAACCATGAAAAAAAATGTAGATGAATCTCCCCCCACACTTGATTTTGATTGTGTCCCCACAGTCAACCTAAGTGGAAGGAAAAAAAATAAAAATCCTATATTTACATGAAAGATTATTATTTACAAGAGATGAGAAAGTATACAGTCAAAAAGTAAATGAAACGGTCTTTTGAAGACCGATTCACTTGTCTCGTCAAATGTAAGAGACACAGCTTAAGAATGAAAAACCAAATCGTAAAATATTTTGAAGTTGAATGTTGATTTGGAAAAACGAATGTCGTTTTATTGAAAATTGAATGAGTTGTTTTGTTTTCGATGATTTTTGGGGCAGATAAAAAAAGTGATTGAAATTCAAGTTTATTTTCACCAAATTGAAAGTCAAGTTTGTCATTGAAAAATTCTTCAAAATTATTGATTTCAAAATCAAAAATGGTGATGTAAATCTTCCCCTTCATAATTTAACAACTCATTTTTGAAAAGTCCAAAGAATTCATGTTCATTAAATTCGTCTTCCTTTGTTGGAATATCAACAACTTTATTACATGTCTCAAGTTCAAAATTCAACGTAGTTGTATTCAAATTTTCGAAATCAAGAAAAGGAAGATTGAATTTCAAATTTGGTTCCACATCCTTAAAAGAATTGAAATCCAACTCAATTACCGTGTTTTCAAAAACTTCATTAAGATCATCATTTTCAGTTTCAAAAGTTGTTATTTGAAAATCGCCAATTGTGGTTAAAGATGGATTATTATTTAACTCGTCACACGTTGGGATTTGATTTTGTTTTTCACGTTGTTTCATATATGTTTCAAACAACAAATTCGTGTGATCATCGTAAATTTCGTTCATTTGTTCAACAAAATCCAATTTGTAGTTATTAACTTGAGAATTTTTGATTTGGATTTGTTGACGACAATTTTTCCAATCGCATCGTAGTCGAGATTATTCCCATTGCCAAAATTATTTGAAAAGTGTGTCTCATTTTCATTTTGAAGCTCGAAATTGAATTGGCATGGGTTACACCCGAAATCATTTGAATTTTGAAGTGAATTCAAACTTTGATTATTTTGAAAACTTTGATTCGAGTTATAGCACAAACGTGAATTGCACAACTCGTTTGTCTCTTGATTTTGGTGCGTAGAGAGTTCAAGTAACGATGAAATGAAATTTTCAAGAGTTGAGGGTTGACCATTACTTTGGAAATTTTGTGGTTCAAAATTCGAATTGTCTAAATAAAAGTTGTTGTTAAAATATCCATACGAATTTGGAGTGAACTCATATGGATTATATTGATTTTCACAACTAAATTCAAGTGAGTGAGGAAAAGGAAGCTCGGACATTTTCAAGAATTTTCTTTTTGGTAAAGAAAAATATTACAAGTAGAATTTATTTTTCAAAATGGAAAATTATTTTTTTGTTTTGTTTTTGGATTTCAATTTTTTTTTGAAAAGATTTTTTTTGGATTTTTGATTTAATTTTTTTTGGATTTTTGGAATTTTGATTTGAAAATTTTCAAAGGAAAAGGAAAAAAACTAAGTGAAATATTTACAATTTTTTTACTTTTGGATTTTGATTTTTTTTTTTAAATATGCATGAACTAATGCAACTAAATGAATGCAAGGGTCTAACTACAAATTATTTATCCTAAATTAACCCAAAATTGTATAATCACAAATTGTCTTAGATAAACAAGATAGTTCTCAGCCAGGTAACGAACAGGATTTATCGGTGCACCACGAATCACCGTAGCAATGCAGCCGAAGGTTTAAGTACCTTCAGAGGAACAACCACTATAATATTTATGAATCACCGTAATATTTATAAATGGTTATTACTCTGCCGTAGCCTAGACACCAAGAAATTAAATTATTCAAACAAGACAAATTTTCAATATACAATTAAGCATTATCGATGTCTAACCGTTATTATTAATCAAAATATAAGATGAAATGCAAAGCAGAAAATAAACGTGTATTAACAATGCAACTACGAATGGATGTTGTTTTTGTTTTTGTTTTTTTTTCAAATGCAAGCAAACAACAATGCAATGCAAATAAAAACAATAGATATATACAATGCAAGGCAAATAAAGAAAATTTTATAAACAAGCGAGCAGTTATTTTTAGCAAGCGGTTCTTCTTCCAATTTGCTTTAGCAACCTGAAATAAAAACAAGATATATACATTTTTTTTTAAAAACAAAACAACTCGAGAATAATATTTTTTTTTTGGGATAAATCAAAGCAAAATTAAAAGAAAACAAATTAAATAAAACAAATTGAGAAATTGTTTTTTTTCTTTTTTTTATATCAAGAAGAAATCAAATCAAAACAAAATAAACAAGTGAAAACAAAACAAGTTGAAAATCAATTTTTTTTTTGAAGGCAAGTGAAGAGAAAGGAAAAAAAATTTGAAACTTTTTTTTTAAATATATGCGCATTTTTTATTTTCTGAACAAACAAAAGAAAATCAATTTTTTTTTAAAAAAAAACAAAATTCACACCAACTTACCACAAAGATTAAGAAAGAAAAAATTTAACAAAACACACACAAACTTACACAAAGCCCTGGCCCAAATTAAACCCAAACCCGAAAGACTAAAAGAAATTATCTAATAACCTTCGACAGTCAACTATCTTACTTTCCTTGTTAAAACATCGACCCCCTTCCTTTCAATAATAATAATAATAAGTGAATAAATAAATCGAAATTAATGAAAATTGGGTCGTCGTGCTCAATGCTAGCTTGCCGTGAGGTGTAATTATGGTGATTTTGAGAATTGGTCAGAGGAAGATTGGGTTTTAGGTGGTGATTTCGGGTGGTGAAGTTCGATTTGGGGATTCGTGGTGCTTGATGTTGTATGAGATAGCAGAGGTGTTCGGCGTCTTGGATTTGGTGATGGAAATTGGTGATTGGTGGTTAAAATTGGGTTCGGCCGGAGATTGATGTGTGAATTTGGGAGCGGCGGTTGTAAGAAGTTCAGCGATTGGAGTTTCTGTGGTTCGCTTTGAGTCGATTGGTGTTCGAGTGAAGCGTGGTTTCAAGTTTGTTTTCCAGTCGAGGCGATTCTCGATTCAAGAGGTGAAGTAGGGGTTCGGAGGATTTTGGGTTGCGAATTGAAGTGAGGGTGATGGAATTGCTGTGGTTGTTGTGTGCTGTGGGAAGTTGGATTGAAGGCAGTAGCTTGATGATTGTATGAATGGAAGTGATAGGAGTTGATGAGGAGGAGGTTGCGGGAAATTGGCGGTAGCAGTGCAATGGAAACTGTTGTATGAAGCAGGGGGAGCAGTTTGAAAATGGGGTGGATGACCAGAGGAGTTGCAGAAATGGGTGAGCAGAGACAAGTAAGACAGTGGCAGAGACAAGTAAGAGGTGTAATGTATGATGATGTATGAAGATGACAGTTGGGTTTGATGGTAGAAAGGCAATGAAGTGTGGTTGCTTTGTATAGGGTATGTTAGGCAGTTTGTTGATGAATGTTGGTAAATGTCAGGTGGAGGAAGTTTGTGATATGTGACGAGGAAATGTATGTTTGGGTTGTCTGAATAAGCAGGAAGGTGAAGGATGGTTTACTGTTTGCAGAGTGATGGCAGTTTTTGTAGAGTGTCGACAGTATAGAGTATTGGAATTTTGAATATTGAACTGTAGTGTGAAGTAGAGAATGAATTGTGATAAGGGGATCAAGTGGTATGTGTTGATGGGGGAGTGTGACAGTTGAATGATGGAGTGGTGGAAGGCTGATGCTCTGGTGAAATGTACACAGCTGAGTGGAAGGTGAATAGGAATGAGCAGTGGTATGGTTGAAGCTGTTGTCCAATGGAAGATGTCGTGGAGGAGGAAGATAAATGGTGACTGGTAGTGGATATGGGGTCTGATGGAGGGCAGTAGTTAAGAGCAAGCAACTGCAGAAGTGGGTAGGGGTATGTGGACAGCGGGTAGTGGATGTGTAATGTTTAAAGGGGGTGAAGATTTGGTGCTTTGTTCACAACTGTAGGCTTGTGGTTGGGTTGTTTGGTGAGTTTCTTGTCGTTTGTAATATGGCCGCAAGCAAGTTGTTGGTATGTATGTTGTATGGATGTAGAGGTATTGGTGGATGCAGGGAAGTGAAGTGAATGCTATAGCTTGAAGATGTATGGGTTGTTGGAACTGCAGTAATGGCAGAGGAAGGAGGAGATAGCAGAGGGTACTGAAGTGTTGAAGAGGTGGTGATGTGGTTATTGTTGACTGGAGCAGCAGTATTATGTGTGGCCAGTGCACAATTTTGTTGAAGTTTGGGAGAAGCAGTAATGTGGAGGAATGGTTTGGTTGTGTGTTTTTGGTTACAGCAGTGGATGGTGACAGGGTGGTTGAAGAAGTGATATATGCAGCATACAGGCAGTGAACAGAGAAGGAGCAATGCACAGCAAAGATTTAGAAATCAATTTGTAAAAGGAAATTGAATTGTAATTGAAATTGTAAAGAAAATGAATAGAATTTTGTTTTTGTTTTGAGATTTTGTATTTCTTTTTATGGAAATAGAAACGCAAATGCAAAATGAAAAACTACAAACACACAAACAAGTGCAAGAAACAAACACACAACAATGATTGTTTTTTTTAATTGCAAACCCACACAAAATATAAACACACAAAAATCAAAAGAAAATAATTCGAAGAATAGAAAATAAAATAAAAAACAAGTCCCGGCGACGGCGCCAAAAACTTGTTCGTCGACGGAAATTCTATCGGTTTAGTAAACCGTCGAACGAATTTAGATTAAAAATAACCGCAAGCGCACGGTGTACGAATGTAGCACGTGGCGAATACGGGTCGATCCACAGGGAATTATTGATTTAATTTTTTACTCAATCAAATTATACCAAAGTCGAAAGTGTGTTTAAGCTAGAAAATGAGAAAATGAACTAACCAACAAAAAGAAAAGAAATGCAAATATGAGAGTTAAATGATAATTTAGAGAATAAATCCACTCTCTAGATCATGTAGTTCAACACATGAAATCATGATCTCTCTTTTATGGTCATTAGTGTTTTAATTGATGTGTTTATTATAAGTATGGCATATTTGAGCTATTGATTAGCCAACATAAGCCATCAAACTATAACACACCCCTTAAAACACTTACTAACTTTCATGAAAATTGATAAAGAAAATGAGAATGAAATCTATTTTAAGTATGGCCTATTAAATATTGATTAGAAACATAGACCATCAAATTTTAATTTTAAATCACTTTCTTATGCCATAATCATTTATTTATGAAGAGGCATTTGTGTTAGTGACTGTTTAAGCATAGCCTATTTGGTGTCAACAATATAGACTATCAAATTCAAAGAAAAAACAAAAAATAAAACCACTTCTATCATCATCATTAAGCACAAAAAGAGAGCATGAATTAACAAAATGTTGAAGCCACATTAATTAGAGAGCTTCATTACCCCTAAATTGAAGGGGTTTAGCTTCTCATATTTGTCATTTTATTAACAAATGTAGCTAACAACATGAAAGCAAAATGAAGAGGAAAAAGAGAGCAAAATGAAAAGATAAGCTAATTAACTTTCATAAAAGAAAAGAGATCTGCACTACAACATAAAAAAGAGGCATGTAAAAGGAAAGAGCATGTATTAATAACATAAAAAAAGGAAAATTACATGAAAATAAAAATGGCTAAGTAACCATGAAAAAGAAAGAGAGCTTTCTTTTATTTGATCTAAACTAATGAAGAGAAGGAGGCCAAAGAGAGACTAAGAGAAGAGAGAGAGATGTTACATGAAACATATGGGTATTTATACATGTATGAAACCATAATGCATATTTTTGGGGAGTGCCCAAAATGCCCTTAGAGGAAGTGTGGTGGCCAAGTTATCATTAGCTTTAATAATCCCCCACTTAAATGTACATGAAGCTTTAAATGTCTTTTAGCATGTGCATTAGCCTTTAATTTGTACATTAGGTAGTGGGTAGGTGGGGTCCTCTATGTTCTTCACTTTGAATTATTTCCATCTTCATTCTTTTGTATCTTCCTTGTACATGCATATTCTTTCATGAAACCACTTGTAACTGAGTTTAAATTCCCACAAAATAATATAGAAATTTCCCCGTTAAATTTTCTCAATTTGATATATGCACAAAATGACCGTTTTTCCCATATATGAAGATGAATATGCGACAATTTGGAATAATTTGAATTTTTGGTTTAAACAAGTTAAAATACCCGATATGATCATTTATTTAATTCAAATAGATTAAACATGGTGGTAAAAATATGCACATTTACGTGCACATCAGCACTTGGCAAGAAGGAGCGTCGGTCGAAGGGGAACTCGAGAAAAATGGCATTTGGAGTTTTATTATGGCATAGTGGTCGAGCGGAGTCGGAGTAGGGTTTCAGAGGTCGATTTAGGTGTGGTCGGACTTGGGTAATCAGTGTCGTTGAGAGGAAGAAGGGGGTGTGCGGTAAGGGATAAATAGGTGGCGGTGCCAGTGGCGAAGCTCTAGAAGAAATTTAGGGGTGGATGGTTGCTGGTGGTGGCATGTCAAGGTCGATAAAGGGCTTAGCGTGCTACAGTTTTGTGGAGAAGTGCTCGAATTTTCGAACGGGAAGGGTCATAGTGTTTACAGGTGCGAAAGTGAGCGTAAGGGTCAGGGTGACTGGTGAGGTTGGTCGACGTCGAAAGAAAGTTGGCCAGAGATCGGGTGCATGTGCACACGGTGATGCATAGTTTCGTGCATGAAAAAAATGGGTACCGGAAGGAGAAAGAAGAAGGAGTGAAGAGAGCGGACCGAAAAAAAGGGAGGGGCCAGGGTTCGTGCCTGAAAGGAAAAAAATAAAAATAAAATATAAGTAAAAGAAATAAGGAAAAGGAAGAAAGAAAGAAAAAAAAGGAGAAAAATAAAGAAAAGTAAATAAAAGGATGGTAAAAAGGGAAAGGAAAGAATAAGAGAAATAAAAGAAAAGTGAAATAAAGGAAAAGAGAAATAAAAGTAAAGAAAGAAAAGTATAAAATGAAAGAAAAATAGGGTGAGAGAAATAGAAAATGTTTAAGTTAATAGCTAAGGGGACTTAAACTTAAATTATTTAAGTTTAGAATAATTATATGTATGTTAATCAATTACTTAAGTTTATTAAGGTAAATAAATTGTAACTAGTAATGGTTATTGATAAATAAAATGTTCTAACTATTAATCAATAAAAGTCTTAAATAAATTACACTCGTTAATTAATTAATTACTTTCAGATATTTAATTAGAATATAATAAATGGTTTGAAACTAGTTTAATGATAATTAAACATGATTTGAAAATAATTAGTAAATTCTGTTTAAAATAAATTGATGATTTGGGTGACTAGTTAATCCAGTCTATGAATATTTTAAATTGGATTGAGTACATTGGATCGCTTTGTTTCTCTAATATGTTGTTTCTAGCTATTCTATGATTTGAAATAAATTGAAATGAACTGCTGAGTATAAAAGGTGAGACGCTTTATTTGAACAGATATTGCGGCGGAATTTTATTTGAATGTTGACATTTTGGAATTAAATTGTCTTGGAGTAAAAGATGGCACATTTGGATTCGAGGGACCAGGATCGGATATCAGCGATATCCGGAACCACTTCGATTAGTACCTATCTATAATTCTTTATAGATTTGATTTTAAAATCAAATAGGCTGGAATGCAATAAATTAAATAACTTGGCCATTTAAACTAAGTAACGGTACTTAGATATTATCTTGTGAAATAAATGTTGGCTATAGCGAGATAAAACTCACGGCGATGAACGAATTACCTGGGTTTTCAATAAAGCTTTACAACTTTAGTATTTCAAATTAAATGAGTTTACTCATGCTGGTTTCCAGCCTGACTCGGGTGTTACTTTATCGTAATGCTCGGGTCAGACCGAGTATTATAGATTTTTCAGGTTAGGAAGTTCTGGAGCTCAGGAGGTGAGCTAGATGGCAGAGACGTATTGATTCCGCTATGTATTAGAGACTGTATAGTCTGTATTGATAGTATTCAGGGATAAGTTATTATAATTGTCCAGTTTTTGTTGTACTCTGATATATTATGTGTATATATACGTTTATAGCTTTCTTTGTGTAAATGCTGCTATTTGTATATTATATTTTGATCCGCTGCGATTGTGAGATTCTATGCTGTCGTTTTCTGTTTCTAATTCTACCTCTTTTTCTTATTTACCCTAACAGTCTGGGATTTCCGGCACTCGATTGCTTGGTACCCTACACAGTGAACGTATTAGTGTCAATTTTCGAGGTCGAAAATTTAGGGCTATTACACAACCACAATCCTCGGGAACTATTGTTTAGTCCGGACATCCTCTGGGATCAAAATTTAGAACCTCGCCTTAGGGCTCAAGGCAGAACCACCTCGTGAATCTCCTACTACAAGTTTCAACTCTAAATGGGAGCACCTTTTTCCCCACTGCATTCTCAAAACATTCTATACCATGCACATATAGTGTCTTTCAAAACATACTCTTTATATGTATCATATATAAATCTATCAATATCTCAAAATCGATAATTCCCAAACTCGGCTTTCCAAATTCCCAAAATTTGCTTTTTCCCCAAATCAAAAGCCTTTCAAAATCAATGGATTCGAAAAACCTTTTTCCCCATTTCATAAAATCAGATATATATACAAGTTTATTCTTTTAACTAAAACAAAATATTTTTGGATCACTTCCTATTTATATAATTTCCCTTTTTATACTTCAAATATTTTTCAAAGATCTTTTCTGCTGTTTATATATTTAACAAGCGTATTTACCATATATAACAAATATATATATATACATACTTCATTTATGCCAAATCAAATATTCAAGTTTGATTTCCTTTATAAAGTTATTCACCACCTTACTTACTCTTCATAAAGTGAATTTCAGTTATAGTGATATCCAACTTTCACTCTTATTCATCATATATTTCTCAAAATATACTTTTCCATTTCAAAAATCATTTTTACATTCCTTTTCAAAATTTTCAATATCCATTTCCTTCAAGCACGTACGATATACATATATCATCCATACGCAATATCAAATCCGATCGCTCACTCGATCACACAATTTCACTTCCGAACTAGTATCGTCCACCCGACTTCCTAATGCGGACTCAAATCTGTTTTATTGATCAGAAACCGTCATTCTCCTTGAATAGGCATAACTATGATAGAGAATTTCCAGAATCAATCAAAAATTCATATCAAGGACTCTCCGTCCAAAATCGAGTGGAAAATCCCAACTCGGATCAATATACTATCTCGAAATTCTGTGCTCGAATCTGGATCAAATCGTTATGCGAATAGAATTATATATGTACGTCCTACTTATTTATCTTCATTGATTATTAGCTAGCCAATTTTCTTTTTATTCACCTTAATTTTGATTTCTATTCACTTATTCACAATTGCTTTAATTTCCATTTGGGTTATCAGTTCAATTCTTATCTCAATTGGTATTTAATTAAAAACAGTTTGCACTCTGACCAGCTTGAATTTAGAAAATAACTTGAAAAGTTCAAGATAGTTAAGTAGTTGTAAAATAGTTATTAGTTGTAAAATAGCTATAAAATAGTTAAATCGTTATAAAATAGTTGTAAAGTAGTTGTAGAATAGTTAGATAGTTGTAAAGTAGTTGTAAAAAAGTGATTAGTTAATAAAAGATAGTTTGAGTTTTTAAAAAAGAAAGGTTTGTATAGTATAGCTTGGAAAATCAAAATAGTCTAAATATTTAAGGAAATAGATTCGAAACAATTTATATTAAAATAAGTTATTTGAAAATAGTTCAGAGCCAAACTGTTCAATCTCCCAATCACCCATTCTAACCCATCTTAAATTCCAATTTATTCATTTCAATTTCTCCTTTGAATTAATTCCAATTCCATTTTAAATTTTAAATCAGCTCAATTTATACAAATTCGAGTTAAAATTTCAAATGTTGATTTAAACCCTTAAAGCAAATTAACCTTTACCTTTAATTTAACGACTGAAATCTTTAAACAATTTAGTTCTCCGTCCAAATTTTTAATATTCATTTAAATTACTTTTACTTAACTTATTTCAAGGTTCAAGTAAGAGTTCAAAACTTTTCAAACAATTAATCTTCGGAATCTAATTTATCACCCAATTTTAACTTCTAACTTTGAAACCAATTCTTAAAATTTTTGGTTGATAAATCCATTTTTAACATTTGAATCTTAAGTTCAAAGTGATTCCATTTCCATAATTACAATTTCATTTCAAAAATCAAAATCTTTTAAATAGTTTCAAAATAAAATTTTATTTCCATTTAATTTCAGTAATGGATATATATTATCTCAATCCACTTCTTAATTCATCTAAAATAATTCAACTCAGTTTCATAGATTATTGATAACAACAGGATGATAACAAGATATGTCAAAGTAAATAAGAATCCAATTCAAACTTCCCCTAAGTTAGATCTTAATTTTATCTTAAAATCTCTCATTTCAGATTATATGTCCACAACTTATTTAACTTGTCCAGAGTTAAATTCCAATTCATTAATCCATTTAGACTTGTCAATTTAAATTTTCATTTCAAATTTAAAATTTCTTATTAATTTCCCTTCCACTTATAAGTTCAAAACTTATTTTACTTCGGGTTATGCATCGCATTCTAGGGAATTCAGAATTCAACACTTAGTATTTATTTCAAATCAACTTTGATATTATGTATATCCCATATATATACATATTTATTTCTTTTGCACACCATGTCATATTTTCAATTTTAAACCACCTTTGGGTTTCAGTTCAAAACAAATTCCTTTAATTTTTTTTGAAACAACTCTTGTTTTAAAATAAGATTCCAACATTAAAATATTCTAAATTATATTATTTATTATATCTTTTCACTTTTAAACAATCTCAAAATATCTTTGGGCCTTAGATTTAAAATTTTCCAATTTAAAATCTATTTCAATTTATAAGTCATACTTATATAAATTGTTACTTCCTTAAAACATTCCATTCTGTTTTATCATTATTTATTTTAGAAAATAAACATTCCTTATTTAGACACAACAACCATTTTATGACAATAACCAAGATTATCATATCTGAAAACCAACTCACTATATATTATCTCATAATTATTGGAAAATAAAATTAGGGTAACTTATTTCAACATTCTAATTTTTTTTCAATTTTCTAGGATTTAAATTCAGTTTTGAATCCATTTTTAGCTCAAATTATTTGTATAGTTAATCCTTTCCCAAATTCTACCCGATTGTGTATAATTTTCCACTTAATTTTTATGATCTTATTCAGTTTCAATAATTAACAACCAATTATCTTAATGATATAATAATTATAACTTTTTCTTTAAATATATATATATATATATATATATATCAAAATATAAGCTTATATATAAAATCATTTTTAAAATCGTTTCTAAAGAAAACCATTATACAAGATAATAACAACTATGCTCGCATATAACGCGCTGAACTCATTCTAGTGCTACTGACCCTATCTCCAATGAGTAAACCCCATCAGAGCCATAATTCTCGCTTAACCTTCAGCTCTGATACCGAATGTAACATCCTGGAATTTCCGACCAAGAAAATTCGACACTACTACGGTCACTGTATAGAGTGACGAGCAATTGAGTGCCGGAAAACCTAGACTGTTAGGGTTAAGAAGAAAAAGAGGTAGAAGAAGAAACAGAAAACAACAGCATAGAAGAAAAAATATAATATGAAATAACAGTGTTTACACAAAGAAAGATGTAAATGTCAATTACATACAATACATCAGAGTACAATCTTCAACAAAATAATCCAGACAGTTACAATAACTTGTCCCAAAATACAGACTACACCTTTTCTAATATACAGTGGAATAATCAATACGTCTCTGCCATCCAGCACACCTCCTGATCTCCAGATCATCCTATCCTGAAAATCCATAATACTCGGTCTGACCCATGCATTACAATAAAGTAACACCCGAGTCAGGCTGGGATCTAGCATGAGTAAACCCATCTAATATGAAATACTTAAGTCTAAAGCATCTTTGAAAAACCCAGGTAACTCATTCATCACTACGAGTTTTATCTTGCTATAGCCAAACACTAATTTCACAAAACAATATCTAAGTACCATTACTTAGTTTAAATGGCCAAGTTTACTTAATTTATTCCATTCTAGCCTATTTGATTCTATAATCAAATTTATAAAGAATTATGGTAGTTACTAATCGAAGTGGTTTCAGATATTGCTGATATCCGATCCCGATCATCTTTGAATCCAACGCCATCCTTCAAGCCAAGTTCTTTAAGTAAAACAATTCTATTTGAATTTCAGAAAGTCATATTCGCATAGAAATTCATCAAAGATAAATAACTCACATTTATCACAGTTCAATCCAAGGCATTTCATATCATAGAATATCACAATTTAACATACTAGAGATATTAAGAAATCCAAAGCATTCAATTCAAATTCAACATTTATAAGCTAGATAAACTGGTCACACCATTTCTAATTTATTTAATTTAACACAAAATAAATTAATTAGTTGTAAATCCTTCTTAATTGGCATTAACTATTTACAAGCCATTATATTTTATTTAAACTAAATATTTGGAATTAGATAATATGTAAAATAACTTAAGACCTTTGATTTATCTTAACCATTTACTTAATTACCCTATAATATTTAATTTAAATAAACTCAAGAATTAAATTGAATAATGGCATATAACTTAATTATTCCAAGCTTAATTAATTAAAGTTAAAATAATTTATTTATAACCTTAAACGAAATAATACTTAAGTAAAAAATTTAATACTAAAGAATTGGTTAGAGAATTTTTTCTTGGGAAAACTTACTTGTTTTATACTTATGCTTTTATACTTGAGTTAATGACAAGTTTGGAAGGAAAATTAAAAATAAAAATAAAAAGAATGAAGGTAAGTATAAACGAATTGGTTAGGAAATTTGCTTTGGAAAACTTATTTTCGTTTTTAATTTTAAAACCTTGTTAATACACTATGCAAACCCGAGCCCAACCCGATCTAAATCGCTTCTTCCCCGTCTCTCTCTCTTTCCTTCTTCTATTTCATATCTCTTATAAGCGATCCTAACCTTTGCTTGTAAAAATCTACTCATACTAGTGTACTGCGCACGTGCATATAACGTCGGCATTGCTCCGGCCAACGATTCCACCTTCGATCCATCGCCGACGACACCCTCGTTCGACCCGACCGCCCAAAACCCTGAAACAACCTCCAAATCGAATTCGAGCAGAACGAGCACTCACTGGAATGAAACCCGATCACCAAAACCGCCTCGCATCGCCACCTCCACTCATCGGAAACCACGTTGCCACGCCTGGAGCTACGCCAGACCGGCACCTTCCTTTTCCCCTACTTCGATCCAACCCGACGACGCCATGCCGTCGCATTCACCTTGAAAACATCGTCGACCCAAACAGGGTCTTAACCCTAAATTGCCGCCGCTACACCACTATGTTGATTAGAAAACTCGGTGACCATTTCCCCAAGCTCCTCGACCCTCGAGCTACCTCCAACGATGATCCCGACTCTCCTCTATGCTTCGATCACCCAAAATCGTTGAAAAACCCAATCCCGATCAACTAACAATTCCTCCACAAATACTAACTTAAAAATCTTGATTTTACCATTAAAAATCAAATTTTTTAAATACTAATCAGATTATACATGAAAATCTTGAAATCATGAGGGTCGAATTTCTGAGATGTTATGATGTTTATTGTAATTTCTTGTTTTCCAGATAATTACCTAATAATTATTCTTGAAATTATTTTTAAAAACGTTATTACATCATTACAGAAAACTTTCTTTCAAACATCATATCTATAATTTCTTAGATGAAAAGGAATGAATTTATTTTGAGAGATTTTAGGCCTGTTAACGAAAAATAGATGCATGCATACATACACACACAGTACATTCAAACTTGTTTACTCAAGCGACCATACAATTTTATCCATGCAATCATATTCAAGCCATTTCCACAATCAAATCTTACATGCACAGTGATATAAAGAAGATTTAGTTTTTTAAAAGTGAAATTTACTCACTGTAAAACTTAGAACAAGGGAACCAGAGTTTTGAAGCTGGAAGTTGATTCGAAAACTACAAGTGATTTTGATCTAATCTTCTTTGATTAAGTTGAGCTTGACTTGAATTTTCCTTGGCTTTGTTTCAGATGTAAGTGATAAGTTTGTTTAATTTCTTTTTTCTGGTTTTGGTTTTGTTTTTAAAAACGAAAGAAGAAGTTGATATATATATATATAGATATACACATACATACGTACATACATACATACATATACATACACACACATATATATATATATATATATATATATATATATAAAGAAGTTAGATACAACACCTGGTTTTTCTTCTTTAAATTATTTTCTTTTCTTTTTAATTAAATGAAGAAATCCAATTAAAGGGCAAATTTGACACTTGTATACATGTGTCTTCATCTAGTTACAAATGTCCATATGCATGCATTTTATATTTTCTTTTTATTCATTCTTATTTTAATCTAATTAAGTTATAATACTTTAATTAAATACTATATATATATATATATATATATATATATATATTAGTGTTTAAAAAAAGTAGAGTTTAAAATTAATTAATTTTGTAGAAATTTATTTTGAATTTCAAATCATAATTTCTATTCACAGTCTATAAATAGTATAAATTTGCTAATTATAAATAATTATATTAAAAGATCCTTAAATTAATTTTGCCAAAAATCCCAGGTTGTCACAATTTTATTTATGTGTATTTTTGATATTATATATATATATATATATCCATATTTTTACAAACTCTCTTACATTTTATTATATACGACATATATATACACTATAAAGCTTGATATATTTATTGATATTTTATCTTGAAAATGGTGAAATATATTATTTATTAATTTACTATAAGATTTATCATTTCCAGAGATTTATAGTTCAATATTTATTATGGTTTCCATATCAATTTACATTCGTTCAAATATTACCATTATCAAAAATTTATTTGTTCGACTTATAAATTAGTATTTCTAATGATTTAATCATGTTAATTACCCAATTATATGATATTAAAAATTCAGGTCGTCACATAGAGCTTTATGTTATTTCCTCTTTATGGCTTTAATTCCTCGAGCCAAAGGCGCTCAATTTAGAGAAATCTTCAGGATCCTTCAAGAGGTGTCGGACGAGTTTAGCAAGATCGAAGTGGTGCATGCGGATGAAAATCTGAGGGCCGTCGAGCCGACTGACAAAGATCAGAGCATAGGGCTTCAAGGACCTTTCAAGGTAGTTCAGCAAGACAAGTTAGATGAAGAGCATCTGGGATTGTAATCACTAAGTAGGGTGGCGAAGAGGATGCGCCCACCAAACACAAACTCATTGTCGGGCCTTAGATAGCCCTCAACATCTAGAAAGGATAAGGAAAGGCAAGGCGGTTGCTCGTAACTCCGCAAATCTATGAGACAGAAATCCATGGTTGTGTCTCTGCCAGCTGTCGGTGTTATAATTTCAAAAGCTTCCTCCTCACACGTGGACAACCCTTTGAAGGATTTGCATATATTCTAATCTCGAACTGTGTGTCCTCCACCAAGATACTGGATTGGAAGGGCTTCGAAGCGCTTTAGATTTAGGCAAGCCAACTCCTTCGAGTATGGACGACATAACCGGTTGGTCGGGTGGTTAACACTTACATGCATACACTTCATGACACCATATACTCAATGTTCACGAGTTGTCCAATCTCTAAAGACAAATAACTTTGCCTTTCTTTTAATTTTGCAGATCCGATGTTGAAGAAACTGTCTATGCTTGATAGTCTCCGCACAGCACGCGAATCTTCTAGTTCTTAATGGGAACCTCGTAGGCGTGATTCTAACGATGAACGTCGCTACTCTAGTCAAGAGAGGGATTATTATGAAAGAGAGAGCTAGGGAAAGGGAGAGCGAACGAGCAAGAGAAAAAAGAGGCGAGATAGACACTGCTCCCGATCACGCTCTCCTCCACCCAGGATTTCGTTGCCACCTCCTAATTTGGTGACACAGACTGTTGCGACTTCACGCCAACCGGCACCTTCGATGATTCAAAGACCCGGCGAATATCGTCATACAATCGAGGTGGACACCTCTATTGCAGCTACTTCGATGGTTACAGAGTCGACAGGTGAGGGATCTGCTTGGATAGCCAAACTAAAGAGAGATTTTTCGAGCATATGCTTCGACGACTTCCATTTTCCTACAAATTTGATGGTGCTTCCAGATGGAGTAAAAAAATCGTTCATGATCATGTCTATCATACTTTTGGCCAATACCGGGAATGGAAGAAAACCATTGAGAAAGCTTCAACTACAGCGTTTGAGCAGGCAAAGAAAATCTAAGAATTGCAAGAAACCATTGCCCAAAAGGATCAGATCGTCAGCATGCTTACTCGAGAGAATGATACTTTAACGAATTTTGAAAGGGAGGCCCTAGAAAAGGTTGACGAGGCCAATAAGGAGTTGGAGCAGTTGAGGCAGGAGCATTTAAAGTTAGTAGACGATATGGTCCATAGGAACGCAATAGTTACTGCTGAAAAGATAAAGCACTCCAAGAGCTGGCAGAGCTTAAAGTCAAATACGACGAAGTCGTTAAGGAAAAAGATGAAGGCAAAAAAAGCTCAGGAGGCTTGCGACCAAACTGTGGAGGCTCAGAATGAGCGGGACATTGCGAAGTTGAAAGCACATGAGGCTGAGGCTTGGGTGGAAGTTTAGGCTAGGGCAGCAGAAGCTAGACTTGAGAGTGACATTAAAGATCTTTTAATCACCTACAATGTCACCCTTCTGAAATACCGTGACTTGAGCTGGCTCAGCGATTATCCAACTCACTTACATAGTGCCTGGTGCCATTTCTTGGCCAATGAGAAGGCAGAGCATCACATTGAATCCCTCGATGAATTTGATTTGGAAAACCGAATGTTGAACGAGGAAGAGAGGAAAATTCTCTATGACGCAACTGTTACATTTGAGAAAGAGAAGCCCGCTGCATATCACTTGGAGGTTGGAGAGGGCTCTGATGTTGGGCATCATGGTACAAGGTCTAAGATCCCTGCATCAACCTAGCCTGAATCCGAATCTACGGTTGATCCTTTACCTTTGTCGGCCTATGATCAAAATCAGCCAAAGCTATCTCAGGCCCACGAGCACGGGCAAAGAAAAACTTCGGCCCCCACCACGAGCCAACCTAAGGAAGGTATTCCGAACACTTATCGAACTCATTAAAAATCTAGAGTGCTATCAAAGGAAATTTCTAATATTTTCTCTTATCTCCATTCAGTTGTAGAAGTAGCACCGACCATGCCCCCGTAACCCAAGAATAAAACCAAGAGCAGGAGGCTATCATAACGGAGGCGACGACGATCACCGCTGCTACGACGGCCGGGGAAGTTGATGTGAGCACTTTCACCTTTAATGAGAAAATGATGGATGAGCTCCTAGGCACCCATAAAGTTCCACATTCTGACTTGCCATTGTTATGAGTGGAGGTGCATTCGCGGCCAGCTCTCCAGCTCCAATTGCCAGCATTCCGACCGATACTCAAGCATCTCATGACGACGCAATAATGGTGGAAATTAACACTGAGATGGCAGGTGCAACAATCGGTAGCACCACAGAGGGTGGAATAGCAGGACCTGGCACGTCCCCTTTACTCATGATCGCTCCGGGTGGCATGATTATCATTACCGGGGTTCGTTCCATATCCTTTCACATGGAAAGTGCCCCTAACCCTCCAACAACGCACTTTGAAAGCATCCCGATTACGGTAAGTTCAGAGGAGAAGACCACGATACTTCCTTCGGTTAGGGACATGCCTACAAAAGGCAAAAGTTCGAAGCGGCATCATAATGGCAGCTTCGGTGGGTTAACTCCAAACGAGAAGAAGCATAAGAAGAAGAAGCCTAAGGAGTAGGCGTGGATCTTGGCATCCTTTTTTTGGCAGATAATTAGGAGCTTTTTTTCATTCTTGTAGGCCTTCTATAGATGTAGGTTTGGACCCTTCTAGTAGGATTTTTTGGCATAGACTCCTTGTATCCATTTTGCTTTTAAAGGATAAATGAAATAGAATTTCCTTTTGTTCTTTCCACAATTCCGAATTTATTTGTTTAAGTGTTGCGTCACCCGAGTTTTCTTTTGACACACTTGTGAAGTACAAGTCTCTGATCAGACTTGTGTTTGGTTGTTAAGTTCCGGAGTCATGGCTTCGGGTCGTAACCAAACATTAAGTCAATCCTCACCATTATACTTTCTTGATTAATAGTTGGTGCTGGAGTCATGCCCCCAATCCTGGGGATGAGTCAAAGTGGTTGGACGGTGGTTGTTATGCACCTTCAACATTTTTAGCTTCACTCAATCAGAACAGAGTGGTAGAGAGATGAATTCAGTGGTCGGATTACACTCCCTCACTTATTTATAATCGCATCCATACTCTAGGGATTATACTTGCATGTGGGCGGTCGATCATGCTTGCTTAATGTTTGAAGTTACGTCCATACTCCGAGGACTTCAGTCATTTTTCTAGAGGTCAGTCACACCCGTTTAAATGATCAAGTCCGTGTCCACACTCTAGAGACTTAGGCTAATTTGTGGGCGGTCAATCACACCCAGTTGTAGTTTATATTCTAGTCCGTGCTTTGGGGACTTAGAGTTAGTTGTGGGCGATCAGTCACACCGAGTTGATGTTTACAGCCCAGCCCGCGCTCTGGGGACTTTGAGTTAGTCAACAGATGGTTGATCACATCTGTTTTGAGTTTTAGGATTTCGTTCGCACTCTAGGACCGATGGATTTATCAGGATTGTGGACGGTTGGGTCACATCCACCCTAAGTTAACAAGTGAGGTCATTAGGCGGATGGATCCATCCTTCTCGGGCTTGGATTAAATATGAGAAAATTCATTAGGTGGATGGATCCACCTTCTTCGAGCCCATATTTGGAAGTTTATACTCTTGCTCACACTCTAGGAGTCGGAGTTAGTTAGAGGATTGTCGTGTATCAATCCTTTTTGGCTTCGGTGCGATAGCTTGCCCCTAAGCTTGAGTTTCACTTGGCGAGTGACCTGTTGTATCATAGTCACTCCCTATTTAAATTAGTCCCACCGTAGGATCGAACTTAGCTCTCCGTGCGTTGTGATCATTGTACGATGCATTTTAAGAATCACTGCTCTGGATCGAAGAGATTGCATGTTATTATTGAAATAAGAAAGTATAGCAAAGTCAGTTGCCTTATTACAAATTAAAATTACGAAATGCATAAACCACTTGTAAATGAAAAGCCGACTGAACAAATAAATAAAGCCTATTATGTGTAGTAGTGATGAAGACTCTCACTGTTCCTGGCGCACAGCAAAGTGTGACCATCAATGGTTGATAATTTAAACGCGCCATCTCTGATTCTTCGTTCAATAAGATACTATCCTTCCCACGTAGGTTTCACATGCGAAGGGATAGGGTAAATCCTCTTAAACACTAGATCCCCAAGTTCAAAGGTTTGGGGTCGGATCTTAGCATTATACAATCGGGCGACTCGTCTTCGATGCACGGCTGCCCTCAAATCATTCTCTTCATGTTTCTTATCTAATAAGTCCAGAGATCCAACAAGCAATGTAGCATTTGTTTTCGAATCATAGTAAGTGACATGATGATAAGGTACTTCCAATTCGACTAGAATGATGGCTTCGAGCCCTAGGAAAGTGAAAATGGAGTGTGCCCGGTCGCGGACTTGTGGGTTGTTCGATATGCCTACAGGGCCATAGGAAGTTCATCGTCCCATTTGCCCCTGACTTTTTCCAATCGTTACTTTAGAATGGACTTTATAACTTTGTTAATAGCTCTGACCTACTCATTTACTGAAGGGTGTACAACTATAAAGAACTTCTTTTGGATATGGAATCGTTGACAGAAATTCTTGAACTCGACACTATCGTATTGGGTTTCATTGTCAGTGACGATGGTATGAGGAGACCAAATCGACAGATAATGTCGCGTACCACAAAGTTAATCGCTTTCTTCGTCATGATAGTAGCAAGGGGCTCGGCTTCCGCCCATTTAGTAAAGTAATCAACTACAACGATGGCGTACTTCGTGCCACCTTTAGCTAGAGGTATAAACCCAATAACATCGATTACCCACATTGCGAATGGCCAACGACTGGCCATCTGAGTTATTTCGATAGGTGGTGTTTTTGGAATCTGAGCATGCTTTTGACATCTGTCACATTTCCTGGCATAATCTAATGCGTCGCAATTTGCAGTTGACCATTAATAGCCGTATCAGAGCACTTTCTTAGCAAGGGCTTGCCCTCTAGTTTGATCGCCACATTCTCTTTCATGCACATCATGTAATACTCACTTAATCGCGTCGTGGGCGATACACCGAAGTAAAGAAATAGAGTATCCTCTCCTTTACATGCCTTAATTTGGCATATTAAACCACGAAGCCTTCCAGAGAACTTGTCTTTTCTCACTCCTGCTCTTTGGCAGGGTCCTATGCGCAAGATACTTCCGGTACGTGGTCTTCCATGATTCCTTATCGGGTATGATTTCAGGTACCCAGTTGGTCTCCATTTGATCAATACTCAAGGAAGATAGTGTCTCCATGTGAACGAGTCCTAATTGATGTGCCTCACCGATGTTGTCTAATATACCAAAGAATCGGCCTTCTGATTGTGTTCTCGAGATATGCAATAGATGGCATAATAGTCGAACCGATTCAATATTTCCTGGACACGAGCAAGTTAAGCAGCTGGTCTCCGGTCTCTAGACTGGTATCCCCCTCGAACTTGGCACACGACTAATTGTGAATTGTAGTGATCTCCTTGACAATAATTTTCAAGTCTTTGGTGAGTCTGAGTCCGACAAATAAAGATTTGTATTCGACCTCATTGTTAGTCACATGGAAATCAAGCTTCAAAGCCTAGCATAAAGATCGGCTGTCAGGAGTTTCGAGCATAATTCCAACGGCCGAGCAGCGGTCATTTGATGCCCCATCAGTATGCAGCTTCCAAACATATTTGGCAGATTCACTCAAGTCCTTTGGGATAGTGAATTCGACGATGAAGTCTGCTAGGACTTGTCCTTGAATAGCTTGCCTCGGTGTGTAAGTGATGTCAAACTGACTCAATTCGATATTCCACTTGAGTAACCTACTAGATGTCTCAAGCGACGTAAGGATCTGTCGTAATGGCTGGTCGGTGTAGATAGTGATCGAATGAGCCTAGAAATTCGGACAAAGCTGCCTCGCAGCAATAGCAAGGCAATAAGCTAACTTTTCCAACTTTGGATAATTTCTCTCTGCTCCTGTCAGCCGTTTGTTGATGCAATAGACTAGCCATTGTATCCGATCCTCCTCCCGAAACAAAGCAGCAGTGATGGCATTTTGTGACATCGCCAAGTAGCTGTATAATCTCTCATGATTAATGGGCTTTGATAGAATAAGTGGTATGGATAAGTGTTGAACCAGTGCTCGGAGTGCACCTTCACATTCTGTAGTCCATTCAAAGTCCCATTGGCCTTTTCTGATTAGGTCAAAGAAGAGGATGCATTTTTCGGTGGACTTTGAGATTAACCTGCTCAACGTTGCTACCTTCCCGTTGAGGATCTGAACTTACTTTATGGCCCTTGGGGTCTTAAGATTTCTAATTGCCCAGATCTTATCCGGATTGGCTTCGATTCCCCTAGCATTAACGATGAATCCAAGGAACTTCCTGGACGTGACCCCAAAGTGACACTTTAATGGGTTGAGCTTCATTCTATACTCTTGAAGGATGTTGAATATCGTTTCCTGGTCTTTGTTATGAGTGGTAGAGAATTATTACTTTACAAGCATGTCGTCTACATACACCTCCATATTTTTTCCTATCTGGTTAGCAAACATTCGATTGACTAGCCATTGGTAAGTAGCACTAGTATTTTTGAGTCCAAACGGCATGACTTTGTAGCAAAAAATTCCTAGATCGAAGATGAAGCTAGTATGCTCCTGATCGGGATGGTGCATGGGAATCTTATTGTAGCCGGAGTATGCATCCATAAAAGACAAGAGCTCGTGTCCGGCTATTGAGTCTACAAGTTGATCAATTCGTGGAAGTGGAAAAATGTCTTTGGGGGAAGCTTTATTCAAGTCTGAGTAGTCAACGCAAAGCAAAGCTTTGGGTTGCCCAAAGGGCCAGCCTTCCTTAGAGAAATCCATATATAAATCAATAGATTCTCTTAATTTCCTAGATGTGGGATTATTCATCCCTGCGTTTTTCCTTCTTCTTCCCTCTTCAAAAACAAACCCAAGTCCAAAACTAATTTTGAAAATTTCCAACAATTTCCCCTATTACCAAAATAAGTAAAATAAATAAAATAGACGTCTACATTACTAGAGTGACTACCTACATACCCAAGTGGGATCAAGCCAATGTAGTTCCAAGGTCAAGTTTCGCACCATCGTGAAAACCACTACATAAATGATAAGTATCTTTTGAATTTGAACTTTCACTTAGTGTAAACCATTCAAAATTCTATCGAGGTCTATGGTGAACGTATCTTGAACCAAGTAACCCTTGTGATAGTACCAGAACAGTCATACATACATATTTTCGTATATAGAGTGTTCTGTATGCTCAGCGCATTAATGGCCATATGCTTTAATCCTGAGTTCATGAGTCTACTTTAGAAAGCAGTCTTACTTTCTTAGGAAACAGTATGATTTCCATACTCATATAGGTAAGTCTCTTAAGATGTTTCTACGATACACCTTAAGGTAACTAGACTTATTAAGGATATATTATCCATCCTTTGTTCTTGCATAATCCAACACTAAATATTATGGGATTATGGATTTAGTGTTCCATAATCATTTTCTTAATTTGTTGGCACCCGTTGAACTTTGTCTATCCTTTTCAAAACATAAGTTGGGTTTCAGTTAAGGATGATCAACCTTCATTCACAAAACTTAGTCCTATTTACTTTGATTTTATAGAAACCATTGCTTTTGGAAGACTCTTTGTGAGTGGGTCAACTAAGTTTTTCTTTGTTTCTATGTAATCAACAGTTATTACTCCACTTTTGAGTAACTGCCTTATCATTTGATGTCTTAGACTCACATGTCTTGACTTCCCATTATATGTCTTATTAGAGACATTACACATTGCAGCCTGATTATCACAGTTAATCAAGACTACTGGAAATGGTTTCTTCCATAATGGGATTTCTATTAATAAATTACTAAGCCATTCTGCTTCATTACAAGCATCTGCTAATGCAATCAACTCTAATAACATTGTTGAATCAGATATACAGGTTTGTTTCTTGGAAACCCATGACACAGCAGCATCTCCTAATGTAAAGATCCATCCCGTCGAAGAATTGGATTTTGATTCTACATTGTTCCAGGTTGCATCACTATATCCTTCTATTACAGCAGGATATCCTTTATAATATAAACCATAAGTAACGGTTCCTTTCAAATAAGCTAAAACTCTGAAAATAGCTTTCCAATGTTCGGCACCCGGATTACTCGTTAATCGACATAACATGCTTATAACATGTGCTATGTCTTGTCAAGTGCAATGCATAGCATACATAAGACTCCCAATAATACTAGAATACTCAAGTTGAGAAATGGTACATCCAATATTCTTTTCTAACTTAATACTAGGATCTAGAGGAGTAGGTGCTGGTTTGTCATTATAATGACCATACTTTCAGAGGAACTACTCAATGTAATGAGATTGTGTTAGCAATAACTCCCCCTCTTTCTTAATAATTTTATTTCCCAGAATTACGTCAACTTGTCCTAGATCTTTCATATCAAATTTAGAAGATAGAAACTTCTTAGTTCATTCACACAGGATATACTGGAACCAAATATTAGCTTGTCATCAACATATAAACATGTTATAACATAATCGTTGTGTTTGATTTGCTATAAATACGTTTATTAGCATCATTAACAATAAATCCATATGACAATGCTATTTTATTAAACTTCTCATGCCATTGCATGGGAGCTTGCTTCGGGCCATAAAGAGACTTTACTATTTTGCAAATTTTCTTTTCTTGGCCTAGGGTGTTGAAACCTTCAGATTGTTCCATATATATCTCTTCTTATAAATCTTTATTTAGAAACGCAGTCTTTACATCCATTTGATGTATGACCAATTTATGAATTGATGCAAGTGCTATTAAACAACGTATATAAGATATGCGAGCACCTGCAGCATATATATCAAAATAATCTACTCCATGCTTATATCCCTTAGCAACTAATCTGGCTTTAAACTTATCAATGGATCCATTTGTATTTACTTTTTCTTAAATATCCATTTACATCCTCTAGGCTTAGAACAAGGAGGTAAATCAGTTAAAACACAAGTTTGGTTTAACAATATGGAATTCATTTCATCATTAATAACTTCTTTCCAGAATATTGAATCTATGGAACTCATAGACTCAGAATAAGTTTTGAAGTCATCATCGACATTCATGACATATCTAGTCACCTTAAGGTCATCGTCCTTACTGCCTTTTATAAGATATGTAATGAAGTCAGGACCATAGTCCTTCTCTATTCCTGCTCTTTTACTTCTCCATTGTTTAGTACTATTATCTGGTACTGATACTTCCTTGCTATTTTGAGCAGGAGCATAGTCATTATCATTAATATCATCAATCATATTAGGTTCTAGACTAGATGATCTCAATGGAATCTTAATAGTTTTATTTTCAAAGAATTCTACGTCTATGGGTTCTACAACTTATAAGGTGTCAAGAATTAGGAATCTATAAGTTATACTATTAAGTGAATTTCCTATGAAAACACATTTAAATGCCCTATATTAACTTTGGTCGTTTAGGGTCTGGTTTTCTAACATATGTTAAACAACCCTAAACTTTAAGTCTTCTAAGATTCGGTTTCCTATTAAACCATAATTCATAAGGGGAAACATTATTCTTTTTGAGTGGTATCTATTTAACATATAACATGCAGATAACATGACATCATCTCATAAGTTATAAGGTAAGTATGAACTTATGAGCATGGCATTACCATTTCTACTAAAGTTCTATTTTTCCTTTCAGCAATACCATTTTGTTGTGGTGTATATGGGGCAAGTGCGTTGGTGAACTAAACCGTGTTGTTTAGAAAATAAGGTGAATTCTTTTGAGAAATATTCACCATCTCGATCTAAATGTAATACTTTTATTTTAACTCCTAATTTTGTTTCGACCTATGCTTTGCAAATTTTAAATTTATCAAAAGCCTCATCTTTAGTTTTCGTTAGATACACATATGGATATCTAGTATAATCATCAATAAATGTTATATAGTATTGGTTAGCACCATAGGTGGTATGATTTTTAAGTCACCGACATCACTATATACTAAATCAAGCAAGCCAATTTTCCTTTCTATAGATTTAAAGGATTTTCGGTGTATTTTTGCTTGAACACATACTTCATATTTAGAGATAGTTTCAAAGTCATAATCAGAAATTAATCCTAGTTTATGCATATATTTAAGGGATTATAATTAACATGTCCTAGTCTACATGCCACAAACTAACAGAATCAACAATATAAATCGAAGATTTCTTTATTAGATTCAACTTAACCATGCCATTACAAGAGTATCCCTGTCCAATGAATTTGCCGTTCTTGGACAATACTAACTTATCAAACTCATACACCATTCTGAATCGTCCATTGTTAAGACGGTATCCAGAGACCAAATTCTTACACATATCACTTATCAGGTACATAAAATAAATTAACTAATGTAAGAACTTTCCTAGAAGTAAATGCAAGTTCTATGGTGCCTTTTCCCAAAACTTTGCTTGGAACCTTATTAGCTATAGTAACCTTGTCGACTTCTCCATTATTTTCTTCGTAATTCTTAAACAGATTACGGTCTTTGCAAATGTGAATGGTTGCCCCAGTATCAAAACACCAATCATTATCAGCTTCGCTAACGGAGTTCGTCTCTTGCACTACAGCCACAAGCGAGTCTTCGACCACATTCACTTTTTGTTGTTTCTTCCGCTGATGGCAGTCTTGGGCATAGTTTAAAGCCTGGCTTGTTGCAGTAGTAACAAACACCTTTCTTTTTGTTGTTGGGATTTTTTTCTTAAATAGTTTCTCATTCTTAGGCTTTAATTTTTCCGTAATTTGAACATTGTTTGCCTTAGAATGGGACTCAATTTGTAGATTATCTTCTAGTTCGCATTTATGAGAGTTCTCTTCAATATGAAAACGATGCTGTAAACCGTCCAAATCATAATCCGTCTCTGCGTGCTTTAATTTTTTCTTATAATCATTCCAAGAATTAGGAAGCCTTGGAATTATAACTCCGACAATAAAAGATTCAGGAAGATTTATTCTAGCATCTTTAAGTTGATCCATAAATAGTAGAATTTCACTTACTTGTCCAGCTATGGACTTATTTTCAACCTTTTTGAAATCCTTAAAATTGCAAATAAGGAATTTTTTTGTTACTTGCCTCGGATATGCGGTATTTGCTTTCTAGTGCAACCCAGAGTGCCTTTACAGTTTCCAAAGTCCTATGTGCATTGTAGGCAGGAGTAGATAATGCATTCGGAATGTGCCCTCTATGTAGAAAATCATTCTCTTTACGCTTTGCATGTGTTGATTTCAATTCGTCAGTATCTTTATCAGTTTCCTTTGGTATTTCCTCCAAGTTATCTTCAAGAATATCGAACAATTTGACCATGATCAAAAAGAATTTCATCGTCTCTTTCCAGCGAGTGAAGTTTTCACAATCAAACCGCTCCAATCGCGTTAAATGCAGATTCGTAACTTGAGGAGCATTGAGATTGATGAACTCAAACCATCCATGGTTGAGCTATTGTCTAAAAATTGTTTGGATAATTTTGTTGATGATTCGAGAATGATTAAGATGATAACTGATGTACTTTTGACTTCAAGGATTTACTGTGTAGATTCTTTTAGACAATAGTTCAACCCAACAGGTACAGATGGATTATGGACCTATCGACTTCACGATTCAATGAAGCCTTGGAATAGCATAATCAGATTCAAAATTTTACGATTTAGATCTGACCAAGAACACTTAAATTTGATCTCTGATGATACAATTTAGTAGAGAATAGAATGAAGAAGAAGAGAATTTGATCTGCAACGTTTCTTGCATTTGCAACACCTCACAGGCGTCGCAAATTGCGGTAAAAGTTAGCATTCTGCAACACTTTCTGAGCGTCGCAGTTTTGGAGGAAGAAGAAGAAGGTACAAAGAGAAGAGAATATTTCTTACATGGTTCCTGGACGTCACTATTTATAGTAGTGAGGAAGTGTCCATTCATCAAGCGTTGCATCCTTTCCAACAATCCAAAGCCGTTATAAACGGTCGTGCCTTTTCATAACGGTTTAAAATTGTTACAAAATGGTGGCGTTCCTTCGTTCAAATGATCCACCAAAAATATCCATTTAAATTCAAATTCTGGATCCGGCCTATAAACAAAAATTAATTCATCATTTTAGACTCGAATCCGAGTCCGACTCGGTCCGGTCAGTCGGACGGACGGCGGTGGCGGCGCGTGCATGGTGGTGATGCGTAACTTCCCTCCTCACATCAAAGCAAATCTTTGGATGCCAAAAGGGCCTAACCTTCCATAGAGAAATCCATATATAAATCAATATGTTCTCTTAATTTCCTAGATGTGAGACTATTCATTCGCTCTTCTTCCTTCTTCTTCCCTCTTCAAAAATAAACCCAAGCGCAAAACTAATTTTGAAAATTTCCAACATACGTGTATATCACCCTATCTAAACATTATAAATTACAAATATAACATTTTTAAGGTTTTCTATTTTCATGGTAACTAATTGATAGCTAAACTAAAGTGACATAGCTCTTAGGTTGACTTCGAAATTGTATCATAAGCACAACTACGTATATCACAAGCGTATCGTAAACTATCTTGTAAAGAAAAAGTTGGCATTTAAGCGAACATTCAAATTTTGTGAGTCTTGACAGGATTTTTGTTTATGGCTTTCTAACTATGGAATCAAATGATCTTTCTAAGGTAGGGAATTTTCTCACTATTCAGTGCGGCAGTACCTAATTATGATTCTAGGATTAGACCGCTTTTTAACATATAAGGGTGTATTCAATATGCATTATTTTCTTTTCTTTCATTTCCACTTTTTAGGAGAAAAAAATGAAATAAACCATCTTAATCCAAATTCATTGTCGATGTGTGTTTGTTTTAAACTTAAAAAAATGCTTGCTGTAAAATAGAAGCATTCAACATTTATTACGATAAGTGCCTTCAAATGACTATAAGTTCTAACTAATAAGATTCAATCATTTTTGTAGTTTAGATATCTACAACATTGCACAAATAACCAATAAGCATAAACAATCACTCTTAATATTGATCATCAATCAGACAACAGATATCTTATTGCAAGTAAATGTAACCCAAAGATCAACTTTTTGAAATGTTAAGTTATTTTGAAAAACTATTTCACCTCGAATTCGGCATTGACCAAAAATTAAATAGTACATCAATTGAATTTCTACCCACTTCAGGTTTGCAGTAGGTTAATCATTTCGAGCTGGATGTCTCAGTGGCACACCAAAATGCACCTTAGTTTCTAAAATCTTTCCTTACGTACATCTGACGCCATGTCCAGAAGAGTTATAGTACATTCCATGCATAGTATGGCTCACCATAGTCACCTAATACAAATGGAGTGTGATTAAGTTGATTGTGAAAAAGAAAGACTCTCCATAAGGATTCTTAGTTAACTTAATTCTGAAAAAGAATATTTCCAGAATGCAATAAACTAAGGGATGTGGAACTGATATCTAAGGCTCCATTTCAAAACCATATAAGATGTTAAATCAGCCCATACAATAATATAATTAAAAAAATTAAGTCTTAAGCTATAGTAAACAAAAGACCACTCTAAGGGTGAGATAACGTAGAATCCAGATAGTTGGGTTCCAAAACTACCTTTGTGCATATCTTTGTTTCTAAAAGAATTCTTAATGCATCTGTTTACCTAAAGCAATTCAAAAATAACATACACAGTCACCGCAGAAATGCAATTTGTAAAGGCCTTTGCTTGGAAATAATTCTTTTATGTGTAATACTCATAGAAAGTAATCAGCAAATTTTCAGTTTAATCTGGAATTCAAGTATTCTACTTATTATATATTTTTTCTCTCATAGTCATACTTTCTGTGAGCATCCACAAGGTTGATTTTAATAGCATATAATTGTTTTCACTTATTTAGAATTAGACTGCAAATAGAAAGGATTGATAAGTTGAACTTTTTTAGCAAACACTAACAAAATTTCTATATTATTTCGAAGTTTCTTCTCTTTTTCATTTTTCTTCACATTCCATGCTAAAAAATTAACTTTATATCTTAATTAACCCTTATACATTAAACTTGTCATACTTTGGGATATGGTTAAGTTTAAAGATTTGCATGGTTTCTATGCCGATTCAGCTAAATTTATGTAAAATTATGTAATATATGTTTAAAAGGACAAAAAAATCGTATGTCTCCCATAAAATATTATATCCAACGTACATTAAATTGCTTGAAAATTCTAGTTTTATTAGATTTGCGGATAAATTTAGTCATAGTTAACTTCTTCGAACATTGATTTTATTGTAACATAAAGATAAACAACTAATAAATGGAGATTCTTGTGAAACAATGAATACATTATTAAATAATACTTGAACTAAACAAACCGAACATATTATTTAATGGCATGCTACTTAACATAAGTGATAGTATATATAAACTAAAAAAAAGAAACAAGACTGCTTTCTTTCAATGTAGAGTGAAAAAGTCAAAAATATTACGCATCTTATTTTTCTGTTCTTTTTTCTCAAAAGATCGTTTTGTATAATTCCGAGTACATGCATTTGGTATCAATTAAAAATCAGTTTGGTTAGTTTGGTCATTTAGTAATTTTGGTTCTAAAACAGATAATTATATTTGAAAAAATGACCTGTTTTAAAAGCTTAATTATCATGTAACACAAATCTCAGTAATTTCATAATCCAAAGTTGAGACAAAATTATTAACAGTTTCGAAAACAAACATTGCTAACCTATATGAACTAAACCATTAAACAAAGGAAAATCGATTATGTAATTTTAAAGAGAAAATGGAATAGAAAATTGAAATTAGAGTTATTGGTTACCCGTCGTAGCAGTGTTGAAATGGTGGAGCTAAGCTAGTGAACAACGATGATGGGCGACTCCGATGCTGTGATTGTAGCTAGGGTTCGAAAACCATGACTATATCCTACTCGAAGCTTCCATAACGGACCCACGAATCCATCCGACTCAATTCACCACATTGATAAGAAAATGATTTGAGCTAGTGAATAAATTTTAGTTATAGTTGATTTTAAAGGTTGACGAAAAAGAAGGAGAGAATTGATGAAGTGAGGGAGGAACTAGGATTTCTTATTGTTTGTTGGGGTAGGAGTAGGACGAAGAAACGAGAAAGGAAATATGAGCGGGATAATGAAAACTAGATGATCCGTGAATATAATACTAGGCGTGCCCTTCTCCAGAATGCGACAGGTCCAAATGATTTGGGAAAATAGTGGCATTTCAAATTGAAACGCTAGCAATAAGTGCATCCAATAGGGGCTTTTCTTGTAGAAGGTAAACTCATAAGAGATAGTGCTAATAATACCCTATAATAAGTTGAGTGTATTATATATGAGAGCACATATTTGTTCGTATTATAAAAATGTTTTATATTCCGTTGATTTAATTGTTTAGTGGCTTATGAATTCTAGTTGAAATGTGAGACGCCATGGTTTCAATAAAGGTTTCTAAACACTTTAATGAGATAAACCGACATGACATTGTTTTTGAAAATCGGTAAATGAAATAATTTTATCTAGGAGTATATTTTATATGAAAAGGAGTAATTTTTCGAAATTGATATAGTTATTTGGTCGTTATTATTTATTAGGAAATGACAACATTTATTTATCATTTAGACAATACCTTTTCCAATATAAATCCTCTCTAAAAGTGTATTCTAAGGATATTTTACTATATTCAGGTAGTAAGGAATAGTACACAAGGAGGACATGGATGGGGAAATCGAATTAAGCAACCTCTAAGGATGCAAGGCTTATAGTCTAGTCGCCGCAGTAGCTGTTGGTCTAGAGGAAGAAGTTTTTGATGTTTGGAAGAAGCCAGCAACTTCTCCAAAGTGCAGCAACAACAGCGGCAAGTGTAAAAAGAGAAAATTTCTATCGCACTGGAACAAGCCTTGCGAGGATAAATTAGGAGAGGATGTCTCATAATTTTTTTTTTCAAAAAACGAAAAGAGATTACTTACTACTCGTGTCATAGGACAGGGTATACTATGGAATATTGTCTAGAAGGAGAGGAGGACCCAGTAGCTCCTGAAGTTTGGGAAAAGCTTTGTCTGCCAAAAACTAGGAACATCAAGAACAATTGCCCTCATATGGAGAGGGTATAGCTGGCCAAAGGTTTTATTGAAAAAAGAAAACCATCTCCCTCGAGAGAAAAATATGATCAGGAAAGATGACTTGGGAAGATGTGTAGAACCTTGGGTACAGATATGTATTTTAGTAGGAACTCCTGGTATGCATTGTGATTTTAGAAATTTTGTATAGTGTATCCTTAGATATGTTTTGGTATGATACGTAGTTACTGTTGTCTCTTTGTAAACTATTTCTTTTAACTTAGAGAATAGCTAGTAAGGGTTCAAAATTATTCATTTTGAAAGATGGAGAAGAAAAAAAAGAGTTTTAATAACTTTTGAACAACCTTAATAATATCTAAGAAAAGTTTTAAATGAGTCAAAGTGGTTGGATGGTGGTTGTTATGCACCTTTAACATTTTTAGCTTTACTCAATCAGAACAGAGTGGTAGAGAGATGAATTCGAGTGGTCGGGTTACACTCCCTCACTTATTGATAATCGCATCCACACTCCGGGGATTTTACTTGCATGTGGGCGGTCGATCATGCTTGTTTAATGTTTAAAGTTACGTCCACTAACCGAGGACTTTAGTCAGTTTTCTAGCGGTCAATCACACTCATTTAAATGATCAGGTCCGTGTCCGTACTTTGGGGACTTAGATTTAGTTGTGGGTGATCGGTCACACCGAGTTGATGTTTATAGCCCAGTCCACACTCTGGGGACTTCGAGTTAGTCAATAGACGGTGATCACATCTGTTTTGAGTTTTAGGATTTCATTCGCACTCTAGGACCGATGGATTTATCAGGATCGTGGACGGTCATGTCACATCCACCATGAGTTAACAAGCGAGGTCATTAGGCAGATGGATCCATCCTCCTCGGGCATGGATTAAATACGAGAAAATTCATTAGGTGGACGGATCCACCTTCTTGGAGCCCATATTTGCAAGTTTATACTCTTGCTCACACTCTAGGAGCCGTAGTTAGTTAGAGGATTGTCGTGTATCAATCCTTTTGGGCTTCAGTGCAATAGCTCTCCCCTAAGCTTGAGTTTCACTTGGCGGGTGACCTGTTGTATCATAGTTACTACCTATTTGAATTAGTCCCACCGTAGGATGGGACTTAGCTCTCCATGCATTGTGATCATTGTACGATGTATTTTAAGAATCACTGCTCTAGCTCGAAGAGATTGCATTTTATTACTGAAATAAGAAAGTATAGCAAAGTCAGTTGCCTTATTACAAATTAAAATTTCAAAATGCATAAACCACTTGTAAATGAAAAGCAGACTGAACGAATAAATAAAGCCTATTATGTGTAGTAGTGACAAAGACTCTCGCTATTCCTGGCTCTCAGCAAAGTGAGACCATCAACGGTTGATAATTTAAACGTTCCATCTTCGATTATTCGTTCAATAAGATACGGTCCTTCCCATATAGGTTTCACATGCAAAGGGATAGGGTAAATCCTCTTAAAAACTAGGTCACCAAGTTCAAAGGTTTGCGGTCGGATCTTAGCATTGTACAATCGGGCGACTCATCTTCGATGCGCGGCTACCCTCAAATCATTCTCCTCACGCTTCTTATCTAATAATCCAGAGATCCGACAAGCAATATAGCATTTGTTTTCGAACCATAATAAGTGACATGATGATAAGGTACTTCCAATTCGACTAGAATGACGGCTTATGAGCCCTAGGAAAGTGAAAATGGAGTGTGGCCGGTCGCGGACATGTGGGTTGTTCGATATGCCCATAGGGCCATAGGAAGTTCATTGACCCATTTGCCCTCCAACTTTTTCCAATCGTTACTTTAGAATGGACTTTATAACTTTGTTAACAGCTCTGACCTTCTCATTCGCTTAAGGGTGTGCGGCTGTAAAGAACTTCTTTTGGATATGGAATCGCTGATAGAAATTCTTGAACTCGACACCATCGAATTGGGTTCCTTTGTCAATGATGATGGTATGAGGGTGACCAAATCGACAGATAATGTCACGTACCTCAAAGTTAATCACTTTCTTCATCGTGATAGTAGCAAGGGGCTCGGCTTTCGCCCATTTAGTAAATTATTCAACTGCAATGATGGCGTACTTCGTGCCACCTTTATCTAGAGGTATAGACCCAATAACATTGATAACCCACATTGCGAATGGCCAAGGACTGACCATCTGAGTTATTTCGATAGGTGGTTTTCTTAGAATCCGAGCATGCTTTTGACATCTGTCACATTTCCTGGCATAATCTAATGCATCGCAATTTGCAGTCGACCATTGATAACTATATCAGAGCACTTTCTTAGCAAGGGCTTGCCTTCTAGTTTGATCGCCACATTCTCTTTCATGCACATCATGTAATACTCACTTAATCTCATCGTGGGCGATACACCAAAGTAAAGGAAAAGAGTGTCCTCTCCTTTACATGCCTTCATTTTGAATATTAAACCGTGAAGCCTTCCGAAGAACTTGTCTTTTCTCACTCCTGCTCTCTGGCAGGGTCCCATGCACAAGATACTTCCTGAACGGGGCCATCCATGATTCCTTATCGGGTATGACTTCATGTTCCCAATTGGTCTCCATTTGATCAATACTCGAGGAAGATAGTGTCTCTATGTGAACGAGTCCTATTTGATGCGCCTCACCGATGTTGGCTAATTTTACCAAAGAATCGGCCTTCTGATTATGTTCTCGAGATATGCAATAGATGGCATAATAGTTGAACTGATTCAATATTTCCTGGACCCGAGCAAGATAAGCAGCCGGTCTCTGGTCTCTGGCCTGGTATTCCCCCCGAACTTGGCACACGACTAATTGTGAATCGTAGTAATCTCCATGACAATAATTTTCAAGTCTTTGGTGAGTCTGAGTCCAAAAAATAAAGCCTTGTGTTCGACCTCGTTGTTAGTCGCATGGAAATCAAACTTCAAAGCATAGCATATTGATCGGCCTTCAGGAGTTTCGAGCATAATTCCAGCGCCTGAGCAACGGTCATTTGATGCCCCATCAGTATCAGCTTCCAAACATATTTGGGAGATTCACTCAAGTCCTTAGGGATAGTGAATTCGGCGATGAAGTCCGCTAGGACTTGTCCTTGAATAGCTCGCCTCGGTGTGTAAGTGATGTCAAACCGACTCAACTCGATATTCCACTTGGGTAACCTACCAGACGTCTCAAGCGACGTAAGGATCTGTCGTAATGGCTGGTCGGTGTAGATAGTGATCGGATGAGCCTGGAAATCCGGGCGAAGCTTCCTTACAGCAACATAATAAGCTAAATTTTCCAACTTTCGATAATTTCTCTCTGCTCCGGTCGGCCGTTTGTTGATGTAATAGACTATCCATTGTATCCGATCCTCCTCCCTAAACAAAGCAGCAGTGATGGCATTTTGTGACATCGCCAAGTAGCTGTACAATCTCTCGTGATTAATGGGCTTTGACAGAATAAGTGGTATGGATAAGTGTTGAACCAATGCTCGGAGTGTACCTTCACATTCTATAGTCCATTCAAAGTTCCATTTGCCTTTCCTGATTAGGTCGAAGAAGGGGATGCATTTTTCGGTGGACTTTGAGATGAATCTCCTCAGCGCTGCTACCTTCCCGTTGAGGCTTTGAACTTACTTTATGGCCCTTGGGGTCTCAAGATTTCTAATTTCCCAGATCTTATCGAGATTGGCTTCGGTTCCCCCAGCATTAACAATGAATCCAAGGAACTTTCTGGACGCAACCCCAAAGTGACACTTTAATGGGTTGAGCTTCATTCTTTACACTTGAAGGATGTTGAACATCATTTTCAGGTCTTTGTTATGAGTGGTGGAGAATTGTGACTTTACAAGCATGTCGTCTACATATACCTCCGTAGTTTTTCCTATCTTGTTAGCAAATATTCGATTGACTAGCCATTGGTATGTAGCACTAGCATTTTTGAGTCCAAACGGCATGACTTTGTAGCAATAAATCCTAGATTGGTGATGAAGCTAGTATGCTCCTAACCGAGCAGGTGCATGGGAATCTTATTGTAGCCGGAATATGCATCCATGAAAAACAAGAGCTCACGTCTGGCTGTTGAGTCTACAAGTTGATTAATTTGTGGAAATGGAAAACTGTCTTTGGGGCAAGCTTTATTCAAGTCTGAGTAGTCAAAGCAAAGCAATGCTTTGGGTGCCCAAAGGGCCAACCTTCCGAAGAGAAATCCATATATAAATCAATATATTCTCTCAATTTCCTAGATGTGGGATTATTCATCCTTTCTTTTTTCCTTCTTCTTCCCTCTTCAAAAACAAACCCAAACCCAAAACTAATTTTAAAAATTTCCAACAATTTCCCACATTATCAAAGTAAGTAAAATAAATAAAATAAACGTCTGTATTACTAGAGTGACTATGATGAAGCACTTACCTCGCGGCCGACTCATCCCCATCGCCATCCACTTCCCCACAACTTATCCCCACCGCCGACTCACAGTCCCCTCCATCCACGACCCACGAGTCAATCACGGCCGACTCATCACCATTCGCGACTCATCCCCATCGCCATTTCCCACAACCGCGACTCATTCCCATCCATTTCTCCACGACTCAACCCCTCACTTACCCGCGACTCAACCCATCAACAACCCACGACTCAACATCACCGACTCACTCCCCTCACGCGGCATCGATTCCAAGCTAAAACCTAAATCGCGATACTGCTGTAAGTCGCGAACGACTTAAGTTTTTCCCTCCGCCTCTTTCATGTGTCGCGTGCGCAACTTAATTTTTTCCTCAATCCTATAAGTCGCGAAAACTCCTTGTGCCGTACTTCAGTTAAGTCGCGAACGACTTACTATATGCTCCATAAGTCGCGAATGACTTATTACCGAGTCGTTAAGTCGTTGCCGAGTTTCAGTTGAACCGTAGCCGAGTAGCATAAAGTCGCTGCATTTTTTTTTAAGTCGTGTACCATTGTGTTGTAATTTTTTAAGTCTTGTAGTGAGTTGTAAGCCTATAAATAGGCAAGTCGTGTCATTTGTAAAGTGGTTGAAAATTGAATAAAATTTCTTGTTGATTGCTTTGTGCTTTCTTCTCTAATTGGTAGTCGAGTGAAATCTCCTATCTCCACCTACGTCATTCGAGTGCGCTCGAATCTTCGTTTGTGAAGCCGATTCACGGAATCAAGTGCGCTTGATCAACGTCGAAGAATCGTAGATCTTTGTTTCTCGGTATCGTGCGCGATCCACGAGACGAAGGTAGCTAGAATCCGGCATCTTTGGATCAACGGATTTGGACATTACAGTATTTTCAAATCACCGATTGCTACATTTCATAAATTGAAGTTTGTTTTGAAATATCCGCTGCGTCAGTTTGGTATCAGAGCTTGTTTTAGCCAATCATAGCTAAATCGGGTCTTGGAGCCAAGTATTCGAAGTTTGAAGTTTATATTCGTCGTGTTCATATTGAAATTGCAACAAGTTGAAGTTTTTGATCCATCTCATTTTGGATCTAGAGTTTGTTGAAGGTGTTTGAATTTGCGAGGGAGAGATTTCACGCCAAAGTGAAGTTCGAAGCAAGCTTGAAGCCGTGCTAGTTGATTTGAATTGTAGCTTTGGAGTTGTTTTGTTGAAGATTTTTGAAGTTTGATTTGTTGAAGTTTATTGTTTAAAGATTTTGCGAAGTTCAATCATGCCACCGAGACGAGCTCAACGTCATCGCAATATTAATGCCTTGTATGGAAGAGAGGAGGCCGATGAAATGGAGCAACGAATCCACGAGAGCTTTACTGAAAAGTTGAACGAAGGAATTGGTCGATTAGAGAGAATGATGCTTGAAATGAATCAAAGTAGAAGAAGAATTTCACCTGAATCAAACCGTGGGGGTAGTAGAGTTTCATCACATTCAGAACGGGAGAGGAGAGAAAGTCAAGAGCATAGAAGTGTTGATAATCGAAGTAGGAGGAATGTTGATGATCGGGATCGAAGGGATGTTGGTAGTAGGAGTGGTGGTAGAGATGTTGGAGGACGTGAACGACAACGATATACTTCAGATTTTGATGAGGAATTTGTTGGTGACAGAGGGAGTATGCATCGAGATAGAGAACAAATACGGCGTCAGTATCGAGATGTAGATGATGATCGTCGATGGGAATCAGGAATGAAGATGGAGATTCCAGAATTTAAAGGCGGGATGGTTGCTGAGGAGTTCTTAGACTGGTTATCTAATGTTGAAGAAATCTTTGATTTCAAGGAAGTGCCGGAGAATCGTCGAGTGAAGTTGGTTGCTACTAGATTGAGGGGAAGAGCATTGGCATGGTGGCAGCAAACTAAACTTACACGAGAACGGATGGGGAAGTCGAAGGTTGTTGAGTGGGATAAGATGAAGAAGTTGATGAGATCTACTTTCTTACCTTACAACTATCAATCACTTAAGTACCAGAGGTTGCAGAATCTGAGGCAAGGGACAAAGTCTGTTAGTGATTATGCTGATGAATTTTACCAACTCATTGCCAGGAACGATATTATAGAGACTGAAGAACAGTTAACTTCTAGATTCATTGGGGGATTGAGAATGCAGATCCAGGATATGGTTAATATGTTTGATCCAAGATCTGTAGCAGAGGCACATCAGAAAGCGTTAGCTTGGGAGAAGCAGGGAAGACGTGGAGGTGGTGTGTTTACTAATTATAACAATCAAGTGAAGGGGGCCAGTGGAAGTTCTAATGTTCCTAAACCTGTCAGTAAGCCAATTGTGAAAGAGGGTGATAAGGCGAAGGTTAATAGTGGGTTCAAATGTTATAATTGCCAGGAAATGGGTCATAAAAGCAATGAGTGTCCGAAGCCGAAGAAGAGAACTATGATAGTTGAAGCTGAGGATGAGGATGAAGAAGCTGAGTGTTCTAATTCCTTACCGGTTGAGGAGGAAGACTTGTTATCGGGAGACGAAGGGTATTCACTGATGATGAGGAGGAGTTGTTTGACACCAAAGCAAGAGGAGGAAGACAGTTGGTTGAGGAATAACATATTTCAGTCTACTTGTACTATTTTTGGAAGAGTTTGTAAATTCGTTATTGATGCTGGGAGTTGCGATAACATTATCTCTACAGAGGCAGTAATGAAGTTGGGATTGAAAACCGAGAAGCATCCTAAACCGTACAAGTTAGCTTGGTTGAGGAAAGGAGGTGAGGTAAAAGTTGGAAGGAGAGCTTGTGTTAAATTTTCAATTGGAAAGAAATACAAGGATGAAATTTGGTGCGATGTTGTAGACATGGACGTATGTCATCTGTTGTTGGGCAGACCATGGCAGTTTGATAGAGCAGTTCAACATGATGGTCGTGCTAATGGCTATAGTTTCCTGTTTGAAGGCACTAAAATTACTTTAGTTCCCAAGAAGCAGCAACAGAAAGAAAGCATGCTGGAGGAAATTGAAGAATTGAAAACTCTGTTAACTTTGAAGGAGTTTGTCAAGGAAGTCGAAGAGGAGCCTGAAGTCTATTTGTTAATTGGGCGAGAGTGCAGTGAAGAGATTGAAATTCCTGAGGAAGCAAAGCCAGTTTTGAAAGAGTTTGAGGATGTATTTCCAGAGGAGTTGCCAAAGGAGTTACCGCCATTGAGAGACATTCAACATCAAATTGATCTTGTTCCGGGAGCCGTATTACCGCATAAACCACATTATCGAATGAGTCCGAAGGAACATAAGGAGTTGAGGAGACAGGTGGAAGAGTTACTTGAGCAGGGACGTGTGCAGGAAAGTTTAAGTCCATGTGTTGTGCCAGCTTTATTAGTACCAAAGAAGGACGGGACGTGGAGGATGTGCACTGATAGTCGAGCATTGAATAAGATTACTGTGAGATATAGATTTCCAATGCTGAGGTTGGATGACTTGCTAGATCAGTTGAGTGGGGCTACTATCTTTTCGAAAATTGATTTGAAAAGCGGTTATCATCAAATTCGGATTAGACCTGGAGACGAATGGAAGACAGCTTTCCAGACAAGAGAGGGGTTATACGAATGGTTGGTTATGCCATTTGGTTTGTCAAATGCACCTAGTACATTCATGCGGGTGATGAATCAAATCTTCAGACCATTCATTGGGAAGTTCGTCGTGGTTTATTTCGATGATATTCTGATTTACAGCAGGAGTACGGAGGAGCATATTCAACATTTGAGGTAAGTGTTGATTATTCTTCGTGAGGAACAATTTTATGCTGCTACGAAGAAATGTGTGTTTATGACGCACAGTGTTTTATTTCTGGGTTATGTTGTTTCAGGAGAAGGTATTCAAGTTGATCAGAGTAAAGTTGAGGCAGTCAGAAATTGGCCACAGCCAAAGACAATTACGGAAGTGAGAAGTTTTCATGGGCTAGCGTCATTCTACCGAAGATTCATTCCACACTTCAGTAGCGTAATGGCTCCAGTTACTGATTGCATGAGGGGTAAACAG
Source organism: Allium cepa (assembly GCA_030765085.1). Classification (NCBI taxonomy): domain Eukaryota; kingdom Viridiplantae; phylum Streptophyta; class Magnoliopsida; order Asparagales; family Amaryllidaceae; genus Allium; species Allium cepa. Next base: position 689,451,884 of record CM060937.1, on the reverse strand, counting down.
TTTTCGTGGACAGAAGAAGCCGGAATTTCTTTTGAACGAATCAAAGAACTGTTGACGACAGCGCCAATTCTTGTTTTACCTAATTTTCAGTTGTTGTTTGAACTACACACTGATGCATCAAAGGTTGGGATTGGGGGAGTGTTGAGTCAGCAGAGGAGACCTATTGCATATTTCAGTGAAAAGTTATCAGGGGCAAAGATAAGATACAGTACATATGACGTTGAATTTTACGCTGTTGTGCAAGCTGTTAAGCATTGGAGACACTACCTGTTTCAGAAGGAATTTGTTCTTTACACTGATCATGAAGCTTTGAAGCATTTACAGGGGCAGGATAAAATTTCAGCGAGACATGCATCATGGATTGCATATTTACAGCAGTTTACCTTTGTTGTTAAACACAAATCCGGGATGACGAATCGTGTGGCTGATGCTTTGAGTAGGAGGAATCATTTGTTAACAACATTGAAGGTTGAAGTGACGGGATTTGAATTATTGCCAGAGATGATTGAAGAAGATCCTTACTTTGTGAAATATGTTGAGAAAGTCAAGGAAGGGAGTACCGATGAATTTATGTTGGTTGATGGATTCTTGTTTAAAGGAAATCAGTTATGTATTCCAGAGGGCAGTTTGAGAATGAAAATTATCAAGGAGTTGCATGAAGAAGGCCATGTGGGTAGAGATCGTACATTGCAGTTAATTTCTCAATCTTACTTTTGGCCGTCGATGAGGAAAGAGGTTGAAAGATTTGTGGAGAGATGCCATATTTGCCAGGTTTCGAAGGGAACAGCAACGAATGCAGGGTTGTATATGCCGCTACCTGTACCGTCTAAGCCATGGGTTGATATCAGCATGGATTTCGTTTTGGGTTTGCCAAGAACTCAAAGAGGAAATGATTCTATATTTTTTGTGGTGGACAGGTTTTCGAAGATGACACATTTTATAGCCTGTAAGAAGACAGCGGATGCAGTTCGAGTGGCTCAGTTGTTCTTTAAAGAAATCTATCGTTTACATGGGTTGCCGGAGTCTATTGTTTCCGACAGGGATACCAGATTTTTAAGTCATTTTTGGCTTAGTTTGTGGAAGATGGTGGGAACGAAGCTGAATTTTAGTAGTGCTTATCATCCGCAAACAGATGGACAGACAGAGGTGGTGAATAGATCGTTGGAAAACTTGTTACGATGTCTTGTGAAAGGCAATTTAAAGAGTTGGGATGCGAAGTTGTGTCAAGCTGAATTTGCTCACAATCATGCAAATAAGCGAAGTACAGGCTTCAGTCCATTTCAGATTGTATATTCAAGCTTACCGAAGGGGCCGTTGGATTTGACGATGGTTCCACAACCGAAGGGGACAGTTAAACGAGCTGCTGATTTTGTTGATGGGTTGACGGAATGCCATAGAATCGTTCAGGAACGATTGGGAAAGACAAATGAAAAGTATAAACAAATGGCAGATAAGAAACGAAGAAGTGTAGTCTTCAAAGAAGGTGATTTGGTTTACGCGGTATTGACGGAAGATCGTTTTCCAGTTGGAACTTACAATAAGTTGAAAGCACGAAAGATTGGTCCGGTAGAAATCTTGTAGAGGATCAATGATAATGCGTATCGATTAAGGTTACCGGAAGAGGTCCATACTTTTGATATTTTCAATGTCAAACATTTAATTCCATATTACGGGGAGGAACTTGACGAAGACAACGAAAATGTGAATTCGAGGACGAATTCTTTCCAACAAGGGGAGGATGATGAAGCACTTACCTCGCGGCCGACTCATTCCCATCGCCATCCACTTCCCCACAACTTATCCCCACCGCCGACTCACAGTCCCCTCCATCCACGACCCACGAGTCAATCACGGCCGACTCATCACCATTCGCGACTCATCCCCATCGCCATTTCCCACAACCGCGACTCATTCCCATCCATTTCTCCACGACTCAACCCCTCACCGACCCGCGACTCAACCCCTCACCGACCCACGACTCAACATCACCGACTCACTCCCCTCACGCGGCATCGATTCCAAGCTAAAACCTAAATCGCGATACTGCTGTAAGTCGCGAACGACTTAAGTTTTTCCCTCCGCCTCTTTCATGTGTCGCGTGCGCAACTTAATTTTTTCCTCAATCCTGTAAGTCGCGAAAACTCCTTGTGCCGTGCTTCAGTTAAGTCGCGAACGACTTACTATATGCTCCATAAGTCGCGAATGACTTATTACCGAGTCGTTAAGTCGTTGCCGAGTTTCAGTTGAACCGTAGCCGAGTAGCATAAAGTCGCTGCATTTTTTTTTAAGTCGTGTACCATTGTGTTGTAATTTTTTAAGTCTTGTAGTGAGTTGTAAGCCTATAAATAGGCAAGTCGTGTCATTTGTAAAGTGGTTGAAAATTGAATAAAATTTCTTATTGATTGCTTTGTGCTTTCTTCTCTAATTGGTAGTCGAGTGAAATCTCCTATCTCCACCTACGTCATTCGAGTGCGCTCGAATCTTCGTTTGTGAAGCCAATTCACGGAATCAAGTGCGCTTGATCAACGTCGAAAAATCGTAGATCTTTGTTTCTCGGTATCGTGCGCGATCAACGAGACACACCAGCATCTCCTAATGTAAAAATCCATCCCGTCGTTGAATTGGATTTTGATTCTACATTGTTCTAGGTTGCATCACTATATCCTTCTATTGCCGCAGGATATCCTTTATAAGATAAGCCATAAGTAACGGTTCCTTTCAAATAAGCTAAAACTCTGGAAATAGCTTTCCAATGTTCGGCACCTGGATTACTTGTTAATCGACATAACATGCTTATAACATGTGCTATGTCTTGTCAAGTGAAATGCATAACATACATAAGACTCCCAATAATACTAGAATACTCAAGTTGAGAAATGGTACCTCCAGTATTCTTTTCTAATTTAATACTAGGATCTAAAGGAGTAGGTGCTGGTTTGTCATTATAATGACCATACTTTCAGAGGAACTTCTCAATGTAATGAGATTGTGTTAGAAATAACTCCCCCTCTTTCTTAATAAATTTACTTCCAAGAATTATGTCAACTTGTCCTAGATCTTTCATATCAGATTTAGAAGATAGAAACTTCTTAGTTCATTCACACAGGATATGTTGGAACCAAATATTAGCTTGTCATCAACGTATAAACATATTATAACATAATAATTGTTGTTTGATTTTCTACAAATACATTTATCAGCATCATTAACAATAAATCCATATGACAATGCTATTTTATCAAAATTTTCATGCCATTGCATGGGAGCTTGCTCTAGGCCATAAAGAGACTTTACTATTTTGCAAATTTTCTTTTCTTGGCCTGGGGTTTTGAAACTTTCAAATTGTTCCATATATATCTCTTCTTATAAATCTTCATTTAGAAATGCAGTCTTTACATTCATTTGATGTATGACCAATATATGAATTGATGCAAGTGTTATTAAACAGTGTATAGAAGATATGCGAGCAACTGGAGCATACATATCAAAATAATCTATTCCATGCTTATATCCCTTAGCAACTAATATGGCTTTAAACTTATCAATGGATCCATTTGTATTTAACTTTTTCTTAAATACATTTACATCCTATAGGCTTAGCACAAGGAGATAAATCAATTAAAACACAAGTTTGGTTTAACAATATGGAATTCAATTCATCATTAATAACTTCTTTCCAGAATATTAAATCTCTAGAACTCATAGACTCAGAATAAGTTTTGGGGTCATCGACGTTCATGGCATATCTAGTCACATTAAGGACTTTGTCCTTACTGCCTTCTATAAGATATGTAATGTAGTCAGGACCATAGTCCTTCTCTATTCTTGCTCTTTTACTTCTCCTTTGTTTAGTAGTATTATCTAGTACTGATACTTCCTTGCTATTTTGAGCAGGAGCATAGTCATTATCATTAATATCATCAATCATATTATGTTCTAGACTAGATGATCTCAATGGAATTTTAATAGTTTGATTTTCAAAGAATTCTACATCTATGGATTCTACAACTTCTAAGGTGTCAAGAATTAGGAATCTATAAGTTATTATACTATTAAGTGAATTTCCTATGAAAACACATTTAAATGCCCTATACTAACTTTGGTCGTTTAGGGTCTGGTTTTCTAACATATGCTAAACAACCCTAAACTTTAAATCTTCTAAGATTCGATTTCCTATTAAATCATAATTCATAAGGGGAAAACATTATTCTTTTTAAGTGGTACTCTATTTAAGATATAACATGCAGATAACATAACATCATCCCATAGGTTATAAGGTAAGTTTGAACTTGTGAGCATGGCATTACCATTTCTACTAAAGTTCTATTTTTCTTTTCAGCAATACCATTTTGTTGTGATGTATATGGGGCAGTGCATTGGTGAACTAAACCGTGTTGTTTACAAAACAAGGTGAATTCATTTGAGAAATATTCACCACTTCGATCTGAATGTAATACTTTTATTTTAACTTCTAATTGTGTTTCGACCTATGCTTTGTAAATTTATCAAAGGCCTCATCTTTAGTTTTTATTAGATACACATATGGATATCTAGTATAATCATTAATAAATGTTATATAGTATTGGTTAGCACCATAGGTGGTATGATTTTTTAAGTCACCGACATCACTATATACTAAATCCTGTAAGCCAATTTTCCTTCCTACAGATTTAAAGGATTTTCGGTGTATTTTTGCATGAACACATACTTCATATTTAGAGATAGTATCAAAATCATAATCAGAAATTAATCCTAGTTTATGCATATTTTAAAGGGATTATAATTAACATGTCCTAGTCTACATGCCATAAACTAACAGAATCAACAATATAAATCCCTGTCCAATGAATTTTCCGTTTTTGGACAACACTAACTTATCAAACTCATACACCATTTTGAATCCTACATTGTTAAGACGGCATCCAGAGACCAAATTCTTACACATATCATATATTAGGTACATAAAACAAATTAACTAATGTAAGAACTTTCCCAGAAGTAAATGTAATTTCTGTGGTGCCTTTTCCCAAAACTTTGCTTGGAACCTTATTAGCTCTAGTAACCTTGTCGACTTCTCCATTATTTTCTTCGTAATTCTTAAACAGATTACGTTCTTTGAAAATGGAAATGGTTGCTCCAGTATCAAATCACTAATCATTATCAGCTTCGCTAACGGAGTTCGCCACTTGCACTATAGCCACAAGCGAGTCTTCGATCACATTCACTTTTTGTTGTTTATTGTGCTGATGGCAGTCTCGGGCGTAGTTTAAAGCCGGGCTTATTACAGTAGTAAAAAGCACCTTTCTTTTTGTTGTTGGAATTTTACTTCTTAAATAGTATCTCATCCTTAGGCTTTAATTTTTCCGTAATTTGAACATTATTTGCCTTAGAATGAGACTCGGTTTGCGGATTATCATCTAGTTCGCGTTTATGAGAGTTCTCTTCAATACGAAAATGACACTGTAAACCGTCCAAATCATAATCCGTCTCCGTATGCTTTAATTTTTTCTTATAATCATTCCAAGAATTAGAAAGTCTTGCAATTATAACTCCGACAATAAAAGATTCAAGAAGATTTATTCCAGCGTCTTTAAGTTGATTCACTAATAGTAGAATTTCACTTACTTGTCCAGCTATGGACTTATTTTCAACCATTTTGAAATCCATAAAATTGAAAATAAGGAATTTTTTGTTACTTGCCTCGGATATGCGGTATTTGCTTTCCATTGCAGCCCAGAGTGCCTTTGCAGTTTCAAAAGTCCTATGTGCATTGTAGACAGGAGTAGATAATGCATTCAGAATGTGCCCTCTATGTAGAAAATCATCCTCTTTACGCTTTGCATGTTTTTATTTCAATTTGTCAGTATCTTTATTAGTTTCCTCTGGTATTTCCTCCAAGTTATCTTCAATAATATTGAACAATTTGACCGTGATCAAAAGAGTTACATCGTCTCTTGCCAACGAGTGAAGTTTTCACAATCAAACAGCTCCAATCGCGTTAAATGCTTATTCATAACTTGAAAAGCATTGAGATTGATGAACTCGAACCATCCATGGTTGAGCTAATGTATAAAAATTGTTGGTTAATTGAGTCGATGATTCGAAAATGATTAAGATGATAACTGCTGTACTTTTGACTTCAAGGATCTACTGTGTAGATTCTTTTAGACAATAGTTCAACCAAACAGGTACAGATGGGTTATCGAACTATCGACATCAGGATTCAATGAAGCCTTGGAGTAGCATAATCAGATTCAAAATTTTACGATTTTGATCTGACCAAGAACAATCAAATTTGATCTCTGATGATACAATTTTGTAGAGAATAGAATGAAGAAGAAGAGAATTTGATCTTCAACGTTTCTTGCATTTGCAACACCTCACAAGCGTCGTAAACTGTGGTGAGAGTTAGTGTTCTGCAACACTTTCTGAGCATCGTAGTTTTGGAGGAAGAAAAAGAAGGTACAAAGAGAAGAGAATATTTTTTACACGGTTCCTAGGCGTCACTATTTGTAGTAGTGAGGAAGTGTCCATTCCTCAAGCGTTGCATCCTTTCCAACAATCCAAAGCCGTTATAAATGGTCGTGCCTTTTCATAATGGTTTAAAATTGTTACAAAACGGTCACGTCCCTTCGTTCAAATGATCCGCCAAAAATATCCATTCAAATTCAAATTCTGGATCCGGCCTATTAACAAAAATTAATTCGTTATTTTAGACCCAAATCCGAGCCCGACCTGGTCCGGTCGGTCGGATGGACGGTGGTGGCGGCGCGCACATGGTGGTGATGCATAACTTCCCTCCTCGCATGAAAGCAAAGCTTTGGATGCCCAAAGGCCTAACCTTCCTTAGAAGAATCCATATAAAAATCAATACGTTCTCTTAATTTCCTAGATGTGAGACTATTTATCACCTCTTCTTCCTTCTTCTTCCCTCTTCAAAAACAAACCCAAACCCAAAACTAATGTTGAAAATTTCCAAAATACGTGTCTATCCCCCTATCTAAACATTATAAATTACAAATATAACATTTTTAAGGTTTTTTATTTTCATGATAATTAATTGATAGCTAAACTAAAATAACATAACTCTTAGGTTGACTTCGAAATTGTATCATAAGCACAACTATGCATATCACAAACGTTTCGTAAACTATCTTGTAAAGAAAAATTTGGCATTTAAGCGAACATTCAAATTTTGTGAGTTTTGGCAGGATTTTTGTTTATGGCTTTCTAACTATGGAATCAAATATTCTTTCTAAGGTAGGGAATTTTCTCACTATTCAGTGCGGTAGTACCTAATTATGATTCTAGGATGAGACCGCTTTTTAACATATAAGGATGTATTCAATATGCATTATTTTCTTTCCTTTTATTTCCACTTTTTTCCCTTTTTTAGGAGAAAAAAATGAAAGAAACCATCTTAATCCAAATTCGTTGTCGATGTGTGTTTGTTTTAAACTTAAAAAATGCTTGCTGTAAAATAAAAGCATTCAATATTTATTACGATAAGTGCCTTCTAATGACTATGAGTTATAACCAATAAGATTTAATCATTTTTGTAGTTTAGATATCTACAAAATTGCACAAATAACCAATAAGCATAAACAATCACTCTTAATATTGATCATCAATCAGACAACATGTATCTTATTGCAAGTAAATGTAACCCAAAGATCAACTTCTTTGAAATGTTAAGTTATTTTGAAAAACTATCTCACCTCGAATTCGACGTCGACTAAAAATTGAATAGTCCATCAATCGAATTTTTGGCCACTTTAGGTTTGCAGTAGGATAATCATTTCGAGGTAGTTGTCTCAATGGCACACTAAATTGCACCTTAGTTTCTAAAATCTTTCCTTACGTACATCTGACGCCATGTCCAGAAGAGTTATAGTACATTCCATCGCACGGCTCAACACAGTCACGTTATACAAATGGAGTGTGATTAAGGTTATCGTGAAAAAGAAAGACTCTCCATAAGGATTCTTAGTTAAATTAATTCTAAAAAAGAATATTTCCAGAATGCAATAAACTGAGGGATGTGGAACTGATATCAACGGCTCCATTTCAAAACCATATAAGATGTTAAATCAGCCCATATAATAATATAATTAAAATTTAAGTCTTAAGCTATAGTAAACAAAAGACCTCTCTAAGGGTGAGATAACGGAGAATCTAGATAGTTAGGTTCCAAAACTACTTTTGTGCATATCTTTGTTTCTGTAAGAATTTTTAATGCATATGTTTACCTAAAAAAATTCAAAAATAACATACACAGTCACCGTAGAAATGCAATTTGTAAAGGCCTTTGCTTGGAAATAATCATTTTATGTGTAATACTCATAGAAAGTAATCAGCAAATTTTCAGTTTAATCTGGAATTCGAGTATTCTACTTATTATATATTTTTTCTCTCATAGTCATACTTTCTTTGAGCATCCACAAGGTTGATTTTAGTGGCATCTCATTGTTTTCACTTATTTAAAATTAGACTGCAAATAGAAAAGGATTGATAAGTTGAAAATTTTAGTAAACACTAACAAATTTTCTATATTATTTCAAATTTTCTTCTTTTTTCATTTTTTCTTCACATTCCATGCTATTTATATCTTGAGTAACCCTTATACAATAAACTTGTCATACTTTGGGATATGGTTAATTTTAAAGATTTGCATGGTTTCTATGCCGGTTCAGCTAAACTTATGTAAATCTATGAAATATATGTTTAAAAGGACAAAAAAATTGTATGTTTCCTACAAAATATTGCATCCAACGTACATTAAATTGCTTGAAAATTCTAATTCTTTTAGATATGGGGATAAATTTAGTCATAGGTAACTTTTTCGAACATTGATTTTACTGTAACATAAAGATAAACAACTAATAAATGGAGATTCTTGTGAAACAATGAATACATTATTAGATGATACTTGAACTAAACAAACCAAACATATTATTTAATGGCATACTACTTAACATAAGTGACAGTATATATAAACTACAAAATAAAGAAATAAGACTATCTTTCTTTCAACGTAGAGTGAGAAAGTCAAAAATATTAAGCATCTTACTTTTCTGTTCTTTTTTCTCAAAAGATCGTTTTGTATAATTCAGAGTACATGCATTTGGTATCAATTAAACATCAGTTTGGTTATTTTGGTCATTTAGTAATTTTGGTTCTAAAACAGATAATAATATTTGAAAAAATGACCTGTTTTAAAAGCTTAATTATCATGTAGCACAAATCTCAGTAAATTCAAATCCAAAGTTGAGACAAAATTATTAACAGTTTCGAAAACAAATATTGCTAACCCATATGAACTAAATCATTAAACAAAGGGAAATTGATTACGTAATTTTAAAGAGAAAATGGAATAGAAAATTGAAATTAGAGATATTGGTTACCCATCTAGCAGTGTTGAAATGGTGGAGCTATGCCAGTGAACAACGATGATGGGCGACTCTGATGCTGTGATTGTAGCTAGGTTTCGAAAACCATGACTACATCCTACTCGAACCTTCCACAATGGACCCACGAATCCATCCAACTCAATTCACCACACTGATAAGAAAACGATTGCATCTAGTGAATAAATTTTAGTTATAGTTGATTTTAAAGATTGACAAAAAAGAAGGAGAGAATTGATGAAAAGAGGGAGGAATTAGGATTTCTTATCGTTTGTTGGGGTGGGAGTACGAAAAAGAAATGAGAAAGGAAATATAAGCAGGATAATGAAAACTAGATGATCCGTGAATATAATACTAGGCGTGCCCTTCTCCAGAATGCTACAGTTCCGAATGATTTGGGAAAATAGGAGCATTTCAAATCGAAACGCTAGCAATAAGTGCGTTCAATAGGGGCTTTTCTTGTAGCAGGTAAACTCTTTAGAGATAGGGCTAGAAATACCCTATAATAAGTTTAATGTATTATATACGAGAGCACATATTTGTTCATATTGTAAAAATGTTTTGTATTCAGTTGATTTAATTGTTTAGCGGCTTATGAATTCTGGTTGAAACGTGAGACGTCATGTTTTCGATATGGGTTTCTAAACACTTTAATGAGATAAACCGACATGGCATTGCTTTTGAAAATTGGTAAATGAAATAATTTTATCTAGGAGTATATTTTATATGAAAAGTAGTAATTTTTTGATATTGATATTGTTATTTGGTTGTGATTATTTATTAGGAAGTGACAATATTTATTTATCATTTAGACGATACCTTTTCCAATATAAATCCTCTCTAGAAGTGTATACTAAGGATATTAGGAAGTGTATTCCAATATATATTTGTTGTGATTATTGTTATTTGCTTTAATTTTTTCTTATAATCATTCCAAGAATTAGGAAGCCTTGGAATTATAACTCCGACAATGAAAGATTCAGGAAGATTTATTCTAGCATCTTTAAGTTGATCCATAAATAGTAGAATTTCACTTACTTGTCCAGCTACGGACTTATTTTCAACCTTTTTGAAATCCTTAAAATTGCAAATAAGGAATTTTTTGTTACTTGCCTCGGATATGCGGTATTTGCTTTCTAGTGCAACCCAGATGCCTTTGCAGTTTCCAAAGTCCTATGTGCATTGTAGGCAGGAGTAGATAATGCATTCGGAATGTGCCCTCTATGTAGAAAATCATTCTCTTTACGCTTTGCATGTTTTGATTTCAATTCGTCAGTATCTTTATCAGTTTCCTTTGGTATTTCCTCCAAGTTATCTTCAAGAATATCGAACAATTTGACCATGATCAAAAAGAATTTCATCGTCTCTTTCCAGCGAGTGAAGTTTTCACAATCAAACCGCTCCAATCGCGTTAAATGCAGATTCGTAACTTGAGGAGCATTGAGATTGATGAACTCAAACCATCCATGGTTGAGCTATTGTCTAAAAATTGTTTGGATAATTTTGTTGATGATTCGAGAATGATTAAGATGATAACTGATGTACTTTTGACTTCAAGGATTTACTGTGTAGATTCTTTTAGACAATAGTTCAACCCAACAGGTACAGATGGATTATGGACCTATCGACTTCACGATTCAATGAAGCCTTGGAATAGCATAATCAGATTCAAAATTTTACGATTTAGATCTGACCAAGAACACTTAAATTTGATCTCTGATGATACAATTTAGTAGAGAATAGAATGAAGAAGAAGAGAATTTGATCTGCAACGTTTCTTGCATTTGCAACACCTCACAGGCGTCGCAAATTGCGGTAAAAGTTAGCATTCTGCAACACTTTCTGAGCGTCGCAGTTTTGGAGGAAGAAGAAGAAGGTACAAAGAGAAGAGAATATTTCTTACATGGTTCCTGGACGTCACTATTTATAGTAGTGAGGAAGTGTCCATTCATCAAGCATTGCATCCTTTCCAACAATCCAAAGCCGTTATAAACGGTCGTGCCTTTTCATAACGGTTTAAAATTGTTACAAAATGGTGGCGTTCCTTCGTTCAAATGATCCACCAAAAATATCCATTTAAATTCAAATTCTGGATCCGGCCTATAAACAAAAATTAATTCATCATTTTAGACTCGAATCCGAGTCCGACTCGGTCCGGTCAGTCGGACGGACGGCGGTGGCGGCGCGTGCATGGTGGTGATGCGTAACTTCCCTCCTCACATCAAAGCAAATCTTTGGATGCCAAAAGGGCCTAACCTTCCATAGAGAAATCCATATATAAATCAATATGTTCTCTTAATTTCCTAGATGTGAGACTATTCATTCGCTCTTCTTCCTTCTTCTTCCCTCTTCAAAAATAAACCCAAGCGCAAAACTAATTTTGAAAATTTCCAACATACGTGTATATCACCCTATCTAAACATTATAAATTACAAATATAACATTTTTAAGGTTTTCTATTTTCATGGTAACTAATTGATAGCTAAACTAAAGTGACATAGCTCTTAGGTTGACTTCGAAATTGTATCATAAGCACAACTACGTATATCACAAGCGTATCGTAAACTATCTTGTAAAGAAAAAGTTGGCATTTAAGCGAACATTCAAATTTTGTGAGTCTTGACAGGATTTTTGTTTATGGCTTTCTAACTATGGAATCAAATGATCTTTCTAAGGTAGGGAATTTTCTCACTATTCAGTGCGGCAGTACCTAATTATGATTCTAGGATTAGACCGCTTTTTAACATATAAGGGTGTATTCAATATGCATTATTTTCTTTTCTTTCATTTCCACTTTTTAGGAGAAAAAAATGAAATAAACCATCTTAATCCAAATTCATTGTCGATGTGTGTTTGTTTTAAACTTAAAAAAATGCTTGCTGTAAAATAGAAGCATTCAACATTTATTACGATAAGTGCCTTCAAATGACTATAAGTTCTAACTAATAAGATTCAATCATTTTTGTAGTTTAGATATCTACAACATTGCACAAATAACCAATAAGCATAAACAATCACTCTTAATATTGATCATCAATCAGACAACAGATATCTTATTGCAAGTAAATGTAACCCAAAGATCAACTTTTTGAAATGTTAAGTTATTTTGAAAAACTATTTCACCTCGAATTCGGCATTGACCAAAAATTAAATAGTACATCAATTGAATTTCTACCCACTTCAGGTTTGCAGTAGGTTAATCATTTCGAGCTGGATGTCTCAGTGGCACACCAAAATGCACCTTAGTTTCTAAAATATTTCCTTACGTACATCTGACGCCATGTCCAGAAGAGTTATAGTACATTCCATGCATAGTATGGCTCACCATAGTCACCTAATACAAATGGAGTGTGATTAAGTTGATTGTGAAAAAGAAAGACTCTCCATAAGGATTCTTAGTTAACTTAATTCTGAAAAAGAGTATTTCCAGAATGCAATAAACTAAGGGATGTGGAACTGATATCTAAGGCTCCATTTCAAAACCATATAAGATGTTAAATCAGCCCATACAATAATATAATTAAAAAAATTAAGTCTTAAGCTATAGTAAACAAAAGACCACTCTAAGGGTGAGATAACGTAGAATCCAGACAGTTGGGTTCCAAAACTACCTTTGTGCATATCTTTGTTTCTAAAAGAATTCTTAATGCATCTGTTTACCTAAAGCAATTCAAAAATAACATACACAGTCACCGCAGAAATGCAATTTGTAAAGGCCTTTGCTTGGAAATAATTCTTTTATGTGTAATACTCATAGAAAGTAATCAGCAAATTTTCAGTTTAATCTGGAATTCAAGTATTCTACTTATTATATATTTTTTCTCTCATAGTCATACTTTCTGTGAGCATCCACAAGGTTGATTTTAATAGCATATAATTGTTTTCACTTATTTAGAATTAGACTGCAAATAGAAAGGATTGATAAGTTGAACTTTTTTAGCAAACACTAACAAAATTTCTATATTATTTCGAAGTTTCTTCTCTTTTTCATTTTTCTTCACATTCCATGCTAAAAAATTAACTTTATATCTTAATTAACCCTTATACATTAAACTTGTCATACTTTGGGATATGGTTAAGTTTAAAGATTTGCATGGTTTCTATGCCGATTCAGCTAAATTTATGTAAAATTATGTAATATATGTTTAAAAGGACAAAAAAATCGTATGTCTCCCATAAAATATTATATCCAACGTACATTAAATTGCTTGAAAATTCTAGTTTTATTAGATTTGCGGATAAATTTAGTCATAGTTAACTTCTTCGAACATCGATTTTATTGTAACATAAAGATAAACAACTAATAAATGGAGATTCTTGTGAAACAATGAATACATTATTAAATAATACTTGAACTAAACAAACCGAACATATTATTTAATGGCATGCTACTTAACATAAGTGACAGTATATATAAACTAAAAAAAAGAAACAAGACTGCTTTCTTTCAATGTAGAGTGAAAAAGTCAAAAATATTACGCATCTTATTTTTCTGTTCTTTTTTCTCAAAAGATCGTTTTGTATAATTCCGAGTACATGCATTTGGTATCAATTAAAAATCAGTTTGGTTAGTTTGGTCATTTAGTAATTTTGGTTCTAAAACAGATAATTATATTTGAAAAAATGACCTGTTTTAAAAGCTTAATTATCATGTAACACAAATCTCAGTAATTTCATAGTCCAAAGTTGAGACAAAATTATTAACAGTTTCGAAAACAAACATTGCTAACCTATATGAACTAAACCATTAAACAAAGGAAAATCGATTATGTAATTTTAAAGAGAAAATGGAATAGAAAATTGAAATTAGAGTTATTGGTTACCCGTCGTAGCAGTGTTGAAATAGTGGAGCTAAGCTAGTGAACAACGATGATGGGCGACTCCGATGCTGTGATTGTAGCTAGGGTTCGAAAACCATGACTATATCCTACTCGAAGCTTCCATAACGGACCCACGAATCCATCCGACTCAATTCACCACATTGATAAGAAAATGATTTGAGCTAGTGAATAAATTTTAGTTATAGTTGATTTTAAAGGTTGACGAAAAAGAAGGAGAGAATTGATGAAGTGAGGGAGGAACTAGGATTTCTTATTGTTTGTTGGGGTAGGAGTAGGAAGAAGAAACGAGAAAGGAAATATGAGCGGGATAATGAAAACTAGATGATCCGTGAATATAATACTAGGCGTGCCCTTCTCCAGAATGCGACAGGTCCAAATGATTTGGGAAAATAGTGGCATTTCAAATTGAAACGCTAGCAATAAGTGCATCCAATAGGGGCTTTTCTTGTAGAAGGTAAACTCATAAGAGATAGTGCTAATAATACCCTATAATAAGTTGAGTGTATTATATATGAGAGCACATATTTGTTCGTATTATAAAAATGTTTTATATTCCGTTGATTTAATTGTTTAGTGGCTTATGAATTCTAGTTGAAATGTGAGACGCCATGGTTTCAATAAAGGTTTCTAAACACTTTAATGAGATAAACCGACATGACATTGTTTTTGAAAATCGGTAAATGAAATAATTTTATCTAGGAGTATATTTTATATGAAAAGGAGTAATTTTTCGAAATTGATATAGTTATTTGGTCGTTATTATTTATTAGGAAATGACAACATTTATTTATCATTTAGACAATACCTTTTCCAATATAAATCCTCTCTAAAAGTGTATTCTAAGGATATTTTACTATATTCAGGTAGTAAGGAATAGTACACAAGGAGGACATGGATGGGGAAATCGAATTAAGCAACCTCTAAGGATGCAAGGCTTATAGTCTAGTCGCCGCAGTAGCTGTTGGTCTAGAGGAAGAAGTTTTTGATGTTTGGAAGAAGCCAGCAACTTCTCCAAAGTGCAGCAACAACAGCGGCAAGTGTAAAAAGAGAAAATTTCTATCGCACTGGAACAAGCCTTGCGAGGATAAATTAGGAGAGGATGTCTCATAAATTTTTTTTTCAAAAAACGAAAAGAGATTACTTACTACTCGTGTCATAGGACAGGGTATACTATGGAATATTGTCTAGAAGGAGAGGAGGACCCAGTAGCTCCTGAAGTTTGGGAAAAGCTTTGTCTGCCAAAAACTAGGAACATCAAGAACAATTGCCCTCATATGGAGAGGGTATAGCTGGCCAAAGGTTTTATTGAAAAAAGAAAACCATCTCCCTCGAGAGAAAAATATGATCAGGAAAGATGACTTGGGAAGATGTGTAGAACCTTGGGTACAGATATGTATTTTAGTAGGAACTCCTGGTATGCATTGTGATTTTAGAAATTTTGTATAGTGTATCCTTAGATATGTTTTGGTATGATACGTAGTTACTGTTGTCTCTTTGTAAACTATTTCTTTTAACTTAGAGAATAGCTAGTAAGGGTTCAAAATTATTCATTTTGAAAGATGGAGAAGAAAAAAAAGAGTTTTAATAACTTTTGAACAACCTTAATAATATCTAAGAAAAGTTTTAAATGAGTCAAAGTGGTTGGATGGTGGTTGTTATGCACCTTTAACATTTTTAGCTTCACTCAATCAGAACAGAGTGGTAGAGAGATGAATTCGAGTGGTCGGGTTACACTCCCTCACTTATTGATAATCGCATCCACACTCCGGGGATTTTACTTGCATGTGGGCGGTCGATCATGCTTGTTTAATGTTTAAAGTTACGTCCACTAACCGAGGACTTTAGTCAGTTTTCTAGCGGTCAATCACACTCATTTAAATGATCAGGTCCGTGTCCGTACTTTGGGGACTTAGATTTAGTTGTGGGTGATCGGTCACACCGAGTTGATGTTTATAGCCCAGTCCACAGTCTGGGGACTTCGAGTTAGTCAATAGACGGTGATCACATCTGTTTTGAGTTTTAGGATTTCATTCGCACTCTAGGACCGATGGATTTATCAGGATCGTGGACGGTCATGTCACATCCACCATGAGTTAACAAGCGAGGTCATTAGGCAGATGGATCCATCCTCCTCGGGCATGGATTAAATACGAGAAAATTCATTAGGTGGACGGATCCACCTTCTTGGAGCCCATATTTGCAAGTTTATACTCTTGCTCACACTCTAGGAGCCGTAGTTAGTTAGAGGATTGTCGTGTATCAATCCTTTTGGGCTTCAGTGCAATAGCTCTCCCCTAAGCTTGAGTTTCACTTGGCGGGTGACCTGTTGTATCATAGTTACTACCTATTTGAATTAGTCCCACCGTAGGATGGGACTTAGCTCTCCATGCATTGTGATCATTGTACGATGTATTTTAAGAATCACTGCTCTAGCTCGAAGAGATTGCATTTTATTACTGAAATAAGAAAGTATAGCAAAGTCAGTTGCCTTATTACAAATTAAAATTTCAAAATGCATAAACCACTTGTAAATGAAAAGCAGACTGAACGAATAAATAAAGCCTATTATGTGTAGTAGTGACAAAGACTCTCGCTATTCCTGGCTCTCAGCAAAGTGAGACCATCAACGGTTGATAATTTAAACGTTCCATCTTCGATTATTCGTTCAATAAGATACGGTCCTTCCCACATAGGTTTCACATGCAAAGGGATAGGGTAAATCCTCTTAAAAACTAGGTCACCAAGTTCAAAGGTTTGCGGTCGGATCTTAGCATTGTACAATCGGGCGACTCATCTTCGATGCGCGGCTACCCTCAAATCATTCTCCTCACGCTTCTTATCTAATAATCCAGAGATCCGACAAGCAATATAGCATTTGTTTTCGAACCATAATAAGTGACATGATGATAAGGTACTTCCAATTCGACTAGAATGACGGCTTATGAGCCCTAGGAAAGTGAAAATGGAGTGTGGCCGGTCGCGGACATGTGGGTTGTTCGATATGCCCATAGGGCCATAGGAAGTTCATTGACCCATTTGCCCTCAAACTTTTTCCAATCGTTACTTTAGAATGGACTTTATAACTTTGTTAACAGCTCTGACCTTCTCATTCGCTTAAGGGTGTGCGGCTGTAAAGAACTTCTTTTGGATATGGAATCGCTGATAGAAATTCTTGAACTCGACACCATCGAATTGGGTTCCGTTGTCAATGATGATGGTGTGAGGGTGACCAAATCGACAGATAATGTCACGTACCTCAAAGTTAATCACTTTCTTCGTCGTGATAGTAGCAAGGGGCTCGGCTTCCGCCCATTTAGTAAATTATTCAACTGCAATGATGGCGTACTTCGTGCCACCTTTATCTAGAGGTATAGACCCAATAACATTGATAACCCACATTGCGAATGGCCAAGGACTGACCATCTGAGTTATTTCGATAGGTGGTTTTCTTAGAATCCGAGCATGCTTTTGACATCTGTCACATTTCCTGGCATAATCTAATGCATCGCAATTTGCAGTCGACCATTGATAACTATATCAGAGCACTTTCTTAGCAAGGGCTTGCCTTCTAGTTTGATCGCCACATTCTCTTTCATGCACATCATGTAATACTCACTTAATCTCATCGTGGGCGATACACCGAAGTAAAGGAATAGAGTATCCTCTCCTTTACATACCTTCATTTTGAATATTAAACCGCGAAGCCTTCCGAAGAACTTGTCTTTTCTCACTCCTGCTCTCTGGCAGGGACCCATGCACAAGATACTTCCTGAACGGGGCCATCCATGATTCCTTATCGGGTATGACTTCATGTTCCCAATTGGTCTCCATTTGATCAATACTCGAGGAAGATAGTGTCTCTATGTGAACGAGTCCTATTTGATGCGCCTCACCGATGTTGGCTAATTTTACCAAAGAATCGGCCTTCTGATTGTGTTCTCGAGATATGCAATAGATGGCATAATAGTCGAACTGATTCAATATTTCCTGGACCCGAGCAAGATAAGCAGCCGGTCTCTGGTCTCTGGCCTGGTATTCCCCCCGAACTTGGCACACGACTAATTGTGAATCGTAGTAATCTCCATGACAATAATTTTCAAGTCTTTGGTGAGTCTGAGTCCAAAAAATAAAGCCTTGTGTTCGACCTCGTTGTTAGTCGCATGGAAATCAAACTTCAAAGCATAGCATATTGATCGGCCTTCAGGAGTTTCGAGCATAATTCCAGCGCCTGAGCAACGGTCATTTGATGCCCCATCAGTATCAGCTTCCAAACATATTTGGGAGATTCACTCAAGTCCTTAGGGATAGTGAATTCGACGATGAAGTCCGCTAGGACTTGTCCTTGAATAGCTCGCCTCGGTGTGTAAGTGATGTCAAACTGACTCTACTCGATATTCCACTTGGGTAACCTACCAGACGTCTCAAGCGACGTAAGGATCTGTCGTAATGGCTAGTCGGTGTAGATAGTGATCGGATGAGCCTGGAAATCCGGGCGAAGCTTCCTTACAGCAACATAATAAGCTAAATTTTCCAACTTTCGATAATTTCTCTCTGCTCCGGTCGGCCGTTTGTTGATGTAATAGACTATCCATTGTATCCGATCCTCCTCCCTAAACAAAGCAGCAGTGATGGCATTTTGTGACATCGCCAAGTAGCTGTACAATCTCTCGTGATTAATGGGCTTTGACAGAATAAGTGGTATGGATAAGTGTTGAACCAATGCTCGGAGTGTACCTTCACATTCTATAGTCCATTCAAAGTTCCATTTGCCTTTCCTGATTAGGTCGAAGAAGGGGATGCATTTTTCGGTGGACTTTGAGATGAATCTCCTCAGCGCTGCTACCTTCCCGTTGAGGCTTTGAACTTACTTTATGGCCCTTGGGGTCTCAAGATTTCTAATTTCCCAGATCTTATCGAGATTGGCTTCGATTCCCCCAGCATTAACAATGAATCCAAGGAACTTTCTGGACGCAACCCCAAAGTGACACTTTAATGGGTTGAGCTTCATTCTTTACACTTGAAGGATGTTGAACATCATTTTCAGGTCTTTGTTATGAGTGGTGGAGAATTGTGACTTTACAAGCATGTCGTCTACATATACCTCCATAGTTTTTCCTATCTTGTTAGCAAATATTCGATTGACTAGCCATTGGTATGTAGCACTAGCATTTTTGAGTCCAAACGGCATGACTTTGTAGCAATAAATCCTAGATTGGTGATGAAGCTAGTATGCTCCTAACCGGGCAGGTGCATGGGAATCTTATTGTAGCCGGAATATGCATCCATGAAAAACAAGAGCTCACGTCTGGCTGTTGAGTCTACAAGTTGATTAATTTGTGGAAATGGAAAACTGTCTTTGGGGCAAGCTTTATTCAAGTCTGAGTAGTCAAAGCAAAGCAATGCTTTGGGTGCCCAAAGGGCCAACCTTCCGAAGATAAATCCATATATAAATCAATATATTCTCTCAATTTCCTAGAGGTGGGATTATTCATCCTTGCTTTTTTCCTTCTTCTTCCCTCTTCAAAAACAAACCCAAACCCAAAACTAATTTTAAAAATTTCCAACAATTTCCCACATTATCAAAGTAAGTAAAATAAATAAAATAAACGTCTGTATTACTAGAGTGACTATGATGAAGCACTTACCTCGCGGCCGACTCATCCCCATCGCCATCCACTTCCCCACAACTTATCCCCACCGCCGACTCACAGTCCCCTCCATCCACGACCCACGAGTCAATCACGACCGACTCATCACCATTCGCGACTCATCCCCATCGCCATTTCCCACAACCGCGACTCATTCCCATCCATTTCTCCACGACTCAACCCCTCACCGACCCGCGACTCAACCCACCAACAACCCACGACTCAACATCACCGACTCACTCCCCTCACGCGGCATCGATTCCAAGCTAAAACCTAAATCGCGATACTGCTGTAAGTCGCGAACGACTTAAGTTTTTCCCTCCGCCTCTTTCATGTGTCGCGTGCGCAACTTAATTTTTTCCTCAATCCTGTAAGTCGCGAAAACTCCTTATGCCGTGCTTCAGTTAAGTCGCGAACGACTTACTATATGCTCCATAAGTCGCGAATGACTTATTACCGAGTCGTTAAGTCGTTGCCGAGTTTCAGTTGAACCGTAGCCGAGTAGCATAAAGTCGCTGCATTTTTTTTAAGTCGTGTACCATTGTGTTGTAATTTTTTAAGTCTTGTAGTGAGTTGTAAGCCTATAAATAGGCAAGTC
This sequence comes from Allium cepa, assembly GCA_030765085.1. NCBI lineage: Eukaryota > Viridiplantae > Streptophyta > Magnoliopsida > Asparagales > Amaryllidaceae > Allium > Allium cepa. The sequence goes on along the minus strand of CM060937.1, from coordinate 689,431,390 downwards.
GTGTCATTTGTAAAGTGGTTGAAAATTGAATAAAATTTCTTGTTGATTGCTTTGTGCTTTCTTCTCTAATTGGTAGTCGAGTGAAATCTCCTATCTCCACCTACGTCATTCGAGTGCGCTCGAATCTTCGTTTGTGAAGCCGATTCACGGAATCAAGTGCGCTTGATCAACGTCGAAGAATCGTAGATCTTTGTTTCTCGGTATCGTGCGCGATCCACGAGACGAAGGTAGCTAGAATCCGGCATCTTTGGATCAACGGATTTGGACATTGCAGTATTTTCAAATCACCGATTGCTACATTTCATAAATTGAAGTTTGTTTTGAAATATCCGCTGCGTCAGTTTGGTATCAGAGCTTGTTTTAGCCAATCATAGCTAAATCGGGTCTTGGAGCCAAGTATTCGAAGTTTGAAGTTTATATTCGTCGTGTTCATATTGAAATTGCAACAAGTTGAAGTTTTTGATCCATCTCATTTTGGATCTAGAGTTTGTTGAAGGTGTTTGAATTTGCGAGGGAGAGATTTCACGCCAAAGTGAAGTTCGAAGCAAGCTTGAAGCCGTGCTAGTTGATTTGAATTGTAGCTTTGGAGTTGTTTTGTTGAAGATTTTTGAAGTTTGATTTGTTGAAGTTTATTGTTTAAAGATTTTGCGAAGTTCAATCATGCCACCGAGACGAGCTCAACGTCATCGCAATATTAATGCCTTGTATGGAAGAGAGGAGGCCGATGAAATGGAGCAACGAATCCACGAGAGCTTTACTGAAAAGTTGAACGAAGGAATTGGTCGATTAGAGAGAATGATGCTTGAAATGAATCAAAGTAGAAGAAGAATTTCACCTGAATCAAACCGTGGGGGTAGTAGAGTTTCATCACATTCAGAACGGGAGAGGAGAGAAAGTCAAGAGCATAGAAGTGTTGATAATCGAAGTAGGAGGAATGTTGATGATCGGGATCGAAGGGTTGTTGGTAGTAGGAGTGGTGGTAGAGATGTTGGAGGACGTGAACGACAACGATATACTTCAGATTTTGATGAGGAATTTGTTGGCGACAGAGGGAGTATGCATCGAGATAGAGAACAAATACGGCGTCAGTATCGAGATGTAGATGATGATCGTCGATGGGAATCGGGAATGAAGATGGAGATTCCAGAATTTAAAGGCGGGATGGTTGCTGAGGAGTTCTTAGACTGGTTATCTAATGTTGAAGAAATCTTTGATTTCAAGGAAGTGCCGGAGAATCGTCGAGTGAAGTTGGTTGCTACTAGATTGAGGGGAAGAGCATTGGCATGGTGGCAGCAAACTAAACTTACACGAGAACGGATGGGGAAGTCGAAGGTTGTTGAGTGGGATAAGATGAAGAAGTTGATGAGATCTACTTTCTTACCTTACAACTATCAATCACTTAAGTACCAGAGGTTGCAGAATCTGAGGCAAGGGACAAAGTCTGTTAGTGATTATGCTGATGAATTTTACCAACTCATTGCCAGGAACGATATTATAGAGACTGAAGAACAGTTAACTGCTAGATTCATTGGGGGATTGAGAATGCAGATCCAGGATATGGTTAATATGTTTGATCCAAGATCTGTAGAAGAGGCACATCAGAAAGCGTTAGCTTGGGAGAAGCAGGGAAGACGTGGAGGTGGTGTGTTTACTAATTATAACAATCAAGTGAAGGGGGCCAGTGGAAGTTCTAATGTTCCTAAACCTGTCAGTAAGCCAACTGTGAAAGAGGGTGATAAGGCGAAGGTTAATAGTGGGTTCAAATGTTATAATTGCCAGGAAATGGGTCATAAAAGCAATGAGTGTCCGAAGCCGAAGAAGAGAACTATGATAGTTGAAGCTGAGGATGAGGATGAAGAAGCTGAGTGTTCTAATTCCTTACCGGTTGAGGAGGAAGACTTGTTATCGGGAGACGAAGGGTATTCACTGATGATGAGGAGGAGTTGTTTGACACCAAAGCAAGAGGAGGAAGACAGTTGGTTGAGGAATAACATATTTCAGTCTACTTGTACTATTTTTGGAAGAGTTTGTAAATTCGTTATTGATGCTGGGAGTTGCGATAACATTATCTCTACAGAGGCAGTAAAGAAGTTGGGATTGAAAACCGAGAAGCATCCTAAACCGTACAAGTTAGCTTGGTTGAGGAAAGGAGGTGAGGTAAAAGTTGGAAGGAGAGCTTGTGTTAAATTTTCAATTGGAAAGAAATACAAGGATGAAATTTGGTGCGATGTTGTAGACATGGACGTATGTCATCTGTTGTTGGGTAGACCATGGCAGTTTAATACAGCAGTTCAACATGATGGTCGTGCTAATAGCTATAGTTTCCTGTTTGAAGGCACTAAAATTACTTTAGTTCCCAAGAAGCAGCAACAGAAAGAAAGCAAGCTGGAGGAAATTGAAGAATTGAAAACTCTGTTAACTTTGAAGGAGTTTGTCAAGGAAGTCGAAGAGGAGCCTGAAGTCTATTTGTTGATTGGGCGAGAGTGCAGTGAAGAGATTGAAATTCCTGAGGAAGCAAAGCCAGTTTTGAAAGAGTTTGAGGATGTATTTCCAGAGGAGTTGCCAAAGGAGTTACCGCCATTGAGAGACATTCAACATCAAATTGATCTTGTTCCGGGAGCCGTATTACCGCATAGACCACATTATCGAATGAGTCCGAAGGAACATGAGGAGTTGAGGAGACAGGTGGAAGAGTTACTTGAGCAGGGACGTGTGCAGGAAAGTTTAAGTCCATGTGTTGTGCCAGCTTTATTAGTACCAAAGAAGGACGGGACGTGGAGGATGTGCACTGACAGTCGAGCATTGAATAAGATTACTGTGAGATATAGATTTCCAATGCCGAGGTTGGATGACTTGCTAGATCAGTTGAGTGGGGCTACTATCTTTTCGAAAATTGATTTGAAAAGCGGTTATCATTAAATTCGGATTAGACCTGGAGACGAATGGAAGACAGCTTTCAAGACAAGAGAGGGGTTATACGAATGGTTGGTTATGCCATTTGGTTTGTCAAATGCACCTAGTACATTCATGCGGGTGATGAATCAAATCTTCAGACCATTCATTGGGAAGTTCGTCGTGGTTTATTTCGATGATATTCTGATTTACAGCAGGAGTACGGAGGAGCATATTCAACATTTGAGGTAAGTGTTGATTATTCTTCGTGAGGAACAATTTTATGCTGCTACGAAGAAATGTGTGTTTATGACGCACAGTGTTTTATTTCTGGGTTATGTTGTTTCAGGAGAAGGTATTCAAGTTGATCAGAGAAAAGTTGAGGCAGTCAGAAATTGGCCACAGCCAAAGACAATTACGGAAGTGAGAAGTTTTCATGGGCTAGCGTCATTCTACCGAAGATTCATTCCACACTTCAGTAGCGTAATGGCTCCAGTTACTGATTGCATGAAGGGTAAACAGTTTTCGTGGACAGAAGAAGCCGGAATTTCTTTTGAACGAATCAAAGAACTGTTGACGACAGCGCCAATTCTTGTTTTACCTAATTTTCAGTTGTTGTTTGAACTACACACTGATGCATCAAAGGTTGGGATTGGGGGAGTGTTGAGTCAACAGAGGAGACCTATTGCATATTTCAGTGAAAAGTTATCGAGGGCAAAGATAAGATACAGTGCATATGGCGTTGAATTTTACGCTGTTGTGCAAGCTGTTAAGCATTGGAGACACTACCCGTTTCAGAAGGAATTTGTTCTTTACACTGATCATGAAGCTTTGAAGCATTTACAGGGGCAGGATAAAATTTCAGCGAGACATGCATCATGGATTGCATATTTACAGCAGTTTACCTTTGTTGTTAAACACAAATCCGGGATGACGAATCGTGTGGCTGATGCTTTGAGTAGGAGGAATCATTTGTTAACAACATTGAAGGTTGAAGTGACGGGATTTGAATTATTGCCAGAGATGATTGAAGAAGATCCTTACTTTGTGAAATATGTTGAGAAAGTCAAGGAAGGGAGTACCGATGAATTTATGTTGGTTGATGGATTCTTGTTTAAAGGAAATCAGTTATGTATTCCAGAGGGCAGTTTGAGAATGAAAATTATCAAGGAGTTGCATGAAGAAGGCCATGTGGGTAGAGATCGTACATTGCAGTTAATTTCTCAATCTTACTTTTGGCCGTCGATGAGGAAAGAGGTTGAAAGATTTGTGGAGAGATGCCATATTTGCCAGGTTTCGAAGGGAACAGCAACGAATGCAGGGTTGTATATGCCGCTACCTGTACCGTCTAAGCCATGGGTTGATATCAGCATGGATTTCGTTTTGGGTTTGCCAAGAACTCAAAGAGGAAATGATTCTATATTTGTTGTGGTGGACAGGTTTTCGAAGATGACACATTTTATAGCCTGTAAGAAGACAGCGGATGCAGTTCGAGTGGCTCAGTTGTTCTTTAAAGAAATCTATCGTTTACATGGGTTGCCGGAGTCTATTGTTTCCGACAGGGATACCAGATTTTTAAGTCATTTTTGGCTTAGTTTGTGGAAGATGGTGGGAACGAAGCTGAATTTTAGTAGTGCTTATCATCCGCAAACAGATGGACAGACAGAGGTGGTGAATAGATCGTTGGAAAACTTGTTACGATGTCTTGTGAAAGGCAATTTAAAGAGTTGGGATGCGAAGTTGTGTCAAGCTGAATTTGCTCACAATCATGCAAATAAGCGAAGTATAGGCTTCAGTCCATTTCAGATTGTATATTCAAGCTTACCGAAGGGGCCGTTGGATTTGACGATGGTTCCACAACCGAAGGGGACAGTTAAACGAGCTGCTGATTTTGTTGATGGGTTGACGGAATGCCATAGAATCGTTCGGGAACGATTGGGAAAGACAAATGAAAAGTATAAACAAATGGCAGATAAGAAACGAAGAAGTGTAGTCTTCAAAGAAGGTGATTTGGTTTACGCGGTATTGACGAAAGATCGTTTTCCAGTTGGAACTTACAATAAGTTGAAAGCACGAAAGATTGGTCCAGTAGAAATCTTGAAGAGGATCAATGATAATGCGTATCGATTAAGGTTACCGGAAGAGGTCTATACTTCTGATATTTTCAATGTCAAACATTTAATTCCGTATTATGGGGAGGAACTTGACGAAGACAACGAAAATGTGAATTCGAGGACGAATTCTTTCCAACAAGGGGAGGATGATGAAGCACTTACCTCGCGGCCGACTCATCCCCATCGCCATCCACTTCCCCACAACTTATCCCCACCGCCGACTCACAGTCCCCTCCATCCACGACCCACGAGTCAATCACGGCCGACTCATCACCATTCGCGACTCATCCCCATCGCCATTTCCCACAACCGCGACTCATTCCCATCCATTTCTCCACGACTCAACCCCTCACCGACCCGCGACTCAACCCCTCACCGACCCACGACTCAACATCACCGACTCACTCCCCTCACGCGGCATCGATTCCAAGCTAAAACCTAAATCGCGATACTGCTGTAAGTCGCGAACGACTTAAGTTTTTCCCTCCGCCTCTTTCATGTGTCGCGTGCGCAACTTAATTTTTTCCTCAATCCTGTAAGTCGCGAAAACTCCTTGTGCCGTGCTTCAGTTAAGTCGCGAACGACTTACTATATGCTCCATAAGTCGCGAATGACTTATTACCGAGTCGTTAAGTCGTTGCCGTGTTTCAGTTGAACCGTAGCCGAGTAGCATAAAGTCGCTGCATTTTTTTTTAAGTCGTGTACCATTGTGTTGTAATTTTTTAAGTCTTGTAGTGAGTTGTAAGCCTATAAATAGGCAAGTCGTGTCATTTGTAAAGTGGTTGAAAATTGAATAAAATTTCTTATTGATTGCTTTGTGCTTTCTTCTCTAATTGGTAGTCGAGTGAAATCTCCTATCTCCACCTACGTCATTCGAGTGCGCTCGAATCTTCGTTTGTGAAGCCAATTCACGGAATCAAGTGCGCTTGATCAACGTCGAAAAATCGTAGATCTTTGTTTCTCGGTATCGTGCGCGATCAACGAGACGAAGATAGCTAGAATCCGGCATCTTTGGATCAACAGATTTGGGCATTGCAGTATTTTCAAATCACCGATTGCTACATTTCATAAATTGAAGTTTGTTTTGAAATATCCGCTGCGTCAGACTACCTACATACTCAAGTGGGATCAAGCCAATATAGTTCCAAGGTCAAGTTTCGCACCATCGTGAAAACCAATACATAAATGATAGGTATCTTTTGAATTTAAACCTTTACTTAGTGTAAACCATTCAAAATTCTATCGAGGTCTATGGTGAACGTATCTTTGAACCAAGTAACCCTAGTGATAGTACCGAAACAGTCACACATACAGATTTCCGTATATAGAGTGTTCTGTATGCTCAACACATTAATGGCCATATGCTTTAATCCTGAATTCATGAGTCTACTTTAGAAAGCAGTCTTACTTTCTGAGGAAACAGTCTGTTTTCCATACGCATAGAGGTAAGTCTCTTAAGATGTTTCTACGATACACCTTTTAAGGTAATAGACTTATTAAGGATATATTATCCATCCTTTGTTCTTGCAGAATCCAACAATAAAAATTATGGGATTATTGATTTAGTGTTCCGTAATCATTTTCTTAACTTGTTGGTACCCATTGAACTTTGTCTATTCTTTTCAAAACATAAGTTGGGTTTCTGTTAAGGATGATCAACCTTCATTCACAGACCTTAGTCCCATTTCCTTTGATTTTATAGAAACCATTGCTTTTGGAAGACTCTTTGTGAGTGGGTCAGCTAAGTTTTTCTTTGTTTTTATGCAATCAACAGTTATTCCTCCACTTTTGAGTAACTGCCTGATCATTTGATGTCTTAGACTCGCAAGTCTTGACTTCCCATTATATGTCTTATTAGAAACATTATATATTATAGCCTGATTATCACAATTAATCAAGACTGCTGGGAAATGGCTTCTTCCATAATGGGATTTCTATTAATAAATTACTAAGCCATTCTGCTTCATTACAAGCATCTACTAATGCAATCAACTCTAACAACATTGTTGAATCAAATATACAGGTTTGTTTCTTGGAAAACCATGACACACCAGCATCTCCTAATGTAAAAATCCATCCCGTCGTTGAATTGGATTTTGATTCTACATTGTTCTAGGTTGCATCACTATATCCTTCTATTGCCGCAGGATATCCTTTATAAGATAAACCATAAGTAACGGTTCCTTTCAAATAAGCTAAAACTCTGGAAATAGCTTTCCAATGTTCGGCACCTGGATTACTTGTTAATCGACATAACATGCTTATAACATGTGCTATGTCTTGTCAAGTGAAATGCATAACATACATAAGACTCCCAATAATACTAGAATACTCAAGTTGAGAAATGGTACCTCCAGTATTCTTTTCTAATTTAATACTAGGATCTAAAGGAGTAGGTGCTGGTTTGTCATTATAATGACCATACTTTCAGAGGAACTTCTCAATGTAATGAGATTGTGTTAGAAATAACTCCCCCTCTTTCTTAATAAATTTACTTCCAAGAATTATGTCAACTTGTCCTAGATCTTTCATATCAGATTTAGAAGATAGAAACTTCTTAGTTCATTCACACAGGATATGTTGGAACCAAATATTAGCTTGTCATCAACGTATAAACATATTATAACATAATAATTGTTGTTTGATTTTCTACAAATACATTTATCAGCATCATTAACAATAAATCCATATGACAATGCTATTTTATCAAAATTCTCATGCCATTGCATGGGAGCTTGCTCCAGGCCATAAAGAGACTTTACTATTTTGCAAATTTTCTTTTCTTGGCCTGGGGTTTTGAAACTTTCAGATTGTTCCATATATATCTCTTCTTATAAATCTTCATTTAGAAATGCAGTCTTTACATTCGTTTGATGTATGACCAATATATGAATTGATGCAAGTGTTATTAAACAGTGTATAGAAGATATGCGAGCAACTGGAGCATACATATCAAAATAATCTACTCCATGCTTATATCCCTTAGCAACTAATATGGCTTTAAACTTATCAATGGATCCATTTGTATTTAACTTTTTCTTAAATACATTTACATCCTATAGGCTTAGCACAAGGAGATAAATCAATTAAAACACAAGTTTGGTTTAACAATATGGAATTCAATTCATCATTAATAACTTCTTTCCAGAATATTGAATCTCTAGAACTCATAGACTCAGAATAAGTTTTGGGGTCATCGACGTTCATGGCATATCTAGTCACATTAAGGACTTTGTCCTTACTGCCTTCTATAAGATATGTAATGTAGTCAGGACCATAGTCCTTCTCTATTCTTGCTCTTTTACTTCTCCTTTGTTTAGTAGTATTATCTAGTACTGATACTTCCTTGCTATTTTGAGCAGGAGCATAGTCATTATCATTAATGTCATCAATCATATTATGTTCTAGACTAGATGATCTCAATGGAATTTTAATAGTTTGATTTTCAAAGAATTCTACATCTATGGATTCTACAACTTCTAAGGTGTCAAGAATTAGGAATCTATAAGTTATTATACTATTAAGTGAATTTCCTATGAAAACACATTTAAATGCCCTATACTAACTTTGGTCGTTTAGGGTCTGGTTTTCTAACATATGCTAAACAACCCTAAACTTTAAATCTTCTAAGATTCGATTTCCTATTAAATCATAATTCATAAGGGGAAAACATTATTCTTTTTAAGTGGTACTCTATTTAAGATATAACATGCAGATAACATAACATCATCCCATAGGTTATAAGGTAAGTTTGAACTTATGAGCATGGCATTACCATTTCTACTAAAGTTCTATTTTTCTTTTCAGCAATACCATTTTGTTGTGATGTATATGGGGCAGTGCATTGGTGAACTAAACCGTGTTGTTTACAAAACAAGGTGAATTCATTTGAGAAATATTCACCACTTCGATCTGAATGTAATACTTTTATTTTAACTTCTAATTGTGTTTCGACCTATGCTTTGTAAATTTTAAATTTATCAAAGGCCTCATCTTTAGTTTTTATTAGATACACATATGGATATCTAGTATAATCATTAATAAATGTTATATAGTATTGGTTAGCACCATAGGTGGTATGATTTTTTAAGTCACCGACATCACTATATACTAAATCCTGTAAGCCAATTTTCCTTCCTACAGATTTAAAGGATTTTCGGTGTATTTTTGCATGAACACATACTTCATATTTAGAGATAGTATCAAAATCATAATCAGAAATTAATCCTAGTTTATGCATATTTTAAAGGGATTATAATTAACATGTCCTAGTCTACATGCCATAAACTAACAGAATCAACAATATAAATCCCTGTCCAATGAATTTTCCGTTTTTGGACAACACTAACTTATCAAACTCATACACCATTTTGAATCCTACATTGTTAAGACGGCATCCAGAGACCAAATTCTTACACATGTCATATATTAGGTACATAAAACAAATTAACTAATGTAAGAACTTTCCCAGAAGTAAATGTAATTTCTGTGGTGCCTTTTCCCAAAACTTTGCTTGGAACCTTATTAGCTCTAGTAACCTTGTCGACTTCTCCATTATTTTCTTCGTAATTCTTAAACAGATTACGTTCTTTGAAAATGGAAATGGTTGCTCCAGTATCAAATCACTAATCATTATCAGCTTCGCTAACGGAGTTCGCCACTTGCACTATAGCCACAAGCGAGTCTTCGATCACATTCACTTTTTGTTGTTTATTGTGCTGATGGCAGTCTCGGGCGTAGTTTAAAGCCGGGCTTATTACAGTAGTAAAAAGCACCTTTCTTTTTGTTGTTGGAATTTTACTTCTTAAATAGTATCTCATCCTTAGGCTTTAATTTTTCCGTAATTTGAACATTATTTGCCTTAGAATGAGACTCGGTTTGTGGATTATCATCTAGTTCGCGTTTACGAGAGTTCTCTTCAATACGAAAATGACACTGTAAACCGTCCAAATCATAATCCGTCTCCGTATGCTTTAATTTTTTCTTATAATCATTCCAAGAATTAGAAAGTCTTGCAATTATAACTCCGACAATAAAAGATTCAAGAAGATTTATTCCAGCGTCTTTAAGTTGATTCACTAATAGTAGAATTTCACTTACTTGTCCAGCTATGGACTTATTTTCAACCATTTTGAAATCCATAAAATTGAAAATAAGGAATTTTTTGTTACTTGCCTCGGATATGCGGTATTTGCTTTCCATTGCAGCCCAGAGTGCCTTTGCAGTTTCAAAAGTCCTATGTGCATTGTAGACAGGAGTAGATAATGCATTCAGAATGTGCCCTCTATGTAGAAAATCATCCTCTTTACGCTTTGCATGTTTTTATTTCAATTTGTCAGTATCTTTATCAGTTTCCTCTGGTATTTCCTCCAAGTTATCTTCAATAATATTGAACAATTTGACCGTGATCAAAAGAGTTACATCGTCTCTTGCCAACGAGTGAAGTTTTCACAATCAAACAGCTCCAATCGCGTTAAATGCTTATTCATAACTTGAAAAGCATTGAGATTGATGAACTCGAACCATCCATGGTTGAGCTATTGTCTAAAAATTGTTGGTTAATTGGGTCGATGATTCGAAAATGATTAAGATGATAACTGCTGTACTTTTGACTTCAAGGATCTACTGTGTAGGTTCTTTTAGACAATAGTTCAACCAAACAGGTACAGATGGGTTATCGAACTATCGACATCAGGATTCAATGAAGCCTTGGAGTAGCATAATCAGATTCAAAATTTTACGATTTTGATCTGACCAAGAACACTCAAATTTGATCTACGATGATACAATTTTGTAGAGAATAGAATGAAGAAGAACAGAATTTGATCTTCAACGTTTCTTGCATTTGCAACACCTCACAAGCGTCGTAAACTGTGGTGAAAGTTAGTGTTCTGCAACACTTTCTGAGCATCGTAGTTTTGGAGGAAGAAAAAGAAGGTACAAAGAGAAGAGAATATTTTTTACACGGTTCCTAGGCGTCACTATTTGTAGTAGTGAGGAAGTGTCCATTCCTCAAGCGTTGCATCCTTTCCAACAATCCAAAGCCGTTATAAATGGTCGTGCCTTTTCATAATGGTTTAAAATTGTTACAAAACGGTCACGTCCCTTCGTTCAAATGATCCGCCAAAAATATCCATTCAAATTCAAATTCTGGATCCGGCCTATTAACAAAAATTAATTCGTTATTTTAGACCCAAATCCGAGCCCGACCTGGTCCGGTCGGTCGGATGGACGGTGGTGGCGGCGCGCACATGGTGGTGATGCATAACTTCCCTCCTCGCATGAAAGCAAAGCTTTGGATGCCCAAAGGCCTAACCTTCCTTAGAAGAATCCATATAAAAATCAATACGTTCTCTTAATTTCCTAGATGTGAGACTATTTATCCCCTCTTCTTCCTTCTTCTTCCCTCTTCAAAAACAAACCCAAACCCAAAACTAATGTTGAAAATTTCCAAAATACGTGTCTATCCCCCTATCTAAACATTATAAATTACAAATATAACATTTTTAAGGTTTTTTATTTTCATGATAATTAATTGATAGCTAAACTAAAATAACATAACTCTTAGGTTGACTTCGAAATTGTATCATAAGCACAACTACGCATATCACAAACGTTTCGTAAACTATCTTGTAAAGAAAAATTTGGCATTTAAGCGAACATTCAAATTTTGTGAGTTTTGGCAGGATTTTTGTTTATGGCTTTCTAACTATGGAATCAAATATTCTTTCTAAGGTAGGGAATTTTCTCACTATTCAGTGCGGTAGTACCTAATTATGATTCTAGGATGAGACCGCTTTTTAACATATAAGGGTGTATTCAATATGCATTATTTTCTTTTCTTTTATTTCCACTTTTTTCCCTTTTTTAGGAGAAAAAAATGAAAGAAACCATCTTAATCCAAATTCGTTGTCGATGTGTGTTTGTTTTAAACTTAAAAAATGCTTGCTGTAAAATAAAAGCATTCAATATTTATTACGATAAGTGCCTTCTAATGACTATGAGTTATAACCAATAAGATTTAATCATTTTTGTAGTTTAGATATCTACAAAATTGCACAAATCATTTTTGTAGTTTAGATATCATACTTTATATAGTTATAAGGTGAGTTGGTTTAAATGTGATAATGTTTATTTATTGTCACTATTGTTTGTTCGATTATGCTTAACTTAAATGAGAAGCATAAACTGTTGTTTGTTAATTGCTAAATTGTGCTCGATTTATTTAGGAGCATTTATCGCTTTGATCTAAAACGAAACCTTATGTATTAATTTTTCACAATTTTACTATAAAGGTGGTCGGAGAAAATGTTAGATTGAAAATTCACCTTTTATTAATGGTGGGTTAAGAATTAAAATTTGTTAATATAATCTAAATAGTGGGATAAGATATTTAGAGAATAAATATTGGAGATAATTCTATTATAATAAAGAAGGATTATTATAATATGAAATGTTTTTTATATAAAGAAAATTTTATATTAATTTAGCTTGTGAAATATGTTTAAAAAGGATTTTTAATCTAAATCCTGAAGATTTCAAAAATAATTTCAAAGGAATTTTTGAGAAATGAAATTACTGTACTTTTGAAATTATTTAAAGATAAAAATATTTTGGGAAGTAAAATTTGAAATGGAATGCATTTTCTTTGGGATAATTAGGAGGAAATTATTTTGATTAGTTTTGTGGTAATCTGAATAATCTTTTAAGTGATGGTCAGATGTTCGCTTAGGCGAATGTTGTGGAGTAATTAGTAAATTATTCTCATTATCATTATGTAATTAGAAGGAGTTCAAATTCGAGTAAATCCAAAAGGATTTTTAGTAAATAAATCATTTGAAGTTATTATATATAAAAATATATGAAGTATGCTTTCAAAGGTAAGTTTTGAAACAAAAACCGAGTATCTAATTTTTTTAGTCCCCTTAAAGGGAACTATTTCAAAATAAAAAGTATTTCCAATAAAAGATTACTTTGATAAATAAGAATTTTCCCTTAGATAAGATATGGGATAATTTAATATAGGTTTAAATTGGGTTAAATTAATAAGAAGGTTTCGATAAACGTTGTTTTTATTTAATACCATGTAGTTGTTTAAAACATCTAGCTAGTATGAGCTATTTGCTGATTGGGTCAACCCAAAAATATTATTTGTTTTAACACTCCAAGTTAAAACGGTTAATACGTTGACTGGGTTTTAAGAAACCATAATTTGATTAGATCTCCATTTAGTTCTATGAAAAATAATAATTATTTATTTATTTATTCTCAAAATATAAAAGAATATTATACAAGTAAATAAAGTGAAATAAGTTATGATTTTATGTTTTATAAGGAAATAACTTTATAAAATATTTTTAAACTAGGTTGAGAATTTATGGAATAATTCATAAATAATTTTAGTATTGAATAGAATGCCAAGTGAACACATAAGTTAAGAAAATAATAATAATAAGGACAACAATAATTTAATGTAATTAAGAAATTAACAAAATATAGAAGTATTACTTTCCATTTTGTCTGAGTTAGTTTGGATAATCTTCTGAGCAATGACTAAAGGCTAATGGGAAAACGGTACGCCTAGATAATTATCTATATTTTTGAATAATCAAAAAGGTTTTGAACTTAGGTTAAGATTTGTTTGATAGTCATTTGACATTTTAAAACAATATTAAATGAAAAAATTTCCCCTAGGAAATTTGATTGACTATTAGTGTAAGTTTATTCCTTCTTGGAATTTGACTGATTATATTTGATTAAATTAAATTGATGGCTTGTGTGATTTCATATACCATTGTCCATAAAGTTTAAATTTATAGACAAAGGATTTTTAATTGTTGTTATTAAGACTTAAATATCCATGATTTTGAAAAAGGAGAATTTGGATGATTTTGGGAAAGAAATGATACTTATTCACTCTAGTTGATGTTTTTGGAGGAACTGGAATGCCACTAGATGCTCTATATTGTTTTGAGTCTAGAGTTTCATCATATTTTATTTGGTGGAATCCCTACTTATTATTTGATATTAATTTTTAGTTCTCTCATCTGAGAAATTTGAAAATAGTTTGTTGAATTTAAAAACCCAGTATTTAGATTGAAAATTATCATTTGAAATTTTTGGATGCATAACATCTATTATTGAATAATCTCAGCATTTTGTCACATATGATTGAGATATAGTTGTTGGTTGCTTGTAAATTTATATCAGACTAGTTTTTGCATGTAGAGTTACATAATAGTGCTATTGTTAGCCTGATGTTCTTTTAGATTTCATAAGTACAAGTATGCAAGAGATTACTATTTGATTCTTGTGCACAGGGCCCAGATATGGGGGGCCACTTGGCTTTTGTTTTAATTGATTGGTTTGGATTCCGTTGAGACGTATGTAGTTGTAACGATCGAGCCGTGCAAAGGAGACGCTGGCGACATTTTCTGAAACTTTAAGAGTTAGAAATGTTTCAAGAATTTTGCAAAAAATGTGATAACCAGAATTTGAATTTCAAGTTATATCTTGGAACGAATGTAAGGGAATTAGTTGCTACATAGGTGAACGGATTAAAAAAATCTAAAATTTTTGGAATCTATTCAAGCTAATTTATTTTAAAATGTTAATAAGTTTAATAACTCATTTTAAACTGATAGTTTTAAACTTAAGGGATTGTAAACATTTTCTTCCTTAGGAATTTCGGGGATGAAATTCATTTAAGGGGGAGAATGTAACAACCTAATATTATGGTCATTTGATTTCAAACGTTTGATTTATTTTAAATATTTAAATAATGAATTTTGGAATTTAATTGCTTATAATTCAAAAATAGGGAATGTTTTAATTTTTAAATTGTGAATTAAGCGGATTTGATAATTTGATTTAACTCCTTTTAATCAATAAATAATATTGGTGAATTCAATTTATAAATTTATTTACAAATGTAAATGGATTGTATAAATATCGATAATTGAATATTTAAATCTGTGAAACTAGTCTTTTGCGGCACAGCCTCAGATTTAGATGAAACCAGTTTCATTGGAAGTGTAATAGTGAATTATATTACACCATTGAATTTCATGACGATTGGACATATGATTAGGTCATGCAAGATCGAAAAGCATTGAAATTAATATCAAAAATTTAATACAATAACTAGATCCAGAAACCTATCTTCTGCATACGATCGAATTAGGCCTCGAGACTAGTTCCATTATGTTTTGAACTGGGATATAATATATAAAACGCCGGGCGGCATGCTTCGATAGGAGTTCAAAAATTTCAAGCGTGAATAATGTCGTACATGATTTTAATATAAGGACCATTGGCCATTCTTTCTACCCAAAAGTCCTAACTAAAACCCTAGCCGCCTCTTCTGGAAAACCCTAGCTCCTCAAAATTAGACGATCGTAGTTCATTAAGGCCTCTAGAGGCAGAGTTAGTTCATGGACACAACTACAAAAATGTTCAATGTGATGAGTTAGACTCGATCAACTGTTGGATCGTCACCCAGTGGCACGATATGGCCAGAAATCTTCGATGAACGACATGAGTTACTTTCATTTTCTGGTGCAATGGCGACGATTAGGGCCGTGAGGGTGACACAAGTGTATGCGAGTGAGGGTCAGCGTTTGCTTCGCCTGCAACAACATGCGATCGACCATTGCAGTGGCATTGATCGAGGAAACGCTAGGTTTGTGCACATGTACCAAGGAATGTTGTGGAAGAGAGTGATTAGGTTTGAGTTTAAAAAGTTTAAATTAATTTAGTTTAATATTATTAATTATAAGTTAATTTTAGTTTAATTATTTAAACATTCATTAACCCATATCGAATTTTTACGAGGTCCAAATCGAACATGACCAGTTGCATTGTAATCGTATTGACAAATACAACGCTATGGGGTTGGACTGAACGAAATTGGAGCTTGTTGGAATTTATGAAAAAATCGAACCGCCGTTCCGTTTTAACTCAAAATCAGAATGTTTCGGTGAAAACAAAAATCAATGCGAGTTAAACTCAAATTAAATTTTATTATATCATATCTATGATTTTATAAAAGTTTATTGATTGCTTGGATGTTAGTTGAACTTGATTAATTGTTTTAATTAATGGTATTTAAAACTTACTTATCACTTTAATAAATGATGTTTGAGATGACTGATTTATTTTACTAATAATTATTTGATTTTAATGAATCTTTTTTAAAGTTCATTACTTGATTTAATAAAATTGATTTAAGGAAGTTAACTAATATGATAAAATTGCTTTAATCAATTGATTAAAGTTAGTTTACCAACGTTATAAAAGTGTTTGGAAATAATTATCTATTTTATTAAAGATAAGGGATTTTTTATTTGAAAGAAATTTTAATTGTGATTAATTGTCTTTTGGGATAATTAAATTTGTTTTAAAGTTATAAAAGGAATTGGAACTCGATTATTGGGATGTTAGATTGCATAATCTACAGATGTTGGTTTAGGCCTTCGGGATAGCGCACTTGGAAAAATTATTCTCTTAATGTTTTAACAAATGGGAACTAATTTTAAAAGTGTTTTATCAGTATGAAAATCAAGCAAAAGTTCCATTAATTTTCTAAAAGTAAAAGTTTGATTCATTTATGGAAATAAATTATTTCTGTAAAGCGAATTACTTATATGGAAACGATTTACTAGTATAATTAGCACTAAACATTGATGTAGTAGACTAGTCGCTATTTCGAAAGAGAATAATCGTGTGACATGACTTTAAGGTAACACTACCTTGAATTGTCCGGTATTATTGTTAACCAAGAAATAGTACAAATTTGAATTCAATGAGTGGTGATAAGTATACAAGACGTAATTTCCATATACGATCATTTTATACCCTTGATAGTTAGTATCCCAACTATCGGTTACTTTAGGTATTTTATTGTCATCGTTCGAAGACGATTTATTGCTCCATTTAGCGTTGCTATTCTTTGTTGGAAATGACTAAACCAAAAGCGCAAGAGGAAGCCAAGCTATGTATGGTTGCTCCCGTTGGAGTATTTGCACATCTAATCTAGTTTGGATTCGGTTGTGCGCTTAGATGTGGAAATATTCGGATACTTGGTAAGGTTTGGCGGGGTCTAGGTTGGTATTGTCCGAGAAGTGTCATAGAGTAAATGAGCTTCTCAGAAGTATAGTAATAGAGGCATACTTCAAGGTGGGTGCACCTTCCTTGTCATTTTTTGGAAATTTCCTTTCCTATTTTTATTCGAAAACCCTAAATTTGTTTAGCTTTAAATTGCTACAAGTAGAGCCAACTCCTCATCGCGGCATTTAAGTATTTATTTAGTCCATTCTATCCAGTTGGATTGTTAACTTATTTAATCCATTCTATCAAGTTTGGATTGTTACCTTATTTAGCCCATTCTGTCAAGTTTGGATTGTCACCTTATTTAGTCCGTTCTATTATTAGGACTATTTTCCTTGTTCTATCCATTCTGTCTAATTTGGATTTTACCTGGTTCATTCCCATTCTTTCAAGTCTGGTTTAATATTATTTATGCTCATTCACATTTAAATTTGTTTCCTGATATTTATTTCTTCTCTTGCCGGTATGGATGTCATTCTTGTGAGGTAACAACTCATTCTGCATTAGCGGTGTGGTCTCGTAGAACTTTTATAAATGTTCCCCATTATTCGAGTTATCTCGCGCTTATATTTCCAGGCTAATCTATTTATAATGCTCAGGTCAGACAGTGTGTTTTCCTAGGTTGTCTTTGAAGGTTTTGAGATCATGGAAGGGAGCTGCAGAGTCGCCTATCGTAGTATTTTTTTTCCGCTGCATTATATATTATACCTATCGACATTTGTAAGGCCAGGATTTTATAACTGTTTAGCGGATAAGGTTTGTTTTAACTCTGATATACTCTTCATGTTTGGAGTGACAGTTTCTACTGTCCTTATCATATTATATGATGTCGGTTTCGCTATGAGATTTGTTTTTCTCCGTTCTCTACTATTTTTTATTTAACCTAACAATCTTCCTTTTGTCGATTGGATGCGTGATATTGGAACACATCGGCAGTGTTCGGCGTCGTCTTTCGATGTTCAAAAAGGGGGTCGTTACAATGAGGAGGTATAAAAAGGCAAGAGGGGTGGTAGTTGGTGGTGGAATGCGTTAGACTTGAAGCCTGTTTTTTAGATTTTGGATTTTTTGGGTCAAAATGAGATAAAGGAAGTTAGAGGTAATGGAGATGGTATAGATGGCATGTGTGTGGCAGATGACATTTTTGGGAGGTAGACGACACAGCGGTCGAGCGGCGGCGTGCACTTGCACATGTGCACGTTTGCGCTTGAACTTTGGCTCTAGGAGTATGGGTTTTAGAAAATTTGAATTGAAAAGATGGAGTCTTGGTTTGGTTTGGAGAATGGGTTCTAGGCCGGGTCTTAGGCTTTGGAATGGGAGTGTAGTTTAGTGTCTAAGTTAATTTAACTATTTTAGTTTAAAATCGTTATCTTTCAATTCGAATAACTCACTCGATTTAGGCCCATTTTCCCCTCGGATTTCAACAGTTGAACAATATAATCTAATAGAACACCTTAGAATAGTTATTTGACAGAATTGTTAAATATAAAATATCAATAAATTACGAGTGACAGAAAATAATTATGTAGTTGTTTAATTATATTTTATCACTAACATTCTATGACTAGAATAAAACACCTTTATGTTATATTTAAATTGAGTAGATTATTTGGATATCTATTTTGCAGAATAAACCCCTGTTCTGCTATTTTATTAGTTTGGATTTTCAATTGTATGCCACCTGTCGTGGATAAAGTGGTGTATTATGGATTTTATGTACGTATATGTTGCTTATGTAAATACCGGTGATTTGACTTGGTATGTTGATCTGAAATAAGTGGTAGCTTGTTTAAGTGTCATTATGATCGCTAAGCCTCTTCCCAATTTTGAAAAGAAACATATTTAAATTTACTAATTTTGTAATACTTCAAACTAAAGCGTTATCTATATATTAGTGGTTAAGTTATATTATTAATGATATTTTAAAGTTAATTATTTATTTTATTACCGTTATTTTAAAGTAAATTATGTATTTTCTTAATGATATATAAAGTTAATAAATTATTTTATTAATAATATTTTAAGTTAATTAATTATTTAATGATGATGTTTAATATTAATTAATCATTTTACTAATAATGTTTTAAGTTAATTAATTTATTTAATAATGGTGTTCAAGTTTATTTAATCAATTTAATAATATGTTTTAAGTAATAATATTGTTTTATAAAAGCTGTTTAAAATAATAATTTTTTATGAAGGGAATTATTTTAGAATTAAGGATTTGTTAAAGTTATAAACTGGAAAGTAATCATGGAATTTGGAAAAGATGTTTTAGGTTTATAAAGCTTTGATTTTATATAAACTGGATTACTAAATCTACTCTACATAAATCATGATGTTATTTGGTTTTATTATATACAAATTATATGAGAATAAGAACAAATTAACTTTAAATATTTGGTTTTGTAACTAACGAAGATTTTTTTCACCACCACTATTTTCCATTATACCCTGCTTTATCCGCGCTATAACTTTTTGTACCTACACGCTTTAGAACTGATAAGCGTTTTATCTGCATAAGTCAAAAATCATAACATTACTTTTATACCTAATTTTTTAAACGTCAAAATTCATGTGCATCAACCCACACATTTACATACAAACATATATGTATATGTTTACAAATTTAATTAATATCTATAAACAAAACAATATGAAATTATCCTTAACTAATTTGCAATTCAAAACCATATTTTCAAAACAAAATAGCTTACCATAGTCCAAACATTAAATTAAGAAATAAATCAAGTGAAATATAAAGGTTTCCCCTTTTTCTTTTGGAAACAACATATGAAATTTAAATTTGATTAATTTCTATGTAAATAATACTCAAAATGTTTAAAGGGATTTATAAAACATTCTTTAATCTATTACTTTGTAATAGGTAATATGATCCTTTTGATACGATGATTCCAACATTTTATTCAAACAATGTTATCAGAATTAAAAGGATTAGACAAATTAGACTTATAAGAAATCATACGATGATTGATATTATTAGTATTACATGGGTAACAGATAAAAGATAAATCAAATTCAACATGATGACAAAATAAATGAGTCAAAAGTAGAACTATGAAAAACATACAAGGAGAAGAAATAAAAGATGTGGATAATTATAGGCATGTGAACATGATAGCTTACATATATATAAATAAAACAAGGCTACCTTTCACATGAATCCTAGAGAATACACCTTGAATGAAGAAAAATTCCTAGATTCTGAAAATCAATCTCGACATGTTCAATTATCTAAATATAGCCGCATTTTTTTCTCTTTTTTGTTTGAATTTTGTTTTGAAACTTTTAGAACCTCCTCCTCACTGAAATTTTGGCCGTGAGAACATCATAATGAAAGAGGAAAATGACAAAGAAAATTTTTAAAGGAGGAAACAAATATGACATTTAATGTATGCCGATTCCTCTCTTTTTAATAAGATTTTTCATTTCAAAACAAAAGATTGCTATTATTCCTCAAAGTAAGGTCAGCCATTATATAGGCTATTTGGGCTCTAAAACTTTCCAAAAACCAATCAGTATTATTTCTATTTAAATCCAATTTAAATTTCCTATTAATATGGTATACCGATACACGTGATTTATTAAATACTAACTAAAATCAAATAAGAAATTTTTAAAAATTAATAATCCATAAATATTAATTAATTTAATTTATTTAAGGCACTTTTTAGTATTTATTTGTTTAAATCAAATTTAAAATTTCTACCAATATTGAATATAGTTACGTGTGTTTATAACTTTTATATACACACTTTATTAAATACTAATGGCATTAAAATATACTAAATAAAATTTAATAATTGATATTTCATAAGTATTACTTAATCTAATTGATTTTCAACTATTTAAAATATATTAAATCATGTGGTTCATTTGGAATTTTCCTAGATTCGGTTGGGTGATTCACAACTATAAATTCAGTCAATGATTTATATTGAACAATTTAATTATCAGTGTTGACACGTTAGCTATTTTGATTGAATTTATCGCTTACACATCTTTTGGTAAAATCCAACTCTACTTATTATAAGAGCTCCCTGGTAGCAATGATTATTTTCACTAATTCTCTTCACAAAACTATATCATATTAGGACTTGTGAAATTTGGTACTCGTCAGAATTCGAACATCGTCCATTTTCAATTTTGTAAGTCCAGTACCAAAAGGTTCAATAGTAACTTTTATTATTAACTGTATTACTCTAGCCAGATATTTTACTTCGAATTGACTTTAGTAGACCATGAAACTAATCTCATATAACCGAGGAGATGAATCTTCTAGTGAATAATGTTTCACTTCTAACACTTCCACCTGACCCAACTATAGTCATTCGATGGACGCAATACCATTATTTTACTATAATCAAAATGGGGCTTTCATATTAAAGGTTAGACGTATCTCAAATTAAAAGAACTATATAAATTAGTCACATTATGTAACAACCCAAAGTTTAAGGAAAATTAATAAATAATTATAAATGAAAAGAAATAGTGTTTATAATTATAATTCGTTGAAATTAGTATTGAAATTAATTGTCAGTAGATTTATTGAAATGTTTCAATTAGATAGGGAAAGAGGAATTAAATTGTAATGATTAAGTTTAATATAAGAACTTACATTTGTATCAAAATGGTATGAACATTTTAAATAGAAATAAATGCATGTTTTGAGATAAATTAAATGAACATTTCACTTTTCAATATATGTATGATTTTATAAATAGGGAGTTTGTTCAGTTTATAAAAAGGGAAAAATATAATATATACAACAGTATATTTAAAAACAAGGCATCTACTTTTATAAATTTTAAAAGTGAAGATGA
Organism: Allium cepa; assembly: GCA_030765085.1. Classification (NCBI taxonomy): domain Eukaryota; kingdom Viridiplantae; phylum Streptophyta; class Magnoliopsida; order Asparagales; family Amaryllidaceae; genus Allium; species Allium cepa. The sequence continues at coordinate 689,409,435 of CM060937.1, read as the reverse complement.
AGATGTTCAAATGAGATGGGATATTGTAAAAAAGGAAAAATGTAACCATATTTTTATGAAAAAGAAGGCATTTAATAAAATATAAAGTGCATTTCTTACAGAAAATATAAGGAATGTTATTTCTTTGTTAGTAAGGAATAAGAATCCGTTTGGTTTTTGAACATAAAAACATTTATAACAATTAATTAATGTAATTGATTGCTCCGTTTAAAGGTAAAGAAAAAGGTTACTAATTAATACACATCATATATACACGTTTGTGGACATATAATATTATCTAATTACAACAGATGTGAATATGGAAAAAAATGTAGTTATAACAATTACCATGTTAATTTATTTAATTCAGATGCAAATGTAGAAAAATATTGAAATGTTGTTTGTTTGTATATTTTAGACTTAAACATGTAAAATAAATGGGATGTTGAAACTGAAATGAAACATACGAATAAAGAGAGATGCATGGAAATTTAGCCTGAAATAAAATAAACAAATTAGAAATAAATTGAGGGAAAGAAAACAATATTATAGTTTATATATTATTGAGGGTGTAATTAGTTGAATTAAATATGAGATAAGGCGCTTACAAGGCGCATTGTAAGATTTGACACAGCAATGAGCAAGCAGAAGTTTCATACACGTTGTTTTGCATTCTTTTATTCCATGTGGTCCTTCCATGCTTCCATCTAATGGCTCCTATTCAGCCTATGGCGTGGTCACATCCTATTCAATCCCCAAATCCAACGGTCTGAGATCCACTTCCACACCTATAAATAAAACCCTAGGCTTAACACGTTTTCTCATTCTAGGTTTTCTCCGTATGGGTAAACCTTTTCGAGAAGGACCCTAAAAGGAATAATTTTTCAAGGAGCGAATCTTTTTAATAAAAATATTTTAACAACCCCAAGTGGATCCGTCAAGGCCTAAAGGAAAGAGCTAAGGACTAAAGGTGAATGATTGTAATTATTTTAAGATTTCTTTAAGTAATTTAAAATAAGAAGGTTTCCAATAGTTGTAGTTTTACTACGATTTTCAGAATAGCCTTTTTAGTTGTTTATTTACAGTGTTTAGAATTATTTTCAGTCTATTTCCTTTCAGCCATTCTTTCCAGTAAATTTAATTTATTTTTGTTAATTATAGTTTTTCCAATTATTTACAATTTATTTACAGTATTTTAGTTATTTACTATTATTTATAAGTTATTTGCATCTTCTCTATATGTTTTGGATTTTCTTCTATTATCAGTTTTCTTTTATTCCTCCTTTTTCACATACGGATTAAATAAGACTAACACGAATACAGATTAAATTGTGTGAAAACTGAAATAATGGAATATAAGATGTAAATTATAAGGGCTATAAAAAATGGAACTAAGACTGAAATTATGCCTAATTAAGATATTAATTGGACTGAATTAAAGAGATCGGCCTATTTATAATTATGAGATGTAAATTGTAAAGACTGTAATATGAGCGGAATTGGACTGAAATAATGCCTACTTATGATTAGAATTGGATTAATTAATTGGGTTAGTTATAACCTAGAATTGTAAAGAAAAAGGGTAAAAGATGAAAGAGCTTATTTTCACACTTAGACCTTGGGTTAAGTAATAAGCATGATTATAGTGTGGGTTGCGATAATATGAATAAAACGAGGCTTATTTTGAGACTTGTAATAAATTAATAAGCATAGAAAGTAAAAATGATAATAAAGGATTATTTAAACAATCTAAGTTAATAAGCAAAGATGAAAGCAGGACCTGTACCAAATAGCATTCCCTATTAGACAAAACAGTGTCTCACATTAGTCTAAAATGAGATGAGTGCACATTTATTCTAAGAATGGTAGTAATTGGTCAAATAGAAGTCCAAATCATGGGGGATTTGGATAAGGGGTGCAACTAGATATTATTTGGATGAAGGGCCGGTACCAAAAGCATTTCCCCTATAGTTTCTATGGATGCACGGTGATCTCGCATTAGCCTGAACTGAAATAAAAGGCATGCTATGCTGGACGTTGGAGGTAATAAGAATACCCAATAGGTGGAGAAAAAGGTAGCATGAGCATGGTGGCAGTTACGCATGCGACTTCCATTTGCAGGTGCTCAGTAATAGCTATGAGCTCCAAGCGCTTAGTACGGGTGTCTTTAGTAGACAACATTGCCTTCTGTGTAGGGAGCTATACATGTCATCTTGGCCATAGTAATTTTTTTGTAGAGAGTTATATAGTGGCTGGTCCACAAAAAGATATTATGGAGTTATAGGCCGATCAAAAAGGGTAGAATTAGGGTTACATTCAGATTATAGGATTAAGAATTCAACCTAGTCAAACCAGAAATCAAGAATAAGTGCAAACAATTAAAGTTAACATATCTTATAAATTGAGCAATATTTAATCGTACTTATTTTCAGTTTATCTCTTCCCTATTTCCTTTTGTTTTCCTTCTTTATGATAGAACTATTGTAGAGTCTACTACTTTTATCTTGCTTAAAGACTATAGTAATTACTATCATTCACCAGACTTTTAGTCTGACCCACCCCTCTATTTTCCTCTTTCCCTCCCATGGGCAATTATGGGAGAAGTCCACAGATTGTAGTTGCTTGGAGAATTCTTAAAGGAGTATGCTACCATGTATTTCTTTTCTTTCTGCTTTTGTTCTTTCTATGTATTGGTTTATTATGAGGGATATTATGCAGTCTAATTTTGAGACTATGAATTTTTTAAGACATGATGGTTTTTGAGATATGGATATTGTATTTGGTATTTGACTTACTAACGAAGAAATTATTAAATTTTTATTTTAAATAAGTTGTTATTCTAGTTTCCACATTTTTTACCTATTTTTGCCTTGTGAATCTTATTCTTTGTTAAAATTTTTATATCTTCAACGCACCACTCCTTTTAATGTGTCCTTTTGGATATATTAAAGGGTGTGGGTTGTTCCACTTGGTATCATAGCCTAAGATTATAGGATTTTATAATATTTATTTTAAAAGTAAAGTATTTATCCAAAAATAACTTGTTTCAAAAGTATTTTCCAAGGAATCTTAGAAATAGTTTTCAAGTACAAAAGATTTTTTATAGAAATCCCCTCAAATTCCAATTCAACCTTCTTTCGATTATTTTAAGCCTAAGTTTACTTTTCTTTGTATAGTATGGCTGCTAGTTCCGTAAAATTACGGGACCAAAGGCATAAGGGCAAATGCCCAATACAACACCGGTGGGTGGAAATCCTTTTAATCCACCTAAACCAGTCGATTTTGCTAAGATATGCAAGGACTTCGCTAGTATAGTTGGAAAAACTTTTTCTGCCATGGAGGATTTCGAGGAGACACAAGCTAGATTGGAAGATATGGAGCAAAAAATTAGGCTGTTAGACTTGGAAGACCAACAAAGAGTTCAGCCGGCCTGTTTCTTCACAACCAGAGGGAGAGCTTAAAGAGGTTCCTAAGCGAAAAAGGAAAGGCCCTTGGAAGCAAATCAAGCAAGAAGCGAAGTGCCAAAGTTGCGGGGTGACTGGTCATTATGCAAATGACTGCAAGATGAAGGGAAAGTGCTATAATTACGGACAACCTGGTCACATTAGTTGGAATTGTCCCCATAGGAAGGGCATAGAGCAGGCATACCTACAATGCAAGTATAAGCTTTGAATGCAACACCTTTTAGTAGCGGACCTGAGAGAAGCAGGAAAGTCACCACGGAAAGTTTTGGTTTCTATTTTTTATTTTCCCATTCGGACTCTTCTCGATTCTAGAGCATCACACCCTTTCATTTCGAGGTCTTTACTTGATTATGTGCACTCGGACATCTCTTTAGTAGTAGACCGCATTGTTGTTTCAAACCCCATAGGAGGACGACACACTTATCTTTGGTTTGTAGGGGTTTGAAAATATATATCCTAGGAATAGAGTATGAATGCGACACCTATGTATTAGATTTTTGGGGCATGGGATGATTTTGGTAATGGATTGGGTATCCACTTATGGAACGATATTAGATTGTGAGAATCTTTAGACAAGAGATATCCAGGAGTAGGACCCTCGAGGTTTCTTGAAACGCATAGGAATTAGTCATTTGAGCTTCTTTTATCCCATTGATTCATCATCAACAGAGATAGTTTCAATTCTAGTCTTCAAAAATTTCCCAGACGTCTTTAAAGAAATGCTTTTCTCGGGGCATAGAGAAGGTTTACACATTGTAGGAGTTTGAGAAATGGTTTTTTTAGGTCCAGATCATGGAAATCCCAAGAGAGGTAGGAAAAGGTTGGAGATGTACAATACATCTAGTTGATAAGAAAAGAAGAAAACCTATGTGTGGATAATTGCAGAAATTATAATTGGTTCATATAAGTTAATTTAATGGTAGTGCCTTGGAATAAAAACATAAGCATCAAATAGGAATTGGAGTAAAAGAGTTTGGTAACGAAATGTGATTACCAAAATTTAGGAAGGATACTCCTAGGGTAATAAGAAGAAAACCCACTTTATATCTTGGCCAAGAAAATTGTTAGAAGTAGAAAAGTTGAAAGTATAATTATCAATGTTTTTAAAGTAAATATTGGGTCTTTTTGAAAAGGGCGTGAAATTTAAAATTGGTTTTTATATGATGTAAATTATAAAAACTATAATAAAATGGAATTAGGACCGAAATTATGCCTAATTATGATATTAATAAGACTGAATTAAAGAGATTGGTCCATTTATAACTATGAGATGTAAATTATAAAGACTGTAATATAAGTGGAATTGGATTGAAATTATGTCTAATTATGATTATAACTGGATTAATTAATTGGATTAGTTATAATGTAGTATTTTAACTAAAAAGAGTAAAAGATGAAATAGCTTATTTTCACATCAGACCTTGGGTTAAGTAATAAGCGTGGTTATAATGTAGGTTATAATAAAAAGAAGCATTATTTTAAGACTTGGAATAAATTAGTAAGCGTAGAAAGCAAAAATGATATTAAAGGTTTATCTAAATAAATTATCTAAGTTAATAAGCAAAGATGAAAGTAGGACCTGTACCAAATAGCAATCCCTATTAGATAAGACGGTGTCTCACATTAGTCTGAAATGAGAAAAGGGGACGCTTATGCTAAAAATGGTAGTATTTGGTCAAATAGAAGTCTAAATCACGGAGGATTTGGATAAGGGGCGCAATTAGATATTGTTTGGATGAAGGGCCAGTACCAGCAGCATTTCCCTTATAGTTTCTATGAATACACGGTGATCTCACATTAGCCTGAACTGAGATGAGGGGTGTGCTATGCTGGACGTTGGAGGTAATAAGAAGACCCAATAGGTGGAGCAAAAGGTATCATGAGCATGGTGGCAGTTACACATGCGACTTCCATTTGCGGGTGCTCGTAATAGCAATGAGTTCCAAGCACTTAGTATGGGTGTCTTTAGTAGATACCATTACCTTCTGTGTACTGAGCTATATATGTTGTCTTGGCTACAATAACATTTTGTGTAGAGAGTTATATAGAGGCTAGTCGATATAAAGGTATTATAGGGTAGTAGGCCGATCAAAAAGGGTAGAATTAGGGTTACAACCTCATTACAGGAATAGAAATTCAGCCTAATCAAAGCAGAATCAGGAACAAGTGCAAACAATCAAAGTTAACCTATCATATAAATTGAGCAATATTTAATCTTGCTTGTTTTTAGTTTCTCTTTTCCATTCTGTTTTATTATCCTTCTTTATGAGAGAACTGTTGTAGAGTCTATTACTCTTATCTTGCTTAAAGACTCTAGTAATTACTATCATTCACCAGACTTTTAGTCTAACCCACTCCTCTATTTTCCCCTTTCCCTCCTATGGGCAATCAAGGAGAAAGTCAGTAGATTGCAGTTGTTATGGAGATTTCGTAGAGGAATTCGCTGCCATGCATTTCTTTTCTTTCATCTTTTATTCTTTCTCTGTACTGGCTTATTATGAGGGATGTTATATACTCTGATTTTAAGACTACGAATTTTTTTAGACATGATGGTTTTTGAGATATGGATGTTGTAATTGGTATTTGACTTATTTATGAAGCAATTATGAAAGTTTTATTTTAAATAAGTAATTATTCTAGTTTCCACTATTTTTGCCTATTTTTATCCTGTGAATCTTAGTCTTTGTTTTTTTAGACCTATAACACATCACGCCTTTTAAATTGTCCTTTCGGGTATATTAAGGGGTGTGAGATACATTAAATTGGTTTTTTTGAAAAAGTGAAATTCTTTTTGAAGAATTATAGAGCGTATATAGCTCACTAGCTTCATTATAAGTAAACAAAGATTTCAAATATAAAAACATAAAGTGTATTAAGTACCAAAAACATAGGTTACATCATTTATTGTTGTAGTAGATGTTTTCATGAAAAATAAAAGGAGAATAGACTATAACATTATTGTTGTAACGACCCAGAATTTTGAACAATTTAATTGAAAATATTTAATTAATTTTAAATATTTGAATCATGGTTTGACTTAAATTTTAAATTATCAGAATGAAATTGGCAATTAAATTTTAAAATTTAATCTATTGAAAGTTGAATAATAATATGAACCTTCAGTTTTAAGCTGATTAAAAATATTTCAAAGGCTTGTGAAATATATATTGACAATGCTGGAGATAATGGAAGCTTCAGAATTGAATTTGAAAGTGATTTGATCAGTTTTGAAATTATATCGTTTGAGTCGATATTTAAAAAGTAGCACACGGCTTGTTCATGTGTCTTCGACTGTGACTCTAGATAGCACTGGTCATTGATAGTTTGATTTGGGATGTGATTCACTATCGCAGCCTGTTTCATTTGTGCTTCCCTTGATGTTGCACTTGCTTAAAATCAGTTTTGTAGTCACACCATTGTGTTTCACTATTGCACCGATCTGTCTTGATTCCACTTGATCCTTAGTGTAGTTGTTGTTGCTTCTGTACATTTTCCTGAGTCACTTGTTACTGCTGTTACGTGTTGTTCGGTCTCGTTGACTTCGACTTGGTCTTTTGGAGTTGTAGCTTGCACTGTGCATTCATGTGCTTGCTGTATTGCCATATTGATCCCTCTGTTTGCTTTGGCTTCATTTGATTATGTGATGTTGCATCACTTGATGTTGCCCTGTTCCCTGACCTTTGTTGCCTCTGTTCATTGGGCTGCACATGTTTCATTGGCACTTTGTTGCTTCCCTGACCCGTGCATTCCATTCTCGTGTGTTCATCCCTGTAGTATATCCTGATGCTTGAATTTTGTTGTTGTACATTAATGTGCCTCTTTGTGTATTTATGGTCTGATTATTATTTGGTCTTGCTTTCTTGATGGCAATTGATCTTGCCTGGTTTTCCTTTGTTCTCGAATCTGATACATTGCATTGATGCTTTGTATTCATTTGCATTTGGTCACTGTGCTTCACTGGTGACATTATTTTCTAGTGAGGCTGATCTGTATCTTTTCTGTTGTGTGTTGTGGTGCCATATCCTTGGTGCTCTCACCTTCAGTTTGCTGTCTTCCTGTAGTTGTACCACTGCTGTCATCTTCTCTTGACAATTTGGAACTTGACTGTGGCATTCTTGTGGTGACCGCAGTTTCATTTGTATGCAGTCTTGCCCTTGTTGGTTTGCATTGCATTGATGCAATTGAATTTGTTTTTTTTATTATTACACTTGAGTTGAACCCAGATTAAATGCTCGGGTTTGACCTTGTGCTCGTTTGTGAACTTTTATTGGGCTTTTATGCATTTCATCACTGTACTAGTGAGGCAGTATACGCGTGCGTGTACTGCAGCCAATTCAGAATTTGACGTTTTAAAGTGATAATTCAATTGGTTGAAATTGATTTAGTTTGATTTGATCATTTGTTGTTATCTAATTATCTATTTGAAAATTAGATTATGAGTTTCTAATTATTTTCTTAATAATTAGATTTTGTTGTTAATTGCCAATTGGACAATTCTGATGTTTTCTAAATTATCTTCATTGATGATCTTTTCATTTATCTTGTTGATGATTTGATTCTGCTGATTTGTTGTTTAACACTATTAAGTGTTATATTTACCATTATCCGATTTCTTTATTAAAAGGGTTGGATAGATGAGAATTATTGTGACTACCGTCTATTTGATTATTATTGCCTCTATGCACTAAAAATCTGAGTTTGAATTAGACCGACCCGTGTATTATTTTCTTTTGAATGTGATACTCGGGTCAGATCGAGTGTTTTGCAGCTTGAAGGTTTTCGGGCAGCGAAGTTAGAGAGAGGGGGAAAACACTCACTTTAGTTCGGGGATTTTGTACTTAAATAAATATTCCATTGTATAAATTCAATACATTGTATAAACTCTGATATTTGTAAAAGAAAAGAAAAAAAATTCATTTTTGTGAAATATTATTATTCTGTGATTCTGTGGCTGATTCTGTTTAAACTCTATAAACTATATAACAATCCGTCATTTTGAACGTTTCAAGTTGGTTTAATTACCGACTTGGGGCGGTCAAAAGGGCGGGATGTTACAAAAGTGGTATCAGAGCTTTGGTTTATACAAAGCTTAGTTTATGGCGTTTAATATGAATAGTCACTAGAATCACTTTAAAGAAAGCGTAATTTGAAAACAAAGCGTTTTTCAAATCTAAAGAAGTATAAAATTTTTTTTTTGAAAAATAAAAGATATTTTGAAAATTCAAATCCTTTTCGGAAACCCCCTCTCTAAATTCAGGTTTACAATAGTTTCTCTTCGGTAAGGTCTCCTTAGATTTGAGTCCTGATCATTCGAAAACCCATTATCGAATTGCTGAGATTTATGAAAAATAAAATATAAGTTAAGTGAATTAATGAATTGGTTTAAATCAAATATTTTGAATATCTCCAAAGTAATAATTGGGAAATAAAATGACATGTCAATTTAGTTATAGCCAAGGGGATCATTGAACTATAACTTGAAAATTTGATTCTGAATTCTTTTGAAAATTGGTTTCAAATGTTTTGAAGAACAATACTAGTAGTATATATAGGGAAAGAAAAAAAATTCAAGTAATTTTTCAAAATATTTTCGAAAATAATAAAATTAAATAATTTTTGTTTTTATGTTTCAAGTAGGGTTTTATACGCAAGTATGTATATATATGTATATTTCAAATGTTTGAAATAAAATCCAGAGTTGAATCTTAAGTTTTGTTGAATAATAATCCTATATATCAGGATAATGTAAATTTGCAAATTGTCTTGGGGAAATGATTGATTAATCCAACCTTTGCTAATAAGGAATGCAAATTTTAATAGGAAACTTCGAAAACATCTAGTTAATGTGGAGATATGAATCTAATGGAACTAAGTCGATGAATGGCTTACAAAAGAACAAGTTGATTATTTTTGGAAATTGAAAGCAAATGCAAGGTTCAAATGGGATTTAGATTTCAAATTTGAAGTTTGTCAACATGATGATCCATAATAGGTTTAATAGATTCAGTGATGAATTTGAATTTAAACGTGCAGAGAATTAAGTTAAGTGGAAAACTTAATATTGGAAAGTTTGAAGTCGGTTTAAAATTAATATTGTGAAAAGTAAGCGGAATTCAAACTATGAATTATGTCGAAGTTGAAAAAGTTAAATGGGAAATTTGAACAATTAGTTCAACTTGAAATTTTTCACAAAGATTGAATCTTGAGTTAAATTGAGTTTAACTTCGACACCAAAAACAATATAAGTTGAGTTTTGAATTTCGGATGGTCGGTTTGGATTGTATGTCTAACATTGTGAATTGATGACATAGAAATTGATTTTTGTTAAATATATATCTGTTTGGTGGCGGAGAATTTATTCTCTTAGCTATATACACCCTTCTCTGAGATGTACGAGATCAGAGGTTATATATCGGTAGACATCAATTATGTGTTGAGAATTGACAATGTAACGTGAAATCCAAATCGAGTGTGAAGTCGATAATAAATTGAATTATGAATATGAATTGGGTTTGAGATAACCTTAAACTTCCAAATCGATTTAGAGTAAAATTTTAAATTGGTAACGAGATGGAAAATTCAGGAATCCTCTATTTGTTATGGGTATGGGATACAGAGGTTTTCGGAACTTATATATGAGAATGTAGTAAATTCGAAAACCATCAGTTTGGAAAGTAATTGTTATGGAAATCTTATGTAAGTTTACATGGGTATGATATGTACGAAATGTGAAATGTAGTACTATATATATGACATTATGTTTTCTAAACCGAGGATATAGAAAAGTACCTTCCATTGAAAATTTGTGAAGGTGTTGGAACTCGGTATGAGTGTCCATTTGAAATTCGTAACTACATAGAATTTCCATAAGTGGGAGTGTCTATTTAAATTGGAATCCCTCGTGATGGGATTATGTTGATGGGATCATGTTGATTGATGATGATGTATACTAACGTAATTCGAGGGGTGTGATGCCTACAGTTACAAGCAATTCCACTGGGATAGTGGCGCAACCGCCGTGTAAATTGCGATCTAGATGCCATAGCGAAATTCGAGGGGTGAGATGCCTATGGTTACAAGCGATTCCACTGGGATAGTGACGCAACTGCCATGTAAACTGCGATCTAGATGCCATAGCGAAATTTGAGGGGAGATATGCCTATGGTTACAAGCGATTCCACTGGGATAGTGGTGTAACCGCCGTGTGAACTGCGATCAATGGCAACAACCATGGCGAAATTCAAGAGATGTGAAATCTACAGATTACAAGCGATTCTACTGGGATATTAGCGTAACCGTCGAGTAACTGTGATCCATGGATGAACGTGCTTTCCATATCCATTTTTAAAAGGATTTTTAAGTATTTTCACTGGGAGTTGAAACAAGTATATTTAGTACTTGGAGATTTTTAGTCCTGCGCCTGGCCAGCGTATGCCTAATGTCTATAAGAATGACGATAGACTTGTTAAACTTCGAGTTAGTAAGTATTTACAAAACTTTAAATAGCAAATCAATAGTCTGAAATTAAAATTACATAATTCCAACCTAATAAACTAAGGAAGAAGATATTTAAAATGTCTTGAAAGTCCACAGCTTTGGAAAAGATGTAATATGCAAATCTCTAACATGAAGAATTTCAAGTTTAAATATGAGTAGTCATAAACCAAAATAGTGAATTGAAATTTTTTTTGGATAAAATGAATTGGAATTTGTAATGAATTAGTATTTGGAACTAATTTAAAATAGTGCAGTAGTAAATGAAAGTTAATCGATAAAATTCAATATTCGGAAGGTAAATTGAAATCAAATAGAATTGAAATTGTGAATTGAATTCAAATGAAATTTGAAATGTAAAATTGAATGAAAATGAACATATAACTTCAACAGGGAAGTAAAAGTGTATAAGAAGCATATAAAGGTGTATAAAAGGAAATGGAAATTTTTGATTCGAAGATAAAAAATTAAATTGCTCGACAAAAAGGTACGTATTTCAATTTCAATATGAAATTTGATGATTTTCTTGTCTAGCCACTTGGCGTTTTCTTTCCTTTTTGAAATTGGGGGCCCGATGTGGCATTTTGTAGTCGTACCGAGTTAGCTGCGCAAAGGAGACGCCAGCGAAATTTTTCGAAAATTTAAAGTGTTAGAAAAATTTTGAGGAAATTTTGAAAGTTTAAAATTTGAATTTAAATTTAAATTTGAATTGAGAAGGAAAAAAATGTTGTTTGAAACTTATAATTGAAGTTGGAAAGTTAATTGAAATGATAATGGATCTTTAATAAAATGATTTAGGTTAGTAAGTTGATAAAACTGTTTGGATTGTGAAAAATAGTAGACGAGTTAAGGACCATTTTTCCTGACTTGTAATTTCGGGACGAAATTCTTTTAAGGTGGAAGGTTGCAACGACCCAGAATTTTGAACAATTTAATTGAAAATATTTAATTAATTTTAAATATTTGAATGATGGCTTGACTTGAATTTCAAATTATCAGAATGAAATTGGCAATTAAATTTTAAAATTTAATCTATTGAAAGTTGAATAATAATATGAACCTTCTGTTTTAAGCTGATTAAAAATATTTCAAAGGCTTGTAAAATATATATTGACAATGGTGGAGATAATGGAAGCTTCAGAATTGAATTTGAAAGTGATTTGATCAGTTTTGAAATTATATCGTTTAAGTCGATATTTAAAAAATAGCCTCCCGAGGCACCGTCTTGGAATTCGACGAAACTAGTTCCACTGGATCCGGAATATTGTATTATTATCGGATTTCAAATTTCGTAGCATTTGGAGTTGTTGTGTGAGCGTACGACATATAAACGTGTTGAAATTAAATCGAATTCAATTAAAATTTAAATTTGAAATTGGTCAACATCAGCTACTTCCCTTCCCGTCACGACGCAGTAGCCTTGTTCCTCCCATACTGCTGTCATCCTTAAATCATGCAACTCTCCTTTGTTTCAGCCTGGAATCACGCTCCCCCTTCCTCTTAAAATACGAAGCCTCTCTTCTTTTCGTTTAAAATCAAACTCCTCTGAAAAGAAAAAAAAAGTGGCGGCCTCAAAATTTTCTTCATTCGCTCGTCTTCAAAGCTAGGGCTTGTGAAAATCTTCGAAGCCGATGCTTGAAGGTTGAATGGTTTTCTCCTCGTTGCTCACTTCGGCTGCTTCTTCTTTGCGTCGAGACTAAGGTGAGTAATTATTAATTACTCACATCTAATTCAAGTCGATTTCATATATATATATGTGTGTGTGTGTGTGTGTGTGTGTGATTTTGGGGATTTGCACGGTTTTGATGATTTTCGACTTGAGTTTGGTGATGCTGTTTTGTTCGACTTTAGCCTTGACTTATCGAACCATATTTATGCTCGGTAGTTTTGGCTTTAACTCAACCTGATACGTGTAGTTGTCTTCACAATACATGTATAGGTTGTACCATTGTTATCCATGTTTCATATCTGTACTTAATTTTCTGAGTGCTTGCAGCAGTATTGACTTCATTTGAAGTTTTACTCTTGTTTGGTTTGGGGTTCCACCATGCTACACTTGGTTTTATTTAGTTTCTGGATTGAGATGGTGTTCAGTTTGGATATTCCCTTGACTTGTTTATCTCCTCTTTGACTTGGTTATGATGTTGGCCTCTCGGCTATGAATTTTTGGGATACTTTGTATTGACCGGTAGCTTTGATTTTGTGATGTTGCATCACTTGATGTTATCCTGTTGCCTGACTTTTGTTGCCTCTGTTCATTGAGCTGCACATGTTCACTGGCACGTGTTTTAGGTTTTTCACTTCGATGTTTGACACTGTCAAACGCGGCTCTGACTTGATAATGTTTTCGATTTTGGCATTGTTCGAACTTGCCTATTCTGGAATTGCTGTACAACTCGTCTGCATTTTTGGGTTGTTCGAATTATTGCTTGATGCTAGTTTTTGAGTTGCTCTGTTACTTGATGACCATTTCCATTCTTTGTTTTTGTTTAAAAATGGTGTTGCATTTGACTTCGGTGACTTGATTTCTTAAAATGTTGGTGATATTATTGAACTGTAACATACCATTGTATGATTTTGGTAGTCGATGAATTCTAATGGCTTCGGCCTTGGATTAAGATTGCTGTATATTTGTTGCTTCACTTTGTCAATGATACGCTGATGTTGAGACAGTGAAATTAAAATTTGAGTCTTCATTTGATAAGTGATGCGCACTTGATTTTACGATGTTGAATTTGTTTGACTATCGACCTGGTTCGATTTTCTTAATGTTTCATAACTCTAGCCATTTTGTTCATCCCTGATAGCATTTTCGATCTTTACTTTGGTTTGACTTTGTTTTGTTGTTCCATGACTTTGGGTTAGTTCGAACCTGATACTATTTGGAGCTTAAATGGTTGAAATACTTACGAACTTGGAGTCTTTGCGTACTTATCTCTGTTTCAAGTCTGATACCTTTTGAAGTTTATATCTGTTGGGCCACTATTATATGTTGATGTCGTTCTTTATTTCCTTTAACTCCGGTCAGTAGCACACGGCTTGTTCATGTGTCTTCGACTGTGACTATAGATAGCCCTGGTCATTGATAGTTTGATTTGGGATGTGATTCACTATCGAAGCCTGTTTCATTTGTGCTTCCCTTGATGTTGCACTTGCTTAAAATCAGTTTTGTAGTTACACCATTGTGTTTCACTGTTGCACTGATCTGTCTTGATTCCACTTGATCCTTAGTGTAGTTTTTGTTGCTTCTGTACATTTTCCTGAGTCACTTGTTACTACTGTTACGTGTTGTTCGGTCTCGTTGACTTTGACTTGGTCTTTTGGAGTTGTAGCTTGCACTGTGCATTCATGTGCTTGCTGTATTGCCATATTGATCCCTCTGTTTGCCTTGGCTTCATTTGATTATGTGATGTTGCATCACTTGATGTTGCGCTGTTCCCTGACCTTTGTTGCCTCTGTTCATTGGGCTGCACATGTTTCATTGGCACTTTGTTGCTTCCCTGACCTGTGCATTCCATTCTCGTGTGTTCATCCCTGTTGTATATCCTGATGCTTGAATTTTGCTGTTGTACATTAATGTGCCTCTTTGTGTATATATGGTCTGATTATTATTTGGTCTTGCTTGCTTGATGGCAATTGATCTTGCCTGGTTTTTCCTTTGTTCTCGAATCTGATACATTGCATTGATGCTTTGTATTCATTTGCATTTGGTCACTGTGCTTCACTGATGACATTATTTTCTAGTGAGGCTGATCTGCGTCTTTTCTATTGTGTGTTGTGGTGCCATATCCTTGGTTCTCTCACCTTCAGTTTGCTGTCTTCCTGTAGTTAATACCACTGTTGTCATCTTCTCTTGACAATTTGGAACTTGACTGTGGCATTCTTGTGGTGACCGCAGTTTCATTTGTATGCAGTCTTGCCCTTGTTGGTTTGCATTGCATTGATGCAATTGAATTTGTTTTTTTATTATTACACTTGAGTTGAACCCAAATTAAATGCTCGGGTTTGACCTTGTGCTCGTTTGTGAACTTTCGTTGGGCTTTTGTGCATTTCCTCACTGTACTGGTGAGGCAGTGCACGCGTGCGTGTACTGCAGCCAATTAAGAATTTGACGTTTTGAAGTGATAATTCAATTGTTTGAAATTGATTTAGTTTGATTTGATCATTTGTTGTTATCTAATTATCTATTTGAAAATTAGATTATGAGTTTCTAATTATTTTCTTAATAATTAGATTTTGTTGTTAATTGCCAATTAGGCAATTCTGATGTTTTCTAAATTATCTTGATTGATGATCTTTTCATTTATCTTGTTGATGATTTGATTCTGTTGATTTGTTGTTTAACACTATTAAGTGTTATATTTACGGTTATCCGATTTCTTTATTAAAAGGGTCGGATAGACGAGAATTATTGTGACTGTCGTCTATTTGATTATTATTGCCTCTATGCACTAAAAATCTGAGTTTGAATTAGACTAACCTGTGTATTGTTTTCTTTTGAATGTGATACTCGGGTCAGACCGAGTGTTTTGCAGCTTGAAGGTTTCTGGGCAGCGAAGTTAGAGAGAGGGGGAAAACGCTCACTTTAGTTCGGGAATTTTGTACTTAAAGAAATATTCCGTTGTATAAATTCAATACATTGTATAAACTCTGATATTTGTAAAAGAAAAGAAAAAAAATTCATTTTTGCGAAATATTACTATTCTTGATTCTGTGGCTGATTCTGTTTAAACTCTATAAACTAAATAACAATCCGTCATTTTGAACGTTTCAAGTTGGTTTAATTACCGACTTGGGGCGGTCAAAAGGGCGGGATGTTACAATTGTTATAGTAGATGACTCTCAAGACGAATGTTTTTACATAATATGTGAGGTTTATTCGTCTTTAATTTTAATTAAATTCATACACTAGTAATTTTAGGTTGTAGTAACGGTGTTTTACCCAACATCCTTTTTAACCCAAATAAAGACGTATTTGAGAAAGGTAATTTCTAAGAATAAAAATAAAGTAGTTTTTTAACACACCTATTAGTTAAATAAGTGCAAGAAAATGTTTATCATATGAAAGTATAAATTAAACATGCTTTAATCTGCTGGAATGAATAGAATAATGGTATAGTTTTCTATGAAACCAACAAAAATGTTTTGTGAAAGTCACAAGGAATATATGAAAGAGATGTACAAGGTATGGGAGTCACCATATTTTGTATAGTGGATTTCGAAAATATGTAATAAATTCCTTATAACTCCTCATAAACATGAAGTACTCTTTTAAAAGGTTCATAGAAGATTTTAGCATTAAGAATTTCTGATTAGAGAAAGTAGTTCCAATACCTTAAAGTATGAGACTATTAGGTATAATAAGTAGATGATTTGAAAAAGTACATTTTAAAGATATTTTAAAAGAAAAATAGTTCGGTGAAAAAGTAAATAAGTTTTTGAAAGCAAAAAGCTCCATAACAGTTGAACCTTTGAAGCCAAAGATGTCTCGTAAGACCATGCTAACAAGATTTGGGAATTAATGTAAATTCAAAACGCTATAAGGATGCAAGTTAAGAAAAATAATATATCGAGTAGTCAAGTATTTTTGAATTTAATAGACACTGAAAAGATAACACTTCTAAAGACAAAGATTTTGGTATTTGATGTTTTAATTTTTTTTAGAAACCTTAGTTTTTAAAACAATGTGATAAATAGCAAACCAAACTCTTAAATGTGTGGTAGGTAAGAATCATTTCCCAGAAGTAATGGAAAAGGCGTAAGAGATAGAGGTAATTACTTTTAAAAGTAATAATGGAAGTTTCCATAAAGTGTATAGGACACTATTAAGAACATAGGAGTGTTAATTCATGAAGAATAGTAAAATGAAATTAGTGGAATTCATATGGTAGTAGTTTTCAAGCTAGCATTGGAGTGGCACCTTTTGAACCTCTTTATGAAAGACTACGCAAGTCGCCTTCACGTTGGATAGAGTCTATAGAGGGATTGCCTTGGTTCCAGCATAATTAAGGAGACTTCGGAGAAAATTGGTTTGATTAGGAGAAAATACATATCATATATCCACATTTCTTTGACAGTAAGTTTTAGAATTTCTTATTTCCATCTTTAGTTTTGAATAGGTTCTTTCCTTTATTATCCTTTGGGAGGGTAGAACATTGGATTTAACCCATGGATGGTAGGATTTGATGTAAGTATGTTAACAGAACATGTTATGAATGATGTATGCTAGTGGTTGTAAGTGTTTGCTAGTGGATGCTAATGGACGCATATACTTACACTAGGCACTATTATCCTTTAGGAATCAGCCTAACTAGGACACTAGAGCATACGCATATGGATGTGTGCACATTTGTATTTTTATTTTATTTTCATTGTTGTTATAAATAGATGATTATCACATGATTGTTGCATTTGAATGATGATTATAGCATGCATATAAAATTATCAGTTATCATTAGAGAATTCGCATTCATTTGGGCACATGTCATGAACATGATTGCATAAATAGGAGGTCGATTGAATCAGTGGTCCACCTAATCTTTTGTAGTAGTTAGGGACATTGACACTACACTATTTTCATAAATATCATAAATCACATTAGAAAAACCTAAGGATAATGGATGTAATGAGTGATGATTGGGTAGTTAGTTGTAGAACTTGGATTAAAACATTTATTTCATTCTTTTATCCTTAGAGATTTCGAGGACAAAAACCCTTAGGGGGAATGTAACAACCCGAAATTTAAGGAGAAATTAGTAAATAACTATAAATGAAAAGAAATAGTGTTTATAATTAGAATTCGTTGAAATTAGTATTGAAATTAATTGGCAATTGCTTTATTGAAACGTTTCAATTAGAAAGGGAAAGAGGAATTAAATTGTAATGATTAAGTTTAATATAAGAACTTGCATTTGTGTCAAAATGGAATAAACATTTTAAATAGAAATAAACGCATGTTTCGAGACAAAAGATATTAACTTGTCATTTTTGAATATATGTATGATTTTGTGAACAGGGATTTTGATTTTTTGAAAAAAAGGATAAAAATTATATATATATATGTATGTATGTATGTGTGTATAACAGTATATTTAAAAATAAGGTATCTACTTTTATAAATTTGAAAAGTGAAGATGATGATGTTCAAGCAAGATGGTTATTGTAAATGAGGGAAAATGTAACCATATATGTATAAAGAGAAGGCATTTAATAAAATAAACGTTATATTTTGAAAAGAAAAGTCAAGAGTGTATTATGGAAGGATTACATTTCTTATAGAAAATATGAGGTATGTAATTTCTTTGTTAGTAAGGAATAAGTGTCTGTTTGGTTTTTGAACATAAGAACATTTATACCAATTAATTAACCTAATTGATTGCTCAATTTAAAGGTAAAGAATAAAATTACTAATTAATACACAACATATATACACGTTTGTGGAAATATGTTATTTATCTAATTACAGTAGATGTGAATATGAAAAAAAATGTTGATATAACAATTCGCTTGTTAATTTATTTAATTCAGATGTAAATGTGGAAAGATAATGATATGTTGTTTATTTATTTATTTTAGACGTAAGCATTTAAATTAAATGGGATGTTGAAACTGAAATGAAACATTCGAATAAAGAAAAATGCTTGAAAATTTAACCTGAAATAAAATTCAAAAATTAGAAATTAGTTGAGGAGAAGAAAATGTTTTATAGTTTATACATTATTTTGGGTGTAATTCATTGAATTAAATATAAGATAAGGCACCGACAAGGTGCATTATCAGATTTGACACAATAATGAGTCAGCAGAAGTTTCATAAACGTTGTTTTGCATTCTTTTATTCCATCTAGTCCTTCCGTGCTTCCATCCTATGGCTCCTATTTAGCCTATGACATGGTCGCATACTCTTCAATCCCTAAATCCAACGGTCCGAGATCCACTTTTACACCTATAAATAAGACCCTAGGCTTAACACTTTTTCTCATTTTAGATTTTGTCCGCTTGGGTTCACCTTTTCAGAAAGGACCCTAAAAGGAACAATTTTCCAAGGAGAGAATCTTTTTATCAACAACCCCAAGTGGAACCATGAAGGTCTAAAGGCAAAAACTAAGGACTAGATGCGAGTGATTGTAATTATTTTAAGAATTCTTTGAGTAATTTAAAATAATAGGGTTTCCAATAGTTGCAGTTTTACTACGATTTTTGAAATAGCCTTTTCAGTAGCTTATTTACAGTCTTTAGAATTATTTTCAGTCTGTTTCCTTTCAGCTAACTTATGTCGCATGTTTACCTTCGGTCGCGAGCCTCCTTAAGTCGCTAGGTCGCGAACGACCTTCTAAGTCGCTCCAGAAGATAAGTCGCTCAAGTTGATAGATCGTTCAAGCTTCATGTGTTGTACTGTTGTTAGGTCGCGTGAATCTTAAGTCGCGTTGTGGTGCAACTTGTTAAGTCGTATGTTGTATTTTTTTCTTATGTCGTGTGTGTTGAATATATGTTAGGTCATAACTCGTGATGTTGTAACACGTGTTGTATTTCTTTTATGTTATATTTGTTAAATCGTTTGAAGATAAGTCGCAGGTCGCATGTGTTAGCTCGTGGGTCTGTTAGGTCGTGCTTGTTAGGTCGCCGACCTGTGCTGTGTTGTAAATTTTCCTATAAATAGCGAGGTTGGGTCATTTGTAAACTTGGTTGATTTTGAATAAACTTTTTTTTGAGTGCTTTGTGCCTCTTTAAAATTGGAAGTTGAGTGTTATCTCCTTTCTCCATTTTCGGTTATTCGACTGCGCTCGAATCAACGGATTTGAAGCCGATTCACGGAATCTCGTGCGCGAGATCAACGTAGAAGAATCATAGATCTTTTAACACGGTATCGTGCGCGATCAACGTGTTGGATACAACTAGAATCCTGTATCTCTTGAGATCAATGGATTTGGGCACTTGGGTATTTTCAATCCATCGATTCAACTTTTCACCGTTTCATCCATTTTTGAAGTTATCCGCTGCATTACATTCTCCGGTCGTTACCGACCTTTACCGAGGGCCCTCATAGCATACAGACCACAATAATCTGACACACGACGTCATATCGTGTAAAGATATATCTAGAACAGGATGACCATATCCTAATGGGAATGACCCACTTAGCCTTGCCGCATCCAACCCTGTTTTGGTCATTTCCGGTTGATGAGGCTAGAGGTAACGATTACCTTTCACAAAGCACAATCACATCACTTAGAACGCCACACAACCATTTTCGTTGACTACTAATTGGCTTCCACAAAATACAAACCTTAAGCTCATACGTCTCAAGGAAGGTGTTAAGCTAAGAGAAGTTGCCTTCTCCGCCACCACTAATGTACGTGTAACGACCCGCAATCCGTACCCCTTGAGTTAATACTTTTCTACCAAAATCAACTCAAGTTGCACAGAAATACGAACCATTTGGGTTAAAGAAGAAGAGGTAGAAGAAGAAAATGGAAAACAACAGCAGAATCTAACCATCGCAGTGGAATAAAATATAATAGATAATATATGATCTTTACTCAAAATCAAATATATCTACTTACATATTTTACATCATCAGAATACGTCAGTCACAGCTCAACATCAATAGCATACAACTGAATACACAACAACTCAACACAGCGGAATATGTATATATATACAAGTACGGGAGTACGTATCGCCGTCCTGCTCGTCTCCTGAGCTCCACAGCATCATATCCTGTATTCTATAATACTCGGTCTGACCCGAGCATTACAGTTAAATAATACCCGAGTCAGTCTGGAATACCAGCGTGAGAAAATCACACCCAATTGATTATTAAAGTTTCAAAAATCCTTTGAAAACAAAAGCATCTCGTAAGACCATGCCACAAATAAACATGTCGGGTTTTTACCTTACGATAGCTAAAACAATTTTTATAGAAATCCTCTGATATTATGATAAGGTCTATATACAAATACTTATAAAATAGCCGAAATTGTTACATTCATTAAATTCCAGCTACTAGCCACAGAATGGGTAATACAAACAAAACTCGTACAAGGCTCGTAGGGAGAATGGATTTCCAACTAATGACTAGGCACTGGGGTACCACCTGTCACAGTACAGGGCCTAGATCACCGTACTGAGGAGTACACCCGCTCCCCTGCAACACAAGGCCGGGACTATCCCTTACTGGATAATCCCGAGTGAGATCACCCTGTGGCTGGGATCAGCAGCCGCCCACTAAGCCGAAATAAAAAGGGACATCTAGACTGGAATGACCTCACCCTGCTTGGGTGCTACCAACCTAGCCTTGCTGCATAACCCCTGATTTTCAGTCATTCCCATTTGATGAGGCTTGAGGCTAAGCGTTACCTTTATAGAACATATTTCTTAGAGTGCCCATCGTCCACCTGACGATGTTTCGCAAGCATTCATCCATACAAGTCCGTTCCAGGTTCGAACGGAACCGAAGGCACTATTCCTACAACATCCATTTTGGAAATATCCTCAGGATTAGTAGCGATTAGCCCTTGCACTTCACTGCTCCATCTTCGAATCCAAAATCGTTTACAAGAAACGTACAAACCGGATCGAAGTGATTTTCGAGAAATTAATCTCGATCCCGGTCTCTTCCAAACGATAAACGCATTTGGCCAATATTGATAGTCGGTTATTTAACTATCAATTAATATTCACAAACAACCATCAAACAATAAATAATTTTCCAAATTATTTATTAATCTCAAAAATATCTTCACAAGATATATTTCTATTTTCAATCCTTTGAAAACAGTTTCAAAACCATCTTTCTTTCAGAATCAACTTTCCCAAATATTTTCTATCTCCTCTGAAATCACCAAGCACAGAAATAGATTTTTAAAATAATTTAAAACACTTTACTTTGAAATTTATACTTTTAAACATTTATTTTAAAAAAAATACTTCAATAAAAATACATACCATATGAATATTTAAAAATAAGATTACTTAATAAAATATACAACTAGATTTACGCTTTTAAAACAAATACTAAATCACTCTTTAAATAAATTGTTGCTATAATAGATTAAAAGAAAATACTTACTTTAGAAATTAAATATTGGAAATAATAAATTTTACAAAACTTGCTTTCCATAAAAACAACTTTAATCCATCAAAATAATTTTTTAAAATTTACTTTTTAAAACACGTACTTGGCTATCCAGAGAAAATCCTAACTCCAATCTCCTAAATCAATTTCCCCAAATTGATTTCCAATTTATTTTATTTGAAATAAATTTCTTTAATTACCTAATTCACTTCAAAATTCATTAAGTATATACTTAATTATTGTTGTTATTATTATTATTATTGTTTTCCATTTGATTTTAAAACTTTTAACTGAAATATACAAATTCCAGATTTTTCCAAACTTTTTTTTCTTTATTCTTCCAATAATTCAAATTTTAGCTTTTAAATAAATGTTTTGTTCTTTAAAATAATAACACTGAATTTTAAAATTCATCAACTTCCTGTTTATTCAAATTTTCCTTTTTATCCTCAGGATTCACTTATTAGAATTTTAAAGTTACTTTATTTCTTTTCCAAGTCATTCTTAAATTTATTCTATAATTATTTTACTTGCAATTTCACTTCTTTCATTTTCATTCAAAAATCACATTTATATTTTAGTAATTCATTATTCTCAATTATATCATCCAAACCATAACATTCAATACTTCCACTTAATGCATCATAGAATATCCAATAACCAGAATATCCAATAACCAGAGCAGAGGATATTAAATAATTTAAATAAAAGTTGAGGGGTCCAGTAGGAACCCTCCAACCTGTTTTCCCTGCATCCACAGATGTTAATAATATGCCAATTCCAAAATATACCAGACTATAGCACATCAATCAATTTAACCATTCAAACAATTATTTAAATTTAATCATTTAAATTTAAATTTAACTGAGTGAGATTAACTCACCTTTGCTTTGTTTGCAATCCATTTCCATTCTTGTTTGGTTTCTTCTAAATTTTTGACCTTGAATAAATAAATTCGCGGTGTATTACCATATTGAATTAATAAAACAATTAATTACCATTTATTTATTTAATTTGAACCAATAATTTGATTTTAAATTGTTTCACTATATATACTAAAATATGTGGGTGCGTATATATTTATTTTCTGGGTCTCCTATATATATAAATATAAATATGAGTGTATAAAAATTTGCTTTCTTTTTCTGTTAATAACAAAAAAAAATCTTCTTTATTGTATATATACATATAAATTACTGTTTTTATAAACTGACTGTTATATATTTTCCCTGGCCTATATACATACATATAAAAATCTTCAAATTGAAAAGAATAAATTCTTCTCTATATCTCACTTAAATATACTTTTCGTTCTCTGTATGTATATATATTTATAGCCTTAACAATAAAAACAATTTTCTGCAAAATATATTCAGTATATATACAGGTTGTTGTTTAAACATTACCTAATTTATCTACATATATATTTAAGTTTATTCAGCCTAAAATAAATAAAAATAAAATAATAACTATTTTACCTTACAGCAAAACAATCTCGGCCTTCCCCACTTCGATCGCGTACAACACCACCACCTCCTCGAGCTCGAGAACGACACCGTGAATACAAAAACCCCTAAAGCCAGAGGACCCCACTCGCGAGCCTCAGTCGCCCTTCCCCAACTCACGCCACAGTTGACCATCTACCCTACGCGAGCGCCCAAGACAGTCGTGAAGCCCCAAATTCGCGAGCGCTACCACCTACTGCCACCAACTACGCGAGATGTCCATACTTGCCGTGCTTTCCCTTGCTCGCACTCGATCTGATGCATCCCTACCTTGGTCGCGAGCAACCATTTATATATTTTCTTCTCTGAGTGATTTTGATTTCGATTTAATGTGAATCGAATAGGAGAGGGTTGCGATTTGGGGGAATCAACTCGGCCATTTTTTTTTCTTTTTTTTCCGCAGATACGAAATGAAGATGCTATTGGATTTGAGAAAGAGGAAGACGAAAATTTGAACGTGAGGGCTTCGGCCATTTTTTTTTCCGTTTAACTGGGTTGGATTTAAAAGAAAGAAAGGGGAAGGTATTTAATTTGAACGAGGATGGCTTCACAAAAAGATTGATACGTGAATTCTTGAAGAAGGCTCGGCTTAGAAATAAAAGGAAAAGGAAGCGTATAGAAGAAGATTTGACTGTAGAGGAAGATTGGACTTTAGATTTGAATTTTCTTTTATAAGTATATTTTATTTCGATTAATATCAATCAAATTCAGCGCGTTTATATATCGTGTGCTCACACAACAACTCCAATTGCTACGAAATTTGAAACCCGATAATAATTCCATATTATGGACCCAATGGAACAGGTTTCATCGAATTCCGAGACTGTGCCTGTAACAACCC
Source organism: Allium cepa (assembly GCA_030765085.1). Taxonomy (NCBI): domain Eukaryota; kingdom Viridiplantae; phylum Streptophyta; class Magnoliopsida; order Asparagales; family Amaryllidaceae; genus Allium; species Allium cepa. The sequence continues at coordinate 689,385,076 of CM060937.1, read as the reverse complement.
GCATATTTATCGATTTAATATTTAAATATTTTATTTAAATATTAGGTCATTAATCGGATATTGGTCCGAAAAGCTACTTTTTGCAAATGGTCAAATTAGGACTCGAGACCACTTCCATTGAGTTCGAAATGCCGTTTACAAATTTTTTAGGTATAAACATCGATAGGTTTGGAGTTAGCGAAATTTCACTAACTTTTCCCGCTTTGGACTTTGGGTTAGTTTAGCCTATTAAGCCCAAGTTCCAACCCCCTTCTCCTCACTCTTCATAAATTTCCTAACTAACTCAAGCTTGGGCATTAATGGTGAAAAGAATGGGAAATTAAAACTCCAAGCACAAATTCAATTGCAAATCCAACATTCAACTCCAAATTCAAGTAGAAGATATTGGATTCAAGCTTTGGATTGCTTCTCCTTACTTTCAAGCTTCATCTTCATAAACTTTAGTGCAAAGGTGAGATTTTTAACTCACATTCTTGTCTATAACTATCTTGGGTTGTTGGGAATGATTCCCTATCACTTTAGCATGAATATTTGCTTTTGGTTTGGATTGGATTGGCGAAAAACTCCGATTTTTGGCGTTTTGGCGAAATTTCTGCATTTAGGTCGTTCTGGCCATTTTTAGGTCGTTCGGAGTTAGGTCGTGTGGGTCTTAGGTCGTAGGTTGCGTACGAGATAGCTCCTAGATCGTTCTGACCACTTTTCGTGTGTTCGGAGTTAGGTCGTTCACGACCTAGTACTTAGGTCGCTCGTGAGTTGGTGGCGTAGGTCGTAGGTCGTTTAACTCTTAAGTCGTTAGGCCTTGTGTGTGGAGTTAGTTCGCCTGCTTTCCTTAGGTCGTAAGTCGCGTGTGCTTTAGGTCGCGCACTTTCTTAGGACGCGAACCCTTTTAGGTCGTTGACCACGCTAGGTCGCTTGGCCTCTTCACTGCTTAGGTCGTTAAACCCTTCCTCTTTTGGGTCGCTCCCCTTTATTTCTTAGGTCGTTGTGGCCTTAGGTCGTGATATTTATAGGTCGCGGCAAAGTTAGGTCGTTCGACCCATGTTGCCGTTAGGTCGCTCGATCCTTGTTGCCGATAGGTCGCGTGCTTTCTTAGGTCGCGTACCTTTAGGTCGCGTGTCCCCTCTACCTCGTTAGGTCGCAAAGAACTTTAGGTCGCTCGACCTCCTTACCCACCAGGTCGCGCACTTAGTTAGGTCGCTCAGCCATTGTGTTAGGTCGCGTGAACCCTTAGGTCGTTAGACCTCATTTTGCTTTAGGTTGTAGGCCTCTTGCCTTCACTTTACTTTGAAATTTATACTTTTAAACATTTATTTTAAAAAAAATACTTCAATAAAAATACATACCATATGAATATTTAAAAATAAGATTACTTAATAAAATATACAACTAGATTTACGCTTTTAAAACAAATACTAAATCACTCTTTAAATAAATTGTTGCTATAATAGATTAAAAGAAAATACTTACTTTAGAAATTAAATATTGGAAATAATAAATTTTACAAAACTTGCTTTCCATAAAAACAACTTTAATCCATCAAAATAATTTTTTAAAATTTACTTTTTAAAACACGTACTTGGCTATCCAGAGAAAATCCTAACTCCAATCTCCTAAATCAATTTCCCCAAATTGATTTCCAATTTATTTTATTTGAAATAAATTTCTTTAATTACCTAATTCACTTCAAAATTCATTAAGTATATACTTAATTATTGTTGTTATTATTATTATTATTATTATTATTTTCCATTTGATTTTAAAACATTTAACTGAAATATACAAATTCCAGATTTTTCCAAACTTTTTTTTCTTTATTCTTCCAATAATTCAAATTTTAGCTTTTAAATAAATGTTTTGTTCTTTAAAATAATAACACTGAATTTTAAAATTCATCAACTTCCTGTTTATTCAAATTTTCCTTTTTATCCTCAGGATTCACTTATTAGAATTTTAAAGTTACTTTATTTCTTTTCCAAGTCATTCTTAAATTTATTCTATAATTATTTTACTTGCAATTTCACTTCTTTCATTTTCATTCAAAAATCACATTTATATTTTAGTAATTCATTATTCTCAATTATATCATCCAAACCATAACATTCAATACTTCCACTTAATGCATCATAGAATATCCAATAACCAGAATATCCAATAACCAGAGCAGAGGATATTAAATAATTTAAATAAAAGTTGAGGGGTCCAGTAGGAACCCTCCAACCTGTTTTCCCTGCATCCACAGATGTTAATAATATGCCAATTCCAAAATATACCAGACTATAGCACATCAATCAATTTAACCATTCAAACAATTATTTAAATTTAATCATTTAAATTTAAATTTAACTGAGTGAGATTAACTCACCTTTGCTTTGTTTGCAATCCATTTCCATTCTTGTTTGGTTTCTTCTAAATTTTTGACCTTGAATAAATAAATTCGCGGTGTATTACCATATTGAATTAATAAAACAATTAATTACCATTTATTTATTTAATTTGAACCAATAATTTGATTTTAAATTGTTTCACTATATATACTAAAATATGTGGGTGCGTATATATTTATTTTCTGGGTCTCCTATATATATAAATATAAATATGAGTGTATAAAAATTTGCTTTCTTTTTCTGTTAATAACAAAAAAAAAATCTTCTTTATTGTATATATACATATAAATTACTGTTTTTATAAACTGACTGTTATATATTTTCCCTGGCCTATATACATACATATAAAAATCTTCAAATTGAAAAGAATAAATTCTTCTCTATATCTCACTTAAATATACTTTTCGTTCTCTGTATGTATATATATTTATAGCCTTAACAATAAAAACAATTTTCTGCAAAATATATTCAGTATATATACAGGTTGTTGTTTAAACATTACCTAATTTATCTACATATATATTTAAGTTTATTCAGCCTAAAATAAATAAAAATAAAATAATAACTATTTTACCTTACAGCAAAACAATCTCGGCCTTCCCCACTTCGATCGCGTACAACACCACCACCTCCTCGAGCTCGAGAACGACACCGTGAATACAAAAACCCCTAAAGCCAGAGGACCCCACTCGCGAGCCTCAGTCGCCCTTCCCCAACTCACGCCACAGTTGACCATCTACCCTACGCGAGCGCCCAAGACAGTCGTGAAGCCCCAAATTCGCGAGCGCTACCACCTACTGCCACCAACTACGCGAGATGTCCATACTTGCCGTGCTTTCCCTTGCTCGCACTCGATCTGATGCATCCCTACCTTGGTCGCGAGCAACCATTTATATATTTTCTTCTCTGAGTGATTTTGATTTCGATTTAATGTGAATCGAATAGGAGAGGGTTGCGATTTGGGGGAATCAACTCGGCCATTTTTTTTTCTTTTTTTTCCGCAGATACGAAATGAAGATGCTATTGGATTTGAGAAAGAGGAAGACGAAAATTTGAACGTGAGGGCTTCGGCCATTTTTTTTTCCGTTTAACTGGGTTGGATTTAAAAGAAAGAAAGGGGAAGGTATTTAATTTGAACGAGGATGGCTTCACAAAAAGATTGATACGTGAATTCTTGAAGAAGGCTCGGCTTAGAAATAAAAGGAAAAGGAAGCGTATAGAAGAAGATTTGACTGTAGAGGAAGATTGGACTTTAGATTTGAATTTTCTTTTATAAGTATATTTTATTTCGATTAATATCAATCAAATTCAGCGCGTTTATATATCGTGTGCTCACACAACAACTCCAATTGCTACGAAATTTGAAACCCGATAATAATTCCATATTATGGACCCAATGGAACAGGTTTCATCGAATTCTGAGACTGTGCCTGTAACAACCCGCATATTTATCGATTTAATATTTAAATATTTTATTTAAATATTAGGTCATTAATCGGATATTGGTCCGAAAAGCTACTTTTTGCAAACGGTCAAATTAGGACTCGAGACCACTTCCATTGAGTTCGAAATGCCGTTTACAAATTTTTAGGTATAAACATCGATAGGTTTGGAGTTAGCGAAATTTCACTAACTTTTCCCGCTTTGGACTTTGGGTTAGTTTAGCCTATTAAGCCCAAGTTCCAACCCCCTTCTCCTCACTCTTCATAAATTTCCTAACTAACTCAAGCTTGGGCATTAATGGTGAAAAGAATGGGAAATTAAAACTCCAAGCACAAATTCAATTGCAAATCCAACATTCAACTCCAAATTCAAGTAGAAGATATTGGATTCAAGCTTTGGATTGCTTCTCCTTACTTTCAAATTTCATCTTCATAAACTTTAGTGCAAAGGTGAGATTTTTAACTCACATTCTTGTCTATAACTATCTTGGGTTGTTGGGAATGATTCCCTATCACTTTAGCATGAATATTTGCTTTTGGTTTGGATTGGATTGGCGAAAAACTCCGATTTTTGGCGTTTTGGCGAAATTTCTGCATTTAGGTCGTTCTGGCCATTTTTAGGTCGTTCGGAGTTAGGTCGTGTGGGTCTTAGGTCGTAGGTTGCGTACGAGATAGCTCCTAGATCGTTCTGACCACTTTTCGTGTGTTCGGAGTTAGGTCGTTCACGACCTAGTACTTAGGTCGCTCGTGAGTTGGTGGCGTAGGTCGTAGGTCGTTTAACTCTTAGGTCGTTAGGCCTTGTGTGTGGAGTTAGTTCGCCTGCTTTCCTTAGGTCGTAAGTCGCGTGTGCTTTAGGTCGCGCACTTTCTTAGGACGCGAACCCTTTTAGGTCGTTGACCACGCTAGGTCGCTTGGCCTCTTCACTGCTTAGGTCGTTAAACCCTTCCTCTTTTGGGTCGCTCCCCTTTATTTCTTAGGTCGTTGTGGCCTTAGGTCGTGATATTTATAGGTCGCGGCAAAGTTAGGTCGTTCGACCCATGTTGCCGTTAGGTCGCTCGATCCTTGTTGCCGATAGGTCGCGTGCTTTCTTAGGTCGCGTACCTTTAGGTCGCGTGTCCCCTCTACCTCGTTAGGTCGCAAAGAACTTTAGGTCGCTCGACCTCCTTACCCACCAGGTCGCGCACTTAGTTAGGTCGCTCAGCCATTGTGTTAGGTCGCGTGAACCCTTAGGTCGTTAGACCTCATTTTGCTTTAGGTTGTAGGCCTCTTGCCTTCACTTTACTTTGAAATTTATACTTTTAAACATTTATTTTAAAAAAAATACTTCAATAAAAATACATACCATATGAATATTTAAAAATAAGATTACTTAATAAAATATACAACTAGATTTACGCTTTTAAAACAAATACTAAATCACTCTTTAAATAAATTGTTGCTATAATAGATTAAAAGAAAATACTTACTTTAGAAATTAAATATTGGAAATAATAAATTTTACAAAACTTGCTTTCCATAAAAACAACTTTAATCCATCAAAATAATTTTTTAAAATTTACTTTTTAAAACACGTACTTGGCTATCCAGAGAAAATCCTAACTCCAATCTCCTAAATCAATTTCCCCAAATTGATTTCCAATTTATTTTATTTGAAATAAATTTCTTTAATTACCTAATTCACTTCAAAATTCATTAAGTATATACTTAATTATTGTTGTTATTATTATTATTATTATTATTTTCCATTTGATTTTAAAACATTTAACTGAAATATACAAATTCCAGATTTTTCCAAACTTTTTTTTCTTTATTCTTCCAATAATTCAAATTTTAGCTTTTAAATAAATGTTTTGTTCTTTAAAATAATAACACTGAATTTTAAAATTCATCAACTTCTTGTTTATTCAAATTTTCCTTTTTATCCTCAGGATTCACTTATTAGAATTTTAAAGTTACTTTATTTCTTTTCCAAGTCATTCTTAAATTTATTCTATAATTATTTTACTTGCAATTTCACTTCTTTCATTTTCATTCAAAAATCACATTTATATTTTAGTAATTCATTATTCTCAATTATATCATCCAAACCATAACATTCAATACTTCCACTTAATGCATCATAGAATATCCAATAACCAGAATATCCAATAACCAGAGCAGAGGATATTAAATAATTTAAATAAAAGTTGAGGGGTCCAGTAGGAACCCTCCAACCTGTTTTCCCTGCATCCACAGATGTTAATAATATGCCAATTCCAAAATATACCAGACTATAGCACATCAATCAATTTAACCATTCAAACAATTATTTAAATTTAATCATTTAAATTTAAATTTAACTGAGTGAGATTAACTCACCTTTGCTTTGTTTGCAATCCATTTCCATTCTTGTTTGGTTTCTTCTAAATTTTTGACCTTGAATAAATAAATTCGCGGTGTATTACCATATTGAATTAATAAAACAATTAATTACCATTTATTTATTTAATTTGAACCAATAATTTGATTTTAAATTGTTTCACTATATATACTAAAATATGTGGGTGCGTATATATTTATTTTCTGGGTCTCCTATATATATAAATATAAATATGAGTGTATAAAAATTTGCTTTCTTTTTCTGTTAATAACAAAAAAAAAAATCTTCTTTATTGTATATATACATATAAATTACTGTTTTTATAAACTGACTGTTATATATTTTCCCTGGCCTATATACATACATATAAAAATCTTCAAATTGAAAAGAATAAATTCTTCTCTATATCTCACTTAAATATTTTTTTCGTTCTCTGTATGTATATATATTTATAGCCTTAACAATAAAAACAATTTTCTGCAAAATATATTCAGTATATATACAGGTTGTTGTTTAAACATTACCTAATTTATCTACATATATATTTAAGTTTATTCAGCCTAAAATAAATAAAATAAAATAATAACTATTTTACCTTACAGCAAAACAATCTCGGCCTTCCCCACTTCGATCGCGTACAACACCACCACCTCCTCGAGCTCGAGAACGACACCGTGAATACAAAAACCCCTAAAGCCAGAGGACCCCACTCGCGAGCCTCAGTCGCCCTTCCCCAACTCACGCCACAGTTGACCATCTACCCTACGCGAGCGCCCAAGACAGTCGTGAAGCCCCAAATTCGCGAGCGCTACCACCTACTGCCACCAACTACGCGAGATGTCCATACTTGCCGTGCTTTCCCTTGCTCGCACTCGATCTGATGCATCCCTACCTTGGTCGCGAGCAACCATTTATATATTTTCTTCTCTGAGTGATTTTGATTTCGATTTAATGTGAATCGAAGAGGAGAGGGTTGCGATTTGGGGGAATCAACTCGGCCATTTTTTTTTCTTTTTTTTCCGCAGATACGAAATGAAGATGCTATTGGATTTGAGAAAGAGGAAGACGAAAATCTGAACGTGAGGGCTTCGGCCATTTTTTTTTCCGTTTAACTGGGTTGGATTTAAAAGAAAGAAAGGGGAAGGTATTTAATTTGAACGAGGATGGCTTCACAAAAAGATTGATACGTGAATTCTTGAAGAAGGCTCGGCTTAGAAATAAAAGGAAAAGGAAGCGTATAGAAGAAGATTTGACTGTAGAGGAAGATTGGACTTTAGATTTGAATTTTCTTTTATAAGTATATTTTATTTCGATTAATATCAATCAAATTCAGCGCGTTTATATATCGTGTGCTCACACAACAACTCCAATTGCTACGAAATTTGAAACCCGATAATAATTCCATATTATGGACCCAATGGAACAGGTTTCATCGAATTCCGAGACTGTGCCTGTAACAACCCGCATATTTATCGATTTAATATTTAAATATTTTATTTAAATATTAGGTCATTAATCGGATATTGGTCCGAAAAGCTACTTTTTGCAAACGGTCAAATTAGGACTCGAGACCACTTCCATTGAGTTCGAAATGCCGTTTACAAATTTTTTAGGTATAAACATCGATAGGTTTGGAGTTAGCGAAATTTCACTAACTTTTCCCGCTTTGGACTTTGGGTTAGTTTAGCCTATTAAGCCCAAGTTCCAACCCCCTTCTCCTCACTCTTCATAAATTTCCTAACTAACTCAAGCTTGGGCATTAATGGTGAAAAGAATGGGAAATTAAAACTCCAAGCACAAATTCAATTGCAAATCCAACATTCAACTCCAAATTCAAGTAGAAGATATTGGATTCAAGCTTTGGATTGCTTCTCCTTACTTTCAAGCTTCATCTTCATAAACTTTAGTGCAAAGGTGAGATTTTTAACTCACATTCTTGTCTATAACTATCTTGGGTTGTTGGGAATGATTCCCTATCACTTTAGCATGAATATTTGCTTTTGGTTTGGATTGGATTGGCGAAAAACTCCGATTTTTGGCGTTTTGGCGAAATTTCTGCATTTAGGTCGTTCTGGCCATTTTTAGGTCGTTCGGAGTTAGGTCGTGTGGGTCTTAGGTCGTAGGTTGCGTACGAGATAGCTCCTAGATCGTTCTGACCACTTTTCGTGTGTTCGGAGTTAGGTCGTTCACGACCTAGTACTTAGGTCGCTCGTGAGTTGGTGGCGTAGGTCGTAGGTCGTTTAACTCTTAGGTCGTTAGGCCTTGTGTGTGGAGTTAGGTCGCCTGCTTTCCTTAGGTCGTAAGTCGCGTGTGCTTTAGGTCGCGCACTTTCTTAGGACGCGAACCCTTTTAGGTCGTTGACCACGCTAGGTCGCTTGGCCTCTTCACTGCTTAGGTCGTTAAACCCTTCCTCTTTTGGGTCGCTCCCCTTTATTTCTTAGGTCGTTGTGGCCTTAGGTCGTGATATTTATAGGTCGCGGCAAAGTTAGGTCGTTCGACCCATGTTGCCGTTAGGTCGCTCGATCCTTGTTGCCGATAGGTCGCGTGCTTTCTTAGGTCGCGTACCTTTAGGTCGCGTGTCCCCTCTACCTCGTTAGGTCGCAAAGAACTTTAGGTCGCTCGACCTCCTTACCCACCAGGTCGCGCACTTAGTTAGGTCGCTCAGCCATTGTGTTAGGTCGCGTGAACCCTTAGGTCGTTAGACCTCATTTTGCTTTAGGTTGTAGGCCTCTTGCCTTCACTTTACTTTGAAATTTATACTTTTAAACATTTATTTTAAAAAAAATACTTCAATAAAAATACATACCATATGAATATTTAAAAATAAGATTACTTAATAAAATATACAACTAGATTTACGCTTTTAAAACAAATACTAAATCACTCTTTAAATAAATTGTTGCTATAATAGATTAAAAGAAAATACTTACTTTAGAAATTAAATATTGGAAATAATAAATTTTACAAAACTTGCTTTCCATAAAAACAACTTTAATCCATCAAAATAATTTTTTAAAATTTACTTTTTAAAACACGTACTTGGCTATCCAGAGAAAATCCTAACTCCAATCTCCTAAATCAATTTCCCCAAATTGATTTCCAATTTATTTTATTTGAAATAAATTTCTTTAATTACCTAATTCACTTCAAAATTCATTAAGTATATACTTAATTATTGTTGTTATTATTATTATTATTATTATTATTATTTTCCATTTGATTTTAAAACATTTAACTGAAATATACAAATTCCAGATTTTTCCAAACTTTTTTTTCTTTATTCTTCCAATAATTCAAATTTTAGCTTTTAAATAAATGTTTTGTTCTTTAAAATAATAACACTGAATTTTAAAATTCATCAACTTCCTGTTTATTTAAATTTTCCTTTTTATCCTCAGGATTCACTTATTAGAATTTTAAAGTTACTTTATTTCTTTTCCAAGTCATTCTTAAATTTATTCTATAATTATTTTACTTGCAATTTCACTTCTTTCATTTTCATTCAAAAATCACATTTATATTTTAGTAATTCATTATTCTCAATTATATCATCCAAACCATAACATTCAATACTTCCACTTAATTCATCATAGAATATCCAATAACCAGAATATCCAATAACCAGAGCAGAGGATATTAAATAATTTAAATAAAAGTTGAGGGGTCCAGTAGGAACCCTCCAACCTGTTTTCCCTGCATCCACAGATGTTAATAATATGCCAATTCCAAAATATACCAGACTATAGCACATCAATCAATTTAACCATTCAAACAATTATTTAAATTTAATCATTTAAATTTAAATTTAACTGAGTGAGATTAACTCACCTTTGCTTTGTTTGCAATCCATTTCCATTCTTGTTTGGTTTCTTCTAAATTTTTGACCTTGAATAAATAAATTCGCGGTGTATTACCATATTGAATTAATAAAACAATTAATTACCATTTATTTATTTAATTTGAACCAATAATTTGATTTTAAATTGTTTCACTATATATACTAAAATATGTGGGTGCGTATATATTTATTTTCTGGGTCTCCTATATATATAAATATAAATATGAGTGTATAAAAATTTGCTTTCTTTTTCTGTTAATAACAAAAAAAAAATCTTCTTTATTGTATATATACATATAAATTACTGTTTTTATAAACTGACTGTTATATATTTTCCCTGGCCTATATACATACATATAAAAATCTTCAAATTGAAAAGAATAAATTCTTCTCTATATCTCACTTAAATATTTTTTTCGTTCTCTGTATGTATATATATTTATAGCCTTAACAATAAAAACAATTTTCTGCAAAATATATTCAGTATATATACAGGTTGTTGTTTAAACATTACCTAATTTATCTACATATATATTTAAGTTTATTCAGCCTAAAATAAATAAAATAAAATAATAACTATTTTACCTTACAGCAAAACAATCTCGGCCTTCCCCACTTCGATCGCGTACAACACCACCACCTCCTCGAGCTCGAGAACGACACCGTGAATACAAAAACCCCTAAAGCCAGAGGACCCCACTCGCGAGCCTCAGTCGCCCTTCCCCAACTCACGCCACAGTTGACCATCTACCCTACGCGAGCGCCCAAGACAGTCGTGAAGCCCCAAATTCGCGAGCGCTACCACCTACTGCCACCAACTACGCGAGATGTCCATACTTGCCGTGCTTTCCCTTGCTCGCACTCGATCTGATGCATCCCTACCTTGGTCGCGAGCAACCATTTATATATTTTCTTCTCTGAGTGATTTTGATTTCGATTTAATGTGAATCGAAGAGGAGAGGGTTGCGATTTGGGGGAATCAACTCGGCCATTTTTTTTTTCTTTTTTTCCTCAGATACGAAATGAAGATGCTATTGGATTTGAGAAAGAGGAAGACGAAAATTTGAACGTGAGGGCTTCGGCCATTTTTTTTTTCGTTTAACTGGGTTGGATTTAAAAGAAAGAAAGGGGAAGGTATTTAATTTGAACGAGGATGGCTTCACAAAAAGATTGATACGTGAATTCTTGAAGAAGGCTCGGCTTAGAAATAAAAGGAAAAGGAAGCGTATAGAAGAAGATTTGACTGTAGAGGAAGATTGGACTTTAGATTTGAATTTTCTTTTATAAGTATATTTTATTTCGATTAATATCAATCAAATTCAGCGCGTTTATATATCGTGTGCTCACACAACAACTCCAATTGCTACGAAATTTGAAACCCGATAATAATTCCATATTATGGACCCAATGGAACAGGTTTCATCGAATTCCGAGACTGTGCCTGTAACAACCCGCATATTTATCGATTTAATATTTAAATATTTTATTTAAATATTAGGTCATTAATCGGATATTGGTCCGAAAAGCTACTTTTTGCAAACGGTCAAATTAGGACTCGAGACCACTTCCATTGAGTTCGAAATGCCGTTTACAAATTTTTTAGGTATAAACATCGATAGGTTTGGAGTTAGCGAAATTTCACTAACTTTTCCCGCTTTGGACTTTGGGTTAGTTTAGCCTATTAAGCCCAAGTTCCAACCCCCTTCTCCTCACTCTTCATAAATTTCCTAACTAACTCAAGCTTGGGCATTAATGGTGAAAAGAATGGGAAATTAAAACTCCAAGCACAAATTCAATTGCAAATCCAACATTCAACTCCAAATTCAAGTAGAAGATATTGGATTCAAGCTTTGGATTGCTTCTCCTTACTTTCAAGCTTCATCTTCATAAACTTTAGTGCAAAGGTGAGATTTTTAACTCACATTCTTGTCTATAACTATCTTGGGTTGTTGGGAATGATTCCCTATCACTTTAGCATGAATATTTGCTTTTGGTTTGGATTGGATTGGCGAAAAACTCCGATTTTTGGCGTTTTGGCGAAATTTCTGCATTTAGGTCGTTCTGGCCATTTTTAGGTCGTTCGGAGTTAGGTCGTGTGGGTCTTAGGTCGTAGGTTGCGTACGAGATAGCTCCTAGATCGTTCTGACCACTTTTCGTGTGTTCGGAGTTAGGTCGTTCACGACCTAGTACTTAGGTCGCTCGTGAGTTGGTGGCGTAGGTCGTAGGTCGTTTAACTCTTAGGTCGTTAGGCCTTGTGTGTGGAGTTAGGTCGCCTGCTTTCCTTAGGTCGTAAGTCGCGTGTGCTTTAGGTCGCGCACTTTCTTAGGACGCGAACCCTTTTAGGTCGTTGACCACGCTAGGTCGCTTGGCCTCTTCACTGCTTAGGTCGTTAAACCCTTCCTCTTTTGGGTCGCTCCCCTTTATTTCTTAGGTCGTTGTGGCCTTAGGTCGTGATATTTATAGGTCGCGGCAAAGTTAGGTCGTTCGACCCATGTTGCCGTTAGGTCGCTCGATCCTTGTTGCCGATAGGTCGCGTGCTTTCTTAGGTCGCGTACCTTTAGGTCGCGTGTCCCCTCTACCTCGTTAGGTCGCAAAGAACTTTAGGTCGCTCGACCTCCTTACCCACCAGGTCGCGCACTTAGTTAGGTCGCTCAGCCATTGTGTTAGGTCGCGTGAACCCTTAGGTCGTTAGACCTCATTTTGCTTTAGGTTGTAGGCCTCTTGCCTTCACTTTACTTTGAAATTTATACTTTTAAACATTTATTTTAAAAAAAATACTTCAATAAAAATACATACCATATGAATATTTAAAAATAAGATTACTTAATAAAATATACAACTAGATTTACGCTTTTAAAACAAATACTAAATCACTCTTTAAATAAATTGTTGCTATAATAGATTAAAAGAAAATACTTACTTTAGAAATTAAATATTGGAAATAATAAATTTTACAAAACTTGCTTTCCATAAAAACAACTTTAATCCATCAAAATAATTTTTTAAAATTTACTTTTTAAAACACGTACTTGGCTATCCAGAGAAAATCCTAACTCCAATCTCCTAAATCAATTTCCCCAAATTGATTTCCAATTTATTTTATTTGAAATAAATTTCTTTAATTACCTAATTCACTTCAAAATTCATTAAGTATATACTTAATTATTGTTGTTATTATTATTATTATTATTATTATTTTCCATTTGATTTTAAAACATTTAACTGAAATATACAAATTCCAGATTTTTCCAAACTTTTTTTTCTTTATTCTTCCAATAATTCAAATTTTAGCTTTTAAATAAATGTTTTGTTCTTTAAAATAATAACACTGAATTTTAAAATTCATCAACTTCCTGTTTATTTAAATTTTCCTTTTTATCCTCAGGATTCACTTATTAGAATTTTAAAGTTACTTTATTTCTTTTCCAAGTCATTCTTAAATTTATTCTATAATTATTTTACTTGCAATTTCACTTCTTTCATTTTCATTCAAAAATCACATTTATATTTTAGTAATTCATTATTCTCAATTATATCATCCAAACCATAACATTCAATACTTCCACTTAATTCATCATAGAATATCCAATAACCAGAATATCCAATAACCAGAGCAGAGGATATTAAATAATTTAAATAAAAGTTGAGGGGTCCAGTAGGAACCCTCCAACCTGTTTTCCCTGCATCCACAGATGTTAATAATATGCCAATTCCAAAATATACCAGACTATAGCACATCAATCAATTTAACCATTCAAACAATTATTTAAATTTAATCATTTAAATTTAAATTTAACTGAGTGAGATTAACTCACCTTTGCTTTGTTTGCAATCCATTTCCATTCTTGTTTGGTTTCTTCTAAATTTTTGACCTTGAATAAATAAATTCGCGGTGTATTACCATATTGAATTAATAAAACAATTAATTACCATTTATTTATTTAATTTGAACCAATAATTTGATTTTAAATTGTTTCACTATATATACTAAAATACGTGGGTGCGTATATATTTATTTTCTGGGTCTCCTATATATATAAATATAAATATGAGTGTATAAAAATTTGCTTTCTTTTTCTGTTAATAACAAAAAAAAAATCTTCTTTATTGTATATATACATATAAATTACTGTTTTTATAAACTGACTGTTATATATTTTCCCTGGCCTATATACATACATATAAAAATCTTCAAATTGAAAAGAATAAATTCTTCTCTATATCTCACTTAAATATACTTTTCGTTCTCTGTATGTATATATATTTATAGCCTTAACAATAAAAACAATTTTCTGCAAAATATATTCAGTATATATACAGGTTGTTGTTTAAACATTACCTAATTTATCTACATATATATTTAAGTTTATTCAGCCTAAAATAAATAAAAATAAAATAATAACTATTTTACCTTACAGCAAAACAATCTCGGCCTTCCCCACTTCGATCGCGTACAACACCACCACCTCCTCGAGCTCGAGAACGACACCGTGAATACAAAAACCCCTAAAGCCAGAGGACCCCACTCGCGAGCCTCAGTCGCCCTTCCCCAACTCACGCCACAGTTGACCATCTACCCTACGCGAGCGCCCAAGACAGTCGTGAAGCCCCAAATTCGCGAGCGCTACCACCTACTGCCACCAACTACGCGAGATGTCCATACTTGCCGTGCTTTCCCTTGCTCGCACTCGATCTGATGCATCCCTACCTTGGTCGCGAGCAACCATTTATATATTTTCTTCTCTGAGTGATTTTGATTTCGATTTAATGTGAATCGAAGAGGAGAGGGTTGCGATTTGGGGGAATCAACTCGGCCATTTTTTTTTCTTTTTTTTCCGCAGATACGAAATGAAGATGCTATTGGATTTGAGAAAGAGGAAGACGAAAATTTGAACGTGAGGGCTTCGGCCATTTTTTTTTTCGTTTAACTGGGTTGGATTTAAAAGAAAGAAAGGGGAAGGTATTTAATTTGAACGAGGATGGCTTCACAAAAAGATTGATACGTGAATTCTTGAAGAAGGCTCGGCTTAGAAATAAAAGGAAAAGGAAGCGTATAGAAGAAGATTTGACTGTAGAGGAAGATTGGACTTTAGATTTGAATTTTCTTTTATAAGTATATTTTATTTCGATTAATATCAATCAAATTCAGCGCGTTTATATATCGTGTGCTCACACAACAACTCCAATTGCTACGAAATTTGAAACCCGATAATAATTCCATATTATGGACCCAATGGAACAGGTTTCATCGAATTCCGAGACTGTGCCTGTAACAACCCGCATATTTATCGATTTAATATTTAAATATTTTATTTAAATATTAGGTCATTAATCGGATATTGGTCCGAAAAGCTACTTTTTGCAAACGGCCAAATTAGGACTCGAGACCACTTCCATTGAGTTCGAAATGCCGTTTACAAATTTTTTAGGTATAAACATCGATAGTTTTGGAGTTAGCGAAATTTCACTAACTTTTCCCGCTTTGGACTTTGGGTTAGTTTAGCCTATTAAGCCCAAGTTCCAACCCCCTTCTCCTCACTCTTCATAAATTTCCTAACTAACTCAAGCTTGGGCATTAATGGTGAAAAGAATGGGAAATTAAAACTCCAAGCACAAATTCAATTGCAAATCCAACATTCAACTCCAAATTCAAGTAGAAGATATTGGATTCAAGCTTTGGATTGCTTCTCCTTACTTTCAAGCTTCATCTTCATAAACTTTAGTGCAAAGGTGAGATTTTTAACTCACATTCTTGTCTATAACTATCTTGGGTTGTTGGGAATGATTCCCTATCACTTTAGCATGAATATTTGCTTTTGGTTTGGATTGGATTGGCGAAAAACTCCGATTTTTGGCGTTTTGGCGAAATTTCTGCATTTAGGTCGTTCTGGCCATTTTTAGGTCGTTCGGAGTTAGGTCGTGTGGGTCTTAGGTCGTAGGTTGCGTACGAGATAGCTCCTAGATCGTTCTGACCACTTTTCGTGTGTTCGGAGTTAGGTCGTTCACGACCTAGTACTTAGGTCGCTCGTGAGTTGGTGGCGTAGGTCGTAGGTCGTTTAACTCTTAGGTCGTTAGGCCTTGTGTGTGGAGTTAGGTCGCCTGCTTTCCTTAGGTCGTAAGTCGCGTGTGCTTTAGGTCGCGCACTTTCTTAGGACGCGAACCCTTTTAGGTCGTTGACCACGCTAGGTCGCTTGGCCTCTTCACTGCTTAGGTCGTTAAACCCTTCCTCTTTTGGGTCGCTCCCCTTTATTTCTTAGGTCGTTGTGGCCTTAGGTCGTGATATTTATAGGTCGCGGCAAAGTTAGGTCGTTCGACCCATGTTGCCGTTAGGTCGCTCGATCCTTGTTGCCGATAGGTCGCGTGCTTTCTTAGGTCGCGTACCTTTAGGTCGCGTGTCCCCTCTACCTCGTTAGGTCGCAAAGAACTTTAGGTCGCTCGACCTCCTTACCCACCAGGTCGCGCACTTAGTTAGGTCGCTCAGCCATTGTGTTAGGTCGCGTGAACCCTTAGGTCGTTAGACCTCATTTTGCTTTAGGTTGTAGGCCTCTTGCCTTCACTTTACTTTGAAATTTATACTTTTAAACATTTATTTTAAAAAAAATACTTCAATAAAAATACATACCATATGAATATTTAAAAATAAGATTACTTAATAAAATATACAACTAGATTTACGCTTTTAAAACAAATACTAAATCACTCTTTAAATAAATTGTTGCTATAATAGATTAAAAGAAAATACTTACTTTAGAAATTAAATATTGGAAATAATAAATTTTACAAAACTTGCTTTCCATAAAAACAACTTTAATCCATCAAAATAATTTTTTAAAATTTACTTTTTAAAACACGTACTTGGCTATCCAGAGAAAATCCTAACTCCAATCTCCTAAATCAATTTCCCCAAATTGATTTCCAATTTATTTTATTTGAAATAAATTTCTTTAATTACCTAATTCACTTCAAAATTCATTAAGTATATACTTAATTATTGTTGTTATTATTATTATTATTATTATTATTTTCCATTTGATTTTAAAACATTTAACTGAAATATACAAATTCCAGATTTTTCCAAACTTTTTTTTCTTTATTCTTCCAATAATTCAAATTTTAGCTTTTAAATAAATGTTTTGTTCTTTAAAATAATAACACTGAATTTTAAAATTCATCAACTTCCTGTTTATTTAAATTTTCCTTTTTATCCTCAGGATTCACTTATTAGAATTTTAAAGTTACTTTATTTCTTTTCCAAGTCATTCTTAAATTTATTCTATAATTATTTTACTTGCAATTTCACTTCTTTCATTTTCATTCAAAAATCACATTTATATTTTAGTAATTCATTATTCTCAATTATATCATCCAAACCATAACATTCAATACTTCCACTTAATTCATCATAGAATATCCAATAACCAGAATATCCAATAACCAGAGCAGAGGATATTAAATAATTTAAATAAAAGTTGAGGGGTCCAGTAGGAACCCTCCAACCTGTTTTCCCTGCATCCACAGATGTTAATAATATGCCAATTCCAAAATATACCAGACTATAGCACATCAATCAATTTAACCATTCAAACAATTATTTAAATTTAATCATTTAAATTTAAATTTAACTGAGTGAGATTAACTCACCTTTGCTTTGTTTGCAATCCATTTCCATTCTTGTTTGGTTTCTTCTAAATTTTTGACCTTGAATAAATAAATTCGCGGTGTATTACCATATTGAATTAATAAAACAATTAATTACCATTTATTTATTTAATTTGAACCAATAATTTGATTTTAAATTGTTTCACTATATATACTAAAATATGTGGGTGCGTATATATTTATTTTCTGGGTCTCCTATATATATAAATATAAATATGAGTGTATAAAAATTTGCTTTCTTTTTCTGTTAATAACAAAAAAAAAATCTTCTTTATTGTATATATACATATAAATTACTGTTTTTATAAACTGACTGTTATATATTTTCCCTGGCCTATATACATACATATAAAAATCTTCAAATTGAAAAGAATAAATTCTTCTCTATATCTCACTTAAATATACTTTTCGTTCTCTGTATGTATATATATTTATAGCCTTAACAATAAAAACAATTTTCTGCAAAATATATTCAGTATATATACAGGTTGTTGTTTAAACATTACCTAATTTATCTACATATATATTTAAGTTTATTCAGCCTAAAATAAATAAAAATAAAATAATAACTATTTTACCTTACAGCAAAACAATCTCGGCCTTCCCCACTTCGATCGCGTACAACACCACCACCTCCTCGAGCTCGAGAACGACACCGTGAATACAAAAACCCCTAAAGCCAGAGGACCCCACTCGCGAGCCTCAGTCGCCCTTCCCCAACTCACGCCACAGTTGACCATCTACCCTACGCGAGCGCCCAAGACAGTCGTGAAGCCCCAAATTCGCGAGCGCTACCACCTACTGCCACCAACTACGCGAGATGTCCATACTTGCCGTGCTTTCCCTTGCTCGCACTCGATCTGATGCATCCCTACCTTGGTCGCGAGCAACCATTTATATATTTTCTTCTCTGAGTGATTTTGATTTCGATTTAATGTGAATCGAAGAGGAGAGGGTTGCGATTTGGGGGAATCAACTCGGCCATTTTTTTTTCTTTTTTTTCCGCAGATACGAAATGAAGATGCTATTGGATTTGAGAAAGAGGAAGACGAAAATTTGAACGTGAGGGCTTCGGCCATTTTTTTTTTCGTTTAACTGGGTTGGATTTAAAAGAAAGAAAGGGGAAGGTATTTAATTTGAACGAGGATGGCTTCACAAAAAGATTGATACGTGAATTCTTGAAGAAGGCTCGGCTTAGAAATAAAAGGAAAAGGAAGCGTATAGAAGAAGATTTGACTGTAGAGGAAGATTGGACTTTAGATTTGAATTTTCTTTTATAAGTATATTTTATTTCGATTAATATCAATCAAATTCAGCGCGTTTATATATCGTGTGCTCACACAACAACTCCAATTGCTACGAAATTTGAAACCCGATAATAATTCCATATTATGGACCCAATGGAACAGGTTTCATCGAATTCCGAGACTGTGCCTGTAACAACCCGCATATTTATCGATTTAATATTTAAATATTTTATTTAAATATTAGGTCATTAATCGGATATTGGTCCGAAAAGCTACTTTTTGCAAACGGCCAAATTAGGACTCGAGACCACTTCCATTGAGTTCGAAATGCCATTTACAAATTTTTTAGGTATAAACATCGATAGGTTTGGAGTTAGCGAAATTTCACTAACTTTTCCCGCTTTGGACTTTGGGTTAGTTTAGCCTATTAAGCCCAAGTTCCAACCCCCTTCTCCTCACTCTTCATAAATTTCCTAACTAACTCAAGCTTGGGCATTAATGGTGAAAAGAATGGGAAATTAAAACTCCAAGCACAAATTCAATTGCAAATCCAACATTCAACTCCAAATTCAAGTAGAAGATATTGGATTCAAGCTTTGGATTGCTTCTCCTTACTTTCAAGCTTCATCTTCATAAACTTTAGTGCAAAGGTGAGATTTTTAACTCACATTCTTGTCTATAACTATCTTGGGTTGTTGGGAATGATTCCCTATCACTTTAGCATGAATATTTGCTTTTGGTTTGGATTGGATTGGCGAAAAACTCCGATTTTTGGCGTTTTGGCGAAAGTTCTGCATTTAGGTCGTTCTGGCCATTTTTAGGTCGTTCGGAGTTAGGTCGTGTGGGTCTTAGGTCGTAGGTTGCGTACGAGATAGCTCCTAGATCGTTCTGACCACTTTTCGTGTGTTCGGAGTTAGGTCGTTCACGACCTAGTACTTAGGTCGCTCGTGAGTTGGTGGCGTAGGTCGTAGGTCGTTTAACTCTTAGGTCGTTAGGCCTTGTGTGTGGAGTTAGGTCGCCTGCTTTCCTTAGGTCGTAAGTCGCGTGTGCTTTAGGTCGCGCACTTTCTTAGGACGCGAACCCTTTTAGGTCGTTGACCACGCTAGGTCGCTTGGCCTCTTCACTGCTTAGGTCGTTAAACCCTTCCTCTTTTGGGTCGCTCCCCTTTATTTCTTAGGTCGTTGTGGCCTTAGGTCGTGATATTTATAGGTCGCGGCAAAGTTAGGTCGTTCGACCCATGTTGCCGTTAGGTCGCTCGATCCTTGTTGCCGATAGGTCGCGTGCTTTCTTAGGTCGCGTACCTTTAGGTCGCGTGTCCCCTCTACCTCGTTAGGTCGCAAAGAACTTTAGGTCGCTCGACCTCCTTACCCACCAGGTCGCGCACTTAGTTAGGTCGCTCAGCCATTGTGTTAGGTCGCGTGAACCCTTAGGTCGTTAGACCTCATTTTGCTTTAGGTTGTAGGCCTCTTGCCTTCACTTTACTTTGAAATTTATACTTTTAAACATTTATTTTAAAAAAAATACTTCAATAAAAATACATACCATATGAATATTTAAAAATAAGATTACTTAATAAAATATACAACTAGATTTACGCTTTTAAAACAAATACTAAATCACTCTTTAAATAAATTGTTGCTATAATAGATTAAAAGAAAATACTTACTTTAGAAATTAAATATTGGAAATAATAAATTTTACAAAACTTGCTTTCCATAAAAACAACTTTAATCCATCAAAATAATTTTTTAAAATTTACTTTTTAAAACACGTACTTGGCTATCCAGAGAAAATCCTAACTCCAATCTCCTAAATCAATTTCCCCAAATTGATTTCCAATTTATTTTATTTGAAATAAATTTCTTTAATTACCTAATTCACTTCAAAATTCATTAAGTATATACTTAATTATTGTTGTTATTATTATTATTATTTTCCATTTGATTTTAAAACATTTAACTGAAATATACAAATTCCAGATTTTTCCAAACTTTTTTTTCTTTATTCTTCCAATAATTCAAATTTTAGCTTTTAAATAAATGTTTTGTTCTTTAAAATAATAACACTGAATTTTAAAATTCATCAACTTCCTGTTTATTTAAATTTTCCTTTTTATCCTCAGGATTCACTTATTAGAATTTTAAAGTTACTTTATTTCTTTTCCAAGTCATTCTTAAATTTATTCTATAATTATTTTACTTGCAATTTCACTTCTTTCATTTTCATTCAAAAATCACATTTATATTTTAGTAATTCATTATTCTCAATTATATCATCCAAACCATAACATTCAATACTTCCACTTAATTCATCATAGAATATCCAATAACCAGAATATCCAATAACCAGAGCAGAGGATATTAAATAATTTAAATAAAAGTTGAGGGGTCCAGTAGGAACCCTCCAACCTGTTTTCCCTGCATCCACAGATGTTAATAATATGCCAATTCCAAAATATACCAGACTATAGCACATCAATCAATTTAACCATTCAAACAATTATTTAAATTTAATCATTTAAATTTAAATTTAACTGAGTGAGATTAACTCACCTTTGCTTTGTTTGCAATCCATTTCCATTCTTGTTTGGTTTCTTCTAAATTTTTGACCTTGAATAAATAAATTCGCGGTGTATTACCATATTGAATTAATAAAACAATTAATTACCATTTATTTATTTAATTTGAACCAATAATTTGATTTTAAATTGTTTCACTATATATACTAAAATATATGGGTGCGTATATATTTATTTTCTGGGTCTCCTATATATATAAATATAAATATGAGTGTATAAAAATTTGCTTTCTTTTTCTGTTAATAACAAAAAAAAAATCTTCTTTATTGTATATATACATATAAATTACTGTTTTTATAAACTGACTGTTATATATTTTCCCTGGCCTATATACATACATATAAAAATCTTCAAATTGAAAAGAATAAATTCTTCTCTATATCTCACTTAAATATACTTTTCGTTCTCTGTATGTATATATATTTATAGCCTTAACAATAAAAACAATTTTCTGCAAAATATATTCAGTATATATACAGGTTGTTGTTTAAACATTACCTAATTTATCTACATATATATTTAAGTTTATTCAGCCTAAAATAAATAAAAATAAAATAATAACTATTTTACCTTACAGCAAAACAATCTCGGCCTTCCCCACTTCGATCGCGTACAACACCACCACCTCCTCGAGCTCGAGAACGACACCGTGAATACAAAAACCCCTAAAGCCAGAGGACCCCACTCGCGAGCCTCAGTCGCCCTTCCCCAACTCACGCCACAGTTGACCATCTACCCTACGCGAGCGCCCAAGACAGTCGTGAAGCCCCAAATTCGCGAGCGCTACCACCTACTGCCACCAACTACGCGAGATGTCCATACTTGCCGTGCTTTCCCTTGCTCGCACTCGATCTGATGCATCCCTACCTTGGTCGCGAGCAACCATTTATATATTTTCTTCTCTGAGTGATTTTGATGTCGATTTAATGTGAATCGAAGAGGAGAGGGTTGCGATTTGGGGGAATCAACTCGGCCATTTTTTTTTTCTTTTTTTTCCGCAGATACGAAATGAAGATGCTATTGGATTTGAGAAAGAGGAAGACGAAAATTTGAACGTGAGGGCTTCGGCCATTTTTTTTTCCGTTTAACTGGGTTGGATTTAAAAGAAAGAAAGGGGAAGGTATTTAATTTGAACGAGGATGGCTTCACAAAAAGATTGATACGTGAATTCTTGAAGAAGGCTCGGCTTAGAAATAAAAGGAAAAGGAAGCGTATAGAAGAAGATTTGACTGTAGAGGAAGATTGGACTTTAGATTTGAATTTTCTTTTATAAGTATATTTTATTTCGATTAATATCAATCAAATTCAGCGCGTTTATATATCGTGTGCTCACACAACAACTCCAATTGCTACGAAATTTGAAACCCGATAATAATTCCATATTATGGACCCAATGGAACAGGTTTCATCGAATTCCGAGACTGTGCCTGTAACAACCCGCATATTTATCGATTTAATATTTAAATATTTTATTTAAATATTAGGTCATTAATCGGATATTGGTCCGAAAAGCTACTTTTTGCAAACGGTCAAATTAGGACTCGAGACCACTTCCATTGAGTTCGAAATGCCGTTTACAAATTTTTTAGGTATAAACATCGATAGGTTTGGAGTTAGCGAAATTTCACTAACTTTTCCCGCTTTGGACTTTGGGTTAGTTTAGCCTATTAAGCCCAAGTTCCAACCCCCTTCTCCTCACTCTTCATAAATTTCCTAACTAACTCAAGCTTGGGCATTAATGGTGAAAAGAATGGGAAATTAAAACTCCAAGCACAAATTCAATTGCAAATCCAACATTCAACTCCAAATTCAAGTAGAAGATATTGGATTCAAGCTTTGGATTGCTTCTCCTTACTTTCAAGCTTCATCTTCATAAACTTTAGTGCAAAGGTGAGATTTTTAACTCACATTCTTGTCTATAACTATCTTGGGTTGTTGGGAATGATTCCCTATCACTTTAGCATGAATATTTGCTTTTGGTTTGGATTGGATTGGCGAAAAACTCCGATTTTTGGCGTTTTGGCGAAATTTCTGCATTTAGGTCGTTCTGGCCATTTTTAGGTCGTTCGGAGTTAGGTCGTGTGGGTCTTAGGTCGTAGGTTGCGTACGAGATAGCTCCTAGATCGTTCTGACCACTTTTCGTGTGTTCGGAGTTAGGTCGTTCACGACCTAGTACTTAGGTCGCTCGTGAGTTGGTGGCGTAGGTCGTAGGTCGTTTAACTCTTAGGTCGTTAGGCCTTGTGTGTGGAGTTAGGTCGCCTGCTTTCCTTAGGTCGTAAGTCGCGTGTGCTTTAGGTCGCGCACTTTCTTAGGACGCGAACCCTTTTAGGTCGTTGACCACGCTAGGTCGCTTGGCCTCTTCACTGCTTAGGTCGTTAAACCCTTCCTCTTTTGGGTCGCTCCCCTTTATTTCTTAGGTCGTTGTGGCCTTAGGTCGTGATATTTATAGGTCGCGGCAAAGTTAGGTCGTTCGACCCATGTTGCCGTTAGGTCGCTCGATCCTTGTTGCCGATAGGTCGCGTGCTTTCTTAGGTCGCGTACCTTTAGGTCGCGTGTCCCCTCTACCTCGTTAGGTCGCAAAGAACTTTAGGTCGCTCGACCTCATTACCCACCAGGTCGCGCACTTAGTTAGGTCGCTCAGCCATTGTGTTAGGTCGCGTGAACCCTTAGGTCGTTAGACCTCATTTTGCTTTAGGTTGTAGGCCTCTTGCCTTCACTTAGGTCGTACCGTTTTGTCGGGGCGCTGCCCCGCACCCCGCCGGGGGCGCTGCCCCCTGGACCCCCGCGACCTGACCGGGCAGGTCGAACCCCGTAAGCGGTGACGTTGCCCCCGCACCCCCACCTTGGGGGGTTGCCACCCCCCCTGGACCCCCCCTCCGTAGGGGATCTTATCTGAAAAACATTGAGCCGATTTCCTTGGATTTTATTCACATCTCCGTATGCGATCTTTGTGACTGATTGTTTCTACAATTGCTTCTGTGTTTTGTCACTTTATATTATAAAGGTTTCAATACTAGTAGTAAATATCAAAACTCTTTTAACAAACAATTTCAACTCTATTTTTAATAACTAAGCTCTTTTCTTAAACCGTTTTCCAATCTATTAGTATATACAAACCTTTACCTCACTCGGATGAGAAATCTAATTAAACGACTTAGTAAAACAAGTGGTATGAAACGCTTGTGTTCACTTCGTCGGTTAATTCTTGGACTTGTTCGATTGAACCTCTTGTGACAATTTTATTAGTGAAGATTTACAGTTTGTTCGTAAATAGTTAAGTTAAGCAAGTGGTTATGGGACATGAAGCTAAACTTCTATATTTACTAGCTTAGTGTAATTGACACTTCTCGTTGATCATGACGATCATTATGATGATTTAGACTAGCAACTGTGCGATGTCTCTTGTTGCGAGGTTAGACTAGACACTACTTGTGTGATTCCACTCACACATAACTTTTTGCTTTTTGGTTAGTCTGGACCTTAATCTGTGTGATTCCATTCACACATGTGGGGTAGCTCCCCTTGGTCTTCGGACCGTCATGTGATAGGCCTCTTTCTCTTTTCTATGATTTCTAGACTTCTTGCATTGATTTCTAGAATTTATGCCATTGACTTGTCATGAGTACAAGTTTGGGGTATGATGCCCTTTCCGAATCTTTGAGAAGATTCTTGTGATATTGATTATCTCTTATTGACTAATCTTCTGTTGATCATTATTTACATACTTATAGTGGTATGTCATTACGGATATTTTATGTTTATGCCATATCTTTTATGTTATATCATGTCATCTGATATTTATAGCTAGACTGATCCGTTTATTATTTTCTTAAATAATACTCGGGTCAGACCGAGATGTTACAGGTGCTTCTGCTTGACTTCTTCCCAGGGATTCATCACTCTGACTTTTGGCTAACTGTTTAGATTAGCAGTTTTTTTTGGGTATACACTTGAGATATAGACTCATAGTTGTATTCTTTTGTATAGCACGTGTTGCTATTCTTTTGTATTATTGTGGATCTTACTGACCACTACTCTGATGTACACTTTCATATGTTAGATATATATTCTTATCTTCTTCCGCCCTTGTGATATGGATGTCTGTGACTGATTTGTGTTATGATTATTTCTATGTTTGTTTCCGAAGATTATTCATAGCCACCGTGTGATAAGCAATTACATGGATGGTCGCCCCTCAACAGCCTTATTCTCCATGCTAGTTGACAGCACTACACCGTAGTGTTCTTGGCTAGTGTGGGTATAGAGGTGGGGCGTCACAGTGCCTCGGAAGGCTATTTTTAAATTCAATTCAAACGATATAAAATCTCAAAACTGAACAAACCACTACTAATTTCAATTTTACAACCTCTATTATCTTCAGTATTATCAATATAAATTTGTATGCCTTCAAACTATATTTTAACAGGCTTAAAAAATCTAGATTCAGCATTTTACTCAACTTCAAATCATTTAATTTACTAATTTAATTATCAAATAAACTGTGATATCGTTGATTCAAATTAGAGTTGCTCTATTTAATATTCAAAATCAATTAAATATTCTGATTTTAAATGTTCGAAAATTCCGGGTCGTCACATCCCTCCCCCCTTAAAAGAATTTTGTCCCTGAAATTACTAGTTAGGAAGAATGATCCAATACCCGTTTAATATTTTACCTAAAACCAAACAGTTCAACATTTAACCAACCATCTTTTTATAACAGACTCATTATCATTCTTATTAACTATCCAAACCTTTCCCTAGTTTGCATACAATCCTATTTGCCCAACCATTCAAGTTTTAATCATAAAACTAATTTTGAATTATCAAAATTTACTCAAAAATTTTTCTAACTCCCTAGATTCTCAAAAAATTTCGCCAGCGTCTCCTTTGCGCGGCTGACTCAGTACAACTACAAAATGGCTCTACGGCCTTCCAAATCCAAAAAGAAAACAAAAAGCCAAGTGGCTCAATCCAAATCCCAATCAAATTTCATACCAAATTTAAGTACATACCTTTTTGTCGGGCATTTCAAATTTATCTTCTTAAAAACAAAAACCAATTCTCTTTTCCCTTTTATAATACCTGCATAACCTGCTTAGTACTAATACCCTATCACAATATCCCAAATCATTTTATCGACTTTCTCACAAAATGCCAATATCTATTCATTCAAATGTTGACTTAGATTACATTTGCAATATCCAATTTCCAATTAAGACTTCACCCTTCCTTATACTTAAGTTTAGTATAAGCATTCTATATGCTTCTTATATTCATTTCCATCTTACCACTTCAGTTTATATCTATTTCTATTCAAATTGATTCTTTCTTTTCCTTACGAATTCAATTTGTCTTTAACTCTGCAGATATAAATTTAATTTGTCATTTATTACTAATTCAGGTCATTACTTTAAATTGATTTCATTTACTAAAATATTTTAGTTTCCAATTTAAATTCGTTTTGTCGCTAACAAAATTTTCCAAAATTTTCAAAAAATTTCTAACTCCCAAAATTTCAGAATTTTTTTGGCAGAGTCCCCTTAGTACGGAGGAGCTTTTGCAATTTCACAAAAGAGATAAGTATATATACATCGACCCACACGGTCGGAAAAACCAAAAGCAGTTCATATTTCCTATTTTAATTTCGTAAGCGTACCTTATTTAGCATTTTAAGCAAGCAGCTTATTATTTTTAGCAAATAGCACAACCAAATCCAGCCACGGCTTCTAGGTACCTGTACTTACTAAATTTGAACATGTAAGTGCCATATATATTAAATTTAACTACATTTCACTTGTTTACAATAGTTAAAATATATGAATTCTAAAAGAAACTCATACCAAACATTTTTCCGTAAGCAATTAATATAGTTTCCATGCTAATTCAACTGTTCCAATTATTTACAAACCATTTTCATTCAATTTGAATGGTTTTCAATCCATTCGTATACAACTTCATCAATTTGAATGGTTTAAAAATCTATCGCTTACATTAACTTATTTTTAAGCAAACTGAACTCATATTTAATTCAATTGCTCTCAAAATCTATTTATTTTACTCCTATCAACACATAGAATTTTAATTACTTCCATTTACATCAAATGACAATTTATTCTATGCAAATTTGACAAAATCTATGTGAACAAACAAATATTTATGTTTTATAACCAATGTAAATGGATTTCAACTCGATTTATACTTAATTCTATTGCATTTTAAAATTTATTCACAATCTATATATTCTCATTTTCCTTGCATTTTAAATTTGAATACCATTCACTTTGCATCTCATTTTATTATCCAACTAGTTCATTTAAAACCATTTACAACCTAGGTTCATCTTGATTGCCACTTAAATTTCCCTTTTATTTTAATCCATTCACAACCATTTATTTAGCTCGACACATTCCATTCCATATTTGTATTTTCCAACTATTTTATTTAGCTCAAAGACAATCTAAGCTATTTCATTCAATAACCATTTCTCAACTTATTTAAACCATACTTCCTTTGGTTCTTATTTATCCCATCCATTCACTTATTCAATATAATTAACTTATCCACTCAATCCCTTTCGAATTTTCCATTTTCTTAAATATTA
This sequence comes from Allium cepa, assembly GCA_030765085.1. Taxonomy (NCBI): domain Eukaryota; kingdom Viridiplantae; phylum Streptophyta; class Magnoliopsida; order Asparagales; family Amaryllidaceae; genus Allium; species Allium cepa. The sequence continues at coordinate 689,356,966 of CM060937.1, read as the reverse complement.
TTACAACCCACCAAGTTCTATTTCAATCCATATTTATTTTTACTTGATTCAAATTTAATCCAATATCATTAAACTTGGTTTAAGTTGAATTAAATTCAACTCTCTTCGATTTATTCAGCTTAAGTCAATTTACTTCAATTTATTCAAATTTATACTTAAGCTCATTTTCATTTTACAAGTAAATTTTCTCTTTTCAATTTAACTTGATTCTATTTTCCAATCCCATTTCAAATTACAAATTTATTTGATCAATTATTATACATTTTAACTTTTCTAGATTCAGCTCATTCAATTTTATTACCTGGCTATTTTCCAAGTTATCTTCACTTATTTGGATTTTATTTGCAACTTAGATCATTTCTATTGTAATCCAATTCCAACCGACTCCACTTTATACTTAATTCACTTACAATTCCATTTCTAAATTTTACAAGTCACAAATTTATTTATAATCCAAGTTATAATATATACACATATTCATCTCTAATTCCATAATCTAAGCTCATTTGAATAATATTTCAAGTCATATTTCATTTATTAACTTAAAAGCTTATATTGCTTATTTTTATTCGATACATTTTCAATTATATTAAATTTGTTAACACTTCAAGTTAAATTTCAATTTAAAACTCAAGTTTTGAATCCACTATCCATTTTCAATTTACCACCCAATGTTTATGAACTCACGGTTCAATTTCATTTACTCCCTTGATAATTTAAGTCGAATTTAATTTATAACTTGAGTTTTATTTTCAATCTTCATTATTAACTCACAATTCAACTTTATTTAACTGCAATAGACTCCGTTTGCACATTTCATTATCTAATTATCATCTAAATAGTCCTTCCCTAACTTATAAACTAGAACTTGATTTTAATCTCAAAATCTCTTCATTTAAATTTTCTTAACTTCACATTTATTTTATAATTCAAGTTTGGATTTTTATTTTATTTTTCAATTCATCAGAATATTGATTTTGGGCTTTGTATTCCGTTTTCAATTTTATTAGTCACAACTTATTATTTTATACAAGCACAATCATTCTAGGCTTAAATATATTCCTCTTTTATTTTTAATTCAAGCCTTATGCTTATTTATATCTCAAGCATATTTTTACTCATGCATTGTTAATTCTTTTATAAGTTTATCCTGATTTATTTATCTCAATTCCAATCCTTATCCCACTTATTTCCATTTGTTCAGGTAAGGATTTAATTCCATTTAATAACTTAATTGAATTCTTATTCCAATTCACGTTTTATTTTAAACTCAGATTTATTTAATCTCAATTCGACTTCAATTTAATTCGAATACAACTGGATATTATTTTTAGCCTATCCAATTAATGTCAATCCAATCAAATTTTTATTTCCCATTCAAGTTAATTTCGTATTTAACTCTTCTCTTTAAATTTAAATTCCATTATCCAAAGCTTAAATTTCTTCCTGATTTACAAATCCTTTTCATTTATAAGCTTACAACTTATCTTATCCAGATTTTTAAACACCCATCTTTGGTTTCAAATTGTTTTGAAATCTCCTACATCTCAAATCATATTTCTCAAAAATTAAACCAATTCCGGTTTTATTCCCAACAAATTTCCTTTGAAATTTCAAAAAAACACAGGTTTTACTGAACAAATAATTTGGCAGCAATTCATCACTTAGAAACTTGAAAATGAACATCGATGATGCTACAGTCATCACCAAAGTTATTTTCCAGTGACTGAAGTGAATGCAATGCTATCTCCCTTTCAAAATCCATTTTTAAACAAATTTCCTTTCAGAAATAACCCAAAAACAACAATAATATTATTTACCTCCAAAATACATCCAAAATCTCAGGGGGTTTAAAGTTTTCAAATTCTATTTTAATTCAAATTTTCCCTAAAATGCATTTGTATAGTTTATGCTTATACAAATCCCAATTAATTATATTTCAATTTATAATTTACATCTATAATTCATATTTATAAATTTCATTCTATAATGAATTTATCTCTTAATTTTTTTAATTATATTTCAATTTCTAGTAAAATTTTCCATACAATAAGGATAATAATTTAAATATCCTTATTTCTAACATCCAAGCAACCATATATTAGCTACATAGTTTTCAAAAACTATTCTTTATATCAAAATATGTTTTTGGGTAAAATTATTTCACTAAAATTATTTCATTTACCCATATTTAAAAACAATACCGTGTCAATTGCTCTATTCAAGTGTTTAAAAACCCCTTCAATACAGTTGCGCAGACTATGTCGACGAAGGTTCATATGCCACTCAATAAACCAATCAACACAATACTAAAACAATTTATATTCACTAACAAATACGCGCTCATATCTATTAATACGCTCAAACTCATTTTAGAGTACCTCAGACTCTAATTTAAATGAGTAATTCCCACCAGAGCCAAGGTTGTCGCCAACCTATGCTCTGATACAAAGTGTAACGACCCGCAAATCCGTGCCCCTTGAGTTAATACTTTTCTACCAAAATCAACTCAAGTTGTACAGAAATACGAACCATTTGGGTTAAAGAAGAAGAGGTAAAAGAAGAAAATAGAAAACAACAGCAGAATCTAACCATCGCAGCGGAATAAAATATAATAGATAATATATGATCTTTACTCAAAATCAAATATATCTGCCTACATATTTTACATCATCAGAATACATCAGTCACATCCCAACATCAATAGCATACAACTGAATACACAATAACTCAACACAGCGGAATATGTATATATATACAAGTACGGGAGTACGTATCGCCATCCTGCTCGTCTCCTGAGCTCCACAACATCATATCCTGTATTCTATAATACTCGGTCTGACCCGAGCATTACAGTTAAATAATACCCGAGTCAGTCTGGAATACCAGCGTGAGAAAATCACACCCAATTGATTATTAAAGTTTCAAAAATCCTTTGAAAACAAAAGCATCTCGTAAGACCACGCCACAAATAAACATGTCGGGTTTTTACCTTACGATAGCTAAAACAATTTTTATAGAAATCCTCTGATATTATGATAGGGTCTATATACAAATACTTATAAAATAGCCGAGATTGTTACATTCATTAAATTCCAGCTACTAGCCACAGAGTGGGTAATACAAACAAAACTCGTACAAGGCTGGTAGGGAGAATGGATTTCCAACTAATGACTAGGCACTGGGGTACTACCTGTCACATTACGGGGCCTAGATCACCGTACCGAGGAGTACGCCCGCTCCCTTGCAACACAAGGCCAGGACTATCCCTTACTGGATAATCCCGAGTGAGATCACCCCGCGGTTGGGATCAGCAACCGTCCACTAAGCCGAAATAAAAAGGGACATCTAGACTGGAATGACCTCACCCTGCTTGGGTGCTACCCACCTAGCCTTGCTGCATAACACCTGATTTTCAGTCATTCCCATTTGATGAGGCTTGAGGCTAAGCGTTACCTTTATAGAACATATTTCTTAGAGTGCCCATCGTCCACCTGACGATGTGTCGCAAGAATTCATCCATACAAGTCCGTTCCGGGTTCGAACGGAACCGAAGGCACTATTCCTACTACATCCATTTTGGAAATATCCTCAAGATCAGTAGCGATTAGCCCTTGCACTTCACTGCTCCATCTTCGAATCCAAAATCGTTTACACGAAACGTACAAACCGGATCGAAGTGGTTTTCGAGAAATTAATCTCGATCCCGGTCTCTTCGAAACGATCAACGCATTTGGCCAATATTGATAGTCGGTTATTTAACTATCAACTAATATTCACAAACAACCATCAAAAAATAAATAATTTTCCAAATTATTTATTAATCTCAAAAATATCTTCACAAGATATATTTCTATTTTCAATCCTTTGAAAACAGTTTCAAACCATCTTTCTTTCAGAATCAACTTTCCCAAATATTTTCTATCTCCTCTGAAATCACCAAGCATAGAAATAGATTTTTAAAATAATTTAAAACACTTTACTTTGAAATTTATACTTTTAAACATTTATTTTAAAAAAATACTTCAATAAAATACATACCATATGAATATTTGAAAATAAGATTACTTAATAAAATATACAACTAGATTTACGCTTTTAAAACAAATACTAAATCACTCTTTAAATAAATTGTTGCTATAATAGATTAAAAGAAAATACTTACTTTAGAAATTAAATATTGGAAATAATAAATTTTACAAAACTTGCTTTCCATAAAAACAACTTTAATCCATCAAAATAATTTTTAAAAATTTACTTTTTAAAACATGTACTTGGCTATCCAGAGAAAATCCCAACTCCAATCTCCTAAATCAATTTCCCCAAATTGATTTCCAATTTATTTTATTTGAAATAAATTTCTTTAATTACCTAATTCACTTCAAAATTCATTTAGTATATACTTAATTATTGTTGTTGTTATTATTATTATTATTATTTTTCATTTGATTTTAAAACTTTTAACTGAAATATACAAATTCCAGATTTTTCCAAACTTTTTTTTCTTTATTCTACCAATAATTCAAATCTTAGCTTTTAAATAAATGTTTTGTTCTTTAAAATAATAACACTGAATTTTAAAATTCATCAACTTCCTGTTTATTCAAATTTTCCTTTTTATCCTCAGGATTCACTTATTAGAATTTTAAAGTTACTTTATTTCTTTTCCAAGTCATTCTTAAATTTATTCTATAATTATTTTACTTGCAATTTCACTTCTTTCATTTTCATTGAAAAATCACATTTATATTTTAGTAATTCATTATTCTCAATTATATCATCCAAACCATAGCATTCAATACTTCCACTTAATGCATCATAGAATATCCAATAACCAGAATATCCAATAACCAGAGCAGAGGATATTAAATAATTTAAATAAAAGTTGAGGGATCCAGTAGGATCCCTCCAACTTGTTTTCCCTACATCCACAGATGTTAACACAACATAATATGCCAATTCCAAAATATACCAGACTATAGCACATCAATCAATTTAACCATTCAAACAATTATTTAAATTTAATCATTTAAATTTAAATTTAACTGAGTGAGATTAACTCACCTTTGCTTTGTTTGCAATCCATTTCCATTCTTGTTTGGTTTCTTCTAAATTTTTGACCTTGAATAAATAAATTCGCGGTTTATTGCCATACTGAATTAATCAAACAATTAATTACCATTTATTTATTTAATTTGAACCAATAATTTGATTTTAAATTATTTTACTATATATACTAAAATATGTGGGTGCTTACATATTTATTTTCTAGATCTCCTATATATATAAATATAAATATGCGTGTATAAAAATTTGCTTTCTTTTTCTGTTAATAACAAAAAAATAATCTTCTTTATTGTATATATACATATAAATTACTGTTTTTATAAACTGACTGTTATATATTTTCCCTGGCCTATATACATACATATAAAAATCTTCAAATTGAAAAGAATAAATTTTTCTCTATATCTCGCTGTAAATATACATTTCGTTCCATGTATGTATATATATTTATAGCCTTAACTGTAAAAACAATTTTCTGTAAAATATATTCAGTATATATACAGGTTGTTGTTTAAACATTACCTAATTTATCTACATATATATTTAAGTTTATTCAGCCTAAAATAAATAAAAATAAAATAATAACTATTTTACCTTACAGCAAAACAATCTCGGCCTTCCCCACTTCGATCGCGAACAGCACCACTACCTCCTCGAGCTCGAGAACGATACCGTGAATACAAAAACCCCTAAAGCCAGAGGACCCCACTCGCGAGCCTCAGTCGCCCTTCCCCAACTCACGCCACAGTTGACCATCTACCCTACGCGAGCGCCCAAGACAGTCGTGAAGCCCCAAATTCGCGAGAGCTACCACCTACTGCCACCAACTACGCGAGACGTCCATACTTGCCATGCTTTCCCTTCGCTCGCACTCGATCTGATGCATCCCTACCTCGGCAGCGAGCAACCATTTATATATTTTCTTCTCTGAGTGATTTTGATTTCGATTTAATGTGAATCGAAGAGGAGAGGGTTGCGATTTGGGGGAATCAACTCAGCCATTTTTTTTCTTTTTTTTTCGCAGATACGAAATGAAGACGCTGTTGGATTTGAGAAAGAGGAAGACGAAAATTTGAACGTGAGGGCTTCGGCCATGTTTTTTCCATTTAACTGGGTTGGATTTAAAAGGAAGAAAGGGGAAGGTATTTAATTTGAACGAGGATGGCTTCACAAAAATATTGATACGTGAATTCTTGAAGAAGGCTCAACTTAGAAATAAAAGGAAAAGGAAGCGTATAGAAGAAGATTTGACTGTAGAGGAAGATTGGACTTTAGATTTGATTTTTCTTTTATAAGTATATTTTATTTCGATTAATATCAATCAAATTCAGCGCGTTTATATATCGTGTGCTCACACAACAACTCCAATTGCTACGAAATTTGAAACCCGATAATAATTCCATATTACGGACCCAATGGAACTAGTTTCATCGAATTCCGAGACTGTGCCCCGGAAGGCTATTTTTAAATTCAATTTAAACGATATAAAATCTCAAAACTGAACAAACCACTACTAATTTCAATTTACAACCTCTATTATCTTCAGTATTATCAATATGAATTTGTAAGCCTTCAAACTATATGTAACAGCCCACAAATCCGTACCCCTTGAATCAACACTATTCTACCTCTATTAACTCAAGTGGCACAGAATTACGAACCATTAGGGTTAAAGAAGAAGAGATAGAAGAAGAAGAAACTAAACAATATCAGAATCTCACAGTCGCAGCGGAATAAAATATAATAGTAGTTATAGAACTTTACACAAATCGAAATCTATAACTGTTTATACGTCATATCATCACAGTGTCTCATACATCAATAATTACCAATCAGACATACCATACAATCACAGCAGCGGATATATATAAATACGGATAATACGTCTCGGACTCCATCTCCTCTCCTGCTCCATAGCAACCTATCCTGAACATATAATACACGGTCTGACCCGAGCATTATAATGAAATAACACCCGAGTCAGTCTGGAATACCAGCTAATAATAATGCATCCAAATTGATTATTAAAGTTTCAAAAATCCTTCGAAAACAAAAGCATCTCGTAAGACCACGCCACAAATAAACATGTCGGGTTTTTACCTTACGATAGCTAAAACACTTTTTATAGAAATCCTCTGATATTATAATAGGGTCTATTTACAAATACTTATAAAATAGCCGAAATTGTTACATGATTAAATTCTAGCTACTAGCCACAAAAGTGGGTAATACAAACAAAACTCGTACATGGATCGTAGGGAAAATGGATTTCCAACAATGACTAGGCACTGGGGTACCACCTGTCACAGTACGTGGTCTAGATCACAGTACCGAGGATCACTCCCGATCCCCTGCAACACAAGGCCGGACCTATCCCTTACTGGACAGTTCTAAATAAGATCACCCCGTGGTTGGCGCGACCAACCGCCCATTAAGCCGAAATAAAAAGGGACATCTAGACATGGATGACCTTACTCTCCATTGGGGGCTACCCACGAAGCCTTGCTGCATATCCCCTGATTTTCAGTCATTCCCATTTGATGAGGCTTGAGGCTAAGCGTTACCTTTAGAACGTTTCACTTAGAATGCCCATCGCCCTCCTGACGATGTTCCGAAAGCATTCGTCCATACAAGTCCATCCCAGGTTCGAACGGAACCGAAGGCACTACTCCTACTACATCCATTTTGGAATCCTCAGGATTAGTAGCGACTAGCCCTTGCACTTCACTGCTCCATCTTCGACTCCAAACACGTTTTCGCACGAAACGTACAAACCGGATCGAAGTGGTTTTCGAGAAATAAATCTCGATCCCGGTCTCTTCGAAACGATCAACGCATTTGTCCAATATTGATAGTTGGTGTTTTAACTATCAATTTATATTCATAAACGTCCATAAGCATTCATCACACAATAAATAATATTCCACATTATTTATTTGCCCCAAATATCTTTAAAGGATTTATTTTCAAATTTCCAAAGCCCATTTGAAAACAATTCCCAAAGTTCTTCCTTTACAAGGTAAATCCTTTACCCTATATTCCCATTGGAAATAACCAAGTTCAAAACATTTAGATTTAAATATACATTAAAATATGTAAATTTACTTCTAGTTACTTACTCAAAATATAAATTTTAAAATAAGTGAAGGAAAACTATTTATTAACATCTAAACTTGGTTTACATAAAAGTTTAGTTAAACTAAATTTAAAAGTAGAGTTTTTTTAAAAGGATCAACAATAAATTTCAAATAATTTTATTCCAAACTAGCCTTTAAATAGAACCATCGGTAACAATAATTACTAAGGTATTCATAAAATTTACTATTGCTAATTTATTAATAATTACTTCAAAATAATAATTTCCAAAAAACACTCTTTTAACAAGTTTGAAGTTTTTAAAACTTTCTTTTTATAAAATCTGTTTAAACTCGAACTTGGTTTTTCCCAGGAAATCTCATTTCCACTTAAACATCCAAGAAGATCCTTCTTATAAATTCTGTCAATTTATTTCAATTCAGGTTTACGTTTTAATAACATAAACTTAATTTCATATTTATCAACTGATAACGTTCCTCCTCGTTTAACATTCCAAATTTACGAATTGTCAATTTTCATCCCTAAACAGATTTCAAATTTCAATTCTTTTAAATTCCTTATTTAACAATATTCTCTATTTCTCTAAAAACTCAATTTATCCATTTATAACTAAATTATGATTTATAATTTATCCAACAATATTCCAATACAATTTTATTTCAGTTTTATCAATCACAACATATAAACAGATCACAACATCAATTATAAACAATATTACTATAATGTGAGGAATCTAGTTGGATCTCTCCAACCTGTTTTCCCTACATCCACAAATATTAGCACATCACATATATAAATATCAGTCCAGACTGATAACCACAGTTATATGCAACCAATCACACAGATATTTAAATATTAATTATTTAAATTGTCTATCATCCAGATGTGAGTGAGAATAACCCACTTTGAGTTTCAGCGAGCGTTCGAAATTTAAATTAAACCGAACGGCGTTCGATTTAACTCAAAATTCTACTTGCCCCGAATGCTTCAAGAACTGCACCATTGCGTAGTATGCTTTTCCGCGATTCCGGCACTACCAAATTTGTTGAATTCTGATCACACATGAACTAGATATGAATTTCCAAAGTTTAATTACCAATTTAAAACAATTTCCTTTAAATTTAATTTTATTATTTACCACAAACAATCAGGGCCGTTCATCACATCTTCCCAAATGCGCACGCAAGCTCCAGCTCGTTCCTCTCTCTCGCGAAATCAAGCGACAGTATGCACGAAACCATCAACGCAAAACTAGGGTTCAAGATCGCTCCATCTCCGATTCACACGAACACGATCTGAATTCACCACGAGATGGCTCGTCGCTGTCTTCACCTTCGACCGGAACCTGGGGGCACTCGGAACCCCCTACTCGTCGCTATTCGAAGGCGAACGCCCAGCAAACGCGGCTCTCCTATCCCCTCCACGCTTCGCCAAAACCCATCACCACCGTCGATATCGTAGATCTCGGAGTGCTCCACGATCTTCCAGTTGAAACCAAATGCTAAAGATCTACGGATTAGGAGGAAATCGATAGGGAAAATGGGGTGATGACGGCCATTGAATAAAAGAAGATGGCGGCCGTGATATGCTTCAAGGGTTTTGATTATTATAATGTTTTATAACTTTAATTAATATTATTTTAATGTTATACTTCAAATGTTAACGACTTATGCAACCGAACCCCCAATTCTCACGTACCATTATGCATTCCCAGGGTTTTTCCGCGTTCCGGACACAATGGAACAGGTTTCGTAAGCTAATTCGGTCATCTGAGCGAGCTACGGAAGGAAATGATCAATTTAAAATTAAATCGGTTAAATCGATTTCGATGTGTTTCGAGCTGCCACGGTCAAACGACAACTCCGATTGCTACGAAAATTGAAATCCGATAATGACTAACTATTACGGATCCAATGGAACAGGTTTCGTCGAATTCCGAGACTGTGCCTCGGAAGGCTATTTTAACTCGTCTATTAAATCAGAAATTTTCGAAATTTTCAAAATTACTTCAAAACTTCACCTTTTAAAATTTTATTAATTCTATTATAACTCGTAAAAAAATTTATATTCACGTTAGAAGTCATTTTGATTCATTTCGAACCAAAATCGAATTATTTGCATTATTATATTATTAAATTCCATTATTAAATTAATATAAAATTCCAAATTTAATCTACCAACTATTAATTCCATCCAACAAACCCAATATTATAATTCAAACCTAATTAGACTCAAAATAAACTTTAGAATCCAACTTTATATCTATTTACACTCAGAATCGCCAATTATCTCAATTCTAATATTAAATCAGTATTATTCAGTTTCCACTTTAATTCACGTATTTGAACTTTGACTAATTATATTACTTAACCAAAGTCATTTATTTCAAAATTCGAATTATGATCCATATTCAACATTTAAAATGAATTAAATGTTCAAATTTGGCGACCCAAAATTCTGGGTCGTTACACTATATTTTAACAGGCTTAAAAAATCTAGATTCAGCATTTTACTCAACTTCAAATCATTTAATTTACTAATTTAATTATCAAATAAACTGTGATATCCTTGATTCAAATTAGAATTTCTCTATTTAATATTCAAAATCAAATAAATATTATGATTTTAAATGTTCGGAAATTCCGGGTCGTCACAGTACGTTTGTAAAATCCAATGTACGTAATCTGTAGAAATGCAATGTCAGACAAACATCCATACATGTTGTCCAGGAATAGGACAAACCAAAGGTACTTTCCTACCACATCCTGTCGGGAAATCCCTAGGATTAGTAGCGAATAGTCCTCGCATTGGATATTTCATATATGAAGAGACCACTACTACTGGATGTATATTGGGATTTTAACCCCAAACGATCAACAAGCAGTCCCCCACTATGAAAATATGGAATAACAATATCATCACAAGCAACCTGCACAATCGTCGCATATACGTTGGTCCGAAGTGGTTTTTGGATAAACAGATCCCAGTCTCTTTGCACCAACAACGCAAAAGCGTTTCTCAACCTCACACAGAAACTAAGTCTCATAGACTTATCACATTTCCAACTTTCAACTTGCTATCCATCGGGCCAAGAAGGAAGCTCGATAGATTGGAGTAATACTACGCACTATACAAATCAACATCCTCAACACAAATGATAATCAAGCCTATACAGAAGGCTACCTACTAAGTGTACGACTAAATAGTTCCCACATCAAGTTGAGGAACTAAAATTTAGCCAATTTGATAGTCAGTTATTTAACTATCAAAGCAATCAAACAAACATTTAGCACCATAACAAATTTTTCCAATTAGGTAGTCGTTATTTAACTATCAAAGCAAACAAACAAACATTTAGCACCATAACAATCACTAGGACCTTAATCTTCTATTCGTTAAATAATTTGCCAAATATTCACTTCAAATTATCTTTAAAAAGATATATTCTCAAAACATTTCACTTCATATTGGAAAACATTTCCAAATACTTATCTAATAATAAGTAATTCACAATTCTATTTATTTTCAACACTTGGAAAATATCACATATACTTAAATCACGATTAAGTATATATTTTATTCTTTAAGGAAAGCATTCTTTTAAGAATCTTTATTTGGGTCAAAAAGAATGTTGCGTAAAAGATCGTTACGACAACCCAAAATCACTAGTATAGGGATTCAAAAATAAGATAGATAATATAAACCCCATATACTATACAAAATAATTTTCTTTCGAAAATCATTTACTATAACAACAGTGTTATAGTCCATCATTTCCTTACTTCTCGAAAACGTTTATTTCAACAATGAATGTTGAAATCTATGGTTTCCATATTCAACACATTTAAAAACATCTTTAAAATCCTTTAACTCCACCTAGTAATATTCACTTTCCAGAAATATCCATTTTATTTAATATATTATTCACTGTCCAATATCATGAATATACTTCGTTTACCAAAATCAATACTTCTACACTTTTATTAAATGAGTTATACAGTGTCCAAAATCATGGATATAGTTCTTTTACCAAATCTTTGCTTCTATATATTCATTAAAGGATTATCCACTGTCCAAAATCGTGGATATATATCCTTTAATAAACTTCTATATTTTACTTACCAAATTCAATTGATTTCGAATTTATAAACAATGTTTTATAAATTCCTTTTATATTTTGTAAAACTTCAATATATAAAACCCCTTTATTACAAATTCCATTTATCTCAATTATATACCAAAATTGAAATTTATAAGCAAATTACTTATAAATCATTTATTTACAAAATCGTTTATTTCATAACATCACAAATGTAATAAATTTCATTCACTTATAAAATCCATTTAAAACATCATTTTAACAACTATAAACATTCCTTTATAATTCAATTATTCTAATTTATAAAAATTCAATTTTACAAATCTTCTTCACAAACCATTTATATTAGTCAAAAATCTCAATTTAATCCATTTCACAAAATCATTAACTCCATATTTCACAAAAATCATACTTCAATTATATTTCCCAAAACATCATAATTTTTATAACATAAAAATTATCACATCTATTTATTCAAAATAAATCAATTCTTAACGATTCAAAAATTCAATAAAACATTTATTTTCAAAATCACTTTTAAAATTCTTTTAAATTCGAAATCGTTACTTTAACATTTTTAAAACTCCAAAATAGGCCCAATGCTGCAACAGCACCAAATACAACAATCACGGCATCCAAAACATCATATATCATATGATAACAGAATATATAACAATATTTGTAAATAAATGAATACTGTGGAGGAATCAAGTTGGATCCCTCCAACCTGTCACCTACAATGTCCGCTTCAAGGCAGACACGCATACAAAGGGTCGTCCGCTCATACACGAGAACGTATAGGGTCATCTGCTCCACTAGGTAGGAATATATCCAAATACCAATCAATATATCATATATCATCCAAACAATAATCAATCATCATATAATAAATTATTTTTCACTTATATAAAAAAATCAATGAGCCGGAAAGAGTGAGTTGTACACACATTGCGTCCAATAGCAGTTGTAGTGTTTTGTTCCGAATAAAATTAAACGACCGTTTAATTTTACCCAAAATTCACACTATCTCCAATTAGCTCCAAACTAGCTCCATCACGTAGCGTTCGTCCATACGTACCCAACGCAATTCGTTTCGTGCGAAACGGACCTTGTATGAAAAAGTCATGCAATTTTAAACATCACACGAATTATTAATATAATAATTCACATTTTCTTTTATTTCTCTTTAAACCTAGATTCAATCACTACCGTTCATTGTCACTAGATCACATCTGGGCCGCATGTTTGCTTTCTTGCTCATCGCGTTTTTGTTCCAGGAAATCATGCATGCACCAAAACCCATTGCCGCCCCTTCTGATTGAATTAACGCGACCACTATAATCGACGAGAACACGATCAACCACCACCCCTTCGAAGCTCGACCATGCCTCCACCTTCAGCCAAGAGCCGGTTGCTCTTGGTCACCTCCCTACATGGAAAATCTCGTACGAATTTTCCACCTTTGAACCCAAATTGCCATCGATCCACGCCACCAAACCCGATCATCACCATATGGATTTAAAGGTCCCGTCGTTCTCTTCAACATTGGAGTTGAAAGTTTTTTGAATTGATTTAAGGATTTGAAGAAATTAAGAAGAAAGGAATGAACATTTTCAGCCATTGTTTGTTTAGTGGTGGCTAGCCCTAACCCTAGGGTTTTTAGTGAAAATAGAAAAATAGTTTGTCCTTTTATAGAAAATTTGATGAAACTATTCATCTGGAAAATTTTCGAACTCCAAACGAAGCTTGCCTCCTAGCGTTTATAATGTGTTACCCCCATCCCGAACGCAATGGAATATATATCGGGAGCCAATTCGATCATATTTGAAAGATAGGCTTTCAAATCGACTAATTTAAATTCAAATTCCTTAAACCGAATTTTATGCGATTTAGTTTACCCTGGACAAACCGTAAATCCGATTGACACGAAATTTAAAATCATACAATAATATAAAATTGCGGGTCCAATGAAACTAGTTTCGTCGAAATCTGAGATTGTTTGAAAAATGGCTATTTTTGTTGAATATGCGATTATATGATTTTTGTTTGATGATAATAAACATATATATATATATATTCGTGTAAATGTATTTGTTAATGTACTATATTATTTTTCATATACTAAATAAATATTTGCCGAATAAAAATAAATAACACAGAATTTGAATTCAAACAGAATTTTTATTCAAACAAATATTTATTACAATCTTTGAATAGTACAAAGTTCAAGCTCTCACTATATAACAACTTTGATTACATCACAATTTCACATTTACAATTGACCTCACTACATATCACTCATGCTCGTATTTATCTTCAATTTTATTCCAAATTGAATCCAGCATCTGAGCAATCTGCAAAAATAAATTGACGCAGTAAAATTGAAAAGGAAATATTTTTGCAGTATAAAACAAAATGTTAATTTTGAAAATAATATTTGCCTCGGTTATTTGGGTTGTTCTTCATCATTTAATTTTCAATTCATCATACACAAACAGCTTGTGACATACACAGTATATGCTACAAGGCCGTGCACACCGATATATACACTTGATAAATTTACAGGGACAGGTGAGCACAGGTCAAACCCAAAATACCCGATTCAACTTAAGTGCAATAAAATAATGTCACAACTTTCAGCATAAGGTCAAATCCGAGCTACAAGCTGGATTCAACTCAAGTTCAAACTCGAAAAAGAAATCCAAATGCGTTCAAACAGTTTAGACAGTATGCACTCGAGTGCACATAAAAACAACTCAAACTCAAGCATGAAGAAAATTAACTAGATCAGATTCAATAAAAACGAAGGCTAAATAAAATGATCTGGGTTGAATCAGAAACTCAACTGCATACAAGTGCAAGTGGAACACAAGAAGTAAATCAATGAACAAGTCAGAGTCAAGCCAAGTCGGGATGAACCAGACAAGGCACAGAGCAAGTTCAAGTGAAGTCTAAGTCAAACTACAGAGGCAACTGACATCACAACAGAGTTCAACATGACTCGAAGTACAAGTCGATGCAAACATACATGAACACATAGCAACAACTCAAGTCAGTGCACATCGACTGAAAGCAAACACACATATGGTCTGAAACTCCAAGATTAGTTTCAAGCATATCATTGAATCACACAGCAGCTCCAATGAGCAACCGCAAAAAACAAGTAAAACTGCATATACAACTAAGCAGTCAACAATGAAGACAACAACTCGTCTCAAATGAATCTTTTGATGCAATGCAGACTATCAAAGGAAAACCGGACTACATCATATATACAACAAACACAAGTACACAGCAACAATGGAACATTGCAACTATACTTGAAAACAAATGCACAACATACATATGAACCAAGTTCATATGTATACAAAATACACAATGCAGAAGTGATCATCACAAGGAGGCAAAAATCAAAATCGCGGCAAAGTTCTCACAAATCCTCAAAGACTCGGCTTGTACATGAAGATTAATTCAAGTGAAAGGCAACTATACACATGAAGTCAATAAGGCAATAAGTCCAGTTACAACCAAGACCAAGGCACAGTACAGAAGCACCGGTCACTAACATATAAAACTGGAAACCAATGCAAACTACCAATTTCCAATGATGAACAGCGATCAAGCGTACAAGTATAACAAAGTATAACAAAGTCAAGTTAAATGCCCAAGTCATGGAACTGCAGCCAATACATAAAGAAAAAGTAAAGTCGAAGACATAGGTGAAGACATGAAACTCAATGCCGCCGAAAATAATACAAAGTCATGGAATCGCATACAATAAATCAATTGAAGAATTAAGTTACATAGAAAAATTCAAACCGAAGTCAAAAGTCCAAACAATTCAAAGCCGTGGTGGTCATGAAAGCAGTTCGAAGCCGTGATGAACAAGCCATCAACAAATTATACGAAATTGACAAAGTCAGAGAAATCATCAACATCCAAACGAAATCGAATGGCCGAAGCTAAATATTGAAAATATCAGACGAACGAAAATCTATGGATTCGAATCCATATATACCCACAAATCGTCATCGGCTAAATCCCTCGAGTTCAATCAAGCATAACAGAAAAGCAAAAAGGAGTAGATTACATACCGAAGCCACCTCGAACTCAATCAAATTCAAAGCAGTCGAAGCAAATCCAAGAGACCATCGATTGACAAAAGGGAACACTGAATCATATAACCAATCGAATATTTCAAGTTGGCATCTTTCGAATTTTCGAAAAGACCTAATTTTTGAAGGAAGAGGAACGAATAACAGAGAGCCGCAATTATCACAAAGCAACGGGCCGATAAAGGATAAAGAGAAGAAATAATTATTGGGCCGGCCATTGTATTAGTTTTTGGGTTTTAAAATATATAAGGCTCAAAATTAGGGTTTAGCTTTGTTTTGTTTTTAAATTGTGTTTTAATTGAATTTTAAACTTGTATAAATTCTAGTCGTGTGACTAGGGGACAAACTACGTGGCGTAGTTTGAGAATTCGCAACTCAGTGGCTGAGTTGTGGTAGTGTTATGAGCGTAGAGTTAGGTTAGTCAGTAGCTGGTGTAGCGAGTTTATGTGTGTAAGCGTGTGACTACTTAATTTCTAGTAGAAACCTTGGGGGCACCACATAGGAAGAGTTTTGCCGAAGCTGGGTAAATTCTATGTCGTTCTATTTTTGCATTTATTATTCTGTTATTATCTGTGCTGCTATATTTCTGATTTATCTGTGTTGAAATAATTTTATAAGCTTTCGCAATTAATTTTATAATTATCATCATCACCCTATTCACCCCCCCTCTAGGGTGAAATCGATCCTACAAGTGGTATCGGAGCTAGGAATAGAAATCAACTTTTGTTTTAAAAATTCATTTTTCAAAAATCAGTTTTTATTTTAAAATTTTGAATTCTAAAAATGGCATCTTTTAATAATGCTTTTGCTGAGGGTCAGTCCATAGTTAGACCACCAATGTTCGATGGTGAATATGCTTATTGGAAAAATAGGATGGAAATTTTTCTGAAAACCATTGACGCTTGGAATATTGTTGAGATAGGTTATAGAGCACCAACTATAATTGTAGATAATCAGGAAATAGAGAAACCAAAGGATCAATGGAAAGAACTAGAAAATAAATTACAAAATGATAATGCTAAAGATATGAATTCTATTATCTGTTCATTGGATCATTTTGAATTTAATCGTGTCTCACATTGTCTAACTGCGAAGGAAATATGGCACACATTAGAAGTGACTCACGAAGGAACATATCAAGTCAAAGAATCTCTCCTTGCCATGCTAGGCAGCGAATACGAGAACTTCACAATGGCGAAGGAAGAAAATGTCAAAGAGATGCATGGACGACTTTCCAATATCGTATACAAATCAAAAGCTCTTGGAAAATCATACACAGATTTGGAGATAGTCCGAAAAATCCTCAGAGTCCTTCGGCGAAAATTTGAAGCAAAAGTGACCGCCATTCAAGAATCGAAAGACTTAAAACAAATGAAAGTTGAAGAACTTATCGGAAATCTCACCACTTATGAGCTAGAAATGAAATTCAAGGAAGAGCGTGAAGGCGGAGACACTCGAAAGAAATCAACAGCTCTCAAAGGAACAACCAAAAGTGATGATGATAACGATGATGATGATGATGGAGCAGGAGAGCTGGCACTACTAATGAAGAAATTCAAAAAGTGGAATTACAAATACGGAAATCCAGCTCGAAATCAAAAATTGAAAAGCAGAATAGCCAAAGCACTAGACTACTCAGAAGAACATAAGATCATCTGTCACAAGTGCAACCAACCTAGACACATCAAGCCTAATTGTCCTCAAAATCGACGCGACTTTGAAAAGAAATCAAAAAGGAGAAGTTTTGCAGCCATGTGGAATACAAGTGATGAAGATAATCAAAGTTCTAGCAGTGAGAGTGAGAAAGCATATATGTGCCTTTAGGGAAATATAACTGATAGCGACGATGACGAGCCAAGCGAGGTATCAAAACTCACTCACTCAGAATTACTTATATATTTCCACCAAGTAAATGGCTGTTTTGAACGACTTAGGGAGAAGTATGCCAAACTTGAAACACAAAAAGATACTTTGATAGAATTAAATGAACAACTTGACTAATTAGTTAAAAACTATCATAGTAGGAACCCTAAGTGTGATAAGTGTCCACCATTCGAAGAAGAACTTAAAAAATCAGGAATTAATATAAAATACTTGAAAATGAAATTCTGATTTTGAAAGAGAGTGAAAATAATAGAAGAGAGAATTCTATTAAAAAGTGCACACAATTGTTAAACGAAAATGAATCTCTCAAAACACAAGTCCAACAATTGTCAACGACTTTAGATAAATTTTCAAAAAGTGAAAAATCGTTGAATATGCTCCTAGGGAAACAAACTGTTAATACAGTTAGACAAGGACTTGGATATAATCAATCTAAAAATGTTAGAAATGAGATTAATCGAGAAAATTCAATGTGCATAATTTGTAGAAAATTTGGACATAATCAAAATAGTTGTTGGTATAGACCCAAACATGTGAAAACTATATCAATTTGGGTTCCAAAAGGCACAAATATAAAGTCTCTCAAAGTTAAACAAATTTGGGTGCCGAAAGGAACATATATAAATAGTTTTGGGTCTCCACAAAATTATTTTTCAATATATTCTGCCACTAACAATCATGGACCTATAAAAACAAATAGGTCACAAAAATCTTTCATCGTGTAGGTGTGGTGGCAGGCTAAGGAACGACAGTGTTCTCTGGATTTTGGCTGTTCCAGAAACACAACGGGTGACAAAGAAAAGTTCCTTAGCCTAGTTAAAAGGTGACAGAATCACAATGGACAACAGCGAAAACTATCGTAAAGGTAAAATAGGTAATGGTATATTTATTTGAACGATATACTAAATGTGATAATCTGCACCGTAATCTGAGTTAAATTAGCCAATAATGTGATAATGAAATATTGATGGTTTTGATTCTGACTTATTCAAAATTGTTGGCCAATTATACTCTTATGCCAAGAACACTTCAAAATTCTCTAGAATCTTTGAATTACTTCATATATATTAGTTTGAATTAAAAATAGTGTTTTGTTGGATGATAATACATTTGGTTATAATACGGCTAACCCTATATTCACGGTTTCTTATTATTTACATGGTTCAATTCAAATTTGAGAGAATGTCATTTAAATTGTTGTTAAAATTGAGTTTGAAATTTTTGGTGCACATATCATGGTCTATCAAATTCAATTACTGATAATTTTGAGTGAAAGAGAAATTCGGATGCAGATGACAATGGTAATCTAGTTGATAGAAAAATTACTAGAGGAACGTGATTTTTGTTGAGACATTTAGTAACTGCATCGTTTTTCAAAGAAAATATCTGCATATTTTCATTTCAAATAATTTTCAAATAGCAAAAATTCTTCTCATATAACCCCTTCTAGAAAATCATTTTTGACCATGTTTTCAGATCAGTCATTTTGAAAAATTAATTTTATATTTTTTTTTGAATTTGATTTTAAATGACTATTTTGACTAATCTGACTCCCTAATAATTATCGAAAAGATAAATAGTGATTGAAAAAGTGATGAGTGTTGATGTTTATCATATATTATGGCTCGAGATGGTATAATTAATAAATTTCTTTAGAAATTTAAACAGGAGTTATAAAACTTTTTGTTGGTAAAAATTCCATGATCATCTCTGTTTCTATCATATTTCTGACGACCATCACTCATCAAAATTCAATATAGTTTGTCGATATGTGGTACTTTAAGCAGGAATCATTCATTTTTCATTTTATATTTATTTTAAAAAAAATACCAAAGTATTCACTCTCATTTAAAAGTCCTCACGGTTATGCATGGGTGAATTACTTGGAATTTGTTATGTGCTTCCATGCTCATTTAAAAGTCCTCACGGTTATGCATGTATGGAACGCATATCAAAAATTGATTTTTAAAATAAACAAGTGGATTCTAATCCCATTTTAATGTCCTCATGGTTATGTGTGGTTAGAAGATACTTGAATTCATTTTTTTAAAAATAAAATTGGAATACTACTAATCTCATTTAAAAGTCCTAATGGTTATGCATGGTTAGTAGATATTCAAATTTCTGATATAAAAATACCACAAATAGACACAACTGTATGATTTTATATGATGACATCATACCCATCATTTTAAAAGTGGAATATGTGCCTAACAAAGTATTTATGATTTTTTGTTTGATTTTTTATTGAAATTTAATATTTATATTCAATTGATTTTTAATGTTGAATTAATATCGATCACTTTATCTCTATTTTCTCTAACACTATTACGCTTTTGCTGATAACAAAAGGGGGGCAGAAAAGTTAAGATTTTGTCGAATAAAATCAAGCAAAGGTCGAATATTTTCCATTTGCATCTAGGCTCATTTGCATATCTTTATTTGCATGCATATATGTAGAGGGAGCTTTGTGTAGAGAGGAAGCATTTAAATAGGGGGAGCAATTAGAGCATATCAATGATCAAATACATTTAACATATTCAAAATCTTAAATATATGTTTGTTATCATCAAAAGGGTGAGATTGTTGAATATGCGATTATATGATTTTTGTTTGATGATAATAAACATATATATTCATCTAAATATATTTGATGTACTATTTTATTTTTCATAGACTAAAAAAATATTTACTGAATAAAAATAAATAACACAGAATTTGAATTCAAACAGAATTTTTATTCAAAGAAATATTTATTGCAATCTTTGAATAGTACAAAGTTCAAGCTCTCACTATATAACAACTTTGATTACATCACAATTTCACATTTACAATTGACCTCACTACATACCACTCATACTCATATTTATTTTCAACTTTATTCCAAATTGAATCCAGCATGTGAGCAATCTGCAAAAATAAATTGACGCAGTAAAATTGAAAAGGAAATATTTTTGCAGTATAAAACAAAATATGAATTTTGAAAATAATATTTGCCTCGGTTATTTGGGTTGTTCGCCATCATTTAATTTTCAATTCATCATACACGAACAGCTTGTGTCATACATAGTGTATCACTGTATATGCCACAAGGCCGTGTACAACGATATATACACTTGATAAATTTACAGGGACAGGTGAGCACAGGTCAAACCCAAAATACCGGATTCAACTCAAGTGCAATAAAATAATGTCACAACTTTCAGCACAAGGTCAAATCCAAGCTACAAGCTGGATTCAACTCAAGTTCAAATTTGAAAAACAAATCCAAATGCATTCAAACAGTCTAGACAGTATGCACTCGAGTGCACATAAAAACAACTCAAACTCAAGCATGAAGAAAATTAACCAAATCAGATTCAAGAAAACGAAGGCTGAACAAAATGATCTGGGTTGAATCAGAAACACAACTGTATACGAGTGAAAGTGGAACACAAGAAGTAAATCAATGAACAAGTCAGAGTCAAGCCAAGTCGGGATGAACCAGACAAGGCACAGAGCAAGTTCAAGTGAAGTCTAAGTCAAACTACAGAGGCAACTGACATCACAACAGAGTTCAACATGACTTGAAGTACAAGTCGATGCAAACATACATGAACACATAGCAACAACACAAGTCAGTGCACATCGACTAAAAGCAAACACACATATATGGTCTGAAACTCCAAGATTAGTTTCAAGCATATCATTGAATCACACAGCAGCTCCAATGAGCAACTGCAAAAAACAAGTAAAACTGCATATACAACTAAGCAGTCAACAATGAAGACAACAACTCGTCTCAAATGAATCTCCTGACGCAATGCAGACTATCAAAGGAAAACAAGACTACATCATATATACAACAAACACAAGTACACAACAACAATGGAACATTGCAACTATACTTGAAAACAAATGCACAACATACATATGAACTAAGTTTATATGTATACAAAATACACAATGCAGAAGTGGTCATCACAAGGAGGAAAAAATCAAAATCATGGTAAAGTTCTCACAAATCCTCAAAGACTCGGCATGTACATGAAGATTGATTCAAGCGAAAGGCAACCATGCACATGAAGTCAATAAGGCAACAAGTCTAGTTACAACCAAGAACAAGGCAAAGTACAGAAGCGCCAGTCACTAACATATAAAACTGGAAACCAATGCAAACTACCAATTTCCAATGATGAACAGCGATCAAGCGTACAAGTATAACAAAGTATAACAAAGTCAAGTTAAATGCCGAAGTCATGGAACTGCAGCCAATACATAAAGAAAATGTAAAGTCGAAGACACAGGTGAGGACATGAAACTTAGTGTCGTGATGACCAAGGCCGTAGATAATACAAAGTCATGGAATCGCATACACTAAATCAATTGAAGAATTAAGTTACAGAGAAAAATTCAAACCGAAGTCAAAAGTCTAACGATTCAAAGTCGTGGTGGACACGAAAGCAATTCGAAGCCGTGATGAACAAGCCATCAACAAATTATACGAAATTGACAACGTCAGAGAAATCATAAATATCCAGACGAAATCGAATGGCCGAAGCTAAATATTGAAAATATCAGACGGACGAAAATCTAGGGATTCGAATCCATATATAAACCCACAAATCGTCTTCGGCTAAATCCCATCTAGTTCAACCAAGCATAACAGAAAAGAAAAAAGGAATAAATTACATACCGAAGCCATCTCGAACTCGATCAAATTCGAAGCAGTCGAAGCAAATCCAAGAGATCATCGATTGACAAAAGGGAACGCTGAATCATATAAAAGCCTTAATTTTTGAAGGAAGAGGAACGAATAACAGAGAGCCGCAATTATCACAAAGGTATAGGCCGATAAAGGATAAAAAGAAGAAATAATTATTGGGCCGACCGTTGTATTAGTTTTTGGGTTTTAAAATATATAAGGCTCAAAATTAGGGTTTAGCTTTGTTTTGTTTTTAAATTGTGTTTTAATTGAATTTTAAACTTGTATAAATTCTAGTCGTGTGACTAGGGGACAAACTACGTGGCGTAGTTTGAGAATTCGCAACTCGGTGGCTGAGTTGTGGTAGGGTTTTGAGCATAGAGTTAGGTTAGTCAGTAGCGGGTGTTGCGAGTTTACGTGCATAAGCGTGTGACTACTTAATTTCTAGTAGAAACCTTGGGGGCAACACGTAGGCGGGGTTTTGCCGAAGCTGGGTAAATTCTGTGTCGTTCTATTTTTGCATTTATTATTCTGCTATTATCTATGCTGCTATATTTATGATCTATCTGTGTTGAAATTATTTTATAAGCTTTCGCAATTAATTTTATAATTATCAGCATCACCATATTGACCCCCCTCTAGGTTGAAATCGATCCTACAATATTTACTCGTCAATTAAATAATAAAACATTCAATTTTTTACAAATCAACTTTTAATTCATTTTTAAAATTTCTCTAACATCATCCTAATTCAAATATAATTTAATATCACTTTACAAATCATTTTTATTCACATTTAATTCAATTATCAATTATTTCTACAATTTCAACAATTAACTTAACAGTTTAATTATCTAATTAGATCTAGATATTCGAAATATTATTTATTCAGCTTATAAACTTTACTTGTGCATATTGAAAATCAATTAAATACACAAATTTCAAATGACGGAAATTCTGGGTCGTTACATTCTCCCGTACTTAAAAGAATTTCGTCCTTGAAATTACCAAGTAAGAAAAAGTCAAAAAACCCATTAAATTTTTAGAACAATTCATTCGATTTAGATTTACCAAAATCACTTAAATGTTTAACTTTCCCAAAATCATTTAGTTAAACTTCTTGTAAAACTTTACTAAGTTTTCAAATCCACACATAGTTATCTTTTTAAAACCAACTACCATCATTTAACTTTCAACTCAAAAATCAAAATTTAGTTATCACAAATTTTCCTAATTTTCCCAACAAAATTTCTAACGCCTTAAATTTTCAAATTTTTTTGCCAGCGTCTCCTTTGCGCGGTTCGATCCGAAAAAAATAGCAATATATATATCACAAATATATATCTCATCTCAACGATGAGGCATCCCACAGGGAAAAAAGTGTAAAAGTACGATATGTAATCCGAGATATGTAACTTATATATTATTAGCGAGCATATACAGCTATATAGCGCGAAAGCGAGCTCCAAAAGCGAAGCAAGCGCCATCCGCACCTACTAAACACTTAATAAACAATGAGAAACATGTATATGTGAAAGTAATATCAATATACAACATATATCAAAAATTATATATGCCAATATAGAAAATGCAACAAAACAACAAATCCAACCATCAAACAACTATCATCCAATTAATCCATATCTATCCAATCAGTATGCATTCACTTCTTATTGATATTCATTGAATTGATTTTTCAATTTAATCACATTTGATTTATTAACATTGGATTTTACTAACATTCATTCACTCATTTTCAATTAGTTTACATTCACTAATTCATATTCCAATTTGTTCACTTCCAAATCAAATCAAATTCAATTCTATTTTAATTCGATTATTTAGCTTTCAATTTCATTAATTCAATTTCACATAAATTTTTATTCAATCAAGTATCAATCATCTAACCACCAATGTGTATCCAACACAACTAAATTTATTTAATTTGCTTACATTCAATTTGGTTTAACACATTATATTCCAAATTGGTTTAACATTCAATTCTTAACAACAACATTTTTTAATCCATGTTTATTCCCTAATTCACTTTTACAATTAAAGTTGAATTTCATAATATAACTCAAGTTCATATTCATCACTTCATTTTATTATTTCACTTTATTAATTTGCTTCGATACCAAAATCAACTTCATTCAACATCACTTAAGCTATGTTTCATTTCAACTTCATTTACATTTAACTTAAGTCAAAATCATATCACCATTCAAATTCAGGTTTTGTTTTGCTTAACAAAATTGTTTAACCATTTTAACAATTGGTCTTACTTACCTTATCCCATTTTATAAGTTATACAACTTAATTATCTAAACTTCCAAATTCATATTATATAATCATTTATCTAATCCAATTAAAATTGAATTCAGTTTAATCTTCCTTAGTTAAATTTCAAATCATATAATTCACTTACTAACTCAAATTCCTTTCAACTTTACTAAAGTAAATTCTTACTTCATATTATAAGTCCAAAACTCGTTTCACTTATATTTATCAATTTCAACTTGGATTTTAAATCAAATCCGTTTATCATAATAAAAATTCCAGTTCAGTTTACTTTTGTAGCAAATCCATCACACATAAACTCGAAAATGATACTGATGATGCTGCAGTCATCACCCTTATTATTTTCCAGTAACAATAGTGAATTCAGTGCTTTATATTCTTTTTTAAAAATTCTTTCTATTTATAAATCACATTTACAAATCTTTTACGTATATAATTTCACTATTTTCACTTTACTTATATAAGATCATTCCAAATTTATTTATCTTACTTAGATTTATAACATTATAACATATTTAACTTTGAAAAACAACTTTCAAAGTAAATGGAATTCAACATTCCAAATTCTTATTTTAAATTCATTTTTATTTATAACTCATATTTAAAAATATGCTCGTTTAGTTTCATTTCTTATATATAAGATTATTTCACAATTGTAAATCATATTAATTATAATTCCATACTTATAATTCATTTGCTTATATAATTTATTCTCTTACAATTGTTGTTTCTATTTAGATTATTCAAACATCTTTCATTAACTTTTATATATTTACATTTTCAAACAACCAAACAATCATTTTATATACACTATAATAATTCTGAAAAATTATTCCTTTATATATAAAATATAATCGAGGTAAAATTATTTCATTTACCCAATTTAAAATGATACTATGTCGACTTGCCTCGTTTAAGTGTTTGAAAATCCCTATCGATAATGTGGCGTCCTACATACCGACCAAAATTCACAAACAACTCAACGGATAAACAAACACAATATAAAACATTTTATATTCACTAACAAACGCGCGCTCATATATGTAATAAACTCAACTCAATCTAGGGTACTACTGTCCTATCTATACTGAGTACACATCAAAGCTTAGGAATATACAAAATTTAAGCTCTGATACCAAATGTGACGACCCGCAAATCCGTACCCTTTGAATCGACAATAATCCATACATGTCCGACCCAAAAAGCACAGACTGATGGAATGGCAAGAGAAAGAAAAGAAGAGAGAAGAAGAGAAGAGAAGAAAGAGAGAAGACAGAACCAAACAGAACAATACAGAATCTCACATCGCAGCGGAAAATATATAATATCATATCAATGATCTTTACAAAACAGAAACTGCATATATACATACATAAATCAGAGTTCAACAATCAATCAGTGTATAATCAAGCAAATACGGATATATGAAAATGAAGATCTCCAGCTCTCCTGCTGAAGCTCCAAAGGCATCAAATCTAGACCTGTAAATATACTCTGTTTGACCCGAGCATTGAAAGGGAAGAACGCATGGATCAGCCTGGTAAATAAGCTTGAGAAACACACTCAACTGAATTTATTAAATTACCAAACTTTTCTTTAGTTTTCAAAACAAATGTATCTCGTAAGATAAGTCCACACATAAACATGGACATGTTTTTACCTTACGATAACTAAAACATTTCATATCAAACTCATGTGATATTATACTAGTGTCCAGTATATAAATAATATTCAAAATAGCCGAAATTGTTAACATTATTAAATTCCAACAAACTAGGCTCTACAAACAAAAAGGAAGGTACGTAGTGGAGTTTGGATTTCCATACAAATGAAGAGGTAAAGGGACTACCATCCGTTAGTACTTCTCTAGAAGAATGCACCGAGGACCATCACAAAGGATCCTCTACTAACACAAGACCGGTCCACCTCTATAACTAGATGGTACCGAATATATCATCCTTCGGTCCTTACCGATCTTTACCGAGGGTCTCATAGCATACAAACCACAATAATCAGATACACGACATCATAGCGTGTAAAGATATATCTAGAAGAGGATGATCATATCCTAATGGGAATGACCCACTTAGCCTTGCCGCATCTAACCCTGTTTTGGTCATTTCCGGTTGATGAGGCTAGAGGTAACGATTACCTTTCACAAAGCACAATCACATCAGTTAGAATGCCGCACGACCATTTTCGTTGACTACTAATTGCCCTCCATAAAAATACAACCCTTAAGCTCATATGTCTCAAGGAGGGTGTTAGGCTAAAAGAAGTTTCCTTCTCTGCCAACACTGATGTATGTTTGTAAAAACCAATGTACATAATGTATAGAAATGTAATGTCAGACAAACATCCATACAAGTTGTCTAGGAACAGGACAAACCGAAGGTACTTTCCTACCACATCCTATCGGGAAATCCCTAGGATTAGTAGCGAATTGTCCTCGCATTGGATATTTCATAAATGAGAGACCACTGCTACTGGATGTACATTGGGATTTTAACCCTAAATGATCAACAAGCAGTCCTCCACTATGAAAATCTAGAATAATAATGTCATCACAAGCAACCTGCACAATCGTCGCATATACGGAGGTCCGAAGTGGTTTTCGGATAAGCCGGTCCCGGTCTCTTCGCACCAACGACGCAAAAGCGTTTCTCAACCTCACATAGAAACTAAGTCTCATAGACTTAACACGTTTCCAACTTTCAACTTTCTATCCTTCAGGCCAAGAAGGAAGCTCGATAGATCTGAGTAATACTCCGCACTATACGAATCAACATCCTCAACACAAATGATAATCAAGCCTACACAAAAGGCTACGTACTAAGTGTACGACTAAATAGTTCCCACATCAAGTTGAGGAACTGAAATTTGGCCAATTTCATAGTCGGTTATTTAACTATCAAAGAAAACAAACAAATATTTAGCACCATAACAATCACTACGCCTTTTTAATTAATCTTCTATTCACTAAATCATTTGCCAAATATTCGCTTCAAATTATCTTTAAAAAGATATATTCTCAAAAAAATTCACTTCATATTGGAATACATTTCCAAATACTTATTTAATAATAAGTAATTCACAATTCTATTTATTTTCAACACTTGGAAAATACATATACTTAAATCACGATTAAGTATATATTTTATTCTTTAAGGAAAACATTATTTTAAACATCTTTATTTGGGTCAAATGAATGTTGGGTAAAACATCGTTACGACAACCCAAAATCACTTGTATAGAGATTCAAAAATAAGATAGATAATATAAACCCCATATACTATACAAAATATTTTCTTTCGAAAATCATTTACTATAACAACAGTGTTATAGTCCATCATTTCCTTACTTTTCGAAAACGTCTATTTCAACAATGAATGTTGAAATCTATGGTTTCGATATTCAACACATTTAAAATCCTTTAACTCCACTTAGTAATATTCACTTTCCAAAAATATCCATTTTATTTAATATATTATTCACTGTCCAAAATCGTGAATATACTTCGTTTACCAAATTCAATACTTCTACACATTTTATTAAAAGAGTTATCCACTGTCCAAAATCGTGGATATAGTTCTTTTACCAATTCTCTGCTTCTATATATTCATTAAAGGATTATCCACTGTCCAAATCGTGGATATATCTCCTTTAATAAAATTCTATATTTAACTTACCAAATTCAATTGATTTCGAATTTATAAACATTGTTTTATAAATTCTTTTTATATTTTATAAAACTTCAATATATAAAATCCCTTTATTAACAAATTCCATTTATCTCAATTATATACCAAAAATCAAATTTATAAGCAAACTACTTATAAATCATTTATTTACAAAATCGTTTATTTCATAACTTCACAAATTTAATAAATTTCATTCACTTATAAAATCTATTTATAACATCATTTTAACAACCATAAAACTCCTTTATAATTCAATTATTCTGATTTATAAAAATTCAATTTTATAAATCTCCTTTATAAACAATTTTATATTAGTCCAAAATCTCAATTTAAACCATTTCCCAAAATCATTAACTCCATATTTCACAAAAATCATATTTCGATTATATTTCCTAAAACATCATATTTTTTATAACATAAACATTATCACATTTATTTATTCAAAATAAATCAATTCTTAACGATTCAAAAATTCAATAAAACATTTATTTTCATAATCACTTTTAAAATTCTTTTAAATTCGAAATCGTTATTTTAACATTTTTAAAACTCCAAAATAGGCCCAATGCTGCAACATCACCAAATACAACAATCAGGGCATCCAAAACATCATATATCATACGATAACAGAATATATAACAATATTTGTAAATAAATCAATACTGTTGAGGAATCCAGTTGGATCCCTCCAACCTGTCACCTGCAACAAATACACATATTAGAATATGTGTAATTATCCGCTTCATGGCAGACACGCGTATAAATGGTCATCCGCTAATACACGGAAAGTGCATAGGGTCATCTGCTCCACTAGGCTGTAATATATCCAAATACCAATCAATATATCATATATCATCCAAACAATCATCAATCATCATATAATAAATTATTTTTCACTTATATAAAAATATCTGTGAGTCAGAAAGTGTGAGTTGTACTCACATTGTGTCCAATAGCAGATGCAGTGTTTTGTTCCGAATAAAATTAAACGACCGTTTAATTTTACCCAAAATTCACACTAGCTCCAGCCAGCTTCAAACCTACTCCATCGAATTGTGTTTGTCCATATGAACCCAACGCAATTCGTTTCGTGTGAAATGGACCTCGTATGAAAACGTTATCAAGTTTTAAACATCACACGAATTATCAATATAATAATTTTCATTTTATTTCTATTTTTTTAAACCAAGATTCAATCACTACCGTTCATTGTCACTAGATCACATCTGGGCGGCACGTTTGCTTTCTTCCTCACTACATTTTGGTTCCAGCAAATCACGCATGCACCAAAACCTATTGCCGCCCCTTTTGATTGAATTAACGCGTCCACTATAGTCGACGAGAACACGATCAACCACCACCCCTTCGAAGCTCGACCACGCCTCCATATTCAGCCAAGAGCCGGTCGCGCTTGGTCACCTCCCTGTCTGGGAAATCGCGCATGAATTTTCTACCTTTGAACCAAAATTGCCATCGATCCACGCCACGAAACCCGATCATCACCATATAGATTTAAAGGTCTCGTCGTTCTCTTCAACGTTGGAGTTGAAAGTTTTTTGAATTGATTTACGGATTTGAAGAAATTAAGAGGAAAAGGAATGAATATTTTTAGCTATTGTTTGTTTAGTGGCGGCTAGCCCTAACCTTAGGGTTTTTAGTGAAAATAGAGAAATAATTTGTCCTTTTATAGAAAATTTGACGACGTTATTCATCCGAAAAAATATCGAACTCCAAACGTAGCGTGTCGCCTGGCATTTATAATATTTTACCCTCATTCCAAATGCAATGGAATATATATCGGGAGCCAATTCGATCGTATTTGAAAGATAGGTTTTCAAATCGACTAATTTAAATTTAGAATTCCTTAAACCGATTTCTACGCGTTTTAGATTGCCCCAGA
Source organism: Allium cepa (assembly GCA_030765085.1). Taxonomy (NCBI): domain Eukaryota; kingdom Viridiplantae; phylum Streptophyta; class Magnoliopsida; order Asparagales; family Amaryllidaceae; genus Allium; species Allium cepa. Next base: position 689,326,119 of record CM060937.1, on the reverse strand, counting down.
CAAACCGTAAATCCGATTGACACGAAATTTGAAATCATACAATAATATAACATTAGGGATCTAATGAAACTAGTTTCGTTGAAATCCAAGACTGTTTGAAAAATGGCTATTTTTACACGTCAATTAAATATTAAAATATTCAATTTTTTACAAATCAACTTTTAATTCATTTTTAAAAGTTCTCTAACATCATCGTAATTCAAATATATTTTAATATTACTTTACAGATCATTTTTATTTACATTTAATTCAATTATCAATTATTTCTACAATTTCAACTATTAACTTAACAGTTTAATTATCCAATTAGTTCTATATATTCGAAATGTTATTTATTCGGATTATAAAATTTACTTGTGCATATTTAAAATCAATTAAATATACGAATTTCAAATGACGGAAATTCTGCGTCGTTACATTAGCTGCTGTGATTTGTTGGCTGATTTGGATGTTGACTGAAATTGAATGTTCTCTGTTGATATGTTGGATGATCGGATGTTTATTTATTTGTATATCATGTTATCACCTCGTACATTTCTGATAGTATATAAAACTGTTATTGAATTATTTCGAATAAATTAAGAAATAGGTTGAAATGATATATACATATCACATTTTGATTTGTATTGAAATGATATATATCCATCCCTGAAATTAAAATCAAGATAACTAATCACTTATTCATATGATAAAATATTATACATGGATACAGGATTGGTTAAATTAAATGGTTTTCTATTCCTGAATTTGAATCTATTTAAATGATTTTGTTTTGAAGAAATAAAAATCCAATTTATAAAGATTGAATTATTTTCAAATTTGAGCATTGAAATGTTGAAGGTGAAATTTATAAAAGAAATTATCTAAATAATTCATTTGAAATGTGAAGTCATAATTGACATACGACTTGAATAATGGAAATGAATTTTTTTAAAGATTTACTTGAACTTTGAATTTATCTAAGTAAAAGTGATATAAATGGATATTTCAAATTTGAGCTCGGAATTGAATTATTTTAAAGATATGTACCTTAAATTGAACATTGATGTTTAATTTGATCTAAGTGATTTAAATCGGTAAATTGAATTGGAATTGAAATTTATATAAATTAAAATGGTTTAAAATAAAAATGGAATCGAAAATTATGCCATTGAATCGAACGATAAATTGGATTTGAAGTTAAAAATGAACATTTTGAAATTGAAGTTAATTCGAATTTAAATCAAAATTGAAGTTAATTTGAATTGAAATCAAAATTGAATTTGATCTGAAATCAAAATTGAGTTGATTTAAACTGACTTGAGATTGAAGATGATTTGAAACATAAGATTTGCAATTGAATTAGTTTGGCTGTAATTTGGACTCGAATCCAAATTTATTGGAAACGGAAACAAATAGTTTTAAATTTGAACTACTTTCACTACAAACTATTTTACTTTAAACTATTTTAAAATTCATCTTTATAAATTTTCAAATTATTCTAATTTTCAAACCATTTTCAATACTCAAACTATTTTATGTCAAATTATTTTCAATATCTAATCTATTTAAACTATTTTAACTATTTAAATTATTCAAATTATTTTCAAAATTCAAGTCGTTTAAGGTGGGGACGGCTTTTGTTAAAATCTTTGATTTAAACTGTGAATGTCGTTAAAATGAAGTATAACCTAAGTCGAAGTTTGGAATCATTTCAAAATGAATTTGAAATGTAATGATTTTGTAGTAAAATTAATCTCATTGTGAGTAAGAATGATATTTTGAAGTGAATATGACATATTGAAGTAAATACGACATTTTGAAGAAAATATGATATATTGATATAAAGTAATGATTCACTTTGAAATATCAAAGAATTAACCGGTGTGTAAATGGAGTTTGATTGTTAAAGAGACCAGGGCCGATTATTGGCATACTCTTTGTCAATGTTGGAACCACTTTAATAATGGTGTACGTGGAGGAGACTCCAGAATGAAGTGGTTGGATTTGGTATATGTTGCTGGAGTTGAAGAAAGAGAATGGTGATCAATAGCACCAAAGCATGGGTCAAATTGAAATGACTAAAGCAGGAGCCTTATCAACCAGAAAAGTAAGCTAAACACCTCTTGTGAACACACTCCTTTGTTTTTCTATCATTACATCATTGTTAATAGTGATCACCTTTTGATTTTGGGACTGTTGGATGCGGTGGGCAGTCGCTGTACGATGCGTTACCATCAGTCGGGATGGGTATACTGGTAGTATCATACTTTGGGCATTCCTTCACGTGCCTTGTCATACTTTTATCCTCATATGAGGCCATTATGAGTTTGGTTTAGGGTTTTCGTACCACAATGCATCCCTATCCCGTGACGTTCTACTAGCATGTTATATGCAAAATATACGCCAATGCTTAAAAACGCTTTAAGGGGGATTAATGTAAATATTTAACACTAGGAAAAATATTTATCTTATCGATTAGACATTACATATATAGTGCTTTCTACTATATATAGAAACATTCATGGATCCTTAAGAGATGGAAAATCCTGTAACATCTCTTGAGTTATTGCATGCATATTATACATTGGATACGTAACGACCCGCCTTTCATTCCATAGAAAGACGCATCATTAAGAAGAAAGAAAGGGATAGAAAAGATAGAAAAAAAAGAAACAAACAACATCAGAATCTCACAGTGGAACGAATAAATTATATTATATCACATAAAATATTACATAGTTTCATATACATCAGAGTTATACGGCTAATACAACACAAACTAGACAGTTATAAACATTTGTCTAGCAATTACAATTCAAGTACATCAGAGAAAACAGATACAACTCAAACACAGCGAAACCACTATAATATCTACACGCTGAAGCCTCCTGCTCCATATCACCTCCAGAACTCGTCAAAGCAATCCTGAAACACTTGACTACTCATACGTAATATGAGTACCGAGGAGTTTAATAAAACAGAAAATAAACATTCGGGTCAGATAGGGGTCTGGTGTGAGTAAACGGGTTTAAAAATTGCTTAACTTTAGAAAATCCTTTGAAAACAAAAGGTATCATGTAAGACTTCCCACACATAAACATGGAAAAGGTTTTACCTTACGCTAGCCAAAACATTTGATAGGAAATCCAGTGATATTATAATAGTGTCTAGGGTTTTCAAATAAATAAGAAATAGTCGAAATTGTTACATCTATTAAATCCAGTTACTAGCCACAAAAGTGGGTAATACAATCAAAACCGTAGGGTCTCGTAGGAAGAATGGATTTCCATCAATGGCAGGGCTACCGGGGTACCGCCCATCACAGTACGTGGCCTAGATCACCGTACCGAGGATCACTCCCAATCCCCTACAACACAAAGCCGGAACCATCTCTTACTGGACAGTCCCGAACAAGACCACCCCGTAGATTGGCCGTCGCCAACTGCCACACAACCGAAATAAAAAGGGACCTTTAGACAGGGGTAAATCTCATCCTACTTGGGAATGACCCACTTAGCCTTGCTGCACCTCCCCTGTTTTAGCCATTTCCGGTTTATGAGGATTGAGGCAACGATTATCTTTATAGAACATATCAATCTTAGAATGCTCATCATCCACCCGACGATGTTCTAAAAGCATTCAATCCATACAAGTTCGTTTCGGGTTCGAACGAAACCGAAGGCACTATCTCGTTACACTCATTTTGGAATCACCATCAGAGTTAACGACGATAACCCTTGCATTCTGAATCACCATCTCGAACATGAAAGTACTACCCTCGTTAAACTCGTATTGGAATCACCCTCAGAGTATTAACACGAATAGTCTTTACACCTCGAGTCTTCACTCTTCACTTGAGATTCACGACCTAACGTTTAATTTGGATCGATGTGGTTTTCAAAATTCCAAATTTGGAAATCCGATCCCGGTCTCATCGAAATCCAAACGCCATCTTAATAAGTGAATTTAGTTTGAACAATTAATTCAATTCATCATTATCTATTACACACAGATAGATAATTCACATATCACAATAGATAATCACATTCTCATCATAAACAGATAACCCGTAGCATCATCAGCAACAGATAATCATCACAACCAGATAATCCATATTATCATACTTTAACTAAGCATCCATATCATATAGATATTACCCATCTTATTTCTGAGATCACAACCATCCAAAGAAATATCAATATCATCCATAAGCAAAGATTTACTAACCACCATTTATAATTAATTTAAAATGAATTAAATTAATTACTTCTATCTCTAATTAATTTAAAATAAATTAAATTAATTACCACATCTATAAATCCTTCTTAATATCCATTACTTAATTAACCTAGTTAATTAATCATTTACTAAGTATTCATCTTGATTAAACACCTTTGATTAATCATTCTCTAATTACAATAAGTAATTAGTATTTAATTAATTTTACAAATTAATTAACCTTAATCATAAGTAATTAACATTTAATTACTTCATTAATTAACTATAATTAATTACATTAATTAATCACTTAATTATTAATTATTCCTTAATTAAACAATTCTTAATTACATCATTAATTATATTAATTAATGATCTCTAATTTATATTTAAATTAATTACTCTATTTAAAATTAATTACATTTAGTAATTAATCAAAAATTTAAAATACAATTATTAATCACCCTTGATTAATATTCTATCCAGTAATTAACTATCCTTAATTACTCATAACAAATTAATTATCCCATAATTAATCATCTTCATTAATTAATCCCTTGATTAATTTTAAAAGTAATTACCCAAATTACTTAATTAAAAATCATCTCTCACTAATTACATTCCTGTTATTATCATTTATTACTTCCTAAAGTAATAATGCTCCATTAATTACAATAAGTAATTACTCCTTATAAATCATCAAATGATTTACTTAAATTAATTAAACTAAATTAATTAACTTAAACAAATCACATTACCATAATTAAGTACAATAAGTAATTATTCCCTTAATTACTTTATCAAGTAATTATACTTAACAATTTTCAATTGATTATCTTCAATTAATTAATCTAATTAATTACCAGAATTAATCACATTAATTAATTACTTAATAATCCTTAGATAATTATTTTTATTAATTAACAACATTTCTTTAATTACTTACTTAAGAAATTTATCTTAGATTAATTATCATTAATCATCTCTAATTAAAAATTAATCTAAATCATTATTTTAAAATCAAATAAATAAGTTATTCTTTATTATCTTAATTATTTCTAAAATAATTCAGTTACTTTATTAATGACTTCATTAACATTCAAATGTATTTAAAACAATAAATTTCTATATTAAATTCAAATTCCATTTTAAAATTTAAGATATAAAATGTTTAACTATTTAAACATTTATAAAAAATTTAAATAAATTTATTCCTTAAAATAAAAGTGGAGAATAATCATTACTTATATAAGATACTTATATAAGAAAGAGTTTAAAACTAAATTACTTAATTTTATTAAAAGAAATCAAGCTTAAAAATAATTTGATTATTTTAACTTTCAAATTAAAGTTAAACACTTCATAACTTTAATTCAAATATTAAAGAAAAGAAATCTTTTAAGTTTAAACATTTGTTTGAAAACAAACTCCTTTTTTTTAAATCTACTTTAAAACATTTTAAACTTGATCAACATTTAAATTTTACAAAATGATTTAAATTCAAGATTCAAATGCATAGTAAACTTGAACTATATTTAGACTTGATTTAAAACTTAATTCAAACCTTACTTAAATTTAAAATCTTCATTTTTAAAACTTTGAATACAAAAGTTCACTTGAACTCAAATTAATCTTAACTTGGAATTTAAATCCCTATTTAAAATCCTGTTTTTAAATTTAAATTTCATTAAAATTTAAAATCTTCACATTTCCAGGTTTATAAAACCTGAAACAACACACAGCCGAGACCTCAACAAAAATGCTTCGAGTCCATAACCTAATTACTTCGGGTAAACTACTGATCTACTCGAGTAAAACTCGAGTCAAAATCCTGCACAACCCCAAATAGTTCATCAAAACTTCAAATATGCACGGTGCTTATGCACCGGCACTCTGGCGATCTCCAGCCACCATGACCAACTTCACCAAGTCGCCGACCAACCCCTGACATGCTGACGACCATCAGATATTCCACTACAGCTCGAAATCAAAATTCGAGTAATCCAAATCAACCTGGAAACACCACCCAACAAATATCCCCAAACCTATCAACCATCAGCATCACCTACGACTCCGGCCAACTCTCCAACTACAACTCCCCTTCCCATTTCCAAAGTCTTGCATCACTCGATGCAACAGAGATACAGAGAAGCAACCAAAACTTTGACCACTTAAAAACTAGGGTTAGAACCTGTAACTGCCAACCACGGTCGCCACAGCCATTGGAATAAATCAACCAGTAATTTTCTAGTGACCACTCACCTCTCCTCCACCTTCAGGAAGAACTACAACTTCCCAAAATCATTAGATCATCAGATAAAACCCAAAGTCTAATATTTGATCAACCAAGACAAACTCACTCCACAGTTTATTTAAAAATGTGATTTATGTTTTAAAATTCATGTTTTCAAACATGCATTCAGGTTATAAAATTGTTTTAATAAATTTAAGATGTTTGATAATTCTTACTTGAACCATAACTGATTTTATATTTTGCAGAAACAACAGTTTTTTATATTTAATCTTAATTTTAGTTTATAAACTTAATCCATACAAAACAAACATCTTTCGTTTACATAACAAATCCTAACTGAGAACCAGTTCAAGAGGTATTGTTTTTTTCCATTTAAAATTTTAGTTTTATATATAGAAACAGGTGATCAGGTACTTGTAAATACATACATACATACATACAAATATACACACACACACACACACACACACACACACACACACACACACACACATACGGAATATCTATCACAATAAAATCATACAAAGCAAAACTCATTTCTACCAATCCACATGCAACAGTTAATTTAAAACAACTTTTCAATTTTGAGGTTACTCACTAAAAAAAGATAGAGCAGTTTTTTTTTATCTACCACGGTTTTGATTTTTTTTTGAAAAACAGTTCGAATTAGAACTTGAGTTTTCTGGAAACTTGTTTAGCTTTGATTTTTTTAAAAAGTAAGAACTGTTTTTAAAACAGAAGTTTACTCACATAATTTAGAAGAAGCAGAGAAGGATTATCATTTCCCTGGAGCTGCTGTAGTTGAATTTCCTGAAACAGATTTTGCATTTGCTAGTTAAAGTTGATCTAAACTGCAGCATAACTCCATTCTTCTTTGCTTAGATTTTAATTGAACTTCAATTTGATGTTGAAAATTGAAAAATATGGCTTCAGATTTGCAATTGAACAAATTTGGTTTTGAATTTGTTACCAGATTGGGTTTGCAGATTTTAAAGAGAATTGTGTTTGCAGATTTCTAACAGATTTGTGTTTGGTTTTGCAGAATTTTGATTGTATTTGGTTTTTTAGATTTTTGATTGTATTTGGTTTTTTTTTGAAAATTTTCTTACAATCAGATCTCAGTTTTTTCCACTTGAAGAAAATTGTTTGAACAAAATGAATTGGTAAGTTTCTTATTTTATCTATATTTTCAATAAAAATGTTTTTTAAAAATAAATTGCCACTTGTGACTTAAGTTTGTAAAGTGATTACAAGTGTCTCCTCTATTAGTCAAATGCTTAACACATGTTCATAATAATATAAAAATAAATTTCCTAATTTATAAATGTTTTTAAATTCTTCTAAAACAATTTCTAATTTAATTTAACATGTTTTTAAACGTTTATTACATTTAGCCTTTAGATGATTACATATAAATTTTCTTTTACACATTTACACATTTTAATGTTTATTTGAATATTTTTAAAATAATATTTTTAAAACTAAATTTTCAAAAGAGAAAGTTAAAAATAAAAGAATGTTGAATTACATTTTATTCCAAAGTTTCAAACTAAATATTATACTTTAATGTAATTGAACTAAGTCTATTTCAAAACAATTTTTAAAATAAAACAAAATAAACTTTCATTATAAAATAATATTTAAACTATTACATTTTTAAACAAAATAAATATTTACTTATATTTCTTTTGAAAATATAAGATAGATTTTTAAATTAACCTTTGAAAAGTATCAATACTAATTCAAATCAAATTTTGCCAATTCACAATTTATTCATCTATATATATATCTTAATTTGAAAATATTATTATTAAATTTAAATTTAAATTATAATTAAATTCTCTATTTACAATATATACAAATATATACATTATAAATAAAATATTCTTTAAACAAGCTTAGAAAGGTAATTTTATCATTTAAATATTTTAAACTTTTGAAAAGAACAACAATTGTCAGACTAAATAATTATTATTTTTCAAAAGATAATTTTGTTTGAATTAAATTACTAAATCAATATTTCACATTTTAAAATAATTATTAATGAAATTATTAAATAAATATTGCCTAAATTTCCGGGACATCACATTCCTCCCTCCTTAAAAGAATTTCGTCCCCGAAATTTAAAAGCAAAGGTAATTTAATAATCCCATACAGATTTTAATTTCAAAATAGCAACCATATGCTATAAACCAAATACTATCAACCATAGCAACCAATTCAAACAAACAATTCTAACTATCTAGAAAAAATTCTAGATAGGATTCCCTAGAGTTTCCCAGGTACAAACACCGGGACACTCGCTCTACAGAATCTAAACTAGCTATTCCACATAGATCTAGAGCTCCTATGTATCTAGATCTACAAATCTAAACAGGATACTGGACCACAGACAAGTCCTGATCAACTTCCAAATCTCTCAGAACTATTGATTCTAAAACCAGAGATAAACCATACACTTAACCCTTAAGAAAAAACAAGAAGATCCAATACTCTTATCCACAAATCTTTCCTGTCGATCCTGTGCTGCCTTCAACCTTCTAGATCAATCTAATCTCCGCAAATGCTTCACGGAACAAATCTGGACAAAGAAATAAATGATCTTCAAATCCTACTCAACAAATGGTTCTCTCAATATCCATCAAAATCCACCACACAAACTTTACTATACAAATATCAAAAGACTTCGGACATGCTACCCCTATCTGGAAAACAAAACAGATGCACAAGACAATCAATCCTCTAGATTAAAATGAATTTCCTGTAGAAATCCTCTGATCCAAGACAAAACTCAAATTCCCAATGAATCGGGTGTTGCTTCTATTCTGGAATAGCTACCATTATGCTTTCGCTGCGCAACTCTGATTTTGAGAATGCTGTTGATGAACACAAGTACAAACTTGATCAATCCACTCTGGAAACATTATTCATCAAATTCCATAAAATCTCAGTGACCTATCCGATTCAGTCACAATACTATAGCAAAAATTCAACTAGAAAACTAGATCCAATCAATCCTGCCAGCTTAAACAGATCTTTCTCTCAAAGAACCTCCTACTAGGCTGAACCATCGGTAAAGCACCAAGAACCAAAACGATACAGAACTAAATCTCTCGATGCGGATGCAAACCTTGACTCCTCCGAAGATATCCGAAAAATACCAAACCACCTCGATAACTCAAACATCCTCTAAAGACGCTTCAATCCAAACAAAGATTACTAAGAGAACTTCCGAACCATCGCAAATCACTTTTGCGATTCTACTCAGTTCAGATCCCAAGAAACCGTTCTCTCTTTACCAATCAGAACAGTGAAAGCCTTCTAACCAAAAGAAGAAACTAGTAGTCCACCTTCAACCACAAACATCACACCCAACTGAGCTTCCAGAAGAAATGGACAAGCTTCACCATCTGCCCGGCCTAATGACAAAAGAATCAAAGCGACTTTTGAACCAACGAAGAAACGGTCCTCACTGCTGCTACTGCTGCCAAAGACATTCTTATCCAAAAGCTTATCGAATCACAAAGCTACATCAGCCACTTCCACAATAGAGTCTTCCAGATAAACAATAATCTCTCAGGAAACTCGACTTCAAACCAAGCACAAAACACTCTGCCAAACTGAGTCTCAAACTCAAATACAGACAGAACTCCTTCCTAAGGTTGCCAAGATACCATCACTGGCTTCAATATTCCCAACTGATCCAAACTCAAGAAAATCCACTTGCATAAGTGCAACCAAGCTTACATCCAAAGATAAACCCCAAACCTGAAATGATTTCCTTCAGAGTTCGGTGAAATCCTTCACACCAACTGCAAAACTACTCAAGATGCCCAATACTGCCCTAGCAGATTAACTTCCAATCTCAAACACTCGGACTCCAACCATTGGTAGTTGTGTTACACACACCACTACCCTATCTACCTTTAGAACTTATATTTGAAAACCCGAATAGGTAACCCAATCAAATAAGTAGAAATATATATATATATATATATATATATATATATCCAAAATTACAAATACGCTCTCTCAACATAGACACCACTCCAGAGCCTAGGTATTCGCTCAACCTAGCGCTCTGATACCACAATGTAACGACCCGCCTTTCATTCCATAGAAAGACGCATTAATAAGAAGAATGAAAGAGATAGAAAAGAGAAAAGATAGAAAAGAAAGAAACGACATCAGAATCTCATAGCGGAACGAATAAATTATAATATATCACATAAAATATTACATAGTATCATATACATCAGAGTTATACGGCTAATACAACATAAACTAGACAGTTATAAACATCTGTCTAGCAATTACAATTCAAGTACATCAGAGAAAATAGATACAACTCAAACACAGTGGAACCACTATAATATCTACACGCTGAAGCCTCCTGCTCCATATATCCTCCAGAACTCGTCAAAGCAATCATGAAACACTTGACTACTCATACGTAATATGAGTACCGAAGAGTTTAATAAAACAGAACATAAACACTCGTTTCAGACAGGGGTCTGCTGTGAGTAAACGGGTTTAAAAGTTGCTTAACTTTAGAAAATCCTTTGAAAACAGAAGGTATCATGTAAGACTTCCCACACATAAACATGGAAAAGTTTTTACCTTACGCTAACCAAAACATTTGATAGGAAATCCAGTGATATTATAGTAGTGTCTAGGGTTTCAAATAAATAAGAAACAACCGAAATTGTTACATCTATTAAATTCCATCCACTAGCCACAAAAGTGGGTAATACACGTAGGGTCTCGTAGGAAGAATGGGTTTCCATCAATGGCAGGGCTACCGGGGTACCGCCCGTCACAGTACGTGGCCTAGATCACTGTACCGAGGATCACTCCCAATCCCCTGCAACACAAAGCCGGAACCATCCCTTACTGGACAGTCCCGAACAAGACCGCCCCGCAGATTGGCCGTCGCCAACTGCCACACAACCGAAATAAAAAGGGACCTCTAGACAGGGGTAAATCTCATCCTACTTGGGCATGACCCACTTAGCCTTGCTGCATCTCCCCTGTTTTAGCCATTCTCGGTTGATGAGGCTTGAGGCTACGAATACCTTTATAGAACATATCAATCTTAGAATGCTCATCGTCCACCTGACGATGTTGGGTTCGAATGAAACCGAAGGCACTATCTCGTTGCACTCATTTTGGAATCACCCTCAGAGTTAACGACGATAACCCTTGCACTTTGAATCACCATCTCGAACCTGAAAGTACTACCCCCGTTGAACTCGTATTGGAATCACCCTCAGAGTATCAACACGAATAGTCCTTACACCTCGAGTCTTCACTCTTCACTTGATATTCACGACCTAACGTTTAATTTGGATAAATGTGGTTTTTGGAATTCCAAATTTGGAAATCCGATCCTGGTCTCATCGAAAGCCAAACGCCATCTTAATGTCCAAGTGAATTTAGTTTGAACAATTAATTCAATTCATCATTATCTATTACACACAGATAGATAATTCACATATCACAATAGATAATCACATTCTCATCATAAACAGATAACCCGTAGCATCATCACAACCAGATAATCCATATTATCATACTTTAACTAAGCATCCATATCATATAGATATTACCCATCTCATTTCTGAGATCACAACCATCCAAAGAAATATCAATATCATCCATAAGCAAAGATTTATTAACCACCATCTATAATTAATTTAAAATGAATTAAATTAATTACTTCTATCTCTAATTAATTTAATAAAAGTTAAATTAATTACCACATCTATAAATCCTGCTTAATATCCATTAATTAATTAACCTAGTTAATTAATCATTTACTAAGTATTCATCTTGATTAAACACCTTTGATTAATCATTCTCTAATTACAATAAGTAATTAGTCTTTAATTAATTTTACAAATTAATTAACCTTAATCATAAGTAATTAACATTTAATTACTTCATTAATTAACTATAATTAATTACATTAATTAATCACTTAATTATTAATTATTCCTTAATTAAACAATTCTTAATTACATCATTAATTATATTAATTAATTATCTCTAATTTATATTTAAATTAATTACATTATTTAAAATTAATTACATTTAGTAATTAATCTAAAATTTAAAATACAATTATTAATCACCCTTGATTAATATTCTATCCAGTAATTAACTACCTTTAATTACTCATAACAAATTAATTATCCCATAATTAATCATCTTCATTAATTAATCCCTTAATTAATTTCAAAAGTAATTACCAAATTACTTAATTAAAAATCATCTCTCACTAATTACATTCCTGTAATTATCATTTATTACTTCCCAAAGTAATAATGCTCCATTAATTACATTAAGTAATTACTCTTTATGAATCATCAAATGATTTACTTAAATTAATTAAACTAAATTAATTAACTTAAACAAATCACATTACCATAATTAATTACAATAAGTAATTAATCCCTTAATTACTTTATCAAGTAATTATACTTAAAATTTTCAATTGATTATCTTCAATTAATTAATCTAATTAATTATCAGAATAAATCAAATTAATTAATTACTTTATAATCCTTAGATAATTATTTTTATTAATTAACAACATTTCTTTAATTACTTACTTAAGAAATTTATCTTAGATTAATTATCATTAATCATCTCTAATTAAAAATTAATCTAAATCATTATTTTAAAATCAAATAAATAAGTTATTCTTTATTATCTTAATTATTTCTAAAATAATTCATTACTTTATTAATGACTACATTAACATTCAAATGTATTTAAAACAATACATTTCTAATTTAAATTCAAATTCCATTTTAAAATTTAAGATTTAAAATGTTTAACTATTTAAACATTTATAAAAAATTTAAATAAATTTATTCCTTAAAATAAAATTGGAGAATAATCATTACTTATATAAGATACTTATATATGATAAAGTTTAAAACTAAATTGCTTAATTTTATTAAAAGAAATCAAGCTTAAAATAATTTGGTTATTTTAACTTCCAAATTAAAGTTAAACACTTCATAACTTTAATTCAAATATTAAAGAAAAGAAATCTTTCAAGTTTAAACATTTGTTTGAAAACAAACTCCTTTTTTTTAAATCTACTTTAAAACATTTTAAACTTGATCAACATTTAAATTTTACAAACTGATTTAAATTCAGGATTCAAATGCATTGTAAACTTGAACTATATTTAGACTTGATTTAAAACTTAATTTAAACCTTACTTAGATTTAAAATCTTCATTTTTAAAACTTTGAATTCAAAAGTTCACTTGAATTCAAATTAATCTTAACTTGGAATTTAAATCCCTGTTTAAAATCCTATTTTTAAATTTAAATTTCATTATATTTTAAAATCTGCACATTTCCAGGTTTATAAAACCTGAAACAACACACACCCGAGAGCTCAACAAAAATGCTTCGAGTCCATAACCTAATTACTTCGGGTAAACTACTGATCTACTCGAGTAAAACTCGAGTCAAAATCCTGCACAACCCCGAATAGTTCATCAAAACTTCAAACATGCATGGTGCATATGCACCGGCACTTTAGCGATCTCCAGCCACGATGTCCAACTTCACCAAGTCGCGACCAACCCCTGACATGCTGACGACCATCAGATATTCCAGTGTAGTTAGAAATCAAAATTCGAGTAATCCAAGTCAACCTGGAAACACCACCCAGCAAACATCCTCAAACCTGTCAACCATCGCGACAACCCACTTCCGACCATCAGCGTCACCTACGACTCCGGCCAACTCTCCAACTACGACTCCCCTTCCCATTTCCAAAGTCATGCATCACTCGATGCAACAGAGATACAGAGAAGCAACCAAAACTTTGACCACTTAAAAACTAGGGTTAGAACCTGTAGCTGCCAACCACGGTCGCCACAACCATTGGAATAAATCAACCAGTAATTTTCCAGTGACCACTCACCTCTCCTCCACCTTCAGGAAGAACTACAACTTCCCAAAATCATTATATCATCAGATAAATCCCAAAGTCTAATATTTGATCAACCCAGACAAACTCACTCCACAGTTTATTTAAAATTGTGATTTATATTTTAAAATTCATGTTTCCAAACATGCATTCAGGTTATAAAACTGTTTTAATAAATTTAAGATGTTTGATACTTACTTGAACCATAACTGATTTTATATTTTACAGAAACAACAGTTTTTTTTATCTAATCTTAATTTTAGTTTATAAACTTAATCCATACTAAACAAACATCTTTCATTTACATGACAAATCCTAACCGAGAATCAATTCAAGAGGTATTGTTTTTTTCCATTTAAAATTTTAGTTTTATAAACAGAAACAGGTGATCAGGTACCTGTAAAGACATATATATATATATATATATATATATATATATATATATATATATATATATATATGTATATGTATATGTATATACACAAAATATCTTTCACCATAAAATCAAACAAAGCAAACTCATTTCTACCAATCCATATGCAACAGATAATTTAAAACAACTTTTCAATTTTGAGGTTACTCACTAAAAAAAGATAGAGCAGTTTTTTTTTATCTACCACGGTTTTGATTTTTTTTTGAAAAACAGTTCGAATTAGAACTTGAGTTTTCTGGAAACTTGTTTAGCTTTGATTTTTTTAAAAAGTAAGAACTGTTTTTAAAACAGAAGTTTACTCACATAATTTAGAAGAAGCAGAGAAGCATTATCATTTCCCTTGAGTTGTTGTAGTTGAATTTCCTGAAACAGATTTTGCATTTGCTAGTTGAAGTTGATCTAAATTGCAGCATAACTCCATTCTTCTTTGCTTAGATTTGAATTGAACTTCAATTTGATGTTGAAAACTGAAAAATATGGCTTCAGATTTGCAATTGAACAGATTTGGTTTTGAATTTGTTACCAGATTGGGTTTGCAGATTTTGTACAGAATTGTGTTTGCAGATTTCTAACAGATTTGTGTTTGGTTTTGCAGAATTTTGATTGTATTTGGTTTTTCAGATTTTTGATTGTATTTGGTTTTTTTTTTTTGAAATTTTTCTTACAATATGATCTCAGTTTTTTCCACTTGAAGAAAATTGTTTGAACAAAATGAATTGTTAAGTTTCTTATCTTATCTATATTTTCAATAGAAAATGTTTTTTAAAATAAATTGCCACTTGTTACTTAAGTTTGTAAAGTGATTACAAGTGTCTCCTCTATTAGTCAAATGCTTAACACATGTTAATAATAATATCAAAAATAAATTACCTAATTTATAAATGTTTTTAAATTCTTCTAAAACAATTTCTAATTTAATTTAACTTGTTTTTAAATGTTTATTACATTTAGCCTTTAGATGATTACATATAAATTTTCTTTTACACAATTACACATTTTAATGTTTATTTGAATATTTTTAAAATAATATTTTTAAAACTAAATTATTAAAAGAGAAAATTTAAATATAAAAAGAATGTTGAATTACATTTTATTCCAAAGTTTCAAACTAAATATTATACTTTAATGTAATTGAACTAATTCTATTTCAAAACAATTTTTAAAATAAAACAAAATAAACTTTCATTATAAAATAATATTTAAACTATTTTATTTTTAAACAAAATATATATTTACTTATATTCCTTTTGCAAATATAAGATAGATTTTTAAATTAACCTTTGAAAAGTTTCAATACTAATTTAAATCAAATTTTGCCAATTCACAATTTATTCATCTATATATATATATATATAACAATTTGAAAATATTCTTATTAAATTTAAATTTAAATTATAATCATATTCTCTATTTACAATGTATACACATATATACATTATAAATAAAATATTCTTTAAATAAGCTTAGAAAGGTAATTTTATCATTTAAATATTTTAAACTTTTGAAAAGAATAACATTTGTCAAACTAAATAATTATTAATTTTCAAAAGATACTTTTTGTTTGAATTTCACATTTTAAAATAATTATTAATGAAATTATTAAATAAATATTGCCTAAATTTTCGGGACATCACAAGATAGGTGATGTAAAACCCCATAATAGTTTACAACGCTATTGCGCTCCTGTAATATGGTATGTTGATTTGACAAACATAAGGATATTTTAATTCTGACTCGAGTATATTGTCTTACTTTATTGTAACAACCCTAGTTTGGAGATTACATATTAATATTAAATTATAACGATAGTTATAATGTAATATTGTAAAATTGAATTAAAACTTGAGATTTTATATTGTTTATTTGGAATAAACAATTAATTTTGGAATTAAAAACGATAAAATAAAGTTTGGAAATTTATTTTATTTTTTCGGGTTAATAATGATGGAAAATGAGTTTTATTTTGAAAAAATGCAATAATTTTAATAATTATTGCTATTACTTCTTTTAATAATTTTTAAAAGAAGTATGTGATTTTTAAAGGTTGTTTACTTAAATAAAAAGTGGAAATTGGTTTTAAAATGTGTTTTAATAATAAAATTGAGTTTGAAATGGTTAGTTATATTTTTCTAAGTAAGAAATTAATTTTTTCTGAATTTTAGGTGTTAAAATGCGATTTCATGAATTTATTTGGTGCAAATAGAATATTTTTGTAAAAGAAAGGATTTTAATAAAAAAAATAAATTAGCATATATTTTAATAAAAGAAAGGATTTTAATAAAAAAATTAATGTTTTATTTCATAAATATATAAATTTACGTACTTTGTTGTGTGAAAAATTAGAAGAAAAATGTAAATTGTTTTCTCTATAGTGTATATACGAAACATTTTTGGTTTTGTGATTATTAAATTCACTTAGGCTATTCTATTTTTCTCTAATTAGGTCCAAGCCCACGTAAGCTTAACTTGTACATGAAGAAGTGAGAAGTAAAAAAAGATTACAGTACGTTCATTTTTACAATTTCTCTTCTACTTCCTTAACATGGAAATAGAAAAAAAATGAAACCCAACTCCATTTTCTCCAATCCAAAGCTTTAAACTCAATTCCTTCAATGCAAATTGAAATCATTTTCAATCAAGAGTGTAAATTAAAAGGTAATCTCACTCCAAACCATATCTATTTCATCAAAATCATTGTTTGAGAAGAGGATTTTCTAGTTTACTTTATGTTTTGTTTGCATGTCTCTGTTTGTAGTTTCTACTGGTTCTAGAGGCTAAACCCACCTCAAAGTTTTCTGTTTAAAAAACTAATTCGAGGTTTTTTCTTCACTATGGCTAGGTGAGTTTGTTAACTCAAATTTTTAGCTAAAATGATGTTGCTAATGCAAAGATCTGGGTGAAATATTGCTTACTGCAAACAATTTTGAGAAGTTTCTGTTACAGTTTATATCTTTTCTTAGTTGCTTTTCTATTGGTTATAACATGCCGATCTATTGATGAATTATTGCCAGATCTTTTCTAGATTATAGTTTTGATGCTGTTTGAATGCGTGCAAATTTTGTAGCATAATTCATCCATTTGCTATCTTGAATCGCTGCTGGAAAATCAATACTAAGAGGGAAAAATGAATTGGAGAAAGTACGTAGCCTAGACCTAGGGGTCTACCATGGCTCCATGATGGTCAATCGTATAAGTGACCTAGAGGGATGCAAGGTCGACCTAAAACATGGTGTCGACCTGGTGCTTATGTGTTTTAGCCTTTTCTCTGCCTTGTTTTAGTGCTTGTTTTGCATGACATTTCACTTAATTTTGATGGCGATTTTGTGTTGTTTTGAGAGCTATGATGCCTAACAATAGGCTAGTTAAATTATGAGAATTTGAAATTCAAATTTTAATTTATTTTGAGTTGAATTTGAATTGAATTTGATTTATCGGTTTTAAGGTATTTTCTTTGTTTTTCATTGTTTTCGAGCACGGTTTTCCCTAAACGATTTTTAAATAAATTTGTAAATAAATTTTCATTTTAAATAATTACTATATAATATTTTTAAATTAATTTTAAGTTGTAGAATCTATTTATGCTCTATAATAAAGGAATTTCAAACATTGTTTTCAGAATCGTTTTCAGAAAATGGTTTTAATGGCTTGTTTTCTCGAGTAAATTATTTCAAATATAAAATACACAATTTTACACTATTCGAATGTATGAGAAAGAGAATTAAATGATTTAGTAAAACATGTGGTATGAGACATGTGCGTTTGCTGTTTTGGTTAATTTCGAACTTCTACGGTCGAAGCTATTTGAGATTATAATTTTCTAACTTGGTACTTGAGATTTGCCATTTCATGGCATGATTTGAAATTTATAAATTATTATTTTTAGAAATTATTTGAGATGGCCAATATTTTACGAGTTTTATGGTTTGAGATCTCCTATTCTAGGAGTATGGTCGATGAGGACCATCATAATGTATTTTTATACTAGTCGATGATATGGGGCAAGTCTTGAGTTGAGATTTCCAATTTTGAGATTTATGGTTTATGAGAAACCATTACGATGTCTTTAGTACTTGTCGATGAGAAGAGATAAGCTACAATGTCTTTTGATACTTAACAGTTAGATAAGGTAAGTTATGATTCTCTAAGCATGATTTGATGATGTTTTCTAGCGTGGCATTGACTAGCGGTTAGTAGACTGTTTAGTGAGAACATGTGGTATGGGATGCACATTGACACTTTTCGGATTTCTATCTGTGAGTTTGTGACACGTTCACGATATTATGCCAGCACTGTAGACCTTCGAGTCATCATGACGTATTACGACATCGGTCATCATGATGTATTATCACTCCGGTCGTCACAATGTATTATGACTTCGGTCATCACGATGTTCTATGACTTCGGTCGTCATGATGTATTACAACTTAAGTCGTGACAACGTTCTACGACTTCGTTCGTCACGATGTATTATGACTTCGGTCATCACGATGTTTATGTGACTTCGGTCACCAAGAGAGAGGTACCTATTATACAGTATTGGACAAGAGGTGGCACGTGCAGCATTGCTTCGGCATGTAATCGAGGATCTGGCCAATCCAGGTTTTCTAAATTTTCTGAGTTTTCTACTTATTATGATTCCACCATTTTGAGATGTCTTTATTACATCGATAGCCTAGTGCAATATGAGTGGTTTTATATAGGGTAATTTCATTTATGATGTTTTCAAATCTTATCCAGTTTTTTAAGTTAAGAGTTTTGATGACTTCTTGATTTTGAGGATATATTCTGGGTCTTGCCATTTTGGCTACTTAGAGTCTTAAGTTTTATTTATATGTTGATAAGATGAGGCATAGTTAACTATGAGATTATTTCATTTTGAACTTCGTATTGCTATTCCTTTGCATTTGAGATTTATATATGCCGTGAGATGAGGCATATCCATTTTTGGAATTATCCTATTTTGAGAACGTTTTCTGTTTGCCATTTCAGTGAGATTTTGTATTAATGATTTCTCCTATTTTAGGAGATATAGTTCATTGAAACTACCATAGTTATTATTGAGATTTTGCCGATGATATGAGGCATGTTGATTCATAATAGAGTATTATCATCTAGTTTCTTGTTTTTAGATTAGATATACTTAAGTGATGTTAGATCACTTGAGTTATGAGCATGTCCTTATTATTTCTTCACGTTCGAGAAGAGCAATCATCCTTTCCTTATGAAAATTAGTGTCATGCCCTTAGTATGGTATCTTCTCATTCGAAAGGAAACTTTACCCTTTTCTCATGGTTCTTACTGTCGTGTATTTTATACTTGGGTCCGACCGAGTTTATTTCAAGTTAGACTCATACTTTTGGACTTAGCTTTGCCTTAAAACTTCTGCTTGGATTCTTCTTACTACTATTTGTAGCTATAATCTTTTTAGAGTAGTATCTTGAGATGTATATTTATTTGACTCGTGTATATAATGTGGTCGTCATACCAATTGATGTAATATTTGTATAATACTATAATGCATCTGTGTATATGTATTTATATATATTTGTTTGTTTTTTTGTGATTGGATGTACATATTTAGTATTATATTTTTATCTGATGGATCCGTTAGCCATTTATAGTTTTATATCAATTATTTATTAGATGTGTCGATCCACTTGAGTTGAAGAAAATTATTAGAGCATTTATCAACATGTTTAATAGATATTTAAAACAAGACTATGGACGGTTGCTCCTAACCAGCCCTGTTCTCCGCTAGCAGACAGTATTACTCGGCAATACTCTTTGTTATTTGGGTCTCGAGTTGCGGCATCATAGCATGGTATCAGAGATGAGTTCCGAACAAAATATGATAAGAACAGAACAGAATCATATATGACGATACATCCAAGTATAATACAAGTGTTACAAATCTCTTAATCTCCATGTTCTTAGCTTTTCCATGTCTTTCAAGGTAGATAATTTGGGTTATGTCTAGGAATATATACTTTATTCCATAGTATCCCCAAATTGAATTGATGATATCTTATCATAGGAGTAATCCTAATCGTAATAGATTATTTGAGTCTTCTTCGAGATGGATGAATGATCCCCTCCGTATCAGAGGAGTTTGTTGAAGCTTTTGGATATTCTTGTCATGTTCTTCTTGGAGGATTATGAATCCTATTGCGGGGATCCGCAATATTTGGCAAGATGTATGAGAATTTTGGGATTGCTCCTTGTAGTTTATCTTTCGTGCGATTTAGCACGCTATTTACTATATAGAGTTTGGAGCGATTTGAGATGAAGTGGCTTGCATTTTATCAAGCCACGTTTTGTGATTAGAAGGATCCTATATTTAGGTATCCTAATTTAGATGGATTGTTATTTCTTATCTTAGGAATGCTGATTATTATTTCGAAATGTCTTTATTTACTTCCGAGTCTTGAGATGTTGATGATATATCTTGAATTCCAATCGTTGTGACTTTATTGATTTCCATGAGTCCGTTCGAGTTTGTCACCCCATCGGACAATCAAGTTGTGCATTAAGCACAGTTCCGGTTCCTAGCCTTTCGGTCATCCTTCCATGAGGATGTCCACTAAGGAAATGAGGTCATTTTTTGAATTTAATTGATATTACCATTCTTACCTCTTTTGAGATACCATCTTTGGATGCTCATTGTTGATAGGCTTTGAGATATTACTTCACCCGAAGTAATGGTGTGTCGTTTGTGTTCTTCTTCTCATTCGAGAAGATATCTTGTTGTTACTCTTGTATCTTATCGACTTCCTTTAATTTATTGAATGGTGTTAGGGTCATTCCTCAACTTGACGTTTCATCGATTTTCATGAGCTACGAGTTGCGGAGCATAGCATTCCACTTACCGCGTTCCTCACTCGTAAGGGTCTTGTGAGTGGTTTGTTATACTGTTTGGAATAACAAACACTGCAGTCTATTCCATCAATCCTGTGAATCGAGAATTCTGTGAATATCTTTTAAGTGAAAATGGAAGATATCTTTTAAATATACCATGAGATTTTTCTTTGAGATACATAAAGAATATCTGAGAAATTTCTTTGAGATATGCATGAAATATGCGGTCTATTTCAAATATTTCAAATTGAAGATATCTTTTAAGAGAAAATGGATTTTTCTTTGAGATACATAAAGAATATCTGAGAAATTTCTTTTATAGTGAATGATTTTTTTTGTGTTGGGTAGTCGATCGAGTGAGTTAGAATTCTTGTCGATGTGCTTGATCAAAGTTATCGATAGGAATTTCCTAAACACTGATGAGACAATCAGACACGGTAAAATCGAGTTTTTAAAAGATTAAGTTTGGAAATTAATATCATGAGATTTAGAATTAAAATTTAATTTTGCATGGCTTATGTAAATGGTTTTGGAAATATATTTTGAAGTGAGATTGTTAAAATTCTTTTTTAAAAGGTGTAGAATAGACTTAGAAAATTCTTTTGGGAAAATTTTGGTAACAAGAGGGTATATGGATTTGAAATTATTCATTGTATTTAGTGGTATATTAAAGAGTTTTGAAAATTTTCAAGTGTGAAAATTTAGACTATGATTTTGAAAATAATGAATTTTTAAAACTCAAAGAATTTTTGACTGTAAATTATATGTATTTATAATTATTGTTCTCTTGAGTTTGCCTTGCCTTGGTCCAATAATCTAATGACTTGCATTTTGCGATCATTTTTTGTTTAATGACCTTCGAAGTAACCAACTCTCATCGGGTTTTCTTACCTCAATTTTTGTTATCTTAGTGTCGGTGTGGCTTTTTTCGTTATGACACATGGAAATCCCAACTCTATTTGAGAAATTTCTAAGAAATTAATCTCACTCGATCGATTTTTAGGTTGCATTCTGCTTTTGTGTCTTATTTCGAAGGTGAGATGCCTTCGAAATCATGAAATATTAAGATATGCTATAGTTCGCTAATCTTGATAAGTATATTAGGGAAATCATAGGATTTGTCAAAAATTTTATCTTGGTCTTCTTTTTTTTGAGCAAAAAGTGAGGAGTTTTGATCTCATGCTTGTCTATCCTTCTTTCAGTTGATGAAAATAATATGTTGAATACAAACTCTTTTCTAAAAATTACGAGGATGCAATTTTTGTTAATGAGGGAGTCTATAACAAACCTAGTTTGGAGATTACCTATTATTATTAAATTATAATGGTAGGTATAATTTAATATTGTAAATTAAAATAAAACTTGAGATTTTATATCGTTTATGTGGAGTACACATTAAATTTTGGAATAAAAAAATGAGAAAATAAAGATTGGAACTTTATTTTATTTTTTTTGGTTAATAATGATGGAAAATGCGTTTTATTTAGAGATAATGTAATAATTTTAATAATTATTGCCCATTACTTCTTTTTATAATTTTTAAAAGAATTATGTTATTTTTAAAGGTTGTTCACTTAAATAAAAAGGTGGGAATTGGTTTAAAATGTGTTTTAATTATGCAATTGAGTTTAAAATGGTTTTTTTTTATATTTTTCTAAATAATAAAATAATTTTGTTTGAATTTTAGAAGTTAAAATGTGGTTTTATGAATTTATTTAGTGTAAATAAAGTATTTTGTAAATAAAGTATTTTAATAGTAAAAATGTTTTAAAATTAAAATTAATCTTTTTATGTAGTGTAAAATGTTTTATTTCATAAGTACATAAATTTACGTGCTTTGTTGTGTGAAAATGGGAAGAAAACATAAAAAAAAATTGTGTATATTGTAAATATGGAGCATTTTTGGTTTTGTGATAATTAAATTCACTTAGGCCATTCAATTTTTCTCTAATTGGGTCCAAGCCCACTTTAGGCTTAGCTTGCAAATGAAGAAGTGAGAAAAACATAGTTTCCAGTACATTCATTTTTCCAATTGCTCTTCTTTTTCTTTAACCTGGAAATGGAAAAAAAATGAAACCCAACTCTATTTTCTCCAGTCCATGGCATTAAACTAATTCCTTCAATGCAAACTGAAATCATTTTCAATCTAGAGTGTAAATTAAAAGGTAATCTCACTCCAAACCATCTCTATTTCATCAAAATCTTTGTTTGAGAAGAGGATATTTTAATTTACTGTATATTTTGTTTGCATGTCTCTATTTGTAGTTTCTACAGGTTCTGAAGGCCAAACCCACCTCAAAGCTTGCCTCTTTCGAAATAAATTCGAGTTTTTTATCTTTACTATTGCCAGGTGAATTTGATAACTTGCATTTCTAGCTACAACGATGTTGCTAATGCAAAGATCTGGGTAAAATATTGGTTACTGTAAAAAATTTTGAGAAATTTCTGTTACAGTTTATATCTTTTCTTAGTTGCTTCTTCCATTGATTAAAACTTGCAGACTCTTAATGAATTGTTGCCGAATCTTTTCAGATCATAGATTAGATGTTGTTTTGCATCCGTGCCAAATTTTGTAGGATAATTCTTCCATATGCTATCATGAATTGCAGGTGGAAAATCAATATTAAGATGGAATAATGTGCTGGAGAAAAGAGGAAGCATAGGTCGACAGGCATGTCGACCTAGGGTCGACCATGGACCCATGAAGCTCGACCGTATGGTTGAGCTTGGTGTCGACCATGGTGTCGACCTAGTGCTTGTGTGTTTTTGCCTCTTCTTTCCCTTGTTTTAGTATTTGTTCCCGCTTGTTTTGCATGCAATTTCACTTGATTTTGATGACGATTTTGTGCTGTTTTGAGAGCTATAAGGCCCATCAATAGTCTAGTAAATATTGAGAATTTGAAATTCAAATTTGAATTGATTTTGAATTGAATTCGAATTGAATTTGAGTGATCAGTTGTGAGGTATTTTCTATGTTTTTCATTTTTTTCGAACAGAGTTTACTCCAAATGATTTTGAAATAAATTTTAAAATAAATTTTCATTTTATAATATTTTTAAGTTATTTTTAACTTATAAAATCTGTTTGGTCTCTATAATAAAGGAATTTCAAATATTGTTTTCAAAATCATTTTCGAAAAATGGTTTTAAAGGCTTGTTTTCTTAAGTAAATTATTTTAAATATAAAATACACATTTTTGTACTATTCGAATGTATGAGAATGAGAATTAAACGACTTAATAAAACACGTGGTATGGGACACATGTATTTGCTTTTTCGGTTAATTTCGGACTTGTACGATCGAAGCTATTCGAGATTATAATTCTCTGAGTTGATATTTGAGATTTTCCATTTTATGGGGTGAATTGACATTTATAAATTCCTACTTTTATGAATTATTTGTGATGGCTAATATTTGGCGAGTTTTATGGTTTGAGATCCCCTTTCTAGGAGTGTGGTCATAGAGGACCATCATGACGTATTTTTATATTAGCCGATGATATAAGGCAAGTCTTGAGTTGAGATTTCCTATTTGAGATTTATGGGTTATGACAAACCATCAGATGTCTTTAGTACTTGTCAATGAGATAAGACAAATTACAATGTCTTTTGATACTTACCCATGAGATGAGGTAAGTTATGATTTTTTAAGATTCATGATGTGATGATGTTTTCTAGTGTGGCATTGACTAGCAGTTTGTAACTCGTTTAGTGAGAACGTGTGGTATGTGATGCACATTAACACTTTTCGGGTTCCTATCTGTGAGTTTGTGACACATTCACGATATTATGCCAGTATTGTAGACCTTCGGGTCATTACGATGTATTACGACTCCGGTCTATATGATGTATTACGTCTTTGGTCATCACAATGTTATATGACTTTGGTCATCATGTTGTATTATGACTTCGGTCGTCATGAACATGTTCATGTGACTTCAGTCACCAAGAGAGAGAGGTACCTATTATACAGGACTAGACAAGAGGTGGCACGTGCAGCATTGCTTCGGCATGCAATATGGGATCTGGCCAATCCGAGTTTTCTGAGTTTTTTGAGTTTTCTCTTTTATTGTGATTTCACCATTTTGAAATGTCTTTATTTCATCGATAACCTAGTGCTATATGAGATTTTTTATATATGGTGATTTCATTTAAGATGTTTTCAACTCTTTTCGAGTTCCTTGAGCTACGAGTTTTGATGACTTATTGATTTTGAGGATATATTCTGGATCGTGCCATTTTGGCTACTTAGAGTCTTGAATTTTATTTATATTCCGATAAGATGAGGCATAGTTAAGTATGAGATTATTTCGTTTTGAGAATCATATTGCCATTCCTTTGCATTTTTGATTTATATATGCCGATGAGATGAGGCGTATCCGAGTTTTGGGATTATCCTATTTTGAGAACGTTTTTGGTTTGCCATTTCGGTTAGATTTTGTAATGATGATTTCTCCTATTTTAGGAGATATAGTTCATCGAAACTATCACAGTTATTATTGACATTTCGCCGATGATATAAGGCATGTTGATTCCTAATAGAATATTATCATCGAGTTTCTTCTATTGAGATTGGATATACATAAGTGATGTTAAATCACTTGAGTTATGAGCATGTCCTTATTGTTTCTTCTCGTTCGAGAAGAGCAATCATCCTTTCCTTATGAAAAATTGGTATCATGCTCTAGCATGGTATCTACTCATTCGAGAGGATAATTTACCTTTTCTTATGATTCTCATCGTCGTCTATCCTTATTAAACCGAATATTTTAGCTAGACTGACCAGTATATTTTATACTCGGGTCAGACCGAGTTTGTTTTAGGTTAGACTGATACTTTTGGACTTAGCTTTGCCTTGAAGCTTCCGCTTGGATTTTTCTTATCGCTATATGTAGCTATATTCTTTTAAGAGTTGTATCTTGAGATGCATATTTATTTGACTCGTGTACATAATGTGGTAGTCACGACACAATTGATGTATCATTTGTATTGTGTTGGGATGTATCAGTGTATATGTATTTATATATATATGTTTGCTGTTCTGTGATGGAATGTACATTTAGTTATTGTATTTTGTTCTGATAGACCTGTTAGCCATTTATAGTTTTGTATTAAATATTTATTAGATATGTTGATCCACTTGAGTTGAAAAAAAATTTTATTAGAGCATTCATCGACATGCTTAATAGTTATTTAAGACAAACTATGGATAATCGTTCCAAACCAGCCCTATTCTCTGCATTAGCAGAGAGTATTACTCAGCAATACTCTTCGATAATGCTGGTCTCGAGGTGGGCGTCACATTGATGCTCAGGTCAGCCCTGAGTTTTCTGTGCCTTAAGGATCATATTATTCTGGAGGATGAAGACAAAATTTTTGTATATTATATTACTACTTTTACTCCCATGCATCATGTTATTCTACTGCGTTGTTTTATTTTGTCTCTGTTATATGTATAACTCTGATTGATGTTATGTATAATCAAAGGTACAGCGTAAAGAGCTTCATGAACTGTTTATTTGATTATTATATTTTATCATTCCGCTATGAGATTCTGTGTTTGTTTACTTCTTTTCTTATTTTTCTTAACTAGCCACATTGATTTTCTATGTATATGATTGTTTTAAGTTGGACATGCATGGTTTATTGTCGGCTTAAATCTCCAAAGATGTGGGTTGCCACATGCTAGCTGCTATGAACAATGGCCGTGGGATGGTTGTTTTAATAGCAGCTGAAGAAAACCTAGCTAGGGTTTTGGCAAATAAAGGAAAGTTGATGGCCTTACACAGAAAATTTTCGTGACACTAATCGTCCTTGAAAATTTCAAACTCCAAACGACGTGTCACCTAGCATTCTATATGTTATACCCCTATTTCGAACACATTGGAATATATATTGAAAGCCAATTCCATCATATATATAGAAGATAGCATTTCAAAATCATATTATATAAATTTATATTCCTTTAATTAGTTTCTTTGAGTTTCGATCTTACATGACCAAAAGAGATATATGATTGCTACGAAATTCGACAGTGTATAATAATTCACTATTACGGATCCAATGAACTTGATATCATCAAAATTCGAGACAGTGCCCAAAATGTCTATTTTTACACATTAATTAAAATGAGTTATCTCCAATTCAGTTTAATTTCATTTAAATCCAAATTTAAAAGTGTACTATCTTCCTTCTTATTCAAATAGAATTCAAATCAACTTTTTAAATCATGTTCGTTCACATTAAATTCAAGATTCAATTAATTAAACAATTTCGAATATTAAATTAAACAATTTAATTATCAAATATATAACTATATTTGAAATTCAAATTAGTTAACTTATTAAATTAACTTTTAAATATTTAATATCAATTAAATATTCTAAATTCAAATGATTGAAATTCAGGGTCGTTACAAACTACCCTCCTTAAAGAATTTCGTTTCCAAAATTACAATTAAGAAATATGACACAAATCCATTAAATTTTCAAAATCAATTTGTTGAAATGGATTACTGAATTCTTCTTACCTTTCGAAATCAATTAGTTGAAATTTTGTTCTCACATTTCCTAAATCTTTAAATTCATAATTAAATTTCTAAAACCAACTAATAATGTTATTCGAATTTATAAAACCAAAGTCATAATTTTACATATCAAATTTTTTCCAAAATTCTCAAAAAAATTCTACGGCTTTAAATTTACGAAAAGTTTTTCCAGCATCTCCTTTGCGCGGTTCGATTGGAAAAATAAACAATACATATATAATCAAAAATATACATCTCTTCTTCGATGCTGAGGCATCCCGTTGGGAAAAATATACAAGTACAATATGTAATCCAAGATATTGGCCTTTCATTATATTAGCACACATATACAATTAGTATAATGCAAATACGAGCTACGTATGCAAAGCATATGCCATTCCTGCTTACTAAACACTCAACAACCTATGAGAACAAGTATTGGAAAAGTAATATCAATATATAATATGAAATATACAATAACTGAATGCAAATTTAACAAGAGAAACCGTAAAACAAATAATATCTATTCAATTAATTCATAACCATGTCAATTTCCATTTTCAAACATCAACACTTAATTATTAAAGCTTGTCGTATATCATCCTTACGCAATACCATACCTGATCGCTTGTCAACATTTAATTATTAAAGCCCGTCATATATCATCCTTACGCAAAACAATACCTGATCGCTCGCTAGATCACACAATTTCAATTTAGAACTAGTATCAATCACACGAACACTCTAGTGCGGACTCAGATTCGGTTCCTTGATTAGAAGCCATCATGCTCCTTGCATAGCCATGTACTATGATAGACAATATCAAAGTCAATCGAAAATGCATATCTAGTGTTTGCAATCTAGAATCAATTGAAAAATCCTAACTTGGATCGGTGTAAATGACCTTGAAATAGTATATTCGTATCTGGATCAAAGAGTTATGCAAATAAAATATTATACATACATCTTGCGTATTTATTCAAATGCGTTACTTATTATATCACATTGTTTTTTTATTCACAATCATTTCATTTACATTATTCACAATGCTTTATTCACATTCATTTATTTACTTTCATTTTTCATATTCATCTTATGTTTAACAACAATTCTGTAACGATCCCGATTTTTAATTAAATTTAAACTGATAATTAAAATAAATTTTTGGATAAAATTGTAAATTAATTTGAATTTTTCAAATTAAATAAGATATTTAATTATTTGGATAGTGATTTTGAAATTTAATTGGGGTTTTGAATTTGTACGTTTACAATCTTATAAATAAAAATGTAATATCCTAAAATTTGTCAATACAAATTAATAATATATTTTAAGCTTTTGAATTTAATTTAAAAATAAATTGAGAATATCTCAAAACAAATAAAATAAGTAATAAACTATATATAAATGAATTAAAATTTATTTTGAGCTTAAAAATCTTGAAATAATAAATTTTTTAAGAGATCATTTGAATTCAAGTTATATATATATATATATATATATATAATACATACCTTCTTTTGAAAAAGAAAAAAATTCACTTATTAATAAAATTAGTTTTTTAAAATCATTTTTTTCTTTAAATTGGTATAGGTAGAAGTAATAGACATAAATGAATTTTTATTCAAGTGAATTGGAATTTGAAATTAGATTTAAAATAAATGTTCCAAAAAAAATAAGTGGCCTTTAAAAATATTAAGGAACATTTTATATGATGTAAATATTGGTTAAAAATAATTTTTCTTTTAACATTGTATATGCACATACAAATGAATGAAAAGGTGTATTCATTTACAAAGCAAATATGACATAAAATTTATTTAAAAATTTTCTTTTGTCTTTGAAAATTTTAAATGTAAACATATACATAAGAAAGTAAAGAAGTAAACATACATATGTAAGTATGAATTTGCACAAGTGTTTTGGCCTCATGATGATTTTCATTACAAATGGCATCAAGTATATTTAATTAAATAAAATAATTAAATAAAAAATTACAAAAAAAACTCTTCATTTCCCCATATGCAATTGTAACAAACTCTCAGCAAATCTAAAGTACGGTAACAAAGATTTGAGGCATTTCAAATCTCAACACAAAAGAAAGAAGAAAAATAAAAAAAAAATCTAAAAATGGAACGGGCAAATCAAGTCCAAACTACAACATTATCTTCAACCTGATTTGGAGTAAAACAAAGGCAAAGATCATCTCAGATCAAAGGAATTAAAAATCAAAATGCAACCATAAATTCAAGCAAAGATCTAAAGCAATTGAAAACAAAAAAAATCAAAGCAATCAAACTTCAATCTGGAAGCAAATGCAAGTTTAAAGTTACTGGAAATCAAATGCAAAGCTCTCTGGAAAATAAGTTAAAGGAAAGTAATTTTTTTTTAAGATTTGAACTTTATCTTGTTGATCAGTAACAAAGCAAGAATTAAACAACAATCATATTTATCATTTGTAGGAGAATCAAGCTCAAAGATTTAAGACCCTTTTCTGGTTTCAACTGCAGGGAAAACTTCCCTGTTATATAAAAAAAGGATTTCAACTGTAAGAAAATTTAAAATTATTGTTATTAATGAATTAAGTACGTGAATACAACAAAGAGTAAGCAAAATTTTTATAACTTTCAGATTGAACTTCAAGATTTAAAGAAGAAAAAAAAATACAGGCTCAAAATTCATCTTCTATTCTCTGTTAAAATTTCCAGCTGAGCAACCTAGCCCTAAATTTGTATGTGTTTTGACGAATGCATGAATGGATTGTCTTCTCTAATTTATGGCATGCTGGAATGTAAACTTGTATATATGTATATGCAACGCATGTCTGAAAAAAAAGGTAGAATTTGCCTCTGTTAGGAAAATTTAAATTACCTCAACCCAAGCAAATTGTAGGCTTTGATTGCTGAATGAAAGTAGTTATATGAGTACAACATCATCTTTAAGAATAAATCCAAGTGAAAACATGAAGTAAAAGATTTTAAAATAATTAATTTTTTTTACAGGGGATAATCATATTAAGTCAGGAAATCAATTGTTACAATTTCATGTTTTAACTTTATAATCTAGTTCGAGTTTGAAAATGTTGATTTTTGAAACTAATATCATAATTTTTAAGTCAGTATTTCAAGTGGAACTTAAAGTTGAACAGGATCAGGTTTCTCGTCAAATTCTGATGATCAGTGGAGAGTTGGGTCTCGTGATCATGTCTAGGAGTGGATGGTGGGGTGGGTCACTCAGGAAAAATAATACAAAAAATTTCAAATCACCGGAGTTGCATGGCGTGGGCAAATTAGGGTTTTGGGTCTAGTTCTGTTCGATGTTGTTCAAGGGGAATTTTCGCTGCCATGGTATGATCGGCATCGTTCGCACTGGAGGGAGAATATTCGTGGGTGGATGGCGTGGCTCTGGAAAAAATTTCGTGGTCTCTGATGGTTTAGGGCGGTGGCGTGAGGCGATTTCCTGATGGTGGTTCAAGTCCTGGTAGGGGTTGAAGTTGTGGAATTTCGTTTCTGGTGTGGTCACCAGAGATGAGTGGTCAAGGTTGGTAGAGGAGGTCAACGGTGACATGTTGGTGATCTCAGTGGCGATCAACAATGGCTGGAGTGATGATGCACGTACACGTGCACGGTATTAGTATTTTGGAGTTTGGAAGGAAAAGAAGGAGAAGAAGAAGATGAGGAACTCGGGTTCGTGTGCATGCAGTATAGCGTTTGACTCGAAGCGGTGAACATGGCAAAGGTTTCGAAGTCATACTCGAGGAAATCGAAAAATAGCTCGGGTCTGTGGGTTTCACTATAAAAACAGTTTTAAACTTTTAAATAAATCAATTATTACTTAATAATTTTCTTAAAAACTACTTCCTTTCAAAATAATAAATTCTTATTTAATCTTAGGATTAACTAATGGTTTTAAAATAAATTTACTTTAAAATAGTAGACTTAATATGGTGATTAAGGGTTTAATTAAGAAGTGATGTTTATGAAAGTTAATTAACTTAAAGGATTAAGCTGATCTGGTTAATGAGAATTAACTACAAGGGTTAGTAGTAAGGTTTACATAATAACTAAAGTAATTAATTTAGATAGATGATTTGTTTTTAATTAATAAAGGATAAATTTATTTATGAAAGTAAATTAAAGATAATTACCTTGTGTAAATAAATAGAAGATAATTACCTTGTGTAATTAAATAGAAGCCAATTCCTTAGTGAAATCATTAAAAGATAAATAACTAAATGGTAATTAATCAAATGGTGATTAATTAAGATAATTAATGTAGGGGTAGTTAATTAATTTAAAGTTAAATAAATAAATAAATAATGGTAATCAATTAAGGATAATTAATTGGAACTAAGATTTAATTAATAATTACATATTTATTTATTAAAATAACTAATTAAAAGTCAATAATTAAAGAAATGATTAATGAATGAAGGTGGTTAAAACTTGATCAATTGAAATGCATGATAATTAATCATTGGTTAAAGATTACTAATGAAAGTAAATATGTGAGTAATAAATGTAAAACCACACGATTTATCCATCTTAATTAAAGATGTTTGATTGTTACTGAATACCGTGTGATGGATTGATATATTTGATATGTGATGTGATGCTATGTGATGCTTTGTGCTGAGCTGCTATATTTGTGATGAATATAGTGTTGTATGAATATGAAAACCCCTTGACCCATAGAACGACATTTGAATTTCGATGCGACAGGGAGTCGAATCGCAGTTGGTTATCCGAAACCCACATCGAATTGTAATGGTAAATCTTTGTGATTGATAAATTTATTTTATCTGTGAATCTGTGAATAAAGATAAGTGTTATGGGTTATACCGCTTATCGATATGATTGAATCTGTGATGATGCTGTTGTGCACTATTGTGTTGAACCCCTAGACCACAATTATACACACACAAATATGGATTACACGCGGAAATGGGTTAAGTCATAGATTTTTGAAATAGTTTTAAAAATTGAATTTTTGAATCTAAAATAGTTTTGGAATTGAAAGCTTTTGAAAATGAATTTCAAAAATAAAAGTTATTTTGAATAACTTGATTGAGTTTTGAAATTTAAATAATTTGATTTAAATTTGAATTCAATAATTTGAAATTGAATCCTATGATTTGGAAACTAGGGTTACTCAACTTATAAATGGGTTTATATGGGTTTTAAACTATCTTTAAAGTGTTATTTTGGGACTTTAAATTTAACCCAAGGTTTTAACTTGTATAATTGGCTTTTTTCGAAAAGGAAACTATTTGTTTTCAAATAATAAAAGCTTTCAAATAAGAAATAAATGTCCAATTTGTGTTGAAAGGAATTCATGTCTAAAATGAAAAAAATGGTTTTCCAAGTTATGAATAAATATTTGGAAAAGAGTTTGAAAACTATAAATTAAATCTTTAATTTAAAGATTTAATGAGTTAATCCAATCGAAATGGAAATTGTTTTCGGAAAACTATGAATGGATCTTTGTGAAACTGGGTGAACTTTGTGAAATAAATCTTTCTGTTTAAAGATTTGAAATGGTAATTTGTTTAACCATTTGAAGTAAACTTTTAGATTTTGATAAGTTGTGACTTAACTAAAATCCCATATCCATATGTTTTACAATTTTGCGCTCATTATTCGGTTTAGCCGGGAGAGGACCTTGTGTCATATAACCCATTTCGAATAGTGATACGTCGTTATTGATTGCATTTGAAGAACGGTGTTGAAGATCGAGTGTCTTCAAGAACGATAGGATAACCTGTCGATTGACTCTACACTGAGTTGCTCTGGTATAGAGTTCTCCCTAAGTGACGGGAAGTCCGATCGAGATTGTGGATACCCGGATTGCAAGGGCTTCTTAGGAAGTGCCTTCGCTTCTGTTCGAACCCGAAACATACTTGTATGGTTGTATGTCCGACATTACGCTTTGAGATATTAGACTGATCTCTATCAAATACATTTCTACATGGTGGCGGAGAATTTATTCTCTTAGCTTAACACCCTTCTCTGAGCCGTTCGAGCTCAGAGGTAATGTAGTTCCCTTCTGGTTGTGTCATTCCCTTCTGGAAAAGGGTGGCACCATGGTATGGAGCCCAGATACTTACTCATGTGGATACCGCAGGTCTATTACTTTGTGATTGCTTTGTGGTTGTGAGGCGCCTCGAATAAAGGTCCCAAAGGACCCGGGGATGGCATGCTCGAGCAGTAGTTACCTAGTTACAGAGGTAACCCGGCCTTGTGTTGGCAGAGATCCGGTTAGGTTCTCGGGACGTCCCGCCAGAGGCGATCCCATGGACAGTAGGAAGTTCCTTAGCCTGACCATTTGTTGGAAATCCAGCCTAAACAATGCGCGCCCTGTACGGTTTTAGTTGTATAACCTGCCATGGAATGTGGCGGTAACCTGCTATTGAACATGGTAGCTATAGTAGGCATACGATACAGGTCGTATGTTGGCTAGGATTTATATTATACTTTCGAAATGGTTTTTCTACACTATGCACTAGTAATAATATCAAAGAAATTTTCTCGTATCAAGCATATTTGACGATGATAAGGAGAAATCTCCTCCAATTCTGCGTTTGCATTGTGTGTGTGGCGGGAGGCCTTATGGTAGTTTCATTTTCCGAAAAGCATTACAAATTTTAAATTTAAATTCTTTTGATTGTTTTAAAAGACCAAATGTTTTTGTTTGCTCATACCAGTCTCATGACTAAACTGGAGTTTATTGTTCCTTTCCAACACTCTGGGTGCCCACTATTTTCCCACACGGGCAGTCTAGAGTTGGGTTTTTCAGATAGTCAGGTTTAGTAGATTATCTGCAGCTAGTCCAGTCTTTGGATCAGGACTGTACTTGCTTATGTTTGTGCCTCGTTATTGGGAGTTCGAGCTATTTCTGGACTGGTGCCTTGGAGGAGGAGATTACCGATGCTGGAGTTCTTTCTTGAAGACCATATTGGAGATTTTATTCCGCTACTGGTGTTATCTTTTCTTTCCATTGCTATTGTCTTGTATCATATCTCTGATGTATATTGATATTCATTGTATCATTCAGTTGTATCAGTTATTGTATCAAATATTGTATATTGATATATTCTTTTTCTTCCGCTGTGTTGTTGTACTTAATGTGTTGTAAGCTTCGGCAAACCATATTAGACATTTGGATCTGCGTCATTTGAATACGAGTGTCGTATTCGGTGCCGATTTTCGAAGGCCGAGTCAGGGTCATTTCATTTGGTATTACAGCTGAAGGTTAAAACTTTAGCTCAGGAGTATAACACGTTAAGTAACTCATTGGAGATAGGGTGAAGTATACCCTAGAATGAGTAATCCCTAAGATATACCTTCGAATGCCTCAGTAAATTCTCTTACTATCCACTGATAGTGAGTTTGAGTGCGAGAAGCGGATGAGATAGAGGACATGTGAGTACCACTATAAATGGTCAATTCCCTGCAATAGTGGAAACAACTTTCTCTATCAATCTCCTTTGATTCGATTTCAAATTCTTTTGATTCTTCGTAGCAGCTACAGGAAGAAGTTTCGGTGTGATGGTGGCCCTACGTATCGTTGTAGAAAATCCTTACTTCGTATCTTCATCTGTTTCTTATCAGCTTTTCGATCTAAACTTTGAAATTGAAAAATTAAATTTTAAATAAATTGGGAATTTTAAATTAATATAAATTGGTTAACAAATATGAAGCTAAATTTGAATTGTATCGATAAAACAATATCGGTTAAAACCAAATTTGAGATTCTATTGTAATTTCTTATGTATATCAAAGTCCGAAGAGGGACAAGTTATATACACTTTGGGATATTTCGACTTGAATTTGGAACCCATACCTAGTATTTGATAAATTATGGAAGATTGAATCTATCTCTCTATTCTCTGGGATCCGGTATATTCTACGAATGATTTGTTATCCCTTCGAACTAATCAACGCCCTTGAATATTCGTATACCGGTGGACCTAAATATCTTGTGAAATAATTGTATGAGTTTGTTCTCATATTGTTGGTATTCTGATTTGGTAAACCGAATGCAGAATAAATATTTCGATCTGATCTGATCAGTCATTTCTTTATCTATCATCTTTTCTTTCTCATCTTCCTTGCAAATTTGTAGGACGAAATTTTTTTAAGCAGGGGAATATGTAACGATCCCGATTTTTAATTAAATTTAAATTGATAATTAAAATAAATTTTTGGATAAAATTGTAAATTAATTTGAATTTTTCAAATTAAATAGGATATTTAATTATTTGGATATTGATTTTGAAATTCAATTGGGGTTTTGAATTTGTACATTTAAAATCTTATAAATAAAAAGGTAATATCCTAAAATTTGTCTATACAAATTAATAATATATTTTAAGCTTTTGAATTTAATTTAAAAATTAATTGAGAAAAATCTCAAAACAAATAAAATAAGTAACAAACTATATATAAATGAATTCCAATTTATTTTGAGTTTAAAAATCTTGAAATACTAATTTTTTTAAGAAATCGTTTAAATTCAAGTTATATATATAATACATACCTTCTTTTGAAAAAGAAGAAAATTCACTTATTAATAAAATTAGTTTTTAAAATCATTTTTTTCTTTAAATTGGTATAAGTAGAAGTAATAGACATAAATGAATTTTTATTCAAGTGAATTGGAATTTGAAATTAGATTTAAAACAAATGTTCTAAAAAGATAAGTGGCATTTAAAAAAATTAAGGAATATTTTATATGATGTAAATATTGGTTAAAAACAATTTTTCTTTTAACATTGTATATGCACATACAAATGAATGAAAAGGTGTATTCATTTACAAAGCAAATATGACTAAAATTTATTTAAAATTTTTCTTATGTCTTTGAAAATTTTAAATGTAAACATATACATACGAAAGTAAAGAAGTAAACATACATATGTAAGTATGAATTTGTACAAGTTTTTAGGCCTCATGATGATTTTTTTTACAAATGGCATCAAGTATATTTAATTAAATAAAATAATTGAATAAAAAAATTACAAAAAAACTCTTCATTTCCCCATATGCAATTATAATAACTCTTAGCAAATCTGAAGTACAGTAACAAAAATTTATGGCATTTCAAATGTCAACACAAAAGAAAGAAGAAAAATCTAAAAATGGAACAGGCAAATCAAGTCCAAACTGAAACATTATCTTCAACCTGATTTGAAAACAAGGGCAAACATCATCTCAGATCAAAGAAATTAAAAATCAAAATGCAACCAGAAATTCAAGCAAAGATCTGAAGCAACTGAAAACAAAAAAATCAAAGCAATCAAACTTCAATCTGGAAGCAAATGCAAGTTTAAAGTTACTGGAAATCAAATGCAAAGCTCTCTGGAAAATAAGTTAAAGGCAAGTAATTTTTTTTTTAAGATTTGAACTTAATCTTGTTGATGAGTAACAAAGCTAGAATTAAAAAACAATCATATTTATCATTTGCAGGAGAAATCAAGCTCAAAGATTTAAAACCCTTTTCTAGTTTCATCCGCAGGGAAAACTTCCCTGTTATATAGAAAAAAGGATTTCAACTGTAAGAAAATTTAAAATTACTGTTACTAATGAATTAAGTATGTGAATACAACAAAGAGTAAGCAAATTTTTTATAACTTGCAGATTCAACTTCAAGATTTAAAGAAGAAAAAAAGAAATACAGGCTCAAAATTCATCTTCTGTTCTCTGTCAAAATTTCCAGGTGAGCAACCTAGCCCTAAATTTGTATGTGTTTTGATGAATGCATGAATGGATTGTCTTCTCTGATTTATGGCATGCTGGAATGCAAACTTGTATATATGTATATGCAATGCATGTCTGAAAAAAAGGTAGAATTTGCCTCTGTATATATATATTCCAGGTTTTAAAACCTGTTAGGAAAATTTAAATTACACCAACCCAAGCAAATTGTAGGCTTTGATTGCTGAATTAAAAGTAGTTATATGAGTACAACATCATCTTTAAGAATAAATCCAAGTGAAAACATGAAGTAAATGATTTTAAATTAATAATTTTTTTTACAAGGGATAATCATATTAAGTCAGGAAATCAATTGTTACAATTTCATGTTTTAACTTTATAATCTAGTTCGAGTTCGAAAATGTTGATTTTTGAAACTAATATCATAATTTTTAAGTCAGTATTTCAAGTGGAACTTGAAGTTGAACGGGATCAGGTTTCTCTTCAAATTCGGATGATCAGTGGAGAGTTGGGTCTCGTGATCATGCCTAGGAGTGGATGGTGGGATGGGTCACTCAGGAAAAATAATACAAAAAATTTCAAATCACCGGAGTTGCCTAGCGTGGGAAAATTAGGGTTTTGGGTCTAGTTCTGTTTGATGTTGTTCAAAAGGAATTTTCGCTGCCATGGTATGATCGGAATCGTTCCCACTGGAGGGAGAATATTCGTGGGTGGATGGCGCGGCTCTGGAAAAATTTCGTGGTCTCTGATGGTTTAGGGTGGTGGCGCGAGGCGATTTCCTGATGGTGGTTCAAGTCCAGGTAGGGGTTGAAGTTGTCGAATTTCGTTTCTGGTGTGGTCACCGAAGATGGGTGGTCAAGGTTGGTAGAGGAGGTCAACGGTGACGTGTGGGTGATCTCGGTGGCGATCAACGATGGCTGGAGTGATGGTGCATGTACACGTGCATGGTATTAGTATTTTTGAGTTTGGAAGGAAAAGAAGGAAAAGAAGGAGAAGAAGAAGATGAGGGACTCGGGTTCATGTGCGTGCAGTACAGCGTTTGACTCGAAGCAGCGAAAGTGGCAAAGGTCTCGAAGTCATACTCGGGGAAATCGAAAAATAACTCGGGTCTGTTGGTTTCACTATAAAAACAGTTTTAAACTTTTAAAATAAATCAATTGTTACTTAATAATTTTCTTAAAAAGTACTTCCTTTCAAAATAATAAATTCTTATTTAATCTTGGGATTAGCTAATGGTTTTAAAATAAATTTAGTTTAAAATAATAGACTTAATATGGTGATTAAGGGTTTAATTAAGAAGTGATGTTTTTGAAAGTTAATTAACTTAAAGGATTAAGTTGATCTGGTTAATGAGAATTAACTACAAGGGTTAGTAATAAAGGTTTACAAAATAACTAAAGTAATTAATTTAGATAGATGATTTGTCTTTAATTAATAAAGGATAAATTTATTTATGAATGTAAATTAAAGATAATTACTTGGTGTAATTAAATAGAAGATAATTACCTTGTGTAATTAAATAAAAGCCAATTCCTTAGTGAAATCATTAAAGGATAAATAATTAAATGGTAACTAATCGAATGGTGATTAATTAAGATAATTAATGTAGGGGTAGTTAATTAATTTAAAGTTAAATAAATAAATAAATAAATATAATCAATTGAGGATAATTAATTGGAATTAAGATTTAATTAATAATTAAGGATTCATTTATTAAAATAACTAATTAAAAGTAAATAAGTGTGATATCCCGGAAATTTTGACAATAGCAATTTAATAATTTATGTCAAAATTTAATTGATTTGACCATATTGTTAATAATAAATTTGAACTAAGTGTAATAATCTTCTTTAGAATAAATATTTAAACTGATAATCTATTTCTATAGGCAGATAAATTGTTTTATATTTGTAATGTATACATATCTGTATATATTATAAACAGATAATTTTTGTTTTAAAATTTAATATATATAGGCATGTTTTCTTATTCTAATATTTCTGGAAATTTGATTTAATATTAAGCTATTAAATAAGTAACTATATGACTTTAAAATATTTAAGATAAATGTTTAATAGTTTAAAACTTATTCTAGCTTAAGTTTAAATTTAGAATTTATTAACAAAAAGATTTGTTCTATTTTCTTCTAAATATAGCTTGATAATAATAAAAATAAAAATATTTAAGTAAGAATCAATATAAGAAGTAAAAATAAAATACACCCAAACTACACTTATAAAATTAATAGAATAATTATATGTACATGTAAAAATGCCAGATAATAAGTATTTAAGTTAGAAATGGAAATACATACGTATAAGATAAATTCTACAATATTAAATAACACATTTAGCTAAGATCTAACCACATAATAATTACAGAAATTCATTTATATTACAAAGTATATTCATGTACAACAAATAAAAACAAATCTTAAAAATATTAAACACAAACATATATTAAATGTATGGTATTAAAATGGGTATAAATACATTCATGAACAAGACAACAATATAAGTATTCATGTACAGAAATTAAAGATAAGTTCACATGCAAGAACAAAGTAAGATAAAGTATGAAAACATAGCAAGATTTGCAAGCAAGTGAAACTAATATATATATAGAAGATAAAATAAATCGTAACCAGACAAAATAATAATAAAATTTGTTAAGTACATGAAGTAAAACACAAACCTAACATAGTAATATTTTGCCTGCAAAATAACATACATGGCAAGAACAAGCTAAGGGATAAGACAAGCAAAGAAAACAGGTAAGAAGCTTATATAGGAAGTTTAATTTATGCTGTTTAGTTAAGTTTCAACATAGATAAGGTAAGCTAGAGTAAACAAAAAGTACAAAGGGCATTTAATACTTTCATTTCAGCCGAAATGTAAAGAAATATCTCTGAACTTATTGTACATGAAAATATCACCCTGTGCACAAACATAATATAACATGTAAACTTGCTTCTTATATATCAACTCCATCTCACTTTCGAGCATCTAAAACTGAGCAAACCTGAAATACTATCTAAACTAAACAAAGTTCAACCTAAACATCTACATAAAATTCAATATAAACCAGGGTCTCCATCTCTGAAATCTGAGATTTTTAAGTTTGAGTATCTTCTTTTCAAAATCTGAAGTCAAGCCTATGCATCTCTGAAACCAGAAGTCTGCATCTTTTCAAAACTAAAGCGTACATGCAGTTTATAAATCTAGAACAAGGAAGCAAAAGCATTTTAGCATTCATGTTTTCAAGAGATTTTGAGCTAGCAAAATTTAAAAGCATGCTTCAAAAAAATAAAGCAGCTCTGTTTTGGAAAACTCAGGTGAGTAACATAACAAATTAAATAGTTTAAAGTTATAAATGTCTGTTGCATACTCATCTATAAAAATATGTTTGTGATGCATACGTATAAATAGGTCCCTGTATAATTATGTGTGAAGTACTGTTATTTTGTTGTGCTCTGCAAATGTTTCTCAGGCTCAAAATTTTAACTATTATTCCCTTCCACATGGTCTTGCTCATGATAAATCCGGTTATCTAACCAATATTGTTTGATTCAGTTTAGACTAAGGTTTAAAATCTAAGATTAGTTCAATTTTGAGTTGCTTGTTTCTAGAACTATTAAAATCAACTGAATATACTAAATACAATTGAAAACTCAAACTTTTAAAATGTAATTCCAGTATTATAAATTGAATATTTAAATCAAAATTTGATTTTTAAAACAAAAACTATAAATTTTAGTGAAGGGGTTAGAGTGCAATTCTGTTTTGAACATATTATGGTAAATCGTGATCCTCGGGTTGGTAGAGCTTGGAATCTCGCCTAGTGATGGAGGGGTGAGTGTAGATGCTCGGAAAAATGCGGCGGTGGTGGGAAGTTCATCAGGAAAGTCGTAGCAGGTGATTTTCGTTTGGAACCCTAAGTTTTGCTGTGCTTAAAGAATTGAACCCCACGGTTGATAGGATGGATCGAGTTCAACGGGGTTTCGATGGATGAAAGTGTGGTCGTGGATAAGGTCGTAGCCGGAGTTGCAGAGCTTACAGTGGTCGGAGGATCGAAGGTGAGGCGATGAAAGGTTCCAGTGGGTAATGTTTTGAGTTTTCAGATTTGGTCAAGGTCTTTTTTTTATTTTTGAGAATGGAAGTTCGATTTAGGGTTGAAGTGGTTGCTGAGTTGTTTTCTGACAGGGTGCGATCACCGTAGGCGATCAATGGTGGTGGAAACCACCGTGCATATGCACGGTGTTCATGAATGGGGGCTGTGTTTTCAGAAGGAAGGGGGTACTCGAGTTTGTAAGGGTTTGACTCGGGAAAATACTTCTCGCGACTCGAAGCGACATCGAGCTTGACTCGGAGTAGTGTAGGGGGGAAAAACTGGGTAGGTTAATTACAGGTTTTGGACTCGAGTTTTATAGTGTTGAACCCGAAGTAGATAGTAATTTTTCTAGGGTAACTAAGGAGCTGGACTCGAAGTCAACGGGGGTGTGTCTCGGGTTGTCTAGCTGGCATTAAGTTTTACAACAAAACTGTTTCCAGTTTGTTTGTTTTTTTTTTAAAAAAAAGTTAAAAGCTAGTTGGAAATGGAAAGTAAGTTTTAAAAAGAGATTAATTTCAAGTTTAAAATTTGGTTTAAGTAAATTTGAATTCCAGTTTTAAATAAATAAAGATTTAAAATTTGTTTCAAACAAATTTGAATGATAAAGAGAATTTTTAAATTTGATTTGAATTCAAATTGAAACCATGTTTAAATTCTTTTAATCTTCTATTTTAAGATAAATTATTCTTTAAGTTGTAAAATAAAAGGAGTTTAGAATCGATAAGATAAATTTGATTTTATTTAAAATGAATTTAAAAGTAAATTTAAATTAAATTGATTAAATACCTTATTAATGATAAATGAATCATTAAATAGAAAAAGGTTTTAAAAACTTAAGGCTTGTAATTATCAAATTAACTAAATGGATAATGAATGACTAGAATTAATTAACTCAGAAATTAAGAGTTAAATTTATTTAAATAAGATAAATAAGATATAAGTTAAAGGTAAATTAATTGGTAATTAAGAAATCATTGGTTTAATGTTTAATTAATGATTAGTAATCAATTAATGAATTAATTAAGGATTAATTAACGAGTTATTAAGACCAAATTAAAATGTAATTGATAATAAATTTTAGTTAATTACTTTAGGAAAAGTAATTAAAGAATTATAATTAGTTAATGAAGGTCATTAACTAAGATTATGAAATAATCAATTAATGGGATTAATTTTAATAATTAATTAAATTATTTATTTAAGATAAGCAATTGTGAATTGTTAAGTATAATTACTTAACGGAAGTAATTAAGGAATTAATTACTCATTGTAATTAATTCTATGAATTGTTTAAGTTAATTAATTAAGTTTAATTAATTTAGACAACCATTTTGATGATGAGATAAGTATAATTACTTAGGGAAGTAACTGATGATAATTACTGTATGTAATTAACTGAGGGTGATTTAATAATGAAAGTAATTGGAATATAATTACTTTGTATAATTAATCA
Source organism: Allium cepa (assembly GCA_030765085.1). Lineage (NCBI taxonomy): Eukaryota > Viridiplantae > Streptophyta > Magnoliopsida > Asparagales > Amaryllidaceae > Allium > Allium cepa. The sequence continues at coordinate 689,282,617 of CM060937.1, read as the reverse complement.
GAGGATTAATCAGAGAAATTAATTAAGGAGTAATTAATTTATTTGATGAGTAATTAAAGATAGTTAATTACTATTGGTATTAATCAGAGGTGATTAATAAATGTGGTTTAATTGATGATTAATTACTTAATAGATAAGATAATTAATTTGTAAAAATAATTTAAGAATGATTATTTGTGTATAATTAAATGTTAATTAATCAAGCATGATTAATTGAAACGAGTAATTAGTGAATGATTTATTAATTGATTGGAAATTTATTAATAATTGTGTAAGCAAGTTTTAAATGGTGAAGTAATTAATTTAATTTACTTTAAATTAATTAGAGATGGTATAATTAATTTAATTCATTTTAAATTAATTATAGCTTATATGATTGCTTATATATGGATGGATGAAATTGTTTACCTTGATTGATTTAAGATCTCAGATATGAGAAATTGATGCTATATGATGTTAACTCCACTTTTTCAGCAAGGTCGTGATATCAAAAATCGACCGAGAAACCAATGATAGTTCGTCTCGAAGAATAGTCAACTCAGCATCCCAACAAAGCAAGTTATGTTGAATGGATTTTCAGATAAGATCCCCTATGGAGGGGGGTCCAGGGGGGTGCCAACCCCCTAAGGTGGGGGTGCGGGGGCAACGCCACCGCTACGGTGATCGACCTGCCCGGTCAGGTCGTAGGGGTCCAGGGGGCAGCGCCCCGTCCAAAACGGTATACGACATAGAGAATGGAGCGACCTATCTTCTACACGAAGTCAGCGACCTAACACATGAAGCGGGCCAAGCGAATTAACTTCTGAAGTGGGTTACCGACTTAACAAGGTTGCCGACTTAATAAGGTTGCCGACTTAACAAGTGGCACGACCTACCGACTTAAAAGGCATCGCGACTTAGCGAGTTAAGCAACTCAGCGACTTGAGGCATAAAGCGGCTCAACCGAGTTAACGAGCTAACAGGAGAAGCGACTTAACAGGTAATGACCTAAGTACTCCGCGACCTAAGAATCACTAAGTCGCTCGCGACCTAAGTATCACTAAGTCGCTCGCGATCTAAGTATCATAAAGTCGCTCGCGACCTAAGTATCACTAAGTCGCTCGCGACCTAAGTGGGTCGGAGCAGTTCCTTTAGGCCGCATTTGGTAGTTCGCATCTCTCTCCCCTGCCATTCCTTAGGTCGCCCATGACCTAAGTTATAGCCGACCTATCCTAGCCGACTTATCCCTAAGTCGTCCATAACTTGTTAGCTCGCTCAGAAGAGACCCACGACCTATGATAAGTCGCAACGGCCGACCTACGACTTACCTTAAGTCGGTCACGACCTAAGACCTGTTCAGAAACCCCTATAAATACGCCACTAGCTCCATCATTCAGGGGATCTTCTTCGGATTATGGGGGGACACCATTACTCTACTGCATTCTCAACTCAAACAACACTTCAAGCATTTCTATCATCAAGGACGCTACAACGAACTTCAAAAGAGAATCAACATCATTCAACATGAATTCGAGAGATTATACTTCTTTGAAGTTTGAGCTATTAGTCCAAAGTGTATTGTAATTGAAGAAAGTTGTATAGAGTTGTAATCAAATGAGCAATAAAGAAGATTGAAGTGGACGTAGGCTCGATCTTAAGCCGAACCACTATGAAAATTGTGTCTTTTACTGCTTGACTCTGATTCCCGTATTAACGGGTGGTGCTTTCACATTAACTTTACATACATCGGGGTGTTAGCATTCAGATTTTCACGTTAACATATGATATGGATGCTTGATTTAAGTATGAATTATCTGTTATGATGATAATATGCCTTATTTGTTGTAGTGATAATATTGATCTTCTGTTTATATGATGTTGACTATCTATTATGATATTGTGAATTATCTATCTGTGTGTGTATTGAATCATTTTGAATTAAACTGTTAAGACTAAATAGACAACTTGGCCCTAAAAGACACGTTTTGGATTTCGATGAGACTGGGATCGGGTTTTCCACATTTGGAAGTCCGGAAACCACATTGATTCCAAAATAACGATAAGTCGTGAATCTGAAGTGAAGATGAAGATTCAGAGTGCAAGGGTTATCGTCGTTAACTCTGAGGGTAATTCCAAAATGAGTGTAACGAGATAATGCCTTCGGTTTCGTTCGAACCCGGAACGAACTTGTATGGATTGAATGCTTTCAACACATCGTCGGGTGGGCGATGAGCATTCTAAGAAATTTGTTCTCTAAAGGTAATCGTAGCCTCAAGCCTCATCAACCGGGAATGGCTAAAACAGGGGAGGTGCAGTAAGGTTAGGTGGGTCATGCCCAAGCAGGACAAGATTTTCCCCTGTCTAGATGTCCCTTTTTATTCGGCTGTGTGGACAGTTGTGAGCTCCAACTGTCGGGGTTGTCTTGTTCAGGAATGTTCAGTAAGGAATGGTTCCGGCTTTGTGTTGCAGGGGACGAAGGGAGTAATCCTCGGTACGTTGATCTAGGCCACGTACAGTGACGGGCGATACCCCAGTAGCCCTGCCATTGTATGGAATCCACAATCCAATAAGTGCCATTGTGGCTAGTAGCTGGAATTTAATCATGTAACAATTTCAGCTATTTTCTATTTACTTGAAAACCCTAGACCTATTATAATATCACTGAATTTCCTATCAAATGTTTTGGTTAGTGTAAGGTAAAAACTTACCCATATTTATTCGTAGGAAGTCTTACGTGATACCTTTTGTTTTCAAATGTTTTTCAAAGTTAAGCAACTTTAACCTGTTACTCATACCAGACCCATGTCTGACCCGGAGTTTATTTTTGTTTTTCATAAACTCTCGGGTACCCAAATTTTTACGGGTAGCCAAGGGATTCAGGTTAGCTTGGACGAATTCTGGAGGAGCGATGGAGCAGGAGGCTTCAGCGTTATAGATATATATAGTGTTCCGCTGTGTTGGTATCTTTTGTTATTTGTTTGAGTTGTGTTGTATTAACTAGACAGGTGTTTATAACTGTCTAGTATGTGATGTATTGACTGTATAACTCTGATATATGTAAAATTATGTAATAGTTATGTGATCTATTATATTTTGTTCCATTCCGCTGTGAGATTCTGATGTTGTTGTTCTTTCTTCTCTATCTTTCTATTTTCTCATCCCTTTCTTTCTTCAAGACGATACGTCTTTCTGGGCTTAGAAGGGCGGGTCGTCACAGTAAGTAAAAGTAATTAAGATTTAATTAATTACAATTAAGGGTTAATTAATTAGGATAATTAATTAATGAAGGTGGTTAAGCCTTAATCAATTGAAATTAATGATAATTAATCATTGATTAAAGATTACTAATGAAAGTAATTATGTGAGTAATAAATGTAAAACCACACGATTTATCCATTTTAATTAAAGATGTTTGATTGTTACTGAATACAGTGTGATGAATTGATATATTTGATATGTGATGTGATGCTATGTGATGCTTTGTGCTGAGCTGCTATATTTGTGATGAATATAGTGTTGTATGAATATGAAAACCCCTTGACCCATAGAACGACATTTGAATTTCGATGCGACAGGGAGTCGGATCGCAGTTGGTTATCCAAAACCCACATCGAATGTAATGGTAAATCTTTGTGATTGATAAATTTATTTTTTCTATGAATCTATGAATAAAGATAAGCGTTATGGGTTATACCGCTTATCGATATGATTGAATCTATGATGATGCTGCTATGCACTATTGTGTTGAACCCCTAGACCACACTTATACACACACAAATATGGATTGCACGTGGAAATGGGTTAAGTCACAGATTTTTGAAATAGTTTTAAAAATTGAATTTTTGAATCCAATATAGTTTTAGAATTGAAAGCTTTTGAAAATGATTTTCAAAAATAAAAGTTATTTTGAATAACTTGATTGAGTTTTGAAATTTAAATAATTTGATTTAAATTTGAATTCAATAATTTGAAATTGAATCCTATGATTTGGAAAGTAGGGTTACTCAACTTATAAATGGGTTTATATGGGTTTTAAACTATCTTTAAATTTTATTTTGGGACTTTAAATTTAACCTAAGATTTTAACTTGTATAATTGGATTTTTCCGAAACGGAAACTATTTTTTTCAAATAATAAAAGCTTTCACATAAGAAATAAATGTCAAATTTGTGTTAAAAGGAATTCAAGTCTAAAATGAAAAAAAAATGGTTTTCCAAGTTATGAATAAATCTTTGGAAACGAGAATGAAAACTATAACTTAAATCTTTATTTTAAAGATTTAATAATCCAATCGAAATGGAAATTGTTTTTGGAGAACTATGAATGGATCTTTGTGAAACTGGGTGAACTTTGTGAAATAAATCATTTTATTTAAAGACTTTAAATTGTAATTAGTTTAAACATTTGAAGTAAAGTTTAGGATTTTGATAAGTTGTTACTTAACTGAAATCCCATATCCATATGTTTTTAAATTTTGCGCTCATTATTCGGTTTAGCCGGGAGAAGACCTTGTGTCATATAACCTATTCCGAATAGTGATACGACGTTGTGGATTGCATTTGAAGACAGGTGTTGAAGACCAGGTGTCTTCAAGAACGATAGGATAACCTGTCGATTGACTCTGCACTGAGTTGCTCCGGTATAGAGTTCTTCCTAAGTGACGGAAGTCCAATCGGGATTGTGGATACCCGGATTGCAAGGGCTTCTTCGAAAGTGCCTTCAGTTCTGTTCGAATTCGGAATAGACTTGTATGGTTTTATGTCCGACATTACACTTTGAGATATTAAACTGATCTCTATCAAATACATTTCTGCTTGGTGGCGGAGAATTTATTCTATCTTAACACCCTTCTCTGAGACGTTCGAGCTCAGAGGTAATGTAGTTGATATTTATCAGTGATATATTCCCAATTTGGTAGTGTGGCAAGCTGAGTGCTGCTTTGTATCATTTGTTGATCGAAGCATGACTTTTGTATAAAGCGTAGCTTTGTGGACGAGACTGCATCAAGACCTCACACCCCGAAAATGGTCGAAACAGGAAGGATGCGGCAAGGTTACGGGGGTTGCGCCCTTTAGGGTGTGTCATTCCCTTCTAGAAAAGGGTGGCACCATGGTATGGAGCCCAGATACTTACTCATGTGGATACCACAGATCTATTACTTTGTGATTGCTTTATGGTTGTGAGGCGCCTCGAATAAAGGTCCTAAAGGACCCGGGGATGGCATGCTCGAGCAGTAGTTACCTAGTTACAGAGGTAACCCGGCCTTGTGTTGGCAGAGATCCGGTTAGGTTCTCGGGACGTCCCGCCAGAGGCGATCCCATGGACAGTAGGAAGTTCCTTAGCCTTACCATTTGTTGGAAATCCAGTCTAAACAATGCGCGCCCTGTACGGTTTTAGTTGTATAACCTGCCATGGAATGTGGCAGTAACCTGCTATTGAACATGGTAGATATAGTAGGCATATGATACTGGTCGTACGTTGGCTAGGATTTATATTATACTTACGAAATGGTTTTTCTACACTATGCTCTAGTAATAATATCAAAGAAATTTTCTTGTATCAAGCATATTTGACTATCATAAGGAGAAATCTCCTCTAATTCTGCATTTGTGTTGTATTTGTGGCGGGAGGCCTTATGGTAGTTTTATTTTCCAAAAAGCATTACGGATTTCAAATTTAAATTCTTTTGTTCGTTTTAAAAGACCAAATGTTTTTGTTTGCTCATACCAGTCCCATGACTGACCTGGAGTTTATTGTTCCTTTCCTAAACTCTGGGTGCCCACTATTTTCCCATACGGGCAGTGCAGAGTTAGGTTTTTCAGATAGTCAGGTTCAGTAGATTATCTGGGGCTAGTTCAGTCTTTGGATCAGGACTGTACTTGCTTATCTTTGTGCCTCGTTATTGGGAGTTCGAGCTATTTCTGGATTGGTAACTTGGAGGTGGAGATTACCGATACTGGAGTTCTTTCTTGAAGACCATATTGGAGATTTTGTTCCACTGTTGGTGTTATCTTTTCTTTCCGCTGCTATTGTCTTGTATCATATCTCTGATGTATATTGATATTCATTATATCATTCAGTTGTATCAGTTATTGCATCAAATATTATCTATTGATATATTCTTTTTCATCCGCTATGTTGTTATACTTAATGTGTTGTAAGCTCCGACGAACCAGAATCGACGTTTGGATCTGCGACATTTGAATTCAAGTGTCATATTCGGTGCCGATTTTCGAAGGCCGAGTCAAGGTTGTTTCAAATTCATTCCACACTAAATTCATTTTTTAAACATTGTCATAAAATTTCACTTAAGTTCACAAACATTTTCTTTAATACTACTATCATTTATAAATCATTGCTTAAGTTTATTGTAAACATTTTATACAACACAACTTGTTACCATCAATTCTCACTTCAACTTGTTGAAAACCAAGATGAATAGAAGATAAGGATTTACAAGAGATGACAGTGTCAGTATAGCCTTTCGAAAGGATGCTAAAGCAAAGTTAAATGTACTACAACTCTTTGAATGGGTCGTAAGGGTCGAAAACTCCCTTTCGCTTCAAATGCTACCTTTCGAAAGGAATGCTTCCGCGTACATAAAGATGCTTTGAATAAGTTGAGAAGCGTCTTTCAAAGGCAACCGCTCACATGCACACCAAACCTTTCAAAACTAATGGTTTTGCTTTTGTCCACATTCCAGAGAACGACGTTTTGTAAGAACAACCTCTTCGAAAGCATAAATAAGCCTTTCAAATTGGTCGTGACCAATCATAATTTAGAAAGAAGAGCTTGTTAAGGTTCAATATTGCAATCTTCTACAATTAGAGGAAGGGTTTCCACATCAATTAGCAAGTGTATCAACGAAAGCTACCTTCCACTTTAAGACCTTCAACGTCTTAACTCTTTTGAAGCTCCAAAGATCCACCTATCGATAGAGTCGAAAGCACGAAATTTTTCATGCTTGCGAACAAAGCAACACATTGTGGAGAAGCACACCTACCTCTTTCGATGTATTCGAAAGCAGTCATGTCCATTAAAAAGCACTGCATAAGGATGTCCCAAACGTAAGCGGAAACAAAAGGTCTCCAAGGCCACCTTTTGACCAAGTTGAAAGCACTGATTCGAAAGGTGCCAATCTGCACCTGTAAATAAGAAACTAGGGGTCTGGTTTAAGGGATCGAATTCATTCCCTCCATTCTTGTACTTTCTTAAATTTGTAAATCCTAATTCTAAAATCATATATATGATTTGATCAATTTGTATCACTCTAGTTTAATCAAAACAAGATTATCGAATTTTTGGATATGAAGCTAATTTGTCATTACTATTGGATTTAGTTTTTGATCTGCTGACGTCGACTTAATCGAAAGGTTACCTTTAGAGTGAGTAGAATCCCTTAACTCAGCCAATATCTTTAGTGCCTTAGCTCTTAAACTCAAGTTGTTGAAAGGCCAACTTTCGAAGAGGTTGGAACCTTTCCGTTTAAGTCACATCCTTCGATCTTTAGTCCTAAATCCTTGAGTCATCTCAACAGTTTCGAAAGGGGAATTTTTTAAAGGATACTAATCCTACTTAACTACTTCAAAAGGAATAATGAAAAGGGATATAGGTGTTTCATTGAGTGGGAAGGTTAAATAAGAAGGAGTTTTGACCTAGCCAGCTGAAAGGGTATAATAAATCGAATCAGGAGTTTCGACCATGTCGAAAGGTTGAACAAGGAGAAGTTTTAACTGCATCGCCCTATTTGAAAGGTGGTTTGAAGGAATAATAAGAATCTATCTATCCCTACATAATCAAAAAGAGTTTTGAAGGAGACGTATAGTCTCTAAACACTATTTTAAGGTGTTGACAAGTTTTCTTATTAACATTTTGGTGCTAGAATGAGGGCTCAAACCTTCGATCTTGTTGAACTTCCAACTCCACTTTCCTCTAACCCAATTCTATTTCATGCTTACCTATTTTAAACTTTACATCACCATGTTTAGCTAAATCAAAAGTTTTAAACAAGGATCCTCAAACTCACATCCAATTAGATTCTCCTAGAGGATAGTTAATGGTTTTAAACTTTATGAAGAACAAATGTTGGGATTAGATGCTTTAAGAATCATGAAGAAAAAGAAGCTAAATCTTTTGATCCATATAAATGGAATTTAAACCCTTTTCACATTGGCCCCATACAAATCTTTGCCTTAGGAGGAACAAAGAATGAAAGTGACAACTTGTTTGATCAAATGAGGAAATCAATTCAACTCTACACCAAAGGCATGATCTTTGAAGAAGGAATGATGGCTGATTACAAAGCCTTTGCACATAAATGGCATCAAACAACAAGTGCGACATTTCCCACTTATGAAATTTAAAGTGTTTTGAAAACAAAACTGATCATTCAGGGTGAAGTTTCAAAAGAAGGTATTAAAAGACCTAGCAACCATGCTCTAAAGAAAAACATTAAGTCGAGACTCCCTAATGAATTCAATTTGACAATGTCTATCGAGAATGTTCATTTGCTAACCAAGGAAGAGCTTGATTATTGGCCATCACAAAAGAAAAAACCTAAATATGAAAAGAATTAGGAAGGATCTTATTGTCACTACCACATGATGAATGGATGTGAGACAAATCAATGTTGGGTACTGGAAGGAATAGTGATCAGTTTATTCAAACAAGGTAAAACCAGTGAATTTGTAAGTAGATTCTAATTGGATTCAATAAGTAACACTTTACTAAAAAATCTACATGGTTGGGAGCGTAGTTTTTCTTGCACATGGACATTACCTTAAACGGTCAAAGTCTTTATCCGCGCTGAGTTGGACAGATCAAAGCTCCTCCTGGAGGGAGGTTAGAGTAAGCCTTTAACTGCACCATGTATGGCCAGGTTACCACATTATGTTCAGGTCAAGGCGCCTCTTGAAGGGAGGTTAGAGTAAGTTTTTTTTGTGCCATGCTATGGCCAGGTTAATACATCGACAAGCCCCTTAGCCGTGCCACATTATGGCTTGGACATAGTGTCTCTTGGAGGGAGGTTAGAGTAAGCCTTTATCCACGACAACTATAGCAAGGTTAAAGCATCGACAAGCCCTTGGTCGTACCATGCTATGGCCAGGTCAAAGCATCTCCTGGAGGGAGGTTGGGTAAGTCCTTTGGTCATGCTTGTGGATAAACTAACCAAGTGCACCTGAAAACAATGTACAAGACGTTCATGATCGATATTTGGCATATCAAGCAATGAACTCTGACGTCAAAGCCAAAGAAGCAGCATATTGAACAATGAAATAAGACGTCCGAGCCTAAGAAGTAACAAATCAAATAGAGACAACATGTAAGGCCTAAAGAGTAACACATGTCAAGAGAGTCAAAAACCAAGGAGCAGTACATAACATAAGGCTTAAATAAGAATCTACGGCCTCTAGCTAATTATCAAAGAATAATTTCTAAACTTCACTTATTATTACAAAATCTGGGTTTTAGGTATTCCATTATTAAGCTTGGGGATTCATTTATTAATACCCAAATAAGGGTTTCAAGTCTTTACTAATAGTCTATGGTCTTCATCATATCCAAATCTGGGTATCGAGGCTACTACTATTAATTACTGGACTTTACAAATTATTTCCTGAACCTAGGCTCTAAATATTTATTATGAGATTATTATTATGGATTTTCGGTTATCATCCACTAATACCCGAATTTGGGTTTTGGATGTTTCAACTTTTAAATTTCATTCGTTAATGCTCGAATCCGTGTTCCAAAGCAAATCATATTGAGATTTCTATAAATTCCCAGTCTTTAATTAAGCTTGAGATTTATCTTGTTAATTCCCAAATCTGGGTCACTAAACTTCTACTACAAACTTTCAGATAATGATTTCTGTACTTCTATTACAAGATTATTATTAGCTTTCTATTAGCTATCTCTAGGAGATAAATTTCAAAACATCTATAGTTGGATCCATAATTGAATTTCTAGTTCTCTGTCATTGTATTTATGTATTCTGTCAATAAAGTAGAAGTTGAATTCCTGGCTCTTTATCATCATTACCAAAAACGGGTTTCAAGACATTCGACCGTATTCAATTATAAAATTACTTTTCTCTTATTATCATATGTTTACATAATGATATGTTAACCTCCAATAATATTGTAGATAAATTTCTATGTAGATTTCAAGTTAACGACAAAGAAAAATGTTTAGTTCGAACTTTTCAGAGAAATGAGATCGGCGAGGTGGACTGAATGAGCCAGAAAATATAAAGCCATAGTCCAAGTGATCAAGAAGCTGATTCGGAAACAACATTCTAAGAAATGATTATGAACCATGTGATTTTTACAAAATTTACAAAATTATTTACAAGTATACAATACAAGTATATGTTTTACAAATCTGAAGTGGTTTTATTTAGATTCTTAGCAATGAAATGATCGACAATATGCTAAATTGCTAACGAAGAATTTCTTTAAGCTTCTTTTCCGTTTTTCCTCATTTTATCACCATCATTGATAGAATAAATGTGAGCCTTTAAAGCACAGTTAAAAGCTTTATTAGCACCTTTGAGTATTCTTTTTTTCCTTTCAAAATCTGCAACTTGCTTTCGACAAAGATATTTATCATGGTCAAGTTTCTTAATCCTAGCCATATACTCGTTTATGTGCTGTGAGTACCTCACTTTCTGTTAGTCATCAAAATATCTCATCATTACGAATTTGACTTTTCTACACCATTCTCCTACTACACTCTCATCCAAACCAGTGAAGGATTACTCTTAGCTGGAAATTTTTGAATAGCTAAAGATGAGGACCATGTCGATTTCATAGTAGACAAGGTAGTTGAAGAATTGGGCAAATTAATATTTTGAATGTAATCCCTTATGATAAACTCCAAGGATCTAAACTAGGATTGACTGCCTTTTAATTTTAGCTCTAAATCACTAATTTGTTGAAGGAGCTTGGACCTATATTGATCGAAGTCAATCGAGGGGATTGATTTAACTTGACTTTATAATTGAGAAAAAATTTCACCTTTGTTCTTGATGTCCACTGCGAGACTTATAATCTGATATTTCAGTCCCTAACAGTCATCTTTTAAAGCAAAAGTTTCCTATAATGCTTCAATGTTGCCGTGAAGACGAGTAGGCAAAGGATTGTTTAAGAGCTTCCACTTTTTTTAATATTTGCTAACAACCTTCCTCTGATAATAATTAAATGGGATGTTGAATCTAACATGAATGGCATTGAAGATAATTGTAACTTCTATTTAAAAAATAAAAAGAAAATAAAGTTAAGACTTAGATAATCTATTTTATTATAACAATAAAAGATCACAACTTAAGTAGAAAATTTAAAAAGTACAATTTCATTGGACACTTGTTTTACACTTAAATTTGAGAGCCGCATTTTTGACTTTATTCAAGGAATTAGATGAAAGATTAAATAATGAATTAAAAAGAGCATTAAATCCTTCTGAGGTAATCATTGGAGGATATTTGTTATAATCTTATTCCCCGATAGGAGGACTATCACGACCACATATTAATCTGGTATGGTATGTTAGAATTTCCTTATCATTTTATCTTGGTCTTCACTAAGAAAATCGAAAGGAAGGCGAGGATGTTCCACATAAAGTCTCTACAAGTCTCTACGAAAGTAGTATATATCGAATTTTGAAAATTTCAAAAGGCTAAAATTTCAAAGGTGAAGGCTTTTCTAGATAATCCTTTCTTAGTCTAACATATTTTCTTAAATAATCTTTAGAAACAAGGCTTCCTGAGAGATACTTATCCTGTGATAACGTAATAAAATACAGTTACGTATAAAAGGAAACTAGAATAGGAAATTTACAAATCTTTATTATTACAGAATGTATAAGTGTTTATCTAGTTCATACAAAATTGGCTTTTCAAATAACTTGGAGAAAAATTTGTCCTTGAAGTTTTTATGTTTTTTAGGAGACAACTCATGAGGAAGCGATTTGACTCGTGGTAAATTCTAGCAAGCCCTCGAATATGAATCAGATCCAAATTCATCCAAATATCTTCTGTGGAAACGCCAAAGTAGACCCTCACTAAAATCGCCAACCTATTAAAAATCAATAGTCGGATGTCCGCGATAGGCTTTGTATAACAAGTCTATGAAGTTGTCCCTCTCTTCAATCAACATCCAAAATAGTGTAATTAATTCTTTGTGCTCTTCCAAATGGTTATCATATCAAAAGCATGCCCCCTTTTGTCGAGGGCCGCTTCTTGATCTTTGAAGGATGCTAACACAGCCACACTTTTGTTAAGCTTGCTTATCTAACTCTCTATATAAGCTATTTATTTCTACTTGTTTTCTTTTAAGCTTTGTTTTATAAAGTTGGCTGGATTTCCTCCTTAACTAAAATAAAAGATGTCAATTATTATTATTTTGGGATTGAAAGCCATTTAAACAAGAAATTCCATATGTGAGAAAAGGGAATTCAAGTTTGAGAGACTTTCCTTTTCTTTCTTTGTTCTTCAATGATGATGCTAGCGGTCCCTTCTTTAAGGTTGGAAGGCTTGGGGGTTTGGGTGGGCTTGCTTTACGGATACATGGATCAGGCCGACTTTTCAAAAACCACGGTGATGTCATCACCATCTTTTTCACAAACATCAGCGTGACCACCTCCGTCGCCGCCTATACCGTGGCCTATATCTTCATTATCATCATCGTCGTCGTTGTCATTGCCATCATCATCGTCATATCTTCAGCGGTGGCTTCATCTTCGTCACCTTCTTCATCAGAATTGGATTCTACTTCGATAGAACGGACTTCAAGTGATAAGATTTTGGAAGCATCAATCTCTTCTCTCTCAGGGACTTTAACTCACTACTTCATTTCATTGACTTTATCCATAAACATATTGACAAGAGCAGGGTGGAGTGAAGGAAAGCTCAAATATGGGCATTTCTCAATGTTGTCGGCGTAGGCAAGCATAAGAGTGTCCTTATAAGAGTTTACAATGATGTCATCAAGGGAACTACTTAAAAATTGTGGCACCCTTTTCTTAGCATCAGAGATGGTATTGATAGCCAATTTTAAGGAATTTTTCCATTTCTCCAGCTTCCTCCTAAGAGAGGATTATTTGACCATCATTCGAGCTTTCTCTTCTTAAGATTCTTTTGAGGCCATTTTCATGGCCAAATTTTCAACTACTAAAAGTTGTTTTGCTTTCCACTCTTTAGAAATGATAGAATATGCTTGAGCGAGAGAGGCTCCCAATTTTTCCTGTTCCTCCAAAGCATTATTTTTATCAGCAGATAGGGAAATGATTTGGCTATTCAAGGTTGAGATTTCTTCTTGAAGCCTGGATGTTGCTGTAGAAGAATCTAAAAGGAAAAGTACAAAATAAGTCAGCGTTCTGAGAGAAATGATAATAAAAAGTCAAATAATATAAAACATACCAGAAATTCTTTCTCTATTAAAGATCGACGGTGATCAATGGGGTCAGGAACAGAAGAAGAAGGGTGAATAGAAGCAATGAATGATGATTTCAGGATAGATTGAAGTATTTTTTTCAAAGTCACTTGAAGGCATTGGTGACATGGGTCTAAAAAGGTTCAACTCTTGAGAGGGAGTTGAAGTTCTCAAACTTTTTGAATTTACTCAGTGACATGAGGAGAGCAAGAAATGGCGATGCGATATAGAGGATATCCCTTTGTAGGAGTTGTTTTGGATCCTTTGAGAGAAGCTTCAATAATAGGAACCTCTTATGTTTTGGCCACATCGACAGTCTCACCCTCTTTTGGTGGAGTATAATCTGGAACTTCAAAAATCTTAGCCTTCTTGAGAGAAGGGCCCGCTATAGCTACCTTGCCTCATTTTCTTTTTGCAATCATCTTTGACCTAGCAATGGCTTGTGTTAAGGATGATGCACTAAATGTGGAAGTTGATAGAACTGGAACATTTGTGATTGATTCAACCCAAGGAATAGTTTTTGAAAATTAAATAAAATTACAAGTTAGTGAAATTATTTAAGAAGTGATACAACAACAGACTACAATACTATGTCTAAGTTTACAAGAGTGATCTAGGCAAATTGGAGACATAGAAGAGAAGTTCTTTGGATCTCCCCTGGACAGAAAGCATTTGACACGAGAAGTATGTTGAATAAGGAAGGTTGACCAAGGTCTCTTTGGCAAGCGAGGAGGAGAATGTTTTTGAAGATTTGATGGAATCAACAGTGTAAACTTATTTCAAATGCTACTTGAGGCATCAATCAATAGCTTTATAGTCTTCTTATCATCGTCATTGAGAACTTTAGCAAAAGGACCTGATAAAGAAGCGTAAATTAGCAAAGGAAATTAATTGAATAAGGATAAAGACTTTGATAAATTTATGAGGAGAAGATATGACTCCATTAATGTTTGGAAAGCATTTGACAAAAGGAATTGCGTCTTCAAGTCTCTAAATTTATTTACCCCTTTTAAGATTTGCCAAAGTCGTTTAGGAGGGCGTCAATTTCATCCTGGGAAAATATTAAAGAATGTTAGAAAATGCTTCGATCTTCTTTGGAGAAGATTCTATCACCGGCACTGTACCTTTTTCTGGTTTCTGGGAGACCTTTTTCACTCTCATGATCCTATTAGATGAAATCATTTCGATAAAAAGTTAAAATTTCTTCTATTCTTAACGTCTTTCAATGATGTCAAAAACGTATGGCAATAATTCAAATATCAACCAAAATATGTAATTCATATCCTTGAAAGTGTATTAAAATCAATTTGGGGCATAAAATTCATTGAGCTTCAATAGTGTCGAAGGGGTAAATGGAATAGAAAAACCTACGAAAACCCTTCGATAATGTCGAAAGCCTAAGGAAAATTTTACTATTAAAAGGAATTGTTAAAGCCCACACAACTAGTTTGATTATAAATATACACTAACAAATTCTAGTAACATTATAAATAAACCTTTCGACAATGTGGAAACCCATGAAATTTTTGTACTCAAAGAATATGAATGTTGTCATAACGCTGTATACAGATTAAGTAATGGATTTGGGTTTAAGTAATATAAATATAAATGAAAGGGCTTTGGGACATTTCGATAGTATTTGTATAAAGTGTTGACTGAATACCAGTTAACTACAATGAGTTTCGAGTAAGTCGAAAGGGGTGTAAGGTTTCGAAAGTGCACAAACTACCAATCTTGATTCAATATAATAAGTTTCGATCAAGTTGGAAGGTTTGATTTGGTTTTCAACTTAACCAAAATATGTTTTCCTCATTCTAGTTTATAAATAGAAGTTGCATTTCTAATTCTCAACATCTCCTAAAGTAAATTAAGATTCAGCATGAACCCACCAGCATGATAAATTCACTTTTGTATATGCTAAATGTTTCGAAGCCCATTAAATAAAAATTATTCTTTCCAAAGTACAAATTATGTAACCATTTGGTGAACCACATTAGGGAAACTTCTTTGAAAGATGTTGGAATATTATAAAGCATACTTATGCTTTCGAAGAAGTCCACTTCATGTTGGCTACATTAATACTTTTGAAGAGATCAATTGAAAGATAGATCCTACACCTCCTTTTGACCCCATTGAAGGAGGTTGAAGAAGCAAAAGGGAGTTAGTTGCCTCAGCCTCTTTCGAAGGGGTTGAAAAGTAAAATTAACATGTCAAGTTGTGGTTCATACGAGTTAAACTACTCTGCGAAGTAATTGGAAAAATCTTTCTTTACCAAATTCAATTTTAACCCAATACTTCAAAAAATTAATAATTAAATTGATTTGAGTGTGAATTAACAATCAACAACTGCAAAATTACCAAAAATTTAAACTCATACAAAAAAAACACAAAAGAAAAAATAAACCAAATCATATGAATTCAAAATATAAATTGATGTGGGAAATGGAGCAAAATAAGCAAAAAAAGAACCAAAGGACACTTTCATGTAAATGAATAACTTAAATCATCTTCGTGAAATTAGAATAGTAATTCAAATTCAAACCTATCGAAATTTAAAATAGGGGTTTAGCATGGTGCGTTAGTTCGAAAAGCAGGATAATAATGACTTACCTTGAATCTGAGCTCATGCTTGTTAAAAATAGGAATTTACGAAGAAATTGAGAATTTTATTGTTAGATGTTTTTAATCACAAGTAAATGAAAAGAGGAAGAAAGAAGTGTTATTTATAAAAAAAGTCAGCATGAAGGACAGACCATACAATCAAATTTCAATAAATGGCCAGATTTATGCAAGATCATGAAAAGGCAGGAAATCCTTATGTTAAAATAAAAATGAGTATCGAGCCAGTTGACTTGAAAAGCAAAAGGCATCCCTTCCCGGGGAGCAAGTGTTACCACCAATTCTCACTTCAACCTTGTCAAAACTAAGATGAATAAAGAGAAGAATTTACAAGAGTTAAAAGCGTCAGTAAAGCTTTTTGAAGGAGTCGAAGGGATGCTGCAGCCAAAGTTAGATGTGCTACCAGCTTTCGAAGGGGTTGAAAGGGTCAAAAGCACCCTTTCGCTTCAATTGCTTCCTTTCAAATGAGATGCTTCCATGTACATGAAGACAGTTCGAATATGTTTAGAAACACCTTTCGAAGGCAACCACTCACATGCGCGCCAAACTGTTCGAAACTAATGGTTTTTCCTTTGTTCACTGCCTAGAGAAGGATGCTTTGTCAGAAAAAACTCTTTGAAAGCATAAATAAGCCTTTCGAATTGGTCGATACCAATCACATTTAAGTAAAAAGAGCTTTTTAAGGTTTAATATTGCAATCTTCTACAATAGGAGGATGGGCTTCCGCATCAATTAGTAAGTGTGTCAGCGAAAGCTACCTTCCGCTTTAAAACCTTTAACGTCTCGACTCTTTCGAAGCTCCAAAGATCCACCTATCGACATAGTCGGAAGCACGAACCTTTTCTTGCTTGCAACAACAAAGAAACACAATGTGGAGTATCACACCTACCCCTTTCAATGAAGTCGATAGCAATTGAGTCATTTAAAAGCACTGCAGAAGGATGCTCGATCATTAGCGGCAACGAAAGATCTCCAAGACTGCCTTTCGACCAAGTCGAAAACACTTATTCAAAAGGTGCCAACCTGCACATTTAAATAAGAACCTATGGGCTTGGTTTAAGGGATCCGAATACATTCCCTTCATTCTTGTACATTCTTTCATTTGTAAACCCTAATTTTGAAATTATATGTAGGATTTTCAATTTGTATCACTCTTGTTTAATCAAAACAAGATTATGGACTTTTTAGATATGAAGCTAATTTATCACTACTATTGGATTTAGTTTTTAATTTGTTGATGTCAACTTGATTGAAAGGTTACCTTTAGAGTGAGTAGAATCCCTTAGCTCAACCAATATCTTTAGAGCCTTAGCTCCTAACTTCAAGTTGTTGAAAGGCCATCTTTCCAAGAGGTCGGTTTTGATTCACATCCTTAAACTATAGGTCTAATCCCTTGAGTCTCTTCAACTGTTTCTAAAGGGTTTTTTATAGGATACTATTCCCATTTCACTAGTTCGAAAGGCATAATAAAAAGGGACATAGGTGTTTCGACTGAGTCGGAAGGTCAAATAAGAAGGAGATTTGGCAAGCCAGCTAAATTGGTATAATAAATAGAATCAGGCGTTTCCACCGTGTCAAAAGGTTGAACAAGGAGAATTTTTAACTGCATCGACTTGTTCAAAAGGTGGTTTTAAGGGAATAATAAGGATCTAACTATCCTTACTTAATCAAAAAGAGGTTTCGAAGGAGACGTCTAATCTCTAAACACTACTTTGAATAATCTAACATTACTACAAAAGTTTCCTTGTATTAACATTGCATTTTATTTCACCTACAACTTAAGTTCAAGTTTTTTCTAGTAAACAACTTCTAAAATGATATTCAAATGGTTCTATATTCATTCATAACTCAAATGCTAATCCATTACTTAGACTTCATTTCATTAATTCATTAATTCATTATAAATCAAATTCAATTTCTCTTAACTTCGCCTAAGTCATATTCCACTTCAAAATTCATTTTATTTTACTTAACTTAAGTTAAATTTCACTTCATAATTCAATTTTTAGATTTACTTTTCTTAACATTCATATTCAACAAATTTAAATTTTGTTTTAACTTACTAATTCTTAAAATTTATAATTTATAAAATTTAGTTTCTTATGTTCTCAATAAAAGAACTTAAATAACAACTTTCAGAATTAAACACCCGGGTTTTATTATTTATTTTCAAAACATTTGGAAATCATGTATATGCATAATTCCTTTTTATATCAAATAATATTTTTGAATTTTAAAGTCAAAACTTGTTTTATCAAAACAAAACTCCAATGTTAGATCCGTCACATTTAAATTCAAAAATGAATATTAATGATGCTGCACCCATCACCTGAATTATTTTCTAGTAACTGAAGTGAGTTCAGTGCTTTTTATTTCTTTTTAATTACGTTTACAAATCAGATTTATAAATTTTCCTTATACGTTATTTCACTTTGGCTATATAAAACCTTTTCCTAATTATTTATTTTTGTCCTCATTATAATAACAATAATATTTATTAGAACATAAAAAATAAACAACAAAGATAATAATCAAATATTATCATTCACTAACAATCAAACACACCATACATA
Organism: Allium cepa; assembly: GCA_030765085.1. Taxonomy (NCBI): domain Eukaryota; kingdom Viridiplantae; phylum Streptophyta; class Magnoliopsida; order Asparagales; family Amaryllidaceae; genus Allium; species Allium cepa. The sequence goes on along the minus strand of CM060937.1, from coordinate 689,264,016 downwards.
ACTATTATAATTTCTAAAAAATTATTTCTTTATGTATAAAATATGGTCAAGGTAAAATTATTTCATTTACCATTATTAAAACAATAATATCTCGGTTTGCCTTGTTTAAGAATTTAAAAACCTCTATCGATAACATGGTGTCTAACGTACAGACTAGAATTCATAAGCCACTCAACAAACATATTAATACAACAAAAAAATATTATTATAATCACTAACAAATACGTGCTCATATCTATAATATAGTCAAACTCATTCTTGTTGCTACCACCCTATTTATAATGAGAACCAAACAAAGCCTAGGTGTTTGCATAATTCTAAGCTCTAGAAAGTGAAACGACCCACGGCTGCACTTGAATCGAGCTGACGATAAACAACACATGTCCAAGCCAAATTTAGCGAAGATGCAAATAGTTATAGGAAAGAGTGAAGAGAGAAGAAGAAAAAAGAAGAATAAGAGAAAGAGAGACTAAAAACAAACGTAGAATCTCACAATCACAATGGAACAACATATAATTTAATATCAATGAGCTTTACAAAAGAGAAACTATAGTATAATTTACATACATCAATCAGAGGACAACAATCAAATCATTAATCATCAACCTAGATAGTCATAATAAGCTTTACAATTTCTGATAATTAGAACAACAATGAAGTGGAAAATAAGCATATACATGAAAAACGACTAGAAGACCTCCAGCTCGTCTACGGAAGCTCCCAAATCAACTAAATCTGAATCTGTAAGCATACTTTGTATGACCCAAGCATTGAAAGGGAAGAACGCCCAACGCCCAAATTAGTCCAGTGAACCAGCTTGAGAAAAAACATCTCAACTGAATTTTAAAGTTATAAAAACTTTCGTTTATTAAAATAAAGGTATCTAGTAAGACCACGCTACACATATGCATGGACGAGTTTTTTCCTTATGGTAAACAAAATATTTCATATCAAATCATGTTATATTATACTAATATCTAGTATACAAATAATATTAAATAGCCAAAATTGTTACATTGGTTAAATTTTATGGCATAATAGGTTTATAAACAAAATGGCAGGCACATACTGGAGAATGGATTTCCATTTGATGGCAGGTAAGGGAATACCTTCCATACGTTACATCTCTAAAGGAATGTTCCAAGGATACACAAACAATCCTCCACATCTGGCAAGACCGGTCTATACCTATTTGACTCTCATACATGTCCTGGAAAGAAATTGAATATGTCATCACCCCGGTCGGTACCGAGCTATCTGAGACATCTCATAGCATACACCACATACCCGACAGATAAATTGTTATCTACAAAGATGATGAGCATAGCCTTATCGTAACAAAGCACATAACCTTGTCGTGTACCCTATTTAATCCATTACCAGTTGATGAGTATTTAGGTAACGTTTACCTTTCACATAGCACATTCCACATTATACGCCACATTGCTATTCCTTCGATCGTTATTGACTTTCGCGAACATATTACCTCCAAGCTCATATGTCTTAGAGTCTAGTGCTAAGCTAAGAGAAGTTGCCTTCTCTGCCACCACAAATATGTAAGTTTGTAAAAGTCAACATTGTGATCTTAAAAATGCAATTTCATACATTCGTCCATACACGTTGTCTAGGAAAAGGACAAACTAAGGCAATCTCATACCACATCCTGTCGGGAATTTCCTCTTGGACTAGTAGCGAGAAGTCTTTGCATATCGTATATTTTCATAAGGAAGCACTACTGCCACCATAAATACATGATTTCAACCTGAGGGACTAATGGCAAGTAGCCATACATCATGAAGATCTCTTTGTTCGAAATTATCATTTTAAACCTACACTTTCTGATACATACATTAGTTCGAAGTGGTTTTCAAATAAATCTAACATTTGTTTCTCTAGACCAACAACGATAAAGAGGTGCTTAACCTCATACAAAAATCAAATCTTGTAGACTTATCATGTTTCTAACTCTGAACTTGCCATCCTTCGGCCAAGAATGAAGCCCGGTAGATTAGAGTACTATAGACACTCTACACTAATCAAATCAACATTCTTAATCCAAACGATAATCAAGCCTACTTAGTCGGCTCCATGCCAAGTGCATGACTAATCTGTAACGACCCATAAAATTTTAGCAATTTTTAATTGGTATTTAACGTATTGAATTGGATTTTGAGAAATTATTAATAATAAAATTTAGAAAAAAAAAGAAAATATGTTATGTATATTTATGATTTGTAGTGCGAGCTGTGTACATATATTTTAAAGTTTGGTTGTGGTTATACCTATAAGATCTAGTATAAAAACTTTATAAACTATTATTTGTACTATAATATAAGTTAAGCTTGATGTAAATTGGATAGCATAGTTCATTTCTGTTGGGTATAAATATCAATAGTGTGGGTAATAAATTTACGGTCTCCTTTTTCTTTTCAGCAAGGTGTGTAAATTTTAAGTATATTGAGTACGTTCCATATATATTTATTTTGGAAAACCACTGTATATGTATGATGGTCTATTTGAAGTGTATATATAGTAAAGCATATTTATACCGAGTTTTATTTTATTTATATGTGTTATAATAGCTATACACACACACACACACAGATATATATATATATATATATATATATATATATATATATGTTAGTCTTGATACTAGTATATAGTTTTACTAAAGTTTGATTTCTAGTCATGTTAAATATATATATTTGATTTTGGGTTTTTGTGTCACCATTTCCAGTTTATTTTAGTGCATATTTAGTATATCTATACATATGTCGTCAGCTATAAATACGATAGTTAAGGGTTTCATATATCATATGAACCGAAGAAGAAGAGAAGTATATACTATATTTAACTACATATATGAAGCATATGTTTTAAGGGTTGATTTAAGGTCTGCATTAAAATTGGTAGTCTGCATGTTTGTTATGTACAATGATAAGCATATATGAATTCATTCATACGTAGCTTTTACATTTTGAAAGAATATACATAATATTAAATGAATATTGATTTTTTTAATATTATATATAAGGTTACCATCATCTTCATTTGTCTCATTTTCATTTATTTGTGTACGTTTTCGTTTTAATTATTGTACATATCATGGTTCCTTTTATAAATTCATCGCCCATAAATAGTTTATTTCTTTCCCCCTTCATCTTCATTTGCCTCATATTCATTTATTTATGTATGTTTTGTTTCAATTATTGTACACATCATGGTTCCTTTTATGAATCCATCATTTCAATTTATTTTATGGTCTGTTACTCTGCCTTTTCAAATTTGAACGTGCAGCTGGTGGCATTAAAAAGTTTCTTTAATTATCCACTGAATTATCGTGACCATCCCACTACTATATATTTATTCCTGTACGTTTTATCTTCGCTTAAATTTCTCTGTCCATTCCTTTTTCCATTTTAATATCCTTGCCTTTCCATACTCACGTGCTTTCCAATCAAGCAATAAATTGTATAAATATCCACCTTATCAACTTGACCGTTATCAAACCAGTATACAATTCAAATCTATCATTATTCTACTATTTCTTCTTTAATAAATAATATGTAACGGTATATCATAAATGGACAGCTCATTCTCTACCCATTCATTTCTCCTATTCAATTAATAATGGAATATAAAGTTATATATTTGGTATACAATTCAAACAACCGTTACCATTCACACCTCCTAAATTCTAGCGATTGACCCCTCTATTTCCATGGTTCCAATTTTAGCTGCTGGGTTACTCATTCCTACCGTTCAACTATATTAAAAATTTGTAACGTGTAGTCTCTGAGCTTATTTAGCTTCATTTTTTCTTCCTCTCTGTTGCTTAAAAAAAGAGAGATTTTTCCCATTACAATGCTAAAACACATATGATGGTAAAATGAAAAAGGACCAGTTCTCCTTCCTATAGCTTCGTCAAGCCTCCGCCACCACAGTTCGAACCACCTATCAAGAGCCACAACCCACTCCATGCCTCCTCCCCTCGTCATCCATATTTTTATAAACGATATGCGTATCATATTGCAATATATGTTTCGTTTTTAAATGTTTACATATAGCATGAATATGTACTAGTACTATATATAGTCTATTTTGTTTAATGGTTATGTTATACAAGCTGTGTTTTCTTTTGTCTAACGGATTTCGAAGCTTATAATAAATATTGTTGCATTAGTTGTTGTTTTCAACTTCCTGCAACACTTTGTTTATTATTATAAATTTTAGCTTGCTGCAATTCTCTTTTCATCTATATTATTGTATTCTATTATCTAATATATACATTTTATCTAGTTATATATATTATACTATAAGGTGTATATATATAAGTTTTCATAACCCTTTATAATATGTAGCTATGTATATAAGATTGGACCTGTTATATATGAAAGCATTGGTTATAAAAATTAAAAATATGCAAAGGAATTTATGGTGATATTTACTTATGAATAGAACAAGATACGTACTACCATTTGTATCTTCGTCTCTCTCCCCATGTTTTTTTTATTATTATATATATATATATTCTTTCTTTCTTTTTTTCTCTTTTCACTCATTTCATTTTATAGCTTTTAAATAAATTGACAAACGCTTTGGAAGTATTCAAAAGCAGTACATGACAAATTTAATAAGCAGTGGTGTTTTACGTCATTTATAGCCAAAAAAAATTTGATAAGTTCATACATTTCTAAACTGAAAATAATAAATATATGATGCGATGGAATTTGAATTTTCATACGCCGTGCCATGAGCTGATCTTAAATTTAAAAGAGGTATGATATATCAATCGCTTACAAATAAGACGAAGATAACGTCCTAAATTAACTTTTAGCAAATTAAACGTTACTGTCGTTATTAAGAAACCAACGTATTGTGTTATTTGATTATTTGGGTACTAATAATACGTTACTTTATTCATTCCATCAATTCATTTCACACCACGCTATTTTAAATAAATTGCTACTCTTCTACTAAAATTTATCCCAAAGTTTAATAAAAATGATCCGACGGTGCATTAGCCTTCAGGACTAATCCCTGAATTCCAAATGTTGGATCCACATCGCGTTCTGTTTTTTTAATCTTTTTTCATAAAAAAGATATAAAGTATAAAGTTTATATTTGTTTTCTGATGTTAGTTGAAATATAAATATTGATTTTTAAATAGTATATCTATATATATAAGCTACTTTTGTTGTTCGTATATAAATGGTACTCTATGTGCATTTTTGTGGAATAGCGTCCAATGTACATTATTTTATAAAAGAATTCATTTGTTATGTCAACTAAATATATGTTACAATTAGTTTATATAAATATATTATAACTGATATTGACTTCTTTCATTATACTCTTTCTTACAGCTAAAATATGTTAGTATTGTAACCTAGCATATGATTTATATTAGTCTGTTTATATAAGTATTTATTTCAAATTTCATATTGTATATATGTTTGATTCTAATTTATGTGTTTTAAATAAAAAAAACAATGATTTTGGAAAATATAAATACATATATATTTAATTTAATTTAATATGTATTGAATTTAGAATATGACTATATATATAGTTATATATAGTTATATATATAAGAGTCCACTCATACCATTATCTTCGTTGATCCCGTTCTGACTTGTTCCATCAATTCTTGTTATCATCTTTGATCGTTGAATTCGTGCCGATTTTGTTTTGCTTTGATTCATAATTCAAATTTCAGTGTCTGTAGCAGTATGCATATCCGTGTCATCTTCTGTATTCTCTAGGCTCGAGAGGTGAGCAATCACTCACGATTAACATATTTTTATTCATTAAATTTGATTTCAATTGAAACGACAATTGAAATATGCTGCTGCAGTTATTTAAATTTGTTATATATGCTATTATCTGTAACTGTTCACCTGCGGGATATGACACCATGTCATGTTGTTTATATTATATTGTTATTGATGATATATGCCTGTTATTTTATTGTATTTTCTGTTATCACTCTGCAAGTTCCCTGTAGTTTAGAAATCACTATGGGTTGAAATGATACATACCCGAACAGACTTTAGAATAGAAGAAAATCATTATGGGTTGAAATGATAAACCCAAGCGATTTTCATTTAATTGAATTTGGGATTATGGGTTGAAATGATATACACCCGTATATATTTAGTATACGGATTGAAATGATAAATATCTGTAGCACTTGACTATATGATAGGAAATATACACAGACACCATTGGTCCATATAAATATTTTGAAAATAATTTCTATAATTTTGGAAAGAAATATATGGTTTAATAAATTTGATTATTAAGATATTATATAAATGGAAATTGTATATATAGATTTAGTAGTAATATTTGATTTGAATTGAGTTGAATTTAAATTGATAAAGAGATTGAATTTAATTTGAATGGGAAGGTCGGGTTGATGTTGGGATGATTTGTTAAGTTGACGAAATTGAAAATACTTTATTGTATAAATTATTTAATATATATAAATACTATTTTGGGAAATATAGATATATTTGAAGTGAAAATGAGATTTGGTTTTGAAGTATAAATTAAGCTGAAGTGACCACGGTGTTATAATGTATATTTCTACCTTGTAGAAAGTTCCATGGACCCTTAGAGGATGGTTATCCCAAACATCCTTTAAGTTATTTGTATTTCAGTTGATATTTCACTTGAGTTGGATTTATTGATATAAGAATGTTAATCCTGACTCGAGTGTTTTGTGTTTTGCTTTACGCTCGGGTAAGACTGAGTGATACAGCATTTGAGACTCACCTTTGGAGTTCGGAGCTTCATTTGGAAATCCAACTATCGATTCAGATTCCAGCCTTTCCAGTTGATTGGTTCAGAGAAGTCATCTGTTGCATTGGAGACTTCACTGCATTTGAACTATTCGTTTCTATTTTTCTAACTATGATGTATATAGTAGCTTCACGAACTACTATTCTTTATCTATTCCGCTGCATTATATTACTCTGTGATCTGTGATTGATTTATTTACTGTATATTTTAAGTTTTGCTAAATTTTAATTAATTATTCGGTATTTTGAATTATTTAAGTCGAATATGTATGGTTTTATTGTCGATTTGAATGGTCGAAAATAGCGGGTCGTTACAGTTGGTATCAAAGCTTTGGCTCTAGGCAAAACTTAGCATATATGGTAAATTTATTTACAGAATCACTTTCGCTCGAGTTGAATCTCTTCCTTTTGACTCGATTTCCTTTGAATTTTGGAATGTCCCTCGGTTCCGAAATTCATTCTGTCTCTCCCTATTTACATTCGTTTGATTCCGGAGTATCCCATAACTCCACTGAATGATTTGTAAAGGGGGTGAAAACTCCTTTTCAATTGGCATTGACTCACCGAAGATTTTTGTATCCTCGGTTTACGATGCTGCTATATCTTGTTATGCCGAATTCTATATCTCTTGCGATCGAATGTCGAATTGCCTCAGAATTCTATACCGATCTAATTTTGGATCACGGTAGACCGGTAAAGGTCGCCCGCGATTTATAGAAGTATATCCATCTTCTATTTTGTAATTTAGTTATCGCATCTTCGATCGATTCTATCTTCGAATCAGAATTCTATTGATTTGAGTTCCTCTAATTCAAATCTCTATCTTTGTTTAAAATCCATTCTTAAAATTATCCTCTGAAAATCGGGTATGTTTGCATTTTCGAAATTGTTTTATATGTCGAAATTATTATTTTGATAACTATGATTTTATTCTATATATAAAAGTGAAAATGTTTTCGATAAGGATTATATACCTATATATAAAACAAATAAGAAATGTTATTCTATATAAAAGGGTTTTGAAAGGATTTGAAATTTTGAAAAGATGTAAGAAATTGATTTATATAAAAATGATTTATAACTGAAGTGTTAAATTTGAAATTCGAGAATTGAATTCCGGTGTTTTGAAATTGGTTTTAAGATTTTTGAAATTATATAATAATACGATTTGAAAGTATTTTCTGAATAAGAAGTGTTTCAAATGACTCAAACGAGTTCCAATGATTTCAATGAAATTTCAAGGAAGTTTTAAGAAAATAGAAGTCCAGAACCCACTTTGTCGTTGGAAAATAATTTCGGTGATGAGTGCATGCATCATCGACATTGATTTTTGAGTTTCAGAGTGGGGGAGAGGCCACTCTAGTAGCTTTGCTATGCGAGTGATATTGTGAAACAAATTTTGATTTCAAATTCCGAAGAATAATTCGATATTCGAAAGATATATGTATATATATTTAAAATGATTTAAAGGAAACCGGTATTCAGTCCTCGAGTTTCAGATTTGATTTGGTATAATCCTATCTATTTATTGTTGACTTTCAAGTCTTGAATTTGGAAATTTGATTTCCCTAACTATTTTGAATGTTCGAACACTTCCAAATCGAGATTAAATTTTCAAAGCTAAGAAATTTCGAAGAGTATAAAATGTTTGATAAAGAATATAAATTTGGTTTTGAAATGTTTTGAAAAAAAATAGTTTTGAATAATGGTTTTCAGAAAGGTAAATTGGATATTTCAAATAGAAATAGATAGTTTAAAAGTTTTAAAGAAAAGGGATAATTATAAATTTGGAAACCATTTGAGTATAATTGATTTTGGAAAAATATTTGGTTTTGAAATTAAATTGGAATTAAAAACCAGTACTTATATGGTGATTTTGGAAATGAATTTGTTTGACTTGAATTATTTTAATCTGGAAAATGGGATAATTTTCTAACCCTATTATTTTGGGAACTTTGAAATTTAGATATTTAATTTGGAAGAAAATTTGGTGAAATCATATATGATTTTGAGACTGAATTGATATTGAAATGATTTGAAATTTGAGAACCTTATATTATTAAGCACTTGATTTGGGAGTGGTCGAACTTATATAAAATGGATTGTATAAGTATGAAGTTGATTTGAAATCTATTGATTTGAAAGGTACTCAATTTGGAAAGAGATTTTATATAATCGAAGTCTATATAAGTATGATTTGATCTACTATTGATTTTGGAAAGTATTCGATTTGGGAAAAATGGAATCCTATATATATGGACTTTATATAAGTACGATATTTGAAAGTGATTTGAAAAGGTACTGTATGATATATATTTTCGAAGTAAAGATATGGAAAGTGCCTTCTGCTTGACATCCGCTTTGTGGCTACATCGTGGATTCATTTTATCGATATTATTCTCTCTGATTTTTGGTTTTTCGGATGTAATACTCGAGTGTTCCCACCGTGGCGTAACCCATGGTTTTTTTCTCTCACGACTACATAGCGCAATTGCCTGGCTGAGTCTGGCCTAGGGGTACGGATTGTTTCCTGGGGGATCCAGGCGTAACCATTGTGTATCCTGCAATCTGTGTAGGTCGCGAATAGTAGCGAAACTGCCTGGCTGAGACAGCCTAGGGGTACGGATTGTTTCCTGGGGGACCCAGGCATAACCATTGTGTATCCTGCACTCTACTAGTCATCATGGCGTAACTCGCAGGGATGAGAAAGCTTACGGATACGGATTGTTTCCTAGGGGATCCAGGCGTAACCATTGTGTATCTGCGAACCATGGTCGGACAAAGGTTTTGGTTTGGTTTTTCTATTTGGATTGTACTTTCCATATCTTTTTTAAAGGTTTTTCAAGTATTTTCACTGGGTGTTGAAACAAGTCTACTAAGTACTTGAAGAATTCTAGCTTTGCGCCTGATCAGCGCATGGCCAGAGTCTGCAAGAACGAGGATAAAATTGTTGAAACATTGAGTTATAAAAGTATTTTCGAAAGGAAAATTGGTTTCGATATAAAAGTATTTTATTATAAAGGTATTTCCAACAAATAAAATTCTTAATTTAATACCATTTCAACTAAATCCCAATTTATCTTCCTCACCTCAATGTATCCAAATTATTTGAAATATAAATTTTGTATTAATATTTGAAATTGAAATTTTTTTGGTTTGAAATTAACTATTCGGGCCCGATACTATTATTTTGAATCTACCTTATCTGCGCTGCTTTATTTATTCACCTATATTCTCTTTTCCGAATCTATCTTCTTTCCTTCTTTCCTTCTTTTGAATATATCCTTTAAAATATTGTTTATTTATATTCTACCTGGTTTAATAGTAAAAATTTTTAGTGTTTTATAAAAAATTGATCTCATAATTAATTGAATGGATTTAATTAACTAAGTAATCTATTAAATATTAATTAATTTAAATAATAATAAAAAAGTATATGGTTTTAAATAAATTGTTTAATTTTTTTTCAAAGTCTAAAATTTTCATCTGGTGGTTTCTATTCTCCTACTTTATTCCTCTTCGGGGACAAAAAGTTTTGAGTGGGGGAGAGTGTAACGACCCATAAATTTTTAGCAATTTTTAATTGGTATTTAACGTATTGAATTGGGTTTTGAGAAATTATTAATAATAAAATTTTGAAAAGAAAAAAGAAAATATGTTATGTATATTTATGATTTGTAGTGCGAGCTGTGTACATATATTTTAAAGTTCGGTTGTGGTTATACCTATAAGATCTAGTACAAAAACTTTATAAACTATTATTTATACTATAATATAAGTTAAGTTTGATGTAAATTGGATAGCATAGTCCATTTCTGTTGGGTATAAATATCAATAGTGTGGGTAATAAATTTACGGTCTCCTTTTTCTTTTCAGCAAGGTGTGTAAATTTTAAGTATATTGAGTACGTTCCATATATATTTATTTTGGAAAACCACTATATATGTATGATGGTCTATTTGAAGTGTATATATAGTAAAGCATATTTATACCGAGTTTTATTTTATTTATATGTGTTATAATAGCTATATATGTATATATGTTAATCTTGATACTAGTATATAGTTTTACTGAAGTTTGATTTCTAGTCATGTTAAATATATATATATCTTATTTTGGGTTTTTGTGTCACCATTTCCAGTTTATTTTTGTGCATATGTAGTATATCTATACATATGTCGTCAGCTATAAATACGATAGTTAAGGGTTTCATATATCATATGAACCAAAGAAGAAGGGAAGTATATACTATATTTAACTACATATATGAGGTATATGTTTTAAAGGTTGATTTAAGGTCTGCATTAAAATTGGTAGTCTGCATGTTTGTTATGTACAAAGATAAACATATATGAATTCATTCATACGTAGCTTTTACATTTTAAAGAATATACATAATATTAAATGAATATTGATTTTTTAATATTATATATAAGGTTACCTTCATCTTCATTTGTCTCATTTTCATTTATTTGTGTACGTTTTCGTTTTAATTATTGTACACATCATGGTTCCTTTTATAAATTCATCGCCTATAAATAGTTTATTTCTTTCCCCCTTCATCTTCATTTGTCTCGTATTCATTTATTTATGTACGTTTTCGTTTCAATTATTGTACACATCATGGTTCCTTTTATAAATCCATCGTTTCAATTTATTTTATGGTCCGTTACTCTGCCTTTTCAAATTTGAACATGCAGTTGGTGGCATTAAAAAGTTGCTTTAATTATCCACTGAATTATCGTGACCATCCCACTACTATATATTTATTCCTGTACGTTTTATCTTCGCTTAAATTTCTCCGTCCATTCCTTTTTCCATTTTAATATCCTTGTCTTTCCATACTCACGTGCTTTCCAATCAAGCAATAAATTGTATAAATATCCACCTTATCAACTTGACCGTTATCAAACCAGTATACAATTCAAATCTATCATTATTCTACCGTTTCTTCTTTAATAAATTATATGTAACAGTATATCATAAATGGACAGCTCATTCTCTACCCATTCATTTTTCCTATTCAATTAATAATGGAATATAAAGTTATATATTTGGTATACAATTCAAACAACCGTTACCATTCACACCTCCTAAATTCTAGCGATTGACCCCTCTATTTCCATGGTTTCAATTTTAGTTGCTGGATTACTCATTCCTACCGCTCAACTATATTAAAAATTTATAACGTGTAGTCTCTGAGCCTATTTAGCTTCATTTTTTCTTCCTCTCAGTTGCTTAAAAAAAAGAGATTTTTCCCATTACAATGCTAAAACACATATGATGGAAAAATGAAAAAGGACCAGTTCTCCTTCCTATAGCTTCGTCAAGCCTCCGTCACCACAGCTTGAACCACCTGTCAAGAGCCACAACCCACTCCATGCCTCCTCCCCTCGTCATCCATATTTTTATAAACGGTATGCGTATCATATTGCAATATATGTTTCGTTTTTAAATGTTTACATATAGCATGAATATGTACTAGTACTATATATAGTCTATTTTGTTTAATGGATATGTTATACAGGCTCTTTTGTCTAATGGATTTCGAAACTTATAATAAATATTATTGCATTAGTTGTTGTTTTCAACTTCCTGCAATACTTTGTTTTTTTGTTATAAATTTTAGCTTGCTGCAATTCTCTTTTCATCTATATTATTGTATTCTATTATCTAATATATACATTTTATCTAGTTATATATATTGCACTATAAGGTGTATATATATAAGTTTTCATAACCCTTTATAATATGTAGCTATGTATATAAGATTGGACCTATTATATATGAAAGCATTGGTTATAGAAATTAAAAATATGCAAAGGAATTTATGGTGATATTTACTTATGAATAGAACAAGATACGTACCACCATCTGTATTTTCGTCTCTCTCCCCATGTTTTTTTTATTATTATATATATATATTCTTTCTTTATTTTTTCTCTTTTCACTCCTTTCATTTTATAGCTTTTAAATAAATTGACAAATGCTTTGGAAGTATTTAAACGCAGTACACGACAAATTTAATAAGCAGTGGTGTTTTAGGTCATTTATAGCCAAAAAATTTTTTTTGATAAGTTCATACATTTCTAAACTGAAAATAATAAATATATGATGCGATGGAATTTGAATTTTCATACGCCGTGCCATGAGCTGATCTTAAATTTAAAAGTGGTATGATATATCAATCGCTTACAAATAAGACGAAGATAACGTCCTAAATTAACTTTTAGCAAATTGAACGTTACTGTCGTTATTAAGAAACCAACGTATTGTGTCATTTGATTATTTGGGTACTAATAATACGTTACTTCCATCAATTCATTTCACACCACGTTATTTTAAATAAATTGTTACTCTTCTACTGAAATTTATCCAAAAATTTAATAAAAATGATCTGACGGTGTATTAGCCTTAAGAACTAATCCCTGAATTCCAAACGTTGGATCCACATCGCGTTCTGTTTTTTTTTCTCTTTTTCCATAAAACATATATAAAGTATAAAGTTTATATTTTTTTTCTGATGTTAGTTGAAATATAAATATTTATTTTTAAATAGTATATCTATATATATATATATATATAAGCTACTTTTGTTGTTCGTATATAAATGGTACTGTATGTGCATTTTTATGGAATAGCGTTTAATGTACATTATTTTATAAAAGAATTCATTTGTTATGTCAACTAAATATATGTTACAATTAGTTTATATAAATATATTATAATTGATGTTGACTTCTTTCATTATACTCTTTCTTACAGCTAAAATATGTCAGTATTGTAACCTAGCACATGATTTATATTAGTCTGTTTATATAATTTATTTCAAATTTCATATTGTATATATTCTTGATTCTAATTTATGTGTTTTAAATAAAAAAACAATGATTTTGGAAAATATAAATACATATATATTTAATTTAATTTAATATGTGTTGAATTTAGAATATGACTATATATATATAGTTATATATATATATATATATGAGTCCACTCATACCATTATCTTCGCCGATCCCGTTCTGACTTGTTCCATCAATTCTTGTTATCAGCTTTGATCGTTGAATTCGTGCCGATTTTGCTTTGCTTCGATTCATAATTCAAATTTCAATGTCTGTAGCAGTATGCATATCCGTGTCATCTTCTGTATTCTCTAGGCTCGAGAGGTGAGCAATCACTCACGATTAACATATTTTTATTCATTAAATTTGATTTCAATTGAAACGACAATTGAAATATGTTGTTGTAGTTATTTAAAATTGTTATATATGCTATTATCTGTAACTGTTCACCTGCGGGATATGACATCATATCCTGTTGTTTATATTATATTGTTATTGATGATATATGCCTGTTATTTTATTGTATTTTCTGTTATCACTCTTCAAGTTCCCTATAGTTTAGAAATCACAATGGGTTGAAATGATACATACCCGAACAGACTTTAGAATAGAAGAAAATCGTTATGGGTTGAAATGATAAACCCAAGCGATTTTCATTTAATTGAATTTGGGATTACGGGTTGAAATGATATACACCCATATATATTTAGTATACGGATTGAAATGATAAATATCCGTAGCACTTGACTATATGATAGGAAATATATACAGACACCATTGGTCCATATAAATATTTTGAAAATAATTTCTATAATTTTGGAAAGAAATATATGGTTTAATAAATTTGATTCTTAAGATATTATATAAATGGAAATTTTATATATAGATTTAGTAGTAATATTTGATTTAAACTGAGTTGAATTTAAATTGATAAATTGAGATTGAATTTAATTTGAATGGGAAGGTCGGGTTGATGCTGGAATGATTTGTTAAGTTGAGGAAATTAAAAATACTTTATTGTATAAATTATTTAATATATATAAATACTATTTTGGGAAATATAGAGATATTTGAAGTGAAAATGAGATTTGGTTTTGAAGTATAAATTAAGCTGAAGTGACCACGGTGTTATAATGTATATTTCTACCATGTAGAAAGTTCCATGGACCCTTAGAGGATGGTTATCCCAAACATCCTTTAAGTTATTTGTATTTCGGTTGATATTTCCCTTGAGTTGGATTTATTGATATAAGAATGTTAATGCTGACTCGAGTGTTTTGTGTTTTGCTTTACGCTCGGGTCAGACTGTGTGATACAGCATTTGAGGCTCACCTTTGGAGTTCGGAGCTTCATTTGGAAATCCAACTATCGATTCAGATTCCAGCCTTTCCAGTTGATAGGTTCAGAGAAGTCATCTGTTGCATTGGAGACTTCACTGCATTTGAACTATTCGGTTCTATTTTTCTAACTATGATGTATATAGTAGCTTCATGAACTACTATTCTTTATCTATTCCGCTGCATTATATTACTCTATGATCAGTGATTGATTTATTTACTGTATATTTTAAGTTTTGCTAAATTTTAATTAACAATTCGGTATTTTGAATTATTCAAGTCGGGTATGTTTGGTTTTATTGTCGATTTGAATGGTCCAAAATAGCGGGTCGTTACATAATCAGTTCCCACATCAAGTCAAAGAAAAAAATAGCCAAATTTGATTGTCGGTTATTAAACTATCAAAGCAAAAAAATATCCAAAACATGAGCAGTCATTCGGCCCATCTAATTAATTTTTTATTAATTAAACCAATTTCAAAAAAATTTCTTCAAATTATCTTTAAAATGATATATGCTCAAAACCATTTCAAATTAATTATATTTGGAAAACATTTCCATATACTTATGTCAACTATATAAGTATATTCAATAACACAACCATTTTGGAGATATGCTAAATAGATTTCTATAACCATACAACTTCCAAGTTCATATGTCTTAGGACAGGTGTTAAGTTTAAGAAGTAATGCTCCTATACCAGTAGTTCACAACGAAAGGTCAAACCACAATTTGTTGGGTCAAAACGAATGTTGCGTAAAACATCGTTACAGAAACCCTAAAAAACTAGTACAGAGATTCAATTTAATTAGATATATGTATGTGTGTGTATACATATGCATATACATAAGTCTATATATATATATATATATATATATATATATAATATCGTATAATATATGAAACATTTCCTTTTGGAAATCATTTACTAATAATAGTGTTAGTCCATGCCTTCCCTACTTCCTCGGAAATGTCTATTACAACAATAAATGTTGAAATCTAAGTTTTCGATACATTTCACATTTTAAAACATTTTCCAAAACCATTAAATTCTATTAGGAGTTTTTACTTCCAAAACATTACTTTAAAAAGAAAAATTAGTTTTTATATCCACTAACTTCATTGAAAAAAATACTTTAAAAAATTGCTTCAAAATTTTATTTTACTTTCAAAAACTTAAATGTATTTCCTTTACATAAAAATCCATATTTAAATCTCAACATAAATCATTTCCATATTTATAAACTATATTTATATATCTCCTTTCGATTTTATAAAACTTCTATTTTATAAAATCTATGTATTTAGAAAATTTTATTTACAAACCATTCTTTTATAAAAACTCATTTACTATCCAAATCCATTTATAAATCTATATTTTTATAAGTCTAATTTATTTATATAATCAATTCATAAATCCATTTACCAAATATTTTCCAAATCCATTTATAAAATATTTACAAATTCCAGTTACAAATGCATTTCTTTATTTATAAAATATCGCTTTTATAAATCCTTCATGTAAACTTATTCAAAAATCCCAAATCAAAATAATTTCTCAAAACTATACTTCTATAACATCAAAAATCATAACTTTTTATTTGTTTGAAAGAAAATTCATTCCTTTTAATAATTTAAAATTGTTAAAACATATATACTTCCAAAATCATTTTGAAAATCATTTCAATTCAAAATAACTACTTTATAGTATTTTAAAATACTAAAAATATGGCCTAGTGCTACCAGAGCACTAGTAAGCAAAACCAATCCATGTTATCAAGTGTGATATCCCGAAAATTTGGGCAATATAAATTTAATAATCTGTGTTATAAATTTAATTTGATTTGATAATTTTAATAACAGATTTGGAATTTGATTTAATAATCATGTTTTAATAAATATTTAAATTGAAAGATTTTATCTTTTTATTATAAATAAATTGTTTTCTGTTTATAATATATAATTTTATATGTTATAAATTGATAAATTTTTGATTTTTGAATTTAGTAAGTGAATTAATTTTCTAACTCTAATTTATATTTGATAAATTGGAAATTTGATTTAAATTTGAAATTTAACTTTTCAAAGCAATTCAATAAATAATGTTATGGTTTATACTATGATAAATCTTATTTATTTTGAAATTTTATTTAGCTTAAAAAAATATATATGAATTTAAAATAGATAAATATAGAAGCTAAGTTTTATTTTATATGTATGAGTTAAAATACAAATCTCAAAATGATCATAATTTAGTTACAATCTCTTTCATAAAAACATTTTTAATATTGTTTAAATTGTTATTTTTTAAATAAAAATGATAATACCTAGTTTTTATAAACATAAATAAATTTTTCTAGAAATAGGATTTGTTATTTTAAAAATTTAATAAGAGTTATATGTGCATCTATATATAACTTGATTTTTAAAATTGGATTTGATAAATTAATTTAAGTTTGAATTTAATGTTTTAAAAGAATAAACACTTAAATATATGAATAAGCTTATATTTACAATTTGATTGCTTTCATTTCTTTTTAATTTAAAAAGAGGTAAATTCATTTATATATACATAAGAATGATAAATGGAGGTTTTAAAGTATTTATAAACAATTTTAAACTAAAATATTCTTAATACATATGTTAATCTCCTAATACTTAAATTGACATGTGTAAACCATTAAAGTAAGCATAGTGACAAATGTTGAAAATTAAAACAAGTGTCTCATTTAAATTTCTTTTTCTTTTATTTTAATTAAATCAAGAATTTTTGTTTATATAAACATATCTTCTTAACCTCATTTTTTTCTTTTTCCTATTCCTCTCCAAACTTAAGAAAATCTTTCAGATTCCAAAATATGAATTCATCTACATTCAAATAGATCTGCAAAACCTATTTCCCTCAAAACCAAAAACTATCCGAATCATATTCATCAAACCTGAAATGCAAACCATAAATCTTTAGTACTTCAAGTCATTAACCTGCATGCAACCACATCAAGCTAAATCAACATGCATGCATCTGGAAAATTAAATTTGCAACATCAAAGCCTGCAGTCTTCATTCTGTTTTAAAAAAATCCATGCCTGCATTTTCATATCTGGAAGTAGAACCAAATCGTGCATTTTTATTACTGGGAAGCATGCAAATGAAACATGGAAACAATCATGCAAAATGTAAATCTTGAAAACAATGTACTACCATCATCTCAAGTTTAAAAAAAAAACAAATCTAAAAGCAATTTGAAGCTTTCAAGTTCAGAGCAACTCAGGGTCAGGCTTATCTAAAACAAAGGGTGCTCTGCTAATAACATGTCAGGTGAGTAACATTTTTAACAAAAATAAATTTAAGTAATTATAGTTGCTTAGTTTATTCCTGTGGTAATCTTATTGAAGTGGATGAATTTGATGGTATACTCTGTTATATGTTGACTGCATGTTGCACAGTGAACTTGTTTTGCCTATTTTAGTTTCCAGATTGTTGTTATGTTCAAATCATGACTTCATGAAAAAAAAAATCAATGTTATAGATTAAGGTTTTAAACCTAGTATGTTATGTAATATAAGTTAGAGTTTAATCTTATAAAAAAGAAAAGAAAATAAGGATAAGGCTGTGATGACACAGGACAAGCAAATGCAACAGAGTAAAAATTTCTGAAATCAATATGTAAATGTTCCAGATTTATGTAGTTATGCTTATAAACAGATTACTTGATTATTAACTTGATTTTTAGAACCATAATCTGAATTTTTAGATTGCATTGAACAGAAATTTTTTGGTTTAACCTGAAAACACAAATTGGTTTGGTTCAGTCAATCTAGGGGTTTGAAGTTGCTTGTGTTTTCTTTTGTTGATGGAGTAATGTGTGTAGTTTATAGGAAAAATAATAGATGATGGATTAAAGGAATAAGGCAGAAGTGATTTGGGTTCGAAAATTTGAACCCTAATTTTTCTATGCTTAAGAAATTGGATCACTGTGATCAAATAGGGTAACCGAGCTTTACCTATTTTGAGATGATGGTAGCTGGGGTGTAGGGGAGTCCATGGCCAAAGGTGGTACAATTTTAGCGGTCAGAGAAGAGAGAATGTTGATGATCTTCATTTCGACATTTTTCCAGTATTGGGAACTCAAATGCTTAAAATCGATTTAGGGTTTCTGTAGTTGAATTGGGGGTTGATTTGGTGTTTGGAGGGGATTTGTGACTTGCGTAGGGGATCGCGAGTGGCCGGAGGTGATGGCCGTGGGTGTGCAGGTGTACGGTGGTAATGGCGTGTCAGCTGTTTTGGGGGAGAAAGATCTCGCGTTTGTATCAGGATTGTATTAGTTTTGCCCGAAGTAATTGGTTTGGGGACTCGAAGAAAATTGGTGTGAGGCTCGGGTGTTTAAATTTTGGTTACAGGGGATTTGGGAAACCTGTCAACACAGTTTTTGAATAAACCTGTTTTTATTTGGATTTTAATTGATTTTAAGATAAATTTTAAAAGAAAATTTTTACTCGAGTTATTTTAGTTTTAGCTCGGGTTGGTTATTGAAGTTTGAAAACTTGACTTGTTTTCAAAATTTAAAACTAAATTTAAAACTAAATTTAAAAGTGGGAGCTAAAATTTAAAGTAAGTTTTAAAACTAACTTAAATTATGTATTCAAGTTGAATTGAATCACAAGTAGGAAATGATGAAGTATTTAAATTCAAATTTTGTTTTAAAATAACTTTGAAGAGTTTATTGTTTAAAATATTTTAAAGAATTTGAATTTAAATTTGAAATTGAGATATGAAGTAATGTTTAAATAAAGTTTAAATTTGATTCAAATCTAATTTTGAATTTTTGGTTTAAAATGAATTTAAGTTTTATAAATTTAAGTGTTTAAACCAAATTTGGTTGATAATGTAAAAATTTTAATGGTTTAATTTTAAAAAGAAATTTATTTTAACTTTTATAAAATTTCTTTTATAATTAAGGAATTATTATCAATTAAGGGTTTTAGATTGATTTTAAACTTGTTAAAGTTTACTATTAGACTAATGTTTTGTAATTCATTTAATTATTAGAGTAATTAAATGAATAATTAATTTATTTAATAAATTAATGAAATTAATAATTACTTAAAGAAATTAAGGGTCAATCTTAAGGGTTTAGGATTAATTATTCATTGAATAATTAACATGTAATTAAGAATAATTAATTAAATAAAATTAGTTTTAATTATTGATTAATAATTAACTAATCAAGTAATAATGGACTTAATTAAGTTTTAATTAACACTTAATTATTTAATTAATTAGGGATTAATTAATGGGTTAATTAATGATTAATTAATTTGTAATCAATAATAATTAAAATAAGTTTGAAAAATAATTAATGAATTGTTAATAGTTAATGAAGGTCATTTACTAAGGATTATTTAATAATTAATTAATGTGATTAATTTTAATTATTAATTAGATTAATTAATTTAAAAATAATCATTTGTGTAAGATATTAAGTATAATTACTTAAGGAAATAATTAAGGAATTAATTACTTATTGTAATTAATTGAGTTAATTTGATTAGTTTAAGTTAATTAATTTAGTTCAATTAATTTAAATTAATCGCTTGATGATTTGTGAAGTATAATTACTTAATGTAATTAAATGTAGAGTAATTACTTAGAGAAGTAATTAATGGATAATTACTATGTGTAATTAATTAAAGGTGATTTGATATTTGAAGTAATTTAAGTATAATTACTTTGTGAATTAATCAGGGGATTAATTTGAGATAATTAATTATGAAGTAATTAATTTGTTTGGTAAAGTAATTAAGGGTAGTTAATTACTGAATGGGTTAATCAAGGGTGATTAACAATTATGATTTAAATTAAGATTAATTTATTAATGTAATTAATTTAAATAAAGTAATTAATTTAAATTGTAATTAGAAATCATTAATTAATATAATTAATGATGTAATTAAGATTAATTAATTAAGATTAATCAATCAATAATAAGTGATTAAAGGTAATTAATTAAGGTAATTAATTAAGAATTAATGTAATTAATTATGGTTAATTAATTAATGAAGTAATTAAAGGTTAATTACTGTATTTGGTTAAGTACAATTAATTTGAAGAAATTAATTAGTGAATAATTACTTGAATGTAATTAAGGGTTAATTAATCAGGGATGATTAATTAAAATGAATCATTGGATGATGATTAATTAAGTGATTGATAAATTATCAATAGTGATATAAGCAAGTTGATATTTGTAAGGTAATTAATTCAATTTACTTTAAATTAATAGAATGATGTAATTAATTTAATTCATTTTAAATTAATTATATTTGGTGTGGTTAGTCATTGCTTATATGGTTGGATGGTGTTGTTTGCCTTGATTGGTTTGAATCTCAGATATGAGATAGATGATGTTGAGTGATTTGGATGCATTGGTTGTATTGTGATGTTGATATAGATTATCTTTTTGATAATGATAATATGGTTTATCTGATATGATGATAATGTTGATTATCTGTTGTGGATATGTGATTTATCTATTTGGATATATAGATAATTGAATTGTTTTAAACCTTTAAAACAACTTGGCCTTAAAAGACACGCTTTGGATTTCGATGAGACCGGGATCGGATTTCCATATTTGGATATCCGAAAACCACATCAATCCAAATTAACGTTAGGTCGTTAATCTAAGTGGAGCAAGTGAAGACTCGAGGTGTAAGGGCTATACGTCAGTATAACTCTGTGGGTGATTCCGTAATGAGTTTGACGGAATAGTACTTATAGATTCGAGATGGTTATTTAGAGTGCAAGGGTTATCGTCGTTAACTCTGAGGGTGATTCCAAAATGAGTGTAACGAGATAATGCCTTCAGTTTCGTTCGAACCCGGAACGAACTTGTATGGATTGAATGCTTTCAGAACATCGTGAGGTGGACGATGAGCATTCTAAGATAATGTGTCCTCTAAAGGTAATTGTAGCCTCAAGCCTCATCAACCGGGAATGGCTAAAACAGGGGAGGTGCAGCAAGGCTTCGTGGGTAGCTCCCACTAGAGAGCAAGATTGATCCCTGTCTAGAGGTCCCTTTTTATTTCGGCTAAGTGGGCAGTTGGATGTACACCAACTGCGGGATTGTCTTGTTCGGGACTGTCCAGTAAGGGATGGTTCCGGTCTTGTGTTGCAGGGGAGTTAGGGGGGCTCCTCGGTACGGTGATCTAGGCCACGTACTGTGACGGGCGGTACCCCAGTAGCCCTGCCATTGTATGGAATCCAAAATCCAATAAGTGCCAACGGTTTTGATTGTATTACCCCCTTTTGTGGCTAGTAGTTGGAATTTAATAAATGTAACAATTTCGGCTATTTCTTATTTACTTGAAAACCCTAGACACTATTATAATATCACTGGATTTCCTATCAAATGTTTTGGTTAGCGTAAGGTAAAAACTTTTCCATGTTTATGTGTGGGAAGTCTTACGTGATACCTTTCTTTTCAAAAGGTTTTTCAAAGTTAAGCAACTTTAACCTGTTACTCAAACCAGACCCATGTCTGACCCGGAGTTTATCTTTTGTTTTCTTAAACTCTTGGGTACTCAAATTTTTACGAGTAGCCAAGGGATTCAGGTTAGCTTTTGACGAATTACGGAGGAGCAAATGGAGCAGCAGACTTCTGTGTTAGATATATAGTATTCCGCTGTGTGTTCTGTGATGTCTCTGAGTTGTATTATGTTGTAAATACTAGACAGGTATTTATAACTGTCTAGTATGTGTTGTTTATCTATGTACTCTGATAGTGGTTGTAAACTATGTAATATTTTATGTTATTAATATAATTTATTCGTTCCGCTGTTTAGATTCTGATGTGTTGTTGTTCTTCTTCTCTTTCTTTCTCTTTTCTATCCCTTTCTTTCTTCATGATGTTACGACTTTTCTGGGGAGAAAAAGTATGGTCGTCACTGTTGGTATCAGAGCATTAGGTTGAGTGAATACCTAGGCTCTGTAGTGGTGTCTTTCTTGAGAGAGCGTATTTGTAGTTTTAATATATATATATATATATATATATATATAATTACTTCTACCTAATTGTTGGGTTACCTGTTCGGGTTTTCCAATATAGGTTATAAAGGTAGATAAGGTAGTGGGTGTGTAACCCGACTACCACCAATGGTTGGAGTTTGAGTGTTGAGGTTGGAAGTTTATCTATCGAGACTGTAGATCGAATACCATCTCAAGTGAGATTTCTTGGAGTAAGGATTTAGTAGATCTCTGAAGGTAACCTGTTAAGGTTCGGAGTCTATCTTTGAAATTTGATGAGTAAAGTTTTGATCTGTCGGTTGGGCAGAAGGAAATGATGGTATCTCGATACCTCAGGAATTAGTAGCTGCATGATGTGATGCAGTGACTATGGATGTTTCCGAAGATGTTTTCTTTGGAACATGTTAAGGAGGTGAGTCTGCTTCGGTGTTGTGGCTGGATTCAGCAAGATGTTTCTATCCGGTTTGAAGCCCGAGTTTCTCGAAGAGTTTTGGATTAGGAAGTCTTGGGCGTCGGAGTCAGCAGTGCAGTTCAGGGTATTCTATGTGCCTGCAGAAAGTCTTTTAGTTAGCAGTTTTCTGAAGATAGAGTTCTGAAGCAGCAGAGAGGATTTCATTTCTTCGATGGATTGGCTTGATAAGCGTAAGCTGTTCTGATTTGTAAAGAGAGAACAGTTTTCTTTGGATATTGGACTGGTTGATCGCAAAAGTGACTTGCGATATTTTGAGTGTTCTCTTGAGTTATGAGAAGTTTGTCCGTACCTAGAGGTTGAGTTTTCTTATCGAATAGATTCTAGGAGTGATACTGAAGGTTTAGTTAAGCAGCTTTGGATCAGATGGGGCATCTGGGTTTTCTTTTATGGATCTGTTGCACCATATTTCTGTAATGTGTTATCCAGTTTGTGCTCGAGTTTTTCTTCTGCTTCAAATCAGAGTTGTGCAGCGGAAGCAGATTGGAAGTGCTTTTGTTTTATCTTTTCCGGGTAGGAGAAGTAGGTTAGTCTTCTGATATTTGTGGAGTAGAGTTGGTGTTCTTGGTTTGGTGTTGATCTTGAGGAGATCATTTTGTTGGATTGTTTTGGTCCAGTTTGTTTCTAGAGACATCAACGAAGGTTGAGCTGAGCAAGAGAGTTGAAGGCAGCCCAGGATTGTCAGAAGTATTTTGTGGATAAGAGACGAAGGAATTTGGATTCCGAAGTCGGAGAGTTGGTTTTGGGGTAAGTTTTCTCCCATCTAAAGAGCTATAAGATTGAGTAAGACTGGGTAAGTCAGCTCCGAGATGTTTTGGACCTTTTTCTGTGTTCTTGTGAGGACTGGTGTTTGATTTTCAAAGTTGAATTGTCAGTTTGGATAACTGGGATTCGATGTGTTTTACGTATCTCTGAGGGAGTACGTGTATGGTTTATCTCTGGTTGTGGAACCAGCAGTTCAGGAGGATGTGATTGTTGATTCAGACTCGTCTGTAGTCTGACATATTGTTTTGTTGGTAGATATAGTTGGATAGGAGCTCTATAGCTTAATAGTATTGATTGTTTAGATTCTATAGAGCGAGTATCCTGATATTTATACCGGGAAAACTCGTAAAAATTTTATCCAGGTTTTTCTGGATAATTAGATTTGTTTTGTTTGAATTGGTTGCTATGGTTGTTAGCATATGTTTGATAATATATGCTTGTGAATTAAAATAAAATCTTAAGATAGATTATTAAATTACCTTTGCTTTTAAATTTTGGGGACGAAATTCTTTTAAGGGGGAAGGAATGTGATATCTCGGAAATTTGGGCAATATAAATTTAATAATCTGTGTTATAAATTTAATTTAATTTGATAATTTTAATAACAGATTTGGAATTTGATTTAATAATCATGTTTTAATAAATATTTAAATTGAAAGATTTTATCTTTTTATTATAAATAAATTGTTTTCTGTTTATAATATTTAATTTTATATGTTATAAATTGATAACTTTTGATTTTTGAATTTAGTAAGTGAATTAATTTTCTAACTCTAATTTATATTTGATAAATTGGAAATTTGATTTAAATTTGAAATTTAACTTTTCAAAGCAATTCAATAAATAATGTTATGGTTTATACTATGATAAATCTTATTTATTTTGAAATTTTATTTAGCTTAAAAAAAAATATATGAATTTAAAATAGATAAATATAGAAGCTAAGTTTTATTTTATATGTATGAGTTAAAATAAAAATCTCAAAATGATCTTAATTTAGTTACAATCTCTTTCATAAAAACATTTTTAATATTGTTTAAATTGTTATTCTTTAAATAAAAATTATAATACCTATTTTTTATAAACATAAATAAATTTTGCTAGAAATAGGATTTGTTATTTTAAAATTTTAATAAGAGTTATATGTGCATCTATATATAACTTGATTTTTAAAATTGGATTTGATAAATTAATTTAAGTTTGAATTTAATGTTTTAAAAGAATAAACACTTAAATATATGAATAAGCTTATATTTACAATTTGATTGTTTTCATTTCTTTTTAATTTAAAAAGAGGTAAATTCATTTATATATACATAAGAATGATAAATGGAGGTTTTAAAGTATTTATAAACAATTTTAAACTAAAATATTCTTAATACATGTGTTAATCTCCTAATACTTAAATTGACATGTGTAAACCATTAAAGTAAGCATAGTGACAAATGTTGAAAATTAAAACAAGTGTCTCATTTAAATTTCTTTTTCTTTTATTTTAATTAAATCAAGAATATTTGTTTATATAAACATATCTTCTTAACCTCATTTTTTTCTTTTTCCTATTCCTCTTCAAACTTAAGGAAATCTTTCAGATTCCAAAATATGAATTCATCTACATTCAAATAGATCTGCAAAACCTATTTCCCTCAAAACCAAAAACTATCCGAATCATATTCATCAAACCTGAAATGCAAACCATAAATCTTTAGTACTTCAAGTCATTAACCTGCATGCAACCACATCAAGCTAAATCAATATGCATGCATCTGGAAAATTAAATTTGCAACATCAAAGCCTGCAGTCTTCATTCTGTTTTAAATAAATCCATGCCTGCATTTTCATATCTGGAAGTAGAACCAAAGCCAGCATTTTTATTACTGGGAAGCATGCAAATGAAACATGGAAACAATCATGCAAAATGTAAATCTGGAAAACAATGTACTACCATCATCTCAAGTTTTTTTTTTTTTAAAAAAACAAATCTAAAAGCAATTTGAAGCTTTCAAGTTCAGAGCAACTCAGGGTCAGGCTTATCTAAAATAAAGGATGCTCTGCTAATAACATGTCAGGTGAGTAACATTTTAACAAAAATAATTTAAGTAATTATAGTTGCTTAGTTTATTCCTGTGGTAATCTTATTGAAGTGGATGAATTTGATGGTATACTCTGTTATATGTTGAATGCATGTTGCACAGTGAACTTGTTTTGCCTATTTTAGTTTCCAGATTGTTGTTATGTTCAAATCATGACTTCATGAAAAAAAAATCAATGTTATAGATTAAGGTTTTAAACCCAGTATGTTATGTAATATAAGTTAGAGTTTAATCTTATAAAAAAGAAAAGAAAATAAGGATAAGGCTGTGATGACACAGGACAAGCAAATGCAACAGAGTAAAAATTTCTGAAATCAATATGTAAATGTTCCAGATTTATGTAGTTATGCTTATAAACAGATTACTTGATTATTAACTTGATTTCTAAAACCATAATCTGAATTTTTAGATTGCATTCAACTGAAATTTTTTGGTTTAACCTGAAAACACAAATTGGTTTGGTTCAATCAATCTAGGGGTTTGAAGTTGCTTGCGTTTTCTTTTGTTGGTGGAGTAATGTGTGTAGTTTATAGGAAAAATAATAGATGATGGATTAAAGCAATAAGGCAAAAGTGATTTGGGTTTGAAAATTTGAAACCTAATTTTTCTATGCTTAAGAAATTGGATCACTGTGATCAAATAGGGTAGCCGAGCTTTACCTATTTTGAGATGATGGTAGCTGGGGTGTAGGGGAGTCCATGGCCGAAGGTGGTACCATTTTAGTGGTCGGAGGAGAGAGAATGTTGATGATCTTCATTTCGACATTTTTCCAGTATTGGGAACTCAAATGCTTAAAATCGATTTAGGGTTTCTATAGTTGAATTAGGGGTTGATTTGGTGTTTTGAGGGGATTTGTGACTTGCGTAGGAGATCGCGAGTGGCCGGAGGTGATGGCCGTGGGTGTGTAGGTGTATGGTAGTAATGGTGTGTCAGCTGTTTTGGGGGAGAAAGATCTCGCGTTTGTATCAGGATTGTATTATTTTTGCTCGAAGTAATTGGTTTGGGGACTCGAAGAAAATTAGTGTGAGGCTCGGGTGTTTAAATTTTGGTTACAGGGGATTTGGGAAACCTGTCAACACAGGTTTTGAATAAACCTTTTTTTATTTGGATTTTAATTGATTTTAAGATAAATTTTAAAAGAAAATTTTTACTCGAGTTATTTTAGTTTTAGCTCGGGTTGGTTGTTGAAGTTTGAAAACTTGACTTGTTTTCAAAATTTAAAACTAAATTTAAAAGTGGGAGCTAAAATTTAAAGTAAGTTTTAAAACTAACTTAAATTGTGGATTCAAGTTGAATTGAATCACAAGTAGGAAATGATGAAGTATTTAAATTCAAATTTTGTTTTAAAATAACTTTGAAGAGTTTATTGTTTAAAATATTTTAAAGAATTTGAATTTAAATTTGAAATTGAGATATGAAGTAATGTTTAAATAAAGTTTAAATTTGATTCAAATCTAATTTTGAATTTTTGGTTTAAAATGAATTTAAGTTTTATAAATTTAAGTGTTTTAACCAAATTTGGTTGACAATGTAAAAATTTAAATGGTTTAATTTTAAAAAGAAATTTATTTTAACTTTTATAAAATTTCTTTTATAATTAAGGAATTATTATCAATTAAGGGTTTTAGACTGATTTTAAACTTGTTAAAGTTTAATATTAGATTAATGTTTTGTAATTCATTTAATTATTAGAGTAACTGAATAATTAATTTATTTAATAAATTAATGAAATTAATAATTACTTAAAGAAATTAAGAGTTAATCTTAAGGGTTTAGGATTAATTATTCATTGAATAATTAACCTGTAATTAAGAATAATTAATTAATCCAGTAATAATGGATTTAATTAAGTTTTAATTAACACTTAATTATTTAATTAATTAGGGATTAATTAATGGGTTAAATAATGATTAATGATTAATTAATTTGTAATCAATAATAATTAAAATAAGTTTGAAAAATAATTAATGAATTGTTAATAGTTAATGAAGGTCATTAACTAAGGATTATTTAATAATTGATAAATGTGATTAATTTTAATTATTAATTAGATTAATTAATTTAAAAATAATCATTTGTGTAAGATATTAAGTAAAATTACTTATGCAAATAATTGAGGAATTAATTACTTATTGTAATTAATTGAGTTAATTTGATTAGTTTAAGTTAATTAATTTAGTTCAATTAATTTAAATTAATCGTTTGATGATTTGTGAAGTATAATTACTTAATGTAATTAAATGTAGAGTAATTACTTAGAGAAGTAATTAATGGATAATTACTATGTGTTATTAATTAAAGGTGGTTTTATATTTGAAGTAATTTAAGTATAATTACTTTGTGAATTAATCAAGGGATTAATTTGAGATAATTAATTATGAAGTAATTAATTTGTTTGGTAAAGTAATTAAGGGTAGTTAATTACTGAATGGGTTAATCAAGGGTGATTAACAATTATGATTTAAATTAAGATTAATTTATTAATGTAATTAATTTAAATAAAGTAATTAATTTAAATTGTAATTAGAAATCATTAATTAATATAATTAATGATGTAATTAAGATTAATTAATTAAGATTAATCAATCAATAATAAGTGATTAAAGGTAATTAATTAAGGTAATTAATTAAGAATTAATGTAATTAATTATGGTTAATTAATTAATGAAGTAATTAAAGGTTAATTACTGTATTTGGTTAAGTACAATTAATTTGAAGAAATTAATTAGTGAATAATTACTTGAATGTAATTAAGGGTTAATTAATCAGGGATGATTAATTAAAATGAATCATTGGATGATGATTAATTAAGTGATTGATAAATTATCAATAGTGATATAAGCAAGTTGATATTTGTAAGGTAATTAATTCAATTTACTTTAAATTAATAGAATGATGTAATTAATTTAATTCATTTTAAATTAATTATATTTGGTGTGGTTAATCATTGCTTATATGGTTGGATAGTGTTGTTTGCCTTGATTGGTTTGAATCTCAGATATGAGATAGATGATGTTGAGTGATTTGGATGCATTGGTTGTATTGTGATGTTGATATAGATTATCTTTTTGATAATGATAATATGGTTTATCTGATATGATGATAATGTTGATTATCTGTTGTGGATATGTGATTTATCTATTTGGATATATAGATAATTGAATTGTTTTAAACCTTTAAAACAACTTGGCCTTAAAAGACACGCTTTGGATTTCGATGAGACCGGGATCGGATTTCCATATTTGGATATCCGAAAACCACATCAATCCAAATTAACGTTAGGTCGTTAATCTAAGTGGAGCAAGTGAAGACTCGAGGTGTAAGGGCTATACGTCAGTATAACTCTGTGGGTGATTCCGTAATGAGTTTGACGGAATAGTACTTATAGATTCGAGAGATGGTTATTTAGAGTGCAAGGGTTATCGTCGTTAACTCTGAGGGTGATTCCAAAATGAGTGTAACGAGATAATGCCTTCAGTTTCGTTCGAACCCGGAACGAACTTGTATGGATTGAATGCTTTCAGAACATCGTGAGGTGGACGATGAGCATTCTAAGATAATGTGTCCTCTAAAGGTAATTGTAGCCTCAAGCCTCATCAACCGGGAATGGCTAAAACAGGGGAGGTGCAGCAAGGCTTCGTGGGTAGCTCCCACTAGAGAGCAAGATTGATCCATGTCTAGAGGTCCCTTTTTATTTCGGCTAAGTGGGCAGTTGGATGTACACCAACTGCGGGATTGTCTTGTTCGGGACTGTCCAGTAAGGGATGGTTCCGGTCTTGTGTTGCAGGGGAGTTAGGGGGGCTCCTCGGTACGGTGATCTAGGCCACGTACTGTGACGGGCGGTACCCCAGTAGCCCTGCCATTGTATGGAATCCAAAATCCAATAAGTGCCAACGGTTTTGATTGTATTACCCCCTTTTGTGGCTAGTAGTTGGAATTTAATAAATGTAACAATTTCGGCTATTTCTTATTTACTTGAAAACCCTAGACACTATTATAATATCACTGGATTTCCTATCAAATGTTTTGGTTAGCGTAAGGTAAAAACTTTTCCATGTTTATGTGTGGGAAGTCTTACGTGATACCTTTCTTTTCAAAAGGTTTTTCAAAGTTAAGCAACTTTAACCTGTTACTCAAACCAGACCCATGTCTGACCCGGAGTTTATCTTTTGTTTTCTTAAACTCTTGGGTACTCAAATTTTTACGAGTAGCCAAGGGATTCAGGTTAGCTTTTGACGAATTACGGAGGAGCAAATGGAGCAGCAGACTTCTGTGTTAGATATATAGTATTCCGCTGTGTGTTCTGTGATGTCTCTGAGTTGTATTATGTTGTAAATACTAGACAGGTATTTATAACTGTCTAGTATGTGTTGTTTATCTATGTACTCTGATAGTGGTTGTAAACTATGTAATATTTTATGTTATTAATATAATTTATTCGTTCCGCTGTTTAGATTCTGATGTGTTGTTGTTCTTCTTCTCTTTCTTTCTCTTTTCTATCCCTTTCTTTCTTCATGATGTTACGACTTTTCTGGGGAGAAAAAGTATGGTCGTCACTGTTGGTATCAGAGCATTAGGTTGAGTGAATACCTAGGCTCTGTAGTGGTGTCTTTCTTGAGAGAGCGTATTTGTAGTTTTAATATATATATATATATATATATATATATATATATATATAATTACTTCTACCTAATTGTTGGGTTACCTGTTCGGGTTTTCCAATATAGGTTATAAAGGTAGATAAGGTAGTGGGTGTGTAACCCGACTACCACCAATGGTTGGAGTTTGAGTGTTGAGGTTGGAAGTTTATCTATCGAGACTGTAGATCGAATACCATCTCAAGTGAGATTTCTTGGAGTAAGGATTTAGTAGATCTCTGAAGGTAACCTGTTAAGGTTCGGAGTCTATCTTTGAAATTTGATGAGTAAAGTTTTGATCTGTCGGTTGGGCAGAAGGAAATGATGGTATCTCGATACCTCAGGAATTAGTAGCTGCATGATGTGATGCAGTGACTATGGATGTTTCCGAAGATGTTTTCTTTGGAACATGTTAAGGAGGTGAGTCTGCTTCGGTGTTGTGGCTGGATTCAGCAAGATGTTTCTATCCGGTTTGAAGCCCGAGTTTCTCGAAGAGTTTTGGATTAGGAAGTCTTGGGCGTCGGAGTCAGCAGTGCAGTTCAGGGTATTCTATGTGCCTGCAGAAAGTCTTTTAGTTAGCAGTTTTCTGAAGATAGAGTTCTGAAGCAGCAGAGAGGATTTCATTTCTTCGATGGATTGGCTTGATAAGCGTAAGCTGTTCTGATTTGTAAAGAGAGAACAGTTTTCTTTGGATATTGGACTGGTTGATCGCAAAAGTGACTTGCGATATTTTGAGTGTTCTCTTGAGTTATGAGAAGTTTGTCCGTACCTAGAGGTTGAGTTTTCTTATCGAATAGATTCTAGGAGTGATACTGAAGGTTTAGTGAAGCAGCTTTGGATCAGATGGGGCATCTGGGTTTTCTTTTATGGATCTGTTGCACCATATTTCTGTAATGTGTTATCCAGTTTGTGCTCGAGTTTTTCTTCTGCTTCAAATCAGAGTTGTGCAGCGGAAGCAGATTGGAAGTGCTTTTGTTTTATCTTTTCCGGGTAGGAGAAGTAGGTTAGTCTTCTGATATTTGTGGAGTAGAGTTGGTGTTCTTGGTTTGGTGTTGATCTTGAGGAGATCATTTTGTTGGATTGTTTTGGTCCAGTTTGTTTCTAGAGACATCAACGAAGGTTGAGCTGAGCAAGAGAGTTGAAGGCAGCCCAGGATTGTCAGAAGTATTTTGTGGATAAGAGACGAAGGAATTTGGATTCCGAAGTCGGAGAGTTGGTTTTGGGGTAAGTTTTCTCCCATCTAAAGAGCTATAAGATTGAGTAAGACTGGGTAAGTCAGCTCCGAGATGTTTTGGACCTTTTTCTGTGTTCTTGTGAGGACTGGTGTTTGATTTTCAAAGTTGAATTGTCAGTTTGGATAACTGGGATTCGATGTGTTTTACGTATCTCTGAGGGAGTACGTGTATGGTTTATCTCTGGTTGTGGAACCAGCAGTTCAGGAGGATGTGATTGTTGATTCAGACTCGTCTGTAGTCTGACATATTGTTTTGTTGGTAGATATAGTTGGATAGGAGCTCTATAGCTTAATAGTATTGATTGTTTAGATTCTATAGAGCGAGTATCCTGATATTTATACCGGGAAAACTCGTAAAAATTTTATCCAGGTTTTTCTGGATAATTAGATTTGTTTTGTTTGAATTGGTTGCTATGGTTGTTAGCATATGTTTGATAATATATGCTTGTGAATTAAAATAAAATCTTAAGATAGATTATTAAATTACCTTTGCTTTTAAATTTTGGGGACGAAATTCTTTTAAGGGGGAAGGAATGTGATATCTCGGAAATTTGGGCAATATAAATTTAATAATCTGTGTTATAAATTTAATTTAATTTGATAATTTTAATAACAGATTTGGAATTTGATTTAATAATCATGTTTTAATAAATATTTAAATTGAAAGATTTTATCTTTTTATTATAAATAAATTGTTTTCTGTTTATAATATTTAATTTTATATGTTATAAATTGATAACTTTTGATTTTTGAATTTAGTAAGTGAATTAATTTTCTAACTCTAATTTATATTTGATAAATTGGAAATTTGATTTAAATTTGAAATTTAACTTTTCAAAGCAATTCAATAAATAATGTTATGGTTTATACTATGATAAATCTTATTTATTTTGAAATTTTATTTAGCTTAAAAAAAAATATATGAATTTAAAATAGATAAATATAGAAGCTAAGTTTTATTTTATATGTATGAGTTAAAATACAAATCTCAAAATGATCTTAATTTAGTTACAATCTCTTTCATAAAAACATTTTTAATATTGTTTAAATTGTTATTCTTTAAATAAAAATTATAATACCTATTTTTTATAAACATAAATAAATTTTGCTAGAAATAGGATTTGTTATTTTAAAATTTTAATAAGAGTTATATGTGCATCTATATATAACTTGATTTTTAAAATTGGATTTGATAAATTAATTTAAGTTTGAATTTAATGTTTTAAAAGAATAAACACTTAAATATATGAATAAGCTTATATTTACAATTTGATTGTTTTCATTTCTTTTTAATTTAAAAAGAGGTAAATTCATTTATATATACATAAGAATGATAAATGGAGGTTTTAAAGTATTTATAAACAATTTTAAACTAAAATATTCTTAATACATGTGTTAATCTCCTAATACTTAAATTGACATGTGTAAACCATTAAAGTAAGCATAGTGACAAATGTTGAAAATTAAAACAAGTGTCTCATTTAAATTTCTTTTTCTTTTATTTTAATTAAATCAAGAATATTTGTTTATATAAACATATCTTCTTAACCTCATTTTTTTCTTTTTCCTATTCCTCTTCAAACTTAAGGAAATCTTTCAGATTCCAAAATATGAATTCATCTACATTCAAATAGATCTGCAAAACCTATTTCCCTCAAAACCAAAAACTATCCGAATCATATTCATCAAACCTGAAATGCAAACCATAAATCTTTAGTACTTCAAGTCATTAACCTGCATGCAACCACATCAAGCTAAATCAATATGCATGCATCTGGAAAATTAAATTTGCAACATCAAAGCCTGCAGTCTTCATTCTGTTTTAAATAAATCCATGCCTGCATTTTCATATCTGGAAGTAGAACCAAAGCCAGCATTTTTATTACTGGGAAGCATGCAAATGAAACATGGAAACAATCATGCAAAATGTAAATCTGGAAAACAATGTACTACCATCATCTCAAGTTTTTTTTTTTTAAAAAAACAAATCTAAAAGCAATTTGAAGCTTTCAAGTTCAGAGCAACTCAGGGTCAGGCTTATCTAAAATAAAGGATGCTCTGCTAATAACATGTCAGGTGAGTAACATTTTAACAAAAATAATTTAAGTAATTATAGTTGCTTAGTTTATTCCTGTGGTAATCTTATTGAAGTGGATGAATTTGATGGTATACTCTGTTATATGTTGAATGCATGTTGCACAGTGAACTTGTTTTGCCTATTTTAGTTTCCAGATTGTTGTTATGTTCAAATCAAATCATGACTTCATGAAAAAAAAATCAATGTTATAGATTAAGGTTTTAAACCCAGTATGTTATGTAATATAAGTTAGAGTTTAATCTTATAAAAAAGAAAAGAAAATAAGGATAAGGCTGTGATGACACAGGACAAGCAAATGCAACAGAGTAAAAATTTCTGAAATCAATATGTAAATGTTCCAGATTTATGTAGTTATGCTTATAAACAGATTACTTGATTATTAACTTGATTTCTAAAACCATAATCTGAATTTTTAGATTGCATTCAACTGAAATTTTTTGGTTTAACCTGAAAACACAAATTGGTTTGGTTCAATCAATTTAGGGGTTTGAAGTTGCTTGCGTTTTCTTTTGTTGGTGGAGTAATGTGTGTAGTTTATAGGAAAAATAATAGATGATGTATTAAAGCAATAAGGCAAAAGTGATTTGGGTTTGAAAATTTGAAACCTAATTTTTCTATGCTTAAGAAATTGGATCACTGTGATCAAATAGGGTAGCCGAGCTTTACCTATTTTGAGATGATGGTAGCTGGGGTGTAGGGGAGTCCATGGCCGAAGGTGGTACCATTTTAGTGGTCGGAGGAGAGAGAATGTTGATGATCTTCATTTCGACATTTTTCCAGTATTGGGAACTCAAATGCTTAAAATCGATTTAGGGTTTCTATAGTTGAATTAGGGGTTGATTTGGTGTTTTGAGGGGATTTGTGACTTGCGTAGGAGATCGCGAGTGGCCGGAGGTGATGGCCGTGGGTGTGTAGGTGTATGGTAGTAATGGTGTGTCAGCTGTTTTGGGGGAGAAAGATCTCGCGTTTGTATCAGGATTGTATTATTTTTGCTCGAAGTAATTGGTTTGGGGACTCGAAGAAAATTAGTGTGAGGCTCGGGTGTTTAAATTTTGGTTACAGGGGATTTGGGAAACCTGTCAACACAGGTTTTGAATAAACCTTTTTTTATTTGGATTTTAATTGATTTTAAGATAAATTTTAAAAGAAAATTTTTACTCGAGTTATTTTAGTTTTAGCTCGGGTTGGTTGTTGAAGTTTGAAAACTTGACTTGTTTTCAAAATTTAAAACTAAATTTAAAAGTGGGAGCTAAAATTTAAAGTAAGTTTTAAAACTAACTTAAATTGTGGATTCAAGTTGAATTGAATCACAAGTAGGAAATGATGAAGTATTTAAATTCAAATTTTGTTTTAAAATAACTTTGAAGAGTTTATTGTTTAAAATATTTTAAAGAATTTGAATTTAAATTTGAAATTGAGATATGAAGTAATGTTTAAATAAAGTTTAAATTTGATTCAAATCTAATTTTGAATTTTTGGTTTAAAATGAATTTAAGTTTTATAAATTTAAGTGTTTTAACCAAATTTGGTTGACAATGTAAAAATTTAAATGGTTTAATTTTAAAAAGAAATTTATTTTAACTTTTATAAAATTTCTTTTATAATTAAGGAATTATTATCAATTAAGGGTTTTAGACTGATTTTAAACTTGTTAAAGTTTAATATTAGATTAATGTTTTGTAATTCATTTAATTATTAGAGTAACTGAATAATTAATTTATTTAATAAATTAATGAAATTAATAATTACTTAAAGAAATTAAGAGTTAATCTTAAGGGTTTAGGATTAATTATTCATTGAATAATTAACCTGTAATTAAGAATAATTAATTAATCCAGTAATAATGGATTTAATTAAGTTTTAATTAACACTTAATTATTTAATTAATTAGGGATTAATTAATGGGTTAAATAATGATTAATGATTAATTAATTTGTAATCAATAATAATTAAAATAAGTTTGAAAAATAATTAATGAATTGTTAATAGTTAATGAAGGTCATTAACTAAGGATTATTTAATAATTGATAAATGTGATTAATTTTAATTATTAATTAGATTAATTAATTTAAAAATAATCATTTGTGTAAGATATTAAGTAAAATTACTTATGCAAATAATTGAGGAATTAATTACTTATTGTAATTAATTGAGTTAATTTGATTAGTTTAAGTTAATTAATTTAGTTCAATTAATTTAAATTAATCGTTTGATGATTTGTGAAGTATAATTACTTAATGTAATTAAATGTAGAGTAATTACTTAGAGAAGTAATTAATGGATAATTACTATGTGTTATTAATTAAAGGTGGTTTTATATTTGAAGTAATTTAAGTATAATTACTTTGTGAATTAATCAAGGGATTAATTTGAGATAATTAATTATGAAGTAATTAATTTGTTTGGTAAAGTAATTAAGGGTAGTTAATTACTGAATGGGTTAATCAAGGGTGATTAACAATTATGATTTAAATTAAGATTAATTTATTAATTTAATTAATTTAAATAAAGTAATTAATTTAAATTGTAATTAGAAATCATTAATTAATATAATTAATGATGTAATTAAGATTAATTAATTAAGATTAATCAATCAATAATAAGTGATTAAAGGTAATTAATTAAGGTAATTAATTAAGAATTAATGTAATTAATTATGGTTAATTAATTAATGAAGTAATTAAAGGTTAATTACTGTATTTGGTTAAGTACAATTAATTTGAAGAAATTAATTAGTGAATAATTACTTGAATGTAATTAAGGGTTAATTAATCAGGGATGATTAATTAAAATGAATCATTGGATGATGATTAATTAAGTGATTGATAAATTATCAATAGTGATATAAGCAAGTTGATATTTGTAAGGTAATTAATTCAATTTACTTTAAATTAATAGAATGATGTAATTAATTTAATTCATTTTAAATTAATTATATATGGTGTGGTTAATCATTGCTTATATGGTTGGATAGTGTTGTTTGCCTTGATTGGTTTGAATCTCAGATATGAGATAGATGATGTTGAGTGATTTGGATGCATTGGTTGTATTGTGATGTTGATATAGATTATCTTTTTGATAATGATAATATGGTTCATCTGATATGATGATAATGTTGATTATCTGTTGTGGATATGTGATTTATCTATTTGGATATATAGATAATTGAATTGTTTTAAACCTTTAAAACAACTTGGCCTTAAAAGACACGCTTTGGATTTCGATGAGACCGGGATCGGATTTCCATATTTGGATATCCGAAAACCACATCAATCCAAATTAACGTTAGGTCGTTAATCTAAGTGGAGCAAGTGAAGACTCGAGGTGTAAGGGCTATACGTCAGTATAACTCTGTGGGTGATTCCGTAATGAGTTTGACGGAATAGTACTTATAGATTCGAGATGGTTATTTAGAGTGCAAGGGTTATCGTCGTTAACTCTGAGGGTGATTCCAAAATGAGTGTAACGAGATAATGCCTTCAGTTTCGTTCGAACCCGGAACGAACTTGTATGGATTGAATGCTTTCAGAACATCGTGAGGTGGACGATGAGCATTCTAAGATAATGTGTCCTCTAAAGGTAATTGTAGCCTCAAGCCTCATCAACCGGGAATGGCTAAAACAGGGGAGGTGCAGCAAGGCTTCGTGGGTAGCTCCCACTAGAGAGCAAGATTGATCCCTGTCTAGAGGTCCCTTTTTATTTCGGCTAAGTGGGCAGTTGGATGTACACCAACTGCGGGATTGTCTTGTTCGGGACTGTCCAGTAAGGGATGGTTCCGGTCTTGTGTTGCAGGGGAGTTAGGGGGGCTCCTCGGTACGGTGATCTAGGCCACGTACTGTGACGGGCGGTACCCCAGTAGCCCTGCCATTGTATGGAATCCAAAATCCAATAAGTGCCAACGGTTTTGATTGTATTACCCCCTTTTGTGGCTAGTAGTTGGAATTTAATAAATGTAACAATTTCGG
Organism: Allium cepa; assembly: GCA_030765085.1. Classification (NCBI taxonomy): domain Eukaryota; kingdom Viridiplantae; phylum Streptophyta; class Magnoliopsida; order Asparagales; family Amaryllidaceae; genus Allium; species Allium cepa. Next base: position 689,225,740 of record CM060937.1, on the reverse strand, counting down.
CTATTTCTTATTTACTTGAAAACCCTAGACACTATTATAATATCACTGGATTTCCTATCAAATGTTTTGGTTAGCGTAAGGTAAAAACTTTTCCATGTTTATGTGTGGGAAGTCTTACGTGATACCTTTCTTTTCAAAAGGTTTTTCAAAGTTAAGCAACTTTAACCTGTTACTCAAACCAGACCCATGTCTGACCCGGAGTTTATCTTTTGTTTTCTTAAACTCTTGGGTACTCAAATTTTTATGAGTAGCCAAGGGATTCAGGTTAGCTTTTGACGAATTATGGAGGAGAAAATGGAGCAGGAGGCTTCTGCGTTAGATATATAGTATTCCGTTGTGTGTTCTGTGATGTCTCTGAGTTGTATTATGTTGTAAATACTAGACAGGTATTTATAACTGTCTAGTATGTGTTGTTTATCTGTGTACTCTGATAGTGGTTGTAAACTATGTAATATTTTATGTTATTAATATAATTTATTTGTTCCGCTGTTTAGATTCTGATGTGTTGTTCTTCTTCTTCTCTTTCTTTCTCTTTTCTATCCCTTTCTTTCTTCATGATGATACGAATTTTCTGGGAAGAAAAAGTCTGGTCGTCACATCAAGTATGACATCCAACACAACATATATCTAAATGTATGAAAAATAAAATCAACAGTGTGAGGAATCCTGTTAGATCCCTACAACCTGTCCTTAGGCATCACATACAACATATAATCAAATAGTACAAAAATCAACCGCTTCGAGGCCAGATTCGTATACAAAGTGTTATCCACTCTTACATGGGAACGTAATAGGGTCTCATCTGCTCCAATAGGTGGAAAAATATCCAAACCAACAAATAATTATAATATATCTTCCAAACAAGCAATAAACATCATAAAAAATATTATTCCCACTTATATAAAATACAAGCATGCCAGAGAGCTGAGTTTACCTAAAAAAATTCCAAAAATCACCGTAGCGCTATAGTTTTGATCAAAATTGAACGATCATTCAGTTTAACCCAAAATCACAATTAGCTCCAAATCCATCCAATCTAGCTCCACATCATAGGTTTCGGCAATACGAAGACAACGCAACTTGTCACGCTCAAAACCGACCTCTTGTGAACAAGTTATGAGTTTATATTGTATGAAATAATTAAAATTATAATTAACTTAAATAAATTAAAGTTTTAAATCAACTAAACCTTTCTTCCTCTTCCCTCCTCATACAACTTTATTTATTTTATTTTTTTCAAAATCTGTCGTGCGTCCACCGACGTCCCCCGTCGATTTCCACCAGCCGCGTCTCCGCCTCGCCCTTGCCAGCAACCACCATGCACTGCATGCCTCGCTAGCAAAAATCACACACGTTCACACATGATTGCATGAAAATCTAATAATAGTTTCTGTGAAGCTGCTTGATTACACTATCGTAGCCGACGTTTCGACGAACCAGCCAGTAGATAGCTCCATATAGCCGAGCTCTACATTTTGTTAGCTGAAGTCTTGGCTAATTGGGCCTATGGTGGCTCCGATGAGCAAAGGTCGTTGGACGGTTATGTTTTAATGGCAGTTGAAGAAAACCTAGCTAGGTTTTAAGCAGATGATGGAAAGTGGATAGACTTATATAGAAATTTTCACCGCACAATTCATCCGCGAAAATTTTAAACTCCAAACAATGCGTGCCACCTAGAGCTCTATATGTTATACCCTTATTCCAAACAAAGGATTTTTCACTCGATTCTCGATGGAAAACACTGGATATAGATTTTAAATTGATTCTAGAATTCTCTATCATAGTATTTAGCTATGCAAGGAGAATAGCAGTTTCGAATAAAGGAACCGAATTTGTGTCTACTGTAGAGTAGACTTGTGAATGATACAAGTTTGAAAGTGAAATGGTGTAATCTAGCGAGGGATCAGGTATGGCTTTTTATATGGATGATATATGTACATCATATAGGCTTAAGTAAATTAAATGTTGACATAGGAAAATGTAAATTGATAGGGTTATGGGTTAATTGAAAGGAAATTATTTAATTGATGGTTTTTCTGGTTGCATTTTCTACATTTGCATATGATTACTATATGGTCTATGTTACATATTGATATTACTTTCAATATACATGTTCTCAGTTGTAACGACCCAGGATTTTTATTAATTAAAATTTGAATATTTAATTAATTTTAAATATAAAAAAGTGAATTTATAAGTCGAATAAATTTTATTTGAATAATGGATTTAATTGAATAATTAAATCGATAATTTAATATGTTAAATTATGGAAATAATGGAAAATTGGGTTAAATATGATTGAAAATGATTTGTAAAATTTTATTTCATCATATTGAAGTTAGAACGATATTTTAGAACTTTTAAAATCGAATTAAAAGTTAATTTGTGAAGATTGAATATTTTAATATTAAATCGACTAGTGAAAATAGTCAATTTTTGAACAGTCTCAGAATTGGACGAGACCAGTTCCATTGGATCCGTAATAGTTAGTTATTACCGGATTTCAATTTTCGTAGCAATCGGAGTTATCGTTTGATCGTGGCAGCTCGAAACGCATCGAATTGTTTTTAATATTAATTTGGCGAGTTAAAATAGCCATTTTTCAAAAAGTCTCGGATTTCGACGAAACCAGTTTCATTGGATCCGTAATGTGATATTATTGTAAGGTTTCAAATTTCGTGTCAATTGGATTTACCGTTTGTCCGGTACAAATAAAAACAGAAAATCGTTTAAATCGGTTTAATTCAAATTGAACGTTTATTGCCATAACGCACACAGATGTCCGAATTAGCTTTCGAAACCTGTTCCACTGTGTCCGGAACGCAGGGTAAACCCTAGAAACGCTGGTTACGGCGCGTAAATCGGAGTTCGGAAATCCCGGGATGAATAGTGTCGTTCGTTCCCTATAAATAGCCCCCTCACTCAAAAAAAATAAAAAGAATGAATAAACCCTAACCCTAAACGTTTGCAGCCGCCACCTCCCTGATGTATGGCCGAAATTTAAGCAACTTCCTCCTCGTTTATCTCCTCATCCATCGACATTTACCAAAAACTTTCAACTAGAGAAATGAAGAGGGCATCAAGATCTACAAGTTCAACGGTGGAGATCGTAAATAACTCGATGGATTGACGGCAATTGTTGTTTGAAGGGGCCGGCTTTGTGCTCGTTTTTCGAGAGAGAGGGGGGGCCGAGCTCGATGCTACTGGGGGCGTGGGTGGTATTCATGGAGGCGCATCTGTAGGTAGTGCCTGATCGTGGTGGAAGCGAGTGGTGTGGCATGCGTTTTAAACCCTAGAAGGAGTAAAGTGGGTTCGGCCGTTACCTGTAAGTAACGTGCGTGAGAGGAGGAAGGAGGGAAGGAGTGTGCGGTCCTGATGCCTCCAAGCAGAGATGAGCGGCCAAGATTCAGCTAGGTTAACAATATAGTTAATAATGTTGTAAATATTATATTTAAAAATCGTGTAACCTTCTAAAAATCATAACTTTTTCATACGAGGTCGAAAACGCGCGAAACCAGTTGCGTTGGAATCGTATGGACGAGCACTACGCGATGGAGTTGGATTGGAGTCGTTTGGAGTTAGTGAGAATTTCGGGTAAAATTAAACGTCCGTTTAATTTTATTCGAAATAAATCGCTAAAACGAAATTGAAATCAAGGTGAGAACTTCTCACTCAATCGAATCAGTTTCGATTTTTATTTTAAATAGTTAGATTTAAAATATTTGAATGCATGTTTGAATGATGATTGTTATCTATTGATTGTTAAAATAGACATTATGCGCCGTTAGTAAGCGGATGTTATTTATTAAAAACATATACCGCGAATATTTCATAAACAGTGAAATTGGTATTATATATAATAGCAATATATATATATTGGCATATGTATATATTGGAGTTATTGATTTCCCGCATTTGTATAGCGGACGAGACCCTATTGCGCCGTCTATTAAGCGGATAATATTTTAAATCCCATATACCGCGATAATTTCGTACTGGAGCGGAATTGGTATTGTGCTAATGTTTGTGGATGCTGGAAAATAGGTTGGAGGGATCCAACTGGATTCCTCAATAGTTTTTATTTGATTTCAGATATTTTGATATTTGATGGATTATCATATCGATATATGATGTCGTTGTAGTCGTGATTGACTATTTGGTGTGTAGCATCATTGAACCAAATTTTGCGATTTTAAAATGATTTTAAAGTGATTTTTGAAAGTATACGTTTATAAAATATTTTTGGAATTGATCCATTTTAAATAAATAAACGTTATAATTTTTAAAGTTATAAAAATTATGATTTTGAGAAATACGGTTAAAGATTGATTTTTGAGAAATATGGGTTAATGTTTTTTTTAAAAATAATTAAATTGGATTTTTGAATTTTTATAAAAGTTTAAATATAGGATTTATAAATTTGATTATTTTATAAATCAAGAGAAGGGTGAAATTATAAAGGAGATTAAAGATGTTTTAAAATAATTGTATAAATTGATTTTATAAAGGATTTATAAATTGATAATTTATAAATGAAAATATTTGAATTATAAAACGAGTTTTTATAAGTGTTAGAATGAATTGTGAATGGATTTCCATAAATGAATGAAATTTATAGAATTATAAACGGTGAAGTTATAAATGGAATTTTATAAGCAGTAGGTTTATAAAATTTATAAAGTTATTAAAAGAATGGTTTTGGATAAATAATTGAATCTTATAAGTTATAAGATTTATAATTATAAAGTTCAAAGGAACGATTTTTGCAAACAAACAAATTATAAGTATTTCACTTATAATATGAATCTTTAGTATATCATTGAGATATGAATTGAGATAGGTTAATAAAGGAATTTATAAAGGAAGTTGTTATAAACTAAATAGAAATGGAATTTATAAACGTTGTTTTATAAATTCGCGAAACGACTTATTTTGATAAGTAAATTGTTATAGCTTATTTATGAAGCTATATTCACGTTTTTGACTGTGAATAATCCTTTGAAATAAAATGAATAGAAGTGATGAAAGTTGTTGACGAAGAATATTCACGTTTTTGAATAGTGAATAATATGTTAAAGAAAATGTTTAGGATGTGATGTTTTAAATTGAATTAAAACGATCCAACGATGTTTTAAATGTGTTGAGATTCGAAACCATAGATTTCAACATTCATTGTTGAAATAGACGTTTTCGAGAAATAGAAGGAAATGGTGGACTATAACACTGTTGTTATAGTAAATGATTTCTGAAAGGAAATGTTTTGTATAGTATTGGGATTTATATATCTATTTTAATTTCGAATCCCAATACTAGTGATTTTGGGTTGTCGTAACGATGTTTTACGTAACATTCGTTTTGGCCCAAATAAATATGTTTAAGAGAATGATTTCCTTAAAGAATGAAATATATACTTAATCTCGATTTAAGTATATTGAATATTTTCCCAAGTGTTGAAAATAAATAGGTTCGTGAATTACTTATTTAATAAGTATGGAAATGTTTTCCAATATAAAGTGAATATTTTGAGAATTTATCTTTTTGAAGATAAATTGAAAAGGAATATTGAAACCTATTGAAAATCGTATATTAGTAGATATTGTGAAATATAAATTCACTATGGAATTTATAGAAGAAAGGGGAACTTGTTTAAAAATAAATATTGATTTATTTTTGAAGTGTGAAAATAATATATCTTGTAAAGATATTTTGGAAAATAAATAATTTGGAAAATTATTTGGAATCTGGTGATGTTGTGCATATCCATTGATAGTTCAATAACCGACTATCAATATTTCCCTTTGAATGGGTAATTGATGTGATTTGTTTGAATTTGAATGCCACACTTATTTTTGAGTAAGCGCTCACTATTCGGGTTAACCGGGAAAGGACCATGGGGTCGTATAACCCATTCCGAATATGTGATACGTCGTTATGAATTGCATTTGAAGACCGGTGTTGAAGACCAGATCTTTTTGAAATCGAAAGGACAACTCGTCGATTGTCTTTGCACCGAGTAGCTACGGTATAGAGACTCCCTATGTGATGGGAAGTCCGAACGCGATTAGAGATTATCCGGATTGCAAGGACTTCTTTGTAAGTGCCTTCGATTTTGTTCGATCCCGGAACAGACTTGTATGGATTATGTCTGACGTTACAAATTGAGATATAAAGCAGATTTCTTTCAAATATATTTCTGTTGGTGGCAGAGAATTTATTCTTTTAGCTTAACACCCTTAGAGGTTATGTAGTTGAAGTTATCAGCAATATATTCCCAATTTGGTAATGTGACATGCTGAGTGTTGCTGTGAAATGATCATTGTGTTGATTATTTGTGATAGGATTTTTTATTTGATCGTCTATCCTGGTGATCATTTCTATGATCATTTGTTGACCCAAAGCATGGCTTTTGTATAAAGTATGTTTTTGTGGACGTGACTTCGTCGAGCCTCACACCTCGGGAATGGTCAAAACAGGAAAGATGCGGCAAGGTTATGAGGGGTAGCGCCCTTTAGGATATGTGCATTTCCTTCTGGAAAAGGGTGGTATCATGGTATGGAGCCCAGATACTTACTCATGTTGAAAACACTTTATGATTGTGTGAATTGATTACGAGCGCTCGGTGAAAGGTCCCAAAGGACCGGGGGATGGCATATTCGGTCAGTTGTTACTCAGTTAGGGGTAACCCGGCCTTGTGTTGGTAGAGATCCGGTTTGGTTCTCGGGGATGTCCATCCAGAGGCATTCTCATGTGGCAATGTGAAGTTCCTTGGCCTGATCATTCGTTGGAAATCCAAAGAAACAATACGAGACTTGTACGGTTTTAGTTGTATAACCTGCCATGGAATGTGGCGGTAACCCGCTATTGAACATGGTAGCTATAGTAGGCATAGTTCGAAATGTCTATGTCGGCTAAGATTTATATCTTTATTTTCGAAATGAATTTTCCCTACACTATGCCCTAGTAATAATATCAAATGTTCTTTTTAATGCGTATCAAGCATCTTTGACTATCATAAGGAGAAATCTCCTCCGACTCTGCGTTTGCATTGTGTGTGTGTGCGGGAGGCCTTATGGTAGTCTCATTTTTAAAAGCATTGCGAATTGACTTTAAAAATATTCCTCTATTTTGTTTTTCAAAGATAAATAAACTGTTTTGAGTTCTCACACCAGTCTCATGACTGACTCGGAGTTTATTGTTTTCCTTCCTAAACTCTGGGTGCCCACCAATTTCTACACGGGCAGTCAAGAGTTAAGGTTTATCAGGATATTCTGGATATTCTGGATCTGCTGGAGGCAAGCTGGATGGCATGGCGTATTACTAGTTTATATAGTTTTTTTTTCCGCTGTTTGATGTTGTTGTTGTTGTTGTACACTCTGATGATATGAGGTAATGAAATGTGATGTAATGTAATAACTGATATAGTTCTTTGTTTAAAGATTATTCATTTATTATTATTCCGCTGCGAATTGTGAGATTCTGTTATTGTTCTGTTGTTTTCTGTTCCGTTCTATTTTCTTTTTCTTTTCGCTCTATTTCTCTATCTTCTTATCTCTATCTTTTCTCTCTTCTTCTCTCTCTTTCTTTTTCTTAAACATTGATAATTCGTATTTCTGTTCATCTTGAGTTAATCTATGGAGATTAATGTATATTCAAGGAGTACGGATTTGCGGGTCGTCACAGGTGGTATCAGAGCATATGGTTAAGCGACAACCATGGTTCTGTTGGGTATTACTCATTAGAGATAGAGTCAGCAGTACTCTAGAATGAGTTTGAGTGTAATAATAGCTATGAGAGCGTATTTGTTAGTGAATATAAAATTGTTTTATATTGTGATGATTGGTTTGTTGAGTGGTATATGAACCTTCGTCGGCGCAGCCTCGAAACTGAATCGAAGGGGTTTCTAAACACTTGAATAGAACAATTCGACATAGTATTGTTTTAAATTGGGTAAATGAAATAATTTTACCTAAATATATTTTATATATAAAGAAATAATTTTTCATAATTATTAAAGTGTATATAAGTTGATTGTTTAGTTGTTTGAATAATCTAAATAAAAGAATAATTGTATAAGCAAATGAATTATAAAAATTGAATTATAATTAAAGTGAATTACAATTGTGAAATAATTTTATATATATAAGAAGTGAAACTATATGAATATATTTATAAATATGAGTTGAAATAAAAAAATGAATTTAAAGTTAAATGGAAATTTACTTTAGAATTGGAATCTGAATTTATTTATAAGTGGAAATTTAAGTTATGTAAAACCAAGTGATGTTTGTAAAATGAAATTTAACTTAAGAGTTATTGAATGAAGTAGATATTGGTATCAAAGTAAATTAATGAAGTGGAGTCATTAAGAATATGAACTTGAAGTTATGAAATGAAATTCAACTTTAGAAATTGAATTGAATTGAATTAATGGATTGAATGTTAATCAATTGAATGTGAATTAAGTTGATATGAAATAATGAATGTAGGTGTTAATTCATTAAAATCTAATGTTATTGGAAGTTGAATAAAAAAATCAATTTAATTAAACCAATTGAAAGTGATGGTGTTAAACCTAATTGAGTGAATATAAGCAAAGGAATTTGGTTGTAATTGATATACATTGGTTGTTATATGATTCTTAGTTGATTGATTGTATATAATTCATTAAGTATTAATGAAATTGAACTAATGAAATTGGAAGCTAAAGTAATTGGAATTCAATTGGAAGTTAAGTGAATCTTGAATAGAATTGAATTTGATTTGGAAGTGAACCAACTTGAATATAAATTAGTGAATATAAACTAATTGAAAATGAATGTTAGTAAAAACATCCACTATTAATGAATCAAATGTGATTAAATTGAAAACCATTTCATTGAATATTAATGAGAATATGAATGAATATTTATTGGTTATGAATGTTAGTTGGATGATAGTTGGTTGATGGTTGAATATATTGCTTTTGTTTCATTTGCTATGTTGACATATATAGTTATTATGTTGCTATATGCTGTATATTGATACTATTGTCTACATGCATGTTCTCATGTTGTTTGTTGAGTGATTAGTAGGTGCGGATCGCGTTTGCTTCGCATTTGGAGCTTGCTTTCGCGCTATATTAGCCGTATATGCTCGCTAATAAAATATAAGGTACATATCTCGGATTAAATATCGTACTTTTATACTTTTTCCCTGCGGGATGCCTCATTACTTGATGAGATGTATATTTGTGATATATATACTGTCATTTTTTTTTCGGATCGAGCCGCGCAAAGGAGACTATGGCGAATTTTTCCGAAAATTTAAGGCGTTAGAAAAATTTGAGAAAAATTGGAAAATTTTGAAAAGTTTAACTTTGATTTTGGAATTGAAAGTTAAACAATAGTAGTTGTTTTTGAAAAGATAACTAAGTATGATTTGAAAACTTAGTAAAGTATTGTAAGAAGTTTAACTATAGATTTTGGAAAGTTAATAGATTCTGTAACTTTTCTTACTTAATAATTTCGAGGACGAAATTCTTTTAGGGGGGAAGATTGTAACAACCCAGGATTTTTATAAATTAAAATTTGAATATTTAATTAATTTTAAATATAAAAAAGTGAATTTATAAGTCGAATAAATTTTATTTTAATAATGGATTTAATTGAATAATTAAATCGATAATTTAATATGTTAAATTATGGAAATAATGGAAAATTGGGTTAAATATGATTGAAAATGATTTGTAAAATTTTATTTTATCATATTGAAGTTATAACGATATTTTAGAACTTTTAAAATCGAACTAAAAGTTAATTTGTGAAAATTGAATATTTTAATATTAAATCGACTAGTGAAAATAGTCAATTTTTGAACAGTCTCAGAATTGGAAGAGACTAGTTTCATTGGATCCGTAATAGTTAGTTATTACCGGATTTCAATTTTCGTAGCAATCGGAGTTATCGTTTGATCGTGGCAGCTCGAAACGCATCGAATTGTTTTTAATATTAATTTGGCGAGTTAAAATAGCCATTTTTCAAAAAGTATCGGATTTCGACGAACCAGTTTCATCGGATCCGTAATGTGATATTATTGTAAGGTTTCAAATTTCATGTCAATTGGATTTACCATTTGTCCGGTACAAATTAAAACGCCTAGAAAATCGTTTAAATCGGTTTAATTCAAATTGAACGTTTATTGCCATAACTCGCACAGATGTCTGAATTAACTTTCGAAACCTGTTCCATTGTGTCCGGAACGCGGGGTAAACCCTAGAAACGCTGGTTACGGCGCGTAAATCGGAGTTCGGAAATCCCGGGATGAATAGTGTCGTTCGTTCCCTATAAATAGCCCCCTCACTCAAAAAAAATAAAAAAAATAAATAAACCCTAACCCTAAACGTTTGCAGCCGCCACCTCGCTGATGTATGGCCGAAATTTAAGCAACTTCCCCCTCGTTTATCTCCTCGTCCATCGACATTTACCAAAAACTTTCAACTAGAGAAATGAAGAGGGCATCAAGATCTACAAGTTCAACGGTGGAGATCGTAAATAACTCGATGGATTGACGACAATTATTGTTTGAAGGGGCCGGCTTTGTGCTCATTTTTCGAGAGAGAGGGGGGGCCGAGCTCGATGCTATTGGGGGCGTGGGTGGTATTCATGGAGGCGCATCTGTAGGTAGTGCCTGATCGTGGTGGAAGCGAGTGGTGTGGCGTGCGTTTTAAACCCTAGAAGGAGTAAAGTGGGTTCGGCCGTTACCTGTAAGTAACGTGCGTGAGAGGAGGAAGGAGGGAAGGAGTGTGCGGTCCTGATGCCTCTAAGCAGAGATGAGCGGCCAAGATTCAGCTAGGTTAAAAATATAGTTAATAATGTTGTAAATATTATATTTAAAAATCGTGTAACCTTCTAAAAATCATAACTTTTTCATACGAGGTCGAAAACGCGCGAAACCAGTTGCGTTGGAATCGTATGGACGAGCACTACGCGATGGAGTTGGATTGGAGTCGTTTGGAGTTAGTGAGAATTTTGGGTAAAATTAAACGTCCGTTTAATTTTATTCGAAATAAATCGCTAAAACGAAATTGAAATCAAGGTGAGAACTTCTCACTCAATCGAATCAGTTTCGATTTTTATTTTAAATAGTTAGATTTAAAATATTTGAATGCATGTTTGAATGATGATTGTTATCTATTGATTGTTAAAATAGACATTATGCGCCGTTAGTAAGCGGATGTTATTTATTAAAAACATATACCGCGAATATTTCATAAACAATGAAATTGGTATTATATATAATAGCAATATATATATATTGGCATATGTATATATTGGAGTTATTGATTTTCCGCATTTGTATAGCGGATGAGACCCTATTGCGCCGTCTATTAAGCGGATAATATTTTAAATCCCATATACCGCGATAATTTCGTACTGGAGCGGAATTGGTATTGTGCTAATGTTTGTGGATGCAGGAAAACAGGTTGGAGGGATCCAACTGGATTCCTCAATAGTTTTTATTTGATTTCATATATTTTGATATTTGATGGATTATCATATCGATATATGATGTCGTTGTAGTCGTGATTGACTATTTGGTGTGTAGCATCATTGAATCAAATTTTGGGATTTTAAAATGATTTTAAAGTGATTTTTGAAAGTATACGTTTATAAAATATTTTTGGAATTGATCCATTTTAAATAAATAAACGTTATAATTTTTAAAGTTATAAAAATTATGATTTTGAGAAATACGGTTAAAGATTGATTTTTGAGAAATATGGGTTAATGTTTTTTTTTAAAAATAATTAAATTGGATTTTGGAGTTTATTATAAAAGTTTAAATATATGATTTATAAATTTGATTATTTTATAAATCAAGAGAAGGGTGAAATTATAAAGGAGATTAAAGATGTTTTAAAATAATTGTATAAATTGATTTTATAAAGGATTTATAAATTGATAATTTATAAATGAAAATATTTGAATTATAAAACGAGTTTTTATAAGTGTTAGAATGAATTGTGAATGGATTTCATAAATGAATGAAATTTATAGAATTATAAACGGTGAAGTTATAAATGGAATTTTATAAGCAATAGGTTTATAAAATTTATAAAGTTATTAAAAGAATGGTTTTGGATAAATAATTGAATCTTATAAGTTATAAGATTTATAATTATAAAGTTCAAAGGAACGATTTTTGCAAACAAATAAATTATAAGTATTTCACTTATAATATGAATCTTTAGTATATCATTGAGATATGAATTGAGATAGGTTAATAAAGGAATTTATAAAGGAAGTTGTTATAAACTAAATAGAAATGGAATTTATAAACGTTGTTTTATAAATTCGCAAAACGACTTATTTTGATAAGTAAATTTTTATAACTTATTTATGAAGCTATATTCATGTTTTTGACTGTGAATAATCCTTTGAAATAAAATGAATAGAAGTGATGAAAGTTGTTAACGAAGAATATTCACGTTTTTGAATAGTGAATAATATGTTAAAGAAAATGTTTAGGATGTGATGTTTTAAATTGAATTAAAACGATCTAACGATGTTTTAAATGTGTTGAGATTCGAAACCATAGATTTCAACATTCATTGTTGAAATAGACGTTTTCAAGAAATAGAAGGAAATGGTGGACTATAACACTGTTGTTGTAGTAAATGATTTCCAAAAGGAAATGTTTTGTATAGTATTGAGATTTATATATCTATTTTAATTTCGAATCCCTATACTAGTGATTTTGGGTTGTCGTAACGATGTTTTACGTAACATTCGTTTTGGCCCAAATAAATATGTTTAAGAGAATGATTTCCTTAAAGAATGAAATATATACTTAATCTCGATTTAAGTATATTGAATATTTTCCAAGTGTTGAAATAAATAGGTTCGTGAATTACTTATTTAATAAGTATGGAAATGTTTTCCAATATAAAGTGAATATTTTGAGAATTTATCTTTTTGAAGATAAATTGAAAAGGAATATTGAAACCTATTGAAAATCGTATATTAGTAGATATTGTGAAATATAAATTCACTATGGAATTTATAAAAGAAAGGGGAACTTGTTTAAAAATAAATATTGATTTATTTTTGAAGTGTGAAAATAATATATCTTGTAAAGATATTTTGGAAAATAAATAATTTGGAAAATTATTTGGAATCTGGTGATGTTGTGCATATCCATTGATAGTTCAATAACCGACTATCAATATTTCCCTTTGAATGGGTAATTGATGTGATTTGTTTGAATTTGAATGCCACACTTATTTTTGAATAAGCGCTCACTATTCGGGTTAACCGGGAAAGGACCATGGGGTCGTATAACCCATTCCGAATATGTGATACGTCGTTATGAATTGCATTCGAAGACCGGTGTTGAAGACTGGATCTTTTTGAAAGCGAAAGGACAACTCGTCGATTGTCTTTGCACCGAGTAGCTACGGTATAGAGACTCCCTATGTGATGGGAAGTCCGGACGTGATTAGAGATTATCCGGATTGCAAGGACTTCTTTGTAAGTGCCTTCGGTTTTGTTCGATCTCGGAACAGACTTGTATGGATTATGTCTGACGTTACAAATTGAGATATAAAGCAGATTTCTTTCAAATATATTTCTGTTGGTGACGGAGAATTTATTCTTTTAGCTTAACACCCTTAGAGGTTATGTAGTTGAAGTTATCAGCAATATATTCCCAATTTGGTAATGTGACATGCTGAGTGTTGCTGTGAAATGATCATTGTGTTGATTATTTGTGATATGATCATTTATTTGATCGTCTATCCTGATGATCATTTCTATGATCATTTGTTAACCCAAAGCATGGCTTTTGTATAAAGTATGTTTTTGTGGACGTGACTTCGTCGAGCCTCACACCTCGGGAATGGTCAAAACAGGAAAGATGCGGCAAGATTATGAGGGGTAGCGCCTTTAGGATATGTGCATTTCCTTCTGGAAAAGGGTAGTATCATGGTATGGAGCCCAGATACTTACTCATGTTGAAAACACTTTATGATTGTGTGAATTGATTACGAGCGCTCGGTGAAAGGTCCCAAAGGACCGGGAGATGGCATATTCGGTCAGTTGTTACTCAGTTAGGGGTAACCCGGCCTTGTGTTGGTAGAGATCCGGTTTGCTTCTCGGGGATGTCCATCCAGAGGCACTCTCATGTGGCAATGTGAAGTTCCTTGGCCTGATCATTCGTTGGAAATCCAAAGAAACAATACGAGACTTGTACGGTTTTAGTTGTATAACCTGCCATGGAATGTGGCGGTAACCCGCTATTGAACATGGTAGCTATAGTAGGCATAGTTCGAAATGTCTATGTCGACTAAGATTTATATCTTTATTTTCGAAATGAATTTTATCTACACTATGCACTAGTAATAATATCAAATGTTCTTTTTAATGCGTATCAAGCATCTTTGACTATCATAAGGAGAAATCTCCTCCGATTCTGCGTTTGCATTGTGTGTGTGTGCGGGAGGCCTTATGGTAGTCTCATTTTTAAGAGCATTGCGAATTGACTTTAAAAATATTCCTCTATTTTGTTTTTCAAAGATAAATAAACTGTTTTGAGTTCTCACACCAGTCTCATGAGTGACTCGGAGTTTATTGTTTTCCTTCCTAAACTCTGGGTGCCCACCAATTTCTACACGGGCTGTCAAGAGTTAAGGTTTATCAGGATATTCTGGATATTCTGGATCTGCCGGAGGCAAGCTGGATGGCATGGCGTATTACTAGTTTATATAGTATTTCTTTTTCCGCTGTTTGATGTTGTTGTTGTTGTTGTTGTACACTCTGATGATATGAGGTAATGAAATGTGATGTAATGTAATAACTGATATAGTTCTTTGTTTAAAGATTATTCATTTATTATTATTCCGCTGCGAATTGTGAGATTCTGTTATTGTTCTGTTGTTTTCTGTTCCGTTCTATTTTCTTTTTCTTTTCGCTCTATTTCTCTATCTTCTTATCTCTATCTTTTCTCTCTTCTTCTCTCTCTTTCTTTTTCTTAAACATTGATAATTCGTATTTCTGTTCATCTTGAGTTAATCTATGGAGATTAGTGTATATTCAAGGAGTACAGATTTGCGGGTCGTCACATCAGTGTTTGTTGAGTGATTAGTAGGTGTGGATAGTTTTGCTCCACATTTGGAGCTCATTTTCGCATTATATTGATTGTATAAGCTTACTAGTACTAATAATAGGCACACATTTTGGATTATATTTTTTTAATTTTTATTATATAGCAATGTTTGAAGTAAAGGATTATCATTTATTTATAATAGTTTTCCAGATTTATAGATAGAGTTTTACAAATAGACTCTTGCTTTATAAGAGGGGATTATAAAACATTTTAAACAGTTGAAGGAAAATTGTTTCAAATATACAAAGAGAGCTTTGCAAATGGTTTTAGTATTTATAAAGGAATTTTATAAATAGGTTATGTTAGCACCAAAATTCACCGCCGAAACAAGGTTTCGGCATTGAGTAAAGATTACCGACGGACCCTCTGAGTGAGCCGAAGGGATGCGTCTAGAAAGGTTGAAAAGGCTTTTACAACAAAGGATCAACAGGAAGGGGTTCTGCACACAAGAGGCTTCTGCATATGTTAAACACCTTCATCTTTGGTTCTGCTTGAGAGGGTTCCGTGCAGAGAACTCACTACCGATGAAAGTCCTTCCGCCTGTGATGGTTCCTCATTAAAGACCTTATGCAAGAGTCAAAAGCATCATGTGAAAAAATTACCTTCCACAAATCAAACTTGGCACCTTATTATGGAGTCGAAAGGTTCCCTTCCACAACAAATCAGCTGCCCATCCCTGTTAAAGAATCATTAGATCAAAGCTATGGGCGCCGCATTCTCACCTTCCGATGCATACAAGGGAATCCAGATAGGTTTAAAGAGCTGTAAGCAAACCTTCTAACAATGCCAAAAGGCTGCCCTGTCAGATAAGGCTAGAAGGATGCAAGCGAAACCTACCTTCCGATACGGTCGGCATGACCCTCGCAGGAGGTGGCAACCTGCACCTACAAAAATAAGACCCAAGGGGTCCATTTTTGGGATTTAAATTTTAGTTTTCAAAATTAGTACTATTTTGAAAGTTTATAACCCTAATTTCTAAATAAAATTGGGGCTTTTTTCGACAAGTATTACTATGTATACTTCAGTTCACGATAAAGAATTTCATGTTTGAGATCGATGTTTTTGTGTCTTTTATGTACTTCATCTTGATATAATAAAGTATTAATCCTCCTTTTACATTTCATTGTTATGAAAGGTTCAAGAACTTCTTTCTACTTGATTTAAACCTACCTTTCTTCTGCCTTTCGACAAAGCCGAATCATCCTTGATCTAATGAATTAAACCTATCGTCTGGTTCGAAACCTTCATTCTACCAACCTTTCGACAAAATCGAAACCTATTTTTCTGGTTAAGAATTCCTTCAATAAATCAAGCTCCTCTACCTTCTGGTAGGGTCGAAAACCCTCCTTTATAAGATTTTATGACAGGAACAATTCATTTTCCCTTCCTCAGATCCTATCGGTGGGGTCGAAATATAACATTCCTACATTCTGACCTTACAAGTATGTCATATTCTATGGAATTAAGATTCTTATTCCCATTTTCGAAGACTCTACGTACAACCAATTTACCTTAAGTCCATCTACTTTGATTCTCTAGGGTGTTGACCATAAATTTGGTTAACAGGTCATACATTATAAGAAGAGCTTTATAAATTATTGCATGGATTTATAAAGGTTTTATAAATGACTTTAAAAATGATTTAGAAATATTTATAAATGGTTTCAAGGATTGTAAATAAGTTTATAGATGGTTTTAGAAATTTACAATGGAATTTATAAATGGTTTTGGAATTGTGTAAAAAGGAAATCATCCTCCGTTCAGTAAATATACTTATACCATTGAGATAATATATGATTTTTTCTCAGTATTGAAAATATAGGAATCTGTGACTATATCTTTGTGAAAGTATTTTTATGCAAGTATTATAAAGTGATTCAATTAATAAAGAGATTGAGTAAAGAGATAGTGGTCACATATGTGTTTAACCAATGTTGATTTTTCCTATGAAATTAAATCCCTGATTGAATGTTTGTTATTTGGTAGTTAAATAGCGACTATCTAATTTGGGTCCAAACGTAACTTTGGAAATATATAGGAGAAACCCATGAGGTATACGGCACGATCATCTTCGATGATGATGTACTGTGCGTATAAATATCATCTCATTCTCCTAAGACAAATGATAAGGAAGTCCGTCCACTGATGGTTTGAAGATGGTCTCTGCTCTTATCTTTGACTTATTATTTTCTAAAGAACAGGAGTTGAGTTTACTGGAAATTATCAAAAAGTTGTTTCGAATAGACCGAGATCAGATATGTTATCTGAAAACCATTTCGATCCAACTTTGGTGTTTCAAAGTGAAGACATCTTAAAGATAACGAAATTGAAGATGGAGCTCTCAAGTGCATCATTCAGTCCCATAACAAACTTATATGGATGAGTACGGCATTGCATTGTTGCCTTGCGGGTAGTGTTAGCACTTAGAGTGGGAAGTGCTATATAAAAGGTAAAGGCATAGTCTCAAGCCTCATCAACTAGAAAGACTAAAATATGGGAGCTGTAGTAATGCTAATTTGGTCACTCCAAAGTAGAGTATGGTCATCCCTATGTAGAGACGATATTATTTCTCATTTCTATGCTAGGGGCCCATTAACTGAGGGATGATCATATTCGTTACTACCAGTCTAGTAGCAGGCCGTTTCTATGTTGGAAAGGTATCTCGATGAGGTCCTTATTATTATTTTATCTAGAGATGCACCATGACGGGAGTCACCCTAGTAGCCCGGTCATTGAAATGAATCCATTCTCCAGCACCTGCCTTTATAGTTTTAGTTGTATAGCTATTATGCTGGAATTCAATTAATGTAACAATTTTGAATATGATTAATAAGCATTAATATCTTAGACATATTATAATATCATATGATTCATATGAAATTTTTGGTTACGATAAGGTAAAAACCAATCTGTGTTTATATGCAGCATGGTCTTAGGGGATACTTTTGATTTTCAAAGGTTTTTTTATAACTTTAAAAATCCATTTGGGTTTGTTTTTCTCATGCTGGTTTTCCTGACTAACTCGGGTGTTATTTTATTATAATTCTTAGGTCTAGCCGAGCATATTACAGATTGGTCAGATTCCCTAGAGCTTCAAGAGCAAAGTCGGAGGCCCAGAGATGTATTCACATGTATGGTTATTTTTCCATGACATTCGTTGTTGTATTTATCAGCAACTGCAAGGACGTGCGTTATATCCATAGGGGCTGAAATAGGATAGTATGCTCTGATTGATATCTGTAAGTGTGTGTGTGTATATTACAGTTTGTTTTTGTGTAAAGATTTTTCTCATATTACATATCATTCGTTCCACTGTGAGATTCTATGCCGTTTAATTTCTTTTTGTTTTCTTCCTTCTTCTTTTCTCTAACTATTTGCCTTTCGATCAATTTGAGTGGGTCATGTGTGGTAGATTGATCGCTTAAACTATACGGAAAAGTGGGTCGTAACAAATAATGAATTTTTTTTTGAAATTTACCCGAATACTCCACTACGAGCTGGCCTAGTTCCAACAATGTAAACATCAAATTTGACTTTGTCACATTTGCATTTCGCCCGAAACTAAATTTTAGTTAGTTAAGGTTTTTCTGTCTATAGGATGTATAAGATTCCCAAAACAACTCAATTTTGCAACTGATTTGCAACAAGCAACTTAGTTTTGCAACCGAGTCGCATTTTGCAATTAAGTTGCAACTTAGTTGATTGCAACTCAGTTGCAACTGTGTTACAAAAATCGCTTGGGACTACAGTTGCTCATTTGAAACTTTTCAATACAATTGAGAATTGAAACTCGGTTGCAACTCAATTAGTCTTTACGTAATACCAGTTAATTAACTAGATTCAAATTTTGGTTATATTGCATAATTGCATACTTGGTATCATTTTGTTGCATGTAACTAGTGGTCGACAACTTTTAGAGAAGAGAACTCAGAGGATGTGGAGGAGTATCCACAAGAGCAAAAAATAATGATTTTTCATGCTTTGACCTCACTGAATGGAAAGGGACATGCATATCCAGGTGGTAACCTACCTAATGTTGTAAATAATTAATGAATAATTGATTTGTTACTTATTGCATAATGGCTAGCGTTGAATATCAATACACACGCAAATATACATACACACACATGTATACATACATACATACATATATACACACAAACACACACACATATATACATACATACATATATTTCATATTTTTGAACTATACTTTTATAAGAAAACAAAAACAAATATTTAAAACTTATTCTTTATATATTGTAGTGGTTGAATGTGTATTTGCAAACAAGTACCAACACGGTCTAGTTACTATAGCACTTTCTAATAATAAACGTGGTTTGTAAATTATATATTGGACATATGATAAGCGGCGATAAAGAATTCTATTGAGTGATATTATAGCAAAAAAGGAGTTACAATCTCGACTAATTACTATAAAGGAGGAGATGTAACGTTTCCAGGCTCTAGCAATGGAAACCTGTTAACAATCTGACACAAAGAATCAACAGATCGAGGATGATCATGAGGTACGTTATCAATAGATTAAGGAGGAGCATGTGACACACCGTCAGAACATTGCAGAAGAGTGGCGCAATGTCCATTTGTAGTGTATTCAAGATGAACATCAACATTATAGCAAAAAGTGTAAAGAGTTTGAGCTTTACTCTATGAACTGGTCAAACAGAAATTGTCACGGTCATCTTTTCATTGATTCATGGCATCTTCTTACCTTGTGGGATGATACGATTGATATGTTATTGGTATGCATGTTGACGCTTTGTCTTTAAACCTGTATTTTTGCATAGGAGTTGAAACGTATATGTTTTGACTTGTACTTTGGATATTTTATCATTTGTTGGTTACAGTTTGTTTGGTTTCTTTCTATTATGTTTAATAATATTCATTTATTGATGCATATATTATTACATCTTTATTGGCACAGTCTATGAAAATTTATGGGTAATGTAATATTCCAGAGTAATGGATATATTATTTGATTGTTCGAGTAAAACAAGTAGAATAAATTATATAATCAATAACAATTTTTGGATTTGTGATGTAATATTTAATGTATACATTTTAATCTATAAGTAATTTCATATGATAAATCAATGGAACTTCCACGATTTGTGTATAACAAATTGCAATGGACTGGCGATGGATTCATTATTAACTAAAAAATCTAAATTTTGTCATTATACTATGACAAATACGCGACAGATATATAGTATAATTTTTTACCATAAAGTTGACAAAAATAAATTTCATTACTGGCAAATCTGTTGCAGTATATTGATTTTCTATTGCTTTTTAGTATGTGGCGGATCAATCATGCATAGTTTGAAGAACGATGTTATTAGTCCATTATGGATTAAGGATAAAGGATTTTTTTTGTCGCTAAATCATACTTTTCTTGTAGTGTGGTCAAACATAATGCGAGAATGAATAAGATAATGAACAAAGATAAACAAATGTAAATTTGGTAAGGAATGAAAATAAAAACTTAAACAAAATTGCATTTAACAGAATCCACGTAAAATTATAAATATATAATGTAATATGGAATTTAGCAGGTACCACGCCATAGTTGACATCAACTCTACATAAAACTAATACACGAAAAACTTGAGATCTAAAAGAATTAAACAAAGAGCAAAAAAAATTGAATATAAAATTGCATTTAAAAATCGATGTTAAATCATAGTTGAAATTATTTGAAAAGTCGCATCTAAGAATCATCATTGTTGAATTTTCCATTATTTCGAGTAACTATTGGAAAAGGGAGACTATGGCTAGATGAAGAAATATGGTAAGTAGGAGGATGAACGTATCTCGATATTTCAAAAATATATAACTTAAGGTTAAAAACGAAGCATATATTTTAATTATAGTAGACCTGCACTAGAAAAATGAAGCAAAAATGTATAGTATGCATAAACTGAAAATCTATGTGGATCGTATAGAATATATAGTATACGATTAGTACATGTATGATAGTATGAACCGCATAGAATAATAATGCAGGTAAAATTAAAAGTAATCACACCAGAATTTTTTTACTGGCTCGGACCTCCCGTCCTACGTCTGGCCCTGAAGTTCCCCTTCGAAAATGCACTAACGAATTGCCCTCACTTCGCCTGGAGGAATTGGCTTTTATACAAGAGTATTTCTTTGACAAGTGCATGTTCTACGTAACACTAATTTTAATTACAAGTACAACTTCTTTCTATAATAACCTTTGAGTAGTATGTAATTTTAAGCTTTGATATAAGAAAGAGATAAAAGTATGCTTTTTAGTACTTTAAGAAATCAAGGAGATCGTAGAAATTTTAGAAAATAAAGTGAAAAGCGTTAAGAATATCAAGTTCGTTTTACTTTTCAAATTCGTGTTTATTTATATATGTTGAAGAGTGAGTTTGAGAAGTAACGACCTTTGGTTCATTCTATTTCAGTCCAAGAGTTGCAATGTTTGAGGAGGAAGAGTTTTGACTAAAGATAGAGGATGCACTCTTCGATTGAAGAAGATGTCTGTTTGGAAGTGCTGGTCGTTACCCAGTCAGACGTCTGGCCATTTATGTCAGAAGTCTGGTATGTTTAAAATTTTGAACATAAAATATTGCCAGACGTCTGAGTACATACGTCAGACATCTGACACATGTATAGCCTGTTAAATTCTCATCTTGAGTATGTAAAAACCTTTTAAATAATTTGTATGTGCATATGCTTGTAAAGATTTCATAAGGAAATGGTATATATCATCTATGTAAGACAATAAGAGAATGTACTATTATTTCTTAATATAATGATCCGTGTGTCTGTCTCTAAGTCTTGGTCGTGAAAGTCTACACGCATATGGATGGTATATGTATGTAACGGCCCGCCTTTTCGCACACTTTAAACCGACACACGTGCCAATTCAAACCATACGGAAGGGCGGATTGTTATGGGGTAAATAAGAAAAAAAACAGAGAAGAAATAAAACAAAATAGAATCTCACAGCGGAAGGA
Organism: Allium cepa; assembly: GCA_030765085.1. Lineage (NCBI taxonomy): Eukaryota > Viridiplantae > Streptophyta > Magnoliopsida > Asparagales > Amaryllidaceae > Allium > Allium cepa. The sequence goes on along the minus strand of CM060937.1, from coordinate 689,203,589 downwards.
TAAAATATAATAATAAATATACAGTTCATAAACGGTTTACAAAACACTTGATTCTTCTTTACAAAATAAATATCAGAGTTACACATACCAATACAATCAATGCAGCGGAATAGAAAGAGTGTGGTGCAATACTATATATAAAATAATACTGATTCTTCGTCTTCGTCCTCCAAAGCTAAAATCTGCTATCCTGAAACGCTCGGACTGACCCGAGCGAATTTGAAAGGACAAAAACACTCGAGTCAGACTAGAATATCTTATGTGAGTTAAATAAACAGAAATAAATATGAGTGCAGTAACTCAAGAGATGCTCGGGATTTACATCTCCTAAGGATCCGTTAAACTATTTACTATGTAGTATATTGCGCTATTATAATAGTGTCTATTTATAAAATAAACTTACTTTTTAATAGCGTTAAGGGGTTACCCATATAGCCCTTAACACGTAATAGTCCCAGTAGTCCGTCCAATATCATAGTCCCTCCTGATCGGGAAGCCACCAGAGGATACCACACGGGCTACGGGAGAAAACCAAACTCGTACAAGGCGCGATAGGGTAGGTGACACGGCACAACTAGGCAATGCCAGGGTAGATATACCAATTGCTATCCAGGCTGATGGTAACGCGCAGCGCGCAGCTGCCGCCCACCTCGAACTAACTCCCCCAAAATCAAAATATAGAAGTGGCCACTGAATCAATCCAAGTCAAAGTATAATATCGAAGAGGAGCGTCCGATCAGAGGAATGACCTCATTGGCCTGAGAATCGCTCCTGTTTTAGCCACCTCATGCCAACTCACGGGAGTTGGGTCCACGTATTTACCTTACAGGAAACGTCGCCACCACCTACTTCATTCTGGAATCTCCACCGCGTACACGGTTAGTCAAAGTGGTTTTCGGTATCGACAGAGAGTATGTCCATATCCGATCCCGGTCTCTTTGCCAACCAATCGTTATTATAACACCGCGGTTATTTAAAAACAGTTTATACTTTAAAACCAGAATATAATCCATTTCAAAACCATAATATCTCGATATCATTTCTTCTTTTAAACCCAAACAATTCATTTTGATATTAATTTATAAAGACTCAAATCAATGATATCGTTTCCCAAATAAATTTTCCTTTCCAAAAATTATGTCACTTTTATTATTTAATATCCCATGTAACCAATATTTTGTTTGTAACTTTCAACATAATTCTTCGAAAATCCCTAGTATTTTAAAACCATTATTTTCAAAACTAAATGGTTTGGATATTCAACGGTATGCGAATTAAAAAGGTTTAACTTTACTGTTGCTTTATAAAGAAATAAATTACATGGCTTTCCAAATATTTCTTCTTTAAAAGTTAATCCAAAATCCAAAATATTACTTCAAGTCTCCAAAACCATTTCAATTTTATATATATTTATATCCATTTTGAGCATTAATATTTCAACTAAAGTTGGATTTTTTTTTATCCTTTCGAAATCAATATTCTATTAATTAATCTTGACCATTCACATAAAATCCATAATTAATAAGACTTCAATTTCTAGTAAAATATATATATATATATATATTTCCAAATTCAATTTTTACTAGAATATTCATTTCAAAATATTTTGGGAAAAATCCAATTATAAATATCATATCTTTAAAATTTCCAACTTAATATTTAAATATAGGATATAAATCATCAAACTCCATTTTCTTAATTTTCTTCCATTTTTAATAAAGAAATTTATTCACCTTTTTATTTCAAAATTTCAACTTCATATGCATATAAATATGGAAGAAAACATTTATTCAGTATAAAAATTTAAGATTTTTATAAACCGTATTCCATCCAAACCATAGAAATCACATTAAAATAGTTATATATAGACCGCGGTGCCTGTATATAATTTTCTATCCTATGGTCAAGTGATACGGATATTTATCATTTCAATCCGCAATTTAAAAATAAAACTTTGCGGTTTTATCATTTCAAACCACAATCCCGAATGAAATGTGAAATGTATGCTAACTTGCAGTTTAATGATATCCAAATAAACATCCATTCAACAACACATCCATAATCCAATCACAAAACATCCATCATCCAATCACAAACATCTATCAATAACAATATGTGTTTGGTAATATACAACAGGTAATAACTAGCAGTTTTCTTCAATTTAGATTTATCAACTATTTATCTAACAGTTTATATTCCCCAATAATTTATATAACTGTTAACTAGCAGTTCATATGCAACAATAATTTCTAACAGCCAATTAATACGCAATCAATCAATTTAATTAACAGCTAAATTAAAAAAATGCAATTCAACAGATATGGATGAAATAACCTGCCAAAAGCTCATAAATAAATTTCTATTCATTTCTAAAATTTATTTAACAAACATAAAAGCTTCTAGTAATTGTGAGTGGGTTAAAACACTCACCTTTTGAATTTAAATCGAATTTAAATTCAATTTAAACCCAAAAATTCGCCCGTCTCGGAATTCGTCCAAACCAGCATCATCGAGTCCGGAATTAAATTACGATCCTAACAAAAGAAACCGTACGTAAATCGGATATCGTGTGCGAGAGTTATGTCGAAAATTGCACTCGAATTCAAAATTAAAAATAGCAAAGAATGGTCCATATTTACACACCTCAATATGCATAGCCACGTCACTGCATCTTCTCCTTCACCCCCTGAACGTGCGCACGAGACCCTGCACCAGAAACGCGCACAACTCACATTCGAACCCAAATCGAAGATCTACGCCGATCTAACCGTTGAACTGCCAAACAAATTACATAGATGCGCTCCCCTCGGTTCCCTCTCCAAAACCCAGAAACCGTTTTCCGATCCGACGAAGTTTCGCGCGACGATGATGAACGGTTTTGGGGCTGTTTGAATTTATTCTGGATGAAAGACAGCTCCAATTGAAAAACGAATTTCACCAGTATATTACGCGTATCGAATACTTCAACATATATTTTTTCTGGAATTTTCTGAAATTTTTGAGTTTTGACTTTTGATTTTGAACTGTGGATGGATCTGGAATTGGATCTGAGATGTATACATTTGGGGAAGAGAAAAGAGTGAAGAAATGAACGTACAGCAAATGAAAAAGAAAGGAGCTAGGGTTTATAGATGTATATTTATAGATAGGCTAGAGGTAGGGTAGCTAGACTGGATACGCGAACGTGCGTGACAAACCATGGTCCAAAAAGCCCGCTATGCCTCCGGAGTCGGATTTGTTAAAACTATATATCAAAATAGGTGTTTTAAAATATTCTGAACGCAATGGAAAAAGTTTCGCGACCAAATTCGATCGTATGAAGAAGTTATGCTAAAAAAACAAAAATTTCACATTGATCTCAAAATGCGTAAATTTCGAGGCGTTTCAAGTCCGTATGATCAAACGACAAGTCCGATCGCTACGAAACTTGAAACATTATTATAATTCACCGTTACGGATCCGATGAAACTGGTTTCGTCGAAATCCGAGTCCGTGACAAAAATGGCTATTTTTAATATTTATTAAATAAATTAAAATTAATCATAAAATCCAAATTTTCTTTCAACTTTAAATATTGGCCAAATTTCATTACTTATATAATCCAATCAATTCCAAATAATTTAGCAAGCTTGGATGTGAATTAAAATTTATAAGTATATAAATTTCGCAGTGTTAACCTCTGCGTTTTCTTATTATTCGGGAATTATAAATTTATTCTCACAAATTACCTAATCTTATACTTATACACTCTCATCTTAAACCAAATTAAATAAATAACTTGATTTCCATCTCAACTTACTTTTAATTGCAGTTAACCCTTTTCACCGTAATTAAAATTCCAAATTATAAATAAATTTTTATTCCCATTCCCTTAATTTTCTTAACTATTTATTTATTCAAATTTTCAATATTCAACATAAATAGTTTGGTTAAGTTCATTTATTTACCTTCTTCCTATGATTCACAGTTATGGATGTCAATATGATGAAGTTTACATTAGTTAAGATTTCACTCAATTGTTCTCTAAGTCAAATGTTTACAGCTTTCATTTAACTTTAATAACGTACTAATTTACGTTAAATTGCATTTTTAAATGAAGTAATTACCATTCGTTGAATCAAATACTCAATTCATAAATAAAGTCTTGTTTTCAAAAAGTTATATCACAAATGGTCAACTAAAATTTGAATAAGCTTTACTAAATTCTATGGTATTAAATGTTGCAATAAATCCAAATTGCCATGTCTTAAATCCAAATTACTAATTAAGTCTTGATTCCTTTATTATTCCTTTGGTTTTCAAATAAGTTTTTATGATGAATGTGAATTCAAATGAACAATGGAAACCCATTCCCATTTGATTTCACTATTCCATTAAATATCTTCATATTCCAGCTAAATCAACTAACGTATGAATTAGCTATTTCAATCTTCATTAAATTGCGGTTTTTATACAATAGAAATTAAATCCCATTAACATATAAATAAAGGTTGATATCCATCTCTTTACATTATATCACACTTGTGCTTCTATTTAGCTTTGTATAAATGTATGAATGCGGAGTCTTGCCTATTAACGTATTAAATAAGCCTTAAAATCAATTAATGCCCCTCCTTAGTTTAACCTCTTTTTATCCGTATTTATTTTTAGAGTAACCCTTGGATTAAATTCCCAAATCACCAATTCAATTAATTATACCTTTCAATCCAAATGTAAATCTTCCACCTTTGAATTCTTATATTAAATGAATTTTATTCTAGGCAATATTTTTTTTTACAAATGTTTACTGATTCCACATTTATAGGTTTCTTAAATTTTACTCCATCTAAATGTGACACATTTTTATTTCATTTCAAACCAATATATATATTCATTCCTATTCAATATATATATTCATTCCTATTACTTTCATTTGGTTACTGCATTGAAATCTATTTATTAGCTAATACTACGTTACTATCATTAATTAAATTTTGGATTATATTCCAATTCCTATAACTAGGCCTTAAGTCACCATTTTACATAGTTTTAATTTAACGTTTATTTAAATCTTCGTTTATCGTTTAGAATTTCTACTAAATTGAAATGCACAACTTATGAACTTTAACCAATTTAGTCCACCTAATAAATTTTTCAAATGTTTGTGTGTATGTAATCCAATTCAGTTATTGTTACATTAATACCATTAAACCAACAAATTAAGACTTATAACTACAACACAACTTTCAGTTATTTTCAAATCTATGTCATATAACCTTTTAAATCTCTACCTGTAATTACAGTTACTATCTAACTCCTACATTCATCCTTTTAAAATCCTAAGACTTTAATTTTATACTGGATTAAATTAGCAAACATATAAATTAAATTTATAAAAATATCATAAATTTATCAGGTCGTTACAATGTATCTATATATATTGCATGCTAGTGATTGTATTGTTGTTGTCATCGAAATAATAGAATAGATGTTCTAACGTTCTCCCCCTTATTGATGATGACAACTATGAAATTCATTTTACAAGAAGCTCCCCCTGTCTTTTGTGATTTCTCCCTCGATCTCTATGTAGTATAAACTCTCTCCCCCTTTGTCATTATCGAAAAAGAGTATACGAAATAATATGAAGAATTATCACAACATCATAATGTTACTAATCATAATGTCAAAGTACTAAATCAAAATATCATAGTCAAACAAGTAGGAATTTGGAATAATATTGGTAAATAACTTATTGGTAGGAAAAACAGCCTCATTGATTCGAAGCATTGTCATTATAGTCGCTATGTTGCCATTGCGATTGATTATGATACTCGTTTTTCGCCTGAATAGAGAGTGCCCGAAAAGATTGATAGTGCTCGTATTGTTAGGCTTCCTGTGGTGGCCATGAAATGTCTTCACTTTCCTCAGTGTCCATACTGATTGGAGCTTTTCCAGGAGCATGGGTCTATAAAGGTTCTTTGACTGTTCGAGATGTTGATGTATGTGCATGAGGTGCTTAGTGTGGTGTAGGAGACGGAGATGATGAAGATCGTGAAGAAGATCGTCCGTGAGCCTTTCTTATAACCTTTTCCCAGTAGAGATGGCCTTTTCTAAAGTCTTTTCTACCTTTGTCATTCGCGTAGAAAAAGATCATTTGAGGTGGAAAATTTTCTTATCCAAGACCTTTTCATTCAGAGATAGGATGCACTGGTTGTGAAGTGTAACACCTCTAATACTTTCTCCTTGTCCTGCTCCAGTTCGAGCCTCTTGAATTTCGGAATCAGAGTGATAACCTTTTGATTCAGAAGGTTCTGATGTAGAGGTAGGTCGTATTGGAGTAGATTGTTGGTGTTGTGGTTGTTGGTGCTCGAAAAAGGGTGTAATACTTGGTGGATTTTTAGGAAGATGCATCAGAGATAGGAAACGAATTCCACTTTCCTTAACAGGAAGTTCTTCATATTGTGACAAGAATGAAGGCACGTTATGCGCTCGAAGAATTCGCATAATATATGGTGCGTGGATGATTGTTTGACGAACTAGGTCCAAAAGCTTTTAATTTGGTCAAAAATATATTGATCCCAATTTACCTTTGCATGGCCGAAAATAGCATATAATGCTTTGTGGTCATGGTCATACACTTGCTCATGAATACCTAATCTAGGGAGTACGGTATTGATAAGCATGCAGTTAAGTACTCTAGCTTTTGGATGATAAATGAATGGTGATAATTTTCTCATTTCATCTTCCCAAATGATGTGTGTAATTGCATCTTTTGGCATGTGTCTCATATCATGAATAACTTGCAATCTAATTCCTATATATGAGCACTGTAATATTTGCCCAAGCATTTCAACATTGAATTTGATAACTTCCCCATAAACTCTTGTCCAAATCCAATTTTCCGGATCAGATGGACTCCAAATAGGAATTGAACATAAATTTATGAAGAATAAGAATACCGCTAGTTGATCAATTTGGCCGAAGTTAGAATAATAATTTATGAGATAGCGAATCTTAGCATCACTCACCAAATCAACGATTTCGTAATTTAAGAATCTTCGGAGTGGAAAAAATGTACCACAATTTATCCTTTTCTTTTCCAATCCCTGAAGTCATTGTTTTCCATCTTATTCTACCATCCAATCATTGATGATTTTGTCTGTGACAAATTGCTAAGAAGGTGGTTGAGAGCTGGAGCCTTGGCCTGTCTTCTTGCATTTGGGAAAGGGTTTCTTGGATTTGGTGCCATTGATTTGAAGTTTTGAATGAAAGAAAACAAATTGGTTTGGGGTTTAGGGTTTTGTTGTAGGGTAAGGAGAAAACTGTAAAAAAAATGTAAGAGATTATTTATAGGGGTGGCTGAAATGGTGACTACGGAGCACGGTTAGGCATCTGTAGTTTTAATCAGACATATGGTCTTATAGGTAATTTTAAAACAGAGACTTGATGCAGACGTCTGAAAATAAAATCAGACGTCTGTGCTGAGTTAGTCAATTTTCCAAAGACTTGATCTAGATGTCTAGAGGAACTAGCAGACGTCTGAGCTGAAACGTAAAAGTTTTTTAGGATTATAGGCGATGTCTGTTCGAAATACCAGACGTTTGTTTGGTCTAAAAAATGTTATTATTATTAATATTTTATATAAAAATATACACAAATCATAAGCATGAATGAACATGCTTAGCATGATAAACTATAAATTATAATCTTGAATGGTTTGAACGTTATTATATCTATAATATATATATATATATACATATATATATATATATATATATATATATGAAATACAGTTTTTAGAAGAACAGTGTTACTTTTTCTCCCATGAATTTGGCTTCTCCTTTGTATCTTTTTTTAATGGTCGTAGTGGAGACCAAGAAGGAGGTACTGAACTGAATTGGGCTTCAGATGTTCTTTCTCCCTATAGTTTACGTGGAGTTATTCGATGAGCATGTGGAGGAGTTTCGATCACACGAAGAGATCGTACATGCACACAATCCGTTGTAGGAGAATATCCACATGTTGCAAGAATGCATTTTTAAAAAGCTTAGATGAGCTCCTTGGTTTCATTGTGCATACTACATTTCATTTTGAACGTTCGTCATTTCTTTTTGATATTGGTGAACTTTGTCAATTTTGTCGTAAAGAGAAGCATTTTCTAGATTAATACCATATTTGGTCTTTTTTCTTTTGGAGAATAGCCGGTATGGTACACAGGAGTAGTAGTAGGAACAATGTGTGTGGAAAGAGGGGATTTTGGTGTTGTTTTGGTAGGAGATGTATATGAACTGTCGGAAAAAGGAGAGGAGAAATCAATGGCTTAATAAGTCAAATCGTTATTAGATGACATTATATATAAAAGTTTTAATGTTTTTTAGAGAGTGAAAGATTATATTGTTAAAAAAAATTATCTTTGAGATATATATAAGTTTCTCAATTTCTAATTAAGGAAGAAAGTTATTTTTACTTAACTTAATTCATGGTTAAAAATTATATGTATTAAAAACAATTTGTGGTGTTTAGAAGGTTACAAAACGAAAGGTGAAGAAGGTTTTTTGTTCGCTTTCTTTTTTGAGTAACCATTTAGGATAGTATAGTTTAGTTTATTAATTCATTATATGAACAAATTCCTAAATTTCGCCTTTGTTTTACAAACGATTGCTCATTTAATGGTTTGGTGAATATATCGGCAATTTGGTTGTCGCCATTAATATATTCAAGGGTGATAATTCCTTTTTCGACATTTTCCCTAAGAACATGGTGTCATATATCTATATGTTTAGTTCAAGAATGGTTAACTGGATTTTTAGATAAATTGGTAGCACTAGTATTGTCGCAGTATATCGGCGATTTTTCAATTATTTTACCAAAATCTCTAAGTAATTGTTGCATGTAGATTACTTGAGCATAAGATATGGCAGCAGAGATATATTCTGCGTCACATGTCGACAGTGAAACACAATTTTTCTTTTGCTAAACCATGAAAATAAAGAATGACTGATAAAATGGCAAGTGCCACTTGTACTTTTTCTATCTTTTTTACATCCTCTATGGTCTGCATCGCTATATGATACGAGTTGGAAAGTCATACCTTTAGGATAAATTAGCCGTAATCTATGGTGTTAGTTAAGTAACGTAAAATTCGCTTGGCTGCTCGATGATGTGATTCCTTAGGTTGAGCTTGAATGCGAGCGCATGGAAACATTCATCATTATATGGGGTCTACTAGTTGTTAAGTATAATAAACAGCCGATCGTACTACGATAAGATTTTTGATCATACTCTTTTCCCTTTTCATCTTTGTCTATATATAAATTTGTGCTCATAGGAGTTGGTTTAATGGTGGTGTCCTCCATTCTGAAACGTTTAAGAAAATCTTTACAATACTTTTCTTGATTTATAAAAATACCATTGTCCAATTGTTTTATATATAATCCAAGAAAAAAATTTAATCCGCCCATGTGTGACATTTCAAACACATTTTTCATTATTTTAGAAAATTCATTACATAAAATTTCATTAGTTGATCCAAATATGATGCCGAACATATATTTGTACAACTACATGTCATTATTTTTATATTTTATAAATAGTGTGGCGTCTATTTTGCCTATTTGAAATCCTGAATTTTGTAGATGAATTTTTAGTCGATCGTACAAAGCACGTGGTGTTTGTTTTAAGCCTTATAAAGCTTTTATGAGTTTAAAAAAATGATCTGGATATTATTCATGAATAAATAATGGCGGTTGTTCTACAAAAACTTTTTCGTTCATAAAATCATTCAAGAAGGTGATCTTAACGTCCATTTAAAATAATTTAAAGTTGTGATGACACGTAAAAGCAAGTAGAGTATGAATTGCTTCGAGATGAGCTACAGAAGAAAATATCTCTTCGTAATCAATTTCCTCTTCTTGGTTGTAACCTTGAGCCACTAATCTTGCTTTGTTACGAATAATATTTCCATTTTCATCTTTTTTTTGAAAACCCATTTTGTTCCTATTACATATTGATCTGTTGGTCTAGGAACTAGTTCCCATACACTATTAAGTTAAAATTGATTTAATTCGTCTTGCCTTGCTAAGTTCTCAGAATCATCTTCTGACGTCTCTTTATAATATTTAGGTTCTGTATTTAAGATAAAAGCAAAGCGACTCATTTGATTTAATATATCTCTAGTGACTTGAGAATTTAAATCTCCAATTATATTTTCCAAAGGATGATTTTTTAATATTTGTATGGGTGATCTTAAAACATTTTAATTATTATCAAAGGATGAATTATTCATATTACCTGTATTTTCAATTTGATTTTGAGTTAAAATTTCATCTTTTTCTTCTTTAATAGTTTGTTGGAAATTTTCATTAAAAGACACATGTAAGCTTTCTTTTATAATATTTGTTCGTTTATTATAAATTCTATAGGCTTTACTACGTTCTGAATAACCAAAAAAAATTCCTTTGTCAGCTTTAGGGTCAAATTTTCCAAGATTATCTTTAGTATTTAAAATAAAACATTTTGACCCAAAAGTTTTCAAATATAAAACTTTTGGTTTCTTTCCATATAATATTTTATAACATGTATTTTTAGTCATAGGCCGAAGTGTGACACGATTTAATACATAACAGGCAGTGGTAGTAGCTTCAGCCCAAAAATGTTTGGGCAGGTTACTACTATTTAGTAGTGTTCATGCACATTCTTGTAAAGTTCAGTTTTCCTTTCAACCACACTATTTTGCTGTGATGTTTGTGGAACTGAAAAAATACGACTAATTCCTTTTTTATTACAAAAATTAGTGAAAATTTCATTGTCGAATTCTCCTCCATGATCACTACATATATTTTTAATTTTTAAATCCATTAAGTTAGTAATCTATTTTGCAAAGATTTTGAACATTCCAAAAGTGTCACTTTTATGTATTAAAAATAATGTCCAATTATATCTTGAAAAATCATCTACAATTACAAACACATATTTCTTATGATTTATTGATCGTACTTGGGTTGGTCCAAATAAATCAAAACAAAGTAATTCCAATGGTTGCTTAGTAGATATGTTATTTTTTGATTTGATAGAATTTTTCTTTAACTTGCCCATTTGACAAGCATCCCATAAAATTTTAATTTTATAGTTAATTTTGGGTAGACTTCTAAGTAGATCATGTTTTGCTAGTTTGTTAATATATTTAAAATTAACAAAAATGTTTATGCCAAATCCAAGGATCATCATGTTTTACGGCTAGACATAAATCCGGATTATTTTTTATGTTCATATTTAGGATATATATATATTGCGATTTCTATGTCCTTCAAAGAGTAAATTTTTGCTTTGATCGAGAATTTTACAGTTATCGTTTTCAATTTTTATTTCGAACCTTTTATCACACAACTAATTATACAAAGAAGATTATTAGGTTTTCTAGCTAATAAAACATTGGAAATGATAGGAGAGTTAGAGATACCAATATTGATGACTTCTCTAATGCCAATGACAAACCCTTTTGAATTATCGCCAAAGGTTACTGTGCTAACATCAATGTACTTTATATTTGATAGCATGTATGCATTTCCCGTCATGTGCTTGGAGCATCCACTATCTAATATCCATTTTTTTACTTTTTTATTTGGAAACCTGCAAAAAAATAAAAAAGTTTAAATTGGTACCCTTTTTACCTTATTGGGTCCAAAGTGTTAGTAGATGAGGGTAACCATACCCATGATGGTCTGGCTCCTTTTGAAATATAATTATTATTGTGAATCACTTCTTTCATAGAATTACCTATATATTTCTGTTTAATTAGGTTGTTATTTGTTTTTGGAACCTATATCTTAATCTTTTTTGAACTTGTGGTTAATTTCTTATTTCTGGATGAAGGGTTTTTATCTTAGTATAAATCTTATTATACTTTGTAATTTTTTTTATTCTCAAACCCTATTCCATTTTGATTTTTCAATGGCTTGGAAATTTTAATTAAATTCTCCAAATCTTGTTTTCCTTAGTTAAATTTTGTAACATTATTTGTAATTTTATCCAATTTGTTTTTAAGATTAGTAATTTTGGATTTTGAAGTATCTAGATTATCTTTTAAGATAATATGCTCACTAATAATTTCATTATTTTCTAGTTTAACTGTAATGATCCAATTTTAAGTAAAATTTAATTTAGTGATTAATATAAATCTTTAGATTAATTAGTGAAATAATTTGAATTTTTCCAAAACAAATAAGATAGGTATTTATTTATGTGTTTATATATATGGATAATAGATTATAAATAGAATTTGAATTTGAAATTTAAAAATAATTGGATTTAAAATTCTATGTTTAAAAAAACTAATAAAAAATTATTTTTCTACTTATAATAAATATATATATGTATGTATATATATACTTATATATATATATATTGATTTGGAAGTTGTATTTGGAATTCAACATAATAATTTTCAAAAGCTATTTAAAGTTAAATTCTATATTTTAAAACCAATATATATATATATATATATTTATTAATGTATAATTAAAATTTAAAATCATTTTCTTTAAGATTATATAAATATAAATAAGTATAAATATTAATTAAATACATATAAATTTACATGTGTAAGTATGTAACACAAAATTGAACAAGTGTTAAGTAAATTTAGCATGCAAATTTACAAGTGTAGAAATAATAACATGAAATTAATAAAGTGTCATGTTTAATTAATTTTCTTTCCATTTTTAAAAGTAATTTAAACATCATTATATATACATATCTACTTCTCCTATCTTACATTTTCAAAAAAAAATTATCAAACTAAAAATGTGCAAAACTTGAGAAAGAAAAAAACAAAAAAACTCTTTCAGATTCAAATCTGAAGCAAACAGCAACTCTTTCATAAACAAGATTCAAGCAATCTCAAACCTAAAAACAAACTAGGGGATAAAATTCAAAATAGTTCCAGATTTTAAAAATCAAGTTCAACTCATTATTAAATCAAAGCAAATTCATCTCAACCAAGATCTCAGAACTGAAGCAAAGATCATCAGATCAAATTTGCAGATCAACAACCAAAGTTTAGATCAAATCACTTTCCAATTTTCAGTTCAAAAGCAAAAATCATTTCCAGGTTCTTTGCTTTCAATTTACAGGCGAGTAAACCTTAACTTATAAACTAAATCATGTTTATATCTCTGTGCATGTAATGATTGATTGTAAAATAGCCTGAATGTCATTTGCATGGTTGAAGAAATACATTTATTTGGGAATATCAGATGAATGTCTGTGTACATGTATGTTTTTAGATTGATACGCCTCTGTTCTTGTTCAACAGGCCCAAGATCAATTCAAAAATCAAAATCTCTTCCCTCAAGCTCTTTCGAGTTATGATGTATAAAAGAAATATGTTTAGATTAACCAAATTATACTTTAAAAAATATCTTTAAGTGTGGTTAGCAAGTAGGTTTTGCTGAAAGAATAAAGAGCAGTTAAAATCAAATTAAGCTAGAAAGTTAATTGTTTAAATCTTGGATTTTGCCTATACCATCTGAGTTGTATTTAATAACTATGATTTTTAAAAATAAATCCCAGATTTTTAAGTGAGTAGCTGGGTAAAATTTACGAGATGAATGGGAAGTGAGTTTTTGTCGAATTTTGGCGATCGAGTAGATTTTGGACTTTGGGGTTTTGACCAGATAAGGATGAAGTAAATGGGAACAGGAAAAAAATGGAGCTATATTTTTCGGATCACCATAGTGGCGCGGCGAAGCCATATAAGGGTTTTAGGGCTTGGTTTGGTCGAGAATGTTTGTATGGCGATTGCGAGTTTGTCTTGCATCGAGTTGAACCGAAGCAGGGGGATTAGGAAGCGGATGGTTTGGCGAGTCTCCAGGCATGACGGCATGAATTCTGGTGATTGGGATTGGCAGCACGAGGCGTTTTTCGTGGATCAGTTCTTGGTGTTAGTGTGTTCAACATGCTCGATTTAGATTTCTAGGGCAACTCGAGGTTCTGGGTGGTCGGATTGTTAAGGGAGGTGGTCGACGACGTGTTGATGGTCGTGGCAAGGGTCGGAGTTGATCAGGTCGGAGATGCACGTGCACTTGTGCACGTTTGTGTCTGGTGTGGTTGTGGATCGGGGAAGAAAGGATGTGCCTGAGGGTTTAGCTCGGGAAAACGTGATTATGGCTCGAGTGTTGTATCGGGCTGATACGTGAGAGTAACATGTTACATAGTTTTAAAACTTAAACAAAAAAGAAAGAAAGAGGAGTGGCTCGGGTTTGTACTCGGGTAAATCTGCATTTGGCTCGGGTGGGAGCTTGAATTGTCTCGGGTATATGCTATAACAGTTTTAAATATAAAATAAATCAAGTTTTTAAAATTTAAATAAACCAACTTTTGAACTATTTTCTTAAATAATTTTTATTTATTTAGATAATTGGATAAGATAAGAGTTGTATAATTTATTTTTTTAACTTGAATTAATTAAGTTAATTCTCAAGTATATTTAAAATAAATTAAAAGGCTTAATTAAAGGGTTAATTAAGAAGATAATTTTTTAATTATTAATTAACTTAAAGATGTTAAGTTAATTTATAAGTCAATGACGAATTAATTCCAAAGGTTTATTAAATAAGATTTTAAAGATAAATGGTTTATCTTAAATAATGTTTTTAATTATTAATTAACTTAAAGGTCTTAAGTTAATTCATATGTTAATGATAAATTTCAAGGTTATTCAAATAAGATTTAAATGATGTAATTAATTAAGATAAAGGGTTTATCTTTAATCAATTAGGGTCTTGATTAATATAAGGATCATTAATTAATGTGATTAATTAAAGGATCATTAATTTGTTAATTAAGCAGGACTTAGAGGTAATTAATTTAATTTATTTGGTGATTAAATTAAATAAATTAGAAATTATATAATTGATTAGGAAAAATGGTTTATCTTAAAATTAATTAAGATCTTAAAGTAATTAAAGGATCATTAATTAGTAATTTAATGATAATTACTTAGTTAAAGGCTAATTCAGAAATAATTAAAGATTAACTAATTTTTAATTATAAGGTTAATTAATTAATGTAATTAATCAAAGAATAATTAATTAATTAAAGGTTAGTTAATTAGTGTAAGTAATTAAAGGATAATTACTTATAGGATAATTACTTAATGTAATTAATTAAAAGGTGAGTAATGAAAGGATAATTACTTAATGAAAGTAATTAGAGGATAATTAAATAATTAAAGGTTAATTATTTAATAATTAAAGGTTAGTTACTTAATAATTAAAGGTTAATTAATTAATTAATTAGAGGATAATTAATTAATGTAATTAATTTCAGGTTAATTAATTTATGTGATTAACTAAGGGAAAATTAATTAATTGAGGATGATTAATTAAGACGGATAATTAAGGATGATTAATTAATTTTCATTTATTAAAGTAATAACAAATGCTTTGTAATTAATTAATAATAATTAGACAGGGTTTGGTAATTTATTCACAAGTAATTTATTTGGTTTAAATTAATTGTAATCATGTGATTAATTAATCTTGCTTATTGTTAACGCTAAAAATTGAACGCTGACACCCCGGTGTGTGGAAGGTAATTGTGAAAGCACCACCCGTTGGTACGGAAACAAAATACAAGCAGAGAAATCACAGAGAAACTATAGAAGACACAATATTTATAGTGGTTCGGCTTAAGATCTAGCCTACGTCCACTTTAAAACTCTTTATTGCTGATTTGGTTACAATTCTTTACAACAATCTTCAATTACAACCCACTTAGACAAATAGCTCAAACTCTGATGTAGAAGAATCCTTCGAATGCATGGCGAATGAGTTAGATTTCCTCTTGAGATTTGTTGAAATGTCTTTGGTGATTGGAGTGATAGAAGTGTTGCTTGAATGTTGCTTAAAGTCGAGACAATGGCAGAGTAATGGCGTCCAGGAAGTCAGTCCAAAAGTCCCCTCTCTGTTGGAGTTATGGGCGTATTTATAGGCATCTTCGGAGTTAGGTCGTAACTCGTATACGACTCACGATGAGTCGTAACTCGTATACGCCTCATGATGAGTCGTAACTCCTATACGACTCATGGTAGGTCGCGGCCGATTTCCTGGGTTCATGGCTTGGCCCAGAGTTATGCACCCATCTGAATGAATGATACAAGTTCTAAGTCGTTCACGAGTTAACCAAATGCAGTTTCCTTTATGCTAGCATGAGTCGTACACGACTCATCATAGGTCGTAAGTCGTCAGCGATTCTTCTTACTATAGCGTGGTGTTGAACTTGTCTCCAAGTCTTAGGTCGTGAACAACTTATCTTTTGAGCCGTAGACTTCCTGTCGCGCCATCTTCTAACTCGTAAGATTGTTATCTCGTAGACTCTTTAACTCGTGGAGGCCTTAAGCCGTAGATCCTTATCTCGTAGACCTTTTAACTCGTAGAGTCTTTAACTCGTAGTGGCCTTAACTCGTAGATCTTTTAACTCGTAGATTCTTTAACTCGTAGATCCTTAACTCGTAGGTCGTTCAGCCCTTGAATGGTTAGGTCGTGAAGACCTTGAGTCGCACAGTTCTTGAGTCGTTGATCCACTGAGTCGGCCTGTCTCATGAACCGTTAACCCTCTTGAGTCGTTCCATTCCTCTAAGTCGCCTTGAACCTTAACTCGTTAAGTCGTGGCACTTCTTAGGTCGTCCAATCCTTGAGTCGTTAGGCTTATTGAGTCGTTAACCATATTAAGTCGGCAACCTTGTTAAGTCGGTAAGTCGTATACCGTTTTGGTCGGGGCGCTGCCCCGCACCCCGCCGGGGGCGCTGCCCCCTGGACCCCTGCGACCTGACCGGGCAGGTCGAACACCGTAGGCGGTGGCGTTGCCCCCGCACCCCCACCTAGGGGGGTTGGCACCCCCCCCCCCCCCCCCGGACCCCCCCTCCGTAGGGGATCTTATCTGAAAATTCATTCAACAGAACTTGCTTTATTGGGAGGTTAAATCGACCATCCTTCGAGATGAACTATCATTGGCTTCTCGGTCGATTTTTGATGTCACGGCCTTGCTGAAAAAGCAGAGTTAACACTTGCCCCTCGAAGTATACGCCTAGGGACTAGGTCGTGTGCTTCGATTCTTCTTAACTCGTGCTTTATTGAGCTGCTGAGCTTGTACTTAGGCAGCTTTACTTTGTTTTGTCCTGAAGCCTTTTGAACTTGACCAGAACTTGTTGCATCTCTTTATAGATTATTTTAACAACCTATTAAATGCAACATTTGCGGAAAAATGGGGCGAATATACTCATCACCGATTGCCCATATCGAGTGATGGATTAGATCAAAGAACTGATATTTTACGGTAAGTAAATTAGTATGGATTTGATGAAGTGTTGCGAATCAACTATCTTGAATGAAGTATCAACAAAAAATTTACACAGTTATAACTGCTATTTGCATTCATACTGCACTTATTTTCAAATAACAAGCCTCGAATTTTTCTGAATTGAGATATTTGCCAACCAGTATTATTTCGAGTATTACTTTATTAGCTTGTTATTCAAGTAGCTTTGCACAACACTTCACACGCTTTTAGGAAACGTGCACCTTTATTTTTCGAATACTCGGTTCTTTATGTAGAATGTCTTCTTGATAAGAAGAAATAGTGGAGCAAGCTGGATTTTTTCACTTCTGAGATTTTCAGAATTCGAGTTGTTGAGTGCTAATTTCGTTCTTTACTTTGTAGCATTCCCTTCTCTTTCCGAATATTTCAGTCATAAGTCAATTTTTAAAAGACTAAATGCTGTGGCGGTTAAAGAGAGGAGTGTTAAATTTCTGCTGAAAGACGAATTTTTGCACTTAATTCGGACCTTTTTCCCTCTTTTGATTGACTTGGCCTTATGATGCCCCTGATTTTCAAGCAGAGACTTCAGGTGCCCCAGCTTTCGCAGAGGAACTTGCATCTAGGAGACCTGCAAATGTGTGAATTTTTTTTTATAGTATGGAATGAGATGATTCTTCCTACTTGTACAGAATTTTGTCTGTATTTGAGAATGCAATTATTGCTCATTTTCATATAAGTTTTTCATTTTCTTTGCATAATACTGCGGTGAGCTTGTGGTCTTTTGCTTGGGTATTGCTTTGACTAATATAGCGATATTTTATTGTCCCTAGACCATAGCTTATTGTAATATTCTCCATTTTTGCGGAGATTTTGGAGGACAATTCTTCTGTTTTGAGAAGACTTGTACTCTTACTTTAGAGAATAACTCTTCCATTTTGAGAAAGCATGCACTCTTTCTTTAGAGAATAATTTTTCCATTTTTGAGGAAATATTATTCTTGCTCTGGTAGAGTGCGCCTTGTATTGGAGAAGCCTTTTCTCCTTTTTTTTTGTTGCGCCTCGCTGGAGGGCTTCGATTTGACATTTCAACTCTGGAGGAGTGGGCCTCCACAGAGATTGCACTTCATCTCCGGTGAAATGTGCCCCCGAAGAGGTCTTTATTCTCTGAAGGGTTGTGCCTTTGAGTACGGCTTTAGTTTAAGCTTCAAACATGGGAAGCGTGCCTCATTGGAGGACTTTAGTTTGTGCTTCAAACATGGGAAGCGTGCCTCATTGGAGGACTTTAGTTTGTACTTCAAACTTGGGAAGTGTGCCTCATTGGAGGACTTTAGTTTGCGCTTCAAACATGGGAAGCGTGCCTCATTGGAGGACTTTAGTTTGCACTTCAAACATGGGAAGCGTGCCTCATTGGAGGACTTGAGTTTGTACTTCAAACTTGGGAAGTATGCCTCATTGGAGGACTTTAGTTTGCGCTTCAAACATGGGAAGCGTGCCTCATTGGAGGACTTGAGTTTGCGCTTCAAACATGGGAAGCGTGCCTCATTGGAGGACTTGAGTTTGTACTTCAAACTTGAGAAGTGTGCCTCATTGGAGGACTTTAGTTTGCGCTTCAAACATGGGAAGCGTGCCTCATTGGAGGACTTTAGTTTGCGCTTCAAACATGGGAAGCGTGCCTCATTGGAGGACTTGAGTTTGTACTTCAAACTTGGGAAGTGTGCCTCATTGGAGGACTTTAGTTTGCGCTTCAAACATGGGAAGCGTGCCTCATTGGAGGACTTGAGTTTGCGCTTCAAACATGGGAAGCGTGCCTCATTGGAGGACTTGAGTTTGTACCTCAAACTTGGGAAGTGTGCCTCATTGGAGGACTTTAGTTTGCGCTTCAAACATGGGAAGCGTGCCTCATTGGAGGACTTGAGTTTGTACTTCAAACTTGGGAAGTGTGCCTCATTGGAGGACTTTAGTTTGCGCTTCAAACATGGGAAGCGTGCCTCATTGGAGGACTTGAGTTTGTACTTCAAACTTGGGAAGTGTGCCTCATTGGAGGACTTGTGCCTCCGAAGAGGGCTTGTGTGTTTTCTGTCTACTTGCCCATGCCTCTTCACCATCTGCTCCTTAGCGATTCCTCGTTATCATTTCCACAGCCATGTTCTTTTCTTTGCCAGTTATTTGTCTCTTTTCCAGAGAAATGCTCCTCATTGTTAAGTGAATCCATAGGGCAGACCCAAACTACCCGACTGGATGTCTGTTTGCACAAACGATCTTTGTCGGTTAGCGAGGGCCTGAAACCTCCGCGTTGGGAAGGTGCCCTTTTGGTTGTATCAACTATTCGTGAGGAACATTTCTTATGCAGGAATTCAATTTGGAACCTTTTTTGGCTTGACATTTATTTGCTCGATGACTTATAGGAATCGCTTTTCTTTGCGATGTGCTGACTAGGTAAGCTTTGTTTTGATTGCCTGCAATATTAAATCGACATTTTAGCAATATATTCAAGATATTTGGCATATCGAAATGAAACAGGTCTTTTATAGTAATAGAAAACACAAGATTTATAGTTCCTATATTTCATTTGCAATGTTTTTACAACGACTTTTAATATGAGAATGATAAATCCATTATTCTTTTACAAATTTGTAACAAAGCCTTAAAGTAAAACATGGATGCAACTCCATGCTGTCCCAAGCTTCTCGGGATCGAATCTCCGGTGTGAGAACAGGAACATTCTCTCCCTTCTGGACTTTTCTTAGAGCATGAGCGTATCCTTCCATCCTATCATGATTCCTGTCTGCCGGGTGAGGGACTCCCCTGAGTGGATGAGGATGGGTCATTCCTGTCTCTTTTGACATATTGCTGGAGTTTATTCTGTCTCAATAGTTCTTCAATCAAATTCCTTAAATGACGACATTCGTTGGTGTCATGACCAGGTTGGTTGTGGAATTGACAGAACCTCCCATTATGCATAGCATTTTTCCCAACCTTCAACTCAGGTGGCTTAGGATAATCAAAAGCATCCTTGGTTGCGAGAAAGATGTTCTCCAGAGTATCAGTTAAGAGAGTAAAGTCTGAAGGTTTAAAGCGGCGAGCTTTCTTCAAGTCTCTTTGCTTTTTTCCACCATCGTTCTTCCTCTTCTGTCCTCTAGATTCTCTTTTATCAGAATTAACACCGACATTCAAAATTTCGGCCTCGATTGCTCTTGAAGTCGCAGGAAAGCTTTCCAAACGCATAAATTCATCAGCCTTCTTATAGAATTTCTCAAGTGAGTTTGGCTCCTTCATTTTTAGCCATTTACCAAATTCACTCGATTTATCGATAGCCCGCATTAGATAAGTCAAAACCATCCTTGGCTCTACGTTCTCGACTTCAGCTAGGGCTATATTGAAACGATTTAAGAATGATCTGGTAGATTCTCCGGGGTTTTGTTCTAGACTAGAGAGGGACATTATATCCTTGGCTTTTGTAGCATATAGCCTGAACTGATCCTTGAACTTTCGTGTTAAGTCAGAGAATTGATCCACGGATCTAACTGGCAGCTTTGTGAACCAAAGTAAAGCCACTCCCTCTAAGTATACCGGAAAGTAACGGCACTTGATCTCATCTGTTGCTCTTGCCCCGGTCATATGCCAATCGTACTTGTAAAGGAATTGGTTAGGGTCACTTGTCCCTCGATAAGCTGGGATGGTAGGAGGTACAAATTTCTTGGGAAACTCTGCCTTTAAGATTTTTTCGGTGAACGGTGTCTTACTCGGGGCAAATCCCCAATCCTTTTCATCCTCTTGCCTTTGCATGCTTTCTTTCATAATTTGTCGGACCATTCCAGAAAGATACTCCTCATCATGTCGAGTCCTAGATCCACCAACCTCTGGAAGTGTTCGTTCAAAGGGGCTAGCAGCTCTTTCAGGAGCATTTCTTTCTTCAGCATCACGAATGTTGCCAGCCAAATTCCTTTCATTATCTGCCGGTTGGCGGTTTGCCCCAAGCAAATCGTTCAACCTATTCAGAATTAGGGCATTCTGGGCATTCTGAGCCTCAAATTGTGCATTTTGGGCATTGATTTGTTGGTTCAGCCCTAAAATTGCAGCATCCAGCTCTGGCTTTGTAACCCCGATAGCAGGAGTGGCTTGATTCGATATAGGGGAAGCGGAGGTTCCCTCTTGAATATTCCCAGATCTGACAGATCTACTCTTCCTTCCAGGAGCCATAATCTCGGATAGACTTCTGGTTTTCAAGGAAATTCTCTCTACAAACCTCTGTGAAGCAATGATGATAACTCGCCTGAGTTCAGTTCTCAGTGAAAGCACCAAAAATGTTAACGCTAAAAATTGAACGCTAACACCCCGGTGTGTGGAAGGTAATTGTGAAAGCACCACCCGTTGGTACGGGAACAAAATACAAGCAGAGAAATCACAGAGAAACTATAGAAGACACAATATTTATAGTGGTTCGGCTTAAGATCTAGCCTACGTCCACTTTAAAACTCTTTATTGCTGATTTGGTTACAATTCTTTACAACAATCTTCAATTACAACCCACTTAGACAAATAGCTCAAACTCTGATGTAGAAGAATCCTTCGAATGCATGGCGAATGAGTTAGATTTCCTCTTGAGATTTGTTGAAATGTCTTTGGTGATTGGAGTGATAGAAGTGTTGCTTGAATGTTGCTTAAAGTCGAGACAATGGCAGAGTAATGGCATCCAGGAAGTCAGTCCAAAAGTCCCCTCTCTGTTGGAGTTATGGGCGTATTTATAGGCATCTTCGGAGTTAGGTCGTAACTCGTATACGACTCACGATGAGTCGTAACTCGTATACGCCTCATGATGAGTCATAACTCGTATACGACTCATGGTAGGTCGCGGCCGATTTCCTGGGTTCATGGCTTGGCCCAGAGTTATGCACCCATCTGAATGAATGATACAAGTTCTAAGTCGTTCACGAGTTAACCAAATGCAGTTTCCTTTATGCTAGCATGAGTCGTACACGACTCATCATAGGTCGTAAGTCGTCAGCGATTCTTCTTACTATAGCGTGGTGTTGAACTTGTCTCCAAGTCTTAGGTCGTGAACAACTTATCTTTTGAGCCATAGACTTCCTGTCGCGCCATCTTCTAACTCGTAAGATTGTTATCTCGTAGACTCTTTAACTCGTGGAGGCCTTAAGCCGTAGATCCTTATCTCGTAGACCTTTTAACTCGTAGAGTCTTTAACTCGTAGTGGCCTTAACTCGTAGATCTTTTAACTCGTAGATTCTTTAACTCGTAGATCCTTAACTCGTAGGTCGTTCAGCCCTTGAATGGTTAGGTCGTGAAGACCTTGAGTCGCACAGTTCTTGAGTCGTTGATCCACTGAGTCGGCCTGTCTCATGAACCGTTAACCCTCTTGAGTCGTTCCATTCCTCTAAGTCGCCTTGAACCTTAACTCGTTAAGTCGTGGCACTTCTTAGGTCGTCCAATCCTTGATTCGTTAGGCTTATTGAGTCGTTAACCATATTAAGTCGGCAACCTTGTTAAGTCGGTAAGTCGTATACCATTTTGGTCGGGGCGCTGCCCCGCACCCCGCCGGGGGCGCTGCCCCCTGGACCCCTGCGACCTGACCGGGCAGGTCGAACACCGTAGGCGGTGGCGTTGCCCCCGCACCCCCACCTAGGGGGGTTGGCACCCCCCCCCCCCCCGGACCCCCCCTCCGTAGGGGATCTTATCTGAAAATTCATTCAACAGAACTTGCTTTATTGGGAGGTTAAATCGACCATCCTTCGAGATGAACTATCATTGGCTTCTCGGTCGATTTTTGATGTCACGGCCTTGCTGAAAAAGCAGAGTTAACACTTATGGTTGATTGGATTATATTGAGTGCCTTGAATTGTTTGATGTCTCTGATATGTGATGTTCTGTGATATGAATTGCTTTGGATTGAGCTGTGATAATATAAGTTATCTATCTGTGATTGATTTGCTGTATGAATGTGAACTTTTGAATTGAATTAAAATTATTTACTTAAATAACTTGGCCAGTAAGACGGCATTTGAATTTCGATGCGGTTGGGGGTCGGATTCCAAATGGTTATCCGAAAACCACATCGAATCTTAAGGTGGAACTTTTGTTTAACAGATACAAAAATGGAAACTTGTTGTGACTGTATCCACATGTTTTTAAAATAAGCGGTCATTATTTGGATCGGCCAGGAGAGGACATTAAGTCATAAAACCCATTCTAAATAATGATACGACGAAAGGGGATGGCATTTGGAGACGGTGGTTAAAGACTGGGTATTCTCGAAAATGAAAGGATTACCTGTTGAATGTCTCCGCACCAAGTTGTTCCGGTATAGTGATTTAGATTACCCTATGTGATAGAGTGACCGGACATGATTAGGGGATATCCAGATTTGCAAGGACTTTTCCTTAATTAGACGAAGTTCCTTCGGTTCCATTCAGACCTAGGATAGACTTGTATAGATGTATGTCTGACGTTACACTTTGAGATGTAAAGATGGTTTCTATCAAATACATTTCTATTTGGAAGCAGAGAATTTATTCTTTCAGTTAACACCTATCTCTGAGACGTACGAGCTCAAAGGTTATGTAGTTAATGGTCATTAGTGATATATTCCCAATTTGGTAATGTGGCATGCTAAGTGCTGATCATTGGTTGATCGAAGCATGGCTTTTGTGAAAAGCGTAACTTTGTGGGATGAGACTTCATCGAACCTGACACCCCGAGAAATGGTCGAAACAAAAAGGATGCGGCAAGGTTATGGGGGTGGTGCCCCTCAGGGTATGTGCATTTCCTTCTGGATAAAAAGTGGTGTCAGGGTGTGGAGCCTAGATGTTTTACTTATGTGGTTGTTGGAAGTTGTGTGATGGCGCCTCGGTAAAGGTCGGTTACGATCGAGGGATGGCATACTTATGACAATTAGTTACCTAGTTACAGAGCTAACCCGGCCTTGTATTGGCAGAGATCCGGTTAGGTTCTCGAGGCGTCCCTCTAGAGGTGTACCCATTCGGAAAGGAAGTACCTTAGCCTTGAACATTTGTTGGAAATCCAAACAATCAATACGAGCCCTGTACAGTTTTAGTTGTAGAACCTGCCATTTAGCATGGTAGCTATAGTAGGCATACTATAATGGTTGTATGCTGGCTAAGATTAATATTATACTTTCAAAAAAAATTCCACGCTATGCACTAATAATAATATCAAAAGGATTTTCATGTATCAAGCATGCTTGACTGCTATGAGCAGAAATCTCCCCCAAGTGTGCGATTGCATTGTGTGTGCCGGGAGACCTTATGGTAGTTTCATTTTCCAAAAAGCATAATGGATTTCTTTTATTTCTTTTTGTGATTTCTTTTTGTACAAACAACTGTTTTATGTCTGCTCACACCGGTCCCATGATTGACTCGGAGCTTATTGTTCGCTTTTCTAAACTCTGGGTGCCCATAATTTTCCACACGGGCAGCGTAGATTCAGGATTATCAGTAAGTTCTGGAGCTAGTTTAGATTGTATATTTTGGATGTCTTTGAAGTCTATGGGTTTGGGTTTGCATTTTCTTTATTGCAGCATGATAGCTTTTGATTTTCAACTTTCGGTTTGGAGTTTTGGAGCTTTGGCAATGAAGATGCAGTATGTTGGATCTCTCTCTCTCTCTTAAAGACCCTGTTGATGGTTGTAAAGCTAGACAGTCACATTTGTTGTCATTTTTCCGCTGTTTTCTTTTCTGCTGTAGATAATTTTGGCTCTGATATTGTTGGACATTTGTTGTATCATGCTGTGTCCATATTGTATATCAATAAATTCTTCTTTGTTTCCACTGTGTTATTTTCACCTAATGTGTTATAAGCTCCAACGAGCAGGACTCAACGTTTGAATCTACGACATTCTTATACGGGTGATGTATTGGATGCCGATTTTCGAGTGTCGGGCTCTGGGTCATCCCATCTAGTATTAGAGCTGAAGGTTGAGTACGAACTTTAGCTTTGGAGTGTAACTCATTAGGTGACTCATAGAGATAGGGTTATAAATGCCCTAGAATGAGTATATTCCCTAAGATATCTTATCTGTATGCCTCAGACAGTTTTCTTACTATTCACTGATAGTGAGAATGAGTACAAGAAGAGGACGAGGTAGGGGACAAGGGAGTTCCACTACAAATGGTCGAGACCCTACAATAACAACAATAGAAGGAGCAACTATTCCCATTAACCTCCTTTGATCATCATCCAATTTCAATCCTTTGATAGCTACCTGGAATCTCCAGGAAGAAGCTTTGGTATGGTGGGAGACCATTACTTTGGCCGAATCGGAAGAGGAGTTTACATGGATAGATTCAAGCAAGTATTTGAGCAGCATTATTTACCTTTCGCTAGTATTTCCAGGATATATCAAGAAGATTACCTTGTTTCTTATTTATGATAAAAAAGTGTTAGAGTTCTATTCGACACTAGAGCCACATATAATTTTATTTCCCAACAAACCATAGAAGAGTTAAATCTTGAAACCGAATTTGTAGACGAACCTATTTGTGTAAAGAATCGGGTAGGAGGCCCTGCGAATCTTTGTTTACATTGTAGAAAGGTTCCTATTTCATATTTTCTTCATAAGTTCCTATCAGCCTTTTCGTTCTTGACTTTAATGAATTTGAAATTTTACTTGGAATGAATTGGTTAACGAAATATAAAGCTAAATTAAATTGTATCAATAGAAGATTTAGGTCAAAAAAAATTTGGAAATTTTTGTTGTGATTTCTTGTGAGGATCCAAGTCCAAAGAGGGATAAGCTAATGTATACTTTAGGATATCTCGACCCTAGTTTGGAATCCATACCTATTGTTCAAGAATTTCCTATCATATTTGAAGAATTTAAGTTTTTACCTCTGCATAGGGTAATCGAATTTAGAATCAACCTAGTTTCCAATGCCTGTTGAGTTGTGCATGCAAGTCGTAGGATGGTACCAAGGGAAAGAGTAGAGTTAGTTGAGAAAACCCAAGATTTACTGGAGAAAGGATTAATACGACCTAGTTGTTCCGTTTGGGGTTCAGGTGTAGTATTGTTGCCAAGTTCGATGGATCTTTGAGTCGGTGCGTAGATTATCGTGATCTTAATAAGTTAACCCTTAAGAATAAATTTCCTTTGCCTTGAATCGACGATCTGTTCGATCAATTGCATGGTGCTTGATTGTTTTCTTAGATGAATCTAGCCCAAGGATTCCATCATTTGAGAATTGTGGAAGATTGTATTCATTTGTCTATTTTTTTGAGGTCTCAATACATTCTACGAA
The DNA here is from genome assembly GCA_030765085.1 of Allium cepa. Classification (NCBI taxonomy): domain Eukaryota; kingdom Viridiplantae; phylum Streptophyta; class Magnoliopsida; order Asparagales; family Amaryllidaceae; genus Allium; species Allium cepa. Next base: position 689,177,026 of record CM060937.1, on the reverse strand, counting down.
TGGTTAGTTATGCCCTTTAGACTAACCAATGCCCCTGCATATTTCGTAGAACTGATGACCCGAGTATTTTGTGAAATATTGAATAAGTTTGTTCACGTATTTATTGTTGATATTTTGATTTGTTAAGCCAAATGTAGGATAGATATTCATCTTGATCTAGTAAGCCATTTCTTTATCTTTTCATGTGTTCATATGTTCTTTGTTTGTCTCCCTGTTTGTCAAATTTCGAGGACGAAATTTTCTCAAGGGGGAATTTGTAACGATCCCGTTTTTAAGTCAAATTTAATTTCGTGATTGATATAAATTTTCGGATTAATTTTTGAATTAATTTGAATTTTTCCATGTTTGTGTCAAAATTGGGCACAACACTCGTCGGAAGTTTTTGAAGAGATAATAAATGAAGAAAGTAAATTAAAATGTGGATTATCTAACAAAAACTCCAAATAACAGGAAGTAAATTGCACAAGAGATAACGATTTAGAGTGGTTCGGCGTATTGCCTACGTCCACTATGAAGTTTTGTTATTTTATTGCTTGATATTCAGAGAATACAACTTTTTTATGTCAAAATACAGCAAGTAGTAAGCCAAAATTCGAAATCAAAGGCAGCGGTGGTGCTCTGAAGCAATTCTAGCAGCGTCCGGGTGTGCTTTATCTCTAAAATTCTCCTATCCCTTTTCTGAATGGCCAGGGGCTCTATTTATAGGTGTAGAAGGCTGATATTTTGCCTAAAATCAGGGGAGAACGCTAGCACGTGTGGGGGGCCCACATGGCCGAATTCTGGAGATCCGAGCCCACTTTGGGATCGATTCGATCCTTGGTTCGAATCGATCAAAAAAGTGTCCAATCGTGATGAAACTTGGTGTGGACATTCTTCTATGTATATGCAAGTTCCTGTGAAAATTTCATAGCATTTGGATATGTAGATCTCGAGTTATGATCGATTCAAGATGGTTTGTTTCGCCCTATGGATTCGTTCGAATCGATATGGTTCGAATCCATAGGGTCGAATCCATGCTTCTGCACGTGAAGGTGATGACGTGGTGCGCGTGCTTCGGGTCAATCTTCCTTTTTCTCCGAGTTTTCTGGGTCATACCCTAGGTTTTAGCCGCGTTTACTTGGTGGATTCGAGATGTTGGATTCGAAGGTGTGCTTCCTTCGAATCGATGGAACCGGTACTCATTCGAATCGAATAAAATATGGTACTGTGGATCGATTTGAAGTTGTCTCGATGTGGGGATTCGAAGATAAGCAGGGAATGGAGTCGAAGCTCCCTCATTGCATGGATTTGAAGGACTCTTCCTTGACGGATTCGAAGGTGGAAGATGGTTTCATGGATTCGAACTAGGGTATACAAGTATGGATTCGACGCATGGCTATCTGAGGGTTTGCTCGATGGAGTCGAAGTAATGGTACTCCTCATGGATTCGGAGCAATATGCTTCTGATGGATTCGAACCAAATCATACGAGGGTGGATTCGAACCATTGCTATCTTGATGGATTCGAGGCACGACTACATCTCATAGGTTCGAACTAATGCAAGGATGATGGATTCGAACCCAAGGCTTGGTCCTGTTGGGTTCGAACCAGGGCTATTCCTTCCACTTTCCAATGGAGATGACTTGAGCATACGAACTCGGATTGTCTCGAAATTCGAAACGTTGGCTTCTATGGCTTTGCTTGACGTGCCTTAACAATTATAGCTCGATCCGGACTCGGGCAAAATTCATCGGTATTTGTGGTTATCCGGCAATCATCCAATGTCGAGGATGTGTGATCCCGTTTTTCCAGTCAACTCCTTGGTATCTCGGCCTTGCCAAAAGGCGGGATAACATTTGCCCCCCAAAGTACGTCTTGTGTAAACATGACGTGCTTTGAAAAGTTGCAGTCTCACGTTGGACAATCGGGACATGCTCTTCTGAAAGTTGTATTCTTTATTGCTGCAATTAACCGTCGTATGATTGTGATTTGACTGTTAGTCGTTGAAACCATGACGAGATGAACATTTGACCCCTGTAAATGTTAAAGATCAAGTGTTAGTCATACACATGTGCATATATGTACCACTTTGGTTTTGGTTAACGTTGCGCGATTGCCAGTCGTTGTCAGTTTGGTTTGTTATCATATTCTGCATCGGTCCTCTCCTGAACCGATCTTGAGATTCGAGTTGAGACACTGTTTTATGATTGTCTATAATCGTCCTCTTGTATCGATCTTCTCCTGGATCGTCATAAAAGGTAGACAAGTAATTTTTCAAATTGAAGCGATTCGTCCGTTCTCATCGGTGGATTTTGATGGATTCGAAGGCATGTAGGTTCGAAGCGACAGCTTTCGAACCCATGGTTCAATTGGTCTTCGTGCTTCGAATCGATTCGATTTTCAATCCAACCTTCGCTCGATGGCTCCTTCGAATCGATAATGCCTCGCATCGATCCTGCAGGGATGGATTCGAACGTGCAATGGATAGGAAGGCAATGGATTTGAAGCGATGTATAGACTCGGCCGTGTGATGGATTCGAAGCAACGGCTTGATGCTAGGATGGATTCGAACATAGTGGGTGATTGAGCGGTCGTTCGAATCGATGGAGCATGGCGAGTGACCGGTGGTAAAAGGTCAATACGACCGGGAGACGAAGAACCACAACTTATTTCTTGGACCCATATAAATACGCAAGGCCATCTTCACTTTCACCTTTTACTTTTTTGTCATTCACTGTAGCTATTTCTTCGACTCGACCCTTCAAAGTAGGAAACTACCATGTTTCTGCATGAATTGATAAAATTCCACCAAGTCTTTATTTGCAATCGAATCCATTCAGGTAACCAAGGGATCGATTCGAGCATAGGGAATAATAAAACTGGGGTTTCCAGCATCGATTCAATCCTTTCTTCTGAAAATCATGAAGGGTTGTGAGATCTGGAATGGGTCGACTCGATGGGCCTGAGGAACGAAACCATTCAATTCGTATCGATCGTAGAATGCTGTCTTGGAGGAACGTAGATATTGATGGACGCTATCTTCCTTCATGGCTTCGCATCGATCCAGGAATGAACAGTTCGAATCGATCTTGAATGCAAGGCTTCGAGTCGATGGTTGTAAAGGAAGAAGGGTCTCGTGCTGATCGATTCGAAGTAACGGTATTCTGATGGATTCGAAGGTGTTCAATATTGATCGATTCGAAGTTAAGCAGAGATCATGGATTCGAATTGCTTCTCTGTCCCAAGGCCTCATCGAGTCGAACTACACGGAGTCGGGGCGTATCGATTCGAAGTTCGTCAATTCGACTCGTATCGATTCGAAGTTCGTCGATTCGACTCGCATCGATTCGAGTCGATCGATTCGAACATCCTTGCTTCTGGGACTCCCACTCCTCTGATTTACTCCAACATCTGAACTACGACCAATTTCAAGTTGAACTTTAACGAACTCAGTGAACTTTAGCATACTTGACTCCGACGAGCTTCGGCCTTGCATAATCGAATTTGACTTGACCTCTCTTTTGGAGCTCGTCGATGGCACCATGACTTAACCAAAATATAATGATTTTATACTTGAATTGGTCAGTAGCATCTGGATGGCGTGGAAGTGACGGTCAGCGATGACGGTCATTTTCATTCCCAAATTCCAAAGTTTTGTCGTTCGGACATCTTGTTCCAACTTTTGAAATCTGCTTAAGTTATGCATAGCACTTGCACTGCACGACAAATTCATACACTTTACACTGGGGGAATGCATGGGCTTTTTATGTATTTAATGCCGCTTTCTGGGGAGTTAGTTAATTATGGAATCTTCGAGTTCTCAACAACAAGAAGTACAAAGCTCGCCTCCTCCAGTGCCTGAGATTCCGGAAATCCCTCCTGAAGTTATAGATCCGGCTCCGGATGAGTTGCCGGAGGCCATATTCATCGAAGATCCTGTCGATTCTGTCCAGTCCAATATCTCGGAGTCTCTGTTGGGCCGGATATGTTCGAAACATAACATATCCCTGGACGATGTTTTATTACCTAGTGCCAGTGACAGACCACATAACCCACCTGAAGGATATACTGCCTTTTACCGCCATGCCTGGGCGGCTGGATCTCTCCCTCCTTTTAACCAATATATCAGAGAGATGCTATCGTACTTAGGAATCGCTCCTTCACAACTCCATCCCAACAGGCATGCACTGCTTAATAGCGTCTTTGTCATATTTATGGATTGCCTTTTTCGCCCGCCAAGGCCAAACGAGATCAGACACATATTCAATTTCAAGAGTAGGGGTGATAGCCCGGCTTTCAATTTTCTAGAAGCGGTCAGAAACTGTCAGGTTGTGACTGGGGCCTGGACCAGGCTTAGCTATTTCAAGAATGAGTGGTTTTTTGTTCGATGCAACCCAGGGTTTGCCACGAGATGGTTATCCAGACGTAAGTATCATAAGTCATCTTTGAATGGCCACTCTTAATACTTGTACTAATACTCTGTTACTCTTACAGCCATCAGTTCGAGACCTACCGGTGGGCATTATAGAGGCATCGTTCAAAGCTTGCAAAGGGTCCCAAGCGACTCGAGGCACATCGACTTGCTGTTGACCGATGATAACTTAAGGACACTGGGTTTGATTGGGATGAGCTAGAGTATTGTAATTGAAGGGTTGGCAAAATCGGCCTCGAGGAAGAAGAAGAAAGTGGCAAAAAGAAAACCTGGCATTGTGATAAGAGAAGCGAGCGATGATGAAAGAACGCCCACGGACATTGAGATAGCAGCCGACCTTTCCCGAATAGAAGAGGGTCAGAAAGGCAAGGCTGCTTTACCTAAGTTTAAGAGATGGAAGTCTGTAGTCGTAACCCGTTCCAAACCTGGGGTTACTGTCTCCGGCGCCTCTCCTCGCCAGTCCGGAGACTTTTTCACAGGGTTGGACGATATTCCCATTCCGGACTATGTATCTCTCCATCACGGGTCCGGGTTGGAAGAGCTCCGGGGAGCGCTTGATATAAGCGAATCTTTACCCGTTAGTGTAATCGACGCTTCTGGTTGGTCGGGGGGTTTGCGCATTTATACACTTTTCACAACACTTCACGACTTCCACATGCATTGTAGTGCTTTTTCTTGGTACTTAACTGAATTGTTTCTTCTTTACAGGTGCCATGTCGGATCGTCCTTCTACACTTGATAGACTTCGGCGAGTGCATCATTCTTCATCTTATTACGAATCTCGCCGTAGGGATTCTGACCGTGATCGTGAACGGAGGCATTATGAGCAAGAGCATCGTGAAAGGGACCATTCTCGATATTTTTCTAGCCAGGAGCGTTCTGATAGGGACCGAAGGTACCATTCACCCTCTCGTTCTCCTCCGCCACCCAGAAGCCAGGCACCTGCAGTTGAACCTTCACGACAACAGCCATCTCTACAGATCTCAAAACTTGGTCCACATCGTTCAAGGACTGATACGGCTACGACCGTAACTGTGGAGGAGGCCCCTCTCGAACCATCTGGTGAATGGGCTATAAGAATTGCTCAACTGAAGAAAGATTTTCCAGAAATATGCTTCGACGCTTATATCTTTCCACCCAATCTCAAAAGAATTCCCGAAGAGGCTGTGAACACCGCCCTCAGCTATACCCGTGATTTTTATGCTCAGTATAAAGAATGGTACAAGGCGGCTGTCAAAGCATCGAAAATAGCCTTCGAACGAGCCAAAATTATTGAGAAATTGGAAGCCGACTTGGCTCAGAAGAACCGCATTGTTGATATACTTCAGTCTGAAACGGAATCCTCTCGTAAGGCCGAGGTTGAGTCGCTGAAAAAGGTCGATGAGACATTAGCTGAGATGGCGAAGATGCAACAGGCGCATTGCACTTTAGTTGAAGATTTGGGCCATCGGTACAAAAATGTTGAGGCCGAGCGGGATGCGGCGGTCAAAGAACTTGAGGAATTAAAGGCTAAGTTTGCCGACTTGAACAAGGAAAAAGATGCTACTAACATGGCCGCACAAGAAGCGTGCGAGCAAGCCGTGTCTCTCCGAGCTGAGCGTGATGCGGCGGTTGCTAAAGTTGAAGCTGTGGAGGCAGAAGTGGAGGGGAGAGTTCAAACAGAGATATTCAGGGTAGAAGCCGAGTTTGATGAGCTTCTTGACACTTAAAATGCTAATGTGCTTAAGCACAGGAATCTCTCGTGGCTCGGAGATTATTCTACGCTTGTACTCAATGCTTGGAGAAAATTGGTGGAGAACAAGAAAGCATCTCTCCCTGAAAGTGCCGTGGATGAATTTGAACTCGAGTCTCGCTTGTTGAGCGAGGAGGAAAGGAAACTTATCCATGAAGCGATGATTTCTGCTGAGAGAGAGAGACTTGGTTTTCACCATGTCGAGACCGGCGAGGGTTCTGGAGCTGCACATTGTAGTGAGGATGTTTCAGTTGATGCCCCGACCTCGTCTGGAGTTACTGCTACAGTTGGTCCACATGTTGTTCCTGCTTATAACCCGGATCGACCGGAACTGTCTCTTGGTACAACTACCGTTTCCGAACTCGTCTCATCATCGAGCCGAGGCAAAGAAGGTATTTCAAATGTTCCTTAAGTGTTTTTAGAATGACGAACTTGAAACAGATCGTTTGACTAATTATTCTCATTTCTTTTCGACTAGTGACTGAAAGTGATGCGCCAGCACTTCCAGTACCACAAATTTCACAGCCAATGCAAGGAGCTGTCGTTACTGAGGCTATTACATCTACCGCCGTAACCGGCGAGATGGGAGAGGGGAGTTCAATGTCGTTTGATGTTCAGATGATTGAGGAACTTCTCAAGCAGCCCTGTGAACCTTTTACCGATCCTTCCTTTGTAATGGGTGGAGTCGCCCCAACTTTTAGCTCGTTTATGCCGACTATCAGTGTGTCCAGCGCTGCTCGATTTTCCCGAGAAGAAGAAATCCTTGCCAAAATAAGCGCTGAAATGGCTGCGGTGACGATGGTCGGTGGTTCCGGAAGTGATGTTGCTCCACCAAGCTTAACTCCTTTAATGGTTACTTCTCCCGCCGGCACAGCTATAACTTCTAGTGTCGAAGCTCCACCACCTGTTACGGCTTCTCTGCCTCCGGTTCGTCCTCACAAAAGGATCTCTATCCCTTCCAGCTCTGAGGAAGACGTTGATATTATGCCAGATCCTGAGGATGCTCCAAAGAAGGACAAAAAATCTCGCAGGAAGCCGGGTAGTGGGTCTACTCCGAAGAAGAGACCCCGGAAGAAGAAGGAGTGAACTTCTCGTTTTATCATGCGGTTGTGAAATGGCAATTCTTTTTACTTCTCCTTTTTTAGGCCGTGTATAAGTGTGGATTCGGCACCCACTTTATGGACTGTTTTTTGTTTTGTCATGTAATCAAACCCCTTTTTTGTTTGTTGATAAAATGAAAAACAACTCTTTTCTCTTTTGCTTAAGTATTGCGTTGATTAGCTCGTGCTCACATATGTCATAAGCCTTGAATACATGTCCACACTTTGGGGATTTAACACAATTTGCAATTAACAGTTCGGCCCATATTCTGGGAACTTATTAATTATCAATGTTTATGACTTAGTTCGCTCTCCGGGAACCTGTAATTGATGTTTATACCCCAATTCGCATTCCGGGAATTTGGAGTTAGTGATTTATACTCCGGTTCGCGCTCCGAGAACCAAGAGTCGGTGTTTATGCACCAACTCACATTCTGGGAGTTTAGAGATAGAGTTTTATATTCTGGCTCGCACTCCGGGAACCAAAGGTTGAAGTTTATACTTCAATTCGCACTCTGGGAATTTGGAGTTAGCTCACACTTTGGAAGCGATGAATTTATATCCCGGTTCGCGCTCTGAGAACCGAGAGTTGAAGTTTATACTCCAATTCGCACTCTGGGAATTTGGAGTTGGCTCACACTCTGGGAGCGATGGATTTATATCCCGGTTCGCGCTCCGGGAACCGAGAGTTGAAGTTTATACTCCAATTCGCACTCTGGGAATTTGGAGTTGGCTCACACTCTGGGAGTGATGGATTTATACTCCGATTCGCGCTCCGGGAACCGAGAGTTAAAGTTTATACTCCAATTCGCACTCTGGGAATTTGGAGTTGGAAGAGGGATTGTCGTGTATCAATCCCCGTTTATGTTGATGTAGTGTTCTGGCCCCGAGCTCGGGTTTCTCTTAGCGAGTGACCGGTCGTATCACAGTCACTCCCTATTTGAATAAATCCCACCGCGTGATGGAACTTAGCTCTCCGTGCATCGTGATATTGTACGTCATATTCAGTAAATCACAGCTCTGGCTCGAAGAGATGGCATTTTATTGCTGAAATGAGAAAATATGGCAAAGTCAGTTGCCTTATTACAAATTTAAATCTCGAAATGCTAGAATAAAATGCTAAGGGATAAATTGACAGAAAATAAATAAGTAAAGTCTTTTATATATAGTAGCGATGAAGACTTTCGCTATTCTAAGCCCTCGGCAAAGTAAGACCGTCAACGGTCGATAATTTGAGCGTGCCATCTCCGAGATTTTGTGAAATCACATACGGCCCTTCCCAATTTTGCTTCATATGCGAAGGAACCGGATAGATCCTTTTGAGTATGAGATCGCCGAGTTCGAAGGTTCGCGGACGGACCTTGGCATTGTACAGTCGGGCGACTTGACTTCGATATGCAGCTGCCCTCAAGTCAGCCTCTTCACGCTTCTCATCGAGCAAATCCAAAGATTCAGCGAGTAGTATGACATTCGTTTTCGGATCAAAATATGTTACACGATGAGAGTGCACTTCCATTTCGACTGGAATAACGGCTTCAGAGCTGTAAGATAGAGAAAACGGGGTATGACCGGTTGCAGTTTTATGAGTCGTTCGATAGGCCCATAATGCCATAGGAAGTTCGTCGACCCATTTACCCCCAGCTTTTTCCAGTCGCTTCTTTAGAATGGACTTGATAACTTTATTAACAGCTTCAACTTGACCATTTGCTTGAGGGTGCGCTACTGCAGAGAATTTCTTATGGATGTGGAATCGTTGACAGAAATTCTTGAATTCAGCACTGTCGAATTGGGTTCCGCTATCGGTGATGATAGTATGTAGGAGACCAAAACAGCAGATTATGTTACGTACTACAAAGTTGATTACTTTCTTTGTCGTAATTGTCGCAAGGGGTTCAGCTTCAGCCCATTTGGTAAAATAATCAACTGCGACGATGGCGTACTTCGCGCCACCTTTGGCCAGAGGCAATGTGCCAATGATATCTATTCCCCATACCGCAAATGGCCAAGGACTGACCATTTGGGTTATCTCAGTAGGCGGGGCTCTAGGAATTCGAGCGTGTTTCTGGCATTTGTCACATTTTCTAGCATAGCCTGTAGCATCGCGATTAACAGTAGGCCAATTATACCCATATCGAAGTATTTTCTTTGCAAGTGCTCGCCCCCCAGTGTGATCGCCACATTCTCCTTCGTGTACATCGTGTAACACTCGTTTGACTTCATCGTGGCGATACACCGGAGGAGAGGAACAGAGTATCCTCTCTGGTACATGACTCCATTTTGAATGACAAATCGCGAGGCCTTTCGTAGAACTTGTCTTTTCTCGCTTCGATGCTTGGGCAATACACCACGTTCGATATAATCTCGATAAGGAGTCATCCATGACTTCCTATTGGAGGTAACTTCAAATGTGAAATCGGTCTCCCTTCGATCAATGCTCGGGGAGGATAGGGTTTCAACCGGAATGACCCCCAATGGCTGAGCTTCACCCGTACTTGCTAACTTTGCCAACGAATCAGCTTTCTGATTGTGCTCTCGCGTATGTAGAAAATGGCATAGTAATCAAACTAATCGAGCATCTCCAGAACTCGGGTTAGATAAGTGGCCAATCTTCGGTCTTTGGCCTGATATTCCCCTCGAACCTGACATACTATCAACTGGGAATCACAGTAGATCTCTACAGCGATGATTTTCAGATCACGGGCAAGCTTTAGTCCGGTAAGTAGAGCTTCGTACTCGGCTTCATTGTTGGCTGCGCGGAACTCGAATTTTAAAGCATAACATATGGATCGTCCCTCGGGGGTTTCAAACACTACCCCAGCTCCTGAGCACCGATCGTTTGACGCACCATCGGTGTACAACTTCCAGATGTATTCGGGAGATTTGCTGGTCTTGGGCAAGTCTTCAAAAACAGTGAATTCGGCTATAAAATCTGCTAGGACTTGACCGTGAATGGCTCTTCTTGGAGTATAAGTGATGTCGAATTGACTCAGTTCGATGTTCCATTTTAGTAACCTACCAGACATCTCAGGCCGCGTGAGGACCTATCGTAACGGCTGATCGGTGTACACAGTAATAGGATGAGCCTGGAAATATGGACAGAGCTTCCTCGAGGCAATGACTAGGCAATATGCCAACTTTTCAAGCTTTGGGTAGTTTCTCTCGGCTCCGGTCAATCGTTTACTCACGTAGTAGACCGGTTTTTGCACTTGGTCCTCCTCCCGAATGAATGCAGCACTGATTGCATTTTCAGATACCGCCAGGTAGAGATATAACTGTTCATGATCTACAGGCTTTGAAAGGATTGGTGGTACGGAAAAATGTTGGATTAGCGATTGAAATGCGCCCTCACATTTGCAGTTCATTCGAAGTTTCGTTTCCCTTTTCGAATCAAATCGAAGAAGGGAATGCATTTGTCGGTCGACTTTGAGATAAACCTGCTCAGTGCTGCAACTTTCCCATTAAGACTCTGAACTTGATTTATGGTTCTCGGAGTTTGAAGATTTCTGATAGCCTAGATCTTCTCAGGGTTGGCTTCTATTCCTCGGACATTGACAATGAACCCAAGGAATTTTCCGGATGCGACTCCGAAATGACACTTTAGTGGATTAAGCTTCATCCCGCATTTCCGGAGGATATTGAACATTGACTCCAAGTCTTTGACATGATCATCGGAGTATCGTGATTTCACCAACATGTCATCTACATAAACCTCCATAGTCTTCCCAATCTGATCGGCAAACATTCAGTTGACTAAGTGTTGATAAGTTGCGCCAGCATTCTTTAATCCAAAAGGTATGACCTTGTAGCAGTATAATCCCAAGTCGGTTACGAAGCTTGTGTGTTCTTGGTCGGGTACATGCATGGGTATCTGATTGTAACCTGAGTAAGCATCCATGAAGGATAATAATTCATGTCCAGCGGTTGAATCTACCAGTTGATCGATTCGGGGAAGCGGAAAGCTGTCTTTCGGGCAGGCTTTATTCAGGTCAGAGTAATCGATACACGTTCTCCATTTCCCGTTTGGTTTTCGGACAAGTACGGGGTTGGACACCCATTCTGGGTATAAAGCGTCTCTAATGAACCCATTCGTCTTTAATTTGTCGGCCTCTTCCTTAAGGGCGGCAGATCTCTCTGGATCCATACCACGTCTTTTCTGTTTGACCGGGATATACCGCGGGTCAATGTTTGAAGTGTGGCTCACGATGTCCGGCGAGATTCCACACATATCAGAGTGCGTCCAGGCGAATACGTCGAGATTCGCCCGGAGAAAATCAACCAATTCCTGTTGTGTCTCTTGGTTAAGCTGAGACCCAAACTTCAACATTCTCGAGTCATTGTGATCATCGTCAATCGGGACATCGATGGTTAGCTCGGCCGGAGAAGCTTGATTTTCCATAGATTCTTCTTTATTATCATTGTCCCTTGGATCAAGATCCTTTTGGAATTGGTTGTGGTGCCCAGGCCGAGGCCCAGGCGCTAATTGTCAATCGTCAGTGAAACGGACATAGAGAGATTCCTCTACGCCCTTTCCTTTTTCTTTTCGCTGCGCCTCCCGCAGCTCAGCAACATAACAGGCTCTTCCAGCACCCTGATCTCCTTGTACAACTCCTATCACGTGGTCAGTAGGGAACTTCAGAGTTAAACACCATGGGGCAATAACAACCCTAAATTCAGCAAGGGCCGGTCATCCCAAAAAGGCATTGTACGGAGAAGGAATATCCAGGACAACAAATTGCAACATCCGAACTCTTCAGCATTCTCCCACTCCCAACTCCACCGGCAATTCAACCATTCCGGTTGGTATCGTCGCACTCCCGTTGAAGCCGTGGACTCGTGATTGACAAGGTTTTAAGTCCTTAGCTTCCATTTTCATTAAATCATATGCTCTTTTAAACAGTATGTTCACAGAACTCCCACTGTCTACCAAGATCCTCTTCATCCAAGAAGGACCAACTTGAGCGGATATGACCAACGGGTCAATTGTGGAGGCTTCGACTTTATCGGCATCTCGATTTCTAAATACGATTTCATCAGCCATCGTCTTTTGTTGTTTAGCCGGTGTTCCGTCTTTAGAGTTACTATAGCATTCAAAGTCCACAAGCCTGATCGAGCTAGCATATGACTCCATTTCTCTCCAGCTTCTGTCTGCTGGATGGGGACCACCACTTATTGTATTGATAACCAACCTTCCGCCCGTACGAGCGGGTTCACCTTGTCTTTCCTGATTCTGCGTTCGATTTTGATTAGATGGGCCCGCCTCACCGGACTGCGGTGCCCGAACAAACTGATCCAACTTTCTTTCTCTGATCAATTTTTCAATGAGGTCTTGCAAATGCCTACACTCATTGGTGTTATGTCCATAACTTTCATGAAATCTACAGAATTTTCCTGTTTGAATCTGCCTTTCCGTCGATGGCTTTGGAGCAGGCTTTTTGTATTGCACAGTATTACAAGTTTGTAGGTATACATTTTCCAGTGACGTGTTAAGTGGTGTATAACTGTCAAACATTGCGATTCTACGCCTCGGACCACGATTCTGGTCTTGCTTCTTGCTTCGGTTATCACCATTCCTCGGTTGTTGAGTCTGCTTATTTTGAATATTCAACTGGACTTTTCCTGAACTTTCGCCAGACTGTTTAACCGCAACATTACTCTGAATGCCTTCACTGCTGGGCCTTGCATCGTCCTGCTTCCTAGACTGTTTCGCATACTCTCGCCTCAAGAATTGAGCGGCTTTGGAATAGAAACGGTCCAGCGATGCGGGAGGCTTTCCAGCTAACCAATTTCCAAATTCGGAATCAGGGTCGATTCCTTTAGTCAAAGCCATTAAAATAGAATTATCATTGGCGTTGGTGATCTCTGCGCATGCAGCATTGAATCTCTCCAAATATCATCTAAGTGTCTCTCCGGAAGCTTGAGTGACACTTGATAAGGTATTAACGTCTTTAGGTCATGCAATATGCATGCGAAACTGCTCAACAAATTTGGTAGCTAACTGATCAAATGAAGAAATAGACCGTGGCGGTAATCGTGTAAACCACATCGTCGCAATTCCCCCTAAGGAAATGGGAAAACTGCGGCACTTTACTGCGTCATCAGCTCTCGCAGCAGTCATCGACCATTCGTATTTCAAATATGTTGATTTGGGTCCGAATTTCATTCATACATGGGCAGGGTTGGCATTCTGAATCGCCGAGGAGGTTCAGCATACAATATGTCATCAGTAAACGGGGTATGACTTCGGGAGATTCCCCAATCGTCATTTGTTAGGCCTTGACTCTCGCGAATCATTTGTCGTACCATGGCTGAGAAGTCTGGAATTGGAACATTCTGTGTGTGTTGAGCCAAAGCGTGGTCGAGTTCCACAGCGTGAGGTGGGATCGGGCGCTGTCGACAATCCGTATCTCGCCTCCTTGGCTCGACGTCTTCTGGGACATATGGCTCTGGAGCATGTCCCTGCTGATGATAATTTTGATTGGAGTGATCTCGGGTATCAACTCCTATGTCAACTGCAGCGTCTGTGGCAGCTCGATCATCTGCAGTATATTGTGGAATAGTGCCTCCTCGGGAGGAGGGTCCAGTATGGAAGCTGGTAGATAGGCCAACTCTTATTTGCCCAACGGTTAACGCCTGTTGATAGTCAGCAGCTTGCACATGGTTTCAGTCTAGCCTGGGACGGGTAGATCTGTTATTGTAGTCAGATGAAGCAGAGCTTTCGGTGGAAGAATGAGGAGCTTGATACCTTCTGGATCTTCTTCGCTTTTGGCGATTTAGTTGATTGGTCAACTCAGCGTTAGCGCGCAACTGCTCAGTTAGCTGTTGTCGGCTTTGGGTTAGTTCCTGGAGTAGCGCCTGGAACTCTTGCCTTGTGACCGGTCCTGACTGATCCATATGCCCAGCAGCATCTTGCTTGGTAGACTGTAGCTGTGTGGGATTTTGCTTATCCCGACCCTCTTGATCACCAACGTTAGAAGTGGTTCTTGTACTCACCATCTAGAAGTGTTGAATCCTTTCCTAGACTTTAAACAAATCTGAATAGAACGGAAGGAATCTGAATATGAGTTCTGGATCTCTTTCTTAGTTTTATGCAATCCGGTATCGAAGATAGATCCAAGGAGCAGGAGAAGAACTGGGTTACTCTTAGTGAAAGCACCAAAGTGTTTGTGTCAAAATTGGGCACAACACTCGTCAGAAGTTTTTGAAGAGATAATAAATGAAGAAAGTAAATTAAAATGTGGATTATCTAACAAAAACTCCAAATAACAGGAAGTAAATTGCACAAGAGACAACGATTTAGAGTGGTTCGGCGTATTGCCTACGTCCACTATGAAGTTTTGTTATTTTATTGCTTGATATTCGGAGAATACAACTTTTTTATGTCGAAATACAGCAAGTAGTAAGCCAAAATTCAAAATCAAAGGCAGCGGTGGTGCTCTGAAGCAATTCTGGCATTGCGAGTTCGTCGTTGCATTGAGTTTGGTCGAGAATGTTTGTATTACCATTGCGAGTTCGTCGTTGCATTGAGTTGAACCGGAGCAGGGGGATTAGGAAGAGGATGGTTTGGCGAGTCTCAAGGCACAGTGGCGTGAAATCTGGTGATCGGGATTAGTGGCATGAGGCGTTTTCCGTTTATCAGTTCTTGGGTCCAATGTGTTCAACATACTCGATTTAGATTTCCAGGGAAACTCAAGGTTCTGGGAGGTCGGATTGTTAGGGGAGGTGGTCGGCGACGTGTTGATAGTCATGGCAAGGGTCGGAGTTGATCGGGTCGGAGGTGCACATGCACGTGTGCACATTTGTGTCTGGTGTGGTTATGGGTCGGGGAAGAAAGGATGTGCCTCGGTGTTTAGCTCGAGAAAACGTGATTATGGCTCGAGTGTTGTATCGGGTTGATACACGAGATTAACATGTTACATAGTTTTAAAACTTAAAAAAAATAGAAAGGTGAGTGGCTCGGGTTTGTACTCGGGTAAATATGTATTTGGTGTGAGAAATGCGGATTATGGATCTTACGGCTAGAATTAACACTAAAGGGATGGGAGTGAATAGTGTTTAATGGAATTACTAATTCTTTTTGAGTTTATATTAATTTGAACACAAATGTATGCAATATTCAGACATAGATATGATCACAGAATCAAACACATATGCAGATATAAAGTAAAAGCAATAAAGGAAAGAACACACCGAATTTTATATTGGTTCGGAGTTACCCTACATCCAGTCCCGCAACACAAGTACGGATTTCCTTTCAAAATTAACTCTTACAATTACACCCTTGATTTCAAGGCCACGAGGTACACCGCTTCAGATTCACAATCCTTTAGGTAGAGATACTTGATTTTACGGGCAACAAGTTCACTAGATTGATTTTTTAGGTTACAATCACACCTTTTCTCGCTCGATTGATTTTACAGGCTACAATCGCACCTTTCCTCACTTGATTGATTACAAAGAAGTCTATAACTTTGAATAGCACTAGGATCTTGTTGATATAGTGATAGAGAATCAAATCAGAGATGATCTAGTTAGATTCAATGGTGATTTCGGCAGAGTAATGGTAAAAATGTATATGAAGAAATGTGGAAGAAGAAGATGAGTGAAATCTGAGAATTATAAGAATTAAATTTGTTTAAAACAGTCCCTAACAATGGCCATGTCCATTCGTGAAAGGATATGACGAATAGACACTTCCTTTGAAATTCAAACTTTTGAAATAAACTGTCACCTTGTCGACAAGGCTTCCTTGGGGTTGTCGACAGCCTAAGTTATTTTTGATAATTTATTTTTCTTTGAAAATAATTTCCATCTTGTTTTAATACTATTTTAAACTTTATAAATATACTTAACTATAGTTAAAATACATAAATAAGTATAGAGAATAATATTTTGGTATATATAAAATTTTACTATAATTTTATATTTAAATCTAAGTATAAATATTAAAATTTAAATATATTATAATTAAAAGATAGTTTAAAACCAAAGATAATTTGATTTTGAAAAGAAAGATTATTTTGAGGCTCAAAATATTTTAAAACCAGGATAGATGTTTTTTGATTTTTTTAAAAGAAGATTTTGAAATCATTTTGAAAACAAGTTATGTTTTGTAAAACATTTGAATAAAAGTTAGTGGATACAAAACAATGTTCCACTAGATTTTTCGTAGGTTCCAACCTACTTAGGGTTCCATCCCTTTAACGGGATCGAAGTGGATTCCGTTCCACGAATAAAATGGATTTCAAGATGTCAGTGCTTTTCTAGGAGTTTTAACAAAATTGCTTACTAAATTACTTATATTGAAATCTTGAACGCTTGATAATCTTGATACTCATGAGTCTTGAATCTTGATATCTTCGATCTTGAGTTTATCAATTCTTGAATCTCTATATTGTACAGTCTTCATTCTTTGGTACCTGTATATATATCCTGCATATACATATATATCCAAATAATAATATTAGTATTTATATTTTATAATCTTATTCTAAGGTTGTTGTCACCTAAACCAACTTCTCAGGGACTAACAATCTCCCCTTTTTGATGATGACAACCTTTGTTTATAAAATATTACTTCTATTCTAATAACTCCCCTTAAAATTAATAACTCCCCTTAAAATTAATAACTCCCCCTTAATCTACGCCTAACTATCCTATTTTATACTTCTCCTCCTTTGTCATCAACAAAAACTAACTCCAAACTATATAACTCCTCCTTAATCTAATACTCTATGACATGTGATTATAATGATAGTGTTATCATAAATAATCAACTCTTAATTCTGAAACTAAAACTTAGTCCTTAATCACTAAATATCCTAACTAAGAATCCATATATGATAATACTTCTAATAGTGATAATGTGAGAATTCAAATATATGAACACAAATCATTTATTGATTATATATTGTTATATTTACATTTGCATAGAAAACATAAGTAAGATCATATAATGATAAGAAAGTGAGAAAAGAAACTAATGTGTATCCTGGAAAATGGAAGATCTATGAACCGAGCAAATTGGGTAGTGGAAAGAGAAATTCCACGTTGTTCGGCTTGATTTCCAACCTTGTCAAAGCACACTTTGCCAACGCTAACAACTTTGTCATCATCTTCAGCATGCTCTTCTTCCATGAGGGCTTCTTCTTCTTCTTCCTCGCTGTCCTCTTGCACTTGATCACCTGTAGATTCTTCATCAATCAAGATGGGATTGGCGTGATTGTCCATTAGAAACTTTTGCAAGTTTCTAAGGATTTTGCCCTACCATTCTTGTTCTTTGGCCATTCTGAGTTGCAGTGCATCCTTCATGGAAACCTCTATTTTTATCACTCGTGCAAGCGTAGTTCGTTGAAATAGTCCAGTAGAAGGAGAAGGGAACAAAAGGTTGAATTTTTATTTTATTTGGAGGAGGAGGCCATTGTTTTATTGTTTTCAAAAGTTAGATTAGAGAAAGGACAGAAAGAATGAACTAAATTTCGAAATAAGAAGAATATATAACTACCAATTTGAATTTTGGTAGGAAAATTTCAAAAGGAAAAAAATTCGTTATACGCCGACAGGGGTAAAGGAGGATTGTCGATAAGGTACTTATATTTTTGCTATTTGATTAATTTAATTTTAATTATACTTGTTATTTATATTTTATATTTCAGTTATTGTACAAATACCTAATTCTCTTCTTAATTTAGTAAATATAGATTCATTTAAGGGTTCTGTTAATATATCAGCAATTTGGTTCTTGAAATTGATATAACTGAGAGTAATTACTTCCTTACATATATTATCTCTGAGAAAATGATGTCTGATATCAATATGTTTAGTTTGAGCATGATGAGTAGGATTTTTGGATAAATTTATTGCACTAGTATTATCACAATAAATTGGTGATTTTGAGATATCTAAACCAAAATCTTTTAAAGTTTGTTGCATATATATTACTTGAGAACAAGCCAAAGCAGCAAAAATATACTCTGCTTTGGTTGTTGATAAAAAACTGTGTTTTGCTTTTTACTAAACCAGGAAATCAGAGAATGCCCTAAAAAGTGACAAGTTCCACTTGTACTTTTTCGGTCTGATTTACAACCAGCATAATCAGCATCACTTTGAGATACTAATTCAAAAGAATCATTTTTAGGATAAAATAATCCATAATCAAAGGTGTGTTTAACATATCTTATGATATGTTTTATAGCTTTTAAGTGGGTCTCTTTATATTGGGATTGATATCTTGCACAGAAACAAACACTATGCATGATATCAGGTCTGCTAGCAATGATATAGAGCAGTGATCCAATCATTCCTCTATATAATTTTTTATCTACATCTTTCGAGAGATCTTCTTTACCTAGGTACTGTGACGACCGCCCATGACTCCCGCACGGAAACAAGGGAATAGTGCGCTGAAAGTGTGCCAGGCAGCCATGAGTGACCGTCAAGGGTAAAATAAACATCGCAGACTCTATCGTAAAACTCACAGCGCATGGATAAAATACAATAGAGAAATATAATACAGTGAAGCTCCCATAGAACAGAATATCATCATCTAATCATAATAGCTTTATACAAACATATGAATCATCCATACATCAAAGCCTCACTACATAACACTCAAACAAATACAGCAGCGGAACACCCAGTACATATAACATGAAATAATATGCAAAAGCCTCCTGCTCGTCTTCGTCATCATCAGCATAGATTTCCAAGAACAGCACCTGTCACCTGCTACCTAGTCTGCCCATCCCAACATGGATGAACAGCCCAAGGTAATAAGAGGAGACATAAAACCTTGAGTCAGACAAAGTCTTAGTGAGCAGTAAATCAACTATCAAACATACCAAAAGAGCATAAGGGATAAAAGGAATAGGAACCAAACCATCCCACTCCGCCTCTTTCTACAGTGATAGCCCCAGACACACATTAAGGAGAAGCAAGCATAACATAGCAAGCAATTAAAGTAAAGCAATAATCACTCGAGTCAAGGTCGATGTTTTCCAAATACAAACCCCCAAGGCCTAAACCAAGATCAGATAAGTACCCAGAAAACACCGCTCTTGAGATTGAATGATGATACAATCAAACGTCCAAACATCCATGACTCTGGCTATCACTGTTATCATTGCCTTGATTTCACCGTTAGTTGAACGACCATCTGTCAAGGGCCAATGGTAACCCCGGTTCTAGACATAACTCCGCACGCCGTCGCAGCCCGTGCCTAGGAATTTTTGCAACTACCCAGAGTACTAGCACGTCGTCGCAGCCCGTGCTTGGAACGTCGTCGCAGCCCGTTCCAACGTACTCTTGCTTTGAGCATGCTAGAACCTTCAACAACGATGAGATCTCAGCCTCCTAGTCATCCTCCTTGACGACTATTTTCATACTAGCTCAAGCGCCTCTCAAGCTAACCATTATCATCAACCCGGATCGCATCACCGAGTTATCAACATAGCTTCGCACGTCGTCGCAGCCCGTGCTTGGAACGTCATCATGACCCGTCCCATCTCATCATCATGCTTTGCCTCCTCGCATCATGGCCAAGTCCATCTCAATACCATACTTTGCCTCCTCGCATTATGGTAAAGTCCATCTCAATATCATCTAATCCATACATATGAGCTTCAACATCCGCTTCATATGCCACAAGCAGCTTTCACCATTCAAGAGCCTTTCCACTTAGCTTTTGAATCATCTTCGACCATCTTGTCTAGATCTAACTATCAATCAACTAACATACATAGCAATCAATCAAATCAATCATTGGCTTAAGCAATCAAGTAACCAAATATGGTCTAAGTAGGCATTTATAACTACAATGGCAATTTCGTAAATAAATGAGCATAGATATAACATACATGAATCATGGGTTTCTAGCACAGATCTAATAAATATAAATCATGGGTTTTGTCTCTACAACTTGATGAATGAACTTGCATAAGTAAACATCTTCATAAGTAATGGATCTACACTTGGATCTAAGGAAAATGTATGAAATCACTATCTACAACACTCCAACAAACCACCAATCCAATATACTCCTTTGGGTCCGCGTGAGAGATAACCACCACTCACCAAATCACCCAAACACTTCAAAAACTATCAACTTCAAATCTGGACAGCAAGGATTCAAGCTCGATTTGTTGAAATCTCGCTTGAAATGGTGAAATCTAGCTTCGTCGGATGAAGATCTTCAACTTTGGCTCTTCGATCTTCGATCTTGATCTTCGATCTTGTATAGATGTTAGAACTAGATTGGAGCGGAGAAAAGAAGATAAAGAAATGTTGTAGTCGAGCTCTAAAAATGGCAGCACTTCGTCGCTTCAAAAACCGGTGCCAAAAAGTGAGCCAAACCCCTCTATTTATAGGCTGAAATCACCCTTAGGTCGTCGCCCAGTTTTAGGTCGTTGCCGACCTAAAGATCCCCGACCTAACTTAGGTCGTTGCCGACCTATACCAACCTACGACCTAATACAAACCTGCCTCTACGACCCAGCGTCCTACCGACCTAGACCCCAACGACTCAACGACCTAACGACTCAACTAGGTCCAACCTAACAACTTAACCATACTGGGTTACGACCTACTACCACCACTTACCCGTAAACGAGTTACGAGTTACGACTCAGGGTCATCAACGGTTCACAAACACGCGCCCTAATTTCTTTGCGACCTATGTCTCTGCCGACCTAATCTACCCAGCGATCTATCACTTCCCTTAGGTCGCTCAACGATCTAACTTAGGTCGTTAAACCCTATAGGTCGGCCAACCCTACTAATTCGTTCACGACCTAGCTCGTCCAGTTTCCTTAGGTCGCATACTACCTTAACTCGGTCGATACTTAGGTCGCTCCTCTATCTTAGGTCGCTCACATCCTATAGGTCGGTCACCTTCTAAGCCGCTCACCGACTAACTCGCTCACCTTCTTAGGTCGGTCGTATCTTAACTCGGCAGCTTTCTTAGGTCGCTACACCCGACCTATCACCCTCACGACCCAAGCTAACCGCTAACTCCTAAGTCGGTCACTATCTTATCTCGGTGACCCTTAAGTCGCCTGCTCCTATAAGCCGTTAGCTCCACTAACTCGGTCAAACTCTTATGTCGGCCTAACTTACGCGACTCAACTCAAATCGACCCAGCACTCTTAGGTCGCTAACTACCTTAGGTTGCTCTACCGACCTAACTCCATCACGACCTAAGCTAAGCCTTAACTCGCTATCGGCCTATCACTTAACTCGTGCAACCGAGTTAACTTACCATACGACTTAGGCTAGGGAGAACATAAACAACATTGGCGACCTAGAAAATAATACGATATCATCGACACGTAAAATACGGGTCGTTACATTCTCTCCCCCTTAGGAATTTCGCCCCCGAAATTCCAAACAAACAAGAGCAACCAAGACTATTCTGCATGCCTACCATCCATAGCAATCAACAAACCATGCATCCAATTACTAGCCTAGCATGCAGAATTCTAAAACTTAGAACAAGCTACAAATTCATGAGATGTCACGACACCTTAGGGCCATACCTCGAAGAGTTCAGGATGAGCTGCCTTCATCCTCTCTTCCTCCTCCCACGTACAGTCGTTAACATCATCACTCCATTGTATCTTGAGCAACGTAATCGTCTTCCTCCTAAGCTGTTTCGTGTCGGTTTCAACAACACGAAGCGGCTTACGAGGTCTCGTAACCACCGGATCAACCTCCAAGTCTTCACAGCTATCAGCAGAAACCACCATATTTGAGTCGTGCACATACTTCCGTAGATAAGATACATGAAAAACATTGTGCACACTCGCCATCTTTTCCGGTAACTCCAATCTATAAGCGAGCTTTCCAATTCGCTCGATAATCGGGAATGGTCCAACAAATCTCGGAGTCAACTTTCCTTTCTTCCCGAATCTAATAACATACTTTAGAGGAGAAATCTTCACAAAAACCATATCACCTACGTCGAATTCCAAATCCTTACGACGATTATTTGCATAACTTCTCTGCCGATCCTGGGCTGCCTTCATTCGTTGCCGAATGATCTCTATGAAATCCGTAGTCTGACGAATCATCTCTGGCCCAAGTATCAGTTTTTCTCCAGTTTCCAACCAACATGTCGGAGAGTTACACGGTCTTCCATACAGTGCTTCATATGGTGCCATACCAATACTTGACTGATAACTGTTATTATATGCAAATTCCACCAAATGAAGGTGATCTTCCAATGATCCTCCGAAATCCAAAACACAGGCTCTGAGAAGATCTTCCAAAACTCGGTTGACTCTTTCAGTCTGACCATCTGTTTGAGGGAGGTAAGCTGTACTCAAACACAACTTAGTTCCCAAAACTTCCTGGAAGCTCTTCCAAAATCCACTAGTGAACAATGGGTCTCGATCGCTCACTATTCTCTTCGGAACACCATGGAATCGAACAATCCACTTAACATACAGCTCAGCCAACTTCGATGCAGTCCTAGTTGATCGAACAGGAATGAACCTTGCACTCTTAGTCAAACGATCTACGATGACCCAAATCCCTTCATTCCCTGCCCTGGTTCTAGGTAGGCCATCGATAAAATCCATCGACACTTGCTCCCACTTCCATGTAGGAACCTCTAATGGCTGAAGTAATCCACTGGGCTTCTTCTGCTCAGCTTTCACCAACTGGCAGTTCATACATTTGGAAATAAAATTTCCAACATCCTTCTTCATACCTTCCCAGTAGTAGGTTCTCTTCATGTCCCGATACATCTTATTTCCACCTGGATGAATCGTCAACTTCGAGTGATGACTTTCCCTCAGAACTTCATCTCTCAATTCATCGATATCGAGAACAACTAGTCGTCCTTGCTTCCGAAGCCAACCCTCCCGATCGACTTCGAATCCTTTATCCTTTTCTGGGTCCAATCCAGATTCCAAATCTCGGATAATCTTGACAAGCTTATCGTCTCGCTTTTGGCTCTCGCCAATTCTCTCCACCAGAGTAGGCCTTATCGATAAGTTTGCCAACATCTCAGGTTCCAATTCACATCTGGGCCTGAAATCAAATCCAGCCAAATACTCGAGACTCTTCCATTCCGAAAACATGGCTCCCAATCCGGCATGTCTTCGACTTAACGCATCAGCCACTGCGTTACCTTTTCCCGGAGTATAGGCTATACCAAAATCATACGATGCCAAGAACTCTAGCCACCGTTGCTGTCGAAGATTCAAATCCTTTTGAGAGAACAGATACTTCAACGACTTATGATCTGTAAACAACTCGAATCTAACTCCCAATAGATAATGCCTCCACATCTTCAGAGCAAAAACAATCGCCGCCAACTCCAAATCATGAGTCGGGTAATTCCTTTCATGCGGCTTCAGTTGTCGACTTGCATACGCAACAACTTTATTCTTCTGCATTAGTACTGCTCCAAGTCCAGTACCACATGCATCGGTGTAAACCACCATCTCATCATTCCCACTTGGAATAGTCAAAACAGGAGCACTTGTTAGTCGCTCTTTTAGGATTACGAAAGCTTGCTCACACTTATCATCCCATCTGAACACTTGGTTCTTCTTCGTCAATCCTGTTAACGGTGCAGCTATCTTGGAAAAGTCTTTGATAAACCGTCGATAATATCCAGCTAATCCAAGGAAACTTCTCACATCAGATGCATTCTTAGGTCTAACCCAATCCTGGATCGCTGCCACCTTAGCGGGATCAACCGCTATTCCATTTCCAGAGATAACATGGCCTAAGAATCTCACTTCACTCTTCCAGAAGTGACACTTCGAAAACTTAGCCTTCAGCTGATGTTTCCGTAAGATTTCCAAAACAATACGCAAGTGCGTCTTGTGCTCTTCCTCAGTTCTGGAATAAATCAGAATATCATCCACGAACACAAGCACGAACTTATTCAACTGATCTCTGAATACTCTATTCATAAGATCCACAAAATATGCTGGTGCGTTAGTCAATCCAAACGGCATTACCAGCCACTCATAGAAACCGGATGGTGTCCTAAAAGCAGTCTTCGGCACACTATCCTTAGCCACTCTCAACTGGTGAAATCCCGTTGCCAAATCCATCTGAGAAAACACCTTAGCTTCGTGAAGCTGATCAAACAAGTCATCTATTCTCGGCAATGGATACTTGTTCTTCTTAGTCACCTTATTCAGCTCACGATAATCCACACACAACCTCAACAATCCATCCGCTTTGGTTGCGAACACAACTGGTGCACCCCATTCGGACACACTACGCCGAATGAATCCTTTCCGTAAAAGGTTATCAACTTGCACCTTCAACTCCTGTTGCTCCCTAGGCGCCATCCGCCTAAGAGGCATTACAACAGGTCTGGCTCCCTCAACTAGATCGATACGAAACTCGATCTCCCTATGCGGCGGTAATCCTTTGACTTCATCAAAGACATCCTCAAATCCATTCACAATAGGCACCGATGACAGTCCATCCCGTGGAACAACCAGCGAATACATGAAGCTCATGAAAACGCCTTCTTCATGCTTACATCGTATCACAACCTTTCGCCCTTCCACATTCCTAACTGTCACCTCTAGCCTCTCACAATCAATCCTTGCCGCATACTTCCTAAGCCAGTCCATACCCAAAATAATTCCGAACCCCGCAAAGTTCAGAACAAAACAATCACAAACAAAAGAGCAATCATGACTCGACACAACTAGACCACGGCATATCATACACAAACATGACGAACCCCCAACTGGATTAGTCACAACCAATGGCCTATCAACAATATCCGGTTCCAAACCTAACCGGCCTACAAGATCATCACAAACAAAAGAATGCGACGCTCCAGTATCAAACAACACTCTAACTGGAACACCACAAATGGAAAGAGTACCTTGAACCACCACACTCTTCCCTTTCTCTTCAGCAGTAAGAGCTTTTGAAAATGACGGCACAACTCCCAAAGCATAAGCTTGCACAATCTGCCTGTCCTTCCTCGGTTCTGGACAATCTTTCCTGAAATGCCCTGGCTTGTCACAGTTGTGGCATTTCGTCGGCGCCTTTGGATTCCTACAATCCTTGGAGAGATGGCCCTTCTGCTGGCAATTATAGCAAGTCATTTCGCCCCTCGGCTTCTTCTGGCCATCCTTACCCTTCTGTTGCTGTTGCTTCCTCTTCTTGTTTCCACCCTTCTGTGGCTTAAACCCTTCCTTGGTTACAGCAACAACAGAACTCTCCCTAGGAAACAAACTCTCATGCCTGAGAGCTTTCTCCACAAGCTTCTCAAACGGATCGTCCAGATGATCCACCAACTGTCTTCCAAGATAAGCATCCAAACCGGTCACAAACTTCTCATTCTTCTGATAGGGAGAATCAATATACGATCTGGCATACTTGGACAAAGCTTCAAACTCAGAAACATACTCAAGAACTGGTCTCCCACCTTACTTGAGCTCCACAAACTTCTTAAACAGAACAGATTTCTGAGCCGTAGAGATGAACTTAGCTTCAAATCTAACTTGGAACTGCACCCAAGTAATCTCTTCCTCCGAAGTATCTATGGTGATAGAGTTCCACCAATCAGCAGCTCTTCCTTGAAGCTGTCTTGATGCAAGCTTCCTTTTAATTGCATCCTCAATTCCCAAGTCACCAAAGATCCTTCTACAAGCATCTATCCATCTTTGGACTTCAATGGTTGACTCTGTCCCCAAGAAAACCTTTCCTCCAAGAGCAGTATAATCCTTGCACAACTTAGCAAAATCCACTGGCTTTGGAGCTTGAACTTGAATTCCAACATCTACCGCTGACCCTGGAGTTGGTATCCTTCTCATGATCGAAGTCATCATCGCTTCGAACATAGCTCCATAATCAGCAACTCCATCAGCAGCACGACCTTCCCTGGCAGCTGGTCTCTCTCTTCGACTCATCCTTAATATCTACAAAAAGGAATGATTAGAACACCTTTGAGAAACAACTGCACAAGGAGTTCAAATCCTTCTATGCTACTATAATATATATATATATATATATATATATATATATAGTAATCATCCATCAAAATACAAGTACGTCTCTCATACGTAGTTACGTCAGCAAGCGTTGGCTAAAATCGATTAACCAAAGCTCTGATACCAAATGTGACGACCGCCCATGATTCCCGCACGGAAACAAGGGAATAGTGCGCTGAAAGTGTGCCAGGCAGCCATGAGTGACCGTCAAGGGTAAAATAAACATCGCAGACTCTATTGTAAAACTCACAGCGCATGGATAAAATACAATAGAGAAATATAATACAGTGAAGCTCCCATAGAACAGAATATCATCATCTAATCATAATAGCTTTATACAAACATATGAATCATCCATACATCAAAGCCTCACTACATAACACTTAAACAAATACAACAGCGGAACACCCAGTACATATAACATGAAATAATATGCAAAAGCCTCCTGCTCGTCTTCGTCATCATCAGCGTAGATTTCCAAAAACAGCACCTGTCACCTGCTACCTAGTCTGCCCATCCCAACATGGATGAACAGCCCAAGGTAATAAGAGGAGACATAAAACCTTGAGTCAGACAAAGTCTTAGTGAGCAGTAAATCAACTATCAAACATACCAAAAGAGCATAAGGGATAAAAGGAATAGGAACCAAACCATCCCACTCCGCCTCTTTCTACAGTGATAGCCCCAGACACACATTAAGGAGAAGCAAGCATAAGATAGCAAGCAATTAAAGTAAAGCAATAATCACTCGAGTCAAGGTCGATGTTTTCCAAATACAAACCCCTAAGGCCTAAACCAAGATCAGATAAGCACCCAGAAAACACCGCTCTTGAGATTGAATGATGATACAATCAAACGTCCAAACATCCATGACTCTGGCTATCACTGTTATCATTGCCTTGATTTCACCGTTAGTTGAACGACCATCTGTCAAGGGCCAATGGTAACCCCGGTTCTAGACATAACTCCGCACGTCGTCGCAGCCCGTGCCTAGGAATTTTTGCAACTACCCAGAGTACTAGCACGTCGTCGCAGCCCGTTCCAACGTACTCTTGCTTTGAGCATGCTAGAACCTTCAACAACGATGAGATCTCAGCCTCCTAGTCATCCTCCTTGACGACTATTTTCATACTAGCTCAAGCGCCTCTCAAGCTAACCATTATCATCAACCCGGATCGCATCACCGAGTTATCAACATAGCTTCGCACGTCGTCGCAGCCCGTGCTTGGAACGTCATCATGACCCGTCCCATCTCATCATCATGCTTTGCCTCCTCGCATCATGGCAAAGTCCATCTCAATACCATACTTTGCCTCCTCGCATTATGGTAAAGTCCATCTCAACATAATGTAATCCATACATATAAGCTTCAACATCCGCTTCATATGCCACAAGCAGCTTTCACCATTCAAGAGCCTTTCCACTTAGCTTTTGAATCATCTTCGACCATCTTGTCTAGATCTAACTATCAATCAACTAACATACATAGCAATCAATCAAATCAATCATTGGCTTAAGCAATCAAGTAACCAAATATGGTCTAAGTAGGCATTTATAACTACAATGGCAATTTCGTAAATAAATGAGCATAGATATAACATACATGAATCATGGGTTTCTAGCATAGATCTAATAAATATAAATCATGGGTTTTGTCTCTACAACTTGATGAATGAACTTGCATAAGTAAACATCTTCATAAGTAATGGATCTACACTTCGATCTAAGGAAAATGTATGAAATCACTATCTACAACACTCCAACAAACCACCAATTCAATATACTCCTTTGGGTCCGCGTGAGAGATAACCACCACTCACCAAATCACCCAAACACTTCAAAAACTATCAACTTCAAATCTGGACAGCAAGGATTCAAGCTCGATTTGTTGAAATCTCGCTTGAAATCGTGAAATCTAGCTTCGTCGGATGAAGATCTTCAACTTTGGCTCTTCGATCTTCGACCTTGATCTTCGATCTTGTATAGATGTTAGAACTAGATTGGAGCGGAGAAAAGAAGATAAAGAAATGTTGTAGTCGAGCTCTAAAAATGGCAGCACTTCGTCGCTTCAAAAACCGGTGCCAAAAAGTGAGCCAAACCCCTCTATTTATAGGCTGAAATCACCCTTAGGTCGTCGCCCAGTTTTAGGTCGTTGCCGACCTAAAGATCCCCGACCTAACTTAGGTCGTTGCCGACCTATACCAACCTACGACCTAATACAAACCTGCCTCTACGACCCAGCGTCCTACCGACCTAGACCCCAACGATTCAACGACCTAACGACTCAACTAGGTCCAACCTAACAACTTAACCATACTGGGTTACGACCTATTACCACCACTTACCCGTAAACGAGTTACGAGTTACGACTCAAGGTCATCAACGGTTCACAAACACGCGCCCTAATTTCTTTGCGACCTATGTCTCTGCCGACCTAATCTACCCAGCGATCTATCACTTCTCTTAGGTCGCTCAACGATCTAACTTAGGTCGTTAAACCCTATAGGTCGGCCAACCCCACTAACTCGTTCACGACCTAGCTCGTCCAGTTTCCTTAGGTCGCATACTACCTTAACTCGGTCGATACTTAGGTCGCTCCTCTATCTTAGGTCGCTCACATCCTATAGGTCGGTCACCTTCTAAGCCGCTCACCGACTAACTCGCTCACCTTCTTAGGTCGGTCGTATCTTAACTCGGCAGCTTTCTTAGGTCGCTACACCCGACCTATCACCCTCACGACCCAAGCTAACCACTAACTCCTAAGTCGGTCACTATCTTATCTCGGTGACCCTTAAGTCGCCTGCTCCTATAAGCCGTTAGCTCCACTAACTCGGTCAAACTCTTATGTCGGCCTAACTTACGCAACTCAACTCAAATCGACCCAGCACTCTTAGGTCGCTAACTACCTTAGGTTGCTCTACCGACCTAACTCCATCACGACCTAAGCTAAGCCTTAACTCGCTATCGGCCTATCACTTAACTCGTGCAACCGAGTTAACTTACCATACGACTTAGGCTAGGGAGAACATAAACAACACTGGCGACCTAGAAAATAATACGATATCATCGACACGTAAAATACGGGTCGTTACAGGTACTCATTGGTTGCCATAGGAGTGGATTTTCGACTTGTAGTAGTCAAATTAAATTTTCTAGCTAGGTTTTTAGCATATTTTTTCTTGACTGATAAAGATACCATTACCTAATTGTTTTATTTACAATCCTAGAAAGAAGTTTAATTCACTCATATGACTCATCTCAAACTCTTTTGTCATTATTTCAGAAAATTCTTTATTCATTTCAAAATTAGTTGATCCAAAAATTATATCATCTACGTAAACTTGTACTAGTTGAATATCATTTTTATTTCATTTAGTAAAAAGAGTATTATCTACTTTACCAATTTCAAAGTTTGATTGTAATAAGTAAGATCTTAGTCTATCATACCAGGCTCTAGGAGTTTGTTTTAGACCATATAGAGCTTTATTAAGTTTGTAAACATGATTTAGTAATTTTTCATTTTCAAAAAATGGTGGTTGTTCAACATATGCTTCCTCTTTTACAAATCCATTTGAAAAGGCACTTTTAACATCCATTTGAAATAATTTGAAATTATTATGATTTGCAAAAGCAAGCAGAATCCTAATGGCTTCTAATCTTGCTACGGGAGCAAAGGTTTCATCATAATCTATTCCTTCTTCTTGACAAAACCTTGAGCGACTAACTGGCTTTATTTCCAATAACCTCACCTTGTTCATTCATTTTATTTTTATAAACCCATTTAGTTTCAATTATAGTTTTATTTTCAGGTCTACGAACAAGTTCCCAAACATCATTTCTACTGAATTGATTTAGTTCTTCTTACATAGCCAAATCCATGAATCATCAGTTGATGCTTCTTTTGGATTTTTGAGTTCAATAGTTGATATAAAGTCTACAATGCTCATTTTACTTAGTTGATTTCTAGTTGTAACAACAGATTTCATATCTCTTAGTATATTTTCTATTGGATGATCTTTTAAAAGTTTAATCTTTTTATTAGGATGATTAATTTCATTATTAGTTTCAGTTCACTCTTGATTTTGAGTGATTAAATCCTCTTCATCATTTGTATCTTTAATTTTTTTGAGACTTTCATCGAATGAAATATGCATTGTTTCTTCGATGGTGTTAGTTCTCAAATTAAACACTTTGTATGCTTACTTCAATTAGAATATCCGATAAAGATACCTTTGTCTGATTTAGGATCAAATTTATCTAAGTTATGTTTCGTATTTAAAATAAAACATTTACTTCCAAAAATTCTAGAATAAGATACCTTAGCTTTCTTTATGTAAAGAAGTTTATAAGATGTCTTATCAGTTAAAGATCTAATTAAAATTCTATTTAAAATATAAAAGACGGTAGCAATTGCTTCTGCCCAAAAATATTTTAGTAATTTACTATCTGAAAGCATAGTTCTCGCACACTCTTAAATTGTCCTATTTTTACGTTCTACTACTCCGTTTTGTTGTGGAGTTACTGGAAATGAAAAATTGTGAGTTATTCCCTTTTTATTGCAGAATTCCTCAAACTTTTCATTTGCAAATTCACCACCGTGATCACTATGGATGGTCACAATTTTTACAGAAAGTTGATTTTGAATCCTTTTCGTAAAGTTCTTAAAACATTCAAAAGTATCACTTTTATATTTCAAAAATATTGTCCATGTAAATCTAGAATAATCATCCACAGTTACAAAATCATATGTACTATAATTTATTGACTGAATTTGAGATGGACCAAATAAATCTAGATGAAGTAATTCAAGAGGTTTTGAAGTTGAAATCATATTTTTAATTTAAAGGAATTTTTTCAAAGTTTTCCTAATTGACATGCATCACATAAACTATCTACTTTAAAATTCATTTTAGGAAGACCTCTTACTTGTCATGTTTTGACAGTCTAGATAAGAGTTTGAAATTCAAATGCCCAAATCTCTTATGCCAAATCCAAGAGTCACTTTTATTTGCCAAAGACACAGGTTATCATTTGAAACTTTCATACTAAGAATATACATATTAATTTTCCTAATCCCCTCAAATATTATGGTTAAATTATTATATTCAACGTGACACCTATCTTTTCCAAATTTAATTTTATATAATTTATCGCAAAGCTGACTAATACTTAGCAGATTATGTTCCAGATTCTTAACTAGCAAAATATTAGTAATAATTGGAGTTTCAAAGTTACCTACTTTGCCGATGCCAATCACATATCCTTTTGAGTTGTCTCCAAAGTTAACTAGTCCTCCGTCTTTGTATATTATATCATTCAGCATATCAGAAGTACCAGTCATGGTCTAGAGCATCCACTATCGAGTATCCATTTATTCTTCTTGATCTGCACAATTTTTTCATTGTGGATTGATTCCTCAACAACCATAAAACATGTTTCCTGCACATCGTACAATTTTGGTAGACAACTAGAATTTGAATATTGATTATATGCAGACTCATGAGACAATGATGATCTGAATATTTCTAAACTAGTATTAACAAGTTTTTAAACATAGCCATTTTAAAAGCTTTTTCAAAATTCATATTATGAAACTTTGAAAATCTTGCTCTGAAACCAAATGTGGAAAATGCAAATTACGGATCTTAAGGCTAGAATTAACACTGGAAGGGGGTGAATAATGTTTAAAGGAATTACTAATTCTTTTTGAGTTTATATTAGTTTGAACACAAATGTATGCAATATTCAAACACATATATGATCATAGAATCAAACATAGATGCGGATATAAAGTAAAAGAAATAAAGGAAAGAACACACCAAGTTTAATACTGGTTCAGAGTTACCCTACATCTAGTCCCGCAACACAAGTACGGATTTCCTTTCAAAATCAATTCTTACAATTACACCCTCGATTTCCAGGCCACGAGGTACACCGCTCCAGATTCATAATCCTTTGGTTAGAGATACTTGATTTTACGGGCAATAAGTTCACCCGATTGATTTTCCAGGCTACAATCACACCTTTTCTCGCTCGATTGATTTTACAAGCTATAATCACAACTTTTCTCACTCAATTGATTATAAAGAAGTCTATAACTCTGAATAGCACTGGGATCTTGTTGAGATAGTGATAGAGAATCAAACTAGAGATGATGTAGTTAGATTCAATGGTGATTTCGGCAGAGTAATGGTAAAAATGTATATAAAGAAATGTGGAAGAAGAAGAGGAGTGAAATTAGAGAATTATATGAATTAAATTCATTTCATACAGCCCCTATTTATAGTAGAACAACAGCCACGTTCATTCGTGAAAGGAAAGGACGAATAGACACTTCCTTTGAAATTCAAACTTTTGAAATAAACTGTCACCTTGTCGATAAGGTTTCCTTGGGGTTGTCGACGAACCTAAGTTATTTTTGGTAATTTATTTTTCTTTGAAAATAACTTCTATCTTGTATTAGAACTATTTTAAACTTTATAAATATACTTAACTGTAGTTAAAATACATAAATAAGCATAGAGCATAAATTTTGCTATAATTTTTTATTTATATCTAAGTATAAATATTAAAAGTTAAATATATTATAATTAAAAGATAGTTTAAAACCAAGGATAATTTGATTTTGAAAATAAATATTATTTTGAGGCTAAAAGTATTTTAAGATGTTTTTTGATTTTTTAAAATAAGATTTTGAAATCGTTTTGATAACATGATATAATTTTGTAAAACATTTGAATAAAAGTTAGTGGATACAAAACAATGTTCCACTAGATTTTTCGTAGGTTCCATCCTACTTAGGGTTCCATCCCTTTAACGGGCTCGAAGTGGATTCCATTCCACGAATAAAATGGATTTTAAGATGTCAGTTCTTTTCTAGGAGTTTTAAAAAATTCCTAACTATATTACTTATTTTGAAATCTTTAACTCTTGATAATCTTGATACTCATGAGTCTTGAATCTAGATATCTTCGATCTTGAGTTTATCAATTCTTGAATCTCTATACTATACAGGCTTCATTCTTTGGTTCCTATATATATATATATATATATATATATATATCCTGCATATACATATATATCTCAATAATAATGTTAGTACTTATATTTTATAATCCTATTCTAAGGTTGTTGTCATCGAAACCAACTTCTCAGGGACTAACATTTGGCTCGGGTGGGAACTCGAGTTGTCTCGGGTATATGTTATAATAGTTTTAAATTTTCAAGTTTTTCAAGTTTAAATAAATTAAGTTTTGAACCATTTTCTTAAATATTTTTTTAAATAATTGATGTTTATATAAATAATTGGATAAGATAAGAGTTGGATAATTTATTTATTTTGAATTAATTAAGTTAATTCTCAAGTTAATTTAAAATAAATTAAATGGTGTAACTGAGGGGTTAATTAAGAAGATAAAATGATTTTAATTATTAATTAATTAAAGATCTTAAGTTAATTTATAAGTTAATGACGAATGAATTCCAAAGGTTTATTAAATAAGATTTTAAAGCTAAATGGTTTATCTTAAATAATGTTTTTAATTATTAATTAACTTAAAGGTCTTAAGTTAGTTCGTATGTTAATGATAAATTTCAAGGTTATTTAAATAAGATTTAAATGATGTAATTAATTAAGATAAAGGGTTTATCTCTAATTAATTAGGATCTTGATTAATTTAAGGATCATTAATTAATGTGATTAATTAAAGGATCATTAATTTGTTAATTAAGCAGGATTTAGAGGTAATTAATTTAATTTATTTGATGATTTAATTAAATTAATTAGAAATTATGTAATTGGTTACGAAAAATGGGTTATCTTAAAATTAATTAAGATCTTAAAGTAATTAAAGGACCATTAATTAGTAATTTAATGATAATTACTTAATTAAAGGTTAATTAAGAAATAATTAAAGATTAATTAATTTGTAATTAAAGGGTTGATTAATTAATGTAATTAATCAAAGGATAACTAATTAATTAAAGGTTTATTAATTAATGTAAGTAATTAAAGGATAATTACTTATAAGATAATTACTTAATGTAATTAATTAAAGGGTGAGTAATTAAAGGATAATTACTTAATGAAAGTAATTAGAGGATAATTAAATAATTAAAGGTTAATTATTCAATAACTAAAGGTTAATTATTTAATAATTAAAGGTTAATTATTTAATAATTAAAGGTTAATTACTTAATATTTAAAGGTTAATTAATTAATTAAAGGATAATTAATTAATGTAATTAATCTATGTGATTAAATAAGGGAAAATTAATTAACTGAGGATGATTAATTAAGATGGATAATTAAGAATGATTAATTAATTTTCATTAATTAAAGTAATAACAAATGGTTTATAATTAATTAATAATAATTAGACAGGGTTTGGTAATTTATTCATAAGTAATTTATTTGGTTTAAATTAATTATAATCATGTGATTAATTAATCTTGCTTATGGATGATTGGATTATATTAGGTGCCTTGAATTGTTTGATGTCTCTGATATATGATGTTCTATGATATGTATTGCTTTGGCTTGAGCTGTGATAATGTAAGTTATCTATCTGTGATTGATTTGCTATGTGAATGTGAACTTTTGAATTGAATTAAAATAGTTTACTTAAACAACTTGGCCTGTAAGATGGCATTTGAATTTTGATGCGACCGGAGGTCAGATTCCAAATGGATATCCCAAAACCAGATCGATTCTTAAGGTGGATCTTTTGTTTAAAAGATGAAAAAATGGAAATTTGTTATGACTGTATCCACATTTTTTTAAAATAAGAGCTCATTATTCAAATAAACAGGGAGAGGACATTAAGTCATAAAATCCATTCCAAATAATAATACGACGAAATGGGTTGGCATTTGAAGGCGGTGGTTGATGACCGGGTATTTTTGAAAAAGGAAGGGTTACCTGTCAAATATCTCTACAACGAGTTGCTTCGGTATAGAGATTTAGATTACTCTATGAGATGGGGACTCCGGACGTGATTAGGGGATATCCGGATTTGCTAGGACTTTTTCCTTAATTGGATGAAGTGCCTTCGGTTCCATTCAGACCTAGGATGGACTTATATGGATGTATGTCTGACATTACACTTTGAGATGTAAAGTTGGTTTCTATCGAATACATTTCTGTTTGATGGCGGAGAATTTATTCTCTTAGCTTAATGCACTTCTCTGAGACGTACGATCTTAGAGGTCATGTAGTTGATGGTTATTAGTGATATATTCCCAATTTGGTAATGTGGCATGCTAGGTGCTGATCATTGGTTGATCGAAGCATGGCTTTTGTGAAAAGTGCAGCTTTGTGGGACGAGACTTCATCAAACCTCACATCTCGGGAAATGGTCGAAACAGGAAGGATGCGGCAACGTTATGTGGGTCGTGACCCTCAGGGTATGTGTGTTTCCTTCTGGATAAAAAGTGGTATCATGGTATGAAGCACAGATATTTTACTTATGTGTTTGTTGGAATTTGTGTGATGGCGCCTTGGTAAAAGTCGGTTACGACCGGGGGATGGCATACTCGTGATAGTTAGTTACCTAGTTACAAAGGTAACCCGGCATTGTGTTGGCAGAGTTCCGGATAGCTTCTCGGGGCGTCCCTCCAGAGGCGTACCCTTTTAGAAAGGAAGTTCCTTAGCCTTGGCCATTTTTTGGAAATCCAAATAATCAGTACGAGCGCTGTACGGTTTTAGTTGTATAAATGCCATTTAACATGTTAGCTATAGTAGTCATACTATAATGGTACATATGCTGGCTAAGATTAATATTATACTTTCGAAATGTTTTCCACACTATGCATTAATAATAATA
The DNA here is from genome assembly GCA_030765085.1 of Allium cepa. Taxonomy (NCBI): domain Eukaryota; kingdom Viridiplantae; phylum Streptophyta; class Magnoliopsida; order Asparagales; family Amaryllidaceae; genus Allium; species Allium cepa. Next base: position 689,140,988 of record CM060937.1, on the reverse strand, counting down.
CCAAAAGGATTTTTGTGTATCAAGCACGTTTGACTGCTATAAGGAGAAATCTCCCCCAAGTGTGTGATTGCATTATGTGTATGCCGGAAGACCTTATGGTAGTTTCATTTTCCAAAAAGCATAACGAATTTCTTTTATTTATTTTTGTGATTTCTTTTTGTATAAACAACTGTTTTATGTTCGCTCACACCAGTCTCATGACTAACTCGGAGTTTATTGTTTTCTGAACTCTCGGTGCCCATAATATTCCACATGGGCAGCCTAGAGTCAGGATTATCAGTACGTTTTGAAGCTAGTTCAGATTGTAGATTTTGGATGTCTTTGAAGTCTGTGGGTTTGGGATCGCATTTGATTCATTGCAGCATGATAGCTTTTGTTTTTGAGCTTTTGGTTTGGAGTTTTGGAGCCTTGGCAATGAAGATGCAGTCTTTTGGATCTCTCTCTCTCTTGAAGACCCTGTTGATGGTTGTAAAACTAGACCACCACATTTGCTGTCATTTTTCCACTGTTATCTTTTCCGCTATTGTATATTTTTTGCTCTGATATTGTTGGGCATTTGTTGTATCATGTGGTATCCATATTGTGTATCAATAAATTCTTCTTTATTTCCGTTGTGTTGTTTTCACCAATGTGTTATAAGCTCCGGCAGACCGGACTCCAACATTTGAATATCCGACATTCGAATACGGGTGATGTATTGGATGCAAATTTTCGAGCGTCGGGCCTCGAGTCATCACATTGACTTTTCCTAATTCATAAGATAAAGCATCATTTTTAATAGAAAGATTCTTACACTTTTTTTGAGAATTTTCTAGTTCTTCTTCTAAAATAGAATTTTCATCTTAGTAACCTTTTCAAGTTCTAATCGATTTATCTTAGCAACATATTCCTTATTTAATTTCTTAGTTTCTCTATATTTTTCGTCAAGTTCCATACTTACTTCTAAAATTTCAAAATAAGTCAGATCGGGACATACCTCATTAGTGTATGCCATGAAACATACATTTGCCTGCTCCGTATCACTTTCGCTGTCACTATCGAATGAAGAGAAAGAGTTAGTCATCCCATGTGACTTGGAATGTCTTCCTCTTTTTCTTAAATTTATCAAACTTGTTTTTCTTTTTCTCGTTGTTGAGTTTTGGACAATCCTTCTTCATATGTCCGAACTGTTCACATTCAAAGCACTTGATTGAAGTTTGATCAAATGAATTTGATTTTCCGCTATTTTGGAATCTTGTCATTTTTTTTATTTCTTAAATTTGTTGTTGTTATTGGCAATAAATACAATTTCATCTTCATCCAATTTAAAATGTTCATTGCTTGATTGAAGTGCTATGTTCTTCTTTTCATGATTTTTTTTCCTTTCTGGCCTACAAATTAGCTTTATACGACATTAAATTTCCAATCAACTCTTCAACTTTGAGTACAGAAAGATCATTAACTTCTTCGATAGCCAATACTTTTCTTTCCCACTCAATTGTTAAAGAGTTGAAAATTCGAGATACTAAATCAAAATGAGTCAATTTAACTCCTAGTGCCATAAGATCGTGTTGTATAGTTTGAAATATGAGTACATGCCAACAACTGACTCATTTTGTTTCATTTTGAAAGATGAAAAATGATTTTGTAAAATTGATATTTTTGTTTGTTTAACCTTGGTTGTACCTTTGTGTGCAATTTGTAAAGTACGCCATATATCATAAGCAGTGGCACTAACATAACACGTGAAAATTAATTTTTATCAAGAGAGCAAAACAGTAAATTAATAGCTTTTTCATTACTAGAAGCAGCGGTTTTTTGTGCATTTGTACATGCGCTAATATTTGCATCAGGTGCTACATATATAATTTGATTTACTAACCATATTTCTAAACCATTTGCTTCCATAAAAATTTTCATACGGGTTGACCAATATGCATAATTAGATCTGGTGAATAGAGGAGGCGTGTGGTTGACTGACCTTGAAAGATACTTGCCATATTAATAAGTTTCAAATATGTGTTACTATGATTTGAACTAACCTTGCTCTGATACCAATTGAAAATCTATGTGGATCGTATAGAATATATATTATATGACAAGTACGTGTATGATAGTATGTATTGCACAGAATATTAATGCAGGTAAAATTACAAGTAATCACATCGGAATTTTCATACTGGTTCGGACCTCTCGTTCTACGTCCAGTCACGAAGCTCCCCTTCGGAAATATACTAAAAAATTGTCATCGCTTCACCCGGAGGAATAGGCTTTTATACAGGAGTATTTCTTTGACAAGTGCGTGTTCAGGTAACACTGATGTTGTCTACAATATAGCTTCTTTCTATAATCTCCTTTGAATAGTATGTAATTTTAAGCTTTGATATAAGGAAGAGATAAAAGTATGCTTTTGAGTACTTTTAGAAATCAGAGAGATCACTGGAATATTATAAAATAAAGAGAGAAGAGTTCAGAATATCAAGTTCGTTTTACTTTTCACATTCATGCTTATTTATAGATGTTGAAGAGTTTGTTTGAGAAGTAACATTGGTTCATTCTATTTTAGTCAAAGAGTTGTGATGTTTGAGGAGAAAGACCACAGATAGAGGATGCAACTATTCGATTGAAAAAGATGTCTGTTGGAAAGTGCTGGCCGTTACCCAGGTCAGATGTCTGGACATTTCTGTCAGACGTCTAGTCTGTTTAAAAAAATTTAAACAGAAAATATTGCCAGACGTCTGAGTACATATGTCAGACATTTGACACATGTATAGCCTATTAAATTCTCTTCTTGAGCGTGAAAAAACCTTTTAAATAATTTGTATGTGCCTATGCTTGTAAAGATTACACAAGGAGATGTACATATCATCTATTTAAGACATTGACAGAATATACTAATATTTCTTAATATAACGATCCTTGTGTCTGTCTTTAACTCTTGGTCGTGAAAGTCTACCTGTATATGGATGGTATATATACCTATATATATTGCATGCTAGTGATTGTACAGTTGTTGTCATCGAAATCATAGAGTTAAGGTTCTAACATAAACTACAATTTGTAAAAAATAAAGATTTGTGACTGATTTCGACTAAAGCGCCACACACTTAAATATTGATTAATGACCTCAAAATTAGATGCTTCATCCTATTAGGATAAAAACATAGACTATAAAAGATACATTTACAAGTTGTCATTTAATTCGGTAAAATTTCCTTATATTTCTTTAGAATTGATCACAATTATATCATTTCCACTAACAACTATAAAATTCTACAATTTAACATTTCCTTGTATTGGATCAAAATTTAATTCAGACAATTAGAATCAATGAATTTGCAGTAATTTTTTAATTGGTTTTATAGAAATAGGATAAAAATTTGATTGTCTCTAACTATCTATCAGAGACATATTTCTTTAACTTTAAAGGAAGTTAATTTAGCTAAATGATCTTTCTTTAGTCTGTTTTAAAAGTTGGTTGCAATCTTGTCTCTTGTAACTTCCAACATAATATTTTATGATACAAGTTTCATTATACTTTAAATTAGACATTTGGATTTTCCTAAGATAATCAAAGTTGGCATTAAAAAACGGTGGATCGTCCTCATATTTCCTTAAACTCATCTGAATAATTAAAATTATCAAAAATCAACTTCTAATATAACAATCATTTTAAATTCATTTTCTGTTGTCTATATTTGAGTTAGATGAAAATTAAATAATGAAAAAAAGATCCATGTAAGAACATAATTAAATATTTTCCCTTTCTAACTGAAATATGTACATTTGAATTGTGGCTAATTTTTAAGAATAAAATGAGACGTTTATGATGAAAAAAACAATAACCAATATGATAATTTTATCGATTTTTATGTATAGAAATGCTCGCGGACTTTAGAGACAACATAGATAAAGAAATTTGTTAACAATAATTATAGTGGTTGATGCAAAAAATTTTGATAACATTTTTTGTGTCTATAGAATTTTATTTTAGAAGCCCATGATAGTAGCTGCTATTTTAAATTGAAATGTCCATGTTAATATTTTTACTACATTCCTTGAAAAAAATTAAAATTAACTTCTAAAAGTATGTTTTTTAAAACGATTATATTTATAAATTACGTCTAATATTGTAAAACTTAAAATAGTAGTTGTTTAACGATGAAAATGAGTCTTAAATCTTGCTTGGGTTAAAAAAAAGCCGTTATATAATTTTAATTGTGTCAAATAAATGAGTCTATTTAAGATAATTTATTTCACTTTAATACTTTTTAGCTGACATAGTGAGACGTTAAATGGTTAAATTATTCATTTTAATTTCTCATTGCCATTGTAAAACAAGGAGGAATAACGCTAATTTTCATATTGATTTATTCAATTTAAAGCACAGAAAAAAATGAAACACCATTGTTTTAATTATGATCAGTATACTTCAATATACACTACACTATCTTTTATATATGTAAAGGCTTGCTCCGTCTAAGGGGTCATATACAAAATATATAAATACAATGGAAGAGCAAAAAGTTAGCCACGGTGTAGCAATTGGAAAATGTGAAAAATACTACAATAAGAAGTCTCATGTTCAACTTCTTATGCTATTTCCTACAAAAGAAAAAGGAGAAAATGAAACTGAAAGTTACGAATACAAGAGAAAAGGATCAAAGAGTCTTTCTATAGATGGTCACATAACAAAAGTGAGAGAAGATAATGCCAGTGGTTCTAGGAAGAGGCCTAGGTTAAGTGAAGAGGAAGTCATGATGCTTGAAGAGACATTAAGAGACCACAAAAGAATTACCAGTGTAAATATTTCATCTTAATTGAAAATTCAACTTAAAAATAAGTCATTAATGATAATTCGTGGCTTAATTTTACAGTTTAAGAAGCATGTGCTTGCAGATAAACTGAAGCTAAAGCCAAAGCAAGTAGAACATTGGTTTAACTATAGAAGAGCGAGGTATTTGTGATATAATTGTTTATGTACTTTTGTTAGAATGAAGTCAGATTTAATTACTTTTGTTTCTTGTAGAAATAAGTCAAAAGATAAAGACAGAGAATCTAAGGAGCTAAAGAAATTATGTGAAACACTTAAAGAGGAGAACCAAATGCTGAAGGAAGAACTTCGTCATCTTATGGTCAAACGGAAAGGGAGATAGACCGATTATTAAGTTGATTTTAATCCCAGTAAAAAGTTGATTATTTTGATATGGTTAAATTAATGTAACTCTGCATTTTTATCTAATTTGTGCGATTCTACATTAGAAGAAGACGAGCAGTGTAGCCATCATATTGTTATTTTACAATATATAGAAAAAATGAGTTCCTACACATAACTTATGTCAAAAGAACTTGTGAATTATATGTATAAACCATGTTTCAAAATTCCGGAATTCTAGTTATTCCAGTGATCTTCCATTCCAGTCCCGTTCATAACCGGAATGAAATCTGTCAAAATTCAGGTTTTGGTTTAAATTCTGGATTTGCTTTTTAAATATTGAAAAAAACTTGTAAAAATTTGAAAAGATACAACAAACATATAATAATTAAAAAATGAAAACAAATTAATCGGACCAATAAATAAATGAAGAAGAAATCATTTAATTCCATAAAAAATTTGTTTTACTTTTGTTAATTTACATCGAGTGATAACAAAAAATTCAAAATTTTAAAAATTGATCTATGTTTAATAACTCAAATGAACAATATAGAACCTTACACAATGAATTTTTAAATAAAGTGTGTAATTTGTATGAAATGTAAAAATGTACTATAAATTTATGACAGTATTAGTTATTTATTAGCATATATAGCAAATTAAGGCAAAAAATTACCGAAATTAGAAAACCGAAATTAAAGCGGAACTTTCAGAATTTTCAAAACGGAACCGGACGTTTTAAAATTATCAATGAGCGGAACGAAAACGAAAAATGGAATTTTGAACCTTGGTATAAACAATATTAAATAATTGCTTATTGTCGTTTTATTCTTACACTTGCATCAATAAAAGAATTTAGAACCAATTTGTTTCATATCCAGAGATTATAAGAAAAAATTACCAAACGTTAACAATCCCAATTTATTTGGACGTCCATTCCAAAAATCTTTTTGATCAAACATGAATATAAGTCGATAAGCATTTTAGTAATAAGGTCTAATAGGAAAGATTTTATAGACTACTAGAAAGTTAGAAGGTTAATTTTAAAGTGCCACTCGCCAAAAATAGTTAAGAGATGATAGGGACTGAATGCTAAATAAAAAAGATTTGTGCTTTTATTACTGGCAATACTAGATTTTCATACATATATAATTCACATATACACACACACACACTCTCTCTCTCATATATAGACACACACACACATATGTGTGTATGTATGTATGTATGTATGTATGTATAAATGTATGTATGCATGCATACGTGTGTGTTTTTCATCAGTTGGAGGAGTGTTATTATGTTCGTAAAGCGATTTTGCTAATGGCATTTGATATGTTTTTTCTCTCAAATTGTCAAAATGAGTATTTTAAGATTTCAAGCAGCTAAGTGATGACTTGAAACATTTTAACTAGTGGAAATTAGATTGAAGGGCGTCTCATTTCAGATAATATGTTTAAGGACAATATTTCTGAATAATTAGTTCATTAGTTTTAAGACAGTTTATAGGAAAATGATAAATTCATTTATCGTTATTTCTGTATAGCTGAAAGTGATAACTTCATTTATCTTTTTTTGAAAATTGTCCTTAAAACTATTTTTTTCAAAAGTGTTGTGCTTAAAACTTATTACCCTGCACGAAGAAAACTTTGAGTGAAAATCCCATTTTAACTAGGTCTTATATTTACTACTTCAAAATTTTGCAACACAAGTAAAAGCTAAATAGTAGAAACAAAAATAATAATAGTAGAAAATAGCAAACCATAACCATTTTTATGTGCTCTTGTCAAATGATCTACTTCCATTTGATAATCTCTTTTATCTTCCTATTTCATACAATCGAATGACAATATAATTAAGGTAAAGTGGGTGCATAAAAAGATCAGGGAAAACACAATAATAGAGGTCAAATGTCTCGGATAAAAAATTGTATGTATGCAAAACCTCTTTGATAATTTATCAACATCCAATGCCTTTTTTAGGAGGTTGGAGCTTCTACATCCTCATTACATGTAGGTTACTGTGATTTTTCTAAAGTTGCTCAAAATTCATTGTTTTCCATGCACGCTCCTTTATACCATTTTATCCCTTGAATTCCAATCGGAGAAATAGGGGATCCTTCTGCATATTGGAGTAAACTCATTGTTTTTATATGACTATTACTTTATTAACAATTTTTGTTAATTTGATTATTTAAAAATATTGCGAAATAACTACTAGTTTATTTAGAGGTTTTGTTAGTTGGATCATTTTAAATTCTATCAGTTTATCATAGTAATTTACATAGAACTTTCTTATAAGAGTTGACCAGAAGATTACTATTGCACTTAAGTAATAGTAAAAAGCTACATGTTTTACTTTTGATGTTATTATAGGAAAAGGCCATGTAGAAATGAATATGCAAATTAGGTCCCTATTTTTGAAAAATAAAAAACACAAGATAGCTTGAAGTTTTGTAACAAAAAATTACAAGTCGACCTACAGTTTTGGGAAAGATATTCTACAAAATTCAATACCGGTTAATAGAAGTACACTTAATTAACAATATTGTTATTAATGAATAAATAATTTTATTTACAATTTCTAAAAAACTTTTTAACAAGTGCTAGCAAACTTGCACTTTATATGGGGAAAGTGGAAGCTAGGTTGCACTTTCTAATTTAGAAAATCAGGATCTAATTTACATATTCACTGCGATATAGATTTTTTTAATAACAACATCAGAAATAGAGATCTAACATTCAAAGCACCTTAAATAAAGTAAATTTTAAGAAACAACTAATTAATGACATCTTGTCAGCAAATACCGGTTACAAATCCAACAATTTGGGAACACCACGTCTTTCAATCTTCTACTTTATTCTAGCAATTACTAGAATCCACCATTTCATTTCTTTGTATAAAAATTTATTTTGTTTTATTTAGATTAGGATCTGCCACTTATTTTCAAACTTAATAACAAAAAATCTTTCTCAAAAAGTGATTTCATGAAATACCCCTGTAATTATTTTAAGCGACATTGCCTAGTTTATATAATATATATATATGCGGATAATATGGCAAGTATTTGCAATAATATGAAATTTTTTGAAGTTACGAATATAAATTTTTGTAAAATAAATATTTTAACATAGAGTGAAAATGTTTGCATTATAGACTGCAAGTATTAGTTGTTAAAACTATAAATGTTTAGAGTTAAAATTGTAAATTCTTGCTGAAAATAATTATAGGGTTCTTTCATGAAATATATTTTTAGAAAAAGGTAGAGGTGGATTTTGGTACTTGTGAAGGGTGTTTGACAAACCGTTCCTTTTCTATTTTCATTGAGTGGTTAATTCATTTAAGTTATATTCGAGAACATCTCCTTGAACTATGAGTGGCATTATTTCCTTACAAATATTTATTTGGTCCAAAAGGTAGGTTGGCTTTAGAACCTTCTATCTTTCTCGCATCTTCTACTTTAAAATAAATCAATGTAAGCTTTTTCCATATGGATTTATCTCGTTCTAGAAAATGTAAAATTCACTTTCCAAGTGATTATAATTACTTGCATAGAAAAAGGGAAAACACCCCTAAGTTAGTGGAAATGAAATTTTAATGGTAGTAATCAAGAAGATCAAAAGGAAAACAAAGAGTTTTTATAGTGTTTTGGTAAAATCTATGGCCATTGTCCATATCTAATGAAGATTACGATTGGTACCGAAATAAGAGAAAAAATTGCTTTGAATAAGGCTTGATCTCGAACTCAACCGAGTTTTTGCATCAAACTCAACAAAACTGTCAAAAGCCCTTTTGAATCACCTAAAAGATCATCTTTCATATGTTTTATCTTGCTATTTATAGACGACTCCATGCATCAGAATCGCCTATCTTGTTTGAATCTATCTTTCTTCCAGAACCAAGTTTTTGATGCAAAGAACGAGTCAAATTGGCATAATCCATGAGATTGGATCAATCAACGTCGATCAACCCTATGGATCGGTATTGATCGTATATGTTGACTGTAGTTCATCCATTTACTTCAAAAATGCTTAAGTCTTTAAGCTTATAACTTACAGGGTCGAATTGTCGCCACCGATTGATTGGTACTGATCAGTATCCTATCATCAAAAAATAGTATTTTTCTTCAAGCCAGCACATAGAACCATAGTAGAAGAAAAATGAAATCCATCCATAGCATTGGATCGATTAGTACTGATTAATGGATAAATTGGTATAATTGACATCGATGCTTTTACACTTGGTAATTTCCCTTGCTTTTGCATATTTGTTCTCTTTCAAGCCTCTAGACCCATTATTTCGTCATTTCGTTGTCTTGTTTCATTGAACTTTCATTTGGTTAAAATACCGGATAACACTTGCCCCTAAAGTATTCTTGTATAAACACAAAGGATGCTTCGGATTAGGATAAGTAATAGAGTCCAGATCTATAGAGAGAGTTCCATCAACTTGGTCATTTTCATGGAGCGTTCATCTTTGTTGAAAATATTAGTACTTCAATCCAAACAACTATAGAGTTATATTTTTTAGTAGATATAAATGTTGAAGATTTCTATTTGAAGTCTTTGACCATTGTAACACCTTATGATTTTACGACTATAAATTAAAAGAAATTTAATAAATAAATAATTATGCTGAAAAACTGAATTTTTGGAAAATTTATAGTTAGGCTACAAAACTTATACCATTGTTTTTTTGGTAATTTTCTAACTAATTTCCATATATAAATTTTTCTAATCGGATTTCAAACAAAAAATTTATCAGCGTATGAATTTTTTGAATCGAAAAAAATTGGAAAAAAATTATATGCATAATTATGGTAACAATAGTTAATTAATGAAAGTTACTAGCATTAAGAAATGTTAAGATTAAATCAAATCTGGGAAAATGTAAATAAGTGGAAATAAATTATTGCAATAAGATATAAAATGAATGAAACCAACATAATAGTTCAAAACAAGCACTAAAATTAGCAAATTAAAACATGCAAATAAATTCACTAATTACAAATGACATGATAAACCCAAAATGCACCTTGGTTGACCGGCAATGGTACAACCTAGGTCACGAGCGAAAGACCGTTGACAAGGTAAAATTGATGGTAAACATTGACCCAAACTGTCCGAATTTAAAATAGTCTAATCAAACAGCTTGCATTGATTTGAACATCTATGAATATAGAGCTAGAACCTCACTTCTAAACTCATATTTTCAGAGCAATGCTGGAACTCTACCATTTTCTCTCTCCTCAAGAATTCTAAATTCTTTGAAATATTTCTACCTTATACATATACAAAAACTGAAGAATTGTAAAAGATGATTGAAGAAGCAAATAGGGTCCAATCAAGCGGCCAAAGGCTTAAGTACGCATTTATGATGGGCGCGAACTATTAAAGTTAATATATGATTAAATTAATAGAATACCATAGTCATAGAGTAGGTTGGAATTAGAGGTTAGTAGTGTTACGTTGTAGAATTCTACCCACCGTATGGGCTGCCAACAGCCGTGTATACATTGTATTGTTGTGAGATATGTCAAACTCCAAGACCCATGGAGAATGTATGCTTGCATATTGATGTAGTAATACCCTAAAGATAGAGGAATTATCTTCAAATATAGGAAAGGGGGTGCGTCCTTGATTACAATAGGCAATGTAAAAAGGATAGTGAGCGAAGAAAGGCACTATGCCAGCATGTGTTGTTACCATAAAAAGGAATAGGCATGTGTACAGGAGGAGAACACCATTAGTCCTTATAGGTCAATAGGAAAGACAACGGTTACATCTAATGGGCTATGCTGCCAACTAGAGTATGGACAATGTTAGGTCGTGCATCACCACATTATTTGCTGAATTGTTTGTTAGGAGGCAAGTCTAGTTAAAACTTTTGGAGAGGTCTTTCAAAATGTGCATGGGGTAGTCCATGGAGCTGAGTCCACGGCTATTGTGGCTGAACCCACCACACTTATAGTTTCTAGAGATGAGTCCACAATAAAGAATCAGACAAGAAAATCCCCAAAAATGCAAATAGAGCGCAACTAACTTATTGTAAAGCCGTTATTAGGCATCACGAGTGTTCCTCGGTACACATGGCAACAAGAGCATGATACGTCAGGGGTGATGGATCATGACGGGGTGCTGAGTTAAGGGATAATAGCGAGGATAGTACCTTGGTCCAAAGAGGCAACGTAGTACTTATACACACACACACATGTATGTATATATAGATAGGCATATACATAGTTATAATCTACTACGAGTTGTGAAACGTATTGTATGCGTGTGTAAAGTCGAGACAGCTAACTAAATATTAAAAGAAATAACGCGTGATAGAGGACAATCAACATAAACATTGTTATATATAAAGTGCATAATTTATTACTCACCAGAACATCGTTCTAACCTCCTCCTTATTACAACCCATAGGATACCCTAGACGGATAAGTACTAGTCCAAAGCAGGAATAATGAAAGGTTATGTTCCTTTTCCATGCTCAACATTGACAAGGACACTATACATTAGAAGAGTCAATCTTGGTCAATGATTATGTGACTTATTTTATTTTATATTCCGTTGTAAGTTACATCCTTAGTGCTTTAATATGCATTCGTTTGATTATTTGCAGATTACCAAACCAACGATTTGTACTTTGGTGTACTTGGGTTTTTGATATAGCGAAAATTTAAGTCCACTTGGATGTGGGTTATTGCATTTGTTATCAAAGCCAGGTTAGTCATTCTTAAAAATTTGGAAACGTTGAGTGAATATGTATGTATTTTTACTATAAATAAAAATATGTAATGTGCTAAATCCTATAAACTCCGACTGTTGAGTAGATGCAACCATGCATTGAAATATGGATAATTTGATTATGATTCAGAATAATGAAAAAAGTTGAATATATACGCCTACATCTATTACTCCATGAGAATTAGGTCATATAGAAAGACGTTTGTTTAATAGAGCATGATTACATCATATATTAGGCCCTTGATGCTAGTTGGTTTATGACTCCCTAATTAGGCCCCCGAGAGTACAATGATTGTAGGTCTCCATATGATGCCAATCGATGATGTACAGAAGATCTAGTTAAGGATAAGAATCAACATGTTTTTGGTATCTAGAAGTAATCAAGTTCTCGAAGGAAGGCATAAAGTAATCACTCCAAGATGGTAGTCGGAATTTAGTATTTGGAAAAAAAAGAAAAGTCCAAAATAAAGGAAGAATAAAAATATACTCTAAATGTGGCCCCATGTAAAAGAATTTAATATAAAATTTGTAATGATTTCAAAATAAAATTTGAGAAAATATACGTATAGTATATCCAAAATGATTTCTAGGGGAATTATTTGAAGTTTGATAAACTCTATTTTGAAAAATAAGTAAATATTAAATTTTGGAAAAAATAAATATATAAATAAATTTGTATTGCTAAATAAATTTTTAGTGGAAAATGTAAAATTGAAGATAGAAAGAACAATAAATGGGTTTTAATAAAAAGGTTAATTCTTTTGAAAATAATAATACAGCGTATGTAGCTCGTTAATTTTTCTAAGATGAAAATATTTTAAAGTTGGAAAACTCTTTTTTAAGGGTTAACAATAGGAGGTGGTGCAAATATAAATTGGGATAAATAGTATGGGAAGGATGACTAGATCTTTAAAATAAAAACAGTAGGCGTACACACTACAATGGTTCAATAGAGAAGAATATAGGTTAAGAGAAAAGTTAATAAGGAGGAGCCATTAAATTAGAATAGTTCAGGAGGAGAAACATAAATAGTTGTAACATTATAAAATAAAATAGAAATAAAGTTAGGAATTTGTATAAAATAATGTTAGCAATTAGAAAAAGCATTAGGAAATTATATAAAAAGTTAATGCTAGTAATTTAAGTAGAAGCAATATGGGAAATTAAATGCAAAACAAAGGAAAAATATATTTTCCATTGTTGCTTGCATTTAGTGTAAATATCTTTCAAAGTCGCCCTCACATGATATTACAGACTCCGCCAACGATTGGAAGTAGAGATAGTATGAGTGACTGTAAATGATAAAGTGAGAGTTGTTCTTATTTACTCCTATTTTTATTGTTTAAAAATTCTAAAGGAGTTTAGAAATACTGTAAAGTACGTTTTTGAAAAAATACAGTTTAGCATAACGAATGAGAATTTTAAAAGAAAACTTAATAAATGGTTTGAGTAAAAATCACAACTTTTAAGAAGTAATAGTTGAAAAAAGTCATTAAAAGGAGGAGAATTTTTAAAAAATTTAATTGTGGTTTTAAATATGAAGGCACTAAGTTGTTTTTAAATTTACTAAAAAGATTTTAATTTGTACTTTTAGAGATAAATGTTTTGGGGTTGAAATACTTCAAAAAAATCTTACATTTTAATTTTTAAAGAATTGATAAAGACCCGACCAATATTTTAAATATGGAGTAGATAGAAGTGACTTCCTAGGTAAGACTAGGTAAAAGGTATGGCTGTGAGAAAATATTGAAGACTGCTTATAGAGTAGGAATAAGGAATCTCCATAGAGTGTAAGGAATATTGGTGAAAACCCAAGAATGTTTTGTTAGACGTGTATGAAAGCCATAAGAAGAACCCATAAAAGATGGTAAATGGTATTAAAGTACACTTCTACCAGTTATAGGGTTTGCTCGTCGGAAAAATCAAGAACAAAGGAAATAAATACCAAGATTTGAGAATACTACCAAGAGATTGGAATTAAAAGAAGTATTAACAGAGATCAGTAAGATGGCAAATAAACATAAACGACATTTGTAGACTCAAAGTTAAGGAAGACATGATAGAGGGTGGAAAAGTTATTCTGCAAAGCAAGTTGCCAATGAGTTATTTAAATGCGCATACTTTGCATTTTTACCCACAATGGTATATTGATGGCCGATTCTTTCCCTAAATGGGTATGGTAATGGAAGTAATGGATGGACCATATTCACCAAAAGCCATAAATGAAGGTTAATATATGTAGGTTAGAGAATGATGAAATGTTGGGAACATCCATTTAATTACCAGTAAGAAGTGATAGGCCACAGCGTCACTGGTCATTTGATGTTAAAGGGCACCTTTCAGCAATAGTTTCTTTGAGGTTTAGTTTTTATGCATTAGTTGTCTCCATTGGTATAAAAGAACATACGATATTATAAGAAATGTTCCTTTTTATGTATTTTTTGTGTGGGCTACAATATTATGGGAAAACAATAAGACAAAGAAATTTCAGGAAAGACACTCAACAATGCAAAAGAAAAGAAAACAGTAGAGACTTGAAGTTAAGAAATAAATTAAGGAAATTTATTTAAGTTACTACTAAGGTTAAAATTAAATAAAATTATAGGTTCCAAAAAAATTTGGGACATAAATTTCAACGAGTGGAGGACAGGAACAGAAAATTGCAGAGTCAAGTTAATGTCTCTCTACCATAAAAGCTAAAATTCACCTAAGTATGAACCAAGTCATATAATAATTCATCATTCATCCATTACATAATCTCCTATTTAGGCTTTCTTTCTTAAGTTACCATTAACTTATTTTCGTGATCACCTCCTTAGGCTTTCCTATCATGAATTTAAGCATTTGCTTGAACAACATCACCTAGTGAAAATGTTAACTCATTTTTCCACTGGAGCCACGATGACAAGACTCCCCTAAACTAACCCAAGAGATTGATGTAAGCACTCTAAATACTTTCTCGTAAGCATCCTTACAAAGGCATCAATGGCTACTCTTAATCTCTGAACAACTATCGTTCACGTTGCCAATTTATTTATAATATGCTCGCTAGATTTTTTTGCACCTTAGCATGGCACCATGCCTATAACAGTCAACCTTTCTTACAACAAAGATGACATTTAATACATCCTTGGTATTCATATGTTGATTATTTAAATGTCCAAAAGACCGGTCGCTGCGTAAAGAAAATAAAAGACAAGGAAATAGACACAGTTTTTCTCACAATGTCGAGTTACATAAACATCATCACAAAATAGTGCGTATAGTTACTCCAAAATGTTACATCAACATTACAACAAGTACTTTTCCCAACAAGAATAGTTATGTCAGCCTATCAAAATTACTAATACCAAATATACTGTCACAACGGAAAATAAACATAACTACTAGACGATGATAAAAGCTCCTACTCCATATTGCTTTCTAAAATGCTCCAAAAAAAACTAGACTACTTTGCTACCAATAAAAATTTGAGTACCTAAGAGTTGAAGAGAAAGAAATAAAAATCAAGGTCAGACATGGGTCTAGTGTTGTTAGTAAAGCATAAGTTTAACTATATAAAAGCCTTCAAACCAAAGGTATCTCGTAATACCACGTCGCACATAAATACGGATGACTTTTTACCTTATGGTAACCAAAACATTTCTATATAAAATCCTCTGATATTATCATAATGTCTAGGTTTAAAATAAATGTGGAATCACAACTGAAATAGTTACACTAATTAAATTCCATCATAATAGTTATACAACTAAGTACGTAAAGGAATATATTGGAAAATGGATTCCATCAATAACAAGGCACTGGGGTACTATCTACACAGTGCATATCTAGATAAAATACATTGAGAGTCTCACAAGACTCCCCACGAGTCAAGATTGGCCCTACCTTACTGGATAGCGCTGAATATGTCATTACACAGGTTGGAATCGACAACCTAAATGGGCCCCGAGCGGACATAATCCAAAATATCGATATAGATTGGGTGATGACCATACCCTAAGGCTAGCAAACCATATAACCTTGAAGCATATCCCCTGATTTTAGTTATTCACGGGGTTAGGCTTGAGGTTATGTTTACCTTTCCATGTAGCAGACCATCTTAGAATGCTACCAATGCCCTCCAAGCAATAATTCAATGATAGCATTCATCCAAACAAATTTTTTCACGATCTAACAAACGTTCCACATTTACTATCTTCGATTTTGGAATCACCCTTAGGAAGAATAGTGCAGTCCCATAGCATGCTTCATAACGATCCATCATGAACATTATTAGTTTGGAGTGGTTCGTATAAATCGTACTTACTAAAAAACCGGTGTCTCCTAACTAAGCGATAATTCCTGGCTAATTCAATTCCGGTTCTTTGGAAGTATGCAACAAGTATTCATGCAACGACCTAGAATTTTATCACTTTGACTTTTGGAATATTAAATTGATTTTAAATAATCAATTTTGGGTTTTTATAATAATATTTGCATTTAAAGTAATTTTTCGATTCATAATGATGTGTTTTTAATTTTGTTTATAAAATATTTTCATAATTTTTTGTTTGAAAAATAATTAAGTTTCCATTTGAAGTATTTTATGTCGAACATTGGTATTTTTGAATATAACATAACTTGATAACTTGTGTTTTTATTTCTGTTCTATGATCACATCAAAATTCTCTATGCGGTCGTATTTTATTTCTATCGTTTGTGGCTCATATGTGGATGAGTTATTACGTGACAGTATAGAGAAATCTATTAATTTTCAAACCCCAAAACACAAACATACACTATGCTAAGCCTTTTCTTCAAATCAACTATACTCAGCCAGCACTTTGCTCCTCTTTCACATTGCCATTGTCCCCTTCTGCTCTTGTTCCCCTTCACCATACCATCCCTCTTACCTTCTTGGCCCCTTAGTCTTGAGATGATCAAAGCTATATAAGTACTCAGGAAAGCACAAGGATCTGGGTTGACCTTCTTCATTTTGTTTATAGTAAACATTTCAAAACATGAAAAGAAAACTTCATCCCTTTCTTTAAAAAATCAACTACTCCTAATTCATCAACAATTAGCTTAGCATCCATATGATAGTTGTTTGTAACATTCCTTGGTATTTTTAGAAATTTTCTTCTCAAATTTTTGTTGAGAAACGAGCGAGTAATCTGGAAATTACAGTAAGCTGGAAAGTTTGTTAACGAACTTCAAAAATTGATTTCTCTCGATTCAAGTCGATTCGATCGATGCCACTTTTGCCGTTGTAGGAATTTTCGGTATGAGTTTGCTGGAGTGTCGAGTTGGTCATTGATGATGGTCGAAACCTAGGGTTTAGGATTTCGAGTGATTAAGGCTGTGATTCACGAAATGGAGCTTGGATTGGTGATTAGGATGGAGAGGCAAGTCAGAGGCGATAATTTGGTGGAGATCGATGACCAAAACTATCATGCATTTTAGCATGTCATGGGGAGGGGAAGGGGCAAGCTAGAGGTTAAGCTCTGTTGTAGTGGGCGGTCGGTCCAATATGGTGGGGGTTTGATTGCTTAGGTGAAGAGGAATATGGTGGCGATTGGTTGAATGGTGGCACGTATGTGCTGCGTACTTGCACAACCGTGCATAATAATGACTTTATGTTTGTAAATTTGGGATGAAGGAGAGACGAAGAAGAAGGGAGGAAAGAAGTGGGTTCGAATTTGCTTTGATGGGCCAAGCACATTTAGCTTGGTTAAGAAATAATTAAAGTAATTTTGTTTTAAATTATACCTTTATAAGATAGGTTTAAAACCCTTTAACTTGCTCATTTTAAATTCGATCGACATGCAAATTTTTGCATTGTACTCATATGGATGAATACAATATTGTAGTGAAATTCATTAACAGTTTTGGTAGTGTACAAATTTATGACATGTTTATAAGGGATAAATTTAATTACATTATTCTAAATAATAACATCATTAAATTTATCACATCTTAATTGATGAAATATATTTGGCCTGATAAACACCGACCTGTTAAAATAATTGAACAGATTAATTTGGACACCTGTTTAGTGGAATAAAAAACCATTTCATTAATTAAATTAATTTGTCATCTAATTAGAAAAAAAATCTCCATTCTTCAATTTTATAGATTTTGGTATATAATTATATATAATTAACTGAGATGCAAATTTGAATAAGTGACGTGTTAACCTGTGGTGGTTAATTGTTTACATAGATATTGATAATGTAAATGCCAGTTATTAGTTTGGAAAGTTAAATTGGATGATATGGTAGCTTCTTTAAGTACCATTGTTGTCGCTAAGCCTCATTCCAAATCTCGAAATTTATGGATTTAAATCAACTTCAAATTTAAACAATTACAAATGTTTATATAATTATTATTTTAGCAAAGTGTTTTATGCAATAATCATTATATCTACAATGTTTAATGTTAATAATATTTTAAATATTATTTATTTAATAATTTATACTATAAATATGATATAAAGTTATTTATATTAAATGGTATTTATTTTATAATAATTGGAATTTAAATTTAATTATTATTTAAAAGTTAATTATCATCTAAAATAACTATTTTATATTTTAAAGTTATTATTTATTAATATTTTAGATAATATGATTCTATAATTTAACTTATTGTTATAATAATATTAATTTAAAGTTAATCTACTATTATAATTATTGACAAGAGATCTAGCCAACACCTAAAAGAGAAGTTCAAGAAGAAAACAATACCATTGAAATCTCTTTCGAATGAGTCAAAAGGGTATTTATGCCTTCCAATGGGAACCCTTTCGAACATGTTGATTCTGCTGTCACATAAGGGTTCCTTTGAAAGCAATTATATGTTTTGAAGTATTCAACACCTTTTAAAGGAGTCCTCCCGAAGTGTATGACTTTAATGGTCACATAGTGAATCCCCTTGAAACCCATTTCGCATTAGTCAAGAGGATCTTTATGCCTTCGAAGGGACCTAGGTCACAACGTATATATTAAATAAAAGTTGATTCAATATGCTATGGAATCTTATCTTGGATAAATGATACAAGTCTAATTAACTTGATAATTTTTAATTTTCGTCATCACACCACTTTTGTACCCCATGGGCTTTCCATATAATGATAATATGCTTCCAAATCAAGATTTCTAAGTAGAGCCATAGCATGTTGGGAAAATATTGATCCAATATTTACCAATATTTCTTTTGAGTACTTCTACAGCCTTTCGACATCATCAATATGTACGCATCCGCTAGTGGCGAACAAGTCAGGGTGCATTATTGTGCTATTTGAATGTAAGCGAAAGCACTTCTAACTTCTTCATCTCCTTTGAAACCTCTTCATTGTTGTTAAGATCTAGTACTATCGTGATATGTTGCTACTTGAATGAGTGGGGATGGATGGTCTTGGAAGGGTTTAATGGTGATGGAAGGACTAGTGCGAAAAGTCGTTTGTGATGAAGGAGGCTTCTTGGTAGTCAAATGATAGTTGCGGAAGTTGGCTTTTAGAAGCATCCCCCGGTTAGCACGAAAGCTCATCCTTTGCTGTTTGCGAAGACATAAAAATATTGGTTACATGCAAAACCTCGCTAATACTTTTGGGAGGATACAATCGATTCGAAAGGCTAGTCTTTTCTTTCGAAAGGGTTGTTTTAGTAGAATCTTCTCCAACCGTTTCAAAGGATCTGAGATATATGCGAAATCTCATTATTTGATACTTTCGAAATGCGTTCTAAACACAATCAAAATCAAATTTATGCATGCGGATCCAACCGTTTCGACAGGATCAATAGAGTCAAAAGGTTAGCTTTGCCCCATTTTGACACATTCGAAAGCGAATATTTCATTTAATACATGAAGGAGCATCGGGTGCTTCCGGTATCAATCCAGGCTCTTCGAAAGCTGCTCTAATGCCCTTAAAACACTGCTTTTGTACCACGACGAAACCCTTCATTTCAATTCTTGCGGAGCTTTTACGATAATTCTTGGGCCATCTTTCATACCTTCATTCGTAAGTGGGCTTTATGGTTAACATTTTTCCCCCTTTATATGAAAGAAGCGTTTTTTCTTTAGGACAAAAACATAATAATTTTCCTTTTGCACTATTCATCCTCAATAACCATATTTCCCTGCAATGTACAAAATAGGCAACATTCCATATTGCCCGTTCGAAGTTGATGTAAAACTATGTTCAGTAGCTTGATCATAATATGATTGGAGACAATATTAGAATTTCAAAAAACAGAATTTCAGAATTCTAAGTCTTGGATCAACGGAAATTAATAAACCATCATCTGGTGATAATAAGTGATGAAAAATCCACAGTCAAGACAGACTCAAGATCAAAATTCTTGTTTGGAAATAATAATTGATGTCCAACATCCAACTCTGATAATAACAAAAGAAGTCCAGACAGTAAATGCTTGTTATGTTAATAAAAGACTAGGCTTCTAGTTTATATCTGGCATTAATAATTGAATTTTAGAAGTCTTCTTTTAGTAATAACAATTGTTTGATAATAAAAATCTAGAAGTTATCATCTCGAAATAAGTTGTAGAAATCTAGAAATCCTCATTTGGGGATAAATAATAGGAGTCTAGAACTTACGTGGAAATAATAGTAAACCTAAAACCAAGATTCGGGTGTTGATAAGTGTTGTCCAAAAGTTGATAGTAGAAGACCAGTGGCCCGGACTTGAGTAATGGTAAGATAGATGCAGAAGTTAATAGAAGATTAGAAGCCCATAATAGAAGTCTCAATAACTATAGTCCCGGAACCCAAATTCAGGCACAATGAGTGAAGTTCAAAAATTAATAGGAAAACCCCAAAGCCAAGATTTAGGCATTAATAAGTGAAGAACTGAAAATAATAGTAAAAGACCTAAAACCTAGATTTGGGCATTAAACAGTGACGCTCGGGAATCTTCCTTTGGAAATTAGCCAACAGATGTAATTCTTACCCAAGCCTTTTTTTCTGCACCACTTTTTGGGCTTCAATTCTTTGAATGTTTTACTTCAAGTTTCCTCTTCTGGTTCTCGATTCTCTTAATATGTGCCACCATTTGGGCTTTATGCACAATTATTGTTTGCTATGCTATTTCTCGGGCTTGGACATCTTATTTTGTTGTTGTTCGATGCGCTTGGTTAGCTTATCCATGATAGGACCCACGGACTTACCCGATCTCCCTTTAAGAGGCGCTCCAGCCAAGCCTTATAGGTAGAGCTAAAGGCTTGTTCGGTGCCTTGACCAGGTGATAGAGTGGCGGGATCAAAGGCTTACTTTGGCCTCCTTCCAAGAGGTGATCTAGCAAGTCCTTATAGGAAAGACTGATGGCTGGTAGGTTCCATGACAATGCTATAGGTGGCGCGTTCAATGGAACACTTCATCCCATCTCTATGGGCACCTTGATCTGTCCATAGCGTGGCGCAATAAAGGGCTTGCTGACACTTTACCCAAGCCATAGAGTGGCGTGGATAAAGGATAACTCTATCCTCTCTACAGGAAGTGCTTTGACCCGGCCATCTCGGCATGAACAAAGGCTTATGACCGTAAAATTTAATTTCCAAGTTTAAGAAGAATTCTACTCGCAACTTTTTACGCTTATCTTAGGAAAGTGGTGCTTTGTTCGTTCATTATGGGAAAATATGGTCTCAAATGTTCCACATTTCATGTTCTAGGAACCATATTGCCATGTGATCAACATAATTTGTAAACTCTAGGAGGAATTACCTTACACACGATTAGGAGACCCTCCAAGTTTGGTCCTAGAGATCCATCTATAGGATTTCTTTTGTTTTCCATCAGTCTTTGGAACACTAAATTTCCTTCTTGAAATAATCTTGTCTTTACTTTCGAATTGTAGTATTTTGAGATTCTTCTTTGATATTCTACGGTCTAAATAGCAGCTTCATCTCCTAGCTCATGTACTAAATCCAATGTCTCTTTCTTCAATTCTTTATTTGGATCGAATGCATAAGCGATTCTTCGATGTAAGGGTACCTCAATCTTTACTTGTAACATTGCTATGCACACATATTAGAAAGTAAGGGATATGACCCACTGCACTTTTGGTGGATGTACGATAGGCCCAGAGTACAAGTGGCAATTTTTCAACCCAATTTTTTATGGCTTTATTTAACCGTTTTTTCAGGATAGTCTTAATTGTCTTGTTTTCCACTTCAACAGCTCCATTGGCCTTTAGATGTTCCATGGAAGAAAATCTTTTGATAATCAATTCTTATAGCAAAATCAAGAAAATTATTTACTTTCAAATTGCGTTATGTTGTCAGATGTAATCTAATAAGGGATCCCGAGTCTAGTAATGATGTTTTTAATAGCAAATCTAAGAACTTTTCGAGAAGTGATTTTTGGGAGGGGCGTTGCTTCTACCCACTTAGTAAAGTAATCAATGGCCACTACAACGTATTTTTCTCCTTCTTTGAAAATCGACAATGGTCCGATCAAATTGATTCCCCTTGCATCAAAGAGCCATGAGCTGGAGATTGGGGTTAATTGGCTTGGTCGTAAATAGGGAGTCTGAGTATTTCCGGCACCTTTCACATTTCTTTACATACTCTATACCTTGACCTGTCATTTAAGGCCAATAAAAATCTTGTCTGGTTATTTTCTTGGCCAGCTTTATCTCATCAAAATGGTCTCTGCAAAATCCTTCTTACGCTTCCCCTAATAATTTCATCCCATCATTCTAACTTACGTATCTTAAGTAAGGAATGGCTTATCCTTTCTTATAGAGAATTCCGTCTATAATTGTGAAGGTCGAAGCCTGTCATCTGGTTCTCCTAACTTCTATTTTGTTAAATGGTAATATCCCATTGGTAAGATATTCGATAGTAAGTGTCATCCAGGTGTTACCGTAACAATTATCTGCCTTTAGATGATCGGGCTCTCCACATGGAATTTCTTTATTAAATTCCCTTTCTTCTCTTTCTTGCGTCATGCTTGGTATCTACTTAAAACCAATATTTCCTTCCCTGGTTTGTGCATTTCCTCTTCAATATTGGGATTAGATACTCTAACGGTACTATGGGTTTCTAAAGCTCCTTTTGAGCTATCCAAATTTGCTAATGAACCTACTTGGGAGTTATCTTCCTTAGGGACATGTTGCATAGAAAAATCTTCAAATAAGGCAAGCATTTTTAGCACCTTCTCAACATGTAGGTCTAGTTTGGCTTCTTTGGTCCGATATACCTGATTTATCCGATTCACCATTAGTTGAGAGCCACTAAATATTTAAATTTGTAAGACTTTAAGTTGCAAGGCCAGTGTTAATCTGGTTACCGTCGATTCACGTTCAACTACGTTATTTGTTGTAGGGAACCCTAGCTTTATTGCATAGTGCAGGCGATGCCCATCGGGTGTGATTATGACATAACCTGCTCCAGCTCCCAGCTAATTTGATGCCTCATCCATAAATAGTTGCCATATGGGATTTTGAACTCTCTCTTTCTCTGACAGTTCCTTAACAAAGTTTGTGCATTTATTGATAAAGTTTGCTAACGTCGGCCCTTTAATTGTTGTTTATGCTGAAATTCAATGTCATATTAGCTAAGTTCAATTTTACATTTTACTAGCCTCCCTTAAGTCTCTGGTTTATTAAAACCTAGTTTGAGTGGAAAGTAAGTCAATATCTGGTTGGATATGTCTGAAAGTACACCTTGAGTGTCCATGCTATTAGTATCAAACAGTAAGCTAGCTTTTCTATGACTGGATATCGAACCTTGGCATCCTTCAACCATCTACTTACGTAATAAATAGGAAGCTGAGTTTCATTTTCTTCTTTGATCAACACAGAACTAACCGCATGTTCTGAAACCGCCATAAACATATATAGGCTTTCTCCATCCGGTTCAGATAATATTGGTGGCCATTCTGTAACGACCCAGAATTTTTGATAATTTAAAATTTGAATATTTAATTAATTTTAAATATTAATAAGTGAATTCATAAGTCAAATATATTTTTATTTGAATTATTGGATTTAATTGGATAATTAAATCGATAATTTAATACGTTAAATTATGGAAATAATTTAAAATGGAGTTAAATATGATTGAAAATGATTTGTAAGATTTTATTTTATCATGTTGAAGTTAGAATGATATTTTAGAACTTTTAAAATCGAATTAAAAGCTATTTGTGAAAATTGAATATTTTAATATTAAATCGACTAGTGAAAATAGTCAATTTTTGAACAGTCTCAGAATTGAACGAAAGCAGTTCCATTGGATCCGTAATAGTTAGTTATTACCGGGTTTCAATTTTCGTGTCAATCGGAGTTATCGTCTGATCGTGGCAGCTCGAAACGCATCGATTTATTTTTAATTTTAATTTGGCGAGTTAAAATAGCCATTTTTCAAAAAGTATCGGATTTCGACGAAACCAGTTTCATCGGATCCGTAATGTGATATTATTGCAAGGTTTTAAATTTCGTGTCAATTGGATTTACCGTTTGTCCTGTACGAATTAAAACGCCTAGAAATCGACTTAAATCGGTTTAATTTAAATTGAGCGTTTATAGCCATAACTCGCACATACTTCCGAATTAGCTTCCAAAACCTGTTCCATTGTGTCCGGAACGCGGGGTAAACCCTAGAAACGCTGGTTACGGCGCGTAAATCGGAGTTCGGAATTTTCGGATGAATAGTGATTGAAAATCTCCTATAAATACCCCAAAATTCACAAAAAAAAAAAAAAAAAATTGAAACCCTAATATATTGAGCAGCCGCCACCTTCTAACGATCAATGGCCGAAACCTACTGTTCAATATCCTTCAAATCCTACAAATCCAAGCAGAATTAGGCTAGGGTTTCAACTGGAAAAACATTAAGCATGTTGAGATCTATAATCTCAACGGTTATGATCGAATTTGGAGCACCACAGCGTCGTCAAGGAGGCCGCGTTCGTAGCCATTCACGCACGAGATTCGAGCATCATAGGACAGCCGAGCTTCAAGGCCTTGAGGGCGAGGGTGGAGCTAGGGGAGGCGTGTCGAATGCAAGTTCCAGATCGTGATATAGGTTGGCGTGGAGGAGGCAAAGTAAAACCCTAATCTAGTGAAGTGGGTTCGGCTTGTGCGTGTTGTACTGGAGGGATTCACGCATGAGGGAGATGAAGATTTTGGCGCGTTGGATCTGCTATGGACGGTGGATGCAAGCTAGGTTATAAAATAATTATAATTTATGTTGTAATTGTTAAGTTAAGAAATCGTGTAAACTTCAAATATTAATATCTTTTTCATACGAGGTCGAAAAAATGCAAACTCAGTTGCGTTGGGATCGTATGGACGAACACTACGCGATGGAGTTGGTTTGGAGTCGTTTGGAGTTAGTGAGAATTTTGGGTAAAATTAAACGTCCGTTTAATTTTATTCGAAATAAAAGCTGAAACGGAAATTAAAATCAAGGTGAGAACTTCTCACTCAATCGAATCAGTTTCGATTTTATTTTAAATAGTTAGATTTAAAATATTTGAATGCATGTTTGAATGATGATTGTTATCTATTGATTGTTAAAATAGACATTATGCGCCGTTAGTAAGCGGATGTTATTTATTAAAAACATATACCGCGAATATTTCATAAACAGTGAAATTGGTATTATATATAATATCAATATATATATATTGGCATATGTATATATTGCAGTTGTTGATTCCCCGCATTTTTTAGCGGATGAGACCCTATTGCGCCGTTATTAAGCGGATAATATTTATTAAAAACATATACCGCGATAATTTCGTACTGGAGCGAAATTGGTATTGTGCTAATGTTTTTGAATGCAGGAAAACAGGTTGGAGGGATCCAACTGGATTCCTCAACAGTTTTTATTTGATTTCAGATATTTTGATATTTGATTGATTATCATATCGATATATGATATCGTTGTTGTCGTGATTGACTATTTGGTGTGTAGCATCATTGGACCAAATTTGGAATTTTAAAATGATTTCAAAGTGATTTTTGAAAGTATACGTTTATAAAATATTTTTGGAATTGATTCATTTTAAATAAATAAACGTTATAATTTTTAAAGTTATAAAAATTATGATTTTTGAGAAATATAGTTAAAAAAACTGATTTTTGAGAATATGATGCTATTGAGTTTACAAAATAGTTTAATCGAGATATTTTAGAATTATTATGAAAAGTTGAAATATAGAATTTATAAAATTTAATTATTTTATGAATCAAAAGGATGAAGTTTTTAAAGGAATTTGAAGACGTTTTAAAAGAATAATATAAATTGATTTATATTAAGAGATTTATAAATGGATATTTATAAATTGAAATATAGACATTATAAAACGAGTTTTTATAAGTGTTTGAATGAAGTGAAAATGAATTTCATTAAAGAATGAAGTTTATAGAATTTAAAGGGTGAAGTTATAAGTGAATGGAATTTATAAAATTATAAATGGTGAAGTTATAAATGAAATTTATAAATAGTAAGATTTATAAATTTTGTGAAATTATTAAAGAATATATTTGGATGAATAACTGAATCTTATAAGTTATAAGATTTATAACTATGAAGTTTAAAAGGACGATTTTGTAAAATAATCGTTTTATAAGCATTTAACTTATAATGTGAACTTTTGATTTATAATTGAGTTATAAATCGAATAGGTTAATAAAGGAGATTTATAAAGGAAGTAGTTATGAAATAAATAGAAATGGAATTTATAAACGTTGTTTTATAAATTCGCAAAAGACTTATTTTGATAAGTAAATGGTTATAACTTATTTATGGAGTTATATTCACATTTTTGACTGTGAATAATCCTTTGAAATAAAATGAATAGAAGTGATGAAAGTTGTTAACGTAGTATATTCACGTTTTTGAATAGTGAATAATATGTTAAAGAAATTGTTTTGAATGTGATATTTGAAATTGAATTAAAACGATCTAACGATGTTTTAAATGTGTTGAGATTCGAAACCATAGATTTCAACATTAATTGTTGAAATAGACGTTTTCGAGAAATAGAAGGAGATGATGGACTATAACACTGTTGTTATAGTAAATGATTTCCGAAAGGAAATGTTTTGCATAGTATTGGAATTTATATATCTATTTTAATTTTGAATCCCTATACTAGTGATTTTGGGTTGTCGTAACGATGTTTTACGCAACATTCGTTTTGGCCCAAATAAATATGTTTAAGAGAATCATTTCCTTAAAGAATGAAATATATACTTAATTTCGATTTAAGTATATTGAATATTTTCCAAGTGTTGAAAATAAATAAAATTTGTGAATTACTTATGAATAAATAAGTATGGAAATGTTTTCCAATATAAAGTGAATATTTTGAGAATTTATCCTTTTGAAGATAAATTGAAAAGAAATATTGAAATGAATAATTGAAACCGAATATTCATTGATATTTTGGAATTATAAATTCACTAAGGAATTTATAAAGGAAGTGGAATTTGTCTAAAAATAAATATTGATTTATTTTTGAAGTATTGAAATAATATATCTTGTAAAGATATTTTTGGAAAATAAATAATTTGGAAAATTATTTGGAATCTGGTGATGTGTGCATGTCCAGTGATAGTTAAATAATCGACTATCAATATTTTCCTTTGAATTGGTAATTGATGTGATTTGATTGAATGTGAATGCTACACTTATTTTTGAATAAGCGCTCACTATTCGGGTTAACCGGGAAAGGACCATGGGGTCGTATAACCCATTCCGAATATGTGATACGTCGTTGTAAATTGCATTTGAAGATCGGTGTTGAAGACCGAGTTTTTGCGAAAGCGATAGGATGACCTATCGATTGTCTCTGCACTGGGTAGCTCCTGGTATAGAGATTCCTTAAGTGATGGGAAATTCGATCGGGATTGTGAATACCTGGATTGCAAGGGCTTCGTGAGAAGTGCCTTCGGTTTTGTTCGAGCCCGGAACAGACTTGTATGGGTTGTGTGTCTGACATTACTAGTTGAGATATAAAGCCGA
The DNA here is from genome assembly GCA_030765085.1 of Allium cepa. Classification (NCBI taxonomy): domain Eukaryota; kingdom Viridiplantae; phylum Streptophyta; class Magnoliopsida; order Asparagales; family Amaryllidaceae; genus Allium; species Allium cepa. The sequence goes on along the minus strand of CM060937.1, from coordinate 689,113,131 downwards.
TTTCTTTCAAATATATTTCTGTTGGTGGCGAAGAATTTATTCTTTTAGCTTAACACCCTTCTCTGAGACGTACGGGCTCAGAGGTTATATAGTTGAAGTTATCAGCGATATATTCCCAATTTGGTAATGTGACATGCTGAGTGATGCTGTAAATGATCATTGTGTTGATTATTGTGATAGGATCATTTATTTGATCGTTTATCTTAGTGATCATTGTGTTGATCATTTGTTGACCCAAAGCATGGCTTTGTATAAAGTATGTTTTTGTGGACGTGACTTCGTCGAGCCTCACACCCCGGAAATGGTCAAAACAGGAAAGATGCGGCAAGGTTATGAGGGGTAGCACCCTTTAGGGTATGTACATTTCCTTCTAGATAGAAGTGGTATCAGAGCTTATGGTTAAGCGACAACCATGGTTCTGTTGGGTATTTCTCATTAGAGATAGAGTCAGTAGTACTCTAGAATGAGTTTGAGTGTAATAATAGCTATGAGAGCGTTACACATTCTAAATAATTTTTTAATTTTGGGAAGGCTTTCTTGCAATCTTCTCAGCACTCAAATTCTTTCTTTTCTTAGTCACATTGAAGAAGAGGATGCATTTATCGGTTACTTTAGAGATGAATCTTCTTAGGGCTGCAATTTTATCATTCAGACTCATTTCAGCTTTGCTGGCTTTAGGCTCTGCCATGTCCTTAATAGCTTGGAATTAGTCGGGACTGGCATTGATTCCTTGCGTGACAATAATTAACCTAAGAACTTTCTTGAATGAACTCCAAAAAAAATTTCTAAGGATTCATTCTCATTTGATACTTCCGTAATTCTTCAAAATTTTCTTCAAGAACCTTAAGGTGATTTTAAGCTTCATGAGACCATACTAGCATATCATCGACATAAGCTTCCATATTTCATCCAATCTTTTCCTTGAACATTCTATTGACAAATCTTTGATAAGTAGCTCTCGAATTCTTCAGCCTAAAATGCATTACTATATAACACAAAGTTCCCCAACTGGTAATGAAGCTTGTATGCTCTTCGTTTGATTTGAACATGGGTATTTGATTATACCTTGAATAAACATCCATAAGAGACAATATCTTATGACAACTAGTTGCATCAACTAACTGGTCTATTCTACGCAATGGATAACTATCTTTTGGGCATGCTTTGTTCAGATCATTGTAATAGACATATTCTCCATTTTCCATTTTCCTTTTTAACAATATTGGGTTTGCTATTCATTTTGGATAAAAAAAACTTCGCGATTGAGTCCATTTTCAAGAAGCCTTTAACCCCTTCTTTTAAGGCGTCAGATTCAACCTTATCGAATTGCCTCTTCTTTTGTCGAACATGGTTAACATTTGGAGCAACATTTAGTGCATGACACATAACTAATGGGTCAATCTCGATCTTATTCGAATAAGACAATGCAAACACATCTTTGTTTGCTTTTAAAAATTGAATTAAATCTGCTTTCAAGTTGTTCTTCAATTCCTTTCCCGCTCTAACTATCTTGGCTGAATCAATTGGATCTGTACATATCTCCTCAAGATCCTATTTAGGCTGTATTTTCTCCTTTTCTCTTTGGCAATCTAATTCTATAATGATCTCTTTTCTTCTATACAGTTAGCACGAGTCCTCCTCCGCTTACTCCTAAGCGAGATGTACCTTCCAAACACACGTTTGTTTATTTTATTAGATCTTATTTTTTATTTAAATGTTGGATGTAAAAATCCTTCATCTAAAGGCTGGACAAAAAGTATATGAATCATGATAATAAGAGTACTCCCTTTTATACTAATGAAGAGGGGAAAAAGAAACATTTCGTAGGAGTTAAGTTTTCTCCATGAATAGTACGCCAACCTCTAATAGTCAAGAATTTCACCATCATATATTTCGATGAGACAAAAGCATCTAACTTATTCGACGCAGGATGGCCAAAGAATGCATTTTAATACGATGGCTGATTGATGATCACAAAAAGTGTTTCAAAATTTTTGCCACATGGTGGTGCTCCCGTCTATACTAGCAGCTTTATTTGCCCTACAGGATTTGACCCTTTATTATTAAACCTAAAAATAGGTTCAAGTCTAGGCTCTAACTTATCTTCAGGAATGCCCATTTGATCAAAGGCCTGCTTGAAGATGACCTTGAATGCACTTCCAGCGTCTACGAGAATCTTTAGCACTATGGAAAGCCCGATTTGAGCAGTGATTATAAGGGGATCATTTTGGGGATGATGAATTCATTTTTTAGAATATATGGATTAATGATAAGATTCGGCATCTGTATATTAACCTGTATATTTTTAAGCAGGGACTCTTCTTGGATAGAAAATACTCCTTTCTTAGCTTCCTTGATATATTTGTTTTTGGCTCATTTACTAGTTCCAGCTGGATGTAGTCCCCTATAAATCACATCAATCCTATTCAAGGGTGGGCTCAAGGGTGTTCATCTTCTATGATATTCACAGAATTATTAGGGATCTTATGTAGTCTATCACTAATCGGGGAGATTTCTATTTATCTTGGATGAATTCTTTTAGGTGTCCTTTATGGATTAGCATTTGAATAATTCCACCTATCACTTGGCATTCATCAGTCTTATGGCCATTCGCTTCATGATAGGAAAAATAATCATCCCCTTTCTTTGCTCAAGGTAGTTTTTGGCCTTAAATAAAGTTGGGAAGTTAACTTTTTCTTTAGTTGTGGCCTAGATATAAGACAATAGCCTATTTAAAGTAGTTGAATCGGTGTTGGAGTCTGCCCACCTTGGTCTTCATGACCAAGATTAAATCCAAATCGTCCACTCTCCTTCTTGGGGTTACCTTTCTTTTTTGTATAGCGCAATTCATCCATTTGAATGAATTTATCAGTTTAGAATTAAAAGTCCCGTAAATCATTACATCCATGAAGGAAGATCTCTTTCCAAAATGGAGTATTATATGTAAACCCTAAATGCTACGCAATTATCTTATCCCTATCATTTATGTCTCTAGCTTTTCGTGCCTCTGTATTGAACCTTCTAAGATAGTCACCAATCGATTCTCCCTGCATGTGTTTAATGTTTGCTAAACTAGTATGATCACTGTAGGATCTTTACATATGCAGAATTGAGTGGAAAATTCATAGGAAAAATGTTATCATGAGTAAATGGTCTTCTCTCAATATCGGTGGTACAATTTTGTGGCAGCTTTTTGAAGTGTTACTGGGAATAGCCTACAGCACGCTGCCCTAGAAGCATTATATAAATCCATTTGGCTATCGAAAGCCATCAGGTGATCATCGGGATCGGTAGTGCCATGATATTTCATAGTTGGAATCTTGACATGAGATGGAATTACTCCTGACATTATTTCATCAGTAAGCGAAGCTAGTTGTTCATTTTCATTCACTCATTCTTCTAGAATTCATTTCCCTTTAGCATTTAACATGTATTTAACAGCCTTCTCTGCCACATCCTTTAGATAAGCTTCAGCATTATGATAGCTTTTTCGATTTGGATTGTATTCCTTCGAAATGGAGCATCCAGAATGCTCCAAAGATTTATCTCCATTCTACATGCGATTGAATTTTGTTGCATGATGTCCTTCTTCTTTGATGAAGTTAAGTAGATCTTGCTCTTGCCTTCAAATATATAAGCTTTCAAGCTAAGGAGACTACTTAGTCTCATTTTGTTGGTTTAGAAATTTTATAAGATATCAAAGTTGAGTCTGCCTTCAGGAGCTCTTGTATTTCTAGTAGTTGTTGCTCAAAATGTTTTATCTTAGCTGCATTATCATCTGGCTATACCTGAATTGATGGTTGTTCTAGCATAACTCCTTCCAAGTTGAAGGTTGGAGTAAAATTTTATTCTAAAACTATTGTGTGTGTTGTCTTATCATCCATTCAACTAAGTCTTTTCGAATTCATTTTCCTATAACAATTCAAACGTTTTATAATTAGTCTACAAGGAAATAACAAGGTCAGAGGTTCGAGCCCACCTTCTAGCTCTAAAAATTTTGACAAGAAATCTAGCCAAAACCTCAATGCAAAGTTTAAGAAGAAATCAATCCCTTTGAAAGCCCTCTCGAATGAGTCAAAAAGGTTATGCCTTCGAACGGGAACCCTTTCGAAGTTATTGATTCTGTTATCATGTAGAGGGTTCCTTTAAAAGCGATTGTATGTTTCGAAGGATTCAAATACTTATCAAACGAGTCCTCCCGAAGGGAATGACTTTAATGGCTACAAAGTGAATCCCTTCGAAACCCCTTTCGTATTGGTCAGGATGATCATTATGCCTTCGATGGAACCCAAGTCATATATATTAAATAAAAGAGGATTCAATATGCTATGGAATATTATCTTGAATAAATGATACAAGTCCAATTAACTTGATAATTTTAAATTGTCGTCATCACACCACTTTTATACTAATTGGCTTTCGACATGATGATAATACGCTTCAAAATAAAGATATCCAAGTCAATCCCATATCATTGCATATGTCAAGTAAGGTTTAAGAAGATAAATGTATATCATGTGCAATGGGTCATTAGACAAGCTAACGACCGCAATGATTATCCGCATATTTGAAATCAAATTAGATCCATGCATCCTCTCATTTTCGTTTCATGAGAATAGATTACAAATAGCATAGTTTCTTCCCAATTTGATTTTGGGTTACAAGAATCTGATTTAGCAAAGAAGCAAAAAAGAAGATCAAGAATTTAAAAACTGGTTTAGAACTTGGAAACCTAGGGTCATATTTATAGATGCGGTTTGGACCCTTCCACATCCATCCATTCAAAGTTATCAAAAGCTCCATCCTCCCACCATTCGCACACCTTTCACTTTCATTCTCCTCTTTGTCAAAAGGATGCTAGTGGATAATATTAATATGATATTTGCCAATATTGCTTTCATGTACTTCAAGAGCCTTTCGACACAATCGATAAGCATGCTTCCGTTAGTGGCAAACGAGTCATGGTGCATTGTTGTGCTATTTGAATGTAAGAGGAAGCACTTCCAACATCTTCATCTCCTTCGAAAATTGTTGTAAAGATCTTGTACTCTCATTATAAGTTGCCGCTTGAATGAGCGTGCAGGGTATTTGGATGATTTCGGAAGGGTTTAAAATGGTGACAAAAGGACCAGTGTGAAAGGTTATATGTGACGGAGGAGGCTTCTTGGTGGAAAAATTACAGTTGCGGAAGGTGTCTTCGAAAGCATCTCCTCGATTAGTGTGAAAGCTCATCATTTGGTGTTTATGAAGATAATATTGGTTAGGTGTGAAACCTCCCAAATACTTGTGGAAGGAAACAACCGATTTGAAATGCTATTCTTTGCTTTGAAACGGTTATTTTAGCACAATCTTCTCTAACCATTTTAAAGGATCTGATATATATGCAAAAGCTCGTTCTTCGATACCTTTAAAAGGCCTTCTTGCCATGTTTAGAACCCCTTTGTGCATGCGACCAACTGTTTTGAAAGGATTTAACTGAGTCGAAAGGGTAGCTTTGCCCCTCTTTCGACTCCTTTGGAAGCCTTTATTTCATTTAATACTTGCAGAAGTGCCTGGTGCTTGTGGTATCAATCCAACCTCATTGACAGCTACTCCATTGCCTTCGAAACGTCGCTTTTGAACCATGGGGAAACCCTTCTTTTCAATTCTTATGAAGCTTCTATAATACTTTCATGGGCCTTCTTCACACCTTCGTTCTTAAGTGAGCTTTATGGTCAACATTATTGTTCTAAAATTTATTTACTATTATATCAATAATGCTTTAAAGGTAATTAATTATTAAGTTTAATCATTATATTATTTTAATTTGTTAAAATTTTATCATTTATTTAATGATTTTTTAAAGTATTATTTTACAAATGCTGTTTAAAGGATAACTAATTGCTTTATTTAAAATTTGTTTTAAATAATAAATTGTTACGTAAAAGGTGTGTAAAAATAATAAAATGTTTATTTACAAGGAATCATTTTTAATGTAAAGACTTGTATAAGGTTTTTATTCAATGAAAAGAATTCATTTAAGGAATTTATAAAATTTGGAAATAGATTTTTGAAACTAGATAGAAGTTTGGCTTAAAGGTATTTGAGATTTATGAAAGGAGTTTTATAAATAGAGTTTTATAAATAAAATTGAACGTTATAAAAGGAAGTTTGTAATGAGAATTGGGGAATTATAACGGAGATATTCATAAAATAAAAGAGATTTATAAATAGGAAATAGTGTATTGGGTTATTAATATCTCAGTTTTAACGATATTTGGGTTTCGTTTTAATATGATTTTGAAATTAGAAACCCTTCTTAAATTTTATGTGAATATACTTATATTATTTATAAAGGGATGTTTTCCATGTTTGGAAGTGCAGGGTTTTATCAATATACTTATACTGTTGAGATACGCATATTTATATTTTAATAAATATTTAAAAGGTGATTTAAGTTAATGGAAGATTAATCTAAGTGGCTTAGTGGTTGCCAAGGAAATGTAGTCTCTGTTTGGAATGTTTTGTTATTTTATTGTTAAATAACCGACTATAAAATCTTGGCCTAAATATTTAATCCTTCTTAATTTTAGTAGTACTGAAGTTTTCCTTACTTAACACCGAAGGATTTTAACTCTGGAAACATCTAGGGGAATTATGGGGATTATATGGTATAGTTACCAATGGTGGTAGTATGTTGTACATATAAGCTTGTTTTGTTCTTCTAGGACAAATGTTGAGAAGATCCGACCATATAAATGGTTAGGAGGTGATCCCCACTCTTATGTATTGTATGACTATTCCCAAAAGAACCAGTATTGATTATTTCGAAAATCGATCGATTAGTTTTGGAGCGATAAGTAAGCGTGAAGAGTGTACTCATAAGGGATGACTTGAAACCTATTAATAAGAAATCTTTTCAACATCTTGAAGTAAAGTTAGAGGAGAAGGTTTTAAGGTAAAGCTAAGAAGAAGCCTTGATGAAGCCTGGTAAAGTTTTTGTAAGCGCAGCAAACCCTTCCAAATGCATAAAAAAGAAGAGCACCGAAGTCGTCAATATACCACTTCAAAACAAATTTTGAACTGGATAATATAGCCTACGATTATGATTAAATGGTGTCAAAAGTTATTAAGTGTGTTGAATAGATCCTATGGCTTCGAAAGGAACTACTTCGTAAGGCATAAATGTAAATACTCCATAAACAAAGCAATATGCAAGCATTCAATCTGAATCCGTGTATTCGAGAATGTTATGTATTCGTTTTATTAATAAATTTTACGAATACAAAAGCTTGAGTGTACAATGAAGTGAAATCCCAAATTCGTTTTAGAAATCAGGATTTACAATTCTTAGAGTGATACAAGTGCGGAGGGAATGGAATTAGATCCCCAAATAGTACCCATGGGTCCTATTTATAGATGCCTCTTCGAGCCTTCCGCATCCATCCTACCGTCACCATTAGAAGGAACGACTTCATAAGCTTTCATTGATATTGATGTTGAAGCGTCTTCATTCTGTTATCCCACCTTTTTGTCAAGGCTGGAATATCAACAAAGTGGCAAGGAAGAATGGATATCAGGATTGGAGATCGATTGGAAACAAGGCTGCAGTCGACATCGTTAAAATTCGACCGAGCTCCGATCAGGACGGAATCGATTGGAGATGATGATCAAGGCTAAGAGAAGCTACATTTCAAATTTCAGGTTAAACAAAGTTCATCTGTCCAAGGCATGGATGGATCGTTGTTAAAGGTAGCTGGTTTGGTACTGTTCGTATCCATATGTTTCATATCGATAACCATGGATGCGAACGGTATGTTCGTGTCGATCAAGTCAGATCACGACAGTAGACTTCGAATCGATACTATTCATATCGATCAACATGGGCTCGACACGATGGTTTCGTTTCGGTCAGGATGGAAAGAGGTGGCATATCTCGAATCGATACTCTTGTATCGATAGTAGAAGGGTTTGGCACTTTCGGATCCATGGGAGGTTATCGGAGTTCGTATCCATCAAGTAAAGCTTTGTTCGTATCCATCAGGTAAAGCTTTGTTCGTATCCATTAGGTAAGGTCTCGCTCGTATCCATCCTAAGGATGAGATTCGTGTCCATTATTCACGACCATTTTGTATCGATACCCTCTCATGCTCATTTCATATCGATCAGCGCATATGGGATCGATAAGAAATGTACTCCTGGAATCTATACGAAGAAGGACACAAATTGATGGTTTGAGCGTACCATGTTGTGAATACGAACGGCAAGAAACGCGGATGCAAGCGAAGAACATCCACGAATCAAGGGAGGAAGCATTCAAAACGGCGAGAAAAATGGATCGAGCCTTGGAAATAGCGCCACGTCATCGATGCGTGCATGCTGGGAATCGACGCGAAGGGACATCGATACGAATTGATCAGTGCGAACAGGATGGTATTGAGAGACCACAATTTGTATTGATCATATCTTGAGTTCTACAAGTCCAAATGCTATGAAATTTTTACAGGAGCTTTTGTATAAGCTAAAGAACATTCCTACCAAGTTTTAGCTCGAATGGACCATTTTTTGGTCGATACGAAATTGATTCGTTCGATCACGGATCGAGTCAAAACTTGGTGGGATCGGTCGCATGGACCCACTCACGTGCCAGAAGAAGTTTTCCAAAGTTTGAGTGCGATATCAGCCTCCTACACCTATAAATAGCCCCTTGAAGCCTACAGAAAAGAGATCTTTAGCTATTCAATGTCCAGACTCTGCCGGATTCAATTCTACACCTTACCATCGCTGTTGTAATCGAATTACTTCATTGTAATCGCTGTAATCATCTGTAACCAGCAAGGATAATCAATAAAGGATTACTATTCAAAGTGGACGTAGGACGGAGATAGCTGATCCACTATAAATCTTATGTTTCTGATTGTTATTTCTGAATTGTTGTACTTAGTATTTCTTAGATCTAAGATTTGTGTTTGGGATTTTGCTGATCTACATTCATTGCTTGGTGCTTTCACGATACTTGGGGTTTGTGACCAATTTTGGCGCAAACACATTCCTCTAAGACAATGCTTCCACTGCACTTTAATTTACCCTATTATAGTTTTTGGCGATATGATCTTGGTGGGTGTTCACCCATCTCTTTGAAAATACCACTTATATGCACATTTAGAAACTTTCTTCACTACCGAAAGGTGTTTTGCTGGGTAGCAGATGGGCTATGTCACAAGTTGAACAATTGTAGAATGAAGTGCTTCAAATGAAATCAAAGGGAAGAAATTTGGTAGGACTATGTTGGCGAAGCAATGCTTGTAGAGTTGATGATCAAAGTAGTACTTTTTGTAACTATGCACCTAAGTCCCTCCGATACTGTCGGAAGCAGTGACAGCTTTGGCAGGTCATGAATGATGGAAGGAAGAGCTTTGGAAGGAGATAGCAGTGAAAGGATCAGTGTTGAAAAGATGTGAAAGGAGGCACTCTAAAGAGATATGGAAGGAACCAACTCTTGCGAAAGGGCGGAGCTAAAGGAATGGCTCCTATGAAAGGGATGACTCCTATGGAAGGTCAATTATGGCAAAGAGAACTATTATCGCAGAAGCTAGAAAGATAATGTGAAAGGATTGAATCTTTGCAGAAGCATAGCTTGTGATGCTTGAAGAAGTGTGTTAAACATAAGTCCACTCAAGAACAAAGGCATGAAAGAAGGCTTATAAAAGTGCCAGGCTGGACGAAAATTGAAAGCATGGGTTTTGCCAAAGTTCAAAGAAGGGTGTTTCGAAGGCATTGAGATGGCTTTCGAAGGAGTCTCCAGCACTAGGTACCGTTACGGATGATAAGCAGGACAATTTTTTTTAAAAGATGGAAAAGAAGCCAAGGTTACCCTTCCACCTCACTAAGGCCTACCTATGTAGATGGATTTGCATATATAAGAAAAGCAGGAATGGGTTCAAATCACCTTTTGAAGGTATCGAATGAAAGGCCCACACACATGAACTAGTTCCCTCAAAATAGATGGTTTCACCGTTGTCAATTTGCCACTTAAAGGATTGATTACAATACACCATTCAAAAGAAAGAATAAGCATTTCGAAATAGTTGGAACTTTTAAAAAGCATGATGAAAATCCTACATGAAGGCTATGAGTCCTTTCTTTAAGACTCAGATGTTACTCTCATTCCTTTCGAAGCAATGCGAAAGCTCAACTCACTTATCGCTTGCAACAGAATAGCAGCAAAAAGCATAGAGCGCTTCTACCACCCTTTCGACGAAATCAAAAGCAGTCCAGTAAAAAGTAAAGAAAAAGAGGAACTCAAACCTTAACGGCAGCGAAAGGCTAGCAAAAGGTTGTCAAGGATATCCTTTCGACTAAGTCAAAAGGTCTAGAATGAGAAAATAGGAAGAGCAAGAATAGATGAGAGAGCTCGAAATGATAGCCTTTCGGCAACAACGAAAGCAAGCGCTCCAAAAAATGAAATAAGGCCCATCGAACATGTTGATTGGATGAATACAGAAGATAGGAGAAAGATCTTTCGACTGAGTCGAAATGATGTGCACAAATGGGGGCCGAACTGCATCTATAAATACGACCATGGGGGTCTGATTTTGGGGATCGGATTTCGGGATTCCAAAACTCATTCTTCTAATTCTTAGCAAAATAAAGTCATTGTAACCATAAATTTGTTTGGGAAAAATCTCTCTTACTTGTAACTCAATTTGGATTAATGTTAAAAAGAAGAAGCGCATGAATTCAATAAAGATATTGATCATAAGGGTGATCATTTCGGTCACTATCTAGTCTAATGATCAATTGCACATGATGCTAGCTTATCTTCTTAATTCCTTTTTGTCTTATGCGTTGTCATGGAATCAACTTGGATAATATGCATACGAATCACATTATCATCATGTTTAATGATACATAATGATAAATAAAGATGACGATGATGTTTCGTCCTTAATAATTTCATAGAACTTTTGATTACACAAGGCAATTTTCCATTGCATACCTTATATAGAGCTCGCGCATTGTATATTAGATCTACTTTGAAAAACAAAGACCCCTTTTGACTTGGTCGAAAGGGATGTTTAGAAAGGGATCTGACTTATAAATGACAAGCAGTGCAATGTGAATAAGTAACTTCAAAAGGTACACACGCAATACAATACATACAAACCTTTCGAAGGAGTTCACGCTAAACAAGCGTAAATAATGGCGGCAAAAGCAAATACTTCTCTTTAAAGGCAGAATGAACCTTTCGACATAGTCAATAGGAACGACTATCTGATATGAATAACAACTTTTGACCCATCCAGAAAAGAGGTTTCGAAAGAGGTGCTCTCTCCTTTACCTTCATTTCAAGAAGGTTGATTGGACCTATTAACCACTATTAATATTTTCGTAAAACTACCCACCAAAAGCAATTTGTCCAACTCAGCCCAATCAGAATAGGGTTTCTAAAGGAATGATCGCTTCTAATAATTTCTTTTATAGTGTAAACAACACATCATTTAACCACATAGTTTTGGGGATGTTGACAAGTTTTCTTTTTAACATTTTTTGGCGCTACAAGGAGGGCTCGAACCTCCAACCTTGTAGCTATCTTATAAACTAATTAAAAATTGTTGAACTAGGTGTAGGAAATGAAATCCAAAAGACTCAGCCAAATGGACGAAGAGGCCATTCACACTACTACTTTAGAATAAAACATAATTCCAACTTTCAACTTGGAGGGGGTTGTGCCAGGACAACCATCAACTTCAGTTCAATCAGACGATAATGAAGCCAAAATCAAGTACTTAGTACAATAATTGCTGTAGATGCAGGAACTTCTTAAAGCAACATTGTCCCAAAAGTCTTCCCAGACAGTGAAACTAACGAATGGAGATGAGGTGATCTCTCCGAGATGAAATGAGGACAAGTGACATCTTTAAAGAAGAAATGCCATTGTTCGACTAAATATGATCATCAAGGAAGAGTACTAGGAAAATCTCTCGAACAGTCCCATAGCTCAAAATAGTAAGAATACAATCCAAACAAGAAAAGTTATCATGACGCTAAAGCTTGTCTGAATGACGTGCAGAAAAAAGAAATGAAAGATATGTTGAATGCTAAGAGGAAGAGGAATTTGGATGAGAAAGCAAATGATAACAAGCTAGTAGCACCTTTCACAGATGAAATCATGTCAATGAATATCCCATCCTATGTAAAGATCCCACCTCTGAAGTATCATAGAACTACATATCTCGACAATTACTTGATGGCTTTTGATAGCCAAAATGATCTTTATAATGCATCTGGAGCCATACGATGTAGATTGTTTCCAATGACTCTCGAACAAGCCATATCTAAATGGTATCGAAAATACTGTGAAACAAAGATCTACTGAAGGAAGCAATTTACTTATGAGTTCTCTGGCCAATTTTGTATATGCAAGGACCCAACCATCAATTATTCAATTTTGGCTAATATTAAACAGAGACAAGGAGAGTCTTTGGGAGTTTACCTCAAAAGGTTCAACCCAAAAGCATTAAAGGCTAAGTACATGACTGACCATGATTAGCTCATTGTTGTACATTCTCGATTAATAGAGAATACACCGTTTTGGAAATATCTCTTTGTTCGTGGGTGCAAGGATCTGCGAGACTTCCATTTTCAGGGTGACAGATTTATTCGTATGGATGAGTGCATGCTAAAAGGAAAGCAATTCCTAAGAAGGAAGGTGGAAGGTTTAGATTGGATCCAGGACATAAGAGATTGAGATGGGAAGAGCCTAGTGTTGATTCAAACACTTTAACCAATCCATTGTCCTTTATCTATGTTGTGACAAAAGAGAAGGTCAATTTCCTAATTTCCTTTAAGGCCAAGAATTACCTGAATAAAGGAAATGGGATGACTATTGTGTTTATCACAAAGCAAATGGCCACGAAACCGATGAATGTAGTTTCTTAGTGGGAATCATTCAGAAGTTAATTCATGATGGTCATTTGAAGAGTTTATCTAGGACCAACAGAAAGCTCCCCGGACTAGTGATGGTCCGCAAAAGTTTCTTAGTAATGCAGTTAATATCTTGGAGGAAGAAGATCCTTTAAGCTTGAGTTCACCGGTGAATAGGATTGATGTAATTCATGGAGATCCACATCCAACGGGGACTAGTAATGGGCCAGGAACAGGTACATCAAAGAGGCTAGAGAAGGTGTATTCTCTATTCAAGAAGCACCCATTCTTAAAAATCCATGTTTCAACATCCCGACGCCAAATATTGTCATTACTCCCCAAGACCAGAAGAAGGGAGTCCATCACCCACACAATGATCCCCTAAAGATCATATCTCAAATTAGACTGTCTATAGTGTCCAAGATTCTTGTGGATACTGGTAGCGCAGTCAATGTCATTTTAAAAATACCTTTGATCCGATGGGCATCCCTAAAGACAAGCTAGAGCCCATCATTGAACCAATCTTTGGATCCCATAACAAAGGACCGACCATAGTAGGATAAGTAAAATTACTAGTACAGATGGAGGCACCATAATGTAGCTGAGCTTTTGAAACTCTCTTAGTGATCATTAACTTGCCATCCTACTACAATGCTCTCTTGGCAGACCTGAACTTGATGAGATAGATGCTTTTGTCTTGTCGAAATATCTGATGGTGAAATTCTTAACTAAGAGAGGCTGCGGCACTGTCCGGGGAGGGCTATTCAGCTCACAAAAAATGTATTTTGCTACGATTGATCAATACAAAGGGAGTCTTCTTCTTTCTTTGATTCTTTTACTTTTACAGCCTTTGGATGATGGATTTTTACATCCAACATTTGAAGAAAAGATTAGATCTAACAAGAATAACAAATATATGTATGAAATGTACATTTCCCTTGGAAGCAAGCTGAAAGGTCGATGCTAATTCTGTAGAAGAAGGCCAAATCATCATAGAATTTGATTTTCGTAGGAAAGCATGAAGAATAAAACCCACAAATGACCTTAAGGAGGCATGCATAGACCTACACGATCCACTAAAGTAGTCAAAGTGGGAAAGGAATTGGATAGAAACTTGAAGAAGGACTTGATTCAATTTCTTAAAACCAAAGAAGATGTATTTGCTTGGTCTCGTTCGGATATGGTGGTGATTGATCCATCGGTCATGTGCCATGCGCTAAACATCAATCCAGAAGCAACCCCCATTAGACATAAAAAGAGACAAATAGATAAAGTGCAGTCTGACGCCTTAAAAGAGGAAGTTAAAAGGCTCATTCAAAATGGATTTATTCGAGAAGTATACTACCTAAAATGGCTGGCAAACCAAGTGTTAGGAAAGAAGTCGAATGGTAAGTGGAGGACTTGATTATATTGACAAAAACAAGGCCTGTTAGAAAGACTGTTTTCCATTGCCATGCGTTGATCAGTTGGTTGATGCAACTAGTAAGCATAAACTATTATATCTCATGGATGCATACTAAGGATACAATCAGATACCTTTGATCGATCCAGATAAGGAACATACAAGTTTTAATACTGATAGGGGAATCTACTGCTACAAGGTAATGCTTTCAGATAAAAGAATGTGGGGGCTATATATCAAAGGTTTGTCAACAGGATGTTTAAAGAATAGATTGGTCAAAATATGGAATTTTATGTTGATGACATGCTATTGAAGTCTTATGAGGCTAAAAGTTACCCTGAAGATCTACACGAAATGTTCGAAATATTATGGAAATATCATATGAAACTGAACCCCCAGAAATGCTCTTTCAAGGTACATTCAGGGATGTTTTTAGGATATCTTATGTGTGCTCAAAGGATTGAAGCTAGCCCCGACCAGATTCAAGCTACCAAGGACATGGCTTAGCCCATAACTAACAAAGAGGTAATGAGTTTAAACATAGTCGCTCTAAGCAGATTCATTTCCAAGGCGACTAAGAAGTGCATCCCCTTTTTTGATGTAATCAAGAAGAAGAGCAACTTTGAATGCGGAGAACATCATAAGAAGGCTTCTCAAGAGTTAAAAAATCATTTGGAAAAATCACCAAATACTATCTAGTACCAAGAATGGTGAAATCTTGCACCTACACATTGTTGTCTCTGATCATGCAGTGAGCTCAGTTTTGATCAAAGAAGGGATTGGGACACAACTTTCAATTTATTACGTAAGTAGGCAATTAAGGGATATAGAGGTTCAGTACCCAGTAATAGAATAACTGCTTATTGGTTGATACTCACGGAACGAAAACTTAGAGCTATTTTCAAGCACATAAAATCATAGTATTGACTAATTTTCTCCTCAAACAAGTTTTTGGTAAGCCGAAAACTTCATGTAGGCTGGTAAAATAGGGAAGTTAGCTTAGTGAGTACGATATTGAGTTTCAGCCTTGAGTAGTTATCAACGGGAAATCATTGGCTGATTTTATTAATGAGTTTACCAACTTTATTATGGAATGGTCAGAAAAGGAAAAGGGTCAAAAACCTATGTGGCAATTATTTGTCGATGGTGCATTGAATAAACAAGGAATTGGTGTGGAGTATGCAATAATAACACCAGACGGACACCGCCTACATTATTTCTTGAAGTTAGAATTTCCCGCAATAAACAATGCAGCGGAATATGAATTAATGGTGGCAGGGTTAACTTTTGCATTGAAGGTCAAAATCCCACGAATTCAAATCATAAGAAACTCCCAATTAATGGTAAATTAAATAAAGCAAGTATATTAGACTAAAGGCATCAAGATATCTCTATACGTAAAGAAGATATTAAAGATGCTCACTTTATTTGAAGACTTTTCTATACATCAAGGTCCAAGAGGAGAAAACTCATAGGCGGATTCATTAGCAAAGTTGGTTGGCTGAGGGGAGCCTATATACCCGGCTTGTGCCAGTAGGATGCCAAGCAACTCTAAGTACTAAAGAGGGAAAACCTAAACAATAAAAGTAACTGTTAATAAGATTCCAAGCCATGCTACAAGAGAAAGAAGGAAGGAAACTTAGTAGAGAATTCTTAGATGATAGAGTCAATCAGCAAAGGATAAATGACCGGTATAATAACACTTGGATGTCACCTATTATCAAATATCATTTTAAAGGGACATTGCCATATATCAAGGGTGAGACTAGAAAAATCAGGTGATAAGCATCAACTTTCATGATAGTGGATGGAATATTTTATAAGAAAGGACACGCACTACCTTACTTAAGATGTGTATGGTTGGAAGGTGGAATGAAATTGTTGGTGGAAGCACATGAAGGATTCTATGGAGACCATCCTAATGGGACAAAGTTGGCTAAAAAGATAATAAGACACGGTTTTTATTTGTCTTACATCGTAGGTCAAGCCATTGAACATGTAACTAGATGCATAAAGTGCAAGAAATACTCGAAAATTACCCAATTGCCACCACAGTTAACCTCGATTTCAAGTCCATGGCGCTTTGATAAAAGGGTAATTGACTTAATCGACCCATTGCCAATTTCTAAATGGGAGTAAAATATGTTGCAGCTGCCATAGACTATTTTACTAAGTGGGTTGAAGAAGAACCACTCCCTAAGATAACTTTTAGGGAAGTGCTCATATTTTTCGTTAAGAACACTATAATGAGATTTGGAATTCCCCAAAAGATTATCTCAAACTACAGAAGATGGCTTGAACGTGAAGAATTCTCTCCATTTTTTCATCAGAATGGGATTATTAAAAGCTTTTCCTCCATGGCACATCCAAAGGAAAATAGGTCCATTGAAGCTGCAAATAAGACTATAAAGACTATCTAGAAAAGCAACTGAACAAAGCTAAAGGGAATTGGGTAGAATAGTTGCCACTTATAATATGGTCTTATTCAACATCCACCAGAACAGTGAAGGGATATACTACCTATTCGTTAACATATGGGTGTAAGCGATGTTGCTAATTGAAACTGAAACACCTTCACATCAAAGGATCGCGTATGCATTTGATTTAAACCAGGAGTTAAAGAGAGAATTGCTAGATTTAATACATGAGTTGAGGGATGAAGTTGCAATCCGAATAGCAGAATGTCATAGAAGAATTTGAAACATTACGACTCAAAAGTGAAAACAAGATCATTTTAAGGAGACCTGGTACTCCGAAGGGTAATGGCAAACATGAGAAATCCTACGGATGGACCATCGGGACCAAACTAGGAAGGTCCCCTTATCATATGCAAAGTAATTCCCCTAGGAGATTACAAGATTTGCCGACCAGACAATAGTATGGTTCCTAGATGGTGGAATGCAGAATATTTGCGGCCGTATATTTCTATAATGAATGAATAAAGCATCTCTTTCTTCAAAAGAAAAGTCTACATGGTTGGGAAAAGAATTCTCCTTACACTTAGACATTACCTTTAATGGTCAAAGCCTTTATCCATGCCCAGTTAGCCATGACAAAGTACCTCCTGAAGGGAGGTTAGAGTAAGCCTTTATATTCACCATGCTATGGCCAGGTCAAGGCATAGACAAGCCCTTGGGCGCGCCATGCTATGGCCAAGTCAAAGCACTTCTAGGAGGGAGGTTAGAGTAAGCCTTTATCTGTGCCATGCTATAGCCTAGTTACTGTATAACAAGCCCTTAGCTACGCCGTGCTATGGCCAAGTCAAGGCACCTTCTGGAGGAAGGTTAGAGGATGTCTTTATCCACGCTACTCTATAGCCAAGTTAAAGCATCGAAAGCTCTTGGTCGTGCCACGCTATGACAGGTCAAGGCGCCTCCGGAGGGAGGTTAGAGTAAGCCTTTATCCACGCCATGCTATGGCCATGTTAAAGCATCTACAAACCCTTTGCCACGCCATGCTATGGCCAAGTCAAGGCGCCTCCTCGAGGGAGATTAGAGTAAGACTTTATCCGTGCCATGATATGGCCAAGTTAAAGCATCAACAAGCCCTTGGTCATGCCATGCTATCACTAGGTCAAGGTGCCCCCCGGAGGGAGATAGGAGTAATCCTTTATCCATGCCACTCTATGGCCAGGTTAAAGTATTAACAAGCCCTTGGCCAAGCCATGATATGGTCAAGGTGCCTCCTTGAGGGAGGTTGGGTAATTCCTTGGGTCCTGCATGAGAATAAGCCAACCAAGCGCACCAGAAAACATTGGATTAAGATGTCTAAGCCCATGGAGCGGCATATCAAATGATGACTAAGACGTCCAAGCCCAAAAAGCAGCATATCCAATGATGAATAAAGACGTCCAAACCCGTGAAGCAACATATCAAACGATGGACTAACATGTCCGAGGTTGGGAAGCGGCATGTCAAATAATGGGCTAAGACATCCAAGCTCAAGAAGAAGCAAATCAAACGGCAACTACATAGACGGCCTAAAGGGTTGGCACATGTCGAAAGAGACCAAACCTAAAGAGTGGAACAAAATGAAAGGCCGAAATAAGAAACTATAGCCTCCAACTAAACATCAAAGAAGAATTTCTGAACTTCACTTATACCCTAATATGGATTTCAAGCTATCATTATTCAATTATGAACTACACTTTTTATTTCTCGAATCTAGGTTTTAGGTCTTTACCAATAATTTATGGTCTTTATCATTCCTAAATCTGGGTTTCGAGACTATTATCAATTAGCAGATTTCACTTATTAATGCCCTCATCTCGGATTAAGATTTCTATTATGAAGATAATTATTACGGATTTCTCATTATCCACCACTAATACCTGAATCTGAGATTGAGAGTTCTATTATGAAGACCATTCCTGATTATCCGTTATTAGAACCTGGATCTGGGTTCCGACATCTTACTATCTGCTTCTAAACTTCATCTATTGATGTTCGAAACTGGGTTTTAGATTTCTGAACTTTCTACTACTTGAATTCGTATTTCTGGTCTTTCATCATAAATTTGGATTTCATGTGGTAATTCCCAAATATAGGTTTTAAAGCAGCTAGTATTGAGGTTACAATGGACATCCAAGTATTCAATAAAAAACTTTGAGTTTGTCTTCTTAATACCAAAATCAGTATTATTGATTTGCTACTCTGAACAACATTTACCAACATCTGAATCTTGGCCCCTGAATCATTCTTATCTCCAAGAGGATTTTCTAAATAACTATTACTTACCCCCCATATATGGATTCCTGGATTACAATAACTTATTTCCAAATGGCAGCTTATGATTTCTATTTCCAAACATTTGTTGTCTAAAAGTCCTTGGACTTTAATTATTGTATGCCTCGATTACTATTAATCTCATGGGATTTAAATTTATTAATTTTGTTTTTAACAATAAAAGTTGAATGTTAGGACTTACAATATCGCCAGACAAAAGTCCTTAGATCTCAATCGTTTACAATATTAGATTTCAATATCGTTTATTAACTCAAGATGACGACCATTTAATCTTTTGGGTTCAGAAGCACTACTATATTGAGTTTATTTCCAATCATGGAGCATATATTTTGATAAGTAATGAGTTAATGATAGAAAATGTTACTTGCTTTGATTTTTGTAGGAAAATAAGGTTATGAAGAATGAAGTAGGTGTTAAATCTTTGTCCTAAAGAATAAAGATTCTTCCATAAAGGGGTGCAAAATATTAACCATAAAATCCACTTAAGAACAAAGGTATGAAAGATGGCTTATAAAAGTGACGGGCTCTACTAAAATTGAAAGCATGAGTTTCACCGAAGTTAGAAAAAGAGCGTTTCGAAGGCATTAAAAATGGCTTCCGAAGTAGTCGCAAGCACCAGGTACAGTTACAGATGATAATAGGACAAAAACTTTCAAAAAGATGGAAAAGAAGGCAAGGTTACCCTTTTGCCTCACTAAGGCCTTATGATATAGATGGATTTTCATATGTAAGAAAAGCAGGAATGTGTTTGAAACACCGTTCGAAGGTATTGAATAAAAGTCCGCACACATGAACCAGTTCGCTCAAAAATAGAAGGTTTGGTCATTGTTAATTCGCCACTTGAAGGATTGATTCTAGTAGACCTTTCGAAAGCAAGGATAAGCCTTTCAAAATGGTTGGAATCTTTCAAAAGCATGATGAAAATCCTACATGAAAGCCAAGAGTCCTTTCGTTAAGACTCAGATGTTACTCTCCTTCCTTTCGAAGTAATTTGAAAGCTCAACTCGCTTGTCATTTGCAATAGCATACATAAAGCAAAGAGCACCTCTACCACCCTTTCAACGTAGTCGAAAGTAGTCCAGTAAAAAGCAAAGAAAAAGTGGCACTCAGACATTAAT
Organism: Allium cepa; assembly: GCA_030765085.1. Classification (NCBI taxonomy): domain Eukaryota; kingdom Viridiplantae; phylum Streptophyta; class Magnoliopsida; order Asparagales; family Amaryllidaceae; genus Allium; species Allium cepa. Next base: position 689,092,960 of record CM060937.1, on the reverse strand, counting down.
GCCAATGAAAGGTTAGTGAAAAATTGTCAAGAAGATCCTTTCGACCGAGTCAAAAGGTCTAGAATGAGAAGATAGGAAGTGCAAGAATGGATGAGAAAGCTCAATAGGATAGCCTATCGACAGCATCGAAAGCAAATACACCGAAAACTTTAAGAAGCCCTTTTGAACATGTTGAAAGGAAGAATGCGGAAGATAGGAGAAGGACCTTTCGATGGCGTCGAAAGGATGGGCACGAAAGGGGGCGGACCTGCATCTATAAATATGGCCCGAGGGGTGTGATTTTGGGGACCGGATTTTGGGAATCGAAAAATCATTCATCGATTTCTTAGCAAAATCAAGTTTTTGTAACTCTGAATTGATTTGGGAAAAAATCTCTCTTACTTGTAACTCAATTTGGATTAATGTTAAAAAGAGGAAGCATATGGATTCAATAAAGATTTTGATCATGAGAAAGATCATTATGGTCATTAGCTAGTCTAATGATAAATTGCACATGATGCTAATCTCCTTAATTCCATTTTGCCAAGTGATTACCTTGGATAATATGCATATGAATCACATCATCATCGTGTTTAATGATAAGTAATGTTAAATAAAGATGGCGATGATGTTTCGTCCTTAATAAGTTCATATGACTTTTGTATCCAAGATGATTTTCCATTGCATACATTGAATAGAGCTTGATCATTGTATATTAGATTTACTTTGAAAAAGCAAGACCCCTTTCTACTCGGTCGAAAGGGATGTTCGAAAGGTATCTGAGTTATAAATGACAAGCAATGCTATATGGATAAGTTCCTTCAGAAGTTATACACGTAATACAATGCATACAACCAATTCGAAGGAGTTCATCCTAAAAAAGCATGAACAATGGTGACGAAAGAAAATACTTCTCTTTAAAGGCAGAATGAACTTTTTGACATAGTCAAAAGGAACGAATGTCCGATATGAATAACCATTTACGACCCATCTGGAAAAGAGGTTTCGAAAGTGGTGCACTCTCCTTTACCTTCATTTCAAGAAGGTTAATTAGACCTGTTAACCACTATTAATATTTTCATAAAAACACCCTCCAAAAGCAATGCATCCAAGTCAACCCAATCGAATTGGGGTTTTGAATAGAGTGATCACTTCTAATAGTCTTCTATTGTAGTGTAACTAACATATCTTGTTAACCACATAGCTTCGGAGATGTTGACAAGTTTTCTTGTTAACAAAGTGTCTTCTATACCCTAGCGAGGGGTTCCCTAACTAAACAGATGAGAAAGCCCTATCAACCATCGCGAAAGGAAATAGAGCGATATCCACGAAAGGACATGAAAGGAAGCTCATTCGACCATGACGAATGCACCTTATCTGAAGCTCCGGAGGCCTTTTCAACCCTTTTGAAAGCCTCACTTCTTCTGGATGTCTTCAAAAGTTCCACTTTGACACTTTCAGAAGCTCCCTTAACTCTTATGAAAGCTTCTTTGATGGTTACCGAACCCTCTTTGATACTTACGGAACCCTCTTTGGCTCTTGTGGAAGCCATATCAACACTTATTGAAGCTTTCAAATCCCGTGTTGTAGCTCCTTCTTTCATACTTCTAAATAGGAGAAGACTTTTAGGGATAACATTTTGCCCCCAACACCCCTACGTTAGAAAGATGCTTTCATTCTTTCAGACAAAACTATTAGAATCTCTTTTGGACTACTCAAACCTCAATGTAATTTCATTCTTTATTTGTCTACAAAATAGATAATAATCTTTGTTAGGAATATAATCTTGTTATGAGATTTTTATAGATAATGCTAAATTCTTAAACCGAAATTCAAGAGATTATCTGATAATATCATTTGATATAACATCCATAGAAATACATAATCAAAACCTTGCTCGCATTGATGATATAAATGTGGAATAATACCACTTGATCAATAGATGCTGGTTTATATGAAAGGACCTTTCAAAAAAACTGTCGTTCACTCCAAAGCCATTTTTCTTGGGTAAATTTTCTCTTGCCATCGAGAATTAATTCCTTACTTTAGGTGGTTTTATCTTGTCTCTTTGATATAATTTTATCTCCAACCAAGTGCTATATTTTAGTAATCTTCATTCATTCATTAATAGATTAATATATAGTTTAGTTTTAATTTGGATTGTTGTCCAATAATATGAAGGTTGGGGGGCTCTTATTCCCTTTTACCATCTTCTTTTAACTAAAAGAGTAGAAGCTTTTTGGTATCAAGAGACTCTTGTTCAGAATTCCTGTCTAATAATAGTGCGAAAACATTGAATTTTCAAAAAAAACCTCAATTTCCATACAAAATCTCATGACTTATCTAGAAAACTCAAAAATCCAGAGATTCAATAGGAAAACCATATATTATCATAAATTCAATAAGTAAATCAAGACATAAAATCAAAAATTCAATAAGAAATCATCACGAAAAGAAACCGAGAATTTCATTAAATCAAGAATTCAATCGAATGCTTATCAGGATCTCATCTGACAAACAAACTACTCAAAAATTTATCTGATATTAGTATAAATATAGAAATTCAATGGGAAGTCTAAAGATCATCACAAAAATTCAATAAGGAAATCAAGAATTCATAAAATCGTAAATTCAATAAGAAATAATCACGAAAAGAAACCGAGAATTCATGAAATCGAGAATTTAATAGTAATGTTACCAAGATCTCATCTGAGAAACAAACTATTTCAAAATTTTGCTGTAAGTATAAGCTTAGAAAACTATCTATTAGTAACCTTAGCAGACATAGCCAAAAGATCCTTAATCCTATCTGGACCTAATTCTAAAGTTCTACATAAAATGCTATGCCAGAAATTTATATAGAACTCATGCCTTTAATGGCAATAGAGATTCCTGTTATTCAAAGAAAGTACCCTATTGATAGATAAATAGCTACTAAAGTGTTGATAAGTTAGTAGAATTATTGTTATATTGGAGCTGAGTAGTTCTATAAAGCCATGCTATCATTCGGAATAGTTGTTCTGTAATACCAGTCAGCCATTCGAAGTAGTAGTTTCTTAAGACAAGTCAACTGTTCAGTAGATACTTCCGTTATGCAATTTCGCTTTTCAACTGTTCAATTGTTCAATAGATAGTCTCGTTCAGTTTGCTAGCCATTTAGCACAACAAGATCCATTTGACTTGTCGGTCATTAAACTGTGCAAGTTCCGTCATACTACTTGGCCATTTAGCAATGCAATGGTCCAAATAACTTATTAACATATAAAATATAGACTCCCTTATCCTAAAGGGTTACTTTATTTCTAAGGAATTAGAAGTGTTTTACTTAATCTAATCTTCGAATGAAGTCACTTATATTCTCGTAGTAAAAATTTATTACCTGTTCCATTCCTTTAGTTTTTATACAGATCTTTATTTTCCATTTCAAAACACGGATCTCTTTATCCGTTTACTTGTCTTGTGTTTCCTTTTACAATGCAGATGTCTTAATCCCTAATAGTGGGATACACTTTTCACACATCGGATGTATTAAAGATTACTAGCTTTTTCCTTTCTGATTATGGTATTTGATATCTTATCATTTCCTATCTACAGCGTATGACATCTTCATCCTTTTCCTTTTGTTTGTACCCTTTTTTGGGCTTTATTTTTGTTTTATATGGTGGATAGCTTTATTCCTTTAACCTTTTGTTCCCTTGGATCTTGACTTTTGTTTCGAGTTGCAGACATCTTTGTCATTCTTTCTCTTTTTGGTGCCCTTTTGGGATTCTTCTGATTCTAAGGGCTATATTATAGGTTAGATTGACCTTCCTTTAAAGGTTGCTAGTGGATCTTGACCTGACCCTCCCTCTATGAGGTGAATTGTATGTTAGATGTTTTATCCCTTTCTCTAAGAGGCGAACTGGTCGTTAGAGGTTTTATCCTCCCTCCAGGAGGTGCTTCGAAGTAGACATGACACGCTTATTTTCAAAAATATTTTGCTCCGGAGTGGATGTCGAAGGTTCATTCTCAAAATATTGTTTTGGAGTGGATGTCGGAGGCTTATTCTAAAAAATTTAATAAATTCCTTTTTACGTTTAAAAGATTTTTCATTCCTCTTTTTAATAGGTGCTTCCAAAGAAGGCTCAAATAATTTTTGACCCTTTGTCCAGGAGGTATGTAAGTAATTTTGACCCTCATTTTGAAGGTTTAAAGATATTTTTGGAAACTTTTTTTGAGAGAATAGTTCTTGAAATACTTATGAAAAACTCTTTTGGTCCATAGAACTTTTGAAATAGGATTCTCTTTGATAAATCTTGAGACCATTCTTGGATTTGGCCTTTCTTCTAAAAAGACTTTGAATACCATAATTTTTTGATAAAGGAGTTCTTCCTTAGCACTATTATCAAGGATGATTTTTATGTCATTCTAGGGATAGAAACACAACTCTCAAATGAGGGAGTAAATGGTCATGATTCATGAACCAATAATCCTTAAATCAAGAATAATTCTTTCTTGCTAGAAATTTTATATTAAGCTTTTGTAGCACTGTTATTTTCCTTGGATAAGTATAGATTTTATTTTTGTCAATAACATCAGAAAGCTTTGAAAATGCTTTTTCAAGTCATGACATGCTTAGTTTAAAATATTTGCTTCACATTTACTAATGCCAAATAATATTCTTCAAACATTGAGTAAGTTTATTTTTTTTAAATAAATGAATATTTAATTTCGCTTACTTATAATGTAATTAGAGATATTCTTTTTTGACTTTTGAAAATAACTTTCTTGAAGACATATTTAGGAAAATTCTCCTCAAATAGTAGAATAACCATTTGAAAACAGAATCAAACGTATATAGTATATCTGGTTATGCTATATTAGGTTTTTTTAGTAAAAAGAGACGTCGACTTTACGGACTTTTGCGAACAATGGTATACTTTTCCTAAGTATCCTGTCATTTGGGAGAGTTTTGGAAATTTACCTTTCTTCAGGAATGAGTTTACAATTGAAGCTTGACGATAATCCAAGGTTCCATTGGAGTAGTTCTTTACACCACACCGATTAAAGCTTTGAGATAAGGATGAGTCATTTCATTCCAAGCATTTGAGTAGTTTTTTTAAGTAGCTAGTAATTTATTGTTCTTTAAGAGTATGTCAGATGCAGTGAAGTGGTTTTGTTTCTTGTAAAGACACTTGAATTTTGTATTAATATATGACTTATTTTTCGTACAAAATTATGATAAAAGAAAATTCATAATTGGAAAAATGTTATAAGAGTTCATGGCTAGATAGGAGTCTATATTTGAAGTTGTTAAGCTGCTTTCCTTTTATATGAAAGGATAAGTTTTGAGTGTCTAAACTGTCCTTGGTTGAACAAGCAGTTTGTTCAGTCTTCTTTGATGCATTCCTTTATGGTTCCCGATATGATCATATTATGAATTATTCCTGCTAAGATTTGAAACCTATCAGACTTATGTCCATTTACTTTGTGATAGTCACAATAAATTTCCCCTTTTCTGCACTCTGGCTGGCTTTACATTTTATAAGTAGTTGAGAAACTTCCATCCTCTTTTGCAATGGTGAAAATATGAGAAAGGGGTTTGCTCAATTCATGTAGTTAGATTTAGAAATCTCTCTCTGACTCTTTCTTCTGCTTTCCTTTCCTTTCGATCTTTTACCAGGAGACTTAGAGTTGATCCCTTCTTCTCTTTGATTCTGTTGGGATTCCCTTGTAGTAGGATGCCTCTTCTCCATCGGAATAAATTTCTCGCCTTAAAATAGAACTTTCGCAGATCCTGACATCCTTGAATATAAAGTTCTTCCCAAAAAAGGGGTTTATCCGATAAATCCTAACCAAATTACCATAAGCTTTTCTCCATCTGTTGCATTTCCTGCTTGCAATGCCTTCGTACTGAATCTTTTCAAGTATTCGTCAAGTAGTTCTCTTGGCTTCTACTTGATTATAGCTATCAAACTAAAATCCATAGTAGGTTCTTTTTATATGAAAATTTCATAAAATCTCATATGAAAATTGTTCCCAGGAGATGGTGGTCCTTCCTTGGTAATTTTTATACCATTTGATAGCCGCTCCTTGAAAAGTTACTTGGAAAAGTTTGCAAAATTTTGCCTTAAAAGCGTTATAGAGATCACTTCGTATCCCAAAAGCGACTAAGTGATCCTCTAGGTCAGTGGTGCCATCATACTTTAGTGGGGGAATTTAAATGTGAGGAGGTATGCTAACTACCATTATGAACGTCTACAGGGTGGATCGTGTAGTGTATATGAAAGTATATGTAACAAAATATATGATGGAACTAAAATATTATTAATCTAAGCAAATGTAGAATAAGCACACCAGGATTTTGTACTGATTCAGACCTCCCATCCTACATCAATCCCGAAGCTCACCTTCTGAATTGTACTATCAAAAACCTTCGCTTCGTCCAGAGGAATAGGCTTGGTTACAATAAGTTGTGCTTGTGAAATGTGTGTTCCAATATAACACAGATGTTGACTAATTAGTCCAATTGCTTCTAATATTTAGCTAAAGAATATGGCCTATGAAGAATTGAGTATATGGAAAAGTGAATACCGGTATAGATTGCTAAAGTGTAAAGATCAAGAGTATATGATAGGGTATATAATTAGAGAGCGTAAGTAAGTAAGATTAGTTTGTTCTCTTGATACTTGATGCTATATATATTTTTAGATAGGTATCTTGAGTAGTTTCATCATTTAGCGAACACTCTAAAGTTGCTTCTGTTGATGGTGAAGAGTTGTGGCGGAGAGAAGTGGAGATGTTCATTCGTATGTGACAGTTGCAGTTCTTCTTTGAAGCCCGAGTTTGAATTCAGATGTCTGGTTTTAGTTTCAGACGTCTGATACTATATTTTTTTACATAGCAGATTTTCAAACGTCCGAGTGCTATTTCCAGACATCTGGTCTAGCCAATCTGTTGTTCCAGGGAAGTATTTCAGACGTCTGGCTTGTGCACCTAGACGTGTGATATGATGCATATCAATTTTTGTGCACTTTTGTTGTTGCTTATTTGTACCTAACGACTTGTAGTCTCTTTTAGTGTCCTTTTAGCTTCATTCTTATCTTCCTAGTTATGTTTTTCTAGCAAGTACATGTATATATAAATATATATGTATATTCGATTTCCATTGTATAGTTGTTGTCATCAAAACCGTAGATTGCATTTCCTAACATTCTCCCCCTTTTTGATGATGACAACTATACAATGTACATTGATATAATTTTATAAATCTCCCCCTGAATATGTGCTTTCCATTATTTGTCTCCCTTTGGAATTATCAAAAATTTAATAACTTTTAGCTTATACATCATGTTCATACCATTTAATATTTACCAATCGTCGAAAAGTTATATGAATACATACAGAAATAGCAAACCAAAACGCACTTTTCATTAAACATATTGATTGATTACATGCATAAATTGTTGATTATAACACAAAAGATGGAGTCTTAAAAAAATCTAAGGATCTTTTGGCGAAGTTTTAGCTGGAGCAACTCCTTCATCTTCACTCTTGAAAGAACTAGCTTGTTTTCAAGGAGATGCTAGAGTGTGTTCGAGAAGTTCTTTTTCCTCTTCAAAAAGTTTAGAGTGTTTTAAAGCGGGAGAAGAAGGCAATGGAGTTGGCCAATCTTCTACAGGTGGTTTAGGACCACAAACTTGTTGAAGAACCTCTTCTAAAATGGATAATGTTGTTGAAAGTGATGCTTCAACTATGGCTAGGCGTGAAGCAAACATTGTTTCAAAATTATTTATATGCTTAGCCAATAATTTTTGATTTCGTGATAGAATAAATTGATTTTGGACAGTTAAGTCGCTAATACTCTCATTTGGATTTGTCTTAGTGCGAGTCTCCAAAATGTCGTCTTGGCACGAATAATCAAAAGGTGCAAGAGGAGGAGGACGGCGTTGTTCTACTTCTTGTAACGGTTCAGGTTGTTCTTGGGGTGGAGGCCTAGCCTGGATATCTTGTTGACAAAGTTGCATCCATTCTTCAAATGACATAAAATCTAGAGGATTTTCTGGTAAGTGCATTAGAGAGAAGAATTTTATGGACACTTTTTTGGGAGAAATCTCTTCAAAAGTTGATAAATATGAAGGGACGTTGTAGGCTCGCAGAAGACACATGATGTTGGTAGGGTAGATGATGGATGGGAGTGATCGAGTCCAATAATGTTTGAGCTCATCAAATATAAATTTTGCCTAATTAACCCTTGTTCCACTGAAGATAGCATATAGAGCCTTGTGCTCTAACTCTGTGATTTGCTCATGGCTACCATGGTGAGGAATTATAGTGTTGATAATCATTCTAGTGAGAAGTCTCACCATAGGCCTAAGTATTTTGGTGCAAATCTAGGCATTTCAACTTCCCATATCTGATGAGTAATATTATCTCTAGGTTTAAGGCGCATATACGAGATGTTATACAAGTCTTCTCCAGAGTCGGAACAACCTAGTGTTCGGCCTATAGTCCCCGATGTAAGTCTAATTGTGTTGCCGTAGACACTTGACCATAGCCAATTATCATTGTTCTCGTTGTTCCAAATGGCAGTGCTATCAAAATTAGCATAGAAAAGGAATATCCCAAGCTAGTCGATTTGGATATTGTTTGAATTGAAGGAAATCGGCTGATGTAACCCAGCACTTTCACATATTTCATCCAAATCATACTTTGGGAACTTAAGCAAATTATAAAAAGGTCCTGTATGGATCTTCTTCTTTTGAATGTCTTCGTATCTTTTGATTAAATGTGGCACGCGATTCATCCATCCCTCAATTTGATCATCAGAACATGCTTGCGGGTTGGATGAAGTAGCTTGGTCTTGCTTGTGTTTAGAGATTTTAGGGTTTTTCGTTTTGGGTGCCATGAGGTTCGAGCGATTTGGAGGAGAAAGAAATCTAAAGAATTAGGGTAATGAATTTGAAATTGAAATTCAATGAAATGAAAGTGAGAAAGGTTGAAAAATAGTTGTTATAAGATGACTTAAGAGTATCGATTGAATTTTAGGCATTTGGATGGTGAATCAGACGTCTGATTTAACCTAGTATGAAGATAGTAAATATGTTCAAACGTCTGGTTGTTGGTGATAGACGTCTAGAATAGACAGAGTTGTAAATTTCATAAGGCAGAGAGTTTTGTCAGACGTTTGAATGTAGAATCAAACGTCTGATATTGGCCATGTTGTTATATTAAGAAGGCAGATAATTTGTTCAGACGTTTGGGAACAATTTTTAGACGTTTGAAATAAGCTGTTGTGTTTTTTTAAGAGGCGCACTATGCCATAGTTGACCTTCTGCAACATTTTTGCAAGGTGTTGCTAGCTAAAATGTTGCGACAGCTATAAAATTTTGGTCCTACTGCAACGTTGTATTTTTTGTGTTACCTTAGCCATAAAAATGTGTTGCTCTAGCTAAACAAGTGTAACACGATGCAACATTTTAATATAGTGTTGCCATAGATATATTCTAATTAAAAAAAATAAAAAAAAAATTACACCTCAGTGATCCACACCACCATTTAAAACTAAATCTCAACTGTCGATTCACACCATCGATCCACACCTTACCAATTTCCATTTCCCGCTTTACTATTCACTCACCCGCTTTCGTTTCTCACCCCCAATTTTCCAATCCCTAATTTTTATTCCGCCGACTTCAAAAAAAATGACGCCGCTGCTCCTTGTTTCTTCGATCTGGAAAATAACTGGCTTTGCTTTTATCCCCTGTTGGCCATATCAATTTCCGTAATTTTCTTTCGCCTCGCGTCAGTTTTCCTCACTACTTTCGGGTTTTCTTCCCACGTCAACAGTACACTAGTAGTTATATTGAGATTTGGTTGTTCAGGCGTTCGATTTCGCAATCCAATATCACAAACCCTAATTCTTTAGTTGGGCGTTTCAGTCGGTTGGGTGGTAGTGGATTTGCGATTTTGTTCATGTTTTTGGCGATTCCGGTGATTCGAGGTAAGGTTGTGGGATTGCGATGGTTCAGGGAGTTGCTGATTTGGTCGCAATTTCGTGGTTGGGGCCTGATGTCAGAGTGGCGGGGGTAGTCGAATTGGTTTCGGTGAAGTTTTGGTTATTGGCAGGCAGGTGGAAGTAGTCGAATTGGTTTGGATACAGTTCAAAATTAGAGTGATGATATTGTAGTGTCATCAGTTTCTGATATCTAGAATGATAGTGGAATGGTTTTGGATATTTCTCATATTGTAGACATGAGGGATTGAATGATTTATTGGAGCACAATGGGTCGGTTTCAGCTGTTTGTTTAAATGATAAGGGTATGTTTTGTTTAGGTAATGGTGATCAGGTGTGTCTCTTTTATGTAAATGATAAGGAAAATGTGCAAGTTTTATCTTTAAACATGCATAGAGTTATCAGGAATTGCATAAATCTTAGGGCTTGTGGCGTGAATAGTAATAATGCTCAGTTTGTTAATGCGCTCGTTGGAAGGGATATTTGCAGGCCTGTTTGCTTGATTTTTGAGGCTAATTGTGCAGAAGTTGCATTAAATGGTAAGAAGGTTAGCGTTTCAGCTCTTGTTTTGAACTCGGTTAATGTTCAAGTTTTCTTGAAGGCCTGTAGTGAGTTGAATTTGAATATAAAATGCACAGTTGAAATGATACGGCTGTAGGAAAATGGAAGTATGGGCATTATTATTGATAGAATAGAGAAGGACACAAATTTAGACAATAAGCAAATTATTATTTTCATGGATGTGAAGGAATTGCTGAAGCATATTATTCACTGTGTTGTGATACTGTCAAGGTGTGCAGGGTCAGACATCATGGCTTATTCTTTTGTTGATCCAAACAAGGTCATTTATTTTTATATTGACTCTTTAAAATTTATTTTGTACTTTTGTCTTGCATTTTTAAGAAGATCTACACCTCCTCCTATTTATGCTTGTGATTCTACTCATGTTTCCAAACTGGTAAAAGAAAATGTAGGAGTTATTCAGTAGTTAATATCAGAAGAAATGCTAGATTGTTAAAATTTAAAGCTTCTAGTTCCTATACATGTGGGCTGATGGAATGCAATATATGCTTATAGTTTAGTAGTTTGTCTGTTCCAAATATTGATTCAATATATGCTGGCTACTATTGATTCAATATTTGTTTGTATGTCTGTGTGTGTTATAATTTCAAAATTGCTTAATATTCTACAGCATCAAGTGGATGATTCAGCTCAAGCTAATAATACTATTGCTTCTAATGGTTCTGCAAAACCACGTGTCCATGCACGACGTGGCCAGGCAACTGATCCTCACAACATTGCTGAACAGGTTAGTGCACGTCTATATTCGTCACTGTCGGTGTCTGTATAAATTGAAACTGCATATGTAATGAGTGAACTAAGTAATGTAGCGAGGAATATCTGTATATGTGAATATCAGTGTTATATATCATTGAATTGTAAAATAGTGGAGTCGGGAATTTGTACTATTTCAAATGTTGAAATAAAATATTTATTTAAATAAATTACTGTTTGAATATCAAATTCTGTGCAATAGCATTTCATTAAATAAATATTCATTTCTATTAAAAAATCAAATATGCTCTACATTGTGGGCCCCACAAATTCAGAAAGTTAATATCTATAGCAACATTTTGGAATGTTGCTACAGACACCTATGGATGTTGCTATAGACCCAAATAGGGCTCTATTTGCAACAATATTACTTATGTTGCCTTAGATAGTCAAAATGTTGCCTTTGAAGTCTAAGGCAATGGCAAAAACTGCATCACCCGAAAAGTGTTGCCATAGACCTATGTCAACATTTTTTGGGCCTGATCTAACATTTTTTTGTGTTGCAGAAGGCCATTTATGGCGTAGTGGCAGAAACTCTTTTTAGACGTCTGGTTGGTTACATCAGACGTCTGACATATGCACAATATTGAAAAATTGTGTGATACAATGATGTCAGACGTTTAATGACATTGTTGAGACATCTGAAATATTCAATTTGTCTCAAAATAGCCTTATTTTGAAGGGTGCTACTTATTTTTCGAGAGGTTGATTTTAGTGGAACATAATATTATTATCTTTGAAAAATAAATACAAATACACGTATATGAAAAAACGATAAACAAATTTAGTGAGATGAAGATGGAGCATTACGATCTTTAGAGATGCTAACCTTCCATGGCTTGAGTGGAGACCATGTATTTCCACGTTCGTTGGTTCTTGGGAAACCAGAAAATTACGTAGGTGGAGGATCCCAAGGTGTAAGATAAGTTGCAGAAGGATCTAGAGGATTGCAAGGAATTGGAAGTGGCTCATGTACATTCTTTTTTCGCAAATTGCAGAATTTGATCACTACTTGCTCTAGAATACTTAGTTGTCGTGCAGTGACTTTTTGTTCAAAATATAATTCTCATTGCAAATCTATTTGTTGCTTTGATAATGATGTATCTCATTGATTTTCTTCTTGGTGTTAGGAGAGACATATGGAGATCGTTTGAACCTCTTTTTAGCGAGAGTGAATCCCGTTAGGTAGGAGGGCCACTTATAGGTTGGCTCTTGACTTGGTGCAGGAGTAGGAAGTCAATGAGGGGCATCCGCTGAACTATCCGAGTTTGGTATTAAGAAGGAGAGATAAGAGTTGTCGGAAGACATGTTTTTGTTTTCTTTTGTAAAAAGGAATATGAAATCTATGTTTGATAAAAAGAGAGGCTATTTATGTATGTTTAAAAAGGTGAAACATAGTTAATTGCAGAAAACAAATTTCTAAAAAAATTGTTGGTTATTGTTAAAAATTTTGATTTGTGGATAAAAAATATTAGCCAAAATAAGAGTGAATAAAATGTAGTATTAGTTGAAAAGATCATTAAGAGAACATATTCCTAAATCGCGTCGCAGTTTAACAAACGTTTGTTTATTTTATGGTTTTGTGAAAATATCTGCTATTTGATTCTCAACATTTACGTATTCTAATGTTATAATTCCTTTTTCAACATTGTCGCATAAAAAATGATGTCGTACATCTATGTTTTTAGTACGTGAGTGATTTATAGGATTTTTTGATAGATTTATCGCACTTGTATTATCACAATATATTGGTGATTTATCAATAAATTTTCTGAAATCTTTAAGCATTTGTTGCATGTAAATCACTTGTGCATATGCTAAGGCCACTGAAATATATTCGGCTTCGTAAGGGATAAAGAGACGTAGTTTTACCTTTTGCTAAACTATGAAACCAACGATTGTCTGCCAAAATGACACGTTCCACTAGTACTCTTACGATCTGTCTTATATCCACCGAAATACGCGCCACTATATGAAACAAGTTCAAACGATGATCCTTTAGGATAAAATAAACCATAATCTCTAGTACTAGATAAATAATGTAAGATACGTTTAACAACTCTTTGGTGAGACTCTTTTGGCTTTGCTTGAAATTGGGCACAATGACATATGCTCATCATAATGTTGGGTCTACTGGCCATGAAATATTGCAAGGAGCCAATCATACTACTATATAATTTTTCATCAAAATCTTTTCTGTCATCATCTTTTTAAAGTAAACACTACTACTCATTGGTGTTGGTTTGCTTGAAGTTTTATCTACTTCAAAACGAAGTAATAGATCGTTATAATATTTTTCTTGATGAATAAAAATACCATTTTCATGTTGTTTTATTTGTAAACCTATAAAGAAATTCAATTCACCCATGTGAGACATTTCAAATTAGTTTTTCATAATATTTGAAAATTGAGTACAAAGATTTTCGTTGATCGAACCAAAAATAATATCGTCTAACATAAATTTTTACTTGAATGATTCTCAAGACGTTCATACGAGGCATGCGGGGCTTGTTTTAAACCATATAAGGCTTTATGTAATTTAAGACATGATCGGGATATTTTTCATGAACAAACAATGGAGGTTGTTCAAAATTATGTTTTCATTAATAAAACAATTTTAAAAAGCACTTTTGACATCTGAAATAATTTAAAATATTGATGACTTGCAAAAGCAAGTAACGTACGTATGGCCTCAAGTCTTGCTATTGGAGCAAAAGTTCCATCGTAGTCGAACCTTCTTCTCGATTATAACCCTGAGCGACTAGAAGTGCTTTATTTCTAACTATATTTCTGTTTTCATCTGCTTTATTTTTAAATATCCATTTTGTTCCATTAACTGATTGATTTTTAGGTCTTGGTACTAATTTTCAAACATTATTACGTTCAAATTGATTTAATTCTTCTTGCATGGCTGTTATCCAAAAATTATCGTTTGAAGCTTCTTTATAATTTTTTGGTTCAAAATTTGACACAAATGCTATATGACTTATTTGGTTAAGTTGATTTCTAGTTACTCTGGAGTTAAGATCCCTAATGATATTATCTTTTAAATGATCTTTTAGAATTCTAGGGGATGAAACTAAAGTATTATTTTGTGCATTTGTCTTATTATCGGATGAGTTTGTTATATTATTATTGGAATAATTTCTTCATCGTCATTAGTATGTTGGTTAAGAAAATTTTCGTCAAATGAAACATGCAAACTTTATTCAATTGTGATAGTACTTTTATTAAAAATTCTATACACCTTGATGCGATCCGAAAATCCTACAAAGATTCCTTCATTGGCCTTCGGGTCGAATTTTCCCAAATTATCTTTTGTAATTAGCATAAAACATTTTGATCTGAAAGTTTTAGAGTATGATACTTTAGTTTTCTTTCGAAAAATATTTCAAAACAAGCATGTTTAGTCATAGGTTGTATGGTTACTCGATTCAAAACATAACAAGCAGTAGCAATAGTTTCAGCCCAAAAATATTTTGGTAAACCACTAATATTTAAGAGCATTCGTGCACACTCCTACAATCTACAATTTTTTTCTTTCTACTATACCATTTTGTTGAGGTGTGCGGGGAAAGAAAAAATTATGACTTATGCCCTTTTATTACAAAAATTAGTAAAAAGATCATTTTCGAATTCTCCACCATGATCACTTCGAATAATCTTAATTTTCAAATCAATTTGAGTTTTAAATCTTTTAGAAAAAAATTTAAACATGCCAAAGGTATCACTTTTATGTTTTAAAAATAAAGTCCATGTATATCTTGAAAAATCATCAACTATTATGAAAACATATTTGTTGTGATTTATTGATCGTACTTGAGTTGGACCAAATAAATCTAAATGTAATAATTCTAATGGTTATTTTGTAGAAATATTATTTTTAGATTTAAAAGAGATTTTCTTTAGTTTTCCGATTTGGCAATCATCACATATATTTTCTACTTAATAATTTATTTTATGTAAACCTCTAACTAGCTCATATTTTGCTAATTTATTGGTATTTTTAAAATTAATATGACATAATCGTTTATGCCACAACCATGGATCGTCATGTTTAGCGGTTAAGCATAAGTTTGAATTTCGGTTATATTCATATTTAAGACATAAATATTTTTGTCTCTAAAACGCTCAAAGATAAGTTGTTTGTTATTGTCGAAAATATTACACCCGTCTTTTCCAAAATTAATTTGAAACCCTTTATCGCATAATTGACTAATGCTAAGTAGGTTGTGTTTTAAATTTTCTGCTAATAAAACATTTGTAATAATAGGAGAGTTAGAAATACCAGGGATGATGACTTCTTTGATGCCAACAACATATCCTTTTGAGTTATCTCCTAAAGTTACCATTCCACCATCGATGTATGTTATATTTGACAACATTTTTGAGTTTTTGGTCATACGATTGGAGCATCCACTATCAAGTATCTATTTCTCCTTTTTTTTTATTTTGGGTAGCTATAAAATAAAAAATGATTTAATTGGTACCCATATACTTCGTTAGGGTCCTAGATGTTAGGAGGAGCAGATGGTCACACCCAAGAAGGTTTGGTACTTTTATGAACATAATTTTTATTGTAGATTACATTATCTAAAAATAATTAATATACTTTTGTCTAATCAAATTATAATTTGTCTTAGGTATCCAAATTATCATATTTTTGGTATTTGTATTAGAATTAAGTGATCTTTTAATCTTTTGATAAATAAAACTATATTTATTAATATTATTCCCTTTTAGCTTAGGAATATTTTTAAATCCTATTCCATTTCTATTACCTGACGGTTTTGAAATTTTGATAAAATTTTCCAAATCTTGTTTTCCTAAAATAAATTTTGAAACATTATTTGTAATTTTATCTACTTTTTCTTTTAATTCAAAATTTTCAATTTTCAATGTTTCTATATTATTTTCAAGTTTATATTTTCTTCTTATCTTTTTCTATTTTAACTTTTCCAAAATCAATAGATATAAACTCATTTTCAGCTAAACTACTTTTATTTTTTTCACGAGATAATTCTAGTTCCTCCTCTAAAATAATTTTTTCATCTTTTAACATTCCTATTTCAAGTTCTAATCTATTTATTTTTGCTATGGGTTCTTTATTCAGTTTTTTTAATTTTTCTAAATTTACCATCTAATTCCATGCTAAGCTCTAATAATTCATCATAGCTAAATTCGGACATACCTAATCAGTTTGCGCTAAAAACGTACATTAGCTTGTTCTACGTCATTATTGTTGTCACTGTATGATGATGATGAACAGTTCGAATCATCCCATGTTACTGTGAAAGCTTTTTTCTTTTTGAATTTTTCAAATTTGTTCTTCTTTTTATCATTTTTGAGCTTGGGACAATCTTTCTTCATATATCCAAATTGATCACATCCATAGCATTTGATTGATGTTTGATTTGTTGGGCTTGACTTTCCTCCTTTCTGAAATCTGGCCATTTTTCTAAACTTCTTGAATTTTTTGTTGTTTTTGGCAATAATCAAGATTTCTTCTTCGTCTAAGTCGGAGTCTTCATTTGTTGCTGGAAATGCTATGCTTTTCTTCTTTGAATTTTGTTCTTTTCTTGCCTGCAGATTAGCTTCATAGGACATTAAATTTCCTATCAATTCTTCAACTAAGAACGTTGAAGGGTCATTAGCTTCTTCGATAGATAATACTTTTCTTTCCCACTTTGGATTTAAAGAATTAAGTATTCTAAATACTAAATCAAAATTTGTGAATTTATCTCCTAGTGCCATTAAATCTTGTTGAATAGTTTGGAATCTAGAGTAATGTCAACTATAGATTCATTTTATTTCATTTTAAATGATGAAAATTGATTTTGTAAAATCGATATTTTAGTTTGTTTAACTTTGTTTGTGCCTTCGTGTGTAACTTGTAAGGTGCGCCAAATATCATATGTAGTATTACATAACATGACACGTGAAAATTCATTCTTATCTAATGAACAATATAAAAATTCATAGCTATGGAATTATTAGAAGCTGTGGTTTTTTGTGCATCATTACATGTGTTGATAACGGTGTCAGGTGCTTCATATTTATTTTGAGTGGCTGACCAAATTTCTAATCCATTAGCTTCCATAAAAATTCTCATACGTATTGACCAATATGCATAACCAGAACCATTAAAAAGTGGAGGACGTGTTGTGAATGGTCCTTGAAAATACTTGCCATATTAAAGTGATTAAAATACGTGTTACTATACTTTGATCAAATATTGCTCTGATACCAATTGAAAGTCTACAGGGTGGATCGTGTAGTGTATATGCAAGTATATGTAACAAAATATATGATGCGACTAAAATAGTATTAATCTAAGTAAATATAGAATAAGCACACAAGGATTTTATACTGGCTCGGACCTCTCATCCTACGTCCAGTCCCGAAGCTCCCCTTCTGAATTCTACTATCAAAAACCCTCGCTTTGCCTGGTGGAATAGGTTTGGTTACAATAAGTTGTTCTTGTCAAATATTTGTTCTAGTATAATGTGGATGTTGACTATTTAGTACAATTGCTTCCAATAGATATCTCAAGAATATAGTCTTTGAAGAACTGAGTATATGGAAGAGAAAATACATGTATAGGTTGCTAGAGTGCATAGATCAAGATTATATGTTAGAGTATAGAATTAGAGAGCGTAAGTATGTAAGATTAGTTTGTTCTCTTGATTCTTGATGCTATATATAGTTGTAGATAGTATCTTGAGTAGTTGCATCCATTTACTCTAAAGTTTCTTTTGGTGATGGTGAAGTGCTGCGGCAAAGAGAAGTGGAGATGTTCATTCATATGTGCCAGTTGCAGTTCTTCTCTAAAGCCCAAGTTCGAATTCAGATGTCTGGCATTATTTTCAGACGTTTGATACTATATATTTTTTGTACATAGTAGATTTTCAGATGTTTGAGTGCTAATACCAGACATCTGGTCTAGCCTGTCTTTTGTTCCAAAGAACTGTTTTAGACGTCTGGCTTGCGCACCCAAACGTCTCATATGGTGCATATAAGTTTTTGTGCACTTTTGCTCATGCTTCTTTGTACCTGCCGAATTGTGGTCTCTTGTAGTGTCCTTTGAGCTTCATTCTTGACTTTATAGTGATGTTGCCCTAGCAAGTACCTGTATATATATATATATATACACACACACACACACATATATATATGTATGTATGTATGTATATTCGATTTCCATTGTATAGTTGTTGCCATCGAAACCATATATTGGATTTCCTAACACGTTATTTCTTCTGAAAAAGGACACTTTGTAGGATAACATACTTCTCTATACTAGGAATTCCTTTTTCTTTAAGAATATCCTTTATAATTTGGTGTAATATGTCTTCTCGATCGGTTTTGTCATCCTTGTAATTTCTGTTGTCTCTTTGAATTGAACTATTGGATTGCTCAAGGGACCTCTTAACTTGAATTCTTAGTTTCAAATTTGGTCCTTGTTTAGAGATTGCACTTCATCTCTTCCTTCCATAACGTTTATTGATCCTTGAGATGAAGTCCCTTCAAGATGTTCCAACATAGCTATCACTTATTGTAGTACATTCTGGATTCTAATTTCATTGTATTCAAAACTTATTAGGGTTAATGGTTGTCCATATTCTCTAGGTCAAAGTTCGGGATTATATTATCTCCCAAAATTGACTGTGATGCAGCTTCTTCATTTGGAATGTTGTTATTATTCCTCACCCTTACAAATTTCTTATTTTGAATAAAGAACCTTACGCAATTAATCTATAGAGAAGGTTATAGGAAATTGGAGGCCCGAGCCCTATTTCTAGCGCTAAAAATGTTAACAAGAAATCTTGTCAGCACAATGAAGTAAGGTTAGAGGAGAATGTTTTATGGGAAAGCTAAGAAGAAGACTTAATGAAGCGTGGTGAAGTTGTTATAAGCATAGAAAACCCTTTTGAATGCATAAAAAGAGAGTATCAAAGTCCTCAATATACCCCTTCGAAACCACTTTCGAACTGGGTAACACAGCTCACGGTCGTGATTCAATGGTGTCGGAAGATATTAAATGTGTTGAATGGATCTTATGGCTTCGAAAGGAATTCCTTTGTAAGGCATAAATATAAAACTCCATAAATAAGTGCGGAGGGAATGGAACCAGATCCCCAAATTGTACGCCTCAGGTCCAATTTATAGATGCAGGTTTGAACATTCTACATCCATCCTTTAGTCATCGTCGAAAGGAACATCTTCGAAAGATTTTGTTGATATCGATGCAGCAGCGTCTTCACTCCTCTAATACAATTCTACTTTTACACTTGAATTTACCCTTCTGCAGTTGTAGGCGGCATGGACTTGGTGGGTATCGACTCATCTCTTTATAAATACTCTTATATGCACTTTTGTAAGCTTTTGTCGGTACCGAATGGTGTTCTACTTGGTAGTGGAGGGGTCATGATGTGTCATGAGAGGAATGGTTGTGGAAAGAAGTTGTTCAAATGAAGTAGAAGGGAGAACTTTGGTAGGACTATGTTGTGGGAGCTGTGGCGCTGAAGACCAAAGAAGTTTTGTGTAGATGTGCACCTAAATCCCTTCGATACCTTCGAAAGGAGTGACGCCTTCGAAAGGTCATGAACGACGAAAGGAAGAGCTTTGGAAGGAGATAGTAGCGAAAGGATCGGCCTTGAATAGATGTGAAAGGAGGAACATTGAAGAGATACGGAAGGAACCAACTCTTGCGGAAGGGAGGAACGACTTCGACGAAAGGGATGACCCCAGCAACAGGGTCAACTATGGTTAAGGGAACTATTATTGCGGTAGGTACAAAGTTGGCAGATGCGGAAGGAATGACTTTTTGTAGAGACATATCTTTTAATGCTCGAGGAAGTGTCTTTTGAACCTTAGCGAAGCCGTTCCTTAAATCAACAATGTGAAAGTTGTATCAACCTTTGCGGAAGGCCAAAGAACGACATCCCCGAAAGGAGATAAAAGGATTCACCTTTGACCATGATGAAAGCATATTCTCTAATGCTTGGGAAGTCTTTTCAACCCTATTGAAAGCCTCACTTCTCTTTGATGTCTTCAAAGGTGCCACTTCAACACTTTTAGAAGCTCCCTTAACTCATATGAAAGCTTCTTTGATGCTTATGGAACCCTCTTCGATGCATGTTGAACCATGTTTGATACTTGAGGAAGCTATCTCAATGCACGCTTCCAAATCCCACATTACAGCTCCTTCTTTTATACTTTTGACCTAGAGAAGACTTTTATGATAACGAAGCTAAAAGCACTCCAAAACCTTACACTAATTGTATGCTTGAAGGAGATTTGATATCTGCTTTGGCTATTTGAATCCATATGTGATTCTGAGACCCATTGGGGTATGGGAATCCATGTGTGACTCCGAGATCTGTTTTGATGTCGAAATCTATGTGTGATTCTAAGACCTATTGAGGTATGTGAATCTATGTATGGTTCTAAGATCTGTCTAGTTGGTAGTGCATGAGCAAGAATGCCATAAGTTGGCTCACCAATAGTAATTATAGGATTGGCAAAGCCATACGGTGCAGACATCTCCACCTAGATGTTACCTTTAGTTGTTATGCATGCATGGAGTGTTGCACTCGATCTTAGAGAGACTAGTTATGTTTTCCGATAATACATCATGCTTTAGAAGGATAACTCTGATCCTTGTGTAGGAGGACCGTTTCTCAAAGTGCCAAGAGCACCTTCGTGCAATCCTGCACAATTAATTAACGTACCTCATGGTTTTTGATTATATACCCATTATTGTTGTAACGTACACTCACGAGCACCACAATTACCTGATGAATATTAACTTCACCCTTAGACATTATCATAATATCGCTAGAATTTCTTGTATAAATGTTTGCTTAACGTAAGTAAAAACATGTCCATGTTTATGTATGGTGTGGTCTTACGAGATACATTTGATTTTAAAGGACTTTACAGGTTATAATAAATAGAATTCCTTGCGATTTGAGTTTCTTACACTGATTTTACCAGATTGATCCGGGCATTGTTTTCCTATAACGCTCAAGTCAACCGAAGCATATTTTCAAATTGTAGCTGAATGCTTTGGGGCTTTCAGGAGACGAGTTGGATTCTCCATGAAGTATTCATGAATCTTATGCTCTTTCGATATTTATGTTGTTCTTGATTCTGTATGGATCTATCCGAAATTATAAGGTCAAGTTGTTGTAACTATCGAGATTGGGAATAGGTTCGTGTACTATGACATTGTGAATTCAAGCCACCTCCATACCAATACTATCCAAGAGGATTACATAGTAACACTACTAGATAATATGAAGAATGAGGCTATAAGGGGTATATGCGTGAATATTCTCTTGGACTAACACTGGTACATATTAAAACATCAAATACAAAACTCATTAGTATGTACACAATGTCGGTACAAAATAGTAAACACATGTGCCTCCAGCATAGAACAATACACAATATAAAGTAAATCATAGAAAACACAGAGTCAATCACATCGATTATATATGCTATATAATATAAAAAACTTATAAGAACACAATACAATTCAATGTTAATATATATATATATATATATATATATATATATATATATAGTGAATTAGTGTCGTACAAATATAAGGTAATTTCCTAATAAAATACTCCTATAAGCTTAAAGTAAATAAATGCTGGTCGTTTCATCAGTGTAATTGAAATGTCTTAGAGTGACCCGAGCATTATAAGATAACACATGGGTCGGACTATGTCCAATCAATAATACATAATGATAGTAGAAGCATAATATAATCAATAAATAATAAGATATATTTATGTATATAATTATAAATGGTCATTAAGGTATCATAGTAACCAAATAATTTAAATCCTTATGAAATAGTCAATGCGGATTTTTCAAAGATGGCATCACCCATAAAGAAATAGATCAAATTATAAATCACAGAATCAAAATAAATATGTGAATCAAACATATCTAGAAATTGTCATTGTCAATAAGATTTCTAGTTAACATCCCAATGCTTTGCATAAGATTGTTTTACATGGACTCAACTTTATGGTTGAATGAATTCACATTTTTTGAATAAAATGACTAAGTCGAAAGCGTTTAATGCCTTACTTTTAACCTTCGCCCAAGATGGGCAATATCGAAATGTTTTTAAAAATTGTTTGCACCTTCTATGAAATGGAGTAGAAAATTAACTAACTCATTAACCGTGTTGAAAGATTGACATTCTCTTTAAACCTTTCTGTTTGGTTGGAATAATAGAATTATTAGCCTTCTATCCTGGCTAGAAGGTTTAAAGATTATCTAAACCTTTCGACTGGGTTGCTATGATTACATAGCTTTGGACCTTACCATTTCATTGTATTCCATCTCTCGCAGAAATTGGGAGAAGTCAATCAATGATTTTCATCTCCTTTCAATCCTGTCGGAAGGTAGTAGACCATTCGATGTTGTCGAAATTGTTTTACATTTTTTAATACTTTTGGCCTCCTAGGTTGATATTCTTCTTGTGAAAATTCTTCGAAAATAATGCATCATCAAAACTTGCTCAGATAAAAATAAGAACCGATTTAATATGCCAAGGAACCATATTAGGGATTAATTCACATGTAGTATCTCCTTTTTTATGGCCGGAGCCAAGAAAGGGGGATAAGACTCATGAAAATGTCTAATGACAGTTCCATGGCAAATACTCGAAATAAAAAAGAAGATAAGAAATAAATCATATATGATCGACCGCTATTATTGAATTGACACCTAATCACGACCTTCCAAATTCCAAGTTGATCACAAGCCACAATTCTCTTTATTTCTTCATGATGAAGTTTGATAAAAAAAAAATTAAGAAACCAATCCCCAATTTGATTTCTAAATTAAGGTTACAAAGGAGTGAGTGGAACCAATAGTAATTGAGTGAAAGCGGAATGAGAAGAAAATCGAATCCCAAAACAGGACCCCTTGGGTCCTATTCATAGATGTAGGCGGCCCTCTGCTCGGCTCCTTGCCTTCGACTGGTACGAAAGGTCGCCTCTTATATGCAATTGCAAACCTTTCAACCTTGTCGAAAAGTTTGTCTATTGTACATCACCATGGACATTGAATATTGTCGAAGGGTCTGCATTTTCTACTGTGTTCATGAACCTTTCGTATTTTTCGAAGGGTCTGTCTTTTATATGGTATTGTAAAACCTTCGACCTTGTCGGAAGGCTGCTCCCTTTCTTGACTGTTGCGAGACCTTCGACCTTGTCGGTATTGTTAACAAGATTTCTTGTTAACAATCCCAATGCTTTGCATAAGGGTGTTTTACATGGGTTCAACTATGTGGTAGAGTGTATTCACATCTTTTGAATAAAATAACTAAGTCAGAAGGTTTTATGGTATTAATTTTAACCTTAACATAAGGAGTCTAATACCAAAAGGTTTTAAGAGATTGTTTACCTCTTCTATGGAAACTGAGTAGAAAATAATTTTACTTTTGACCCTGTCGAAGGGTTTAAGTCCATTCAAACCTTATGGTTTGGCGGGGACGATGGAATTATTAAACTTTTCATTTAGACCGGAGGGTTTAAGATTCTATCCAAACACTTCGGTTAGTTTTATGTGATTGTATACTTTGACCATGTCATTTCATTATATTTCATCTTCCTTGGAACCCGAAAGCAATAGCTCAATGATTAACATCTCTTTCCAACCTGGTCGAAAGGTAGTAGACCTTTTGATTTTTGTCGAAAGTGGAGGTTACTCTACTTTATATTTTTCTATTGCTTTTGGCCTCCTAGGTTGACATTCTTCCTGTCAGACCCCTTCGAAAAGAATGCATCGTTCAAAATATTCAAACAAAAAATAAGAACTGATTTAACATGCCATGAAACTATACTTAGGATTGATTTCCAAGTCATATTCCCCTTTTTCGTTGCTGATGCCAAAAAGAGGGAACAAAACTTATGAAGATGTCCAATGTCAGTTCTATAGCACACACTCGAAATGAATAAAGATGAAATCAATTGTAACAACCCGCAAATCCGTACCCCTTG
The DNA here is from genome assembly GCA_030765085.1 of Allium cepa. NCBI lineage: Eukaryota > Viridiplantae > Streptophyta > Magnoliopsida > Asparagales > Amaryllidaceae > Allium > Allium cepa. The sequence goes on along the minus strand of CM060937.1, from coordinate 689,068,621 downwards.
AGTCAACACTATTCTAATACAATCAACCCAAGTTGCACAGAAATACGAACCATTTGGGTTAAAGAACAAGAGGTAGGAGAAGAAAATAGAAAACAACAACAGAATCTAACCATCGCGGCGGAATAAAATATAATAGATAATAAATGATCTTTACTCAAAAAATCAAATATCTCTGTTTATATATTACATCATCAGAGTACATCAATCACAGCTCAACATCAATATCATACAAATGGATACACAACTCAATACAACGGAATATACATATATAAACAAGTACGGAAGTACATATCGTCATCTAGCTCGCCTCCTGAGCTCCACAGCATCATATCCTGTATCCTATAATACTCGGTCTGACCCGAGCATTATAGTTAAATAACACCCGAGTCGGTCTGGAATACCAGCGTGAGAAAATCACAGCTAATTGATTATTAAATTTTCAAAAATCCTTTGAAAACAAAAGCATCTTGTAAGACCACTCCACAAATAAACATGTCGGGTTTTTACCTTACGATAGCTAAAACAATTTTATAGAAATCCTCTGATATTATAATAGGGTTTATATACAAATACTTATAAAATAGCCGAAATTGTTACATTCATTAAATTCCAGCTACTAGCCACAGAGTGGGTAATACAAACAAAACTCGTACAAGGCTCGTAGGGAGAATGGATTTCCAACTAATGACTAGGCATTGGGGTACCACCTGTCACAGTACGGGGCCTAGATCACTGTACCGAGGAGTACACCCGCTCCCCTACAACACAAGACCGAGACAACCTCTTAGTGGATAATCCCGAGTGAGATCACCCCGCGGTTGGGATCAGCAACCGCCCACTAAGCCGAAATAAAAAGGGACATCTAGACTGGAATGACCTTACCCTGCTTGGGTGCTACCCACCTAGCCTTGCTGCATAACCCCTGATTTTCAGTCATTCCCATTTGATGAGGCTTGAGGCTAAGCGTTACCTTTTTAGAATATATCCCTTAGAATGCCCATTGTCCACCTGACGATGTTTTCGCAAGCATTCATCCATACAAGTCTGTCCCGGGTTCGAACGGAACCGAAGGCACTATTCCTACTACATCCATTTTGGAAATATCCTCAGGATTAGTAGTGACTAGCCCTTGCACTTCACTGCTCCATCTTCGAATCCAAAATCGATTTTCACGAAAATGTACAAATCGGACCGAAGTGGTTTTCGAGAAATTATCTCGATCCCGGTCTCTTCGAAACGATCAACGCATTTGTCCGATATTGATAGTCGGTGATTTAACTATCAATTAATATTCACAAACATCCATCCAACAATAAATAATGTCCCAAATTATTTATTAACCTTAAATATCTTCACAAGATATATTTCTATTTTCAATGCTTTGAAAACAGTTTCTAAACCATCTTTCTTTTCAGAATAAACTTTTCCAAATATTTTCTATCTCCTCTGAAATCACCAAGCACAAAACTAGATTTCTAAAATAAATTAAAACACTTTACTTTGAAATATACTTTAAAGCATTTAAGTTAAAACTACATCAATAATTTATTAAAAATACCATACTATATGAATATTTGAAAATAAGGTTACTTAATAAATATAAAACTAGATTTATACTTTTAAAAACATAATATTAAGTCATTCTTTAAATAATTACTAATACAATAAATTAAGAGAAAATACTTACTTTAGAATTTCAATATTAGAAATAAGAAATTTTCCAAAACTTGCTTTTTTAAAACAACTTTTAATCTTTTAACTTATATTTAAAAATTTACTTTGAAAACATACTTGGTTATCCAGGGAGAATTTCAAAACTCAATTACTTAAATCAAATATTTTTTTCCAAATTGATTCCCAATTTATTACATTTGAAATAAATTTCTTTACTTATCAGTTCATTTCAAAATTTTCATTAGTTATGGACTTTATTATTATTATTTCCGTTTGTTTTCAAACCTTTTTGACTGAAATATACAATTTTAGGTTATTCCCAATTTCTTCTTTATTCCTTTCAATAATTTAAATCTTAGATTTTAAATAAATGTTTTGTTCTTTTAATTAATATCAATGAAGATTTAAAATTCAATAACTTTCTATCTATTCATATTTTCCTTTCCATATACAGAATTTATTTATTAGAATTTAAAACTACCATTATTCTTATCCAATTTATTCTTAATTATTTAAATTTTCTATAATTATTTCACTTACACATTCTCTTCATTTTATTTCCAAAGTCCAATTCTTCGTATGTTGATAACTTAGTGCACCGAAATATATTCAAGTAAACCATAACATCCAATATTCCAATTATCAATAATATCAAAAATATCCATCACAAAATATAAAATAATCACAACTATGGGAGTTAAATAATTTAAATAAATGTTGAGGGATCTAGTTGGATCCCTCCAACCTGTTTTCCCTGCATTCACAGACGTTAGCACAATATGATATACCAATCCCAAATATACCATACTATAGTACATCAACCAATTCAATCATTCAAACTATTATTTAGATTTAATTATTTAAATTTAAATTTAAACTGAGTGAGATTAACTCACCTTTAATTTTCATTCGCAATCCACTTCAATATCGCCTTGGATTTCCAGCTGTTTGACCTTAAATAAATAATTTATATGGTTCATTAATATTCGAATGGAAAGAGCAATTTATTACTATTCATTTATTTAATTTAACTAGTAATTTGGGTTTAAACAAATTTCCCCTTTTTGATAAATTATTTATAGTAACTAAATAGCTGGATAAGCTTGTTAAATAAATCAATAACCCTATTATTATTATTTTTATAACTAATAAGTTTAAAAGATACATATTTGTTTTATTTTATTTTCTTCCAATTTGAAACTACATATTTATATGTATATTTTTATAAAAATAAATTTATAGATTTCAAAAGTCTACTTTTATATAACTTTATTTTACTGTTAATTAATTTCTAAAATAGAAATTGGTTTACCTTCTATAATTATTAAAAAAAAAAATCTTTTACTGTATAAATATAAATCTGCAAGTCGACTCTTACGAATAACCTTCTATTTGAGCTACAAATATATATATTCTTCTGTATAGGGTTTACAAACTCTAAGTATAAATTCTTTAACATTTAAAACATCTATTTTACTTTACACATTTTTTTATACGCATTTGTCTTTAATAAATAAATAATTTAAATTAATTGACATCGTAAGCAACAAAAAAAAACAAATTACCTTTCGCTGCTCAGATTAAAGCTAAATCACAATATCCCAAGCTCATTTTAGATTTCAGATGTACGACCTCACTGCACAGACCATCCGACCTCGATTACCCATTTTCAGCCGCAACCACGAAGAAGCTGACTCGTCGTTTAATGCAAGCGATGCTCCAGGTCGCCGTCGCCTTCTACCTCTCACGCATCATGCACTCACTTGCTGGCCACAATCAAGCGTCAATTCTCATGTCGTGCTCCTCCCAGTCGTCCCACAACCCATCTCGAAGTCGCCTGCGTTGCCGCACCTCACGCCTCTTCCTCCTCGCATCGTTAGAGGCTGCGCACATCTTCTTTTTTTTCTCTCCATCAAAGTCACAAATTTTAGATTAGGGGTCTAGGGCTAAGTGAAATTAAGGATGAACGGTTATGGCCTCTATACTCTTTTTTTTCATAGAAGATCTCGGTTCCATTCTGAAGAATAAGGCTTCGGCCAAATTTAATAAAGTGAAAATGAAGTTTGCGTAAGAAGCTAGGGGTGAGACTTCTATAAAAAGATTTGACTAAGTAAATTAAATTTAATTAGCTTTCTTTATGCATTTACGGGTTGTGCGATCAAACGGTATCTCCGAACCCTGCGAAAATTTGAAATCCAACAATAATGTAATATTACGCACCCAATGGGACTGGTTTCATCAAATTCTGAGACTGTGTCTCGGGAGGCTATTTTTTTCTTTTTTCTTTTTCAATTTAAACGAAATAAAATTTCAAGACTGAACAAACCACTGCTAATTTTAATTCTACAACTTCTATTATCCTCTGTACTATCACTATAAATTTTACAAGCCTTCAAATTATTTTTAACAAGCTTAAAAATTCTAAATTCAACAAATTTACCCAACTTCTAATTATTAATTTCTATTGTTTAATTATCAAATAAATAGCGATATTTATAATTCAAGATAAAATTGTTCTATTGAATATTGAAAATCAATTAAATATTCCGATTTTAAATGCTCGTAAATTCCGGATCGTCACATTCCTTCCCCCTTAAAAGAATTTCATCCCCAAAATTACTAGTTAGGAAGAATGGTCCGATATCCGTTACTTTTTCCCCGAAACCAAACGGTTTCCAACAATTCAACATCTTATCAACTATTTCTTATAAAAGACTCATTATTATTCTTATCAACTTTCCAAATTTTTCCAAAACCTTCTATAGTTTTCAAATAACTTACTTGTTCAACTATTCAAATAATAATTCAAAACTAAAATTTGAATTATCAAAATTTTCTCAAAACTTTTCTAACTCCCTAAATTTTCAAAAAATTTCGCCATCGTCTCCTTTGCGCAGCTAGCTCGGTACAACTACAAAATGGCTCTATGGCCTCCCAAATCCAAAAAGAAAAGAAAACGCCAAGTGGCTCAATCCAAAATCCCAATCAAATTTCACAGAAATTTAAACACATACCATTTTGTCGAGCATTTCGAATTCATCTTCTGAAATCAAAATCAATTCTCTTTCCCTTTATATAATACCTGCATATCCTGCTTAGCACTAATATCCAATCACAGTATTCCAAAAACATTTTAACGGCTTCCTTACAAAATGTCAATTTTTATTCATTCGAATATTAACTTAGAATATGTTTGTAATGTCAATTTCCAATTAAGAATTCACCATTCCTTATACTTAAGTTTAATATAAGCATTTTATATGTTTTTTATACTTATTTTCACCTTACCACTTTAGTTTACATCTATTTCTATTCAAATTAATTCTTTCATTTCCATATGAATTCAATTTATTTTCAACTCTAAACTTTAAATTTTATTTTTCATTTATACTGATTCATGCCATTATTCACATTAGTTCATTTACAAATTTATTTCAATTTCCAATTTAAAAACGTTTGATGTTAACATGTAAAAAATTTCTATCTCCCAAAATTTATGAAAATTTCTGGCAGAGTCCCCTTTGTACGGAGGAGCTTTTGCAATTTGACAAAAGATATAAATATATATACATCGACCCACCCGGTCGGAAAAACAAAAACAGTTCATATTTCCTATTTTTATTGCGTAGGCGTACCTTATTTCGCATTTTAAGCAAGCGGCTTATTAATTTTAGCAAATAGCACAACCAAATCCAGCCACTCGGCTTCCAGGTACCTGTACTTACTCAATTTAAACATGTAAGTGCTAAATATATGAAGTTTAATAGCATATCACTTATTTGCAATAGTTAAAACATATGAATTCTAAAAGAAATTCACACCAAACATTTTTCCATAAGCAATTTATATAGTTTCCATGCTAATTCAACTATTTTCAACTTATTCATATCCATTCTCATTCAATTTGAATGGTTTAAAACTCAATCGCTTACATTTAATTTATTTTTAAGCAAATTGGTCTCATATTTAATTCAATTGCTTTCAAAATCAATTTATTTTACTTCTATCAACTCGTAGAATTTTAATTACTCATATTTACATCCAGTGACAATTTATTCTATGCAATTTGACGAGATCTATGTGAATAACAAGTATTTATGTTTTATAACCAAGTTAAATGGATTTCAACTCAATTTATACTTAATTCTATTCCATTTTCAATTTATTTACAATCCATATATTCTCATTTTCATTTGCATTTCAGATTTGAATCCATTCACTTGCATTTCATATTATTAACCAAACTAGTTTATTCAAAACCATTAACAACTTAGGTTCATCATCATTACCTATTAAATTTTATGCACGGTCAACTCATTTATACTTCATTTCTTATCCACATTCATTTAAATCCATTCTATTAAACTTGAAACATTCTATTTTCTTATTGTCTCAAATTATTTCAATTCCTTAATAATTTTAAATGGTTTACAATTATTTATTCTAGAATTTCATTCCATTAATATTATTTATAACTCACCAAATTTTATTTCGATTGAAAATTTATTTTCACTTGATTTAAAACCAATCTAATATTATTAAACTTTGTTTAAGTTGAATTCAATTCAACTCTCCTTCACTCATTTAGCTTAATTCAATTTACTTCAATTTATTCAAATTTTATACTTAAGCTCATTCTCATTTTGCAAACAAAGTTCTCTTTTCAATTTAACTTGATTCTATTTCAATCCAATCTCCTTTCAAACTACAAATTTATTTGATTAGTTATTATAAATTTCAAATTTCCAAGTTCGATTCATTCTCAGTTCACTTAAATAAATTGCAAGGTCATTTCAATTTATTTCTACGTATTTGGATTTTATTTGCAAACCGTACCATTTTCAATTTACCATTCACTTTTATGAACTCACAATTCAATCTCATTTACTTCACTAACAATCCAGGTCGAATTTGATTTATAACTTGAGATTTATTTCCAATCTTCATTATTAGCTTATAATTCAGCTTATTTTAATTACATTGAACTCCATTTACACATTTCATTAACTAATTTATTATCAATTAGTTCTTCCCTTATTTATAATCCAACACTTGAATTTTAATCCCAAATATCACTCCATTTAATTTTTTTCTTAGTCCAATTTAGTTTACAATTATTTTTCAATATATAAAAATATTTATTCTGGGTTTCTGTCCCACTTTTCAAATTTTATAAGTCACAACTTATTATTTACACAATTACATTCATTATAGGCTTGAATAGGTTCATCTTTTATTTTATTTTATTTTTAACTCAAGCCTTCTATTTATTTATAGCCCAAGCATATTTTATTTCTATGGATTTTTAATTCTCTTTTAAGTTATTCTGATTTATTTATTGCAATCCAATTCTTATCCAACTTATTTTCCATTTATTCAGGTAAGAATCTAATTCCATTCAACACTCAATTGAATTTTTATTCCAATTTAATTTAATTTTAACTCAGTTTTATTTAACTCAATTCGATTTCAACTTGATTTGAAAAACAACTGGATATTATTTCCAGCCTATTTAATTAATTTTAACCCGGTTAAATTTTTATTTCCCAATCCAAGTTAATTTCATTTTCATTTTAAATTTAAATTCCATTATTCATAGCTTATATTTCTTTCATGATTTAAAAATCATCTTAATTTATAACCGTACAACTAACTCATTAGGATTTTTAAACACCCGACTTTTGGTTTCAAATTATTTGAAATTGCCAACATCACAAATCACATTTCTCAAAAGTCAAACCAATCCTGGTTTCATTCCCAACAAATTTCTTTTGAGATTTTCGAAAACAACCAGCCTTTCTGAACAAATTTATTTTTGGCAGCAATCTTTCACTCAGAAATTCGAAAATGAATACTGATGATGCGGCCGTCATCATCAGAATTATTCCAATAATCCAAGTGATTTCAATGCTATATCACTTTCAAAATCCATTTAAAACAAATTTCCTTTCAGAAATACTTCTAAAACAACAATACTTCCAAATCGCCGGGATTTAAATTTCCAAATCCTGCGTAAATCAATTTTAACTATAATTCATTTGCACAGTTTATGCTTATACCAATTTCCATTTGGTTGTATTTCAATTCATACATTACCTTTATAATTCATATTTATAAATTTCATTTTGTAATGAATTTATTTCCCTAAACTTTAGTTATATTTCAATTTCTAGTTAAATTTCCATACTATAAGGATAATAATTTAAATATCATCATTCCTAACATCCAAGCAACCATATATTAGCTAAATAGTTTACAAAAACTTTCTTTATATCAAAAATATATTTTTGGGTAAAATTATTTCATTTACCGATATTTAAAACAATACCGTGTCGATTGTTCTATTCAAGCGTTTAGAAACCCCTTCGATACAGTTGCGCAGACTGTGTCGACGAAGGTTTATATGCCACTCAATAAATCAATCAATGCAACATTAAAACAATTTATATTCACTAACAAATACGCGCTTATATCTATTAATACACACAAACTCATTATAGAGTACTACGATCTTTATTTTAAATGAGCAATTCCCACCAGAGCCAAGGTTATCACCAACTTAAGCTCTGATACCAACTGTAGCAGCCCATAAATCCGTACCCCTTGAGTCCACACTATTCTAATACAATCAACCCAAGTTGTACAGAAATACGAACCATTTGGGTTAAAGAAGAAGAGGTAAGAGAAGAAAATAGAAAATAACAACAGAATCTAACCATCACGGCGGAATAAAATATAATAGATAATAAACGATATTTACTCAAAAAATCAAATATCTCTGTTTATATATTACATCATCAGAGTACATCAATCACAGCTCAACATCAATATCATACAAATGGATACACAACTCAATACAGCGTAATATACATATATAAACAAGCACGGAAGTACGTATCATCATCTAGCTCGCCTCCTGAGCTCCACAGCATCATATCCCGTTTCCTATAATACTCGGTCTGACCCGAGCATTACAGTTAAGTAACACCCGAGTCAGTCTGGAATACCAGCGTGATAAAATCACACCTATTTGATTATTAAAGTTTCAAAAATCCTTTGAAAACAAAAGCATCTCGTAAGACCACGCCACAAATAAACATGTCAGGTTTTTACCTTACGATAGCTAAAACAATTTTTATAGAAATCCACTGATATTATAATAGGGTCTATATACAAATACTTATAAAATAGCCGAAATTGTTACATTCATTAAATTCCAGCTACTAGCCACATAGTGGGTAATACAAACAAAACTCGTACAAGGCTCGTAGGGAGAATGGATTTCCAGCTAATGACTTGGCACTGGGGTACCACCTGTCACAGTACGGGGCCTAGATCACCGTACCGAGGAGTACGCCCGCTCCACTACAACACAAGACCGAGACTACCCCTTACTAGATAATCCCAAGTGAGATCACCCCGCGGTTGGGATCAGCAACCGTCCACTAAGCCGAAATAAAAAGGGACATCCAGACTGGAATGACCTCACCCTGCTTGGGTGCTACCCACCTAGCCTTGCTGCATAACCCCTGATTTTCAGTCATTCCCATTTGATGAGGCTTGAGGCTAAGCGTTACCTTTTAGAATATATCCTTAGAATGCCCATCGTCCACCTGACGATGTTTTCGCAAGCATTCATCCATACAAGTCCGTCCCGGGTTCGAACGGAATCGAAGGCACTATTCCTACTACATGCATTTTGGAGATATCCTCAGGATTAGAAGCGACTAGCCCTTGCACTTCACTGCTCCACCTTCGAATCCAAAATGGGTATTCACAAAAACGTACAAACCGTATCAAAGTGGTTTTCGAGAAATTATCTCGATCCCGGTCTCTTCAAAACGATCAACGCATTTGTCCAATATTGATAGTCGGTGATTTAACTATCAATTAATATTTACAAACATCCATCCAACAATAAATAATGTCCCAAATTATTTATCAACCTCAAATATCTTCACAAGATATATTTCTATTTTCAATGCTTTGAAAACAGTTTCAAAACCATCTTTCTTTTCATAATAAACTTTCCCAAGTATTTTCTATCTCCTCTGAAATCACCAAGCACAAAACTAGATTTCTAAAATAATTTAAAACACTTTACTTTGAAATATACTTTAAAACATTTAAGTTAAAACTACATCAATAATTTATTAAAAATACCATACTATATGAATATTTGAAAGTAAGGTTACTTAATAAATATAAAACTAGATTTATACTTTTAAAAACATAATATGAAGTCATTCTTTAAATAATTGCAAATATAATAAATTAAGAGAAAATACTTACTTTAGAATTTCAATATTAGAAATAAGAAATTTTCCAAAACTTGCTTTTTTAAAACTACTTTTAATCTTTTAACTTATATTTAAAAATTTACTTTGAAAACGTACTTGGTTATCCAGGGAGAATTTCAAAACTCAATTACTTAAATCAATTTTTTTTTCCAAATTGATTCCCAGTTTATTCCATTTGAAATAAATTTTTTTACTTATCAGTTCATTTCAAAAATTCATTAGTTATGGACTTTATTATTATTATTTTCGTTTGTTTTCAAACCTTTTTGACTGAAATCTACAATTTTAGGTTATTCCCAATTTCTTCTTTATTCCTTTCAATAATTTAAATCTTAGATTTTAAATAAATGTTTTGTTCTTTTAATTAATATCACTAAAGATTTAAAATTCATTAACTTTCTATTTATTCAAATTTTCCTTTCCATATACAGAATTTACTTATTAGAATTTAAAACTACCATTATTCTTATCCAATTTATTCTTAATTATTTAAATTTTCTACAATTATTTCACTTACACATTCTCTTCATTTTATTTCCAAAATCCAATTCTTCGTATGTTGATAACATAGTGCACCGGAATATATTCAAGTAAACCATAACATCCAATATTCCAATTATCAATAATATCAAAAATATCCATCACAGAATATAAAATAATCACAACTGTGGGTGTTAAATAATTTAAATAAATGTTGAGGGATCCAATTGGATCCCTCCAACCTGTTTTCCCTGCATTCACAGACGTTAGCACAATATGATATATCAGTCCCAAATATACCATACTATAGTACATCAACCAATTCAATCATTCAAACAATTATTTAGATTTAATTATTTAAATTTAAATTTAAACCGAGTGAGATTAACTCACCTTTAATTTTCATTCGCATTCCACTTCAATATCGCCTTGGATTTCCAGCTGTTTGACCTTAAATAAATAATTTATATGGTTCATTAATATTCGAATGGAAAGAGCAATTTATTACTATTCATTTATTTAATTTAACTAGTAATTTGGGTTTAAACAAATTTTCCCTTTTTGATAAATTATTTATAGTAACTAAATAGCTGAATAAGCTTGTTAAATAAATCAATAACCTTATTATTATTATTTTTATAACTAGAAAGTTTAAAAGATGAATATTTGTTTTATTTCATTTTCTTCCAATTTGAAACTACATATTTATATGTATATTTTTACAAAAATAAATTTATAGATTTCAAAAGTCTATTTTTATATAACTTTATTTTACTGTTAATTAATTTCTAAAACAGAAATTGGTTTACCTTCCGTAATTATTAAATTTTTTTCTTTCACTGTATAAATATAAATCTGCAAGTCGACTCCTTCTATTTGAGCTACAAATATATATATTCTTCTGTATAGGGTTTACAAACTCTAAGTATAAATTCTTTAACATTTAAAACATCTTTTTTACTTTACACATTTTTTTTATATGCATTTGTCTTTAATAAATAAATTATTTAAATTAATCGACATCATAAGAAACAAAAAAAAAACAAATTACCTTCCGCTGCTCTGATTAAAGCTAAATCACAATATCCCAAGCTCATTTTAGATTTCAGATGTACGACCTCACTGCACAGACCATCCGGCCTCGACCACCCATTTTCAGCCGCAACCACCAAGAAGTCGACTCGTCATTTAATGCACGCGATGCTCCAGGTCGCCGTCGCCTTCTACCTCTCACGCATCACGCACTCACTTGCTGGCCACAATCAGGCGTCAATTCTCATGTCGTGCTCCCCCCAGTCGTCCCACAACCCATCTCGAAGTCGCCTGCGTTGCCGCACCTCACGCCTCTTCCTCCTCGCATCGTTAGAGGCTGAGCACATCTTTTTTTTCTCGCTATCAAAGTCATAAATTTTGGATTAGGGGTTTAGGGCTAAGTGAAATTAAGGATGAACGGTTATGGCCTCTATACTCTTTTTTTTCGTAGAAGATCTCGGTTCCATTCTGAAGAATAAGGCTTCGACCAAATTTAATAAAGTGAAAATGAAGCTTGCGTAAGAAGCTAGGGGTGAGACTTCTGTAAAAGGATTTGACTAAGTAAATTAAATTTAATTAGCTTTCTTTATGCATTTACGGGTTGTGCGATCAAACGGTAACTCCGAACCCTGCGAAAATTTGAAATCCGACAATAATATAATATTACGGACCCAATGAGACTGGTTTCGTCAAATTCCGAGACTGTGTCTCGGGAGGCTATTTTTTTCTTTTCTTTTTCAATTTAAACGAAATAAAATTTCAAGACTGAACAAACCACTGCTAATTTTAATTCTACAACTTCTATTATCCTCTGTACTATCACTATAAATTTTACAAGCCTTCATATTATTTTTAACAAGCTTAAAAATTCTAAATTCAACAAATTTACCCAACTTCTAATTATTAATTTCTATTGTTTAATTATCAAATAAATAGCGATATTTATAATTCAAGATAAAATTGTTCTATTGAATATTGAAAATCAATTAAATATTATGATTTTAAATGCTCGTAAATTCCGGGTTGTCACATAAATCATATAAGATTATCCGTTAATTTTGAATTAATGCCTAATCGTGATTATTCCCAAATTTCAAGTCGATCATAAGCCACAATTCTCTTTATTTCCTCATGTCGAAGTTCGATACAATATTCAGGAAATCGATCCCTAGTTCAATTTCTAAATTAGGGTTACAATGTAGTGAGGGGAGGAGATAATAGTTGAACTAGTGTCGAATCAGAACAAGAAAATTAGATCCCGAAAATGGAACCCTTTGGTTTTATTTATAGATGCAGGTGGCCCTCCCTTCGGCCTCATGCCTTCATCTGGGAAGAAAGGTTGCCTCTTATATTAGTGTAAACCTTTCGGTCTTGTCGAAAGGTTTTCTCACTGTACAACATCATGGACCGCTGAATGTTGTCGATGGTTTTGTATTTGGTCTTTTTTAAGGTATTGCGAACCCTTCGATCTTGTCTGAAGGTTGCTTCCTTAAATGGTTACCGTCGAGTGCCGCGCTTTTCTTGAATGTTTTCGGAAGGTCGCCTTCTGCTGACATATGGATGTTGTCTTTACCCCAACCATTTAGTACTATCAAAAGGTATTTAATGTTTGCTCCAGCCATTCTTAAAGCTTATTATGCTTTCAAAAGGGTCATTATAGAGTCATATGTCCTTGCTCTAACGTCTCTTTCCTTTTCGGAAGGTAATGACTCTTCGAATAACGAGAGATGAAACCCTCTATCTCCTTTGAAAGGTTTAAAAATGCTATGAACTATTATCTGCAATCCTTCAACTCTTTTAGAAAGGCTTGGGGTAACCTTCTTTTCCCTAGTCTTTGTGTTATGTTAAACGGCTTTGTAAACATTTTTCTATTTTGTCTGTGAGATTCTTAGCAGCTTTGTATCTAGTTGCTTTGTTGTGCATTAATAGTTCTTTCCTTCATGCTTGTGAAAGCTTCCCCTTGAGGCTATTATATGCTTCTTCTTCAGTAGTGTTATACAGCCCTTCCGGCGTCGTCGGAAGGTAATTCCTCCTGATGATTTTTACCTATCCGGAAGGTTTCTGAAATGCCTTCTTTATCTTCTCTTATATTTTATGTTGACATTTGACTACCACCCCATGGAAAAATGAAGGCTTTTATTCTTTAGGAAAAAGATTCCAGGATCACCAGATTATTCCTGCATTCCTGTAATTCATCTAATAATATTCACGTGGTTAGTTTATACTATATGTATCCTTTAAGTTTGGTTGACTTCTGACTTTGATTTTACTTTGGCCGGAGGTTCACCGTTTGAACATCCTGAACCAGATTAGTAACTACTTCTCATTTTGTCACGAATAATGAAACTTTTTTTAGCAATAGTAGGTTAAAAAACCATAAAGAGTAATTTAGAAGCTCGCGTGTTATGACAAGTAAGGCTGAAATTCCACATCAATCCGGCAATAATGAGGGAGGGCCAGAATAATAATCTGATTGTTCGTTCTGACGTAAAACTCTTGGAGATCATTTTTGGTTATAAACATTAAAGGTCTTTACGACTTGTCTTGTCATTCAATAACAGAAACCATAAGGCTGCTTCTATTGAAAAGTAGTTCGAGAGTAGGAATGCACATTCGATAATAAATAATTGAAGACTGGAAATTCAATCTAGCATTAATAATGGAGATCCATAAAACCGTTTTTGGTAATAAGTATTAGGTAATCAGAATATCCTTTTTTGATATTGGAAGTCCAGAACATCATTTGAGGGAGCTAATGATAGAAGTCCAGGATGTCACATTCTAGTCATCATAATTAATAACAAAAATCCCAAAATACCATTTCTGGTAATTAATAATAGAACAACAGATTACCGTTTATGATGATTATTAAATAGAAGACCAGAGTATCTTTTCCAATAATTATAGAAGATCAGAATACCACTTTTGGTAATTAATATAAGGCCAAAAATACCATTTCTGGTCATTAATAGAAGACCAGAATACCCATCTGGGAGATGTTCATGTAGAGAAGTTAGAGAATTCTATCTAATTCTGTCTCTTGAATGTGCCATCTTCAGGCTTTGAGGATGTCCTGGATGCTTTTGCTTTCTCGGGTCCGAGTTTTTTTTGTCCATTTGCCATTTGTTTTGGCCTATTTTAGGAAGGGAATTCTTTGTCCGATTTTGTGCTTATTTAAGCAGAGCCCATTTCAGGTTGTTTTTCACTTTAGACACTACCGATCTTTTGGGTGGTTGCCATTTTAAGTGATGCCAATTTCTGGCGGTTCCTATTTTAGGCATGGACTTTTCTTAGTCTGTAGGACATTTCATCCGGGTTTCCGGTATGCTCGGCTTGCTTATTCTAAAGCAGGGTCTAAGGACCTACTCAACCTCCCTCCAAGAGGTGCCTTAACCCGACCATAGCGTGACGCGGTTAAGAGCTTGTTCGATACCTTGGCCAGGCCGTGGCCGGACCAAGGGATTATCCATCCTCCCTCCAGGAGGTGCCCTATCTTGGCCATAGCATGACGTGAATAAGGGATTGTGCTGCTTCAACCTAGTCATTTCTTGTTTTGGCAAGGATAAAGGCTTATGGCCTCCGTCCAAGAGATGCCTTTACCTAGCTATCATGGCGCGATTAAGGGCTTTTTACAATTATTGGTAGCCTACCATCTTAGGTAGTCCATGTTTTAGGGAGAATTTTACTCCCGACCATGTAGACTTTTCTTAATGAATCATAACCGAGACATTCCTTTGAAGATTATCAATGTACCTTCCTAATTTGGTCTCAATGGCCCATCTGATGGGTTTCTTGTATTGGCCATTACTCTTCGAAGTACCAAATCTCCTAGTCTGAATGACCTTGCTTTTACTTTTGAGTTGTAGTGTTTCGATATACTCCTTTGATATTTAGCCGTTATCAAAGCAAATTCATTCTCTTAATCCATTAATCAAGTCAAGTGATTCATTTCTCAACTCCTGGTTTGGATTAAAGCCGTAGGCAATTGTTCTATGAGAAGGTACTTCAACCTCTACAGGCAGCATTGCTACACATCCATATATTAGAGAATACGACATGTGAACCGATGCAGTTCTAGTTGATGTTCTATAAGCCCATAGAACTAGGGTCAATTCCTCTACCTAATTCCCTTTTGCCTTATTCGGCCTCTTTTTCAAGATTGTCTTTATTGTTTTGTTAGCATCTTTGACGGCTCTGTTGGCCATTGGATGAGAGACGGAAGAGAAGCTTTTTATGATTCCATTCTTGTGACAAAATTGTGAAAACTCTTCACTCTCAAATTGGGTCCCATTGTCGGATATTACCTTATAGGGTATCTAAAATCTTCTGACAATGTTTTTTATGACAAAACTTAACACTTTCCCGGAGGTAATTTTTGGAAGCGGTTCTTCTTCAAACCATTTTGTAAAGTAATCTATTGCCACTACAGCATATTTTGTTCCTCCTTTGGGGATTGGAAGTGGACCGATTAAATCTATTCCCTAAACATCAAATTTCCATGAAGTAGTGATTGGGGTTAGTTTCCTTGGTGGGAGACGTGGTATCTTCAAATAACGTTGACACTTTAACACCTTTAAACATATTTAATCGCTTGGTTGGTCAAATGTGGCCAGTAAAACCCTTGCCTCATTATCACATTAGCTAGTTTTATTCCATTAGAGTGACGCCCACTAAACCCTTCATATGCTTCCTTTAATATCCTCAATCCACGTTCAGGTTTCACACATCGTAAGTAGGGAAGGGCATACCCTTTTTGTTAGACAGTTCTATCCATGATAGTAAAGCTTTGGCTTGCCGTTTTAGTTTTAACGCTTCTATTTTATTTGTTGGCAATGTCCCATTGACAATATAATTCATAATCAGAGCCATCCAAGTGTTTCATATATTCTCCCGCAATTGGAGCAACAGGTTCTTCATTCGATATTTCTTGGTCCATTCCTTCTGATTCTGGTACCAAGGCTTACGATCGGGTTAACACTAATAGCTCCTTCTCCTTCTCTTGTTTGTTTTCCTCAATGCTGGGTCACCTTGAAATGCCAAAGGTATAATTCGAGTTTCGAGGGCTCCTCCGGAATGCCAACTTAGCCAATGAATCTGCTTAAGAATTGTCTCCTCTTGGTATTTGATGTATAGAGAAATCTTCAAAAAGCACGAGCATTTTTAAAAATTTCTTCACATATTAACTAAGTTTAGGATCCTTGGTTTGGTATACCTGTTTGATTAGGTTAACCATCAATTGAGAAACGTTGAATACCTGAAACCTTAGGATTTTAAGTTGCAAAGCAAGGATTAATATTGCAACCAAGGATTCATACTCTGCCACATTGTTAGTTGTTGAGAACCCCAATTTCATAGCACAATGGAGTTTGTGTCCATCTGGGGTGAATATCACATATCCTGCTTCGGCTTCTTGCTCATTTGAGGCACTATCCACAAATAACTACCACTTGGGTTTTACATCCTTTTCTTTTTCAGAATGTTCCAAAATGAACCCTGTTTACTGGTTAATGAAATTAGCTAAAGCTTTCCCTTTTATAGTCGTTCTAGGCTGATATGTTATATCATACCGACTTAGTTCAATGTCCCACTTAATCAATCTTTGAAAAGTTTCGAGCTTACAAAAGACTTGTTCAAATGGAAAGTTGGTCAACACCTTTAATAGGTGCGCTTGGAAGTAAGACCTTAATTTCGAGCTGTCAAAATTAAACTGTATGACAGCTTCTCAATGACTGGGTATCGGATTTTAGTATCCTTTAATCTCCTGTTTACATAATAAACTGGTAGTTGAAGTCCCTTCATTGTTGAACCCGAAGATAGGTTCGGGACTAGGTTCAAGCTTGTCCTTGGAAATTCCCATCCGGTCAAACGCATGACGAAATATCACAATTATAGCACTTCCTATATAAACCAAGATTTTCATGACCACTGAGGACCCTATCTGAGCTGTGATCATTATTGGATCGATGTAGGAATGACAGATTCTCCTTCTTGATTCTTGTGGACTAATCACCAATGTGTGCATGTTGATGTTATATTTTGGGATCTTGAGTGGCGATTCTTCTTGTACAGAAAATACACCTTTGTTGGCCTCATGAATATATTTGTTTTGGGCATTTTAACTTCTACCGACAGGATACGGTCCACCGTATATGACATCAATCATATTTTAGGGCGGACTAAGGCTTAATGGGTCCTCATCCTCAATCATATTCATGGCATTTCCAGTACGCTCCCTTGCTTCGGCGTCTGACGGGAAAGCTTGTTGCGGATTCTTCATAAACTCCTTCAACTACCTTTCTCTAATTAACTTCTGAATCATTCCAGCTAGTACCTTACACTCGTTGGTTTTGTGACCATTGCCTTGTGGTAAGCACAATATTTGTCTCTTTCTTGTATTCAGGGTAATTTCGAACTTTGAGTGAAGTAGGGAAATTGACCTTATCTTGGGTCATTGCATAGATGTAACAAATCGGTCGATTTAACGCCACCGCGTCAGTGTTAGCATCTTCCCATATAGCTCTTTTGGGAACCCTTTTTGGATCGAATTTAGCATTATCCTTTTGGTTGAATTTCTTCTTTGAGGACTATAATTCATCCATTCGAATAAATTTGTCAGCTTGAAAATGGAAGTAATTTAGACCGTGGCATTCATGGATAAACAATTCCTTCCAGAAAGGAGAATTGACTATGAGACCCAAGTGAACAGCAATCAGCTTATCTCTATCATTCATACCTCTGTCCTTCAATGCTTTAGTGTTGAACCTCTTCAAATAAACCATAATGATTCACCATGGTTTTGTCTAATGTTAGCGAGTACCGTATAGCTAATAGAGGGGTCCTTGCATATACAATACTGAGTAGAGAACTCATAGGAGAATCGCTGCCAAGAATATATTGCATTCTCACGATATTATCAGTGCCATTTAGCAGCAACTCCTTGCAGTGTGACCGAAAAAAGATGAAATCTAATAGCGCCGGAGGCATTGTATAAACCTATATTACTGTCGAATGCCATCATATGGTCATCCGTATCAGTCGTCCCATGATATTTCATGGTAGGGACCGTTAGATGAGGCGGTATGAGTGTTGACATGATTTCATCAATGAAAGGGGCAACCCTTTCGTTGTCATTTACTCTTTCATCTTCAGTTCTCTTACAATTGACGTTCAGTAAACCTTTCACAGCCTTCTCTACTGCATCTTTGAGGTAGGTCTCACTATTCAAGTAGTTTCTCTTATCTGGTATGTAGCCATCCGAATTTGAGCTTACAGAACAATCATTATCTTCTTCTTGGACTGTTCTTTGATATTTTGCCTTTAATGGAGGACAATCCTTCTTTTTGGATGAAGAAATGCTAAATTTACTCTTTGCAGCATCCATGTTAATTTTTAAATTCCTTCTTGGTAAGACAACTTCCTCTTCTGTCGTAGCATCTTTCATAGATGATCCGTGAGATAGCACATCATTCAAGAGATCTTTCATCTCTGCCATTCCTCGTTCTAGATATGCAGTTTTAGCAATGTGTTCCTCTGGCATAAGTTTTGAGTCGTAGCCAGTTGTGGAGACAGTCGAACCTGAGCAGGAGGTGGAGTCTGCTGAGACAGGCTGTAAGACAACCCCTATTCCCTGTTCCCAGGGTTAAAAGATGGTGAGACGTTTTCCTCCAATGAAGTAACGTGCTCATTCCTTTTGCTTATGGTAAGACGCATTTTTTATTTCATTTTCTTACAACAAACTAAATCTTCACAATTAGTTGTATTAATATAGCAGGTCGGAGGTTCGGGCACTCCTTCTAGCTCCAAAAATGTTAGCAAGATTTCTTGGTTACATCTTCAATGCTTTTCATTAGGTTGTTTTACATGGGTTCAACTCTATGGTAGAGTGAGTTCACATCTTTTCAATAAAATAACTAAGTCGAAAGGTTTTAAGGTCTTAGTGTTAACCTTTACATAAGGGTTCTAATACTGAAAGGTTTTAAGAGATTGTTCACCTCTTCTATGGAAATTAAGTAAAAAAACAATTTAACTTTTGACCCTGCCGAAGGGTTTAGGTGCCGTTCAAAACTTATGGTTTGGCTGGGATAATGGAATTATTAAACCTTCCATCGAGACCAAAGAGTTGAAGATTATACCCAATCCCCTCGGTTAGTTTGGCATGATTATATAACCTTCGACCATGTCATTTCATTGTATTTCATCTTCTTTGGAGCCTAAAAGCAATAGCACGATGATTAACATCTCTTTCTGACCTAGTCAAAAAGTAGTAAACTTTGTTGTCGAAAGGGAGGTTACTCTACTTCATATTTTTCTCATGCTTTCAGCCTCCTAGGTTGACATTCTTCTTATGAAAGCACTTGAAAAATAATGCATCATCCAAACATATTCAGACAAAAATAAGAACTAATTTAGTAGGCCTTGAAACTGTATTTGGGATTGATTTACAAGTCATCTTCCCATTCTTGGTGACTGACGCCAAAAAGAGGGAATAAAACTTATGAAGATGTCCATTGTCAGCTTCATAGACACACTTGAAATGAACAAAGAAGATAACAAATAAATCATACATAATTTTCCGTTAATATTGAGTTAATGCCTAATCATGATTATCCCTAAATTCCAAGTCGATCATAAGCCAAAATTCTCTTTCTTCCTCATGATGAAGTTTGATACAAAATTCAGGAAATCGATCTCAAATTCACTTTTTAAATTAGGGTAATAACGCAGTTAGTGGAAGCGATAATAGTTGAATGGGAGTCGGATCAAAAGAAAATTGAATCCCGAAATTGGACCCCTTAGGTTCTATTTATGGATACAGGCGGCCCTCCCTTTGGCCTCATGCCTTCGTCGGTGATGGAAGGTTGCTTATTATATGAAGCTGTAAGCCTTTCAGTCTTGTTGAAAGGTTTGTTCATTGTACATCATCATAAACCGCTGAATGTTGTCGAACGTTTTGTATTTCTCAAAGTAACCCCTTCGGCTTCCTCGTAGGGTTGGTCTTTTTTAAGGTATTGTGAACCCTTCGACCTTGTTAGAAGATTGCTCCCTTACTCGATTACCGCCGAGAGCTACGCTTTTCCTAAATGTTGTCGGAAGGTTGTCTTCTGCTAACTTATGGATGCGGCCTTTACCTTAAACCTTTCGAGACTGTTAAAAGATATTTAGTGCGTGCTCCAATCTTTCCGAAAGGCTTCTTATGCTTTCAAACACTACACTAAATAAATGATTTTTCAACATTTTATATCTGTCAATTGCTAACACTTACAAATGTCACAGACTGCTAATGGTAAAATAGTGTTAGTAAAGACAAATAGTCTTTTGCATGAACTTTGCTAACACATATAAGCGTTACTACAATCGGCAAAAATGTAAATAATTTAATAACAAAAGAGATCTTTTGTAATTTCTAAATACGATCTGTTTTCCCATGCTTACCCATTCCTAAATACATTTTGGCCGCCTAAAATTTAATTTAGGGTTTTCTCCTCCTCACCAAAATCAACGTCCTAGTCACTTTCCAAAATCCACGGCGTCTTCGTCCACTTCCCAAAATCAACGCCGACTTTAACCAATTCAACATCCATGCCAACTTCAACCACTTCGTTTATAGCTCAGGCGATTAGATCGACGTCTCGCGGCTATTGTTCTTGCGGTAGTTCTCTTGGTGACTTGCTCAATGGTTAAAGATCGATGTTAACGACGTAAATTGCTCAAAATACGGATAGTTCATATGTCGCTGCATATCATTCTTCAAGCTCTACATCGACAATAAGTTTCTTTTTCTATGCTATTTTATTTGCTAACTTCAAATTTGTAGGCATAATTTATTAATTATAAATGGTTAGGTGCTACCCCCTACAAGGTAGACTGGTTTTGGTCGTCTTCTGGAGTAGATAAGTGTGAAAGTAGTGAGGATAATTGAAAATAATTTGATGGTTGATAGGTTTGATATAGATGAGAGAAGAAAAGCAACAGGATAAAAGGACAATAAGGGAGGGAAACATTGTATAGTGGTAGAATTTTAAATAGATGTCATTTAATTTCACGAAGATGTTTATATTATTTTTTTCTTTTTCTTCCATTTTTTAAAACTTTTTGTTCTCTCCGAGTCTCATGTGAAACGGTTGAATATTAGAGAGCTGAAAAGTAAACGAGGAATATATGATATTTTTTGTGCTTTTACATGAGTTAAGATAGAAGCAAGATATAAATGTAATATTGTTTGGTTAGTTTTATAATTTATATCTAGGTTTCTTTCATTATGTAATTCACCTAAAGCTACTTAGGTTTTCCATGCTATTATAATTACGAGCCTATTATATTTAAGTGGAACCAATATTAACAGTAACACATGTAATGTTAGTTGGAATATGAGAAAGAGAGAATAAGAATGGGTTTAATTTTGTTTATCCTCTTTAGTAGAAGCTATGATAAATGGTTGAGACTAAACTAGTAGTTAATTGATAAGAATTATTTCACGTCAGCAAACTAAAACAATGAGACGCCTATAAATATTAGAAGGTTACTCTATACATTATTTATTACAATAAATTGTTTTCTAGTATGATATCAGAGCTACATTCAATTCATATATGTTTTAAGTGCCATATGTATTCCACGTTATTCAATATAAATATCCACGTGTTTGATTCATGATGCACCACACATGAGCCGATGCATTAAGAATAATACCTCATTGGTAAATTAATATAATGGGATCTTTTGAATATGAAGACATCATTCTTCACATGTCCTTCCTTTGATACTTCGAAAATACTTCAAGACCCGAAAATAATTAAGAAAATATATTACGAAGCTCGGAGATAAGTAAAAGTTGGAACCCTCTAAATTTCCAAACTTTCGTGCTATGCATTTCATCATTCGGGTAAAACTTTCTTAAACTGAAGGTGAACTTGGCATAAAAGATATGGATTAGGATTTTTGATCACAAATTTTTTTCTCCTTCAAATTATGTGATGGTTAACAAAATGTTTTCAAGGTAATATCTTCCTTGTCGCTTTTTGTCCGTTATTTGAAATATTTCTATCTTGCTTGTGCTATTTTTAATTGTTTTGAATTAATTGCACAAAAGTACAAACAATAATATTCAAATTAGATGATAAAACCGGTAAGACTATACATACACAGATGAGATATCATCTGTATCACTACAGAATAGTTATGATGTGAGAGACTTTGAAAAGGTTTTATAGGAGCAAGTTTGTTGTTATAAGAAAATATTTTAATAGGAAACTTTTTTATTCCGATGTCTAAGCAATCAAATCGAATACCTTCAGCTACTCAAGCTTGGTGGGTTATCACTATTATGAGTGATCATTAATGGAAAATGTTATACACATTAGTCTTATAAACATTGGTATTTCTTGCCTTGCACTTACTTTCAGAAGACCTAAAGTGAAGGTATATTATCATGTGCTATTATTTTAACATTATTTGATACTTAACATAAATGCAGTTGCAATTGCAGTTACTACATATACATATACATATATATATGCATGCACGCATATGTGTGTATGTATATATGTATATGCAAGAAACAATGAGTCTGATGCGTGATATGTATACCATGCATGGTGGGATTTTTTTAAATTTATTTTATACTGATACTGAAGTAGATTAACGTTTATACGTTACCAATAGACTGCCATCAGACCCAATACCGATTTAATATCTCTATGAGCATTGTTTTATACCACATTTTAACAATCACATGAGCATTTGGTTATGAGCTCTTATGTAAATGGTTAACCCCATTTATTAAATTTGCTAGTAGGTTGCACAATTTTTGGATACCCTGATTGATTGTAGTAAAGAAGAAGAAGAAGAATCATGCATGCACATGTAAGTGATTCCTATTTTCTATTTACATTTAGTACTTTTTAACTATTTTGTTCACTATATAAACCATGTATACAACCTTGTTGTAAATTAGTTGAACATACAGCTCTGGTCACAATATTTTCGCATCACTATACCAAATTAGTGATTTTGCAACATTTATATTTTTCAATTTCTAAAACTTATAAATGTTACAAAACACCCATAGCGAAAAATTGTTAGGATATCTCTGTTGAGGGTGAATATTTATAATCCTATCTTTTGATTTGAATCTTGTTGTGATGAAATAGATGTTATAGATAACTTCCATTATAGAAATTGCGTGGACGCAATTTTGTTAAGGGAGGGAGTCTGTAACAACCCTGCTTTTGGAGATTACCTGCAAATATTAAATTATAACGTTAGTTATAATTTAATATTGTGAATTAAAATAAAATTGGAGAAATTAAATTGTTATTTGGAATAAACAATGAATTTTGAAACTAAAATGAGAAAATAAAGTTTGAAACTTTATTTTATTTATTTGGGTTAAAAAATAAATAAATAAATGGAAAATGGGTTCTATTTGGAGAAAATGCAATAATTGTATTAATTATTGACAATTACTTCTTTTAATAACTTTTAAAAGAAGTTTGTGTTTTTTAAAGGATATTTATTTAAATAAAAATGTGGAAATTGGTTTAAAATTGTGTTTTAATCATAAAGTTGAGTTTAAGATGGTTTTTAATATTTTTCTGAGTAAGAAAATAATTTTTGAGGAATTTTAGAAGTTAAAAATGTAGACTTCCGCATTTAGTTGTGAAAATAGTGCATTTTTGTAAAATAAAGTATTTTAATATTAACAATAAATTTATCTTTTTATATGGTGGAAAATGTTTTATTATGTAAGTGTTTAAGTCTACATATTTATCTTATGTAAAAATATGAAGAAAATGCATTTTTGTTTTGGTAATTAGTGTAGATATGAAGCCTTTATAATATAAGTGATGTTTATTTAACATAAGCCATGTTATTTTCTTTTGTATTTTGGGTCCAAGCCCATTAGTGTTCATAGCTAATTAAGAAAAGGGGGAACTTACTGTACCTTCATTTGCTTTGTCTTCCTCCTTCTCAAAAACCAGTAAAGAAGATAGTAGAAACCCCTCTTCACCAAATTGCAAACTCAAACCAATTTCTTCAAGTAAAATCATCAAATTAAAATCTTTTGCAATCTAGAGAGTCCAACAGGTAATTAACCCCAAAATACAAATAATTTCATCAAAATCTAATTTTGAGATTGGGTTTTTAATTTAATCTCTTCTTTTGGGTTTGCATGGCTCTTTTTTGTTTTTTACAGGTTCTTGAAGCCAAATCCATCTCAAAGCTTCAATCTTTTTGCTTAAATCCGGGTATTTAGGAAAATCAGCAAGGTGAGAACAATATCTCACAAATACTAGCTAAATCGCTTGTGAAATTGCTCGAATTTACTGCATATGTAAACGTTTATTCAATGTAAAGTCTATTTTCGTTTCTGACCTGAAGTGACAACTTTGGCTATTCGTAACTTTCATCTACGGCAACGAAATGCTGCCGGATCTTTTTTTTAGTCAAGTTTATATGTTAAACTTCATTTCTGTAAATTTTGGTTGAATAATATGGTCATTTAAAGGTTCAAATCGTCACTGCAAAATCAATGCACAGCCTGCAAATATTCTGTGCACATTTTGTTTTCCGAATTATTGCAAACATGGCCTGAGTTCATGTTCGGGACATCATATCTCTTTCGTCTCTTTCTCAAATTGCACGAGTCTTTTTTTTTATGAAAGATGAATTTCTCTTCTTCATGCGTACCAAATTTCAGGTCATTATGGCATAGATAACTTATATAAATCTGCTGCCAAACTTGGTCCTGGACCATGTTTTTGCCCAGAGTCCAATAGTGAAACACTGTCTGGGTACAACTTTGAGCGATCATATCTTTCTCATAATTTTTCCAAATTGCATCGTTCTTTTTTTGTTTAATAGATGACGTTTTGTACTATATATGTATCAATTTTTAGCTCAATCTGAAATAATTTGATCTCCTGTTTTATGCCTGAAAGTTGAGTGCAGGAGTGTTTTTTGGCCTGCACATTTATTTGGTTTTTGAACTGTCGCAAATATGGTCTGAGTCCTTGTTTGAGACAGCATAACTCATTCGTTTCAAATCGGATTTGAGCGATTCTTTTTGCAGATTGAAGTAGGTGTGCTGGTTTACATTTTTTTAAAATTTCATGAAAATCTGGGTTGGTTTGCTATTCCCAAACTACTGTCGAACTTGTACTCACAGCTTGCTGTAATTCAGTATTTTAAACTTTGTTTTGGTCCGACTTTGAAACGACGCAGATTCTTCGTTTCAAATCGGATTTGAATGATTCTTTTTGCAGATTGAAGTAGGAATGTTAAACTACATTCCTACCAAATTCCATGTCATTTGGACTCGGTTCGCAGGTCCAAACCTGCTGTCGAACTTGGGTTCGCAGCCTGTTATCACCGGGTTTTTACACAATAATTTTCTGCTTTTTCTGATATTTTCCGATTTCTTTGAGATTTTTCTCTAGATTTCGTACACAGGTTTTATAAAGCATTACAAAGTGTTTTTCAAGCAAATTGACTTTTAAAATTATTATTTAATATTATTTTTAAGTATTAAATTAGTTACTCCATAATAGGAGAATTTCAAATGCAATTTCTAAAGCGATTTTGAGGCGTTCCTAAAACTCGTTTTCTTCAATTTAATTTCTATATAAAACACACAATTTTGCACTTCGAGCGAAGAGAGAGGAGAATTAAATGATTAGATAAAACGCGTGCTATGAACACGTGCGTTTATCTTTTCAGTTAATTCCTAATCTATTCGTTTGATTGTTTTGACCTTTGGGTCTGGTTTACCGATGAGATGAGGTAAACTTTGTACTGCTTTAAGTGTGGAATTGACTAACGGTTAGTAAATCGTTTAGTGCGAACGTGTGGTATGGGACACACGTTAACACTTTTCGGGTTCCTTTCCGAGAGTTTGTGACACATATTGCCAGTTAGTGGTGTCTAGTACTGGGCCTCCGGACCTTCGCCACTACGGTTTGTTGCCTTCGGGTTTGTGCCTTCGGGTTTGTTGCCCTATAGTATCGCTTTTGGAGTTGGTCCTTCGTCACCGCTCGAGAGATACTTGGGTTTGTTGCCTTCGGGTTTGTTGCCCTATAGTATCGCTTTTGGAATTGGTCCTTCGTCACCGCTCGGGAGATACTTGGGTTTGTCGCCTTCGGGCTTGTGGATCCTTGTTTATACAGTACTGAGCACGTGCATCTTTTGTTTCATTGATATTTATATTTCCCTAGAGTATCGCCTTTCGGAGTAGGTCTTTTGAACCACTCGATACATATCGATTACCTTGTGGAAACTTGTGTTACCTTCATTGGTATTTGTTGTTTGCCTTTTTGGCTTGATTTGGGATATTCATATCCTTTGTTTATTGAGTTGCCGATGATATGTGTTATTAAAAGTAAATAGTTTTCTTTGTAAACTTTATGACATAGGAATAACGAATTTACATACACAGTTGAAACAATTGGTAAATACGTACACAATTGCTTAACAAGTGGGTCTTTGGTAATTTATGCATGCGTGCTCTTTCCTAACGCTTAACATTTTCGGCCTTATAACATATAATTTAATTTAGGGTTTTCTCTCTCGCTTACCAAAATCATGCCGACTTCATCCACTTCGACATCGACTTTGACTTCATCCTCTTAATCATTGATGCCGACTTCGATGACTTGCGGCTTAAATGGATCAATGGGTTGACTAGATTGACATCTCGCGGTTACAGTTTTCACGGAGATTTGATCGACCGCTCTTTCCCAATGTCAACATTGTAAATCGCTTGAAATTGTGGATGGATCAAGCAATTGGATTGCGACACATCATTCTTCAAGTTCAACATCAACAGTAAATTTCATTTTCTTTCTTGTGCTATTTTGTTTGCTAATTTCAAATTTGCTTGTATTCTGAGAATTTAGTCTCGGTTGATTATAACAAGCACTTAGGTTATTATAGTACGTGCCTTGAAAATTCAAATTTATTTGCTATTTTATTTTCCAATCAACGATAATAAACTAGTTTATAAATTAATAATAATACTTTTCTTAATCAATTTTGAATTCATGGAAATGTTTATTGCGCCTGAGCTTGAACTTTGAGATATAGCTTGATTTTATAATATATAAGGAAATATCTTTTTTGAAATATGATTTTTGTAAAGAATATAAAGAAATGCTGTTGAGATATTAAAGTTTGAAATATATTTTGAAACATAGTTTAAAATATGATTTTTGGACTGTGAAATAACTTTGACATAAGATTTTTGAAATATGATTATGAAATATAGTTTAAAATATCATTTTTCAATCTTGAATAACTTTGAGATATGATATTTGAATTATGCATATGAAAAAAATATGAAGAAATATATTTTCTTTTATAAGATATAAAGAAATATATTTTTTGAAATGTAATTTTTATAAAGTTTATGGAAAAATATAGTTTGAGATACCAAAGTTTGACATAAAGTTTAAAACTTGATTTTTGAAATATGATTTTTAGACGTTAAATAACTTTGAGATATGATTTTTAGAATATGCATATAAAATGTATATAAAGAAATAAGTTTGACTTTTTTAAGATGTAAAGAAATATCTTTTTCAAAATACGAATTTTAAAATAATATAAGGAAATATAGCTTGTGACATCAAGTTTGAATTATAGCTTAAAATACGATTTTTGAACTTCAAAATAACTTTGAGATATGATTATTGAAAAATGCATATGAAAAATATATAAAGAAATGTAGTTTGATTTTTAGAAGATATAAAGAAATATCTTTTCTGAAATATGCTTTCTATAAAGTTTATAAAGAAATATTATTTGAGATATCAAAGTTTGAAATATGTTGATCTTTTTTTATTAGTTCTTACTTCTTTTTACATTTTTTCTTGCTGTAAGGGATCACTAGCATATTTGGTTCAGAAGTGTTAGTAATGACAAGCATATTTGGATCAGTTCTGCATCTTTTTTCTTTTTTGTGGTTGTACATCCTTCTGAATCGTTACATCTATAATATCCTTGCATTTTTTTTTCATGCATAATGTATCAGTTGGTGATACAAATAAACACCGATGCATATTAATGGTCGTCTTGTCCAATATCGTTTTGGGCTTAGAAATGAAATGAAAACATTTTCCATTGAATCATTGTGTTCCCATGTATCACTGCATCATAATTGTCCATTTTTTATAATTTTATTAGATAATTCATGTAGCATAAGAGAGTATTGAAATTATTGCACATTAAATAGTATAGGTTAATTTAAAACTCGAATAAGCAAAATATATTGATCGATCTTACTAATATATCAAGTCAATAATTCATTATAAAAAATGGAAAAAATTATTATATGGGATAAGTAGAAACTTTGATAGGTTTTTGACCATACTTGCTCCATGCCCAGAGATTATAAGGAACTACTCCTCAATGTCATGTCAATATCCCATAGTTCGCAATTGTTGTTTCAATTGTAGCTTGCAACTTAATGTGGTTGGTCTAAAAACTTCAACAGGGTTCTGTGTAATCAGAGTATGTGATATATGAAACTTGAACTGTGAATTCAGACTAGTTTGACTTGAATAATTTTAGATGTAGTTTAGATTTCTAGTGCAGTACTTGACATGTAATGTTTGTTTGATTTTTTACTATGACATCATTGAATGAATTTGAAACTTGTGTTTTTCCTTGTTGATTGGACTTCAATTTTTGAAAAAAAATAAATCACTGTTAGATATTCGATGTAACGACCCAGAATTTTTATTAATTAAAATTTGGATATTTAATTAATTTTAAATATTAATAAGTGAAATTTATAAGTCAAATAAATTTTTTTGTAAGGACTTCTTTGTAAATATTCGATCAAGATTGTGAATATCCGGATTGCAAGGACTTCTTTGTAAGTGCCTTCGGTTTTGTTCGAGCCCGGAACAGACTTGTATGGATTGTATGTCTGACATTACAAATTGAGATATAAAGCCGATTTCTTTCAAATATATTTCTGTTGGTGGCGGAGAATTTATTCTTTTAGCTTAACACCCTTCTCTGAGACGTACGAGCTCAGAGGTTATGTAGTTGAAGGTTATCAGCGATATATTCCCAATTTGGTAATGTGACATGCTGAGTGTTGCTGTAAATGATCATTGTGTTGATTATTTGTGATAGGATCGTTTATTTGATCGTCTATCCTGGTGATCATTTCTATGATCATTTGTTGACCCAAAGCATGGCTTTTGTATAAAGTATGTTTTTGTGGACGTGACTTCGTCGAGCCTCACACCCCGGAATGGTCAAAACAGGAAAGATGCGGCAAGGTTATGAGGGGTAGCGCCCTTTAGGGTATGTGCATTTCCTTCTGGAAAAGGGTGGTATCATGGTATGGAGCCCAGATACTTACTCATGTTGAAAACACTTTATGATTGTGTGATGTTGATTGCGAGCGCTCGGTTAAAGGTCCCAAAGGACCGGGGGATGGCATATTCGTGTAGTAGTTACCTAGTGATAAAGGTAACCCGGCCTTGTGTTGGCAGAGAGCTGGTTAAGTTCTCGGGACGTCCATCCAAAGGCGTTTCCATGTGGCAATGGGAAGTTCCTTGGCCTGACCATTTGTTGGAAATCCAAAGAAACAATACGAGACTTGTACGGTTTTAGTTGTATAACCTGCTATGGAATGTGGCGGTAACCTGCTATTGAACATGGTAGCTATAGTAGGCATAAGTGCGGAATGTCTATGCTGGCTAAGATTTATATCTTTATTTTCGAAATGAATTTTTCCTACACTATGCACTAATAATAATATCAAATGTTCTTTTAAATGCGTATCAAGCATCTTTGACTATCATAAGGAGAAATCTCCTCCGATTCTGCGTTTGCATTGTGTGTGTGTGCGGAAGGCCTTATGGTAGTCTCATTTTTAAAAGCATTGCGAATTGAATTAAAATATATTCCTTTATTTTGATTTTAAAGATAAATAAACTGTTTTGAGTTCTCACACCAGTCACATGACTGACTCGGAGTTTATTGTTTTCCTTCCTAAACTCTGGGTGCCCACCAATTTCCACACGGGCAGTTAAGAGTTAGGTTTATCAGGATATTCTGGATATTCTGGAGTTGCTGGAGGCAAGATGTATGGCATGGCGTATTACTAGTTTATATAGTATTTCTTTTTCCGCTGCACTGTTTGTTGTTATTGTTGTACACTCTGATGATATGATGTAATGAAATGTGATGTAATGTAATAACTGATATAGTTCTTTGTTTAAAGATTATTCATTTATTATTATATGTTGTTCCGCTGCGAATTGTGAGATTCTGATATAGTTCTGTTGTTTTTCTGTTCCGTTCTATTTTCTTTCTGTTCTATTTTCTATTTTTCTGTTTTCTTTCCTCTCCATCTTTTTCTGTTCTCTTTTCTGTTTTCTTCATTCTCTATTTTCTCACTATCTTTTCTCTCTTCTTCTGTCTTTTTCTTTTTCTTAAACCCTCAGTGTTCAGTTTTCCGTCATTCGATTGCTCGGCGGTCGATAAAGTGAGTATCGATGTTGAATTTTCGAAAGACGAAGAATCGGGTCCTGACATTCGAGATGGAGCTGATATTTCATTTTGCTTTATTTGAGAAATTTTTGATGATTTTTTATTTATAAAGAGTTATTGGATTTTGAGTAAACATGAAGCGATTCACAATGTTCCATTATATGATTGTACCTTGATAATAAATTTTATAAATATGCTGTGTCAATATGCTAGACCTTCATTTATCGGGATGTATTTATAGACTAGACCCTCATTTATCGAGATGATGCATATTCTAGTTTTATTTGTTTATAACTTTAAACCTTTATTTATCAAGATGTTATAATTCTCGCATATATTCTCATATCTTAAAGCCCTTGAATCTTGAAGTACTTATTTATCGATATATTGCATATTATACTAAGTTTAACCCATAAACATAGGATTTGGAATAAAACAAATTTGATTTGTTATAAAAGATTTCTTAGTGCCAAACATTTTGAGATGTGTTGACTTATTTATACGTATCCTGGGATTGCTGATAGACATGTGTTGGATTACTTCGCTTGAGGAGGGGTTTGAGCGCATCAACATATTGGTCTTTTTTATACATATTTAGGACTTATGCTAGGAAAATGTCAAATTTTCTTCTTTGAATTTTTTTTTCAACCCTTGGTACTTGGTTTTGTTTTCTTAAGAAGGAAAGGTCTAAAGTTTTTTATAAAGAAAGTATAAGTTATAAATTAAGATACTTAGTTTTTTGGTCAGTTTCTGATATTCTATTATTTTTTTATTATTTTGGTATTGATAATCATGTCGTTAGTTTGGTAATTTATTATGAAGTTGTTCCTGTCATTTATTTACTGTTTATGTATTTAATAAAGTGTGGATTTATTTTCTATGCGATAAAACCATACCTATTTTATTTCTATAATATTAGTACATTCTGTGCTACAATTCAAAGAAAAACGTTGTACCTTTTTGTTCTATTTTTTTAAGATAGTGATATAAACACAGTTAACAAAGCAGGGAGGACATATAATGTGATATAGATAAAAAAAATTCATTTTTACATGTGGACTTGACGACATACAACCATAAGCATCTTATATGGCATTGACTAATAGTTGTATGCTGCCAGCATATTGGCGAAATTGCTGGTAGCTCTTAGTTTTCACGCAAGGTTTGTTAACACAAATCAAAGTGCTTATGTTAATCAATTGTAGATATGATAAAGATGCTTTATTGCCTCAAATATCCACTGAATGTTTCTTGGTAAAGTGGAGTAATGTTTAGCTAATTGAGAAATATGACCTAGCGTAAAATCGCTTTTGAGAAATTGGTTACAATAATGTTATTGGATGAGAGTTTGCATAATATCTTCCAATTCAATGTTAGAGCTCACTGTTTTGGGGGGTATCACCGGAAGCAACTGCTCTTGTTCTCATTTCATTCAGTTAGGCTGACCGGTTGTAGGTAAATTAGACCCAACCTTTTGTAATCGTTGAGTCTACAGCTACATTTTAAGATACTTGGTTATGAGTTTCGAATGAAGGTTTATAACATGAAGAATAAACGATAAGGTTACTTAGAACACAAAGATGATAGGTATTGTGTCACTACAGGTTTTTAACTCAAGTGCAAGTTGTTGGGAATTCTCATGGGGACTTGGATGTATTGGCCGATTTGTTTTCTAAGCTAGCAAAAAATAACCCACTATCGCTTGGACCTATTGAGCTTATGTTGACCTTTTGAAGATTCTGGCTTGTCACTAGTTTTCAGGGAGTTCGGAGAGGTGTTGATTTATTGTTTTTCTTATTCTTTTTTAAGCATTAGTTTGTGTATCTATCTTTATTGTTTAAATGTGTGTGTTTTTGTATTTCTATGTTTACGGTTCAAATGTGTGTTACTGCATTTATGTGTGCATTTACATAATTTCATGTGTTAGAACTTTCTATTATTATGTTTCAAATCATTTGGACACACATATCATATGAAATGTTTAAAGTGAACTATTTATTATGTTCCACATGTTTTATTTCTATTTCACTTTGGGTATTTTCTTTTATAAGTAGTTTGGATCTTTGCAACTTTGCAGTAAAGCAGTAAACAGTTTTGGTTTCAATATTGAAATATGCATATAGGACATTTTCTAATAACTTGCATTTTGCATGCTTAAAATAAAGTAAATGTTAAAAGTCTCACAGATAATGTATTTACATTATATAAATGGTATTAATTAGTATGTTAAAATGGTGGTTAATTTTGTGAAATTTTAACATATGAACTAGAACCTTTTTCTTAATTTTAGATCTATTTTAGAATTGCAAATAGTAGAATTATATAGTTTTTTATTGTATCATGTTAAAACTATCCAACATCACGCACACTACACACACTAATAATAGGAATTATTATCACATAACAGCTATGTTACTTTTGGCCGTCAAAACACTCACAACTTTACCTTTAAACTGTGCACTGCAATTGCACCCAAGCTCTAGAAATTGAACATTTCTTATTTCATCATAACTCCTAGGTACATAAAATTGCCGCTGATTCCTTTCGAGTGCTGAACTAGAAGGTTGTCAAGCTATATATTAGATAAATTTCACATATACAAGTTTATGGTGCATCGATGGACTTGTATATACATTGATCCTCTCTTTTGAAATTAGATTCAACTGACAATAGTAATAATAACAGGAGACAAAAATTATCCATTCTGCATGAACTCAACAGATTTTGAGTCAAGTAAACATGATAACACTCTTTCCAAAGGAATTGGATGAAAAGTGGATAGTGATGGAATTAAAAATTTAAAAAACTGAATGTGAACGCTTAAATACTTTAATGCATAGTAATCTCTAATGTTTTTATGGTTATTGGATTGTATTAGTTAGTTCCAACTTGGTTTTTATGTTTCACCATTACAGTAAAACCTAGTAAATCTGACTGATACAAACACTAGTATGGATAAATATTTAAGCATCCTACGAGATCATAGACCGATAACCTCTCCAGTTTATTATTCTTCATTGGATAACCCATTTCAATTAGTCGGCTACATTATTCTTTAGTGGAAACCTCTTAGCTTCTCAGTTAAAATATTTTTATGTTTATGTTTGCTTAATCTTAAATAATATATTAATTTGATTTATTAATGTCATATCTTTGTGAACTATAACGTGTTTCTATAATCATCTCTCATATTCACAATATTTAAACCACGCTTCTTTTTAAATTCATTTATTATTAGCAATGTGAACTCTCAGCTTTGAACCATAGTTGTAATATTTTCCTTCTGCAAAAATTTTGGACATGGATATGCAACTTTTAACCATAGATATGTCCTACCGTTTGACATAGCATTCAGCCTTTTTTTTTTAGGATCTGTTAAACGGTCTGAATATTGCAAGCATTTTGCCTATTTTGGTCAACTAATATTAAGTTTCAGCCTGAATATTTGGTGGTATTTGACTGAACAGTAGAAATTTCATCAATCTAATGTGACAAAATTGCCGCTAATTTCATCCGTTTTGCTTTAAATTGTTTAAGTTATAAATTATGGCTTATGCATTTTTTATATTACATATTCGCACATTTTATGAAAATATTAGTGCCCGTATAATCCAAATATGATGCATGGCTTAGAAAATTGAAAGAAGAAAGTGCTAGAAGCATGTGATGGTTTTAAGTAAACTATGTGTATAAACTACTTTTGGACAAAGAAATGGCAGTAAGTGATAATGAATGAAGAATTATGGAAAGGAAATGACAAAGTTGGGTTTATTGATGAGAGAAACTATGAGTTCCTGCAAAACAGATATACCAGAATTACCCAAAAAGTTGTTGCAACTCAATTTAAGTTAGGAAAGCACACATATGCCAATTGGTATAAAATGACCCGTAGTTCTATTTCAAACTGAGTTGCTGCAACTCAGTTTTAAACTTATTTTTTGCAACTCAGTGAGTTTCAGCAACTTGGTTTAACACTAAGTTACACAGCCTAGTTTAACATTGTTAAACTGAGTTGCAGCAACTCAGTGCTAAAACTGTATTGCAGCTACTCAGTGTTAAAACTGGGTTGCATGCCGAGTTATTATGAAACTGAATTCTTGCCGAGTTAAAATTGAAAACTAAGTTGCAACTCATTAATGTAAGTGAAATTTTTTGGATATTGAAGTTGTATGTTTTTATCGAGTGTTTATATTAAATGCAGGCATGTGTAAAGGTTTGGATTGTCACTTGGACGTTGAAGAATTTGCAAACCATCATAGTTTGGAGTGGACGATCCAGAATAGTTAGGTTAACCTTAAGTTAAACTTTAAGGGTGTTTTGAAATTAAAATTTGCGTATCCTATGTTGTTGTTATATCTGAATACATTACATTGTAATATTTAAGATATCTTTATTAATTTTTTATAAAAAGTATTTACTCCATTTGTGGAGCATTTTAAATTGTGCAATCTACATGATGAATAGTGTGATATGAGGACCACTGTTTATGATATCTTATCCTCCATTTGCTTTAAATATTTTAATATTAGTATTGCCAGAAATTATGTAAAATCATAAGTTTATATTTGTAACACTTATAAATGTTGCCAGTATCTAGATTGCCAACACTTATAAATGTTAAAAAGAAAACGATGGACGGTATTATACATATCTTTGGTAACACTAATAAATGTCCCTAAATCCACATTTTACAACGCTTATAAGTGTTGCTAAATAATATTGTAGCAACGCTTCGTTAGTAAGACATTGTTTAGTAACACTTAAAAATGTCACAAATTTGTTCACTTCATTCCTCATAGGCCATCAGTAACCCTTAAAAAGCATTGCTGAAATTATTGGTAACACTTATAAGTGTTAGGAATTGCCTGTTTTGGTGTAGTGGAAAGGGTCATTATAGATTCATATTCCCTTGCCTTGACTTCTATTACCCTTTTTGGAAGGTAATGACTCTTCGAATGATGAGATATGAAACCCTCTATCTCCTCCGAAAGGTTTGAAACTGCTACCAACTACTATCTCAATCTTTCAACTCTTTCAGAAAGGTTTGTGGTGACCATCTTTTCTCTACTCTTTGTGTTACGTTGGACGGCTCCGTAAACATTTTCCTATTTTGTCCGGGAGGTTCTTAGCAGCTTTGTATCTAGCTGCTTTGTTGTGCTTTAGTAGTTCTTTCCTTCATGCTTGCGAAAGCTTCCCCCTAAGGCTATCATGTCCTTCTTCTTCACTAGTGTTATACAGCCCTTCCGACATCATCAAAAGGTAATTCCTCCTAATGCTTTTTACCTATGTGGAAGATTTCTGAAATGCCTTCTTTATCTTCGCTTATACTTTATGGTTAACAGGGAGGTTCCTCCTCTACTTGACTGGTGTCGAAAGTCGTGTTTTTCTTGAATGTTGTCAGACTATTGTATTTCATTCTTTGTTGATCTATGAATGTTGCCCTTATTATAAACCTTTTGACACTATTGGAATGTACTAAATATGTATTCCAACCGGTCTGAAAAGCTTATTATGCTTTCGAAAAGGTCGTTATAGAGTCGCATCCCCTTGCTATTACTTCTCCGTCTTTTTCAAAAGGTAAGAACTACTTGAATGTCGAGAGATGAAACCTTTTGTTTCTTTCGAAAGGTTTAGGATTGCTACAAGCTGTTAATTCGTATTCTTTCGACTCCTTCGAAGGGTTTAGCGTGAACTTCTTTTCTTTATTCATTGTTTTATGGCAAATGGTTACGGAGCCATTTTCCTTTTTCATTCGGGTGGTGCTTAGCGGTTTTGTATCTAGCTGCTTCGTTGTACTTTAGTAGTTCTTTCCTTCATGCTTGCGAGAGCTTCACTCTTAAGTTCCCATGTGCTCTTCTTTGTTAGCATTGTATAATCCTTTTGATATTATTGTAAGGGAATTTCTCTTGATGTTCTTTATCTACGCGGAAAGTTTTCGGAAGGCCTTCTTTATCTTCATTCATATTTTATGGTTAACATTTTGCCCCCCTCCCCGGATAAAGAAGGCTTTTTGTTCTTTAGGAAAAAATTCCAGGATTAAGAAATTTTACAATACATCTAATAATATTCGCATGGCTAGTTCATAATACAAGTATCTTTTTAGTTTGATTGACCTTTAACTCTTATTTTATTTTGGCGAGAGATTCATCCTTTGAACATTCAGAACCGGATAGTAATTATTTCCCATTTTGTCATGAATGATGGAAGTTCTTAGCAATAAAATGTTAGAAAACCATGAGTGGATAATTTAGAAGTTCATGTCTTGCGACAATAAAGGATGAAAACTCCATATCAAATAATAATAGGGAGATCAAAATCATCTTGACCATAATAATAGAAGGCTACAATTCCATATTAATCTGGTAATAATGAGAGAGGACTAGAATACTAGTCTGATCATCCGTTCTGATGTAAAGGTCTAAGAAGTTATTTTTCGTTGTAAACATTAAAGGTTCAGATGACTAGTTTTGTCATTCAATAATAGAAAATCATAAGGCTATTTCTGGTGATAAGTAGTAGAAGAACCGAAATGCACATCTGATAATCAGTAATAGAAGAGCAGAAATCCAATTTGGCATCGATAATAGAAATCCAAAAAACTGTTTCGGGTAATGATTAATAGATTGCTAGAATACCCCTTCCTAATATTTAATAGTAGAAGTCCAAAACATCATTTTAGATAACTAATGACAGAAGTCCAGGATGCCACTTTTCCAGAATATCATTTCTGATGACTAATAATAGAAGCCCAAAATACCATTTCTATTAGTTACTTAAAGAAGACAAGAATACCATTTCTCTTAATTAATAGTACAAGATCAGAATATCATTTCTGGTAATTAATAATAAAAGACCAAAATACCCATCTAGTAGATGATTAGGAAGAGAAGTTAGAGAATTCTTCATGATTCTATTTGTCGAATATGCCATCATCAGACTTCGAGGATGTCTTGCATGCTTTTGCTTTCTCGGGCCCAAGTTTTCTTTGTCTATTTGTTTTGGCTTACTTTAGGCAAGGACTCTTTTGTCCAATAATCATTCTTATTTCAAGCAGGGCCCATTTCAGTCTATTGTCATTTTAGACGTTGCCAATTTCTGGTGGTTGCATTTAGGCACTGCCGATTTCTGGCGGTGCCCATTTCAGGCAAGGTATTTTCTTAGTCCGTCAGATATTTCATCTGGGTTTTCGGTGCACTCGGCTAGCTTATTATAAAGTCGGGATCGAGGACTTACCTAACCTCCCTCTAGGAGGTGCAATAACAAGCCATAGCGTGACATGGCCAAGGGCTTGTTCGGTACCTTGATAAGGCCATAGTGTGGTGGGACCAAGGGATTACTCATCCTTCCTCCAGGAGGTGACTTATCCTGGTCATAACATGATGCGGATAAGGGCTTGTACTGCTTTAATCTGACCATTTCAGAATTTAGCGCCGCTAAAGGCTTACGCCCTCCCTCTAGGAGGTGCCTTGACCTGACTGTCATGGCGCGACCAAGGGCTTTCTACCATTATTGGTAGCATACCATATTAGATAGTCCAAGTTTGAGGAGAATTTTAATCCCAAACATGCAGACTTTTCTAAATGAATCGTAGTAGAGACATTCCTGAAAATGCTTTATTCATTTAGAGTCGGAAAATGTGATTTCAAATGTTATGCATTCCAGGCACTTTGTACCACATTACCATTAGGATAGCATAGCTTATAGGCCTCTAGGGGGATTTCTTTGAAAATTATTAGTCGACCTTCCCAATTTGGTCCCAATGAACCATCTGATGAGTTTCTGTGTTGGCCATTACTCTTCTAAGTACCAAATCTCCTTGTCTGAATGACTTGTTTTTACCTTTGAGTTGTAGTACTTCTATATTCTCCTTTTGTATTCGGCCGTTCTTAAGTCTACTTCATCTCTTAATTCTTGAATTAAGTCATGTGATTCCTTGCTCACCTCTTGGTTTAGATTAAAGGCGTAGGTAATCCTTCGACGAGAATGTACTTCAATTTTTACCAATAGCATTGCTTCAGATCCATATGTTAGTGAATACGGGGTATGAACCGTTGCAGTTCTAGTGGATGTTCTATAAGCCCACAAAACGTAATTTCTCTACCTAATTCCCTTTTTCCTTATTTAGTCTCTTTTTCAAGATTGCCTTTATTGTTTTGTTAGCAGCTTCGATGACTCCATTAGCCTTCGGGTGAGCGAAGAAGAGAAGCTTTTTATGATTCCATTCTTAAAGCAAAATCGCAAAAATTCTTCACTTTAAAATTGGGTTCCATTGTCGGATATTATTTTGTAAGGTATCCCAAACTTTGTGATATTGTTTTTAACGACAAATCATAGCACTTTCCCAGAGGTGATTTTTGGATGTGCATCTACTTCGACCCATTTTGTGAAGTAATCAATTGTCACTGCAGCATATCTCGCTCCTCCTTTGGAGATTAGAAGCAGCCCGATTAAAGTAATTCCCCAAACTTCAAATGGCCATGGACTGGCAATCGGGGTTAGTTGACTCTAAGGAATACATGATATCATTGAACAACGTCGACAATTTTGACACCTTTTAAAGTATTCAATTGCTTAGTTGGTCAAATGTGGCCGATAAAACCTTGCCTCATTATCCTTTTGGCTAGTTTGATCCTATTAGAGTGATCTCCACGCAATCCATCATGTGCTTCCTTTGATATCCTCAATCTTCTCTTGGGTTATACACATCGCAAATAGGGAAAGGCATATCCTTTCGCGTCTAGAATTCCATCCATAAAGGTAAAGTTTTGGGCTTGTCTTTTTAGATTTCGTCCTTTTATTTTATTTGCAGGCAGTTTTCCAATTGACAATATAACTCATAATCGGAGCCATCCGAGTGTTTTCATAATATTCTTCCGCTATTGGGGCTATAGGTTCTTCATTCAGTATTTCCTGATCTATTTCTTTCGATTCTTGTGCTAAGGCTTGTGATCGGGTTAATACTAATAGCACCTTGGTATCGTATTGTTTGTTCCTCAATGCTGGGATAGGTCTGAAATCGCATAGGCACAATCGGGTCTCTAGGGCTCCACTCGAACTTGCCAACTTAGCCAGCAAATATGATTGAGAATTGTCTCCTCTGGGTATTTGGTTTTATAGGGAAATCTTCGAAAAGTGTTAACATTTTTAAAACTTTCTTCACATACTTACTAAGTTTGGGATCTTTGGTTTAATATACTTGTTTGATTTGGTTAACCATCAATTGAAAATCACCGAATACTTGAATCCTCGAGATCTTGAGTTGTAGAGCGAGGGTTAATCCTATCATGGATTTATATTCTGCTACATTGTTAGTTGTTGAGAAACCCAATTTCATAGCATAATGAAGTTTGTGTCATCTCGGGTAATTATCACATATCTTGCTCCACCCCATGTTTGTTTGACGTGTCGTCCATAAATAACTGCCACTTGGGTTCACAATCTTTTCCTTTTCGGATTGTTCTAAAATGAACTCGTGCACTTGTTAATGAATCATCTAAAGCTTTCCCTTTTACAGCCATCTTAAGCCAATATGTTATGTCATCCTGACTTAGTTCAATGCCCCACTTAATCAATCTTCCAAAAGTTTCGGGCTTACAAAAGACTTGTTTTAATGGAAAGTTGGTCAATACCTTCATCGGGTGCGCCTGAAAGTAAGGCCTTAATTTCCGAGCAGTCAAAATTTAACAGTATGCCAATTTCTCAATGACTACGTATCGGATTTCGCCATCCTTTAACCTTCCGCTCACATATTTAATCGGTAGTTGCAATCTCTTGTCATTTCTAATCAATATTGAGCTTACCGGATGTTCAAAAATTGCCATATACAAGAATGGGTCCTCTTCCTCTTTGCAGCTGGATAAGATCGCAAATTTTTCCAAATGTGGCTTCAACTCTTGAAAAGCCTTTTTGCATTCCTCATTCCATTCAAAAAAATTCTTTTTCTTTATTAACTCAAAGAATGGTATGCACTTATCAGTGGCCTTTGATAAAATCCTGCTTAGTGCTGCTACTTTCCCATTCAAACTCATGACATCTTTATTGTCTTAGGCTCTGCCATATCCTTAATGGCCTCAATCTGCTCAAAGATAGCCTCATCTCTTG
This sequence comes from Allium cepa, assembly GCA_030765085.1. NCBI lineage: Eukaryota > Viridiplantae > Streptophyta > Magnoliopsida > Asparagales > Amaryllidaceae > Allium > Allium cepa. Next base: position 689,027,528 of record CM060937.1, on the reverse strand, counting down.
TGCACTTAAAGTATAGCCCATAAATTTTCCAAAATGGACTCCAAAGTTGCATTTTTGGGGGTTGAGTTTCATTTGATACTTGTGGAGCACATTGAACATTTATTCAAATCTTCAAGATGATCCTTCGCCTCTTGGGATTTTACCAACATGTCGTCGGCATAAACTTCCATATTTTTCCCGATTTATTCTTTGAACATTCGATTAACCAACCTTTGGTAAGTGGCCCTTGCATTTTTCAATCCAAAAGGCATTACATTATAACAATAGGTTCCCTGATTTGTAATTAAACTAGTATGTTCCTCATCGAGTTTAAACATAGGGATTTGATTGTATTCGGAATAAGCATCCATTAGGGGGAGCAGCTTATGTCCACTGGTGGAGTCGACCAATTTATCTATCCTTGGCAGTGGATAATAGTCCATTGGACACACTTTGTTTAAATCTGTATAATCTACGCAAGTATGCCACTTCCTGCTAGATTTCCTTACCAGAACCGAATTTGCCAACCATTTGGAGTAAAAGACTTCTCGTATAAACCCGTTTTGTTGCAATTTCTTGACTTCTTCCTTTAAGGCAACAGACATCACCTTATGAAATTATCTTTTCTTTTGCCAGAGCGGAAGGATGTCTGGATTGATATTCATGGTGTGTCTCATGAACATGGGTTGATTCCAACCATGCTAGAGTGGGTCCAAGCAAAAACATCTTTATTGGCCTTTAAGAATTCTGTCAATCCGGACTTTAAGTGCTACTCGAGATCCTTTCCTACTCTGATTATTTTGGTAGAATCAGTAGAATCTAATTGAATTTCTTCGGTTTCTTCAACCAGCTTAACTCTTTCAACCTCCACCCGACAATCTAGCTTTGTAACAATTTCACTTTCGTCTATTGAGTTGGAATCCATTATCTTCCTTTTTCTATAAACTATAAAACATCTTGCGGCAATACATTTGTTAGTTTTATCATATTTTTCCTTTTATTTGAATGATGGATATAGAAATCCATCGTCCAAATGTTGTAAAGTAATGGAAGAATCAAAGTAACAAGTGAACTCCCGGTTCTATTGCTCAAGGTTGCAAAATACATTTCTCCCGGTGCAAATTGCTCGCTTTGGATAGTTCCCCATCCGCTCTTAGTAAGGAATTTGTGCATCAGATATTTTGGCGAGACAAATGCGTCCACTTCGTCTAATGTTGGACGTCCAAAGAAAGCATTGTAGGATGATGGTTGATCTATGATCATGAAGGTTGTTTCAAAACCACGGAAGCACGGAGGGAGTCCCAACCAAACTAAAAGCTTCACTTTCCCATGTGAATTTGTTCCCTTATTGTTGAACTTGAAGATAGGCTTGTAGCTAGGCTAAAATTTATCCTTGGAAATTCCCATCTGATCAAATGCATGACAAAATATTAAATTTATAGCACATCTGGTATCAATCAAAAATTTTGTGACCACCAAGGATCCTATCTGAGCTGTGATCATTATTGGATTGTTTTGGGGATGGTGGATTTCCCTTCTCAATTCTAGGGGACTGATCAACAGAGTGTGCATGTTGATGTTGTATTCTAGGTTCTTGAGTGGTGGTTCTTCTTCCAAAGAAAATACAACCTTCCTAGCTTCACGAACGTATTTATTCCGAGAATTTTAACTTCTGCCCACGGGATGTAATCCACCGTATATGACATCAGTTCTATTTTGGGGTGGACTATGGCATAGTGGGTCTTCATCTTCGTTTATATTCATAGCATTGACAATAGGTTTTCTTGCCTCAGCCTTTGGTAGGAAGATCTGTTGTAGATTCTTCATAAAATCCTTCAACTGTCCTTCTCGAATTAATTTTTGAATTATTCCAGCCAATAACTTACACTTGTTGGTTTTGTGACCATTTGCCTTGTGGTAAGCACAATATTTATCTCGTTTCTTCTATTTTGGGTAATTTCGAGCTTTGAATGAGGTCGATAAATTGACCTTATCTTGAGTCATTGCATAGGTGTAAGATAAATGTCGGTTTAACACCACCGAGTTAGTATTAGCATCCTTCCATCTAACTCTTTAGAATCCTTTCTTGGTCGAATTTACTACTGTCCTTCTTTTTATTAAATTTTTTCTTTGAATAGTACAATTCATCCATCCAAATGAATTTTTCAGCTTGAAAATGGAAATCTTGTAAACCCCGGCATCCATGGATAAACAATTCCTTCTAGAAGGGAAAATTGACTATGAGACCTGACTGAATGGCAATGAGCTTGTATCTATCATTCATTCCTTTAGGTTTTAAAAGCTTCATTGTTGAACCTCTTCAAGTGAACTCCTAATGATTCACCATGGTTCAGTATGATATTAGCGAGTATTGTATAGTCGATAGCGGGTAAGATGTAAAAATGAGCAGAGAATTCATAGGAGTATTGCTTCCAAGAATAAATCATGTTCTCACGATACTATGGTACCATTTTAGCAGCAGCCCCATGTAGTGTGACAAGAAAAGGCCGATGCCTAATAGCGGCGAAAGCATTATACAAATCCATTTGACTGTCGAATACCATCAAATGGTGTCTAAATCAGATATTCCGTGATATTTCATTGTACGGACCTTTACGTGAGGTGGGATAGGCGCTGATAAGATTTCATCAATGAAAGGGGAAACCCTCTCATCATTATTTACTCTCTCATCCTCTATTCTCTCACACTTGACATTCAATAGATCTTTTACAGCCTTCTTTGGTACGTCTTTGAGGCAAGCCTCGCTGTTCAAGTAGTTCCTTTTATCTGGTTTCTAGCCATCTAAAGTAGAGCTTATGGGACAATCCATGTCTTCCTCTTGGACCATTCCTTGATAGTTTGCCTTTAGTGGAAGGTAATCCTTCTTTTTAGACAAGGAAATATTAGCTTTACTCTTCGCGGCATCCATGTTGATTTTCAAATTTCATTTAAGAGAAACAACTTCCTCTCCTGCCATAGCAGCTTTCATAGATGTCTGGTAATATAGTACTTAATTTAGAAGATCCTTCATCTCTGCCATTTTCCATTCTAAATATGTGATTTTAGCAATATGGTCCTCTAACTGAAGATTTTGAGTTGAAGCCAGTTGTGGAGATAGTTGAATCTGAGTTGGCTGAGCTGGACGAAAGACTGCCCCTATTCCCTGTTCTTAGGGTTAAAAGGTGGTGAGACATCTTCCTGCAGTGAAATTACATGTTTGTTCCTTTAGCTGACGGTAGAAAGCCTTTTTGATTTCATTTTCCTACAACAAACTAAATTTCCACAATTAATTGTACTAATACAGTAAGGTCGGAGGTTCGGACCCTCCTTCTGATGCCAAAAATATTAGCAAGATTTCTTGTTAACATCCCCAATACTTTCTAAAATTTTGTTTCACATGGGCTTAACCTTGTGGTTGAATAAATTCACATTTCTAATAAAATGACTAAGTCGGAAGGATTTAAAGCCTTAGTTTTAACCTTAGCCCGAGAAAGGCAATATCGAAAGGTTTTGGGAATTTTTTTACCCTTTCTATGAAATTGAGTAGAATATTAACTAACTCATTAACCATGTTGAAAGGTTAAGGTTTTGTTTAAACCTTTCGGTTTGGTTGGAATAATAGAATTATTAAACCTTCTGCCCTGGCCGAAAGGTTTAAAGATTATCTAAACCTTTCAACTAGGTTGCTATGATTATATAGCTTTCAACCTTGCCATTTCATTGTATTCCATCTCCTCTAGAGACCGAGAGCATTCGATAAATGATTTTCAACTCCTTTCTATCTTGTCAGAAGGTAGTAGACCTTTAGACAATTTCGAAAGAAGATGTTACTCTGTTTTACATTTTTTATGCTTTCGGCCACCTATGTTGATATTCTTCTTATGGGAACCCTTCAAAAAAAATGCGTCGTCCAAACGTGCTCAGGTAAAAATAAGAACTTATTTAATATGCCAAGGAACCATATTAAGGATTAATTTACAAGTAGCGTCTCCATATTTATGGCCGGAGCCAAAAAAAGGGGACAAGACTCATGAAAATATCTAATGACAGTTCCATGGCATATACTCGAAATAAACAAAGACGATAAGAAACAAATCATATATGATCAGCCGTTAATATTGAATTAATGCCTAATCATGATCATCCTAAAATTCCAAGTTGATCACAATCCACAATTCTCTTTATTTCTTCATGATGAAGTTTGAAACAAAATTTAAGAAACTATTCCTCAATTTGATTTCTACATTAGAGATACAAAGTAGTGAGCGGAAGTAATAGTAGTTGAGTGAAAGCGGAACGAGAAGAAATTCGAACTCCAAAACTGGATCCCTTGGGTCCTATTTATAAATGCAGGTGGCCTTCCCTCAGCTCCATTCCTTGGACTGGGATGAAAGGTCGTCTCTTACATGCAATTGTAAACCTTTCAACCTTGTCGAAAGGTTTTTCTACCATACATCATCACGGACCTTTGAATTGTCGAAGGGTCCGCATTTCCTAATGTATTCATGAACCTTTCGTCTTTTCTGAAGGGTTTGTCTTTTATATGGTATTGCGAACCCTTCGAGCTTGTTGGAAGGTTGCCCCCTTTCAGGACTGTTATGAACCCTTCGACCTTGTCGGAAGGTTCCTCCTCTACATGATTGCTGCCGAAAGCCGTGTTTTTCTTGAATGTTGTCAAAAGGATGTCTTTCATTCTTTGTTGACCTATGAATGCCGACCTTTTCGTAAACCTTTCGACACTGTCGAAAGGTACTAAGTATGTATTTCAACCGGTCCGAAAGGCTTATTATGCTTTCGAAAAGGTCATTATAGAGTCGCATACCCTTGGTTTTACTTCTCCATCTTTTTCGGAAGGAAAGTACTGTTTGAATGTCGAGAGACGAAAACCTTTATTTCCTTCAAATGGTTTGGGACAGCTACAAGCTGTTAATCCACATTCTTTCGGCTCCTTTGAAGGGTTTAGCGTGAACTTCTTTTCTTTAGTCTATGTTTTATGGAAAATTATTATGGAGCCATTTACCTTTTTTATTCGGGAGTGCTCAGGGTTTTTGTATCTAGCTGGTTAGTTGTACTTTAGTAGTTCTTTCCTTCATGCTTGCGAGATCTTCATTCTTAGGTTCCCTTGTGCTCTTCTTTTTTAGCATTGTACAATCCTTGTGGTATTGTCGTAAGGGGATTTCTCTTGAAGTTCTTTATCCACGTGGAAGGTTGTCGGAAGGCCTTCTTTATTTTCATTCATATGTTATGATTAACATCATCAAATTCTAAATAATCGGCAATGAGACATCCTCATGCAAAGTCGGGTAGTATTGAAGTAATGCCTACTGTCTCTCCTAATCTCATATTATAAAAGCATCAATAAAATCAATAAGAAAGATATGAGCCTGCTCATAATAATGCCGCGACATGCAAAATCATATATCTCGACCCACATCACTTGGAGAGGTGAAACTCTCGACAGAAAGGTCCTAAGAGATAGAAACAAAAAACCAATAATAAGTATGCTCTAACCTAAGAAGGATACGGGAATGATCATACTCTGGACACAGTATTAGGTATAATCTCATCTATACATAATATATGTCTATCCACTACCTACATACGTTCATATACATCCATATATGCCAGAATCAGACGGGAAACTAACAACTGACAACACGTCTGCTTGCTCCAGGAGCCACATGGGGTATGTATGATATGACTCCTACAATCATCAGTTACAATTACCTATCTTATTTTGATGTCATGACAATGATCCACTATAGGCTTGACAACGCATAACATCTTTGGGCGCGACACCGACATGTGCCCTTATGGTGACTAACTACTAGCCTATGCGACAGAAGGGCAACCAACTACCAATCTCATTATGCGCATCAAATACTATAAACAATAGTGGTGTCACGAATCTAGGACGGGGCCCTATGATTAGGCTGTCATGGTGGATATTGGCCAAGCTAGTACACTTCCAAAACATCATAGGAGCTGGATATAGGTAGATAGACATATAATGTGCACAAATTATGTGGCAAACAAGTAACCTCCATGTGTGCTCACCACAGCGAGTCACACTCAAAATACCTAATATTGAGTGTCGTCCACGAGCAAAAGAATAACTGAATAAATAACACAATGGTGTCATACACCAACGCATGCGGCTAGTCCATTAATTTTGTGCTCATTCATCACACTTACCGTTCTTTACTGTATATAACGAGTCCAAAGAATAACCGAAAAGTCTTATACCATACGATATCACTAAACGGTTTATTCTAATTTCTCATCACATAGAATATACAACAATAAACCAAATAGAAAGAATGTCATCACCATACCATATTAAATAATCAATCAAACCAATATCAACGATGAATCACTCTTATAATTTATTTTAGTTTACCAAAAGAAGTAAACCTAGAAAAAAAATAGATTAACTAAATATATAAATATTTAATTAAAACAAATACATTAACACTTTAAAATAAATAATGAATAATTTAACATTTATTGATAACATTAGAAAACTTCTTTCTTTCTTCTAATAATCCAAGTATAATTTGTAAACAAATAACCAAAATACAAAAAATATTCTGAAATCTAGGGTTTCCTTTCAGCCATGGGGGAAAATCATCTCCCTCATCTTTCTACATCTAATCTCTCCCAATCTTCTCTAATCAGACCACCTGAGGATTCTCACATCAGAAAGCCATCAGGAGTTACAAATATTGATAATGATGGTTTTATTTTGGTCCAATCTAAATAGCAGAAGAGAAAAGAGGCCAAGAAATCGCAGGAGTTGCTATTTGGTGTTAATAGAGGCAGCAGGAAAGGCAGAGTTAATCAGGTTTCTTCAAAGAACGTTCAAATCCTGCCACCAATAAAAAAGCCGATAGCCATCTCACTGAATAGAGATCAAGGCCGCAAATCCTGGGCTGATATTGTTGCTGATCAGCCTCAAGAACCAAATGATGAAGACTGCAATCTAGAACATATTGCACCGATCAAGATTGACAACATAAAGTATGGTCTGGTAAAGGAAGAGATATGTAAAAGGGCTACCGAATCATGGAACAACTCTATTCTTGTTTATGTAGTAGGTACCAAACCATACTATGTATTTTTTAAATCTTATATCGAAAGAGTATGGAAGCCGATCGGTGACTTTGAAGTTCTTACAAGAGAGAACGGTTTCTTTCTTGTAAAATTCAAAGAATCACTAGATTGCACCTCAGTCTTGAAGAATGGACCATGTTTCTATAATGGCAAACTCATCATAGTGAGAAAGTGGCCTGATTCTCTCAAAATGGATAGAGATTTGTTAACATCTATGCCCATTCAGGTTAGATTACCCTGCGTCAATCTAAAACTGTGGGACAGAGAAGCTTTTAGCGTCATGGCCAGTATTATTGGAAAACCCATTAAAATGGACGCAGCTACTACCTTAAAGACGAGATTGAATTATGCTCGCCTTCTTATTTAAGTTTCTGCGACTGACGAACTTCCAGAGGAAATCAATATCACCCTATATAATGGCGAAAACATTCAACAAAGAGTGGAATACGAATGGGTTCCACCGAAATGTAATGTTTGTAAATGCTTTGGTCACACCAGAGAACAGTGTAATCCAATTCAAAAGTGGATACCCAAAACCAGTAATTCAAAAAGAGACAACCTTCAAGAAGATAGCTCAGGTGTTTTTCAAGAGCCAAATTTTCATAAAGATTTTATAAATCAATCAAGAAGTCAGAAAGAAAATGATCGGATCAATCAAGAATGTATCATTTCCGATCAAGAAAATAATACCGTGGTGCTCACTGATCAAGGGGATCAGATCACAGCAATGGAAGTTCGTCAGTATAAAGAACCCAATAATAATGCAAATGCTATGAACCAGAATGCTGTGGAGGGGAATGTTAATGTAAAGGTCTTTAACTCTGAAACCCCTCCTACTTCAGAGCCATGCTTAGTTACAGAGATTGATAATACAAATATACATAAAGTCTTGCATAAAGACAACAGACAAATTAGCAATAACTCATTATTAGAGGAGTCTCCTTCGGAATTTGCTGCAGATATTGAGGACAGGTTAGAGGTCAACTCAACATTGCCTCGCAAGAAGGTCTCTCCTCCGAAGCAGGCTGCAATAGAAGATCTTGCTGACTCTTCATTGCCTCGCGCAGAATTCGATATTTTTCAGATAAAGGTTCCTGTTACAGAGCATAAGGAAGATAATGAGTTAGATATGATAGAAGCTGCAGACCAGTTTGACATTTCTAATTTACACATCCCAAAACCAAAGGCTACTGGTAAATTAAAGGGAAACAAAGAGAAGACAGTTGTTAGACAAAAGTACATCTCCATTAATCTAGAATGGGAAGAGATGTCCACTAGGTTAAAAACCAAGAGTGCTGAAAATAAGAGAAGAGGTAAGAGTTCCTCTGTATCAGTACCATTTGATCTTCTCTTATTATTATTTTTATTTTTATGTCTGTCTTTGTCTGGAATGTCAGGGGTATGAATTCCCCTGCAAAGCAGTCTGATATTTTATATATGATAAATGTTTACAAACCTACCATTATTGCTCTCCTTGAAAATAAAATGAATGATGAAAGCTATGAGAAATTCTGTTTAAAGTTATCCAGTAATTGGAAATCTACAAATAACAATGACTGTAACTGTAAAGGTAGAATCATTGTTATTTGGGATTCAAATATTTGGATTAATTTAAATATAAATAAAGACAAACAGTTTATAGATTGTCAATTCAAAAATATAGGAGGTTTTTTGATCCAAATTACTAGTGTTTATGGGAGTAACTTTGAAATTGAGAGAAATGATCTTTGGAATAAATTGACTAGTATGAATTCAAAATATAATCTTCCTTGGATTATTTTGGGAGATTTCAATACTGTTTTTCATATGTCTGAGAAATTTGGAGGTAATAAAATCCCTTACAGCAAATTTAATAAGGTTAATAATTTTCTTCTAAACACTGGTCTCATGGAACCAAATATAAGTGGAAATAAGTTTACTTGGAAATCTGGTTTGGCTAAGAACATTCATTGTAAGCTGGACAGAATCTTAATTAATAAGGATTTTTCAAATAATTTTTCTAACTTTATATGCTCAATCCTTCAACAAAATTCTAGTGATCATACCCCTCTTATGATAAATTTCTCTGATAATGTTATTGTAAATAAGAAGGCCGGTCCTTTTAGATTTAAAAATAGTTGGGTGTTGGAAGAGAATTTTAATAACTTGATGGAAAACAGTTTAAACTTCTCGTGTAATGGTACTAAACAATTTCAGTTTAGTATGCTTCTGAAAAATTTTAAATCTAATATCAAAAGTTGGAATAAAAATAATAGTGATAATAATAACAGTCTAAATTCTTTGAGAAAGGAGGGTAAAACTTTACAAAATCAAGTGGATGAAAATCCTGGTAATTTGTTTATTGTTAGCAGGTTTTTTAATAATCAGAAAAATCTTTCTAATGAAATATATAAAAATACTGTTAATGCCAAACAAAAAGCTAAAGTAGATTGGCTAACTCTTGGGGATGATTGTACAAAAAAAATTTATGCTAAAATGAGTAATAGAAAGCATATAAACAATATTGGCAATGTCATTGATTTTTCCGGTAATATTACAAATGATTTTTCCAAAATTGCTAATGAAGCTATTGACTACTTTGAAAACCTTTATTTTAACGAGTCTGGTGCTAAAGAATTTCCACATATTATTTGTAAAAATATTTTGAATAATAATGCCTCAGATATTCTGCTTGCTCCTGTTTCTATAGAGGAAATAAAACATATCATTTTTAAAGCAGGTGATAACAAAAGTCCTGGTCCAGATGGGTTTAATGCAAAGTTTTATAAAAATCAATGGGTTAATATTAAAAACCAATTTTTTGAAGTAATTAATGAATTTATGGATAAAGGTAAATTACTTAAAAGCATTAATCACACTTTCATTACTCTTATTCCTAAAAAGAAAAATCCAGCTAATATGGGAGATTATAGACCTATTTCGTGTTGCAACTTCATATACAAAATTATCTCTACTATATTAAGCAACAGAATTAAGAATTTTCTGCCTTTCATCATCTTTGAAAATCAGAGTGCTTTTGTATCTGGTAGGCTAATATCTGAAAATTCTATGTTAGCCCACGAGATGGTTAGAAATTTCAATATTAAAAAAGGTGACAATGTGTGTTTACAGATTGATTTTACAGAAAGCTTATGATAAAGTTAATAGGAAGTTCATTTTTCACATCATGAAGTGTATGGGTTTTCCAAGCAAATTCTGTGATCTTATTATGGAATGTATTGATACTCCTACTTTTTCTATTCTTATTCAAGGTAAACCTGTAGGTTTTATCAAAAGTAATAGGGGTATTAGACAAGGTGACCCCTTGTCTCCTTACTTATTTACAATGGTGATGGAGTATTTCTCTGTTCTAATTGAAATAGAAACTATTAAAGGGAATATTAATCCCATAAACAGGGTCCAACCTTATATTAATCACCTTATATATGCTGATGATCTTATGGTTTTTATCAAAGCCAATAAGAAAATTGCATTTTCCATTAAAAGTGTTTTTGATAATTTGAATAAATATGCAGGTCTGCAAATAAATACAGAAAAAGTAAAGCTTATTTCAGTAAATTCAGCAGCTATAAAAATGATTTTTTAGATGTTCTAAAAATTGCTTAAGGTAATCTTCCTATTAAATATCTGGGCCTACCATTATCTGTTAATCAATTAAAGGATTCTGACTGTGCTATATTACGGGATAAAATTCAAGATAGAATGGAAACTTGGTCTAGTAAACTTTTATCTATTGCAGGCAGAATAGAACTTATCAAAACTGTTGTTTATGCTATCATTTTATACTGGATGCAAACCTTTCATATTCCTGCTGCCTCCATTAAAAAACTTGAAAGCAGATGTGCAAATTTTTTGTGGAAAGGTAAATACCACAAAATTAGTTGGGATACTATATGTAAACCCAAGGATGAAGGTGGGTTTGGCATTAGAAATATGAAGGATCTTAGTATTACTTGTCATTTAAAATTGTTTTGGAGATTTCTAAGTGCTGATTCTCTATGGGCCAATTGGATGAAGGCCAAATATCTCAGAAAAGCTAATTTCTGGAATATTACTCCAAATAGTAAGCAGTCCAATATTTGGAAACATATATTAAACTGCAGAGATATTGGTAAGTCTCTTTTGGATAGAAATTTTAAATCAGGTAATGAAACTAGTTTATGGTTTGATCCCTGGTTTCAAAATGAATCATTTGTCAATAAAATAGGCTGGAGTAATTTAGTGATTTTTGGGAACCCTAATGCTACTGTATCTTCTATTATTATTGACAAGCAATGGCAACCTCAAATTCGTCCAATTACTTATCCTCACAGTACTGAAATATGTAAGATTACCATTGATAATAATGCAGACTGTGATTACTGGACATGGAAAGCAGATAATAAAGGGAAATTCTCTTTCAAAAATACATGGAATGCCATTAGAAATAAATTTACCAAAGTTGATTGGTATGGCTGTATTTGGAATAGAGTGAACAACCCCAAAATGTCTTATTGTACTTTTTTTGCTTTACAAAATAAACTGCCAACTTGGGAGAAAATTAATAAATGGAGTAATTCTTCAAGTTCACTATGTTCCTTATGCAGTCTAGATGACGAAAGTTCTAATCACTTATTTTTTTGTTGCAGTTATGCTCAGTTTATATGGAATCATATTAAAGTTAAGCTGGACATTCATAACAACAATACTGTGGAGCTCAAGCATATTATTCAGATGGTTAATAATGAGTTCAAAAGGAAATCATTTGATAGAGATCATGCTCACATATATATCACTACTGTTGTTTATCACATATGGAGAGAAAGAAATTCTCGTGTTCATAATAAAGCTAGCAGCAGTAAAGAGCAGCTATGGATCAGAATTGATACCGATTGTCAGATACTGCTTCATAAATCTAAAAATAAAGTGAAAGATCAAACCAAATTCGCTATTTTAGCTGATGGTTGGAGTACCGAAGCGGGCAGTAAGCATCTGGAACAAATTCTTTCTCATCAAAAGTATATTTGGACGGAAAATCTGTTTTCTGAAGAGCTTCTTCCAACTAGAGCCGACAGCGGTGTCAACCCTATCTCCAAGCATGATAATACTTCGTACAGGGCTCAGAAGAATATTAATCAAGTGCGCCAGGCCTGTCAGAAGGTAAGACCAACAGATCCGAGTCGCTATGACTACAGATCTGTTGATTTCACCAGAAATCAACTTCATCGGTTCACCAACGAGGAGATTATTGGTATGAGAGGCAAGTTTAATGAAGGCCTCTCGTACTGGGAGAGAGGTGAAAGTAGTGGCGTGAAGAATGGTGGTGGTGATAGCAGTGAAGCAAAAAATGGAGGAGGCGAAGGATAATTATCAGTCGCCATTTTTCTTTTGCTTTTATGTTGTGAGAATTTGTTGTCGGCTAGGATTTGGGTGTGTTTTTGTGCAAGTAAGATCGGGTTTTTACCCGATTGTTCCACTTCTTTTTATGTATTTGGGCTGGGCCCTAATTTACTTTCTTTCAAAAAAAAAAAAAATTGTAAACAAAGTATTGCACGTTGTACTTATTATCCCATAATTAAACGTCTAAATACATATATTTTCTTTTCCAATACAACATAATCAAACTGAATATATAGTAAATGTGGTTTGAAATAAAGTAATGGTTGGACTTATTAAACTATAACAGAAAAGATGTTAGTATTTGCTTGTGCTTCGGCTCAAAAGTAAACAATACCTTGACAAGTATATAAGTAAAACATTGCATATGGACAAGTTTTACAAATGGACAAACGAAAACAACGTACACAAACTTGGTACAATATCCCACGCGTAAATATTTATACACATTCACACCAATATATACATGAGCATATGCTACCAACACATGATTAAACAGAAGTTGAGCCATGGAACTAGCAGAATTACAAATTTATTAAGTCTGGAGACCAACAAGACATGAAATTTAGATATACATCACTTTCTCAAATAAATGCATAAACATCAAAAGCTGCGAATTTTATATATATATATATATATATATATATATATATATATATATATATCTATGTATGTATGTACGTACGTACGTACGTACGTATACATACATATATATATATATATATATACATATATACATACATCTATATATATACTGTTAACTCCCTTCTGTAAGAGACTTAAGGAAAATGTAGCGACCTAGCCAATTCAAGAACCTAGCGACTTAAAAAAGGCTGTGACTTAAAGATGGCTCGACCTAAAAAGGAGAACGACCTAAAAATGCTTCGCGACCTAAAGGAGGCCGCGACCTATGAAGCCTCGCGACCTAACAGGAAGGCTGCGACTCAGAAGATGTTTCGACCTATCAAGCTTCGCGACCTAAGAGTGAATGAGACCTAAAGACGGTCTCGACTTATAGAACTCTGCGACCTAACGGCATGATTGGCTTAGCGACCTAAAGCTTTCACGACCTAAAGGAGTGCTTCGACCTAAGGAAGGTCGCGACCTAAGGGATTCAGCGACCTAAGATCAGCTATGGCTACAGGAAAGTACTCGCGACCTAGGGTAGGTCGCTAACGACCTAAATGCCAGAGTAAAAAAGTTGACTATGCTGTGCCACAGGGGGATAGGTCGCTCACGACCTAGGACTTGTGCAAATCAGCATGCGTGTTCTTGTGGAAGGAGGGGCCAATGCTCTTCAGGTCGACTACAACCTACGACCTCACTTAGGTCGGTCACGACCTACGACCTAACTTAGGTCGGTCACGACCTACAACCTTACTCCGAAAAATGCCTATAAATATGACCCTAACTCCAACTAGTAAAGGACTTTTGGGGTTGATTTCCTTCAAACATTACTCTGCTGCATTCCAAACTAATCCAATCCAACACTTGAAGCTCTCAAGATATTAAGAACGCTACAAACAACTTCAAGAAGAGATCACATACATCCAACATGGATTCGAAAACTCTCATCTCCATCGAAGTTTAAGCTACTTGTTCTAAGTATCTTGTAATTCAAAGTGTATTGTATTTGGGAAGAATTGTATCAGCTTGTAACGAGATTATTAATAAAAGTACTTAAAGTGGACGTAGGCTATACCCTAAAGCCGAACCACTATAAAATTGTTGTTGTTTACCGCTCTTCTACTATTATCTGCTTGTAATCTGTTCCCGAGTCGTCGGGTGGTGCTTTCACAATTACAACTCATACATCGGGGTGTTAGCGTTCAAATTCTAGCGTTAACATTTTTGGTGCTTTCACTGAGAATTGAACTCAGGCAAGTTATCATCATTGCTTCACAGAGGTTTGTAGAAAGAATTTCCCTGAAAACCAGAAGTCTATCCGAGATAATGGCTCTTGGAAGGAAGAGTAGATCTGTCAGATCTGGGAATATTCAAGAGGGAACCTCCGCTTCCCCTGTACCTAATCAACCCATTCCGTCTGCTGGGGTTACGAAAGCAGAGTTGGATGCTGTAATATTAGGACTGAACCAGCAGATAAACGCCCAGAATGCACAATTAGAAGCTCAGAGTGCCCAAAATGCTCTAATTCTGAATAAGTTGAATGATTTGCTCGGGGCAAATAATCAACCGGCTGGTAATGGAAGGAATTATACTGGCAACATTCATGATGCTAATGAGAGGAATGCTCCAGAAAGGGCCGCCAGTCCCTTTGAGCAAACGCTTCCTGAGGTTGGTGGATCTGGAACTCGACATGATGAGGAGTATCTTTCTGGAATGGTCCGGCAAATCATGAGAGAAAGTATGCAAAGGGTTGAAGATGAGAAAGAATGGGGTTTCGCCCCAAGTAAAACTCCATTTACTGAGAAAATCTTAAAGGCGGAGTTTCCAAGGAAGTTTGTCCCTCCAACTATCCCAGCTTACAAAGGGACAAGTGATCCGAATGAATTCTTGTATAAATATGATTGGCACATGACAGGTGCCAGGGCCTCAGACGAGATAAAGTGCCGATATTTCCCCGTATACCTTGAAGGTGTGGCTCTACTGTGGTTCACCAAGTTGCCAGTCCGATCTATTGATCAGTTTTCAGACTTGACCCGAAAGTTCAAGGAACAGTTTAGACTATATGCTTCAAAGGCCAAAGACATCATGTCATTGTCAAGTATAGAACAGAATCCTGGTGAATCTATCAGATCTTTCTTGAACCGCTTTAATATAGCGCTGGCAGAGGTGGACAATGCTGAACCGCGAATGATATTGACTTATCTGATGAGGGCTATTGATAAGTCGAGCGAATTTGGGAAATGGTTAAACATGAAGGAGCTAACCTCCCTCGAAAAGTTCTACAAAAAGGCAGACGAATTCATACGCCTGGAAAGCCGTCCTGTACCGGTGAAGGCGGTGTCAGAAAAAGCTGAAGATAACACTGTTGCACCACGCAAGATTGAATCTGTAGGGCAAAAAAGGGAAAATAACAATGGGAAGAAACAGAGTAATCTGAAGAAGCCCCGATCCTTCAAGCCATCAGAGTATACTCCTTTATCAGACACGCCGGAGCATATCTTCCTTGCCATTAAAGATTCTGTTGACCTCCCTAAACCTATCCCTTTGAGGACCGGAAAAAAGGCTATACAAAGTGGGAAGTTCTGCCGCTTCCATAATCAACCCGGTCATGAGACTGATGAGTGCCGCCAGTTGAAAAATCTGATTGAAGAATTGCTAAGAGAAAACAAGCTGCAGCAATTTGTGAAAAAGAATAGCAACAATCCTGCATCGTCAAGTCAGGGGCAACGGGCTCATGTTCATCAGCCTAGGATAGGTGAGAAAGCTACGGGGCATGAATCTGGAAGGCCCATTATCAATGTCATTACAGGAGGGCCTCACCCAGCTGGCAAGAGCTGGGGAGAGATGGAGAGATATGCCAGAGCTTTGAAATATGTTCCAGCCGAAGAAGACGTCTTTGTTTTAGAAGACACTACGCCCCTGAAACAACAGAAAACTTTCAGTGATGATATTATTTTCAGAGCCAGAGATTCCTCAGGTATCGAAGCTCCTACCCTAGATCCCTTGGTCATCTCTGCTGGTATTGGACCGTCCATTGTCAGAAGAGTTCTCATTGACTGCGGAGCATCATGTAATATCCTCTTCAAGAAGACATTCGACCAAATGAAAATCCCTATGGTCGATGTACAAGCCTCATCGCAGAAGATCGCTGGCTTCAATGGGGAGCCAAAGCAACCAATAGGAACCATCGATCTGCTAGTAGAACTTGGGGAAGGAGAAAGGAAAGTGGTCCGCAAGAAAACATTTGTGATTGTCGATGAATTTTCTGCTTATAATGCTTTCCTTGGCCGTCCAACGCTCGCAGCATTCAAAGCTATTCTAGCCCCGTGGTGCCTCACTATTAAATTCCCTACAGACAATGGAGTAGGGGTTATAAAAGGGGATCAAAATGCTGCGCGAGAGTGCCATTTGACAGAGTTGCGAGAGTCAAGAAAGAGGGAAATGGGAAAGGATGCGGCCACTCCGGTCCGCATCAAAGAGCCAGCCTTGTAGCAATTACGGGGCGGACCCTGCACTGGCGAGCATAGCGGGGCACGGAAAGAGATGGATCCCAGAAAAGCCAGTACAGGGGAGAATAGAGTAGTGCCGGTTGAAATGACGATACCGGTACCTGTTGACCCGAAGGACCCAAATAAGGTGTTGAATGTGGGTTCACAACTTAATATGTCAATTCAGAATAACTTGATATCATTCCTGAAAGCAAATCTGGATGTCTTCGCTTGGACTCATGCTGATATGTGTGGAATATCTCCAGAAGTTGCAGTACACGCTCTGAATATTGACCCAAAGTTTACACCAGTAAAACAGAAAAGAAGAACCCAAGGTCCAGGAAGGTCAGCAGCATTAAAAGAAGAAATTGATCGACTCTTGGAAAATAACTTCATCAGAGAATCTACATATCCGAACTGGGTTTCAAATCCTGTGTTGGTTAAGAAAGCTAATGGAAAATGGAGAGTGTGCATCGATTTTTCAGATCTGAACAAGGCCTGCCCCAAAGATTGCTTTCCTTTACCCAGGATCGATCAACTGGTAGATGGAACAGCGGGACATGAATTGTTATCTTTCATGGATGCCTACTCCGGATATAACCAGATCATGATGTATGAACCGGATCAGGAGGACACGAGCTTTATCACCGATGTTGGTCTTTATTGCTACAGAGTTATGCCCTTCGGTTTGAAGAATGCAGGGGCAACCTACCAAAGACTTGTTAATGCTATGTTCAAACCGCAATTGGGCAAAACTATGGAAGTCTACGTTGATGACATGTTAGTAAAGTCTAAGAAAGCAGCGGATCACATTGAACACTTGGCAGAAATGTTCGCAGTCCTCCGGAAATACAGAATGAAGCTTAACCCTCTGAAATGCACGTTTGGGGTCGAGTCCGGAAAATTCTTAGGGTTTATCGTCAGCGCTAGGGGCATTGAGGCTAGTCCAGCTCAAATTACTGCCTTGAAAGAAGTCAAAGCTCCTAGAACAAAGAAGGAATTGCAAAGTCTCAATGGAAAAGTTGCCGCCTTAAGTCGGTTCATTTCCAAAGCCACAGATAAATGTATCCCATTCTTTGACGCCCTAAAGAAAGGAAAGAAAAACTTCAATTGGACTCCCGAATGCCAAAAAGCCTTTGATGAGTTGATTCGCCAAATGGAGACGCCTCCAATACTTTCTAGGCCTGGCGATGGCGAGGATCTTCTTATATACTTGGCAGTATCATCACACGCTTTAAGTGCAGCGCTGATACGGGAAGACAAAAGGATTCAACATCCAGCTTACTATATCAGCAAAAGACTCACTGGAGCAGAGATGAATTACTCTAAGTTGGAAAAACTCGCCTATTGCTTACTAATTGCGTCTAGGAAGTTGAGGCAATATTTTCAAGCTCATCCTATCAGAGTCCTCACTGATCAACCTTTAAAGCAAGTCCTGTTTCGCCCTGAAACTTCGGGTCGTCTTCTAAAGTGGAATATTGAACTCAGTCAGTATGACATCACTTATCATCCCCGGAAAGCGGTCAATGGACAAGCTTTAGCAGATTTCATTGCAGAGTTTACAGATAAAGGAAACAGTGAGGAAGAAACGTTCGACAATTCCCCTATCCAGTGGAGGTTATATGTCGATGGTGCAAGAAATGATTACTGTTCTGGAGCCGGAGTCGTACTTGAGACTCCTGAAGGTCGGTCATTATGCTATGCACTAAGATTGGAATTTCCTTCAACAAACAATGAAGCCGAATATGAAGCTCTTATCGCAGGACTGAAAATCGCTAAAGAACTAAACATACGAGCATTACAGATCTTTAGCGATTCTCAGCTCATTGTATGTCAAGTTAAGAAGGAATTTCAAACGAAAGGGGGAAACCTGCCCGCTTACTTGTCGAAGGCTTGGGAACTTCTGTGTGAGCTCGATCACTATTCAATAAGCCACATTCCTCGGGAAGAGAATATGAAGGCAGATTCCCTCGCAAAGTATTCAAGTTTTGGTGAAGCTCAACTATTGGGATTGGTCCCTGTAGAAGTCCTTTCAGCACCAAGTATAGACGAGATGGATATTGACTGGATTATGAATGTATCTCAAGAACAAGAGTCATGGATGACTCCAATACTGGACTATCTACTCAGAGGTTCTCTGCCAGAAAATTCGATAGAAAGACGAAAGCTACTAAGGAAAGCCTCTCGCTATGTAATTCAGGATGGCCGATTATACAGACGGGGATTCTCAATGCCATTGCTTCGATGTGTATCCCGGGAAGAGTCCAAAACAATCCTAGCTGAGGTGCATGGAGGAGAATGTGGTGATCATTCAGGTGGTCAAACATTAGCAAAGAAAATTCTCCGATACGGATATTTTTGGCCAGAAATTAATCATGATGCTGCAAGCTATTCCCGAAAGTGTGACAAATGCCAAAGATTTGCCAAAATTCCTAGAGCACCTTCAACTGAACTCACACAAATGGTCAGTCCATGGCCATTTGCAATTTGGGGAATGGATCTCATTGGGCCGCTACCGACTGCCAAATCAGGGATTAGATATGCTATTGTTGCAGTTGATTATTTTACGAAATGGGCTGAAGCTGAACCATTGGCTACTATCACCTCTAAGAAGATGATAAGTTTCGTGACCAAGAATATCATTTGCAGGTATGGTGTGCCTCAGAAAATAATCACAGACAATGGTACTCAGTTTGAAAACGAGGAATTCCAAGATTTTTGCAGGCGATTCAAAATCCAGAAAAGCTTTTCAGCAGTTGCTCATCCGCAGGCAAACGGGCAAGTGGAAGCAGTAAACAAGATCATCAAATCAACCATCAAAAAGCAACTCGAAAGAGCAAAAGGTGGTTGGGTCGATAAGCTACCACTTGCACTATGGGCATACAGAACCACTCACAAAACTGCGACTAGGCACACTCCTTTCTCATTAGCATACGGGTCGGAAGCAATGATCCCGATAGAAACAGAGGTTCCTTCACACAGAAGGATCCATTTCAACCAAGCAGAAAATGAAAGGCTACAGCTTGAAGCACTAGATTTCCTTGATGAAAAAAGAGATGAGGCCAATCTCAGAATTGCAGCTCATCAGCAAAGAATAGCCAGACATTTTAATTCCAAAGTTCGCCAACGAAGCTTTGAGATTGGAGACCTAGTCCTGAAGAGAATTATGACAGCGACAGGTGTGTTTGGGCCAAATTGGGAAGGACCGTATGTAATAGGTCAGAAGCTTCTTGACGGCACATTCAAACTTACCACTGTTGATGGAGATCAAATTCCAAGGGCATGGAACAGCAACCATTTGCGTCCATACTTTACTTGAAAATTTTGTTGAAACATTGTAAAAAGAATTATGAATGTATGATTCTTGTAATTGAAAGCAATTGTAAAACTGATGCAAGCAAATAATGAAAGAATATAAAGTGGATGTAGGCCCAATTTCATGGCCGAACCACTATAAATCTTGTGTTCCTTATTATTATTACATGTTTGCTTTATTCTCGATATAAAAGGTACATAGAATGTATTGCTGAAATGTCGATTTGAATTTTTGCAGACAATGGAAGTGAAACTTGCACATAAAAAGACCAAGTGATTCTCGCCAAATTTCAAGTCACAAGAGCCCCGAATTCAAATCCTAGATAGGAAGTACTTCAATTGAACAGCCTATGATTTCGACAGAAATGGGTCTTTGCTAATAAATTGAGATCGTTTGAACAAACAAACATCCAATTAAAAAGCTAGTGCTCGTTCTCACGAAATTGCCTGACAATGAAGCACACTTCCTTGGATTAAACAAGTTACTTGTAAAAAAAAAAAAAAAAAGGGGAGGCAGAGGATCATTGAAAAGGCATGAGCAAGTGAACAGAGGAACAGCCAAAGCTATCATCGGCAGCACAAGTCCTCTTCGGAGGCACGACTCTTCGGAGGATAAAGACCTCTAATGGGTCATACGCCACAAAAAAGAAAGTTCTCTACTCAACAAAAAAGATTGGAGGAGTCATGACCCTCCAACCATGAGAGAGTAACTTCCAGGCGATGAAAACCCTCTCTGAGGCACATTTCACCAGGAGTTGAAGTGTTATGACCGCTCTTCGGAATTTCACTTCACCAGAGTTGAAATGCAAACAAAATAAAAGCCCTCTTCGGAGGCCCATTTCACCAGGAGTTGAAGTGTTATGACCGCTCTTCGGAATTTCACTTCACCAGAGTTGAAATGCAAACAAAATAAAAGCCCTCTTCGGAGGCCCATTTCACCAGGAGTTGAAGTGTCATGACCGCCCTTCGGGATTTCACTTCACCAAAGTTGAAATGCAAACAAAATAAAAGCCCTCTTCGGAGGCCCATTTCACCAGGAGTTGAAGTGTAACAACCGCTCTTCGGAATTTCACTTCACCAAAGTTGAAATGCAAAACAAGATAAAGACCTTCCTGGAAGCCCATGTTTCACCGAGGTTGAAATAAAACTTCCAAGTGTCGAAACGTGAAAAGGCTTTCCTCGAAGGCACAACTCTTTGGAGGTACACGTTTCACCAAGATTGAAATAAAACTTCCAAGTGTTGAAACGTGAGAAATCCCTCCTTAGAGGTACAACCCCCTCCCGGGGACACAATTAAAAAGAAAGACCTCTTCAGAAGCCCACGTTTCACCGAGATTGAAATAAAACTTCCAAGTGTTGAAATGTGAAAAAATCTCTCCTCAGAGGCACAAATTTTTATTAAAAAAGAAGAAAGAGAAAAATCCTCATCAAGAGCGTACTTGATGACTTTACCTATTCTAAAAAAAAAGAAGGGGGAAGAAAGTTAAAGTACATTCAGAGGTCCGCTTTACCACATAGAAGAATTCACTTGGCAAAATATATACATACGCAAAAGGAAAAAGTGATTTCTTCGAAGGACAAAGCGTAGAAACTTATATGAAGGAAGTTGCACTCTACGAAAATTCTCTTCGAGAATGAAGTAATTATTCTTTAGAAAACGAGAGTGCAAGTCCCCTCAAAGTATACGATATTGCAGTAAGCTCATGGTATAGGGGCAACATGGTATAGTTACATACAAAGCGGTATAACTATGTCGGTAAAGTACGCTCAAACAACATACCACAAGCTCACCGCAACATCGTATAAATAAACTTGTGCAAAAATGAATAATAAATGCATTCTCAAATTCAAACAAAAGTCTGTACAAATAAAGAATCATTTTATTCAATTGCAGATATTGCAGATACAGGTTTCAAAATAAAAAGCAGGGGCCGGTGCCTGCACAACATCCGACCATTACACAAAAAAGGAATCAAAAAGCTCAACTCTTCATTTCTTCTTGCCGCCTTTAGACCCTTTACCCGGCCGAGTGGTTAGCTTTTCAGGTCTTTCAGGTTGGTCTGAAGGCATAAGGGAAGAAGGGGAGGGAGGTGCAACTGGTGCAATTTCCGGTTCCTCTTCAGTGGTGATAATTTTCTTCCCCCTCCTCTTCGATGTCCCATGCTTCTTTCTTTTCTTCGAAGAAGACTCACTCCCCGGAGTAACGAGAGCGGACAAAACTACGTCGTCAGAAGGAGTCCGCTCCGGAGAGATCTCGCCTCCTTCGAGTCCCTCATCTTTTTGCTCCTGCGAAGCAATAGGGTCATCCAAACCATGAAGAGCCTCAATTTTCTCCTCTTGTGACCCAGGTTGTGAAGCAGAAGGAGGAGACACCTGAAGAGATGGAGGAGGAATAACCAGAGAAGGCGAAGTCTGCACGGCACTTGTTGTTTCAACTGCAGAAGAAGAAAAATTGAAAATGTTAGTATCTTCCCGAAAGAAGGGAGATATGGGTTCATCGAGATTCAAGAGGTAATCGAGAAGCTCATCAAATTTTTGAGGAATAAGCAGGTAATCCACCTGAATCGGACCAATGTCGAAATTACCTGAAGATGTTGGCTTCGTCAGTTCAATCTCATAATTCTGAGCCCCAATGTCCTCCAAAGCCTCTTCATCAGTAGGGGTAATTACCCCGGTTCTTGTAGGAGGCGGCGAATGAGCACTAGAGCCTGTAATGTCCACCTCGGGAGAAACTAGAGGACGTTCAGAGGTAGTAGGCGGTACTTCTTTTTCAGAACGCTCCTCTTCCGCCATACCGGCCCGCGCTCTGGCAAGCTGCTCCTTTCCCTTGGCAAGAGCGGCACGGGCTTCATCATCAAGATAATGCTCTTCAAGGGCTGACTCAGCATATCCAGCACCTTTACCACCGAGCATATCAAGTGCTGCCTCCCAAACTTCAGCCAGTGTGATTTCATACTTGGAGCCTAGAAAGGCAAGGCTGCCACGTCCCAAAATGCTGTGCAGATAAAAATCGAATAATGTGGAGCTAATGTCAGCTTTGGTTGCTTGATGAGCCTCTTCGGCTGCAAGTTTACCAGCAACAGCCTCGTCGCGCTCCTTTTCGGCCATAGCAAGTCGAGTTTTTAACAACTCTATCTCCAAGCTTTGAGAGCCGGTCTGTTCTCGCAGTTGTACAGTTTCAGCACGATATTCTTCTATGACCTTTTCCTTGTATGCAAGCTTATCTTCGACTGCTCTTTGACTGGCATGCGCATCTCGTACTTGTTGCTGAAGCATGCTCTCCTTTTGTGAATGAAAAGTAGATGAAGTAGCTAATTCTTCCTTAAGTTTTTCTACTTCCGCTTCCAGCTTTTCATTGTAGGAAGCAATACTTCTCATTTCGGCGTCATGCTGTTCGAGAGTCTTCTGCCACTCAGCCTTATCATTCTCCATTGTTAGCATGGCCTCGAGATTGGCTCGGTTAACCCTCTGAAGTTCGTCGACGAGTTTTTGCCAGTTCGACATTCTTTCGATATCGGTCCTGACAGTATCAAGATTTCGCAGCATAGCCGGTTTGTCGAGAGGAACCAAGTCGAGATCAAATCGAACCCCTCTCAGGCACCACTGAGGAAATCGACTTTGAAGAGTGGGAGGACCTTGCCCGACTTGGTATGCGGGCCGGTTGATGATTGCTTGAATGTTGGAGCGAACGGGAGCAGGAGATTGAGCAGGGACATGTTCAGAAGCTGAAGGAGTTGTTTCTTCAGTAAGTCTAGCCCGCTTGCTAGAAGAATCGTCTATGTGACTCTTTCCTCTCTCATCATGAGCTTTTCTCTTTTGGGTATCATCATCTCTGTGGGGAAGATCATGTCTTTCTTGTTCCCTTCGGCGACGTTCTTCATATGCTCGTCTCTCGTCGGCTTTCCTGATGGCCCTCTCTTCATCCGACTCTCTGTAAGAAGGAAGGTAACGCCTGTAATCATACTGGCTACGCCTCCCGTAGCGCTGGAAATCATCATAGTACGAGCCGCTGCGCCCCATAGGAGAATCTGGAATTAAAATAATAAGCTTTAGAAATCTTTAAAGTACAAGAAGATAAGTGCATAGAAGTGATGAGAAATCCAAAGTGTCGTGTAACGTGTAAACTACGCGCATCGAGTTACAAACCACTCTGTGGAATAGAGGTAGTGATAACTTGAGTAGGAGGAGTTGACATCTGTTGAAAAGAAGATGTCGCCTCGATTATAGAAGAGACAGTTTTAGAAACATCATCTTTGAAAAGTTCTTGAGATGTCACAATTAAATCGCTCAACCCCTCAAAAACATCATCGCCATCTTGTTTTTTGGAGCTTGCTTTCTTAACTCCTTCACTAGTAGATTGAGGGGGTTCTTCCTCTTCAGTAACTGGGGCAAGTACAGACTTGTCAGATGGCCCCGCAACATCTTTCGGAATTGAACACTTAACTAGTGAAGTTTCTATAGAGGTTCCTCCCTGCAAGTGCTCTTTAGTGGAGACTGGGGCATCAGGAGTGCTCGTCGGAGAATCAGGAACCTCCGTTGGAACTTCATGTATTTGAGTGGAACGAGAAGGATGTAGAAGCTCAAACTGATGAAGAAGTTCTTCTGTCAATAGAAATTTTGCGCTTCTTTCTTCAGCAGCCACAGTGCTTAGCCTTTCAAAAACTGACTTATGGCTGGAATCTCTAGAAGGAGGAAGTGCTGGAAAAATAAGGAATGGAATCAGCATCTAGCAATACGAACCAGGTAAAACTTAGAATAAAATTAAAGAGAAAAAAGATCTCACTTCCTACTCTCCAGTCTGCGTAAAATTCTGCGGGGCAACGAATGTAGAAGTATTGATTCAGGAATCCATGTGCACTCTCCGGCAAATCCAAAATAAGTTTGCGGTTCCGCGCACCCCTTACAAGTACAATTGAAGGATGGTCCTTGTTCTTCGCAAAAGTGCACAAGTAACAGATTTCCTCAAAACTCAGAAGACGATCAAGAGTCCTCCTGAACAGAACACACAATCCCATCAAAATAGCATAGCCATTGGGGTGCAGCTGAAAAGGAGAGATCGTCAGTCGAAGTAGGATTTGCCGGAGAAATTCATTAAAAGGAGGAATTGCTCCACTCAAGCACATTTGTCGATTAATGGCAACAAAACCGTAAGGTGGTCTATCAGCAGAGGTATTTGGTCCAGGGAGTAGAACTTCTGCCTCGGCAATGCCAAATTGAACGCATAATTGATTAAGCGCCCGCTGTTTCAAAAGGGTAGGAGTTCTTTCCGGAGGATTCTCTAGTGGAATAGCAATCGGGAAAACCCCTTCAGCATGTTCTATCATCTCTTCTTGTTGAGACATCATTCTACATAAGCGACTGGATGTTCAGATGAGAAGGTGCACGTTTCCTAAAAAGTGTGAAGTGTTGTGCAGAACTTTAAAAAAAAAAAAGGAAAGCAAACATAACTGAAGTTAAACTAGTTGACAATTAGTCGACTATGAGATTTCAGGACTTGTTAATATAAAGCTCAAGTGAAGTGTTAATGCGAACGAATCAACTTTAACTGGATATTTTAGTTTTGCTTTAACACTTCACTTGAATTCATTGGTTCACAGCATTTCATTCACACAATTCATTTAAGTTGATTATTCTTTATCGACTAATCTGTCATTCGATGTGGGCGGTCAGTGACAGTATATTCGTCCCATTTCTCTGCAAATGTTATGTTTAAACAGGTTGTTAGATTAAAAGTTAGAGCAATCTGCAAAGGAATGTAATGAATTTCAAACAATTCAAGTCCAAGCAGTTCAATCAAATTCTCTCAAATTTTTTACAAGTCATAGATCATCCAAACTGTCCCCCGCGACTTAGTATAGGTCAAGGCTATATTAGGTCGCCCTGTGCAAGTTCAAGAGGTTCAAAACAATGCAGATTTGTTCAAGTCCTAGCTCGGCCGCGACCTAGAGCCTATGGCGCAAAAGAGTTAGGTCGTTGACATGTTAAGTCCCTCTGCAGTCATTCAGGGATTTAGGTCAACAAGTTCTTAAGTCGCACCTTGGTTCAGATTAAGATGGTCCAGATTTGTTTTAAGTATAAGGTCAGCCGCGACCTAAGATTTCAATCATCATTAAACTTAGGTCGTTACTTTCTTAGGTCGTTCT
Organism: Allium cepa; assembly: GCA_030765085.1. Lineage (NCBI taxonomy): Eukaryota > Viridiplantae > Streptophyta > Magnoliopsida > Asparagales > Amaryllidaceae > Allium > Allium cepa. The sequence goes on along the minus strand of CM060937.1, from coordinate 689,001,487 downwards.
GAGGTCGCTCTGCTTTAAGTTTTATCTCATTCAAGAGAGAGTTAGATCGCTAGTATTAGGTCGCATGGTTCACATTCAAACAGACACCCCTAAGGTCGATTCTCCACTCACACGCTGCCATATCATCTCCACCATTAACCCGTTAACCCATTAGAGCCTTCCTCATCTCTTCCAAAGTTACAAACCAGCTAATTCGAATCACTGTAATTTACCATCTTCCTCCCACATCATCACAAATGACTCGAAAAAACCAACTCGAATTGCCTCAAAACCACCATACATCGGATGTATTGCTATATTCACAAGAATCACCACGATAACTCAATCAAAAGGTTAATCGAGTCGCGACTTATGGAAAAAAGCAGCATACGAAAATGTATTAAGAATCACAAGTGGAATATTCGCGGTTTGATGATGGATGTAGTTGAATGTTGATAGAATTCACTTACGCAATCTTATGATGGAAAAGTCTAAGGATTGAGCTGATTGGAATCGTCCTCGAGAAGTTCAAAAGCTTGTTAATGGCAGAATGGATGCTGAAGAAGATGAAGAAGGGAGGGAGCGACCTACGGTATTTATATTCTGGGGCAGTAGAACGCGAACCGACACTACGCGACCTAACTTTCTCCTTAGGTCGTTTGTGACCTAACAATTCTTCAGAACGCGAGTTAAGAAGGTCGAAGCACACGACCTATGGCTAAGTCATATACTTCGAGGGGCAAATGTTAACTCCCTTCTGTAAGAGACTTAAGGAAAATGTAGCGACCTAGCCAATTCAAGAACCTAGCGACTTAAAAAAGGCTGCGACTTAAAGATGGCTCGACCTAAAAAGGAGAACGACCTAAAAATGCTTCGCGACCTAAAGGAGGCCGCGACCTATGAAGCCTCGCGACCTAACAGGAAGGCTGCGACTCAGAAGATGTTTCGACCTATCAAGCTTCGCGACCTAAGAGTGAATGAGACCTAAAGATGGTCTCGACTTATAGAACTCTGCGACCTAACGGCATGATTGGCTTAGCGACCTAAAGCTTTCACGACCTAAAGGAGTGCTTCGACCTAAGGAAGGTCGCGACCTAAGGGATTCAGCGACCTAAGATCAGCTATGGCTACAGGAAAGTACTCGCGACCTAGGGTAGGTCGCTAACGACCTAAATGCCAGAGTAAAAAAGTTGACTATGCTGTGCCACAGGGGGATAGGTCGCTCACGACCAGGACTTGTGCAAATCAGCATGCGTGTTCTTGTGGAAGGAGGGGCCAATGCTCTTCAGGTCGACTACAACCTACGACCTCACTTAGGTCGGTCACGACCTACGACCTAACTTAGGTCGGTCACGACCTACAACCTTACTCCGAAAAATGCCTATAAATATGACCCTAACTCCAACTAGTAAAGGACTTTTGGGGTTGATTTCCTTCAAACACCGTTACTCTGCTGCATTCCAAACTAATCCAATCCAACACTTGAAGCTCTCAAGATATTAAGAACGCTACAAACAACTTCAAGAAGAGATCACATACATCCAACATGGATTCGAAAACTCTCATCTCCATCGAAGTTTAAGCTACTTGTTCTAAGTATCTTGTAATTCAAAGTGTATTGTATTTGGGAAGAATTGTATCAGCTTGTAACGAGATTATTAATAAAAGTACTTAAAGTGGACGTAGGCTATACCCTAAAGCCGAACCACTATAAAATTGTTGTTGTTTACCGCTCTTCTTCTATTATCTGCTTGTAATCTGTTCCCGAGTCGTCGGGTGGTGCTTTCACAATTACAACTCATACATCGGGGTGTTAGCGTTCAAATTCTAGCGTTAACATATACATACATACATATATGTATGTATGTATTGGCACACACGCTATCAATATACAAACAACACACACTAAGATAAACTTGCGCACACTAATCAAGCAAGCACCAAAGTATGCATATGACCTGGATTGATGGGAGGTCACCTAAACCAGTCGAGCATAAAGCCCCCATCACGCTAATGACAGTCAATGATAAACTATAAGTTATAAATTGACCAACTGTAGACACTAAGTGCAGTAATAAAACTTACTTATCAACACATATATGTTAATCAAACATATCTACATGAGTTCTCTTGATTAGCGTAGATTTGTGAGAAGAATTCTCACCTCAAAGTTGCATTTCTGCTTTTGCTCCTGCCTTCACGAACGCACGTAACATACCCACACCGCAATACGCGGGATTCACATCATAAAATTATATAAGTATATAGAGAAACATCTTTGAATTTGAGAAATTTAGGAGATTTATTGAATTTTTATTCAAATTTTCAAAATGAAGAGGGGTATGTGTGTTTTCAGGCTTCAGAGGAAGATATCTTGAAGAGGAGAGATATGTGAATTTTTAGACAGGAGAGAAATGTGGAAAAATATAATTGGGCTTGGGCCTAACAAATTGAAGAATAAGTAGATACCCATATATATTTTTCTCCTTTTTCTATACCAACTAAATTTCTATTTAATTAAAAAAACAACACATTAAATTCCCCTATTTCTTCGATCAACAATTTATTTCAATTACATTTCCTACATAAACATTATTTTTACATTTTTGACCAATTTAAGTTTAAATATTACATTTTCATAATTTAAATCATTTCAGTAGATATATTGACAAGATAGCTTATCAACACCCCAAATTTATGTCGAAATTGAAAATATGCTTTCGAATCCTCCTTTCGAATAAGCGGATTTGCTTGAACTTCTCAGATGAGTAAGTATGATTACGTACTAGTCTTTGAGACCTTTCGACATAGTCAAAAGGATAGGCTTCCTTCTGTTAGAACCTTTTGAATGAGTTGACTATGGACTATGTCGAGTCCACCTTTCGACATGGACCAAGAAGTTTGGGTTAAGATGCAAGTAGTTTCTGAAAATAATAGTGCTAGAATGGTTTCGACCTAGTCAAAAGGGGCAACATTTGTAATCTATTAGATTTGAGCTTTGGCTTCTAATAAATTTGAGAACTAAGGGTTTCGACACAATTGAAATGGTGACCGTTCGATTAGTTTAACTGCAGACATGCATAGTCATTCCACGTAAAGAAATCTGAGCTATTAAGTAAAATTCTATTAAAATTATCTTCTTTTTACTGAACTTTGTTGTACAAAGTGGTCAAATCCCCAATTTGAGTTGAGAATTAGGGTTTTCAAGTTTAGGAGAGATACAAGTAAGAAGTAGAACAAATCAGATCCACTTTAACTGACCCCTAGAGTCATATTTATAGGTGCGGGTTTGGACCTTTTGACCCCAAGCCGTCAACATGGTCGAAAGGTCTATCCATATGCTTTTGTCAATATCCATTAAGCTATTCCTTTTGATCTAGTCGGAAGGGTTTTAATCATCCTTATGTTGCGGCTTGAGGTTGGGCCTCTTTCTTTTGTTTTGTTCTCCTTCGGCCTTATCGAGAGGGGGTTGCTCGATATCCTTTCGACCTTGTCGAAAGACCTGTTGTTTTGCTTTTTAACTTGAATGTTGATATGCTTCTTGGTTGACTTAGATGCTTGCCTTCGACGTAGTCGAAACCAGTCTTCCTTTTGCCTTGATTAATTCGGAACCCTGTGTTCTTATGGTACTTGGTTTTTAGCTCTTCCTTCAAGGGTGAGAGTGGCTTTAACCATTTCAGAAGGCTATGTATGTTTTCGATAGGGCTAATTTAGCAGAAGACTTTTCATATGTGCATACAATGAGATGAAACCAAACGTCTTGTGGGGTTTAGGGTATGTGGAGAAGCATATTGCGTATGGATTTTGAAAGGCCGCCTCCAACAATATCAAAGCTCCTTGTTGATGCAGTTAAAACGTTCTTTTGACCTTATGGAAAGGCATTACTGGTGTGTTTTCACCTCCTTGTTGGAAACTATGATTAACTAGTCCATCTTGATGCTTCTTGATCTTTACCAATGCTCTTGTATTCCTTTCATGCTTTTATTCCTGAGAATATATTATGGTTAACATTTATCCCCCATTGTATGAAAGAAGCTTTTGTTTTTTAAGGAAAAAACTCTAAGGAGCTTCTCTCTTTGTTTCCTACGAAATGGATAAATACCTCCATTAAAATTGCAAGCTCGTTAGGAGATCTTAAAGAGTGATCTTAATTTTATAGAGTTAATGTTCAAGATGTGGTCTGTTAATATTTTGGATAAAATATTCTGAGATACTAAGAATATGGAATAATATCACCTGATCGCGGACAACAATTCAATCAAATGAACTTTAGGAAAAAGTCAGCTGCATTCTCTAGCTAGGAACTCCTTCCTTGAGTCAAACTTCTCTCAACACCATTGGTTAATAATTCTTAATTTGTGAGATAGTAATAAAAAAATTAGTACCTATTTCATTTGGCGATATGAATATTTTGCATTGAAACTGAATTTCAAAAAATTCACAAACCACCATAAAATTCAACATTAAATTCATCTAAGTAAGGAGTCCAATGGGGGGCTTAATCAAAAATATGAAATTCAGGAATTACCAATAAAATTAACAATGAGGTTAAAAATTCATAAAATCCGAAATCTAATAAGTGCTCATCCAAAATCCAATGAGGAAATCATATGCATGTAATTCATAAATCATCATTTAAATCCTCAATGAAACGTTTGTTCTCACTAAACAAAAAATCCAATAAGTGCTCATTAAAAATTTTAACTTGGGAATCAGAAATAAAAAAACTCACAAATCTTCCCGAAAATGAATAAAGAAATTCAAGATTCATAAAATCGAGGATCTAAAGATCCAATAAAGAAATCGAGAATATGAAAACCATAAATTCTTGTCAAAATGCTTAAGGAGGTGTAAGGTCCATCAAATAAAAAACCGGCAGGAAATCATCAAAATTCCAACAAGGAAATGAGGAACACAAAAGTCAGAAATAATTATGAAAACCTGCAAGGAAATTCAAAATTCCATATGTCTAAAATCAAATAAAAGACCATCATAGAACCATCGAGGAATTCAGGAATACAAAATTCAACGATCATCATAAAGATCCAAAAGGAAATTTGGAATTCACTAAAATAGAAATCTCATAATGGATTATCAAAAACTCAATAAAGAAGTCGGAAATTCGCAAATTATCATAAGAATCAACAGGTAATTCAGAATCCATCAAGTTGAAAGCTCGGCAAAAGATTACCGAAAATTCAAATAAGGAAGCTAGGAATGTAAAATTAATCAATCACCACAAAAATCAAGAAAAAATCTAAATTTCATTAAATTAGGAAATTGTTATAAAAAGGGAGCTTAAAAATCCAAGAATACCAAAAATGTGATTCGAAACCAATGGAAAATCCAAAAATCAATGGCAAATCCAAAAATCGTCATGTAAACTCAATAAAGGGAATCAAGAAATCATTTACCCATGAAACAAGTGGTCAATAGGAAATCATCATGAAAAATTAATAGGGAATCGTATCATGCAAAATTCATGAATCATCAAAGAAGTCAATAGGGAAATTGAAAATTTTTTAAACCAATAGATCGGCAAAATATTACATAATGTTTTAATAAAGAAATTATGAATGAAAGATCAGCAAATCAGGGCAAAAATCAATGGGAAATCCATAAATTATCATGGAAACTCCATAAAGGAGTTAAGAAATTAATAACTCATAAGTCAAATGATTGATGGGAAATTATAAAGAATATCCATGTATGAAAAAGTCACAAATCATCTTAAAAGTTAACAAAATAATTGAGAAACCTTGAAACCAATAATTCAATATGATGCCTTTATAGAAATTCCCCAATGATTATCATGAAGTCAAGGAAATCAATAAATCATCATAAATGAAATATTCACAAAAAGGGATTGAATATTCATAAAATCAGTAATCTAACCAAAAACCTGCCAGGATTCAAACGGACAAATAGTTTACTAGAAATTCATTCAATATCAAACTTAGAAATCTGTCTAGCATAATAAATTTAGTAAGTCTAAGCAACAAATCCCTAAACCTACATGTTAGTATAGTTCATGATATATTAGAGTTGGGTCGCATCTGCAAAGCCTTGTGATTAATTGGAATATTAGTTCCTCATATACTCGTGGAGTTTCTCTTGTTCTAAGGGATCACCTAATTTCCAGGGACCCAGTTGTGGTTTATTCAATATGCCCTTAGAGTTGAGTCTCTATTATCATTCGTGGTAACTTGTTGCTTATTCCATTCTTTTGGCTTTGGTAGAGAGTTTTGCTTTGTCACCAAATTATGGATTCTCTTTTCCATTTTCTAATCTTGTGCCATCTTTTAGGGTTCATATTTCTTAACCCTTTTTTTCTAACAATAGATGTTTTGAGATTTGCTAATTCATATCTTGTCTCTTTTGCATATGATTTTTGGGCTCTTTGTCCGTTTCCTATTATAATGTTTGACACCTTTGTCCCATTGCCACTTTTTGTATCCCTCTTTAGGATTTCAACTTTGTCCCAGTTGATAGATAGGTTTCCTACTTTAACCCTTTGTTCTCTTGGGTTTAAACTTTTTCCTTGAGTTGTAGACATCTTCGGCTTTATTCTTTTCTTTGGAGCCCCCTCTGGTCTTGGACGTCTTAGTCTACTCTTTGATGAGCCACTCTTTGGGCATGGACATGTTAGTCTATTTTTAATTAGCCTCTCTTTAGGCTTCCCTTGTCTCAAAGGGATGTATACTCAGCTGACCTTCCTTCAAATGGTCGTTAATTGGTGCTTCCTGACCCATCCCCTAAAAGGTGGTTTTAACGTTAGGGGTTCTGTCTCTTCCTCTCAGATATGCTATGGAATAGTGTCGTAGGGTTATGTCCCTCCCACTAAGAGGTTCCACGGAATAGTCTCATGGGCTAATGTCCCTCCCTATAGGAGGTGCTACAGAATAGCATCGTAGGCTCGAATACTTGTATATGAAAATAATTTTTGGCAAATTAAAATGGAGTCTCCTTTTGATAGAAAAAATTTGGTAACTAAACCCTTCTATAATATTGATGGGTTGTTTTTTTTTTGAAAAATAATTTGGACTCATGAATCCTTTTGATGAAAGAATTTTTATCAATGTATTCTTTTGCAAGAACTTTCTTGTTGTTCTCATAATGGAGATACTAATCTCAAATAGGAGACTTGGAGGTCGTGATGCATGAACCAATAGTCTTTTAGTTGAGAATAAGATTCTCTAGTTTGAGTTCCAATTAACTTTTTATGCTTTCAAATCCTTTCTTCAAAACTATGAATAAGCTTTCTTCCGGCGTAATTTTAGTGAACTTTGAAAAAATAAAATCGATCGGATTGAAATATTTTATGTGCATTCATTGACGCTATACGATATCTTAGATAGGTTGCGTAAATTAGCTTTTGAAATAAAGAGGTGTTTGTTTTCTCCCAGGCCGTGGGGTAATTGAAAATAGCTATCTTAAGAGGATATGTTTAAGAAATTTATTTTGAAACCATTTGCTAAACAATAGAGTTGGCACATATGGACTTTCCCATAAATAGACGTTGAGTTCGGCAGCGGTTTGACATTTCTTGGAGGGAAGTCTTTGTATTGTGTCGATTGAAGTATTGATGATTGCCTTGTTTATGGCATCTGAGTCGTCTTTTCAAGTAGTTTAGATGTTTGTTGTGCTTCCTGTGTTTGTTGAATGCCTTGAACTGAATTTCGTTCTACCTATAATGGCACACAAATTTTAGTCAAAACATGTTTGGGTCTAGATTTTTTGCAAAAATGCTAAAATCCTAGCCCATTGAAGCCCGAGTTGGGTTCTAGTATCCTGCAAATAGGCAAATACAAATATATCAGAGTCCAGATAAATATCTCATAGTAGAACTGACTAAAATATGATAGTAAGTAAATATTCACCAATATAATAACAATTTCTAAACAAGTGTCTCAAAGCTGGAAAGTCTCTTCCATCTACCTAACCTGTAGGATGTTATGAGGATGGGTCAGAACTAAAGTTCTAGTGAATGGACAAATTATACACTTCTAAGCTTAATTCTACATATACTGTTTTATTTCCATTTTATATTATGTTAGGTTTATTGGGCTTATACTACTCTCGCCTCCGTGCATAAATCGTACCCACCTACTCCCAAATAGATTAAAACCTAATAATCCATACATATATTTAGCTATATACCCAATGATCCCATAGGTCCTAGGTACTACTCATACAACCTTCATATCCTCCTCGAAAAGAACTCTATCGTCCTGCTCCTCGAGCATTCTGTGACTACATCTGTAAAGCGATGCCTCGTACGGCCTACAATACAGATGTTCTATCGTCTACTATCAAAATGTAAAACTATACCGGTACTAGCCTATACTAATGCTCGGATATCCACAATGTACCACCCAGTGCATACCTTGAGGATTATGCGTAATCGTTCTTTTTACTTCCTGAATCCTGCTTAACATGGTTTACCTTGTATGGAACTTGTTCGGGGATTTTCTATATCTGTAAAGGATTGCCTTATTAGGCCTATAAAATAGATATTCTATTTGGTCTGTCTCTTTTCTAATCATGGCTATGGCCCAATGCAGTCATCCCTCAACTAATCGAATGACCTCTAAAGAGCAAAGTAGCTGTGCCCTACTGTAAACAGTCTAAACATCCAATTGGTTACGCCCCTCATCCAATGTCTCGATGGTGAAAGAATCACTGTCCTTTTGGTTTAACTCTAGTCTTTTCCTAACACGTTTCTTGGTTTGATGTTGGCTTGATATCCGCATGCGACTATCATTTTGGGTATTGCCCACTAAAACCTGCTCGCAAGTCAAGTATGGTGTCATACGAATATCCTACTCCAAACACCAACCCCTTTTGACTACCTACAATGGTCCTTCCATGCGAAAGCAGTCAAAGCATACTCTCTTGATGGAACACCTATAGACCTACCTACGGAGGATTGCTTCGCTATGCCTACCCTAGAGGGCTATCCTAGAGTACCCTCACGTCCCGTTGAAGTCTCGTACTTCCTTCTAGCCCAAAATGACTAAGTTGGACATGCTTCTTCTGTGCTGAAATTTGTGATGAACTGCTTTGTTCGGCTCTTCATCCTTTGGGCTACACCAAATGCATCTTATTATTTTATTACACCCTATGTTTAATCTTTTATTCTGCGTTTAGTTTATTTTTCTTATTCTGTTGGCTACTTATTTACCTTTATCGACATAGGCTTGTCCCAGCCTCACCTAACTATTAAGAGACCATTAGTTCCTTATGGAAAAGTTATGTTGTTTGTATGGGCCACTACTATTATCTTGCATATTAACTAAATCCAAGATCTAAGTTTATTAAAATAAGCCTCTTCGATTATTTCCGCTATATTTGCGTATTATCTTAATTTAAGTCTTAAAATAAGCCTTTCTGTTCTTTCTACTTAATAATAACCAATGTTATAATTTTACTTGAAATTGTCACTTTTATTCTTTTTTACAATCTCTATATTATAAATATAATTATAAGTGTCTCTTTTCTACTCTAGTCTGTCTTATTTTATTACGATATTGAATTCTGTTTAATTCTCTTATGTTATATGATAATCTTGGCTTGGGACTACATCGGACTGTCACAAATTTACTTATCACAATAATTGCTTTGCTTTTATTATACCACCTGCGTAGTAAATGTAGATCTAGGTACATTTATGTTAATTGCTTCTAGTCTTGTCTAATAATTAACTTGGCTTCTTCTTTACTTCCTTTAATTCTTCACTTTATTTTCTTATGTTCTATGAAGTAGTTCTATTCTATTTGGTTGATTACAAAAACAGTGCTAAAAATCAATTTCCATGTTATAATACTAAGTAATGCTACAAATAATAATTCGTAACTGCAAGATATTTCTTTATTTATTCTTTACTTTTTAGGTAGTGAAAAATACAGTAGTTTCTCTATTTTACACTAATTCTCTTTTTCTTTCTTTTATTCTTGCAATTACGTTTATCGTTATGTTTCAAATATTAAACTATGGAAATGTATCCACTTTTCTAGACCAACAAACTAATCTACCACTAATTTCCCAGTCAAGTTATTAAATTTTTACCTTTTAATTTATTTCTCCCATTTTAGCACTATTTTTTCTTTTTATTTCAGTTCCTTTACATCCAATTTCTATAATCCTAGTGTTTTTTCTATTTCAGTCTGTATTTGCAAATTCTTCTCTTTAACTAATTTATTTGCGTAAAAAGGAATAAAAAGAAGGTAATTTACATGCTACATTTCAACTTTAAAATAGATGTAAATAACTACAAATTTCTTACATTTAGGCTTATGCCTTTCTCTAACTGTCAAGCCTAATATTACTCATATTTAATTGGATAACTATCTTCTTTTCCATATAAATAATAACTAAATATAAGCTCTCTTATACAATTTATAATTTTCGATAGAACAAACTACTAAAATAAATGTTGAATATAAAAAGAGAATTTAATGATAATATATCATAAATGTGAAAGATAAATAATTTAAATCCACTCACCTAGAAAGAAAACACTACAAGTTTCAGATCTGATTTTTAACCCAATTCTATTATCCATAGCATTCCGTATTGCAACCCTATTTGGATCCACAAATTGGGATTTATATGGATTTAGAAACCTGGATCTAATTGAAGAAAAATAAAATAAATAAACTAGAGAACCAGATCTGAGAACTTTACCTCATTCGGGCGACATTATTTGAACATCTCTCTTTAGACCTATAAATCCTATCTCCAACTTGTAATTCAGAAGGCGTAAATCTAAAATAGCTAATTTTTGAAGAATTGGAGGAGAAAGAAGAGTGACCCATTTAGAAAAATAGGAGTTTCAAGGCTAGCCCTGCCTCTTTACTTATAGAGAGTTAACACAGTGTCGTCCGTCCGCTTAAAACGATGCAAATCAGGTCGTTCAAAAGGGTGCAGAATGAGCGCGCTTGATTTGTTTTTAAATATTTAAATGTTTTATTTATTATAAACCTTTAATGTTTAAACGTTTCCTATTATTTCCTATTAACTCTAATTAATTCTTTGATTTAATGCTCTTTATTATGCACGTCTATTTTGGATTTTGAACATGCCTTATTCGTTTTATTAAATGTTATTTATAAACATTAACTTTTAAATGTTATAATTATAAATGTTTGACTTTTTTTAAGGTTGCTTGTTTATTCTAATTAATCACCATCAATAGCTTGATTAATTTTCCAATATAAAACTTGTCTATTTCGATTTTCACATGTGACCAATTAGTTTAAATTAATTTTCTCCAATAGCTGATTTGATTACATCGCCTGCTAATGTTAATTAATTGCCTTTAATTACTGATATCAATTAATTTCCTTTATTATGGTAATGTTAATTACCTTTATGACGCGCGTCTATTTTAAAATACAGATGCGCGTTATCTTCAGAATTTCATACGCACATATATTTATTTATTGCAAATATATTTATGTACATTTACATGTATAATTATTTCTCGATACAAAACTCCGAACGTCAATAACTTTTTAAACTCCAAACGTCAATAACTTTTTCATACATACTCCGTTCGAGACATATTATATATATAAACTAATTGAAAAATCGGCACAAACACAATGAAATAAGTTTCAAGGCCAAATTCTGACAATTCCAAAAATTCTTATTTTCACGGTTCATAATTATTTGATTATTTAATTATATAAAAATATAGGGTGTTACACTCTCCCACCCTTTAGGAAATTTTATTCCCAAATTTCGACAAGGGTAAAATTAAGTAATTTCTCACATCAATCACAAACATTTTGTGTACGTCCAATTTTGCGACCATTCCTGTCCTTGTGCAAAATTGTTATCTAATACAAAATATATGCATGTACCTGAATTTCTATGTAGTACCTCCTATATGAATGCTTTTCTTCTTTAAAAATTTATTTTTAAAACGTGATGCACATATCCTAAATATACTTGCAACTTTTATATGAATGCAATCTTTTGAAATCTCAAAACGTTTTTCATCCAACTTTTCCCATACTCCTACTGAATAGGGGTATAGTTCAATTAATTTTCATCCAAATCCTACCACACAACTTTTAATACTCAAATTTCAGAAAAAATCTAATTTTTTGAGCTCGATTTCTTATGTCAGAAAGAAGGTAAAAAACGAAAAAACATCACAATTCTCCATTTTACTTGGCGTACCTCTCTCTCCATATTTGGAAGTTGAGCCAATATCCTATAAAATGTCTATTTTCTTTCCCAAGCATGGTTCACGTAAGAAACATTTTTCCTTTTCAAACTTTTTCCCAAGCTTAATTTATGGGAAAGATGTTTTTTCTTTTGCAGTTCTGATTTATTTTTATAGACCTTTCTGTTGCTTTCTTTAGATCTTACTATTTTTCTTCTAATTACCTTTTATTAGCTTTTACTCCTCTTTTAATATAGCAATTAAACACAGCTATCATCTAGGGATTGGAAGTCTAGCACCATGTCCACTCTGACACATAAAGGTCATATTCTAGGAATCCATGTAACTCATATGATCCTCCTACCGCCTATTACTTGTTACCAAATTTCACTATATTACTCATGACGAATAAGATCTATTCATCTCTTCGATTCCATGCTCAAAAAGAATAACTTAGTCACATTTACTGCAATAAATAAGGATTTCAACCTATGTAGTCTTTATCTAAAAAGGCAACCAAGCTTGGGGAAATTTTCTCTTTACCTTTCATTTTTCCCCAATCAAGGTCTACTTTTCCCAACCGCATGTGTCCTACTGCCTTACTAATATCACTTCACTGTTCTTCTATAGTCTACACACATAAAGCAACATTTCTAGGTTTTCACTGGTATCATATTCAACTTACGGGAACTTTTATTATTACTGCTACGAGTAATTACTACTATAGCCTTACACTTTTCCCGTTACACCTAGGAAATGATTATTATCTAATCCATATTTAAAAGTCTGGTTTGGTTTGGTATTTATCGTTTAAATTCAAAATTAAAACTTCTAAATTTTTGAAACATCAAATCTCAAAATTCTTTCCTTTGAAAGTGTTATTTTGAAGTTTTCTGTTAAATTCAAAGGTACTTGAACGCTTAAAAAAAATTTGTTTTAAAAAACTTATTTACTTTTCACCTGACTATTTTTCTTTAAAACTTGTTGTTCTTAAAACATTTTTCTTTTTCCTTGACTTCAAAAAGAAATGTCCTCGCATGTTTCCAAAATATCTTCTTTTCATATATTTTCAAATTTACTAAAACTTGATTAGATAAGAACAATTATTTTATTAAAGATCCCTTAATTTTTTTACTCCTCCAATTACTTACCTTGGAGGAATTTCTAACTTACTACACTTAATGGTTTTATATACTTTAATGCATTGGAATTGCTTTCTCTTATGAGAAACCATTAACGCTAAAACCTTCTATGAATCTTTTAAAGGAGGATTTCATGATTATTTGAAATTATAAGGAATTATTTTACATTTTTGAAATAGGCTATACAAAAAATGGTGCTTTCCATACCATGTACATCTCTTTCATGTATTCCTTATAACTTTCACAAAACACCTTTATATGTGATTCATATAAAATAATATCAACTTCATTTCATTCCAATAAATTAAAGTATGTTTACTCTATATTCACCTACATAAGATATATCCTACTAAATTCATTAATTTAACACACATTATTTTTCAAAAGAACTCATTTTCAAAATTTCTTTAATATTTTCATAACTGGAAAATATTTTTATATAATTATTTAAATAATAAGTGTATAAACAAACCACTTTAGGAATTATCTCCAATACTCATTTGTGTCAAATTAGATGTTTCGTAAAACACCATTACTACAACCCAAAATTACTAATATATGGATTCACTTAAAATAAATATTAATAAATCCCATATGCATATGCAAAAACTTTTACTTCGGGAGTCGCTTACTATAACAATAGTGTCATAGTCTATGTTTCCTTTATTTTTACCAAAAACATCTAGTACAATAATAAATGTTGTAACCTACGTTTCCGATACTTAACACACTCTAGGTTTTTATATTTGAAAATCTTTGTTTATCTACAAGGAAGCTAGCGAGCTATACACGCTCTATAATTTTTCATAAAGAATTTCACTTTTAACAAAACTTACATCATATAATAACCAAAAATTTCACACCACTTATATTTTTTTTCAAAAAATCAATATTTACTTCCTCAAATATATTAACAGTTATATTTTCAACTTTTCAACTCCAAAAGTTTTACTTTATTGGGCTAGACATAAAGTGTATTTTCTTCGTACTAAAACCACTTATTCCTTCAAAAATAAAAACGCCCTCCTTACTGTCCCTATGGAGCTTCCCTACTTCTTATAGCATATGGATAACAACCTTCTCTCAAAACATGGCTTATTTGTACACTATAAATTGGTAATAACATATGGCTCAACATATGTGGGTCATCCCAAATCCAACTAGCAAACTACACACAAATCTACTCTAAAAAACTTTACATATGTTAAAATCTATAATTGGGGACTATTTGGATTTTATTACATAATATATTTATATTTTATTCAAAAATACAAATACGTTCACTCACTATCTACCTAGAAATCCTAAACCTAGGCTATGATACCAAATGTAACAATCCAAATTCCAATGGGTCCGGATTTTTCACCAAAATGCTAAAATCCCAGCGCACTAAAGCCCGATTGGTTTTATGGTATCCTACAAATAGGCAAAGACATATCAGAGTTCAGATAAATAACTCACAACGCAACTGACTAAAATATAATAGTAAATAAATACTCACTAATACACTAACACTTTCTAAACACGTGTCTTAAAGATGGAAAGTCTCTACCATCCACCTAACCTGTATGATGTTATGAGGAGGGGGACAAAACTAAAGTTTTTGTGAATGGAAAAATTATACACGTTTAAGCCTAATCCTATATATACTGTTTTATTTCTGTTTTCTGTTATATTAGGTTTATTGGGTTTACACTTCTCTCGCCTCTATGCGTGAATCATACCATCTACTGCATAGTAGATTAAAACCTAATAAATAATAAATATATGTAGCTACTACCAAATGCCGCCTTGGTCCTAGGCACTAACCATGGTACCTTCTGTATCCTCCTCGAAAAGGCCTCCATCGTGTTGCTCCATGAGCGTTCTGTGACTACATATGTAAAGGACTGCCTCATAAGACCTACAATACAAATGTTCGATTGTCTACTATTAAAAAGTAACACTATGTCTCGTACATCCATAATGTACCACCCAGTGCATACCTTGAGGACCATACGAAATCATTCTGTATACTCCCTGAATCCCTCTTAATAAGGTCTACCTTGTACGAAACTCGGTCAGGGATTTTCTATGTCTGTAAAGGACTGCCTTATTAGGTTTACAATACAGATATTCTACATGATCTATCTCTTTTCTTTTTTTGCCTATGTCCCAACGTAGCCACCTCTCAACTAATCGAAGGACCTACAAAGGGCTAATTGGCCATGCCCTACTACAGACAATATAAACATCCAATTGGTTGCACCCCTCATCCAATATCTCGATAGCAAAAGAATTATTGGCCTTTTGGATTAACTCTAACTTTTTGCAAACTCGCTTCTTAGTTTGATGTCGGCCCGATATCCGCATGCGACTATCCTTTTAGGTCTTGCGCACTAAAACCAACTCACAAGTCAAGTACGGTGTATACGAATATCCTACTCCAAACACCAACCCCTTTTGACTACCTACAATTGTCCTCCATGCAAAAGTAGTCGAGGCATACTCTCTGGATGGAACACCTACAGAACTACGTTCGGGGGACTGCTTTGCTATGCCTACTCCAGAGGGCCAACCTAGAGTACCCTTAGTTCCTGTTGAAGTTCCGTATTTCCTTCTAACCCAAAATAACTAAGTTGGACGTACATCTTCTGTGCTAAAATCTGTGATGAACTTCTTCGTTAGGCTCATCATCCTTTGGGTTGCTCCAAACGCATCTTATTATTTTATTACACCCAATGTCTATTCTTTTATTCTGCGTTTAGTTTAGTTTTCTTATTCTGTTGGCTACTTATTTACTTTAATCAATATAAGCTTGTCTCGGCCTCACCTAACTATTGTGAGACTATCAGTTCCTGACTGAAAGGGTATATTTTTGGTATTGGCCATGTCTATTATCTTGCTTATTAACTTAATCCAAGATCTAAGTTTATTAAAAATAAGCCTCCTTTATTATTTATGCTCTATTTTCTTAATAACTTAATTTAACTCTTCAAATAAGCCTTTTCTGTACTTTCTACTTAATTATAACCTATGTTATAATTTTACTTGCAATTGTCACTTTTATTCTCTTTTATAATCTAAATATTATAAGTATAATTACAAGCGTCTCTTTTCTACTCTAGTATGTCTTCTTTTATTATGATATTGAATTCTCTTTAATTCTTTTATATTATATGAGAAGCATGGCTCGGGACTACGTCGGGCTGTCACAAATTTACTTATCATAATAATTTCTCTGCTTTTATTCTACTACCTAAGCAGTAAATGCAGATCTAGGTAAATTTATGTTTTTATTTTTTTATGTTCTAGGATGTAGTTCTATTCTATTTGGCTGGTTACAAAAACTGTGCTAAAAATCCATTTTCATGTTTTAATACTAAATAATGCTATAAACAATAATCGGCAATTGCAAGATATTTCTTTATTTATTTCTTCACTTTTTGGGTAGTGAAAAATACAATATTGTCTCTATTTTACACTAATTCCCTTTTTCTTTCTTTTATTTTTGCAAGTACTTTTATCGTTATCTTTTAAATATGAAACTATGGAAATGTATCCTCTTTTCTAAATCAATAAATTAATCTATCACTAACTTCCCAATCAATTTAATAAATTTCCCCTTTTTGTTTATTTCTCCCATTTGAGCATAATTTATTGTAAATTTCTATTTTTCTCTTTTTATTTAAGTTATTCTTACATCTAATTTATGTAAATCTAGCATTTATCTATTTCAGTCCATGTTTGTGAATTCTTCTTTTTAACTAATTTGTTCGCATAAAAAGGAATAAAAAGAAGCTAACATTTACATGCTAAATTTCAACTTTAAAGTCGATGTAAATAACTACAATTTTCTTACTTTTAGATTTACACATTTCTCTAAATGTCAAGCCTAATTGTATTCATATTTAATTGGATTACTATCTTCTTTTCCGTATAAATAATAATTAAATATATGGCCTCTTATACAATTTACAGTTTTCAATAGAACTAATTACTGAAATAAGAGCTGAAAATAAAAAGGGAATCTAACGATATTATTCATAAACGTAAAAGACATATAATTTAAATCCACCCGCTTGGAAAGAAAACACTCCAAGTTCACGATCTAATTTTAACCTAGTTCTATTATACATAGCATTCCCTATTGCAACCCTATTTGGATCCACAAATTGGGATTTATATGGATTATAAATCTGGATCTAATTGAAGAAAAATAAATAAACTAGAGAACCAGATCTAAGAACTTTCCCTCATTCGGACGACTTTATTTAAACATCTCTATTTTAGACCTGTAATTTCTATCTCTAACTTGTAATTCAGAAGGCATAAATCTAAAATAGCTAGTTTTTGAAGAACTGGAGGAGAAAGGAAAGCGATAAGGCTTCCATACCCATTTAGAAAAATATGAGATTAAAGGCTAGCCCCTCCACTTTATTTATAGAGAGTCGAAACAATGTTGTCCACCCCCTTAAAACGATGCAAATCAAGCCATTCAAAAGGGTGCAGAATGAGTGTGCCTGATTTGTTTTTAAACATTTTATTTATTATAAACATTTAACATTTAAACGTTTCCTATTAATTCCAATTAACTCTCATTAATTCTCTGATTTAATGCTCTTTATAACGCATGCCTATTTTGGATTTCAAACGTGCCTTATTTGTTTTATTAAATGTTATTTATAAACGTTAACTTTTAAACGTTATAGATTATAAACATTTAACTTGTTTTATATGTTGCTTGGTTTTCTAATTAATCACCATCAATTGCTTGATTAATTTTCCAATATAAAACTTGTCTATTTTGAATTTCACATATGATCCATTAATGTAAATTAATTTCCTCCATAGCTAATTTGATTACATCGCGTGCTAATGTCAATTAATTGCCATTAATTACTTATATCAATTAATTTCCATTACGATGACAATGTTAATTAATTACCTTTATGACAAGCGTCTATTTTAAAATTAAAATGCGCTTTATTTTTGGAATTTCATATGCATATACATTTATTTATTACAAATATATTTGCATACATTTACATGTATAATTATTTCTCGGTACAAAACTTTGAACGTCAATAGCTTTTTCGTACGAACTCTATTAGAAACCTATTATAATATATGTAAATTGATCAAAAAATTGCCACGGACATAATGGAAGAAGTTTCGAGGCTAAATTCTGAAAATTCCAAAAATGCTTATTTTCACTGTTCATAATTATTTGATTATTTAGTTATATAAAAATAAGGGTGTTACAGAACATGTTCAATGCACAACACAAAACTATGTATGAATGAAATACAAATTGAATTAAAATGATATAAAGAGAGATAGAGGAAGTATATAAGTGAACTAAGGCTATGAGGCTTCGTGATTTTATAGGAATCTACATTTGGGAGTCGCTGAATTATATTCCTTCTAGCTTGAATAAGATGTCTTTCAAATTTCTATGATGAACTCATGTAAAAATTCTGACTTGATTATTCCTTGAATTTTCTCTGATAGGACACGAAATTCGCAAGTTTCATGTCCATTTGCTTTGTGGTACTCACAGTAACTTCCTCCTTTATTTGGTTCTGGGGTGCTCCGGAGCTTTTAAGGTGCAGCAAAACTCTCTTTCCTTTTCATCTTAGCGAATCAATAGGAGAGGGGTTTACGCAGAATTTGTGTTGGAATTCTTTCTTCAACATCATTTGGGTTTTCACTTTCTCTTGGCCTTTTGTCAAGATGGTTAAGATTGGATTTCTCTTCCTTGGATTCTTAATGGAATTCTTTTTAGCATAGTGCATCTCGTCCATTGAAATAAATATCTCAGCTTGGAGAAAGAAATATTGTAGGTCTTTGCATCCATTTATATAAGGGTCTTTCTTGAAAGGAGTTTGTTCAATTAACCCTGACCGAACTTCCATAAGCTTTTCTCTATCGGTTCTACTTTCTGCTCTTAATGCTTTTATGATGAGTGTGTCGAAATATAAACCAAGTAATTCCCCTGGTCTTTTTCCAATGGTTTCTAGTAAGCTAAAGTCCATAGTTGTATCTCTGAATATAGAAAATTGACCTATGAAGTCCCAAGTAAATTGTTCCCAAGAATAGATAGTTTCCATTCGGTAACTCTAATACCATTTGATTGCTGCTCCTAGAAAATTATTGGGAAAAACTTTACAGCTACCTCTAGATCGTTGTATATGTTCACCCAGTTTTCAAAGACTACAAGGTAATCATCTGGATCAGTTGTTCCATAATATTTCAGTGAAGGAATTTGGATGCGTGGGGGAAGATTTTTGCCATTATTTCTTCTAAAAAAGGAAGCCTATTGCAAGATAGCATATTCTTCTGGATCATATATCCCTTATTCCTTAAGTGTATTCATTTTTATATGGTGTTGGACACTTTCTTAGGCAATTTCATTTCTGTGGCTACCCTTGTCGCTTCCTTGGACTGGACTATTTGATTGTCGAGAGAACTTTTTACTTACTTTCTCGGCTTAACTTTTTATCTTCTATCTCATTTGGAGGTTGTGCTTCATCCTCCACTTTGACAATCTTTATTGATTCCTGGCTTGGAGTTCTATCAGAATAATCCTGTATTATTATCGTTTGTTGCCATTGATTCTTGACCTTGATCGCATTGTTTTCCAGCTTTGTTAAGGTCGAAGGTTGCACAACTTTTTTGTTTCCTAAGTTGTATTTTAGGTTCATGTGATCTTTCAAAGTTGATTGAGAAGTAGCTTCTTCATTTGGATTGCTATTATTGCTCCAAGCTTTTACCATTTTCCTCTTTTAAACAGATTCTTTATGTAATTGATCGGGGATGGAAGTTGTAGAAGATCGGAGGTTTAAGCCCTCATTCTAGCGCCAAAAATGTTGATAAGAAAACTTGTCAACACTCCAAAATTAATGTTGAAATTGATAATAAGCTTTCCCATCCTCCATTCGAATAGGCTAGGTTTGCTTGAGATTCTCAAATGAGTAAGTATGATTACGAATTAGTCTTTGAGATCTTTTGACATAGTCTAAAGGATGGACTTCCTTCTATTAGTACCTTTCGAATGAGTTGACTGTGGACTATGTCGAATTCACCTTTTGACATGGACCAAGAAGTTTGGGTTGAGACACAAGTAGCTTCTGAAAATAATGGTGCTGCAAATGGTTTTGACCTAGTTGAAAGGCGTAACACTTGTAATCTAATTGATTTGAGCACAGGCTTCCAAGAAACTTGAGAACTAAGTGTTATGACACGGTTGAAAGGGTGGCATTTCGATTAGTTTAACTAAAGATAGGCATATTCATAGCAAGTAAAAATCTAGGCTGTTAAGTAAATGCTAAACTCAATTCTACTATTTGTGCCAAAATTGGTCACAAACCCTAGAAGTAAAGAAAGCACTAGTGTTTACACACAAATCCAGAATATCCAAACACAGATCTCAGATCAATATAAAGTAGAGAATAAAAATGAAGAAGTAGCAAAACTAAAATGTAAGAAAGCGAGAAAGAACACAAGATTTATAGTGGTTCGGCTATCTCCGACCTACGTCCACTTTGAATCAATCCTTTTATTCCTTTTGTATTGAGATTACAATTACAAGCCTTTGAACATCAACCAACAAAATAGTTGAGTTTTCCTATAAAGAGCAGAAGAAGATCCCTTTTTAGTTGCCATAGGACTGCTATTCATAGGTGTAGATCAGAAAATATCCGCCCCATAGCTTGGACTACTTTTTCTCTTACGGAGGTCAGCCCTCCAGATCGATCCAGGGTGATTTTGGATTGATCCACGTACAATTCATATCGATCTGAAAATGCTCCAGTCGAGTTAAAATCGATCGCGAACATTCTTGATTGCATAAGGAAGCTTCTATGAAAATTTCATAGCATTGGGATCCATGGTTTAAGAGTTATGATCAATCAAAGGTTGAGATTGGTGGTGGGTTGAAGGCTTCATATCCATCAAGCAGTTTGTATCCTTTTATTTGCCTCCATCAATTTGTATCCACCACTGTGCTGTTCATATCCATCTGGTTCAATTGCCTTATGTCCATCACTTTGTACCGATCCCTGAATATCCACTGCTCTCTGTATCCATCCCTTTTTCGTATCATATCCACTGCTCTCTGTATCCATCCCTTCTTCGTATCCATTAACCCGTTCCCTTTTTCTTATCGATCGGCCACTGTCCTCTTAATCCTTCCTTGTTCGTATCGATCCCAAGTGTAGCATTTCGTAACGATCAAGAAAATGATCGATACGCACTGTGACCGATCCAAATTAAAATGCCAAATGCATTTCCCTTATCTGTGTCCATATCAATCGATATGATACCATCGATCCAAAGTAAATTGCCGAGTCCATTCTTGATCGATACGAAAGTATCGATACGAAAGAATCGATATGAGACCGTTCCTCTCCAACATTGATCCATCCATATCTCGAGCATACGAACTCCGCTTAACTTGAAATTTGAAATGTAGCCTCTCCAGACCTTGTTTATCATTTCCTCTCGATCCCACCTTGACTAAACTTGATCCAATTTTGATGGTATCGATCATAGCCTTGTTTCCAATCGATCTCCATTCTTGATATCCATCCTTTTTTGCCAATTTGTTGGTATCCTGGCCTTGTCCAAATGGTAAGATAATAATTGCCTCCTAAAACATGCCTTGTGGTAAGAAGGTTTATTTTGAATAGCTTCAAGTTCAACATCCCATGTCCATATGTTATCCATATTCATACCATCGGATCCATAATCCAATATGTTACCAAGCCATTCTATCCGAGTGCCATAGCCACATCCTTATCATAATCCACGACCGCTCCAAGTTGATATCCGATTTCGAATCCAGTAATCAAATCCTTAGCCAATTCCATTGCCATCTGAACCCGTCACCCGAGTTGTAATCCATCCATATCCGATAACCAATAACCAAATTGATGACCTATCCGGTTCTATATTCAAATACGGGACCGCTATGGGCCCTTAGCCAAATCCAAGACCTATCCAGGTCCATTTATCCTAAGCCGAAATTAGAATCCATGAACTCTCCGGGTTTAAATTCAAATCCATAGATCTCGTCGGGTCACATTGTCCTACTCTGGCTTCGACTCTCCAGTCAAGGACTTTTATGTTCTTCAATCTTGACTCTTCGGTCAAGGACTTTTATGTTCTCCGACCTCAACTCTCCGATCGAGAACTTTTATGTTCTCCGGCCTCAACTCTACGGTTGAGGATTTTTATGTTCTCCCGCCTTGACTCTCCAGTCGAGGGCTTTTATATCCTTCGGCCTCGACTCTTCGGTTGTGGACATTTATATTCTCCGGCCTTCACTCCCTGATCGAGAACTTTTATATTTTGTTCGAGTCCACTCCATCGCTCTCCGACCAAGGGACTCATAACTTGCAATTACTGCCCCGTCTCTCTAGTCGGGACCGTAATCGCACGACTTATATTATTTATAACATTAATCCAAATCCAATCATGACATAATCCAATTAACAAAATGGAAGTTCGTAAAACCAAGAAAAACAAATGGTCATAGTATTAAGAAAGAAACCAGAGTTCGCAGAAAACAAAAGTAAATTAAGATTTCATAAACTCGAGCATCACAGTTAGTTATCATCTCAGAGTAAGTCTAGGGACTGTCCTCGATCTTGTACATGTGTAAAGACTTAGCCATAATACTTCGGGTTTTATTACTTATTTCATGCCACAAATCCAATCAATTTATAATAAGCTGATGACGATGCCTAGATCCAGCGCCGTCTTCATTTGAGGTGGGCGGTGGCTGCTCCTGTTCCATTGCCACAGCTCGATTCCTTACGTATTACTACAAATGACCATTTCTCACATGCTCCTTGATGATGGCCTTCAAATGCCCGTAATTATTTGTGTTGTTCCCATCCACTTCATGGAAAAGGCAATGCTTTCCCGATGCATGTTTGATCATGTCTGCTAATATGCCATTGTCATCAAATGGTAGCCTTTCCTGCTATCTCCAACCTTCCCCCTGAGTTCGCGAGGGAATCCCGAAGCCTATGTTTCTGGATGAGCATTCATATCCCGATCAACTCCAAACTACACACTGCCACCTGGTATCCTTCCTGGAATCGAGTCAACATGATTTAGGGGCATGCCTCCAAGTACAGGAGTTATTCTAAATGGTGATGCTCTCTGTTTGCTACATTTCCTCGGTTCTGATTCTAAATTGCTTCTGCTTCTGCCCGCTCCAGCTTCATGATCTTCATTTCCAGCATTCCCTGCAATTCCATTTCCTTGTCTTTGCATTCCAACTTTTCCAGCCTATCGGAATAGGTTTCATATCATGTCCTCTTTCCTTTTCAGCATCATTTCAATCTCGTCTCTAATGATGAAGTTTGAGGCACGATTAGCTCCTAAGGAAGCCTTATATCTTCCTTCATGCTGACTCTTTTTTGCGCTTTGTCTCCTTGTTAATTGCTTTCTCATGGCTTCAGATCTAATCCTTTAGCTTTCCAAATATGAACTCAAAATCTGATGAAGCGGATGCTTGTCCTTGTTAGTGAAAGCAGCAAAGTGTTTGTGCCAAAATTGGTCATAAACCCCAGAAGTAAAGAAAGCACCAGTGTTTACACACAGATCCACAATATCCAAACATATATCTCTGATCCAGATAAAGTAGAGAATAAAAATGAAGAAATAGCAAAATTAAAGTGTAAGAAAGCAAGAAAGAACACAAAGCTAGATCCATCCAGGGTGATTTTGGATCAATCCATGTACAATTTGATATGATACCATTGATCCAAAGCAAATTGCCGAATCCATTCTTGATCGATATGAACTGTATCGATACGAAAGTATCGATATGAGATCGTTTCTCTCCAACATTGATCCATCCATATCTCAAAAATACCAACTTGGTTTGACCTGAAATTTGAAATGTGGCCTCTCCAAACCATATTTATCATTTCCTATCGATCCAACCTTAATTAGAGCTTGGTCCAATTTTGATGGTATCAATCATAGCCTTGTTTCCACTTGATCTCCATTCCAGATATCCATCCATTTTTTCCAACTGGTTGGTATCCCGGCCTTTTCCAAAAGGCGGGGGTAACATGTACAAAGTGACCAAATCCCCAAATTTCGACCATTTCGAAAGGATAGGTGTTTAGTTCGAAACTCTGTATTCTTGTGGCAATAGGTGTTTAGCTCTTTTTTCATGGGTGGGAGTGGCTCTAGCCATTTTTGAAAGAATATGTTTGCTTTCGAAAGAGCTAATTTGGAAGAAGGCCGTTACAAAGTGCATACAATGAGATGAAACCAAACGTCTTGAGGGGTTTAGGGTATGTGGAGGAAGCGTGTTTCCTATGGACTTTGAAAGGTTGCCTCCAACCCTATCGAAAGCTCCATGTTGATGCCGTCAAAACGTTCTTTTGACCTTATCGAAAGGCATTGCTGGTGTGTTTTCACCTCCTTGTTGGAAGCTATGACTAACCAGTCCCCCTTGGTGCTTCTTGATCTTTACCAACGCTCTTGTGTTCCTTCTTTCATGCTTTTATTCCTGAGAATATTTTATGGTTAACAAGATAATTTCAAAACCAATTTATCTATCGAATTCCCCAATTCAAATGTAATTAACTAAATTACTATTACGAACTCAAATTAAGTATAACTTAAATATGGGTTGTTACAAACTTCCCGCTTAACAAAATTACTTCCTCATAAATTATATATGGAAGAATCTATAACAACTGTTATACCAATTCCATTATATATCTTAAATTTCATTTTAAATATCAAAACATTTATTTAAGGAAAATCTCCAAATCCCTCCTTTTAAACAAATTTCCTCCCATCTATTATGTAACTTGCATGAATTTTCCAAAAATTCCCTTTTTATTCAAAGTCATACAATATTCAAATCAAATTCTATCAACTAACTTTAAATTATTTTAACAAGCTTTCTAAAGCTTACAAATAAAATTTTCACTAAAACTGACTTTTCTCTATATAATGAATCACATTTTATATATTTTTTTCAATATTACAAAACACTTCATAGCTAAAAATTAAGTTTAACTACTATTTTATAAACTCTTTTCATAAATTTGTACAATATTTAACTTCTTTAATAATATCTAGAATAAAAATTCTAAATTCATTTTTAAGATTTAATGCTTCAAAAATAATTTTATATCACTTATCAAAACAATTCTCATTTTAATTATCTCATTAAGAAAATAAATTTTAAAACCCCAAAATCTTCTGAATACTATCTTCCAAAGTGCTCTAAATATTTTTTATTTTACTAAAAAAATATAGCTTTCCGTGTTATTATAAGTTGCATTTAATTATTGTATATTGATTATCCCATAGCCATGAAAAATGTTATTAACGGTTGCATTTAAATCCAATGTTAACACATACTACTGCCATGTCTTAATCCAAGAAATCATGCATCATCTATCAGGAGACATCACTCATAAATTTGATTTTATTATTTTCTTTTGTCAAAAAAGAGTCATCGCATAGCGTTTTCGTGTGCTATCGTTTTATTTCATTTTCTGAATTACCAATTTGCAAATCTTTCTATCTTCATGGGTTACACATTTGTTTCCTTACTTTTGTTTCATCATATATACCAAAATAGCTTTGGTGTGCAATGTTTTAAAGACATCGCATGCATTTTTTTCTGCATGAAGTTTTACACCTTTGTGTCATGTACATTCATGAAATGTGAGCTGTCCCTTTTCTTCACCTTGCTTTCATGTGCAAATTTATAATGTTTTTGTCCCACAAGCTCTCGTGTACCATCACTAATATCCATACCTTCATGATTGTCCCGTTCGGACTTTCCATGGGAATATGTCTTCGTGTGGGAATATGTCTTCGTGTTTCATCATTTTCATTCATATTTTTCCTTCACGAATTAACATGTCCATTTCAATTTGTTTAAGCCGCCTTCATGATATAAATTGCTTTTGCATGCTGACTTGAGGTTGTTCCTATTTCCTTGTCTTCACATGCATTTCATTTCCGAGTATAGTTAGCCCTCATTTTATCCTCCATATTTAATCTATAAGGACTTAGGCTATAAACGTCATGAGAAGTTGCTAATGCCCATATGATCACTTAAGTACCTATGACTTCGTGAATAATTTTTTGCCTACGCGAATTGTTTTGAGTTAAATGGTTGAGTCCTTGTTTTTGATGTCCACTTTTATTTTCTAGTTTTTGAATGCAATTTTCCTTTGCTCCATGTGAATTTTAACCTTTTATGTTATATTTTACTTGATCAACAATGGTTCGATGAGAGTTTTGTAGTTAAAACAGAATATCGATTTATTTCATTCTTTAGCAATTTATTTTTACCAAATCCCATATAATATCAAAATCTTATTTGCTAATCCCTTTTTTAAAGTTTATTTTTAGAAATTGTTAACCCCCATAATTAGCTTCATTAATTAATTTAATCCTTAATTAGTTAGTGTTTTCTTTAACTAAATAATTCGTATAAAATAGGAAAGTAACGGAAAAAATCCCAAAACTTCAATAAAATCTCTTTAACCATATTCTACCTCATATGAAAATTTTAGGTCAAAAAAGTTAATTTTATTACTTTTAAACGTTAATTAACCCAAAATTAAACATTTTCCCCAAATTATAAAATTCATAAAATATTCTTATTAACTTCAAAGATTATGAAATTAAAAGCCCATCTCCATTTCACCGTGAAGCATATTATATCAAAATTCTATGGTATTTGGGTGCTATTGGACCATGTTTAACACTTAAACTTGAACAAATTCACATTAATTAAAAATTTAAACCATGATTAAAATAATATTCAAGCATCCAAACATGTTTATAATCATCAAAACATTCGTATGAAAGTCCAACACAAACCCGATAGTTTATGATAGGTTCTTAGAGAAAGATTTTACTCTTCTTCATTTGTCAAACTTGATTTAATCTCTTCTCATTATAAATTTGTAACTTTAATATTCTTTCTAGATTTGATTTCTCTCGAATTTTCTACTTCTTCCCTAGAGTTAGTGTTAGGCTATGACTTGTAGTTCTTAGAAGTTTTGTTTTGCAAAATGAAAATGGAAATGAAGATGGAATAAGGCGTTAGGGCTAAGGAATATGTGTTTGTGGTTTTGGGCCTTACTAACTTATTCCCTTCTTAACCAGATTGTTATCATTAAAATTTAAGTTGCATATTTTCATTAATCAAGGCCAACCAAAATTGCTCTAATTATCTTTGATATATCCAATTAACTTTTTAAACTTCCCCACACTAAATTAATTAAATTTCCCTTAGGCAACTCTTGTACTTAAATCGCTTTAATAGTTTAATTAACAATGTCACCGTATTATTAATATAATTTAATTTAGTTTATTATAAATTAATTTCCTATATTATGAAACCTCCAAAATATGGGGCGTTATAGTTTCTCCTTCTTATAAAAATTTCATCATCGAAAGTTCGTTAGGGAAAACAAAATTTACACTATCCCAAAAAGTATATTGTCATCATCATATAAGTACACACAAGTACAAAAGATACACTACTACTCTACTAATGTAAACAACCAATCATTAAGCATAAATGTATTAGCGCAACTACTAACATGCAATCATATCACACATAAATATACTACTACCTTACTAGTCTGTACATTAGATAAACAAAGCACACTGCTATCTACATGAATGTCTAAAAAACTCAAAATAGTTATTTCTAATCCTATCCTCTACCTTGAAGGTACAATCATCCTTATCGTCGCTCCATTGGATGTGATCAAGACTAATAATTTGTTCCTCGTCTCCTTCGTATCATGACCTATTATTCCTTTCGGTCATTTCACATACATCAAATCTGGCTTTACAGATAAATCTTTTATCGCCTCTAGTTCCACTACTGAACTTGGGTCATGCACACATTCCTCAAATGCGATATATGAAACACATTTTGCACACCCACCAAACTGCTTGGCAACTCAACTCTACGTGCAAGTAATTGATCCTCTAAGTCAATGGAAATGGTCCTATGAATCTAGGTGCCAACTTCCCTGCTTTCCCACAGTGCATAAATCCTTGCATCAAAGAAACCTTAACAAATACATGATTGCGCACTGCGAACCCAAGCTCTTTCCTTTGCTTGTCGACATCAAAGAAGCCTTCGACAACATCGAAAAGAATACCTATTGACAACGTCGAAAGGAGTCACTGTTGTTGACCAAGTTGAAATGTTCGAACAACATACAAAGGAATACCTTTCGACCACGTCGAAAGGAGGCATAGCTTTCGGCCAGGTAAAAAGTTCACAACAACATATATAAGGAGCACCTTTCGATGTTTTCGAAAGCAAGGGCGTGGAAGAGAGGCTGCCTACATCTATCAATAAGACCCAAGAGGTCACATTTTGGCGATCTGATTTCTCTCAATCCAAACTTGTATTTTCTTTAATAAAGCATTGCAACCCTAATTAGGTGAAAATTTGGGGATTTAATGAAATAAAATTTCTTTATAGGAAAAAGGGAAGTCTTATGCATTGTAGATCTCTTTGCCGTTCACGAAAGCTTTTATTGAACTAACTTTTATGTTTCAGGTTTACCTCCATCGAAAGGAACCTATGACAAAGTCAATACCTCCTTTGATACTAACATCTTCTATTACATTCCAAAGCCATTAACTTTGTGGTCTAGAGATTTCGATGAGGTTGAAATCTGTTCTCTAAATATCAATAACTTAGGCTTGTAGATTTAATCCAAAGGAAATCATTCTCATAGCTTTCGATAAGTTCGAAGCCTACTCCAAATCCATTACAGTATAAGACTACTATACTAAACTTAAGAGAAACTAACATCCAATCTTTCGAAAAAGTTGAAATCTACCTTCCAGAGATTTAATTCAAGGAATGTTAATCTGATCGAGCGGAAGATTGTTGAAGGAGATCTCACACTAGCACATCAGTTCAAATGGTAACTTAACCCAGAGTCCATACCTTTCGACGACGTCAAAGGTTTTGATTCAAGAAATATTAAAAAATAAAGCCAAATTGAGAAGCAATTCCAAAGTGTATCACTCTTATTGTTTGTGCAACGAATTACTCAACTTTCTTAGCACTACTTTGGAGGTGTTGACATGAAATCTTATTAACATTTTTGGCGCTAGAAGGAGGGCTTGAACCTCCGACTTGGATAAACCGCCAACACCACTATTCTCTAACCCTACTTAAGTCAATTCCACTTCAAGTTTACCTAAACTGGTGAATCATGGCTAGAAGAATTAAGAGATCGAAACAAGGGTCCTCTGAACCATATTTGACAAGGTTCCCCCAAAAATTATCAAGAATTCCAATCAAGATGAAGAATAAAGGCTACGGCTCAAAGCACTAAGTATTATAAACAAGAAGAAAGCAGAATCTTATGATCTAAAGAAATGGAGTCTAAATCCTTTTCATGTTGGTCCTACCCCTATCTTTGCACCCGGAAAAACGACAAATGGAAGTGACAATGTCTTTAATCAACCGAGAAGAACCATTCAAAATTATTCAAAACGCACGATCTTTGAGAAAGAAATAATGGTTGATTACAATGCCTTTGCAATTGAATGGAAATAACCATTTGTAAAGAGAACACTTCCTACTCAAGGTGTACAAAGAGTGCTAAAAAGGAAAGCAATTGAGGGGCATGAGAACACAGAGCCAAGGAACAAAAATTCAAGAAACTACCCGCAAGAATCAAGCTTCAAGTTTAGACTTCCAAAGGAGTGCAAATTAAAAAAGTGAATTGAGAATGTCTACTTGCTTACAAAGAATGAGCTCAACTATAGGGCATCGTAGAAAAAAAGCCAAAACATGAAAGGAATTTGGAAGGATCCTACCGCCACTGTCATATGATGGTTATGAAACCAACCATTGAAGAGCCCTAGCGGGAATGATCATAAAATTCTTTTGTCAAGGAAAAAATCCATGAGTTAGTAAAGAGAATTTGAGATAATGTCAATAAAGAGAAATTTTCTACAAAGAGAAAATCTATATTGTTTGGAGTGAAATGCTCCTTATATTTGGATACTACCTAAGATGGTAGTCAACATATGATGGAAGAAAAGCCTCCATCCATGCCAAAATAGCCAGGGAAGAGCACCTCTTGGAGGGAGGGTGGGTAAGCCTTTAGCCATGCCATAAGATGGCGAGGTTAAAGCACTGAACAAGCCCTTCGCCGCACCTCTGGTAAGGTCAAGCCACCTCCTGGAGGGAGGATGGAGTAAGCCTTTAGCCGTGCCATAAGATGGCAAGGTTAAAGCATCGAATAAGCCCTTATCCATGCCATGCTATGACCAGGCGCCTCTTAGAGGGAGGATGGAGTAAGCCTTTATCTACGCCATATGATGGCCAGGGTAGATCTTCGAACAAGCACCATCCGTGCTGACAAAGGGCTAGGGCAGGGCTCCTCCTGGAGGGAGGTTGGGTAAGTCCTTGGTTCCAGCCTCTAAGATGAGCTAATGAAGAGCACCAGACAAAAATGGTCTAAGACATCCAGGTCCAAGAAGAGGCCCATCAAATCGTAGACTAAGATGTCCAATCCTAAGGGGAGGCTCATTCAATAAAGGACTGAGACGTCCAAGCCGGCGAAGAGGCACATTAAATCATGAACTAGGATGTTCAAGCTCGAGAAAAAGCATATCGATCATGGACTAAGATGTCCTAGCTCATGAGGTAGCCAATCAGATTGTTTATATATATATATACATATATATATATATTCAAAACCTGAAGGGTTCATACATTTCAAAGAACATAGAAGCAAAGAAGTGGGACGGAACACCACTTATTATTACTCGAATCAGGGTTTCAGGACTCCCATTTCTAAACATCAGCTATTAGTACCCGACTGAATGTTTCGGATCTCTTATATAAATTCCATCATCTAACGTCCAAATCTCGGCTTCGGATCTTTATCAATCGTTGACTTATTAAACCCAAATCTACGTAGACCACAACTATGTAAAACCTAATCTAGGTGTAAAATCATTGGGTTTCTATTCATCCCAAATGCCTGAATATGGGCTAAAGAATATCATCATAAAGATATCTATTAAAAGTTTCCGAAAGGGAACTTCAGTTTTCTAACTTTCTAAATCCTGTTAGTGTTAAGGAATGGGTTGAAGATTTACTACTTCAAAATTTCAAACATTGATTTTTAAATCAGATTCTTTACTAAACAAAGGTTACATTTTAATATTTATACCCCTACGAAAAGGTTGAAATTTCTATCAGTAAATTTCAAACTTTACCACTAAGTGGAAGGAGTTAATTCTTGATCATCTCTCATCGTGGTTAAAGATGAGATTCATACATTTAGTATAAGTTATTTTTCATACAATTAACAGGGTGATTTATTAATCTAAGAAAATGAAATACAAAAAAAATATGTCAATTTCAAGATAACAATTAGAAATATTGTTTGCTACATGCTTTTCAAAAAAATCAGAACAATAAGGAATAACAAAAGATTTAGCAAGTCCAAAAATTAATGAATTAGCAAATCAAAGGTATTTCAAAAGTGACGTCACAGAAAAGGGCTGGAAATCAGGTGCCACTTTCCAAATTTATATAATAGAACAATTTACAAGTCTATAAAAATTTTATATACATATATACAAAATAAGTTCATTCAAGTTAGGCTTGCAAACAAATTACAAATCTTGAGCGACTTTGTTAAGAGTTTCTACGACTTAAGGGTTTACAATGCGTCGAATGGTCGTGCGGAGAACTTCATCGAGTTTCTTCTCTTTCTTTCTTATTTTTTCTTCATCGTTAATAGTTTCAATGTTAGTTTTCAAAGCACGATTGAAGGCTCTACTTGGTGCCCTAAGAGTCTTGTTATCCCTTCCTAATCCTGCAATGCACTTTTGAAGGAGATAAATATCACGCTCGAGCTTTTGATTCTTTGCGGCATGATCATTAATGGTTTGAGAATATTTGATCTTATATTGCACACTGAAATATTTATCTATCTCAAACTTGACCCACCTGCACCAGTTTCCCATAGCATTCTCGTCTAAGCTCGGAGAGGGTTGAGCAAAGTATGTAATTTTTTGGCCATAAGAAGTTTCGACCCGGTGGGTTTAGCAACCGTAGGAGTAGAGTAAGGGACCAGCAAGTCCATATTCGAAACCTTGTCCCCCATGATGAATTCCAAAGAGGCACACTATGCTTGACTATCTTTTAGTTTCAACTCTAAGTCACTTATTTGCTGAATAAGTTCAAATATCTTTCGATCAAAGTGGATTGTAGGAATTTTCTTCACTTGTCGTTTAAGAGTGGTAATCATTCATCTTTATTCTTGATTTCAGCCTCAAGGCAGGCAATATGATCTTTGTGATGGCTAGCGATGGTTTTTGGAAAAAATAACTCTTGTGCCATTTTACAACTTCGATGTTACCGCCGAAACGTTCTAATAAGACCACACCACTAACCATGATCCCTCCGCTCACTGTCAACAACTTCTCTCTAATGGCATCAACATGTGACGATAACTTATGAGGAAGAGAAGTTGAGGATAACTATTGCTCCTATTTAAACAAAAGAGATAAAATATAGTCAAAATCAAGCTAAGAAATCTCTTTATTATTATAGCAGTAAATTACAACTCAAACAACAACGAAATTAAAAAGATACAATAAACCCCTTGATTACATTTAAAATTGGGAAACTACTTTTCTAACTTTATCTAAAGAGTTAGCTAAAAGCATAACTGTCAGATCAAAAGGCATAGTAACTCCTTTCGGGTTATGACCGATGGGCATTTGCTATAGTCCCATTTCCCAACTAGGGGACTATCGCGACCACGAATTAGTTTAGAGTGGAGTGTTCTGATCTCTTTAAGGAAAGTTTCCTTCTCCTCGCCGAGCAAGTCAAAACAAAGATGAGGGTATTCCAAGTACAATTTTTATAAATCTTGAAGAATGAAATATCTCGCTAATTTCGAAGTCTTTAAAATAGATGCATTTTCATAGTAAAACCGTCTTAATTTAACATATTGGCTTAAGTGGCCTCTAGGGACGAGTTGACCTAGAGAACTGTCATTCCGAAATAGTATAGTAAAGAAAAGCCAAGCATAAAGAAAATAATGCTAAAACATATATTCATACATTAATTAATTGTTACATATTCAATCATTTATCTTGTTCATACAAAATAGACTTGAAGAAAAACTCAGATTTTTTTTTATCTCTATAGTACTTAAACTTTTCGAGGGAGGTTGGGGGACCTTGCGGAATCGATCTGACCTACGGTAATTTCTAGCAAGCTCCGAGATGTGGGTCAGATCCGAATTCATCTAAGTATCTTTTATGGAAACGTCTGAGTAACCCCCGCTGAACTCTAACTCTTCTAAGTATGAAAAGTCTGTAATAGAATATCTACAATAGCTTTATATGAAAATTAACTAAAATATCCCCTTCTTTGATCATCATCCAAAATAAAGTTAGTAACTCTTGTTTATCCTACAAGAGAGCATCATATCGAAGGCGCTCTCTTTAATAAGGGTGCGACCCTCTAAAATTGAAAAAATGCTAAGACGGAGGTACTCTTATCGAGGTTATGATATTTTTTAGAAAGAACATTGTGCTCTTTATATGTTTGTCTAATTCCCTATAAAACTTGTTAATTTCCTCCTGTTTTCTGTCAAGTTGTGTCCTATAGGGAAAGGATGACTCTTCCTTATCTAAAAGAAATTAGTTGGCACAATTGCGATCTTCAAAGTATAAGACATTTAAATAGGGAATTCCATACCCGAGAAACTGGGACAGAAGCCTACGATGCCTGCATCTTTCCTTTTGGATCTTCAGAATGAATGGGAACAGTTTCCTTCTTAAGAGGAGCAGAGGTCCCAAGGGATGCAGGTAGCATACCTGTCTGGGGAGATGGTTCTTTTTCAAGAAATTTAGCTTGGTTGCCCACATCCTTTTCAGAAGCTCCAGATGAGCCTTCTTTGTCACCACTAAGGCGCTGGCCTTTGGTAGGGTCATCATTATTGTTGTCGTCATCGTCATTGTCATTGCCTTAACTACCATAATCATCCTTTTCCCCATCAGCATCATCTGTGTCACCCTCCTCCTCAGAGTCAGATTCGATTTCGAAGGAGGGGACATCAAAAGAAAGGGCTTCAGCTTGGTCAATTTCCTCCTCGTCCGTAGGCTCAATCACTGTTTCATCCGCCCATCACTCTTTCGGCAAGGGAAGAATCAAGAGAAGAAAAGCTGAAGTCAGGACATTTCTTGTAATTGTTAACATACATGCGCAAGATAGCATCTTCATAATTTTTCAGCATCATCTTCCCCAATGTAGTGCCGGCAAACTGGGACACTTGTTGCCTAACATTAGAGAGGATATGAACATCAATTTTGAGTGAAGCTTTGGTGTTCTTGAATTTATCCGTCAAATAAGTTTTTTTAGCAACCGAGCGAGCATTTTCATCTTCCGTATCCTTCAGAGTAAGCTCCATGGCAAGTTTTTAGTAAGCAGTAAGTTGGTGGGAATGTTCTGTGCTTCTAAATCAGCCTCGACCTTGGCAATGGAAGCTTTTACTCGCTTCAACTCTGTGGAAGCGTTATTTTTGGCAGTAGTCCTTGGAGAATCTGACTGAAGACTTTGAAACATGCTTGTTCAAACCTAACCAGCTCTTTGAGATCAGACAGAAAAATATAACACAAGTTAGTGATTTAATAATGAAAACCAATGATGATAAGGGTAGTTAAAGAAGAACTTACTAGAAGTTGTTGCTGCATTAGAGAGCGATAATTTATCGCCAAATCTGGATTAAAAGAGGGCGGGCAAAAAGAAGTGAAAGATTCAGAATGCATAATGAGTTCAATCAACTCTTCAAAATTTGTAGGATGAGGAGTAGAAGATGATGGCTACGGAGGGACTTATTTCATGGAGGAAGATGTCAATAGAGCCATCTGCATCTGCTCAAGTGCAGTTGGGGAGTTAGAGACACAGATGCGAGAAAGAGGATCAGGAATATGCAGAGTTTGCTTTGGTTTATCTTTGAGGGCTTCAACAATGGGGTTTTGGGGACTTTTTCAGAATATAGGTGCTCCTCCTATTTGTCCATATCAATGATTTTAGCAATTTTCTCCGAAAGTGCATCTTCCAGAGGCTCCACTAGTTTTCTTTTTAGAAGTTTTCTTAGATTGTGCGAAGGATTCCATGATTGATGTCACCCCAGAAGTTGATGGCTGAGGGGCAGCACCGCTAGAAGATGCTATAACTTTAGAAGAAGCTAATTTTTTCAAGAAAATGTATAATCGGTTAAAATAATTCAAAGAATGCTAGGGAAAAAAAAGAAAATGCTAGAGCAATGATGTAACACAATGATCAGCATAAATTGGTGACATTGGATAGAAGTGTTCAGCATCTCCCAGGGTGAGGAAGCGTTTTCCATGCAAAGTGTGCAGGGCAGAGGGAGGAGTCCCTAAGATCCTCTAGCCCGGTAGCATCAGTGAGTGCTTTATTAAGTTTGAGGGAGTTAGAAGCGTCAATCTACTCCCAATCTATTTTTAAGCCACAATTAGATAATCAACTGTCCTCATGTTTACCTCATTAAGCTTCTTGGAAGAGACACCTAATAAAGTACGAGATTAGTTAAGAGAAAACATAAAGTAAGGGAAAGACATCACAAGAACAGACTTATGGAGAGAGGCAAAAGTCCCGCGAATATTAGCAAAACTTCTGACAAAGAAGAACTAGTTATCCTAGTCCCTGAATTTGTTGACCCCATCTGATATTAATTTCTTGTAAGGGTTGACTCTGTATATTGGATCATTGAGATTGCTTAGCATTACCAAACAAGTTAAGCACTTTTGCATTGAGAGAAGGGAGCCCAGATTCTAGTGCCAACATCTTTAAAGAGAAGTGATAAGTGTAGACGTTTGAAGATAGTTGGATCGGGGAAATTCCTACATAAGATAGATATAAAGATAAAAACTCCAGGAAAGGTAAGAATCCACCATGCCATATGTGAATGGCAGTGTAAGCAAAATACCATTCACGAGTGTTGTCAATGATGTCAGTTTCTTTGGGAGGCATAGCTTTAATTCAAGTAACACCATAATCCCTAAGGATGGCATTGACTTCATCCTGAGATGCAATTGCCGAATGCTTTGAAATGGCTTCAACTTTCTAAGGAGGGTTCATGATCCTGGCAGGTGAAAAAGTTTTAGTTAAAATCTTTGATTTTTTTGTGAATTTAAAATGCATTTGATAATTAAAATAAAGAAATTTACTTAGATAATTTAAATATGAAAATAGACACAAAGCTTTAAAATTATGCATATAGTTTGAGTAAGAAACCAAATAGCTTAACTTGAGCTTTCGACAATGTCGAAAGGACAAAAGCTTGAGCTTTCGATAATGTTGAAAGGAAAAAAGCTTGAGCTTTTGAGAATGTCAAAGGAACAATAGCCTGAGCTTTCAACAATGTCAAATGGCCAATAGCATGGGGTTTCGACAATGTCGAAAGGACAATAGCTTGAGCTTTCGACAAAGTTGAAAGGACAATAGCATTAGCTTTAAACCAGTATATCTTAACATTGACAAAAACCTAAAGAAAAATAAGTAATAATATAAGTTCTTTGAGCCATCGGCAAGGTCAAATGGTTGAGACATAGCATTAATCCATTCAACTCTTTTCTACAACGTCGAAAGCCCATTGGGAGCCCGAATACCCTACTAGTGTAATATAAAGCAAAGCAATGCGACCTTTTGACATGGTCGGAACCAATAACTTAAAGTTCCTGAGAAAAAATATTAAAATTATCGACGTTGTCGAAAGGTCTGGCCAATGTTGTCGACGTTGTCAAAAGGACTGGTCGAAACATATCCTACCCATTGAAGTCGAAAGGTTTGGTCCATGTTGTCGATGTTGTTACAAGGATTGGTCAATATGGTTGAAACATATCCTACCCATTGAAGTCAAAAGGTTTAAACAGTTTTGACCTTGTCGAAAGTTGTTGTCGAAAGGGTTGAAGAGTTCGACTAAGTTGAAACGTTTGATTATCGAAGGGGTAGATCATTCTACTCAACTACCTATCCTTATGGCAAAGTTGGTCAAATTGGCATCACAACATCTTTCGACCCCATCGAAAGTTGCTAAGAAGGCAAATCCAATATTGTCGCCTCAATCTTTTTCGAAGGGGTAGAAAGGTCAATTTGTGCTGCCAAATTTATCATTTATACATGAGAGGGTTCCAGGTAATTGAATCCGGTTTAATTAACCCCAACCCGATTGTAAATACAAGTTTCAAAAATTTCTTAAAGAACAAGCAAATCAAATCCTTAAACCAAACGAACTCAAGCAAAAATTCAAATTATCTCAAGTCTAAAATGATATAAAGACAATCAAGAAACCAGCTCAGAAACAAAAAGCAAAAATTAAATTTTTTTGAAATAAAATCCAAACCCAATAAGAGAATGGGTCCAAGAATCATGCACTATGAATTTCAAAACCATAAAAAAGTAAAGAAACTAATAACAATGAAACTTTAAAAATCCTTGAAACAAGATTGAAGAAAGCTTTCTAGTAAATCAATTGGAACCCACTTTCAAAAAAATCAAATTTTGAATGATTTCAAAAATGATTTTCAATTTTAAAATCTAAGGGATGGAGTCCAATTGAAGTTAATCAAATAGATTTAAATTTCAATCTTTCGTATTGGATTTGCTAGTGATTTTGATTTCTGGAAGTGAGTTGAAAGTTTAAAGGTCTTTAGAATTCTTGTACCGGTGCTTTAAATTTTAATTGCAGGAAGAATGGAAGTAGAAGAAGAGCATGTTATGTAAGAAAAGTCTCCCAAAATTATCAGCTATTTGATCAGATTTGAATGGACGACCCAGATCTACGCGGAAGGCCAAGAGGCGAAAAAATTTGGGTTTCAACAAAGATGACATAGAAAGTCAAGAGCGTCCCTTCACGGAGGGGGAGGAGGAGGGGAGCAAATGTTACTCCAAAAAATCCACCTTTCGACTAAGTCAAAAGGTCCTTAAACAAACACCAAGAGAGAAGAATTCAGACCGAACCATTCGAAGGAGTCAAAGGGATGCTGCCATTAATGTTTAACAGCTTTAGGACCTTTCAAAGAAGGTGAAGAAGTTGAAGCAAGTATTAGCATCCCCTTCGAAAGCTATAGTAAGCCTTTCAAACCAGTCGATTATCCATCCAGGACTCCTTTCGACAATGTCTAAAGGTGCTATGAAGAAAGCAATACTTAGAAAACAGAAAGGCAGAAGAACAATAAATGACCTTTTGACAACATAGAAAGGAGGCATGGCTTTCAATAAGGTCGAAAGGTTAGGAGAAAATGAAAAAGCTGCTAGAGCATGACAAGATGAACATGGACACCTTTCGTCAACGTCGAAAAGAAGCATAATCTCGGACAACATTAAAGGATTACATAGCCTTCGACAACTTTGAAGGAGAACATAGCCTTTGATAACAACAAAAAGAACACCTTTCGACAACGTCAAAAGGAGGTATAGCTTTCGACCAGGTCGAAAGGTTGAACGAGCATACAAAGGAACTCCTTTCGAGAATGTTGAAAGGAGGCATAAATTTCAACTAGGTCAAAATGTTCACAACAGCATATAAAAGGAGGACCTTTTGACATTGTCAAAAAAAGGGCATGGAAGGGAGGCCGCCTGCATCTATAAATAAGACTCGATGGGTCACGTTTTAAGGATCCTATTACTCTCATTCCAAACTTGTATTTTCTTCAACAAAACATGGTAACCCTAATTGGGTGAACATTTGGGGATTTAATGAAATAAAATTCTTTGGAGGAAAAAAGGAAAGTCTTATGCATTGTTGATCTCTTTACTATTCATGAAAGCTTTTATTGGATTAACTTTTATGTTTCAAGTTTAACTCTGTCGAAAGGAACCTATCAACAAAGTCGATACCTCTTCTGATACTAACATCTTTTATATCCTTCCAAGCCATCAACTCTGAGGTCAAGAGCTTTCGACGAGGTTGAAATCTGTTTTCCAAATATCAAAAACCTAGGCTTATAGATTCAATGCAAAGGAAGTCATTCTCATAGCTTTCGATAAGTTCGAAGCCTACTCCATGTCCATTAGAGTATAAGACTACTAGCCTAAACATAAGAGAAACTAACATCCAAGCTTTCGAAAAGGTCAAAACCTACCTTCAAGAGATTTAATTAAGGGAATCTCAATTTGATCGAAAGGAAGGTTCTCGACGGAGATTTGACAATAGCTCATCAGTGTCGAAAGGTCACTTAACATAGAGTCCATACCTTTCGATGACGTCAAAGGGTCTGATTCAAGAATTATCAATAAATAAAGTCAAATCATTAAGCAATTCCAAAGGGAATCACACTTATTATTTGTGCAAAGGATTATTCAACTTTCTTAGCATGACTTTGGGGTGTTGACAAGAAATCTTGTTAACATATATCTGTAATGATACTACGTGGTATCCCATGCAATCTCATTACATTTTTCATATATAGCTTCATTAAGTTAGTCGTCTTCCTCGTCGACTTCATGGGGATAATGTAGGCACTCTTAGTCAATATATCGATCACTACCCAACTGCTACCATTTTCCATCCTTGACCTAGGCAGTCCATCAATAAAGTTAATAGATAAAGAATACTACTTCCAAGTTGTTACTTCCAAAGGTTGAAGTAAACCACTTGGCTTTTGGTGCTCGGCTTTCACTTGCCAAAATGCGAAAGATCTCATCAAGCATTCGCCTATACCTCTCTTCATCCTTTCCCAAAAGTAGACTCTCTTTGTATCACGATACATCTTAGCATCACTGGGGTGAATAGGGAACTTCGACTAATGACATTCTTCTAAGACTTCCTTTAGAAGATCTCATATATCCAGAACACATGGTCTTCCTTTCCTTATTAGCCATCCCTTTGATTCTATCTCAAATTCTTCCAAGTCCACAATATCCACACCCATCTCCAATCGCTTAGTTCTTTTGGCAATTAGTAGATCTTTTATTTGTCTTGCAATTATTCTTTCAATAAGTGTTGAATCTACTTCTAGACTTGCTAACACACTCGATTCTCTATTTGGTTTTCGCTTCTATCTAAAAAGCACTCCGCAAGCGAATAATGTCTCTAACGTCTTCTATTCTTCGATCATGGCACAATACTCAATCCTAATGCTTCCTACTCTAAGCATCAGCAGTATTGTTCCCTTTTCCTAGCATATATTCTACATTGAAATCATATGACACCTAGAACTACAATCATCTCTATCGTCTCATATTCAAGTCCTTTTAAGAGAATAGATATGTAAGGGACTTCTAGTCTGTATATAAGCCGAACCATTCTCCCAACAAGTAGTACCTCCAAATCTTCAATGAAAACACCATCGCTGCCAAAATTAAATCATGAGTAGGATATCTAACAACATGCAGGCTTAACTTCCTTGATGTAAAAACTATTACTCGTCCTCTTTGCATCAACACTACTCTCAAACCTATACCATAAACATCAGTGTACACTAATACATCGTAATTCCCTTTAGGTACGATCAAGAATAGAGCATTCATCCCTAAATTCTTTAAATCTTGAAATAACCCTTCAGCTTATCAGTCCATAGGAATTTCTTATTCTTCCTGGTGAACTTAGTCATGTGTTCTACCATATGCTAGAAATCCTTGATGAATCTGCATAGTAGCCAGCCAACCCCAAGAATGTTTTCATCTCTGTGACTGTCTCTGGCCTCTTCCAACTGTTAATAGTATCTATCTTCGATGGATCCATAGCTAATCCACTCTGTAAAACAACATGCCCAAAAACTTTACTTCCTATTTCCAAAAGCAGCATTTCGTAATTTTCCCTTTAACTTGTATTGTCTCAACGTCTCCAATACCAATCTTAGATGGACTTCATGATCTATCTCACCCTTAGAGTATACTAGAATATCATCGATCAAGTCCAACACAAACTGATCAATTGATCGTGAAAAATATGGTTCATAATGTC
Organism: Allium cepa; assembly: GCA_030765085.1. Classification (NCBI taxonomy): domain Eukaryota; kingdom Viridiplantae; phylum Streptophyta; class Magnoliopsida; order Asparagales; family Amaryllidaceae; genus Allium; species Allium cepa. The sequence continues at coordinate 688,960,193 of CM060937.1, read as the reverse complement.
GATGAAAAACATGAGGGCGTTCGTCGGTCCAAATGGCATCACTAACTACTCATATTAACTATACCTTGTTCATTATGAGATCAATGGAATACGACCTTCCGCTATTCTTGGTTGATGGAAACTTTTTTCCAAGTCCAGCAGCGAGAACAACTGAACTCCACACAACAGATCAAATAAGTCGTCTATCCTAAGAAAGGGAAACGATTCTTCACCGTCAACTCATTCAGTTTCTGGTAAAATGTATGCATCCGTAATGTTCCATCTGACTACTTTATGACTACTAAGGATGATCCCTATAGTGAACTACTAGATCTACTGAAACTTTTATCCTTAACTTCCACCAGATGCTTCTTCAATTCTTCCATCTCCTTAGTAGCATTCTACTAGTCATTGTACTAAACAGTTGCACCCCCAATCTTAAATCTATTCAAAATTAAACTACCCTTGTCAGTGGCAATCCTATTATAGGTGTGAAAACATCTACAGATTCTCGAACTACTCATGCCCTACTAATCTCATCCTCCTAATCAACCATGGCACAAGCCTAACTCCTTCCTTATTATGTCCAAGGCTATCATAATCCTTTCTCCTTCCTTGGATTCTGCATGGTAATAATCACATCCACACAATAGATCTTAGTGTCATAATGTGCTAACCAATCCATACCCAAATTTACCTCGTACTCCATGAAATTAAACACATATGGGTCGTGAACAAACAACTATCAACACATGTCGAATTCGAGATCAGTGCACCTTGAATTGGAAGTGGCATATCCACTGGTTTAATTAATCACATGCAAGAACATAATCAAATAGGTAGTGTCTAGTTCTAGCCTATCAACCCAATCTCCCAAAAATTCACTCACACACTTCCAACCAATTCAACACTTCTAAGTCAGACTCCTTCCCTATGAACTCCTTTCCTCCATAATTCCTAAAATATTTGTTCATGTTGGGAAAAAATTCTTCTCTTTCTACCTCCTGTCTCGGTTCAATAGTTCAAAATAGTTCTTGCCTCATCATTCCCATTATAAATTGGTGGAATAAAGCATTCACGTCCATTCCTTCTTCGGTCGGGGTAGACACTTGAGTACCGCTCTAGAACTGACTCCCGGAGTTGCCTCATTAACAACGTCACCTGGTGAAAATGTCAACTCATTTTTTCATTTGAGCGATGCGGACTAGAGTCCCTCAGACTCTTCCAAGAGTTTGAATGTAAACATTGAATACATTCAAGTAAGAATCCATACTAGGCATCAAAAGCCCCTCTTAGTCCTTGAGCCGCTATCATTCAGATTGTTGGTTTATTTATAACATCCTCCCTATATGTTTTAGCACTCTACTATGGCATCCTGCCTTAACTATTTTGTAGAGTTTTATAAAATTCTTTGGTTGAACCTTATTGTTATCTTGGTTTTTAACCTAGCAGATACTGGTAGTAAGCAAGGTAGCCTTATGCCGCAGGATGCTCAAGAGATAACCAAGAATGTTAGGATTAGAGTTCAACAAGAACCGAGCTACACGGTTAAGATGATAACCTAAGTCAACAAAGCCAGGAAACTAGTTTCCATGTGAATCAACAAGGGTTTAAGAATAAACAGCCTGAGACTTGCCATTAGCATGCGACTACAACGACAAATACATAAGAAGACATCTGTAACGACCCAGAATTTTTATTAATTAAAAATTGAATATTTAATTAATTTTAAATATTTATAAGTGAATTTTTAAGTCAAATAAATTTTTATTTGAATTTTTGGATTTAATTAGATAATTAAAACAATAATTTAATATGTTAAATTATGGAAATAATTGAAAATATAGTTAAAAATGATTGTAAATAATTTGTAAAATTTTATTTAATCATACTGGAGTTATAGAAATATTTTAGAACTTTTAAAATCGAATTAAAAGTTAATTTGTGAAAATTGAATATTTTAATATTTAATAATCGACTGTAAAATAGCCAATTTTTGAACAGTCTCAGAATTGAACGAAACCAGTTCCATTGGATCCGTAATAGTTAGTTATTACCGGATTTCAATTTTCGTGTCAATCGGAGTTATCGTTTGATCGTGGCAGCTCGAAACGCATCGATTTATTTTTAATTTAAATTTGGCGAGTCAAAATAGCCATTTTTCAAAAAGTCTCGGAATTCGACGAAACCAGTTTCATCGGATCCGTAATGTGATATTATTGTAAGGTTTCAAATTTCAAGTCAATTGGATTTACCGTTTGTCCGGTACAAATTAAAACGCCTAGAAATCGACTTAAATCGGTTTAATTTAAATTGAGCGTTTATAGCCATAACTCGCACATACTTCCGAATTAGCTTCCGAAACCTGTTCCATTGTGTCCGGAACGCGGGATAAACCCTAGGTACGCTGGTTACGGTGCCTAAATCGGAGTTCGGAATTCCCGGGATGAATAGTGTTTACGCTTGGTTTTCTATAAATACACCACACACACACAAATAAAAAAAAAATATTCCAAAACCCTAATTTACATTTACAGCCGCCACTTTTCTGTTCTATGGCCAGATTTTTTCCAATTTCATTCCTTAATCTCTTCCAATCCATCAAGATTTAGCCGATGTGTTTAACACGAAGGTTGGAGAGCACGAAGAGAGCTTTGATTTCATACGGGGTTGATCGGAAATGGTGCAACGATGGGGGAGATAAGTGAGGCCGTTCTCATCAGCAAACGCACGCAATTCGAGGAGATTGTGCAGGCCGAGTTGCAGGCTATCTTGGCCGAAGGTGGAGGAGGGTTGTGGCTTTGATTTGGCACTCCCCGATCGAGATTTCGTCGAGTATGAATGGAGTAATGTCAAACCCTAATCTTGGAGCATGGGTTCTTGTTGTGCGTATCATTTACTGGAAGTAACGAAAATGAGAAGAGGGAGAAGGGGGAAGCACGCACGGTCAAGATGATTTTGGGGTGAGATCTACGGTGATGGATGTGTTGGGTATAGAAAATTATAATAAATGTTGTATATAGTTATATTAAATCGTGTACGATCTTCAAAAATTCATATCTTTTTCATACGAGGTCGAAAAAATGCAAACTCAGTTGCGTTGGAATCGTATGGACGAGCACTACGCGATGGAGTTGGTTTGGAGTCGTTTGGAGTTAGTGAGAATTTCGGGTAAAATTAAACGCGCGTTTAATTTTATTCGAAATAAAAGCTAAAACGGAAATTAAAACCAAGGTGAGAACTTCTCACTCAATCGAATAGATTTCGATTTTATTTTAAATAGCTAGATTTAAAATATTTGAATGCATGTTTGAATGATGACTGTTATTTATTGATTGTTAAAATAGACATTATACGCCGTTAGTAAGCGGATGTTATTTATTATAAACATATACCGCGAATATTTCATAAACAGTGAAATTGGTATTATATATAATATCAATATATATATATTGGCATATGTATATATTGCAGTTGTTGATTTCCCGCATTTTTTGTTTAGCGGATGAGAACCTATTACGCCGTTATTAAGCGGATAATATTTATTAAGAACATATACCGCGATAATTTCGTACTGGAGCGAAATTGGTATTGTGCTAATGTTTTGGATGCAGGAAAACAGGTTGGAGGGATCCAACTGGATTCCTCAACAGTATTTATTTTATTTCAGATATTTTGATATTTGATGGATTATCATATCGATATATGATATCGTTGTTAGTCGTGATTGACTATTTGGTGTGTAGCATCATTGGACCCAGATTTTGGGATTTTAAAATGATTTTAAAAGTGATTTTGAAAATATACTATATTTTTGGAATTGATCCATTATTAAGTAAATAAACGTTATAATTTTTAAAGTTATAAAAATTATGATTTTTGTGAAATATAGTTAAAAAGCTGATTTTTAGAAATACGATTAAAAGTCGATTTTTGAGAAATATGAACTAATGATTTTATAAAATAATTTAGATTGGATTTTTGAATATATGATAAAAGTTTAAATATAGGATTTATAAAATTTGATTATCTTATAAATCGAAATGATGAAATTATAAAGGAATTTAAAGACGTTTTAGAATAATAATATAAACTGATTTATATTAAGAGATTTATAAATGGATATTTATAAATTGAATTATGGACATTATAAAACGAGTTTTTATAAGTGTTTGAATGTAGTGAAAATGAATTTCCTAAATGAATGAAATTTATGAAATTATAAACTGTGAAGTTATAAATGAAATTTTATAAGCAATAGGTTTATAAAATTTATAAAGTTATCGAAAGAATGAATTTTGGATAAATAAACAATCTTATAAGTTAAGATTAATAATTTGGGAAGTTAAATTAACGATTTTGTAAAATAATCGTTTTATAAGTAATTAACTTATAATATGAACTTGTAGTTTATAATTGAGTTATAAACTGGAATAGGTAAATAAAGGAATTTATAAAAAGGAAGTTTTTATAAATAAATAGAAACGGAATTTATAAACGTTGTTTTATGAATCCGCAAATGACTTATTTTGGTAAGTTAATTGTTATAACTTAGAGATAGAGTTATATTCACATTTTGAACAGTGAATAATCCTTTAAGTTAAAGTGAATAGAAATGATGAAATTTGTTAAGGTGGTATATTCACGTTTTTGAATAGTGAATAATACGTTAAAGAAATTGTTTTAGATATGATGTTTTAAATAGAATTAAAACGATCTAACGATGGTTTAAAATGTGTTGAGATTTGAAACCATAGATTTCAACATTTATTGTTGAAATAGACGTTGTCGAGAAATAAAAGGAAATGTGGACTATAACACTGTTGTTATAGTAAATGATTTCCGAAAGGAAATGTTTTGTATAGTATTGGGATTTATATATCTATTTTAATTTCGAATCCCTATACTAGTGATTTTGGGTTGTCGTAACGATGTTTTACGTAACATTCGTTTTGGCCCAAATAAATATGTTTAAGAGAAAGATTCCTTAAAGAATGAATTATATACTTAATTCGATTTAAGTATATTGAATATTTTCTAAGTGTTGAAAATAAAAGGAATTTGTGAATTACTTATTAAATAAGTAAGGAAATATTTTCCAATATTAAGTGAATATTTTAAGAATTTATCTTTTTGAAGATAAATTGAAATTGAATATTAGAAACCTATGGAAAATCGTATATCAGTAGATATTGTGAAATATAAATTCACTATGGAATTTATGAATGAAAGGTGGAATTTGTTAAAAATAGATATTGATTTATTTTTGAAGTGTTGAAATTATATATCTTGTAAAGATATTTTGGAAAATAAATAATTTGGAAAATTATTTGGAATCTGGTGATGTATGCATATCCAGTGATAGTTCAATAACCGACTATCAGTATTTCCCTTTGAATGGGTATTTGATGTGAATTGATTGAATTTGAATGCACACTTATTTTTGAATAAGCGCTCACTATTCGGGTTAACCGGGAAAGGACCATGGGGTCGTATAACCCACTCCGAATATGTGATACGTCGTTGTGAATCGCATTTGAAGATCGGTGTTGAAGACCGGATATTTGCGAAAGCGATAGGATGAACTATCGATTGACTCTGCACCGAGTAGCTACGGTATTGAGTTCTCCATATGTGATGGTGAATCCGATCAGGATTGTGAATATCCGGATTGCAAGGACTTCTTGTAAGTGCCTTCGGTTTTGTTCGAGCCCGGAACAGACTTGTATGGATTGTATGCCTGACATTACAAGTTGAGATATAAAGCCGATTTCTTTCAAATATATTTCTGTTGGCGGCGGAGAATTTATTCTTTTTGCTTAACACCCTTCTCTGAGACGTATGTGCTCAGAGGTTATATAGTTGAAGTTATCAGCGATATATCCCATTTTGGTAATGTGACATGCTGAGTGATGCTGAAATGATCATTGTGTTGATTATTTGTGATAGGATCATTTATTTGATCGTCTATCTTAGTGATCATTGTGTTGATCATTTGTTGACCCAAAGCACGGCTTTTTGTACAAAGTGTGTTTTTTGTGGACGTGACTTCGTCGAGCCTCACATCCCGGAAATGGTCAAAACAGGAAAGATGCGGCAAGGTTATTAGGGGTTGCTGTAGCTCCCCTTAGGGTATGTTCATTTCCTTCTGGAAAGGGGTGGTATCATGGTATGGAGCCCAGATACTTACTCATGTTGAAAACACTCTATTTGTTATGGTGTGATGTTGGATATCGAGCGCTCGGTTGAAAAGGTCCTAAAGGACCGGGGAATGGCGTGCTCGTGTCAGTAGTTACCCAGTTAGGGGTAACCCGGCCTTGTGTTGGCAGAGATCCGGTTTGGTTCTCGGGGATGTCTTTCCAGAGGCATTCTCAGTGGCAATGGGAAGTTCCTTGGCCTGACCATTTGTTGGAAACCCAATTCCCAATACGAAACTTGTACGGTATTAGTTGTAGAACCTGCTATTCACTTATGGTGGTTACCACTGTTTGGATGGTAGCTATAGTAGGCATAGTTCGAAATGTCTATGCTGGCTAAGATTTATATTCTACTTTCGAAATGAATTTTTTTCTACACTATACACTAATAATAATATCAAATGTTATTTTAAATGCGTATCAAGCATCTTTGACTATCATAAGGAGAAATCTCCTCCGATTCTGCGTTTGCATGTGTGTGTGTGCGGGAGGCCTTATGGTAGTCTCATTTTTTAAAAGCATTGCGAATTGAATTAAAAATATTCCTCTATTTTGATTTTAAAGATAAATAAACTGTTTTGAGTTCTCACACCAGTCACATGACTGACTTGGAGTTTATTGTTTTCCTTCCTAAACTCTGGGTGCCCACCAATTTCCACACGGGCAGTTAAGAGTTAGGTTTATCAGGATATTCTGGATATTCTGGAGTTGCTGGAGGCAAGCTGGATGGCATGGCGTATTACTAGTTTATATAGTATTTCTTTTTCCGCTGCACTGTTTGTTGTTGTATGATGTTGTACACTCTGATGATATGATATGATGTAATGAAATGAAATGTAATGTAATAACTGATATAGTTCTTTGTTTAAAGATTATTCATTTATTATTATATGTTGTTCCGCTGCGAATTGTGAGATTCTGTTGTTCTGTTGTTTTCTTTCTGTCCGTTCTATTTTTAAAATTCTTCTATCTTCTATTTTTCAAATTCTCTGTTCTCTTTTCTATTTTCCTTTCTCTCTATTTTCTATCTTCTCTCCTCCCTAATTTCTATCTTTTCTCTTCTTCTTTCCTAAATTTTTCTTAAATAAAACCCTCAGTGTTCGGTTTTCCGTCGTTCGATTTCTCGGCAGTCGATAAAGTGAGTGTCGATGTTGAATTTTCGGAAGACGAAGAATCGTGTCCTGACAATTTGGTATCAGAGCTGATGGTTAAGCGACAACCATGGTTCTGTAGGGTATAATTCATTAGAGATGGAGTCAGTAGTACTCTAGAATGAGTTTGAGTGTAATAATAGCTATGAGAGCGTATTTGTTAGTGAATATAAAAATTGTTTTATATTGTGATGATTGGTTTATTGAGTGGTATATGAACTTTCGTCAGCGTGGTCCGCAAGACTATGCCGAAGGGGTTTCTAAACACTTGAATAGAACAATTCGACATAATATTGTTTTTAAATTAGGTAAATGGAATAATTTTGCCTTGATTATATTTTTATATGTAAAGGAATAATTTTTCAAAATTATTAAGGTGAATATAAGTTGATTGTTTAGTTGTTTGAATAATCTAAATTAAAGAATAATTGTATAAGTAAAAGAATTATAAGAATTGAATTATAATTAAAGTGTTTACAATTGTGAAATAAACTTATATATCTAAGAAGTGAAGCTATATGAATATGAGTTGTAAATAAAAATGAATATAAGGTTAAATGAAATATAACTTAAGAGTTGTTGTATGGAATTGATTTTGGTATCGAAGTAAATAAATCAAGTAGATTAAAAGAAATATGAACTTAAGTTATGTAAATGAAATTCAACTTTGTAATTGAATTGAATGAATGTTTATTGGATATGGATTATAGTTGGTTGATGATTGAATATGTTGCATTTGTTGTTGTTGCATTTGCTATGTGACTTATATAGTTATTATGTTGCTATATGTTGTATATCGATACTATTTTCATATATGCATGATTCTCATGTTGTTTGTTGAGTTTAGTAGGTGCGGATCGCGTTTGCTTCGCATTAGGAGTTCGCTTTTGCGCTATATTAGCTGTATATGTTTGCTAATAAAATATAAGGTACATATCTCGGATTAAATATCGTACTTTTACACTTTTTTCCCTTCGGAATGCCTCATTACTTGATGAGATGTATATTTGTGATATATATACTGTCATATTTTTTTTTCGGATCGAGCCGCGCAAAGGAGACATGACGAATTTTTCCGGAAATTTAAGGCGTTAGAAAAATTTTGAGAAAATTGGGAAAATTTTGGAAAACTTTAACTTTGTTTTAGAGTTGAAAGTTAAATGATATAGATTGTTTTTGAAAAAATAACTAAGTATGATTTGAAAACTTAGTAAAAGTTATCATAAGAAGTTTAATTATGAATTTTGGAAAATTAATAGATTCTGTAACTTTTCTTACTTGTAATTTCGAGGACGAAATTCTTTTAAGGGGGAAAGATTGTAACGACCCAGAATTTTTATTAATTAAAAATTGAATATTTAATTAATTTTAAATATTTATAAGTGAATTTTTAAGTCAAATAAATTTTTATTTGAATTTTTGGATTTAATTAGATAATTAAAACAATAATTTAATATGTTAAATTATGGAAATAATTGAAAATATAGTTAAAAATGATTGTAAATAATTTGTAAAATTTTATTTAATCATACTGGAGTTATAGAAATATTTTAGAACTTTTAAAATCGAATTAAAAGTTAATTTGTGAAAATTGAATATTTTAATATTTAATAATCGACTGTAAAATAGCCAATTTTTGAACAGTCTCAGAATTGAACGAAACCAGTTCCATTGGATCCGTAATAGTTAGTTATTACCGGATTTCAATTTTCGTGTCAATCGGAGTTATCGTTTGATCGTGGCAGCTCGAAACGCATCGATTTATTTTTAATTTAAATTTGGCGAGTCAAAATAGCCATTTTTCAAAAAGTCTCGGAATTCGACGAAACCAGTTTCATCGGATCCGTAATGTGATATTATTGTAAGGTTTCAAATTTCAAGTCAATTGGATTTACCGTTTGTCCGGTACAAATTAAAACGCCTAGAAATCGACTTAAATCGGTTTAATTTAAATTGAGCGTTTATAGCCATAACTCGCACATACTTCCGAATTAGCTTCCGAAACCTGTTCCATTGTGTCCGGAACGCGGGATAAACCCTAGGTACGCTGGTTACGGCGCCTAAATCGGAGTTCGGAATTCCCGGGATGAATAGTGTTTACGCTTGGTTTTCTATAAATACACCACACACACACAAATAAAAAAAAAATATTCCAAAACCCTAATTTACATTTACAGCCGCCACTTTTCTGTTCTATGGCCAGATTTTTTCCAATTTCATTCCTTAATCTCTTCCAATCCATCAAGATTTAGCCGATGTGTTTAACACGAAGGTTGGAGAGCACGAAGAGAGCTTTGATTTCATACGGGGTTGATCGGAAATGGTGCAACGATGGGGGAGATAAGTGAGGCCGTTCTCATCAGCAAACGCACGCAATTCGAGGAGATTGTGCAGGCCGAGTTGCAGGCTATCTTGGCCGAAGGTGGAGGAGGGTTGTGGCTTTGATTTGGCACTCCCCGATCGAGATTTCGTCGAGTATGAATGGAGTAATGTCAAACCCTAATCTTGGAGCATGGGTTCTTGTTGTGCGTATCATTTACTGGAAGTAACGAAAATGAGAAGAGGGTGAAGGGGGAAGCACGCACGGTCAAGATGATTTTGGGGTGAGATCTACGGTGATGGATGTGTTGGGTATAGAAAATTATAATAAATGTTGTATATAGTTATATTAAATCGTGTACGATCTTCAAAAATTCATATCTTTTTCATACGAGGTCGAAAAAATGCAAACTCAGTTGCGTTGGAATCGTATGGACGAGCACTACGCGATGGAGTTGGTTTGGAGTCGTTTGGAGTTAGTGAGAATTTCGGGTAAAATTAAACGCGCGTTTAATTTTATTCGAAATAAAAGCTAAAACGGAAATTAAAACCAAGGTGAGAACTTCTCACTCAATCGAATAGATTTCGATTTTATTTTAAATAGTTAGATTTAAAATATTTGAATGCATGTTTGAATGATGACTGTTATTTATTGATTGTTAAAATAGACATTATACGCCGTTAGTAAGCGGATGTTATTTATTATAAACATATACCGCGAATATTTCATAAACAGTGAAATTGGTATTATATATAATATCAATATATATATATTGGCATATGTATATATTGCAGTTGTTGATTTCCCGCATTTTTTGTTTAGCGGATGAGACCCTATTACGCCGTTATTAAGCGGATAATATTTATTAAGAACATATACCGCGATAATTTCGTACTGGAGCGAAATTGGTATTGTGCTAATGTTTTGGATGCAGGAAAACAGGTTGGAGGGATCCAACTGGATTCCTCAACAGTATTTATTTTATTTCAGATATTTTGATATTTGATGGATTATCATATCGATATATGATATCGTTGTTAGTCGTGATTGACTATTTGGTGTGTAGCATCATTGGACCCAGATTTTGGGATTTTAAAATGATTTTAAAAGTGATTTTGAAAATATACTATATTTTTGGAATTGATCCATTATTAAGTAAATAAACGTTATAATTTTTAAAGTTATAAAAATTATGATTTTTGTGAAATATAGTTAAAAAGCTGATTTTTAGAAATACGATTAAAAGTCGATTTTTGAGAAATATGAACTAATGATTTTATAAAATAATTTAGATTGGATTTTTGAATATATGATAAAAGTTTAAATATAGGATTTATAAAATTTGATTATCTTATAAATCGAAATGATGAAATTATAAAGGAATTTAAAGACGTTTTAGAATAATAATATAAACTGATTTATATTAAGAGATTTATAAATGGATATTTATAAATTGAATTATGGACATTATAAAACGAGTTTTTATAAGTGTTTGAATGTAGTGAAAATGAATTTCCTAAATGAATGAAATTTATGAAATTATAAACTGTGAAGTTATAAATGAAATTTTATAAGCAATAGGTTTATAAAATTTATAAAGTTATCGAAAGAATGAATTTTGGATAAATAAACAATCTTATAAGTTAAGATTAATAATTTGGGAAGTTAAATTAACGATTTTGTAAAATAATCGTTTTATAAGTAATTAACTTATAATATGAACTTGTAGTTTATAATTGAGTTATAAACTGGAATAGGTTAATAAAGGAATTTATAAAAAGGAAGTTTTTATAAATAAATAAAAACGGAATTTATAAACGTTGTTTTATAAATCCGCAAATGACTTATTTTGATAAGTTAATTGTTATAACTTAGAGATAGAGTTATATTCACATTTTGAACAGTGAATAATCCTTTAAGTTAAAGTGAATAGAAATGATGAAATTTGTTAAGGTGGTATATTCACGTTTTTGAATAGTGAATAATACGTTAAAGAAATTGTTTTAGATATGATGTTTTAAATAGAATTAAAACGATCTAACGGTGGTTTAAAATGTGTTGAGATTTGAAACCATAGATTTCAACATTTATTGTTGAAATAGACGTTGTCGAGAAATAAAAGGAAATGTGGACTATAACACTGTTGTTATAGTAAATGATTTCCGAAAGGAAATGTTTTGTATAGTATTGGGATTTATATATCTATTTTAATTTCGAATCCCTATACTAGTGATTTTGGGTTGTCGTAACGATGTTTTACGTAACATTCGTTTTGGCCCAAATAAATATGTTTAAGAGAAAGATTCCTTAAAGAATGAATTATATACTTAATTCGATTTAAGTATATTGAATATTTTCTAAGTGTTGAAAATAAAAGGAATTTGTGAATTACTTATTAAATAAGTAAGGAAATATTTTCCAATATTAAGTGAATATTTTAAGAATTTATCTTTTTGAAGATAAATTGAAATTGAATATTAGAAACCTATGGAAAATCGTATATCAGTAGATATTGTGAAATATAAATTCACTATGGAATTTATGAATGAAAGGTGGAATTTGTTAAAAATAGATATTGATTTATTTTTGAAGTGTTGAAATTATATATCTTGTAAAGATATTTTGGAAAATAAATAATTTGGAAAATTATTTGGAATCTGGTGATGTATGCATATCCAGTGATAGTTCAATAACCGACTATCAGTATTTCCCTTTGAATGGGTATTTGATGTGAATTGATTGAATTTGAATGCACACTTATTTTTGAATAAGCGCTCACTATTCGGGTTAACCGGGAAAGGACCATGGGGTCGTATAACCCACTCCGAATATGTGATACGTCGTTGTGAATCGCATTTGAAGATCGGTGTTGAAGACCGGATATTTGCGAAAGCGATAGGATGAACTATCGATTGACTCTGCACCGAGTAGCTACGGTATTGAGTTCTCCATATGTGATGGTGAATCCGATCAGGATTGTGAATATCCGGATTGCAAGGACTTCTTGTAAGTGCCTTCGGTTTTGTTCGAGCCCGGAACAGACTTGTATGGATTGTATGCCTGACATTACAAGTTGAGATATAAAGCCGATTTCTTTCAAATATATTTCTGTTGGCGGCGGAGAATTTATTCTTTTTGCTTAACACCCTTCTCTGAGACGTATGTGCTCAGAGGTTATATAGTTGAAGTTATCAGCGATATATCCCATTTTGGTAATGTGACATGCTGAGTGATGCTGAAATGATCATTGTGTTGATTATTTGTGATAGGATCATTTATTTGATCGTCTATCTTAGTGATCATTGTGTTGATCATTTGTTGACCCAAAGCACGGCTTTTTGTACAAAGTGTGTTTTTTGTGGACGTGACTTCGTCGAGCCTCACATCCCGGAAATGGTCAAAACAGGAAAGATGCGGCAAGGTTATTAGGGGTTGCTGTAGCTCCCCTTAGGGTATGTTCATTTCCTTCTGGAAAGGGGTGGTATCATGGTATGGAGCCCAGATACTTACTCATGTTGAAAACACTCTATTTGTTATGGTGTGATGTTGGATATCGAGCGCTCGGTTGAAAAGGTCCTAAAGGACCGGGGAATGGCGTGCTCGTGTCAGTAGTTACCCAGTTAGGGGTAACCCGGCCTTGTGTTGGCAGAGATCCGGTTTGGTTCTCGGGGATGTCTTTCCAGAGGCATTCTCAGTGGCAATGGGAAGTTCCTTGGCCTGACCATTTGTTGGAAACCCAATTCCCAATACGAAACTTGTACGGTATTAGTTGTAGAACCTGCTATTCACTTATGGTGGTTACCACTGTTTGGATGGTAGCTATAGTAGGCATAGTTCGAAATGTCTATGCTGGCTAAGATTTATATTCTACTTTCGAAATGAATTTTTTTCTACACTATACACTAATAATAATATCAAATGTTATTTTAAATGCGTATCAAGCATCTTTGACTATCATAAGGAGAAATCTCCTCCGATTCTGCGTTTGCATGTGTGTGTGTGCGGGAGGCCTTATGGTAGTCTCATTTTTTAAAAGCATTGCGAATTGAATTAAAAATATTCCTCTATTTTGATTTTAAAGATAAATAAACTGTTTTGAGTTCTCACACCAGTCACATGACTGACTTGGAGTTTATTGTTTTCCTTCCTAAACTCTGGGTGCCCACCAATTTCCACACGGGCAGTTAAGAGTTAGGTTTATCAGGATATTCTGGATATTCTGGAGTTGCTGGAGGCAAGCTGGATGGCATGGCGTATTACTAGTTTATATAGTATTTCTTTTTCCGCTGCACTGTTTGTTGTTGTATGATGTTGTACACTCTGATGATATGATATGAAGTAATGAAATGAAATGTAATGTAATAACTGATATAGTTCTTTGTTTAAAGATTATTCATTTATTATTATATGTTGTTCCGCTGCGAATTGTGAGATTCTGTTGTTCTGTTGTTTTCTTTCTGTCCGTTCTATTTTTAAAATTCTTCTATCTTCTATTTTTCAAATTCTCTGTTCTCTTTTCTATTTTCCTTTCTCTCTATTTTCTATCTTCTCTCCTCCCTAATTTCTATCTTTTCTCTTCTTCTTTCCTAATTTTTTCTTAAATAAAACCCTCAGTGTTCGGTTTTTCGTCGTTCGATTTCTCGGCAGTCGATAAAGTGAGTGTCGATGTTGAATTTTCGGAAGACGAAGAATCGTGTCCTGACAACATCTCTAGTGTCGAAGTCTATGATCGACCTCTATGGCCTTAATGATAGTAGCCAATGTACTCCTTGAAGAACATTAACAAACGAACTATGAGATACGACTAAAGGAAGAGGAGTTCAGCGGGTGAAAATCGACTAAGTCTATGGGTCGCTAGCGACCCATAGAGTTTATCGATTTTAGACCACTGAGTCATCTCGGGTCTTCAGCACCTTACCTGAGACCTAAAAATGAAGGATCTTGCACAAGAGCCCTCCAAGCTCTATAAATAGCTTGCCTCCTGCAACATAAAAGGGGTTCTGAAAACTGACTGCTGAAGTTAGGCTGGAACTCTTCTTTACCTCTAACCTTCCACGCAACGATCCTAGAAGTAATACTTCATGATTCTCTGGTGGATTCTAAATCTGGAGATCAAATTCAACTTAGGATTGGCTAAAGCATTGTAATCAAACAACCTCTGCTATAGCAGTTAGCCTATAATAAAAATATAACGTGGATGCAAGCTTAGTTAACAGCCGAACCACTATAAAAATCATCCTTCTCTTTTCCTTTATTGCTTTTTCTACTTATGTGATCTGTTATATTGCTCTGCAAATACAGAGCTGGTGCTTTCAATTCTAAACCACGGTGTTGGTCCACTTTCTGGGTCAACATTTTGGTGCTTTCATTATGAAAATACAACCCAGGGTCCAGATCTAGCTATTTACTTTGGATTGCACAAGTCCAGAAGTTAGAGCGCCACTTTCAACCCAAAATCTAGATCTAGCTATCTACTTCGGATTTCATAGATCCAAAAGTTAAGTCTCCAATCTCCGCTTAAAGATCTATCTATCTTACAAGGTTAAATGGCTCCCTTAAGGAAAAGAACTACCATAGGAAGATCCATAGGGGTAGCAATAGCCGCAGAAGGAGTTGGTACCCAACAACCTATAAAGTAAATACTGCTTGCATAGGGAATAAGGCTCTAGGATCTTCTAGTCAGCATGGGGTTGTTACAAGAATTGAGTTGAATTAGATAGCTGAGGAAATCAATCATGGAAGAGAGTCAAAAGATTCTAATGGAAAAACTCAACGCCCTAATAACTCTTTAATAAAATCCAATTTACAGAACCATCCCTGAACCGGCTACTACCGTAGAGCAAGAAAACTTATATGTTTCTAGTTTACGTAGAAGAAACAAAAAACAGCTATTGGGAAAGATGATAATATGGAAAATCTTGGAAGAGAATGAATACACTCCACTTGACCTAAGACAACCAAATCTGAATTTGGATCAGGGGGATAAAAGGATGTAGCCTTGAACCTCTTTGATTCAGAAGGCGAAGAGCAGGGTGATCATGTAGGGGAAGATGCCATTGCATTTGAAAACATTAAAAATATCCAGACTGCCCCAATTAGGCCAAATGTGGCCAACGAGGTCCCACGGGAATGGCCCTTTTGAAGATAGGAGAGCCTAGGCATCAACCCACATGCCAGGATCGTTTTCTGAACCAAACACTTGGTGCAGTAACTGACTGCCACACCCAGGAACATCGGGCATCAGAGGCATATATAGTAGACATGGTCAAGCGACTAATGGATGAGAATAAAAATCAAAAAGATGATGAATGGGGATCTGACCTAAGTCGGACACTTTTTACCGACAATATCCTAAATGAAAGATATTAGGACAAGTTTACCATGCCAACCATTCCCTCCTATGATGGGATTAATGATCCAAATCCCCATTGGTACAAACATAATTGGTACGTGGACGGAGCCAACGCTCCGAAAGCTGTACGCTGCCGATGTTTTCCCATCTTCCTAGAAGGTGTTTCATCCATGTGATTCACCAGACTTCCTCCAAAATCCATCACTACTTTTGACCAACTTGCCATAAATTTCCTTGAACAGTTCAGACTTCTTACCGCCTGACCGAAGGACGTCATGTCTCTATCAGGACTGGCTCAAGGACGCAACATGTCATTGAGATCATTCATGAACAGATTTAACATGACAATAAAGGAAGTGAGTAATCCTAGTAAGGACATGGTTTTTATAGCCCTAGTCCGTGCTATTCAATCTGAAATGGAGTTCGAAAAATGGATTAAGATGAAATAGCCCACCAATAGGAAAGGGTTCAACTACATGACAAGCCAATACTTAAGGTTGGAAGAGGTATAGGAGCTAGAAAGAAAGGCTGCTGGAACATAGCAGACGAACACCAAACAGAATGTCATGACTACTAATCAAAATACATGCAACCCAGGCAATGGCCAAACGGCATTAGGGAGGGATGGAAACCAGTTAACAGGAAACTAAAACTCTGACAGGAAAAATGGAGGTGGTCGAAACAAAAGGTTTAAAGAGTTTGGTCCAGGAGATTATACCCCCCTTGAGTGACACCCTAGAGAATATCTTCCTCGTAATGAAAGAAAATCAAGATTATAGAAAACCCCCCAAGAAGGAAGCAACAGAACAGTAGAAGTGGTCAAGGAAATTTTGTCGCTTCTATGAGACACATGGGCACAATACAAATGAATGTCGCCACCTCAAGGACCTCATTGAAGGACTGATCTGAGACAACAAGCTTCAACAATACGTTAAAGAGCCGCAAAAACTCAGCCCTATAGTCCATCGACTACCTAGGGAGCAAGGAGATCAGGTTGGAACTAGTGACCAAAGGTCAAAAAGAACTGACCAAAGGCTCTTTATCGGAACTATATTTGGTGGACTGCATCCTGCGCAAAGAAGCTGGTGGGAGATGGAGAGATATGCAAGTTCATTAAAGCTTGTCCCAAACGGGGCATGTTTGATGATAGATGGTGAAGTCTCGGTCAAGCACCAGAAGGTGCTGAGCAATGATATAATATTTCACAACCGTGATATCTAGGGAATTGAGGTACCAACTCTTGATCCAATGGTGATAATAGTGGAAATTGGACATGTAGTTATCCGCGGAGTATTGTTTGATAGCGGCAGCTCGGTTAATATACTTTTCAAGTGCACTTTCAATCAGTTGAAGATAGGTATAAAGAGCGTATCTACATGACAAAAAAAGATCTAGGGATTCACTAGACAACCTAAGCAACCAGTGAGAACCATCGACCATCCATAGAAATCGGCGAAGAGGAACAATGAGTCTCCCTCACTCAAACCTTTGTAATCATAGACGATATGTCAACATATAATGCATTTCTAGGAAGGCCTGCATTTGCCGACTTTAAGATAGCACTGGCTCAATGGTGCCTCGCTATGAAATTCCTGACCGAGCATGGAGTTGGAATTGTGAAAGGGGACCAAGGCGTGGCCCGAGAACGTTACGTTACAGAATTGCATGAATCTAGAAGAAAGGAGAAGGGAAAGGATGTTTGGAAAGCTCTCCACATCCGGGAACCTTTTGAATAGCAATTACAGAATCGCTCTTAGATTGGGGATGATATTCGATTCATTAAGGCTTTGGACCCTAGGAAGAAGAGCTCAGGGAAGGACAGAGCGGCACCAGCCGAGCTAATGGTGTCAGTCCAATAAGTATGGATGACCCCATGTTGGTCCTGTGAATTGGATCGCAGCTTGGAAACAAGATGCTATCATAGTTAACCAAAATTATTCAAGCCAACATAGATGTATTTGCCTGGATACATGTTGATTTGTGCGGAGTATCACCCGAAATTTCTTGTCATGCCCTTAACATTAACCATAAATTCACTCCATTAAAGGAAAAAAGGCGTAGTTTAGGCCCTGAACGATCCAAGGACGTAAAAGAAGAGGTGGATAAGCTAATGGCCAATGGTTTCGTCCGAGATGCAACTTACCTTAAATGGGTATCTAGTCTGGTATTGGTCAAGAGATCCAACATAAAATGGAGAACCTGCATTGACTTTTCAGACCTCAACAAAGCTTGTCTGAAGGATTGCTTTCCACTACCCAGAATTGGTCAACTAGTGGATGGAACAGCAGGACACGAATTGTGGTCATTTATGGATGCGTACTCGGGCTATAACCAGATCCTAATGCATGAACCAGATCAAGAAAATACTTGTTTCGTCACTGACCTAGGATTATACTCTATAAAGTAATGTTGTTTGGTCTAAATACTGCAGAAGCCACATATCAAATACTAGTGAATACAATGCTCAAGAGCCAGATCGAGAAAACTATGGAAGTTTATGTGGAAGACATGTTAGTCAAATCCCGAGATGATGCTAACCACCTAGATAATCTTGTGGAGATGTTCAAGATACTCTATAAATATGAAATGAAGCTTAACCCACTCAAATGTCATTTCAGTGTGGCTTCGGGAAAATTCTTAGGATTCATATTGAGTGCTCGGCGCATCGAAGAAAATCCGAAGCAAATAACGGCATTACGAGAAGTCCAAGCCCCTAAGAATAGGAGAGAACTACAAAGTTTGTACGGAAAAGTCGCAGCACTAAGCCGTTTTATCTTAAAAGCTATAGACAAATGTGTACCATTCCTCAACGCATTAAAGAAGGGAAAGAAAAATTTGAGTGGAGCAAGGCTTATCAAACATCTTTCGAGGGACTACTATAAGACATGAAAACTCCTCCGGTCATATCAAAAACAGTCGATGGAGAAGACTTATTCATTTACTTGGCAATTTCCCCACATGCATTGAGAGCAATTCTCGTATGGGAAGAAGCAAGGATCTGACGACCCATATACTGTTAGCAAATGATTCACCGGAGCCGAAAAGAACTACCCGAGATTAGAGAAGTTGGCCTATTGCCTTTTGATCGCATCCCAAAAAATTACGGTCATATTTTTAGGCTCATCTAATCAAAGTGCTAACCGACCAACCATTGAAATGGGTGTTATACTGGCCAGAGACATTCGTGCGATTACTAAAGTGGAACATAGAACTAAGTTAATATGATATTATTTTCCACCCAAGGATGGCAATCGAAGGACAAGAATTGGCTGATTTCATCGCCGAGTTTGCAATAAAGGAAGAAGAAGAGGAAGTTCAGTCATAAGTAGACACACAATGGAAGCTTTTCGTTGATGGAGCATCGAACAACTCGTTGTCGGGCATAGGGATAGTCCTTGAAACCCACGAAGGAAGGCCATTGTTACGCTCTACGAATGGAATTCTCTGCCACGACCAATGAGGCAGAGTATGAGGCACTAATTGCAGGGCTGAAAGTTGTGAAGAGCTCAAAATAACGTCCGTTCATATATAGTGACTCTCAACAAGATGTGTGTCAAGTGAAAGGAGAGTATCACGCACGCAGAAAAAATCTTGCTCCATATCTCTCCAAAGTGCAAGAGATACTCAACGACATCGAGTGCTACACCCTAACCTACATACCATGGGTGCAAAACACCAAGGCAGACTTTTTAGCCAAGTTAGCAAGCTCTGGAGAAGCGCAATCATTGGGAGTAGTCCTATTCGAAGCCCTGACCCATTCAAGCATTAAAAAAATGGATTTAGAATGCATTCTTGAGACCATTATGGGACCAGACACGTGGATGACTCTAATAAAAGATTATCTTTTGATAGGAACTCTTTCTGCAGACCGAAACCAGCGAAAGAAATTAGTTAGGACGAAGTCACGGTTCTTGATTCGGGATGGAATACTCTATCGAAGAGGATTCTTGACCCCTCTTCTAAGGTGCATGACCGAAGATGAAGTGCACCGGATCCTTGAAGAAGTGCATGAAGGCGAGTGCGGATACCACACCAGGGGCAGATGCTAGGAAAGAAAGTTCTTCGGTACGGGTACGGGTACTTCTGGCCAATAGTACACTGCGATGCAGTGGATTATTCCAGGAGATGCGATCGTTGTCAGAGATTCGGCAAGATTAAAAGAACTCCATTAACAGTGCTAAAGCAAACGTCAGCCCATGGCCATTTGTCATATGGGGCATTGATCTGATTGGTGTCCTTCCAAAGGCATAAGGAGGAGCAAAATATGCGATGGTGGTCATAGATTATTTCATAAAGTGGGACAAAGTGGAACTGCTGGCCACCATAACCATAAAGAAAGTTACTAACTTTGTAACTAAATATATCATTTGCAGGTTTAGCGTGCCACAGAAAATCATCACTGACAATGGAACGCCTTTCGAAATTGTCGAGTTCAAAGTCTTTTGTAAATGCTTCTGAATTGAGAAAATCTTTTCCACAATGGCTCACCCACATGAAAATGGGCAAGAGGAGGAAATAAATAAGATCATCAAGTCCACCATCAAAAAGCAATTGACAAAAGCAAAGGGAAACTGGGTTGATGAGCTTCCACTTGCTCTATGGGCATACAAAACAACATACAAAGCTTCCATTGGCCACACACTTTTCACATTAGCGTATAATTCAGAGGCGATGATCCCAGTCGAACTAGAAGTCCCCTCTCGTTGAAGGCTAAATTTCAACCACAAACAAAATGAGCAACTCCTATTCGAATCAGTAGACATGGTCAATGAAAAGAGAGACGAAGCAGAACTAAGGATCGCGCCAACCAGAAACGGGTTGCGCGATAATTCAACTCCAAAGTTCACAGTCAAACTTTTGAGATAGGCGATCTCTTGCGCTCAAACAAGTTTGCCCAGTTTCGGGAGCTTTTGGGCCGAATTAAGAAGGACCATTTGTCATTCATCAAACACTTAGAGATGGGACGTTCGAGCTGACAATGATTAACGGGATCGCAATTCCCAAAACATGGAACAGCGAATCACTCCGTCGATATTTCGTTTAAAAGAAACTTTATGTATTTTTCTAATTTTCAACAAATAAGCCATTACAGGAATGCCGTTGGCATTGTAAATAGGCAAAGAAACTACCATGTTTTTCTTAATAAAGTTTTCTTTTTGAATCATTCAAATTATGTGCATAATAATGACCCAATGATCCAGCAGGGGCAAATCGACTCGAATTGTCGGATCAGCGCTTCCCGATCATGGCTCTCTAAAAAATGATTTTGCACCGGCTGCATCAAGGAGGCCATAATTTAAAGTCTTTCGCATCGCCCGGAAATAGGCAATGCTAAAAAACACAGATTCAAGTTTCTCTCATCGTACGGAGATAGGCGATGTCGAGGAACTCATGATGCAAGCCCCTTGCATTGCTCAGAGATAGGCAATGCTGAAGAGCCCCAGATTCAAATTTCTCGCATCGCTCAGAGATAGGCGACGTCGTGGAACTCATGACGCAAGCTTCTCGCATTGCTCAGACATTGGTAACTTCGAAGAAGCCCCAGATTCAATTTTCTCGCATTGCCCGAAGATAGGCGACGTTAGGGAACCCATATCATAAGCTCCTCGCATTACCTGGAGATAGGCAATGCCAAAGAGCCCAAGATTCAGGTTTCTTGCATTGCCTGGAGATAGGCGACATCAAGGAACTCATAACGTAGGCTCCAAGTGTTGCTCGGAGATAGGCAACACCGAATAGCCCCAGATTCAAGTTTCCCACATTTCCCGGAGATAGGCGACGTTGAGGAACTCATGACGCTAGCTCCTCGCATTACCTAGAGGTATGCAACTCCACGAAGCCCCAAATTCAAATTTCTCGCATTGCTCGAAGATAGGCGACATCATGGAACCCATGACCCATGCTCCGCACGTTGCCCGGAGATAGGCAATGCCGAAGATCCCCATATTCAAGTTTCTCGCATCGCCCAAAGATAGGTGATGCCAAGGAACTCATGACGCAAGTTTCTTGCATTTCTCAAAGCTAGGCATTTCCAAGAAGCGCTAGATTCAAGTTGCTTGCATCCCCCAGAGATAGGCGATGATGAGGAACTCTCGACGCAAGCTCCTCGTGTTGCAAGGCGACAGGCAACGCTGAAGAGCCCTAGATTCAAGGTTCTCACATCGCCCAGAGATGGGCGACACCGAAGAACCCTCGACGAAAGCTTCTTCGTGCCACTCAATGATAAGCAGCGGAGAAGAACTCCAACTTTCCAGCTTCTCGTGTTGCTCGGATACTTCGGATGCTTGGAGTTTGTATGGAGTGAACAGGCATGTGAACTTGGAGGCATATACCTGCATAGAGATAAAATCACCTGAATGCGAAGAGTCGACAAGTCTTGCCACTTCAAACAACAATAAACTCACAAATTTTATTTCAAAAGTTAACAAGAATCTTGGGTGAGAGTTAACTCTTGAAGGAAAATTTGTCTATTTTTGAAAAGACAGATATAGTTACAAGTCAAGATACTATTGCATTGTTTGTAATTTTATTAACATAGAATAAAAATAGGAGGGTCGTATCCACACAACG
The DNA here is from genome assembly GCA_030765085.1 of Allium cepa. Taxonomy (NCBI): domain Eukaryota; kingdom Viridiplantae; phylum Streptophyta; class Magnoliopsida; order Asparagales; family Amaryllidaceae; genus Allium; species Allium cepa. The sequence goes on along the minus strand of CM060937.1, from coordinate 688,937,624 downwards.
GCGGCCAATATAGAAAAATTGCGGAGTCCACGACCGTGACCCAATGTATGAACACTTGGGCATAAGGACTCAAAAAGGCACACAACAAGTCAAGTCGCCTACGAGATACTCAACAAAGCATATTCCCTCCTCGAGTGGGCCAATTAACACTTTTTGTCGCCACTTCCTTTCCTACCTCTGGTCATAAATTTTTGTGCCTTTTCTGGAGAAGTGTCACTGCCAGTAATGTCAATTTGTATTTCTTGAGCGATCACTACCTCTTTCGAGCGCTTTATAGTAGAGCTGCCTGACCCTTTATGCTTTCTTCATTTTTGAGAACTCTTCGAGGCCTTAATCGCCTCCACTTTCTCTTTCTTGACGGCAACCAAGTCATGTGAAGTCTTTGGTGGCTGCTATGTCGGTGTCTCTTGCTCTTTGGCCTCAACGACAACCATATCACATTTAAGAGACGCCGAAGGATCGTCCAGATCATGAAGAGACCTAATCTTTTCATCCTCCGATCATAGTTGCGAGCAAGGCGTTGATATAGGGGGACGAAGAGGAATGGATGTAATTTCGAAAGATGTAAAGATATCCGCGTGTACAAGCACTGATGTGACTGGCACGCCAATAGGAAGAGTAGAGGGTCGTATAAGATCAAAAAGAAAAGCATTAAACTCTTCTTATTCCTGTGGCGTCGGATGAAGTCCCTTGGATTCGAGGAAAGAATGATCACTACCTACACCTGAGGTAGGGTCGTGAATAGAAACTTCAAGCTTGTTCCCTTCATCATCTTTGGAAATTCCCGCCATGTGGGGAGCAACATCTAGCCCCAATCTTGTCGGTTGTTCATAAAGTCGCCTTAAATAGTCACCCACATCTCAGATTAACGACTTGGCAGTTGGGGAAATCATCGTAGCTGATTCGGAGGTTTCCATCTCCCGTTTAGCCCGGAGAATTTCTTAGCCTTCGAGCAACGTCTTCTTGGATTTCTTATTGAGATAAGTATCCCACAACACCTGATCCATATATATGTCACCACTCTTGGCAAAACGAAATAGGATTTCCTCCCAAATAAGGGCAAGAGTGCATGGGAACTTTGGGCCAGGATAAAAAATACTCCCTTGATGCAATATAGAATTGACGGTTGAATATGCGAGTATATGATGATGATAATAAACATATATATATTCATTTAAATGTATTTTTTAATGTACTATTTTATTTTTCACATAATTAAATAAATATTTGTTGAATAATATAAACAACACAGAGTTTAAATTCAAATAGATATTTTATTCAGATAAATATTTAATACAATTTGAATAGTACAAATTCATGCTCTCACTATATATATACAATTTTGATTACATTAAAAATTTCAATTACATCACAATTTTTCTTTTACAAATGCACCTCACTTCAATTCACTCATTCACTCGTATTTATCTTCAACTTTATTCCAGACTGAATCCAACATCTGAGCAATCTGCGAAAATACAAACTTACGCGGTAAAATTGAAAATAAAATATTTTTGCTGTATAAAATAAAATGTATTTTGAAAATATTATTTGCCTCAGTTATTTGAGTTGTTTGTCATCATTTAAATTTGAATTCATCGTACACAAACAGCTTGTGACATGCACAGTGTATCACTGTACATGCCACAAGGCCGTGCACACCGATATATAGATTTGATAAAATTACAGGGACAGGTGAGCACAGGTCAAACCCAAATGGAAAGCCGGGTTCAACTCAAGTGAAATACAAATAAAGTCATGACATGAGCACAAGGTAAAACCCGAGCTATAAGATGGATTCAACGCAGGATATGTCATGAAGAAATCAGAACCGAAATAATGCAAACTGAAACACGGTAGTGGACAGAGCATGCATATGAAGCAACTCGATAAATATATATACATGCATGAACATTTATGTGGAGTGGAACCAACAGGAGTACAACAGTGCAGATCACACAGTCAAGGTCAAACATGGATTCAAATACAATATAGCAATGTGAATGTACAGACTCAATGATACAACATGCATATGACACAAGAATGCAAACAAGTCGCATATACAAGGGTCAAAGCAAATGATACATGTACAAGACTCAAGACTGCACAATTCAAGATGAAATCTTATCACAAAACAATACTACAAAAGGTACAAGACTCGAGTGAATTAACTACAACAAGATAATAGTGACACAATCGAGGCAGCATCAAAATGCAAACTATGATAAGCTCAAACAGTGCCGAAATCACGAAAATGGGTCACCGCAACCCAAAGCTAACACATGCATATTGAAGCACATAATGCAAGCCTACAAACTACAACGGACTCAAGTGCTACCAGAATTTGTTAAGAAACAATAAATGTACAGGTCTGTGACGATATCAAGTGAAGGCCACAGCAGCTCAAATGAGCAATCTCAAACATGATACTAGTCACATGCACAGATAAACATCAAGTGGTCGAGATAAATTCAAGCAAACTATTAGACAAACTACAAAATCAAGTCTAGTGTAAATTGAACAAGTCAATGGCCGATGTCAACTACGTTGTGATAACCAAAAAAAGGAATGAACAAGTTAGAAATCAAAACAGTGAAACCAGTAATCCCAAAAATATACGTGCAGTCAAGCCTAACAGTAGCAGTTCGAATCAAAACAATGTCGCAAGAGCTTTTCAAATTATTAGAAATCAAGCTGCAGTTCAATCACAGCACATATACAGTGATACAGAAGTTCGAACCAAAAACAATGTCATGGCCGAGTCAAAAATGTCAAGTTCAAATGCAGAAACCAAAAGCCGTGGTATTCAGAAAATCAGAGAATACATCGTTAAATCAAGTCAAGCTATGGTGGCCACGAAATCGATCAAAACCATGTTAATCAAGTAAACGAAATTATTTGATATGAACAAATCAGTAATCACCATTAGCATCAAATCAAAATCATACGACCGAACAAAGAAATTGAAGAACTCAAACAAATATATAGGAACGAAAATCAAGGGTTTCAAACCCTATATAAACGATGAACATCATCGGCAAAATAACAATTCGAGTTCGAGAAAAACTAACAAAAATAAACCAATAACTCAAATCATCGATCGAGTTCAAGCAATCAAGCAGACAAGCAAAAAGGAAAACAACATACCAATATTAATTCGAATTCGATCGAATTGGAGTAGCCGAAAGAGATCGACAGAGAGAAAGAAGAAATCGAAGTATCATCAATCAAATCAACAAAGCCGGCGACTTCAACACGAAGCCCTAATTTTCGAGCAAGCAACGAGGCTGCCATTCTTTTTGGAGCAAACGAAGCCGAAGTTTTAATACAAAAAAAAAGGAAAAAGGGTTTTAATTTTATCAATTATGGGTCGGCCTTGTTATTGGGCTTGATTTAAATTAGGGTTTGTTTTCAAATTAATTGTTTTAAATTTGTATTTTCTATTTAAACAATTGTAATTTCTAGTCGTGCGACTAGTGGACAAACTACATAGCGTAGTTTGAGAATTCGCAACTCCGTGGCTGAGTTGTGGCAGGATTTTGAGCGTTGAGTCAAGGCTAGTCGATAGCGGGTGTCGCGACTTTATGTGTGTAAGCGTCTGACTGCTTAATTTCTAGTAGAAACCTTGGGGGCAGCACGTATGCTGGGTTTTGCCGAAGCTGGGTAAATTCTGTGTTGTTCTGTTTCTACATTTATTATTCTTCTATTATCTATGCTGTTATAATTCTGATAAATCTGTGTTGAAATAAGTTTAGACAAACTTCCGCAAGAATTTTTATAATTGATAGTATCACCCTATTCACCCCTACTCTAGGGTGAAATCGATCCTATAAGTGGTATCATAGCAAGGTACAAAAGCCATTTTTGTTTTAAAAGTTTTATTTTTCAAAAACCAATTTTTTTTAAAAAAAAATTTGAATTTTAAAATTGCTTCTTTTAATACTGCTTTTGCTGAGGGTCAGTCTATAGTTAGACCACCAATGTTCAATGGTGAATATGCTTACTGGAAAAATAGAATGAAAATTTTTCTGAAAACCATTGATGCTTGGAATATTGTTGAGATAGGTTATAGAGCACCAACTATAGTTGTCAATAATCAGGAAATAGATAAACCGATGGATCAATGGACAGATCTAGAAAATAAATTATAGAATGTTAATGCCAAAGCTATAAATTCTATTATTTGTTCATTAGATCATTTTGAATTTAATCGTGTCTCGCATTGTCTAACTACGCAGGAAATATGGCACGCACTAGAAGTGACTCACGAAAGAACATCTTTAAGTCAAGGAATCTCGCCTTGCCATGCTGAGTAGAAAATATGAGAATTTTACAATGGCCAAGGAAGAAAATGTTGAAGAGATGTACGGAGGGCTTTCCAACATCGTATATAAATCAAAAGCTCTCGGAAAATCATACACGGAATTGGAAATAGTCCGAAAAATCCTCAGAGTCCTTCCACAAAGTTTTGAAGCAAAAGTGACTGCCATTCAAGAATCGAAAGATTTAAAACAAATCAAAGATGACGAACTCATTGGAAATCTCACCACTTATGAGCTAGAAATGAAATTCAAGGAAGAGCGTGAAGGAGGAGATACTCGAAAGAAATCAATAGCTCTCAAAGGAACAACTGAAAGTGATGATGATGATGGAGCAGCAGAGCTGGAAATGGTAATAAAGAGATTCAAAATGTGGAACCGCAAATACGGAAATCCAGCTCTAAATCAAAAATTAAAAAGCAGAATAATCAAAGTTCTAGATAACCCAGAATAGCAAGAAATCATTTGTCATAAATGCAACCAACCTGGACACATCAAGCCCAATTGTCCTCAAAATCGACATGACTTAGAAAAGAAATCAAAAAGGAGACATTTTGTAGTCACATGGAATACAAGTGATGAAGATAATAAAAGTACTAGTAGTGAGAGTGAGAAAGCAGATATGTGCCTTCAAGGGAATATAACTGATAGCGACGATGACGAGCCAAACGAGGTATCAAAACTCACTCACTCAGAATTACTTATATATTTCCATGAAGTAAATGACTGTTTTGAACGACTTGGGAGAAGTATAAAAAACTTGAATCACAAAAAGATACTTTGATAGATTTAAATAAACAACTTGACCAATTAGTTAAAAACTATTAAAGTAAGATCCCAAAGTTTGATAAGTGTCCAACATTCGAAGAAGAGATTAAAAAATCAGAAATAAAATTAAATTGCTTGAAAATGAAATTCTGATTTTGAAAGAATGTGAAAATATAAGAAGAAAAAATTCTATTAAAAAGTGCACACAATTATTAAACGAAAACGAATCTCTCAAAATACAAGTCCAACAATTGTCAACGACTTAAGGAAAATTTTCAAAAGGAGAAAGATCGTTGAAAATGCTATTAGGGAAACAAACTGTTAATACAATTAGACAAGGACTTGGATATAATCAATTTGAACCTATTAAAAGAAAAATTAATCAAGCCAATTCCATGTGCACAATTTGTAGAAAATTTGGACATAATCAAAATAATTATTGGTATAGACCCAAACACGTAAAAACTATTCCAATTTGGATTCCAAAAGGCACAAATATAAAATCCCTTAAAGTTAAACAAATTTGGGTGCCAAAAGGAACATATATAAATAGTTTTGGGTCTCCACAAACATATTTTTCCAAATCTGCTACCAGTAACAACCATGTACCTATAAAAACAAATAGGTCACAAAAATCTTTTAACGTGGAGGTGTGGTGGCAAGCTAAGGAACTACAATAAAGTTACTTGGATTCTGGCTGTTCCAAGGACACAACGAGTGACAAATTAAAGTTCCTTAGCCTAATATAAAGGCGAAAGAATCACAATGGACAACAACGAAAAAAAATATCGTAAAGGTAAAAGAGGTAATGGTATATTCATCTTGAACAATATATTAATGTAATAATCTGCACCATATCAGATTTGAATTAATTCATCCAGTAATGTAATAATGAATGAATGATGATTTTGATTCTGACTTATTCAAAATTATTGGCCAATTATATTCTTATGACCAAGAACACTATAAAAATTCTAGAGTCTTTGAACTACTTCATATAGGTTAATTTGGATTAATGATAGTGATTTATTGGTTCATGATAATACATTTATTTATTTTACGGCCAACTCTATATTCTCGGTTTTTTGATTATTTACACGGCTTCAATTCACATTCAAGAGAATTTCATTTAAAAGCTGTTAAAATTGATTTTAAGATATTTTGATGCACACTTCATGGTCTGGTCTATCAAATTTAACTATTGATAATTTTGAGTGAAAGAAAAATTCAGATGCAGATTACACTGGTAATCTAGTTGATAGAAAAATTACTAGTGGAACGTGATTTATATTGACACATTGAGTAGCTGCATCATTTTTTTATAAAGAAAACATCTGCATAATTTCAAATATTTTCAAATAGCAGAAACTTTCTTATAAAACCCCTTCTAGAAAATCAACTTTTTACCTTATTTCAGATTAGTCATTTTTAGAAAATTTGATAATTATTTTTGGATTTGATTTTAAATGATTTATCTGACTTCATACTAATTATCGAAAAGATAAATAGTGATTGAAAAAGTGATGAGTATTGACATTAGTCATATATTATAACTTGAGAAGGTATAACTAGTAAATTTCTTTAGAAATTTAAACAAGAGTTATAAACATTTTTTGTTGGTAAAAAATTCCATGACCATTTCTATTTCTATCATATTTCTATCAACCATCACTCATCAAAATCCATTATAGTATGCCAATATGTGGTGATTTAAAAAGGAATCGTTTGTTTTTTATTTTATATTTTTTTTTTAAAATATAAAAAACAAAGTATTCACTCTCATTTAAAAGTCCTCATGGTTATGCATGGGTGAATTACTTGGAATTTTTAATTATGTGCTTCCACGCTCATTTAAAAGTCCTTACGGTTATGCATGTATGGAACGCATATCAAAATTGATTTATTAAATAAACAAGTTAATGCTAATCACATTTAAAAATCCTCACGGTTATGCGTGATTAGAAGATACTTGAATTCATTTTTTTTAAGTGGAATACTACTAATATCATTTAAAAGTTCTAACGGTTATGCATGGTAAGTAGATATTCAAATTCCTGATATAAATATACAACAAATAGACACAACTATATGGTTTTATATGATGACATCATCCTTATCATTCTATAGTGGAATACGCTTCAAACAGTGTGATAACCTGATTTTCGAGTATTTGATAATTGGTAAAGATTGATAAGATTTATTTTTCAAGCTAATAACATTTTATTCTATTTATAATATACATACTTGATATGTATTATGAATAGAATATCTTTTGTTTTAAATTAAAAATGAATTTTCAAATTGTAATATGTATGTAATTATATGTTATAATTTGATGTTGTTTTGAAATTTAATATAATCTGTTGATAATTTATATATGAATAAATTGTAATTTAAAGCTTTGTTTTAAAATGAATATTTTTCAAAAAGTTAATTTACAATTAATTCAATAATTTTAAAAATATAAGATAATTGTTGTTTTAAATACGATTATGTAAAAAGGATTTAATTAAAGTTTTGTTTTGTTTTGTTTTTCTTAAAATATATAGAATGGTTATAAGTGTATATATATAAATGTTTAGATTTTAAATCCATGTAGAAGAAAATATATTTTCATTATAATTAATTTTATAATATCTCCTTTTAAAAGTAAAATTTATTGTACATATGTAAAAATTTATTAATTAAGAGATTTATGTAAGTAAGCTTTCTATTTACATTTAAAAAAAATGCTTCAATACAAATGTAACCATGTTAATCATCTTTGAAACATTTGTAAATAAATTAAACACATTGAATGACATGTGTTCAATTTAGGGACAAGTGGCCTACATTTTTTTATTTATTTTAATTTAAACATAAAGAAATTTGTTTTCTCTTTTCCAAATTTCCTTTCTTCTTCTCAAATTAATGGCAGATTAACAAACTACTTCAAATCTGAAAAAAAATTATACAAACCTGAGAATTTAAAATATGCAAATCCTCAAACCGGCAACAATTGATCATCTGCAATTCAAGGAAGGATCAACAACAATTTAAATCAACATCAATTAAAACCTCCTACAATTCAAATGATGATCAACTCCACAGTTTCAAGATCAAGCTTAACATTTTAGAGCATCAATTGAAGCATGCAATCAAAGCATCTTTTCAGTTATATATTCAAGTGCCTGGAATAAATTTAAAGAATGCTCTACATATTTAAAGAGGTGAGTAAACTTTCAAATTTGAAAACTTAAGTAACAAATGTGTGTTGCATGTGAAATACTGTGTGAAGATTGCTTTTCATATCTGTTCATATGTAAGCCTATGTGATTCAGTTGATTTTATCATCCTTGTTTTCTTTGTTTATGCCTCTGTACTGTAAACTTTGTGCATGAAACATCTTTAAATTGGGAGCAGATGCCAAATGTTTGAAGAAAAAAACTCATGAAGTATGGCTGAAAATATGTTTGCATGTTGTTTGAAATTTAAATATATGTACATATGAATGATTTAAAAAAAAAACTGAGTACATAGGTGACTCATTTGTGCATAACAGTGCTTCTCTGTTCTTGCTACAGAGCTTAAGTGATGGTTAAATTCAAGATTTGTTTTCTTTAAAAAAAACACTGTTAGGATCTGAATTCAAACAACATGGTTTTGTTAAATCATAACCCAAGTATCAAAAATAGATTCCAGAATTTTAAAACTTTGAACTATGCTAGAATATGTAAAATACAGCAGTGATACTAAAATCAAGTTTAAATCAAATGTTTTAATTCGTTGTTTCAGAATTATAACTTGAACCTATTTAGGAAACTATGATTTTTAAAACTAAAATCAATTTTTTTAATAATGCATTGGGTTTGTATATTGGGATTGACTGGAATTTGTTCTTGAGGCAATCCCTGACGATCTAAGGGTTGAGAGGTCTCGGGGTTCTTCCAGGTGATGGGGAAGGGTTAGTAGAAGCTAGGAAAAATCATCGTTGGTGATGAAATTCATGGTGGAGGTTGCGGCAGTAGGATACTTTCTAGAACCCTAGTTTTAGTTAAGTTGGGAAATTCGATCATTTCGAGTTATACTGTGGATCGAGAGCTTCAAGCTTTTGGGTGATGGATGTTTGGATGTAGAAGAGGGTTTGGCCGAAGTTTCATTGACTACGGCGGTCGGAATGGGGCTGGCGAGGCGATTTCAGGTTTGGGTAGGGGTGACTGCAAATGTTGTTCCAGGTTTGGTTTAAATAACTCGAATTCTATTTCGAGTCGAGATGGAGGAATCTGGTAATTGAGATTGGATGTGGGAATGCTAGTCGACGTGGGAAGATAATCGTTGATGGTCGGAGTCAGTCGCCGTGCTGGTGCATGTGCACAGAGCACTGTGTCGTGGTGAGGTAGCTTAGCACTGTCTTGTATTCGAGAATTGTGATTGACTCGAAGGAAATTGATGCGTTGCTCGAAGTATCCTGTTGGTGGACTCGAAGTAAACGGGGAGTTGCTCGAGTCAATTGTCTGTTACAGGTTTTTGTTAAACCTGACTGTAATTGTTTTAAAAATATATATAAATACAAACTTAAATGAAATTTAAAATTTGAATACTAAGATTTAAACAAAGTTTAAATACAAGTTGAAGTGTGGATTCAAATTTATATTTGAATTCTAATTTGAAATGAAATAAAAGTTTTAAATATTTAAAATAGTTTGCAGTTTTTTTTAGAAAGAAACCTGACAGTTCTTTCCTAGAAATTTTATTTTTATTTTAATATGAATCATAATTTAAAATAGTGTTTAAATTCAAAGGCTAAGCTCAGTTTTCAAAAAGCTTTTGAATCTTAAGGTTTAAAATGAAATTTGGATATTTAATAAAGAAATTAAAAAACAGGATTAAAACAAGTTTAAATCAAGTTTAAATCAAATGTTTTAAATAAATAGTGGATTCAAGTATCTTGAATTCAAATCTTGATATTTGAATAAGTTTTTAAATGCTGAATGTTTTCTAAAAAAGTTTAAGTTAAATGGCTTGTCAAAAGTAAATTTTTTTCAAACAAATATTTAAACTTGATTTTTTGAATAAAGTTCTTTAAAAAAAAGGGTTTATAAATGGAAGTTAAATGATTTGTTAACTTGAGTTTGCAAGTTAAATAGTAATGTATTTTAAAGTTTAGATTTTAAATAAAATTAAGTAAATTAGTTTAAAGGCTTTTCTTACATAAGTTTCAAATGTAAATAATAAATTTTATTTACATTTGTTTAAAGAATTATAAATTGAATTTAAATTTGGTAAATGTTTAAATAAATATCATTTTGAATCTTAACTTCAAAATGGAATATGAATATAAATTTAAAATGAAATGTTCTCAATTCACTTGAATATTAATGAAATCATCAATAAGAAATGGATTTTCTTAGAGATTATTAAGAATTAGAATGATTAAATGAATAAGATAATTGAGGAATGTTTATTTATTTAATTTATAAATTAACAATTTAGATTAATTTATAATTAGAAGTTAATTAAGGAAAGTAATTAAAGAATGATTAATAGTTAAAGAAGGATTATTTAACAATTAATTAGTGTGATTAATTTAAATAATTAATTAGATTAATTAATTAAATGATAATCAATTGTGGAGTTTATTTAAGTTTAATTACTTAATGGAAGTAATTAATTACTTAATGTAATTAATGGTGTTTAGTGTGATTAGTTTAAATTAATTAATTAAGTTTAATTAATTTTAAATCATTTGATGATCTGATAATAATTACCTAATGTAATTGATGAAGTATAATTACTTCGTAAAGTAATCAATGATAATTACTGGATGTAATTAGTGAAAGATGGAAGTGAGAAAGTAATTTGGATTAAATTATTTTGTATAATAAATCAAGGGATTAATTAGAGATAATTAAGGAGTAATTAATTTATTTGATGAAGTAATTAAGGGTAGTTAATTACTGATGTTATTAATCAAGGGTGATTAATAATTATGATTAGCAATTAATTAATGAAATAATTAAAGGTTAATTACCCTATTGGGTTAAGGATAATTAATTTGTGAAATTAATTAAGGGTTAATTACTGAAATGTAATTAAAGGATAAATAGAACGATATTGGAAGTCTTTGATTAATTGTTATTCCTAATATGTGGTTTGTGATGCTTGATTTGAATTGTGATGATGTGGTTATCTCTTGTTGATGAATTATATGACATCCTATATTTAAAATTTGAGTTGTTTTTCACTTGAATAATTTTAGTTAAGATGATTTTGGTTTCAAAGAGACTGGAGTCAGGTATTAGTAAATACCCGAAACCACTTCGATTCTTTATAAATTGCTATGTGAAATCAATGTGCTGAATGAAATGATTTAAGTAAATTGAACCATTTAATCTAATTTTGGTATTTAGAATTTGATGTGTAAAATAAGTGATGTCCATAACAACTTGTGAAGTTGTAAATTGATATAAGTTACCCCGGGTTTATATGAGTTGTATACTTTTGTATTACATGTTAGATGGGTTTACTCACGCTGGTTTCCAGCCTGACCCCGGTGTTACTTTGATGTAATGCTCGGGTCAGACCGAGTATTACAGATTTTCAGGTAAGGACGTTCTGAAGCACAGGAGGCGAGCTTGATGGCAGGGACGTATAGAGAGTATCCACTGTGATATTGTAGTATCTGTACATGATGGTTTGTCCAATGTTTATGTACATGATGTAACTCTGATGTATAAAAATATAAGTGTAATGATATAGTTCTTCTTGTAAAACTATTGTTTATGAGATATTATATTTTAACCGCTGCGAATGTGAGATTGTGTGTTTCTTTTCTGTTCTTCTTCTTCTATCTCTTTTTCTTTTCTCTAACTATCTAGAATTTTCGGGTTCGAAATTTCCGGGTCGTTACATTTGGTATCAGAGCCGAAGGTTAAGCGAGAACCTTGGCTCTGGTGGGATTACTCATTAAGGATAGGGTAAGTGGTACCCTAGAATGAGTTGAGTGTGTGTATATATATATATGAGAGAACGTACTTCTTATTTTCTTATATAAATATTTTAAATTATTTTATAAAAGAATATATTTTGAAATATAAAGCAATATTTCTTTCTAATAAATATTAAGCTAATTGGTTGTTAAATTATTGAATAAAATTAAGAAGTAATAGAATTACAACCAAATTGAAATTAAATAAAGATAAGTTTGAAGTGGATTCAAACTAAAATTTAATTTTTCAAGTTGGAGAAGAACTTCTAAATAAGATGAAATAGAATTGGTTTCAAACCAGAAAATAGGATGGTTATTGTGTTTAATAATTTAAGGAAGTAACCATTTAAAAAGAGTAACTTGTAAATTTGAAAGGATGTAAATTGAAGTGGGTTTAAAATTGTGAAGTTTTGAATTCTAAAATTTAAACATTTGAATTGATTCCAAAATGTTAATGGAGATAATATTATTCAAACTACTTTGAATATGATCTTATTTTAAAATAAGTAATGTTTGAAAATTTTAAAGAAAATTTGTTTTGAAGTGAAACCAAAGGTGGTTTAAATTTTTAAATTTGGCTTGGTGAGCCAAGAAATAAATATGTATATATGTGGATATACATAATATAAATGGTGATTTGAAATAAACTCTAAGGTTGTGTTTTAAATTTGGAATGAGATGTGAAAACCCAAAGTGTTAAGTTTTTGAACTTATAGATGGGAAAGAATTTTGAAATTTGAAATGGAGAATTCAAGTTTGAGTAAGGTTAAATGGGATTGATTGAATTTAACTCGGAGGAAGTTAAATAAGTTAGAATTAACAATCTGATTTGGAAATTTCAAGATGAAATTGAGATTTAATTTGGGGAGTTAAATGGTTAATCTGAATTAGGAGTTTGTGTGATCTCAAAATGGGTTTGAGATCTGGAAATTGTAAATTGATGGATGTTTTAAGATGAATTAGATGATATCATACTATTGTTGTTAAAAATCTTTAAGTTGTGAATTAGATTTGTTTAAATGAATGAGAAATGGATTATGGTAATCCATTGTTGGGATAAAAAGGTAAATTGATTTAAAAAAATTAAATCAACATTTGAAGTATTAACTCGAATTTATATAATTCAAGATGGTTTAAAATTTGAATAATTTGGAATTGTAATTAAAGTTGAATAAGTTTTAAATTCAAATGGAATTTGAATTGAATTTGAGAAGAAATCAAGAATAATTCAACTTGATTTGGAAATGGAGTTCTAAATTGAGATTAGTTCAAACTGGAGTTGAAATGAATTAAAACAGGAACTAATTCAATTGAAATTTATTTGAATTGGTAAAATTTGAGATCAAGGTTAAATAAAGTTAAATTTGAAAGGAAACTTAGATTAAATCAACTTGAATTGGGATTGAATCAATTTCAATAGAAATTGAAGTTATTTAAATTGGAGTTAAGTCAATTAAATTGAAAGTGGAATTTAAATTGAATTGATTGGGAATTGAACAGTTTTGACTCTGGACTGCTTTTAATATAAATGGTTTCAATATAAACCTATTTTTCCGAGCTATTCATTATATATATAACCATCTTTTAAAAGCCAAACTATCTTAAACTTGTTTTACAATTATTTTTGAAACTGTTTAACAATTTTCCAACTGTTTTATAAACTAATTACTATATTTCAACTATTTTACAAAACTAATTACTATCTTACTATTATTCTGCAATTATCTAAAATTTCTATAATTATTTCAAACTATTTTCTAACTATTTTACAACTATTTCACAAACTAGTAATTATTTTCCAACTACTTATCTATTTTCAAAATTTTCAAGTTATTTTCAAAATTTAAACTGGACAGAGTTTAAACTGTTATTGGTTAAATACTCAATCGAGATAAGAATAGAGGTGATAATCCAAATGGATTGAAGCAATTGTGAGTAAGTGAATGAAAACCAAAGTGAATATGAATAGAAATGGAATTGATTTGGCTAATAACCAAGAGAGATAAATACGTAGGGTGTACGTATGTTATTCTATTCGCACAGTGATTTGATCCAGATTCGAACACAGAATTTCGAGATAGTTTTATCGATCCGAGTGGAATTTTCCACTCGATTTTTGAAGGCGAACCTGGATATGGATTGTTGATTGGTTCTGGATGTTCTCTATCATAGTTATGACTATGCAAGGAGAATGATGGTTTCTAATCAAGAAACCAGATCTGTGTCCACACTAGGAAGTCGAGTGGACAATACTAGTCGAAAACGAAATTGTGTGATCGAGTGAGCGATCAGATTGGTATGGCGTACGAATGGTATGTGTACATCGTACGGATTTGAATGAAATTGACATTGAAAAGAGTAATCAAATTTAAATATCTGATTTTGAGTAAACAAAGTTAAATATCTTTGTTTTATAAGATAAAACTCCTCTTGATGAATCTATTGCTAGAAGTAAATGATTTTAAAGGTGTTTTGAAGTATAAAAGAAGTTTTATACGAGTTTGAAATAATCCAAGATTTTAAAGATTATATATATTTGTATATATATAAAAAGGATCTTATGAGGATTTTGGAAAAGGTTTTGGGAACCTATGGATTTGGAAAGGGCTTTTGATTTTTGGGTAAAATCAATATGAGAATTCGGAAAACCTAGTTTGAGAATTATCGATTTTGGAATAATCGATTTTGTGTAAAGGAGCTTTGTATGAGATCATACTAGGTGTATGATTTAACGATACTATATATATAGTATAAAATGTTTTGATGATTGCTCTGGGGAAAGAGGCGCTCCCTTGAAATGGACTTCTCAGGAGTACCACCGGGTGGTGCTGCCTTGAGCCCCAAGGGGGTTCTAAAGTTGATCATGTGAGGAGTCCGGACAAAACTAGTTCCTGAGGATTATTGGGTAGCGAAAGTCGATGGCGCTGATGCCTACAGGGGCATTTGGGTTATGCTGTGACGACAGTGTAACTCGATGTCGCTGCGATCTACTTTGGGGACCATAGCGAAAATCGTGTGGAGGATGAGTGCCAACGGTCTACACTTGATTTTGCCGGGAAGGCAACGCAACATCGGTAGACTGCGATCTATGGTCAAGTGGAGTGGAGAAGTTTCATTCTTTTGGTAGCGAAATTTGAGGGCGTTGATGCCTACAGTTATATGAGTTTTTGCTGTGATAGCTACGTAACCCCAGTTGTAGCTGCGATCTGTAGCGGGTTTCATGGTGTAATCGAGGGGCGGGAGGCCTACAGTTATCTGTGGATTTTGTCGGGACGGCAACGTAACCATCGGGTTAACTGCGACCATGGATGGGGGTGATGATTTCCAGAGCATTCTCACCAAAGATATATCCTCTATTTTCAAAAACTGTTTTCTAAAATTTTCAATAAAATTATTTTCAAAGTATTTTCACTGGATGTTGAAAACGGGTCTGCTAAGTACTTGTAGATTTTCAGTCCTACGCCTGATCAACGTATGACCGAATTTCTGTGAGAACAAAGATGGACTTGTTGAAACATCGAGTTATAGAATGATATTTTTATAAGCTATTTTATAATTTATATAGATTTAAAAGTGCTTCAAAGAATAATATTTTTTCTAAAAAGCAAGCATCTTAATAAACTCTGGTTTCGTTCCTTTTCGAGGACGAAAAGATTCAAAGGAGGAAGGAATGTGATAACCTGATTTTCGAGCATTTGATAATTGGTAAAGATTGATAAGATTTATTTTTCAAGCTAATAAAATTTTATTCTATTTATAATATATATACTTGATATGTATTGTGAATAGAATATCTTTTGTTTTAAATTAAAGATGAATTTTCAAATTGTAATATATATGTAATTATAAGTTATAATTTGATGTTGTTTTGAAATTTAATATAATCTGTTGATAATTTATATATGAATAAATTGTAATTTAAAGCTTTGTTTTAAAATGAATATTTTTCAAAAAGTTAAATACAATTAATTCAATAATTTTAAAAATATAAGATAATTGTTGTTTTAAATACGATTGTGTAAAAAGGATTTAATTAAAGTTTTGTTTTGTTTTTTTTCTTAAAATATATAGAATGGTTATAAGTGTATATATATAAATGTTTAGATTTTAAATCCATGTAGAAGAAAATATATTTTCATTATAATTAATTTTAGAATATCTCCTTTTAAAAGTAAAATTTATTGTACATATCTAAAAAATTATTAATTAAGAGATTTATGTAAGTAAGCTTTCTATTTACATTTAAAAAAATGCTTAAATACAAATGTAACCATGTTAATCATCTTTGAAACATTTGGAAATAAATTAAACACATTGAATGACAGTTGAATTTAGGGACAAGTGGCCTACATTTTTTTATTTATTTGAATTTAAACATAAAGAAATTTGTTTTCTCTTTTCCAAATTTCCTTTGTTCTTCTCAAATTAATGGAAGATTAACAAACTACTTCAAATCTGAAAAAAAAATTATACAAACCTGAGAATTTAAAAACTGCAAATCCTCAAACCGACAACAATTGATCATTTGCAATTCAAGGAAGGATCAACAACAATTTAAATCAACATCAATTAAAACCTCCTGCAATTCAAATGATGATCAACTCCACAGTTTCAAGATCAAGCTTAACATTTTAGAGCATCAATTGAAGCATGCAATCAAAGCATCTTTTCAGTTATATATTCAAGTGCCTGGAATAAATTTAAAGACTGCTCTGCATATTTAAAGAGGTGAGTAAACTTTCAGATTTGAAAACTTAAGTAACAAATGTGTGTTGCATGTGAAATACTGTGTGAAGATTGCTTTTCATATCTGTTCATATGTAAGCCTATGTGATTCAGTTGATTTTATCATCCTTGTTTTCTTTGTTTATACCTCTGTACTATAAACTTTGTGCATGAAACATCTTTAAATTGGGAGCAGATGCTAAATGTTTGAAGAAGAAAAAACTCATAAAGTATGGCTGAAAATATGTTTGCATGTTGTTTGAAATTTAAATATATGTACATATGAATGATTTAAAAAAAAAAACTGAGTACATAGGTGACTCATTTGTGCATAACAGTGCTTCTCTGTACTTGCTACAGAGCTTAAGTGATGGTTAAATTCAAGATTTGTTTTCTTTAAAAAAAAACACTATTAGGATCTGAATTCAAACAACATGGTTTTGTTAAATCATAACCCAAGTATCAAAAATAGATTCCAGAATTTTAAAACTTTGAACTATGCTAGAATATGTAAAATACAGTAGTGATACTAAAATCAAGTTTAAATCAAATGTTTTAATTCGTTGTTTCAGAATTATAACTTGAACCTATTTAGGAAACTATGATTTTTAAAACTAAAATCAATTTTTTTAATAATGCATTGGGTTTGTATATTGGGATTGACTGGAATTTGTTCTTGAGGCAATCCCTGATGATCTAAGGGTTGAGAGGTCTCGGGGTTCTTCCAGGTGATGGGGAAGGGTTAGTAGAAGATGGGAAAAATCATCGTTGGTGATGAAATTCATGGTGGAGGTTGCGGCAGTAGGATACTTTCTAGAACCCTAGTTTTAGTTAAGTTGGGAAATTCGATCATTTCGAGTTATACTGTGGATCGAGAGCTTCAAGCTTTTGGGTGATGGATGTTTGGATGTAGAAGAGGGTTTGGCCGAAGTTTCATTGACTACGGTGGTCGGAATGGGGCTGGTGAGGCGATTTCAGGTTTGGGTAGGGGTGACTGCAAATGTTGTTCCAGGTTTGGTTTAAATAACTCGAATTCTATTTCGAGTCGAGATGGAGGAATCTGGTAATTGAGATTGGATGTGGGAATGCTAGTCGACGTGGGAAGATAATCGTTGATGGTCGTAGTCAGTCGCCGTGCTGGTGCATGTGCACAGAGCACTGTGTCGTGGTGAGGTAGCTTAGAACTATCTTGTATTCGAGAATTGTGATTGACTCGAAGGAAATTGATGCGTTGCTCGAAGTATCATGTTGGTGGACTCGAAGTAAACGGGGAGTTGCTCGAGTCAATTGTCTGTTTCAGATTTTTGTTAAACCTGACAGTAATTGTTTTAAAAATATATATAAATACAAACTTAAATGAAATTTAAAATTTGAATACTAAGATTTAAACAATGTTTAAATCCAAGTTGAAGTGTGGATTCAAATTTATATTTGAATTCTAATTTGAAATGAAATAAAAGTTTTAAATATTTAAAATGGTTTGCAGTTTTTTTAGAAAGAAACCTGACAGTTCTTTTCTAGAATTTTAATTTTAATTTTAATATGAATCATAATTTAAAACAGTGTTTAAATTCAAAGGCTAAGCTCAGTTTTCAAAAAGCTTTTGAATCTTAAGGTTTAAAATGAAATTTGGATATTTAATAAAGAATTTTAAAATAATGATTAAAACAAGTTTAAATCAAGTTTAAATCAAATTTTTTAAATAAATAGTGGATTCAAGTATCTTGAATTCAAATCTTGATATTTGAATAAGTTTTTAAATGCTGAATGTTTTCTAAACAAGTTTAAGTTAAATGGCTTGTTAAAAGTAAATTTGTTTTCAAACAAATATTTAAACTTGATTTTTTGAATAAAGTTCTTTAAAAAAAAAGGGTTTATAAATGGAAGTTAAATGATTTGTTAACTTGAGTTTGCAAGTTAAATAGTAATGTATTTAATAGTTTAGATTTTGAATAAAATTAAGTAAATTAGTTTAAAGGCTTTTCTTATATAAGTTTCAAATGTAAATAATAAATGTTATTTACATTTGTTTAAAGAATTATAAATTGAATTTAAATTTGGTAAATGTTTAAATAAATATCATTTTGAATCTTAAATTCAAAATGGAATATGAATATAAATTTAAAATGAAATGTTCTCAATTCACTTGAATATTAATGAAATCATCAATAAGAAATGGATTTTCTTAGAGATTATTAAGAATTAGAATGATTAAATGAATAAGGTAACTGAGGAATGTTTATTTATTTAATTTATAAATTAACAATTTAGATTAATTTATAATTAGAAGTTAATTAAGGAAAGTAATTAAAGAATGATTAATAGTTAAAGAAGGATTATTTAACAATTAATTAGTGTGATTAATTTAAATAATTAATTAGATTAATTAATTAAATGATAATCAATTGTGGAGTTTATTTAAGTTTAATTACTTAATGGAAGTAATTAATTACTTAATGTAATTAATGGTGTTTAGTGTGATTAGTTTAAATTAATTAATTAAGTTTAATTAATTTTAAATCATTTGATGATCTGATAATAATTACTTAATGTAATTGATGGAGTATAATTACTTCGTAAAGTAATGAATGATAATTACTAGACGTAATTAGTGAAAGATGGAAGTGAGAAAGTAATTTGGATTAAATTATTTTGTACAATAAATCAAGGGATTAATTAGAGATAATTAAGGAGTAATTAATTTATTTGATGAAGTAATTAAGGGTAGTTAATTACTGATGTTATTAATCAGGGGTGATTAATAATTATGATTAGCAATTAATTAATGAAATAATTAAAGGTTAATTACCCTATTGGGTTAAGGATAATTAATTTACGAAATTAATTATGGGTTAATTACTGAAATGTAATTAAAGGATAAATAGAACGATATTGGAAGTCTTTGATTAATTGTTATTCCTAATATGTGGTTTATGATGCTTGATTTGAAATGTGATGATGTGGTTATCTCTTGTTGATGAATTATATGACATCCTCTATTTAAAGTTTGAGTTGTTTTTCACTTGAATAATTTTAGTTAAGATGATTTTGGTTTCGAAGAGGCCGGAGTCGGGTATTAGTATATACCCGAAACCACTTCGATTCTTTATAAATTGCTATATGAAATCAATGTGCTGAATGAAATGATTTAAGTAAATTGAACCATTTAATCTAAGTTTTGGTATTTAGAATTTGATGTGTAAAATAAGTGATGTCCCTAACAACTTGTGAAGTTGTAAATTGATATAAGTTACCCTGGGTTTATATGAGTTGTATACTTTTGTATAACATGTTAGATGGGTTTACTCACGCTGGTTTCCAGCCTGACCCGGGTGTTACTTTGATGTAATGCTCAGGTCAGACCGAGTATTACAGATTTTTAGGTAAGGACGTTCTGAAGCACAGGAGGCGAGCTTGATGGCAGGGACGTATAGGGAGTATCCACTGTGATATTGTAGTATCTGTACATGATGGTTTGTCCAATGTTTATGTACGTGATGTAACTCTGATGTATAAAAATATAAGTGTAATGATATAGTTCTTCTTTTAAAACTATTATTTATGAGATATTATATTTTAACCGCTACGAATGTGAGATTTTGTGTTTCTTTTATGTTCTTCTTCTTCTATCTCTTTTTCTTTTCTCTAACTATCTGGAATTTTCAGGTTCGAAATTTCCCGGTCGTTACAAACAGAGTATTTATGATTTTTTTTTAATTTTTTATTGAAATTTAATATTTATATTCAATTGAGTTTTAATGTTGTATTAATATCTGTCACTTTATCTCTATTTTTCTAACACTATTACTCTTTTGCTGATAACAAAAGGGGGAGAAAAAAGTTAAGATTTTGACAGATAAAGGTCAAATATTTTCTATTTGCATCTTGGCTCATTTGCATATTTTTATTTACATGCATATATGAAGGGGGAGCTTTGTGTAGAGATGAAGCATTTGAATAGGCGAAGCAAATAGAGTACATTAATGATCAAATACATTTAACATATTCAAAATCTTAAATACATGTTTGTTATCACCAAAAGGGGGAGATTGTTGAATATGCGAGTATATGATTTTTGTTTGATGATAATAAACAATATATATATATATATATATTCATTTAAATGTATTTGTTAATATTATATTTTATTTTTCACATAATTAAATAAATATTTATTAAATAAAATAAATAACATAGAGTTTAATAGATATTTTACTCAAATAAATGTTTATTACAATTTGAATAGTACAAATTCAAGCTCTCACTATATATATATATATATATACACACACATATATATATATATATATATAATTTTGATTACATTACCAATTTCAGTTACATCACAATTTTTCTTTTACAAATGCACCTCACTACAATTCACTCATTCACTCGTAGTTATCTTCAACTTTATTGCAGACAGAATCCAGCATTTGAGCAATCTGCAAAAATGCACACTGGCGTGGTAAAATTGAAAATAAAATATTTTTGCAGTATAAAATAAAATGTATTTTGAAAATATTATTTTCCTCAATTATTTGGGTTGTTCATCATCATTTAAATTTGAATTCATCGTACACAAACAGCTTGTGACATGCACAGTGTATCACTGTACATGCCACAAGGTCGTGCATACCAATATATACACCTGATAAAATTGCAGGGATAGGTGAGCACAGGTCAAACCCAAATGAAAATCCGGGTTCAACTCAAGTGCAATACAAATAAAGTCACGACACGAGCACAAGGTCAAACCCGAGCTATACGCCGGATTCAATACAGGACATGTCATGTAGAAATCAAAGCCGAAACAATGCAAACTGAAACACGGCAGTGGACAGAGCATGCATATGAAGCAACTCGATATATATATACACACACACACACACATGCGTGAACATTTATGTGGAGTGGAAGCAATAGGAGTACTACAGTGTAGATCGCGCTATCATGGTCAAACATGGATTCAAGTATAACATTGCAATGTGAATGTGCAGACTCAATGATACAACATGCATATGACACATGAATGCAAACAAGTCACATATACAAGGGTCAAAGCAAATGATACATGTACAAGACTCAAGACTGCACAATTCAAGACGAAATCTTATCACAAAACAATACTACAAAAGGTACCAGACTCGAGTGAATGGAATAAAACAAGATAACAGTGACACGATCCGGCAACATCAAAATGCAAACTATGATGAGCTCAAACAATGCCTAAAAATGGAAATGGGTCACCGCAACCCAAAGCTAACGCATGCATATTGAAGCACATAATGCAAGCCTGCAAACTACAACATACTCAAGTGCCACCAGAATTTATTAAGCAACAATAAGTGTACAGCTCTGTGACGATATCAAATGAAGGCCATAGCAGCTCAAATGAGCAATCTCAAACATGGTACTAGTGACATGAATAGATAAACATCAAGTGGCCGAGACGAAGTAATTCAAAATATCAGACAAACAACAAAATCTAGTCAGGTGTAAATTGAACAAGCCAGTGGCCGATGTCAACTACGTCGTGATAACCAAGAAAAAACAAAAGGAAAAATTAGAAATCAAAATAGTGAAACCAATAATCACAAAAATATACGTGCAGTCAAGCCTAACAGTAGCAGTTCGAATAAAAACAGTATCACAAGAGCTTTTCAAATTATTAGAAATCAAGTTGCAGTTCAATCACAGCACATATACAGTGATACAGAAGTTCGAAACAAAAACAAAGTCGTGGCCGAGTCAAAAATGTCAAGTTCAAATGCAAAAATCCAAAGCTGTGGTATTCAGAAAGACAGAGAATACATCGTCAAATCAAGTCAAGCCGTGGTGGCCATGAAATTGATCAAAACAGTGTTAATCAAGTAAACGGAATTATTCGATATGAACAAATCAGATATCATCAGCATCAAATCAAAATCATACGGCCGAACAAAGAAATTGATGAACTCAAACAAATATATACGAACGAAAATCAAGGGTTTCGAACCTTATATAAACAATGAACATCGGCAAATTAACAATTTGAGTTCGAGAAAAACTGACAAAAATAAACCAATAACTCGAATCATTGATCGGGATCAAGCAATCAACCAGAAAAGAAAAAAGGAAAATAACATACAAATAATAATTCGAATTCGATCGAATTGTACTAGCCGAAAGAGATCGACAGAGAGAAAAAAGAAATCAAAGCATCATCAATCAAATCAACAAAGCCGGCGACTTCAACACGAAGCCCTAATTTTCGAGCAAGCAACGAGGCCGCCATTTTTTGAAGCAAACCAGGTCGAAGTTATAATACAAAAGAAAAGGAAAAAGGGGTTTAATTTTATCACTTGTGGGCCGTCCTGATTATTGGGCTTGATTTAAATTAGGGTTTTGTTTTTAAATTAATTGTTTTATATTTGCATTTTCTATTTAAACAATTGTAATTTCTAGTCATGTGACTAGGGGACAAACTATATGGCGTAGTTTGAGAATTCGCAGCTCGGTGGCAGAGTTGTGGCAGGATTTTGAGCGTAGAGTTAAGGCAAGTCGATAGCGAGTGTCGTGACTTTACGTGTGTAAGCGTCTGATTGCTCAATTTCTAGTAGAAATCTTGGGGGCAGCACGTAGGCAGGGTTTTTCCGAAGCTGGGTAAATTCTGTGTTGTTCTATTTTTGCATTATTATTCTGCCATTATCTGTGCTGTTATAATTCTGATATATCTATGTTGAAATAATTTTATGCAAACTTCCATAATGATTTTTATAATTGATTGTATCACCCTATTCACCCCCCTCTAGGGTGAAATCGATCCGACATTGATGTAGAAATTCAAGATCGTTGAGTCTAGTTTCTCCATCTTCTGTTCAAAAGTACGCGGAGTTCTAAATAATTTGAAGTCACCGCAGCCTTCTCAGTCTCAATCGCGGTTTGTTGGCGTTAAGTTGTGCAACATAAGCTTGTTGTCCAGAGATCACCCCTCATAGCTCCGCAATCGTCTTAGCTTGATCAGGGATCGTTTTAATCTTCCTTTCTGCACCCAGATTGTGATCGGCAATTGTCTTCTTTTAGGTTTCGATAATAGTATCGCGGGAAGCCACATCTTCCTTCAG
The DNA here is from genome assembly GCA_030765085.1 of Allium cepa. Taxonomy (NCBI): domain Eukaryota; kingdom Viridiplantae; phylum Streptophyta; class Magnoliopsida; order Asparagales; family Amaryllidaceae; genus Allium; species Allium cepa. Next base: position 688,913,742 of record CM060937.1, on the reverse strand, counting down.
CTTGGCTTCTTTCGCTTTCATCTTTTTGATTTCATCTCTCCAGAGGACTTCAGCTCTCTCATGCGCATGTTTCATCTCCTACGTCAAACTGGCAGTTCTCATACTATCCTAAAGCACTCTCTCTTTTTCCACCTCCAGTTGTTTAATGCTGGCGTCCTGCTCAGTTAGCGCCTTTTCAAAAATTTCTTTTTCGGCTTTGACGGAGAGGATCTCCTAATAGTTGTTCCTATTAGTATCAGCTAGTTGTTAGCAGAGCCTCTCCCACTTCTTTCCCTGCGCCAAATTAGCTTGAATCCCTTGAAGACACAACATGTAAATGTTCCTACGAATGGGATGAATATCCATGTCAAACTTAACGCCCTTTAGAAACCAACTCGTGAGAGCCGTCTCCAGCTTAGGTGGGCATGTAGGAAGGGTATAGGCCTGCCTTCGGCGGGGATGAGAAGGGACATGGTTAATGGCAATTACTGAAGAAGATGAAACATGCATTGAAGGCGGAATGGGGACAAAAGATGTGGCGATCTCTTGTCCCGTCAAAGTATGTTTTGAAACAAGTTCGGAACAATGAGAGCGATGATCGAGCTTTGACTTCGCGAGAACTCTTCTTGGTCATCGTGAGACCGTTTTCTCTCATAACAGCCTCTGTGCTGGCGATATTTATCCTTCTGCTCCTGACGGCTAGCCTCTACCTCGAGTTCTTTCTCCGCCTATATTCTTCCTCCGACTCTCGCATTTGGAGGCGACTGTAAGGATGCTTTGGATATCATTGTGAATCAATGTAATCTTTGAAGTCTTCATAAAGACCACGTCCTCTCATCATACCTAAAATGAAACCATTGGAACTTTAGAAACAAGCAAAGAATTAGGTGAACATAAGGAAGAATGGAAAATAATTATAAGAGTGATCCTAATGTGTCGTGTCGTGTTGTGTATTTCTAAAAAAATCCTATGATGTCGTCACAAACCGAAGCGAATGATTGTAGGTGGGAGAATAGGGTTGTCATCAGTTATCACAGCAGAGTCGGACTGATAGATGGTGCAATACCGCCTAAACAGGATGGCGTCACATCAAAGTTAAAATCGTCTTTCATTAGGGCATCAAAATCGACAAATACATCACTAATGTCCCCAAAATCTACCCTACCAGCCTTACCGGGAGAACCTTGGTGCTTGCAAGTCTCTGGAGCCTTATCCTTACCCTCGACGTTAGAAGGAGGTGAGTCCGGAGGGACGGGACTCATCCACGGTGTCTCATCACATGGTTCTGATCCTCAGCTTTAGACACTGACAAGTAATAGTCATCGACTGTGGATTCATCACTGCTCCTTCAAATTCTCCTTCCTCCTTCTTCGAGTCTATCGCGGCTTTTCCCTCTCTCTACACAGGCTCGGTCTTCGATTCCTCCTGAATCGGGGACATTCTTGTTGAACCGCTTAGGTCAGCTGCGATTCCTTCCTCATGGGTCTCGTCGAGCAGACTTTAAAAGGGATCGCCTATTTCATGGCCCTTCTCTGACTCCTGTGAAGAGGAAGAAGCCTTGCAATCCTAGCTTGGGCAGGGGAGGGAGCTTCAGCTCGAGCAACTGATCTCATAGGAGCCAACAACCTGAATTGATGTAAATTCTCGTCCGTGATTAAGACGCTCAAGCTCTGCTCCTCGACATCAATAGCTTTAAGAGTTTGACTAAATTCATTAAGAGATGTGTCTCTGTTTGGCCTTGGGATAACTGTAAAAAGTGCAATCAATTAGAAACTCTATCACGCTACTTCAAAGCTCAGTGAATAGATAATAAGAAAACTTATCCCATATCATCTAGTGACGATTAAATCCCTCGGGACACCTAACGAAGAAACACTACATCTTGAGTTGGTATACTTTGCTCTGCAGACGCAAAATGATCTTCTGGTTTCGTTGGGCCTCCATTATAATTCAGGAGGGACAGTCGTCTCTTCTCTTGAAAGCTAAGAAGTATCGTAGCTCATCGAAACTTCGGGCACAATGAAATGTTCGCATAAAGTGGATGTGTAGGCAAGTGAGGATGGCATAACAGTTTGGGTGAAGCTGGAATGAAGCGATCCCTAGGTTCGATAGTGTTTCACGAAGAAAATCGTTGAAAGGAGGCATGACTCTATTCAAACACATGAACCGATGGAAAGATGTAAATCGAGTGGGTGGCATGCGAGCAAACTCATCCTTTTCCGGAAGGCTCTTCGAAGATTCCGTGCTGTAGACAGATGTTATGAAGAACCTTGGCGGAGTTCACCGAAGGGGCCTTTTCAGGTGGATTGAGTAAAACTCAGAATTTGGGTAGTGTGCGATCTATGATCAGCCCAGCTGGAACTAATTGACCGAACTCGGCTTGTGAAGTAAATAACGACCCAGCTTCAAAAAGCGCTAGACTTTATCCACTAGGCATGCGACGTGTAGATAGCTACTTCATTCTATATAACAGAACCCGCGTTGCAAAAGGGCAGGTAAATCTATCCTAATTTTCTGAATTTCCCTCATCATACTAGAATTCAGATGGAACTGTAACTGATAATCAACACCTCGGACTTTAAACACGAACTGGGGCAAGTGTAGTGTGTTGTCTATATGCGATGAACTCGATGCTCAACACACTACAAACACTATATCTTGTGTAGATAGTTAGCTAGCGGTAGAAAGGAAAGAAGAACTTCCCGTGTCAATTCATTTTCCATTTTTCTTGTTTGCCTCTTCAAAACTTACTCGTTGTCGATCAATGATCAGTGACGGATCCATTGTTCAAAGCGACACGGAAGGCTCTTCTCATTGCAGGAATACGGAATGTGGAATAATTATACAGGATAAGCTCAGATTCTTTGAATTGTCCAATGAAGCGTCGTATGGTGGTGCTTGCGAACCTTAGCACAAGTTAATTTTGATATAATGGACAAAGTTAGTATGACGTGTTAAGCATTGGGCCAAAGCCCAAACGTCAATCTAGGAAACAACACGAAACTCGATTTACTGTCTTGCTCTATATAACCATAGTTAACTCAAACTTCTCATAATTAAACGTTACGAGCTAAATTTAGAGGTTATACCATCATACTAATATTGCAATAAACGACTTAACCAAGCAACCCACCTCACAATCGGTTTGATGGAACGAGTGGTCTCAAGAATAGAACTTGGCAAGCTACGAACAAGATCGTGAGCGAGCTAGTGAAGGATTGGCTCGTGTACAACACAACAATGAATCGGCTTGTGTATGGAAAGGAGATGGGTCGACTACACCTTGAACCCGAGCAAAGTAGTGGGTCGGCTAGTCTTTAGAAGGGAATGAAGCAAGACAAACTCGAAAGCGATGAAAGGTTGGCTAGGGTTTTACAAGGATCAGTTAGGGCTTGGATTCGATGAATCAACTACAATATGTGATGGCATTTGGGCGGGATGGAGACAAGAGGATCTATGCCGACAAATCAAATCAATGAGATCTTAAGGAAAATCGTTGGAAGGAATGGATCACTTGGAGAATCTGCAAAAAATCGGGTCGAATGAGGTAATGAAGGCAAGTTCGGGTATAAGTAGGGAGCATCGGGAAGAATATTTTCTAAGTGTTCGAGTCGCCAACGACCTGACCCTCTTTGGGTCGTGGGCAACCCGTCCCGAGAACTTTGCTGAATCGGGTCTCTAGTGACCTATCCCCTTGGGTCGCTAGCGAACTAAAAAAAATGACGAGTTGGATATACGTATAGTTTATCTTTTTACCTAGTGCATCTATATGTTTGAAAAAAGGTTCCACCTGGTCACTTCAAATTCAATCAATTGCAACTATCCGTCATTCAAAGACAAGCCGGGAAACTACAAGGGAAAACACGACGAGTTGAAGCAAGCAACGATAGCTAGAACCAAAGAAAAATAATCGATTATGTTTAGATATTCTATGCTTAAAGCTCTGATACAACTACTTAAAGGTTAACAAATGGATATGGAAGACAATAACTTCCAAAGCATGCATTGTTTATAACGAAGACATACTCTGAGGGGCAAATGTTATTCGGGTCTTCAACCCAGCGGATACCAGTAGTAAGTAAGGTAGCCTTAAGACGCAGGATGCTCAAGAGCAAACCGAAAATGTTATGATTCGAGTTCAATAAGAACCGAGCCACAATGTTAAGATGAGAACCTGAGTCTACGAAGCCAGGAAACCTGTTTCCTTACGAATCAACAAGGGTATAAGAATAAACAACCAACTATTTACCATCAGCATATGACTACAATGACAAATGCATAAGAAGAAATCTCTAGTTTCAAAGTCCATGATCGACCTCTGTGGCCTTAATGACAACAGCCAATGTACTCCTTGAAGACCATGAATAAAACGAGCTAAGAAATACGAATATTAAAGGAGGAGTTCACTGGGCGAAAATCGACTAAGTTTATGGGTTGCCAGCGACCCATGGAGTTTATCGATTTTCGACTATTGAGTCATCTCGGTTCTCCTGCACCTTACCTGAGACCTGAAAATGATGGACCTAGCCAAGGAGCCCTCCAAGCTCTATAAATAGCTTGCCTCTTGCAACGTAAAAGGGTTTCTGAAAACTGACTATTGAAGTTAGGTTGGAACTCTTCTTCAATTACAACCTTCCACGCAATGATCTTAGAAGTAATACATCGTGATTCTCCGGTGGATTATAACTTTGGAGATCCAATTCAACTTAGGATTAGCTAAAACATTATTATCAAACAACCTCTGTAATAGTAGTCAGCTTATAACAAAAATATAAAATGGACGTAGGCTTAGTTAACAGCCGAACCACTATGAAAATCTTCCGTCTCTTTTCCTTTATTTCTTTTTTATACTTTGGTGATCTGTTATATTGCTCTGTGAATACAGGGCTGGTGCTTTCAATTCTAAACCAAAGTGTGGGTCCACTTTTTGGATTAACACCTGTCATGACTCATTGTCATATACCATTAAATTTTAGACTATTAGTCAAGGCTCCCAACCATCCAATAACTCGTTGAGTTGGTATACATTAACAATCATGGTCCAGTCCTTTTCTTTTATTCGTTCATTGTGTACACTATAAATTCTTTACATAAAATATTTGTATCCTTTTTAAATATTATTTATCATTTAGTAGCTTCTTTAAGCTTTCTTTATTTCAAAAATAAGTTAACACAATTTTAGCATATAAAATCTTCTGTTTATTTCATCCATATGAAATAGTTCAATGACATTTGAAAACTATCTTCCGAATTGCTCTAAGTATCTGTTATTTTACTTAGAAATATATAACTTTGCATTTAGCTGTTGCATATTGTCTTTTTCATAACCGTTGAAAATGTTATTATTGGTCGTTTGCGAATCTCAAGCTAATGCATACTACTACCATGTTTTAATACAAGCCATTTTGTGTCATCCATCTGGATTCAGCATGTGTAAATTTGATTTCATTATTTGCTTTGGAGAAAAGAGCCATCACATAGCGTTTTGTGTGCTATCATTTTTTTTCCATTTTCTGCATTACAAAATTTCATGCTTTTTGCCTCCGTGGGCTATTCATTTCTTTTCTTACTTTCATATTTCAACATATATACAATAGTAGATTTCTTGCATATGCGCTTTCGTGTGCAAATCTTTAAAAGTCAGCACATGCATTTTTATACCTTCGTGTCATGTACATTCACGAGTGGTGAGCTGTCCCTTTCCTTTACCTTTTCATGTGCAAATTTATACTTTTGTCGTGCAAGCTCTCGTGTACAATCAGTAATACCCAGGCCTTCGTGGTTGTTCCTTTTAGGCTTCCCATGCAAATTGATTTCAGGTTATGCACTATATATATAGTGCTATTTATATATAGCCTAACTTTGTGATGAAAATGACCTCATGTGCAATCATTTAATTTAGTTTAGTCTGTTTACTGAAGCCATGCATTGTGAGCTGATTTCTTTAATACTTGCATGTAGATATATATACATTTCAGATGCATGCATTTTAATTTGTGTTTTTTGTGCTGCATTGTGCCTTCGTGCCATGATTCATGAATATATATATATTTTTCGCACCACATGAATTATGTTAATTTATATGCTTTCGTGTTTTATCATTTTCCTTCATATTTTGTCTTCGCGAATTAACGTGTGCATTTCATTTTATTTTAGCTGGCTTAAGGATATATATTGCCTTCGCATGCTGACTTGAGGTTGTTCCTATTTCTGTTGTTTTCGCGTGCATTTTATTTTCATGTACAATTAAACTTTGATTTGTCCTTCGTGGTTAATTAATAAGGACCTGGGCCGTGACCATTGTGAGCTATTGCCAACGCCCACGTGACGTGATCACCTAAGTACCAATGATTTTGTGAATAATTTTCTTGCCTGCGCAAATAGTTTTGAGTTAAAAGTCTGGGTCTCAGTGTGGTATCCACTTTGATTTTCTAGCTTTCGTGCACAGTTTTCATTGTCCATTATAAAATTTAGCCTTACATTTTACGTGGTCACCACTGGTTGAATGGCGGTTTTGTAATTAAACAGAAAATTAAGTTATTTCTTTCTTTTGCCAATTTTTTTGTCAAAACCATCATAATGTCAACTAGTGTTTTCATGACCATATCTTGCTTCCGTCCAACCTCGAATAACCCTGAACTTTGGACCACTACGGTCCGTGAACGTTGACCTTCAAATCAACGGTACAACCCTCAATTTTACCTGATTGAACCACGGTTCTTTTGTTTTTTTCTAATTTCTCATCGTATAATTCTATCACATTTTCATCTTTTGCATTGCTTTGAAGAAGATAAGCAAATATATATATTTCAAAAATCATAATCGTTACAAAATCTAAATCATTAACTTTATCACTTTGTTCTTCACTACTGCAAACTCTTCTAATACCAATGTAAGATTTGTTAAGTTTGTCGTCATTAAACTTCTATCGTTGTGCACTACTCTACTATATACAAAGCTGTAGTTGTGCACTGAACCAACACACAACTTCGGTTACAGACCTTGAAGACCACCTACAAGCTTGTGTACATAGCATGATTATTTCAATATTTTTGTGTATAGTTTATGGTTAAATGTGCAAATTTTTCGAGAAAATAAATCACAGTTCCAACGGTTCGACCATTTGAACCATCAAAACCTTAAACCTTCAATCATCATGTTTCGAGACACGGCAGGTCATGAAAATATGATGTCAACATCTTATTATTGACCATTCCTCTTATCTTTTCGGTTTTTTTATAAATTATTAACCCTCGGTTTTTGCTCAATTAATTAATTTTTCTCTTAATTAATCAGTGTTTTCCTCCACTAAATAATTCATATAAAACAAAAAAATTAATGGAAAAAATCCAAAAGAATTCACCAAATATCTCTTTTATTATATTCTACTCATAGGAAAAATTATTAATTTTACTATTTTAACCAGTATAAACCGAACGTACATGCATCAATAAAGTAGAGATATTTATATTTTATTTAATTTAAAAAATGAGTGGACGAATACGTATTGTAAGTGTAATTGTTTTGTTAGGCACAACACTTTATGTAAAATTGTTTTGTTAGTCGGGTCGACGACAAATTGATAGTAAAATTCCATGGATAAGTAGATGGTGGATGTTGCAAACCGATGATGAGAATCCATTGATGGATGGAGGTATTTTTGAAATTTCAAAAGGACGCTATGAAAATTCTATTCATTGAATTCTCCTACTAATAGTATAGATGATCAATTAACCCAAAATTAACTATTTTCTCCAACTTAGGAAATTTATAAAATTCGAAACACATCTCCATTTATCATCAAGCACGTTATATAAAAATTTCATGGCATTTAGATGTGATTAGACCATGTTTTATTCTAAAACATGAAAAGTTCACCTTAATAAAATTTCAAACCATGATTAAAATAATATTCACACATTCAAACATGTTTAACATCACCAGAACATTCATATGAAAGTCAAATCTAAACCTAATAGGCTAGGATAGGTATTTAGATAGATATTTTTACTCACATAGATGAATAAAACTGGATTTAATCTCTTCTCCTTTTAAATTTGTAACCTCTAATCTTCTTGGCTATGATTTCTCTCAAATTTTCTTCTTCTTCCCTAGAGTTAGTGGTTGGACGTGACCTTTTGTTCTTGGGATTTTTTTTTTGTGAAATGAAAATGGAAAAGTAGAAGGAATGAAGGGTTAGGACTAAGATATGGATTAGTGGTTTTGGGCCTTACTAACTTATTCCCCCTTAACCAAATTATTCCGATTAAAATTTAAGTTGTCTATTTTCATTAATCAAGGCTAACCAAAATCGCTCTGATTCTGTTTGGTCCATCCAATTAACCTTTTAGAGTGTCACACACTCAATTAATTAAATTTTCCTTAGATATCACTTTAATAGTTTAATTAACAATGTCGCCATATTATTAATTCAATTCAATTTAACATAAATTAAATTAAGTTTATGTATTATGAACCCTCCAAAAATTTGGTATTACACCGTACATCCTTGAGTTCATTTGAACATCCATACAAAAAAAGGCCGAAATCTTTGATAATTGGTGGCTATGGCCTTCCTAATTCGATGGTCCTTTTTGGGTTCCCAAAATGAAAAATCAATCTTTAAATCAAAAGTAATAACAACTTCATTCAAATTATTAACTAAGAATCTAGTTGGGAATCCCTGGAAGAATAGATGCATCAATTTCAATTGTTCTTTAATATTTTTACCTCTTTCCCTAAAGTCACTATGGCCGAAGAAGGATGAATTATATATAGGATCGTCGTTAATAAGTATCTCTTTAACTTTTTCTTCTTTTGACGAGTGACATTAGGAGTATCAATTGGGTCAATATGAGTAACTATCGCCCTTTAAAAGGTTTAGTTTGCATCATTTAATTGAGAAATTTGGTGGAATGAATTTTTACTACAAGTTTTCAATTCTTCTACTTTTAGAGTAAGCTCATTCTTCTTGCGTTCTAACTTTTCCATCTGAAGTTGTTGATTTGAAAGTCATTAGAATTTTTTTTTCTAATAATCCTTTGACTTTCGATTACAAATTGAAAGACATACTCAATTGGGCCTCCCTTGGATCAACAACTGAAGAAGGGAGTGGTGAAAATGGAGTAAAATGATTGTCACCATATACTTCGCAGCCACTAACAATGTGGATCTTTGTGAAGAATTTTTCTTAGAAAAATGAATTTGAATAGGGGTAGGAAGTCATGCCTCCCCCATAGGTAAAATAAGTTCGTAAGATTGACACGTATTTGTAGATTTTTAGTAAATTGGCTTCTAAATAAAATACCTGTTGATTAATTTAATTGATTTTTGTATCATATTTGGATAGTTAATTTAATTTTAAGGAATCTACTTCTACACTAAATTTCTCTGTCAATTCCTGAATGTAACACGCCATATTTTTAATAACATTATTTAAGATATTTAATTAGCTACATAAAATAAAATAATGTAATATGATTAATGGATTGAGATTGTGATTAAATTAAGGGAGTAGCCGTGCCTATATGTGTAATAAACTAAGGAGATAGCATGAATAAAAGTGGTAGGAAATAAGGAAGGGAAAAATGGGAAATGAGATGAATTTATATCCTAAACCGTTAGAAAACTAAAATACATGTTCATTTCATTCCCAAGTAAAATATTCTAAGGCCAGCCACCATTTTTAATCTCAAGAGAAGATAAAGTAAGGATTTTCAAAAGGGAGAAGTAAATCAACATAATCAAGATCAAATCTTGCATCTTTAATCATAAAGCTAAGATGAATGATTACTACATCCCATTTTTCTTCTAGTTTTCGAATTTAAGGGTAACCCGAAATGATTTTGCATGATTGCCATGTTTTGGACGATTGAAAGTTTAAATATGCTTGTTGATTATTTATACATATTCGTGTTATTTTTTATGTTATGTTTGATATGAAAACCTATTAAACTACATCCAAATGACTTGCAAATTTAGATCAGAAATGATATTTTAGAGATGGTTTTTAGTTTTCAATATTTTTGGATTTAATTTGGATTTTATATGAATTCTCTTGTGAAGAAAATGATTTATTGGGTTATAAATTATTTATGGCATAATAATTAATTATTTAGTTCTGAAATATATGTGTGTGTGTGTGTGTGTGTTAAAGAACATATTGAAAAGGATTGTTTGGAATTTCTATAGAATTTTCTTAATTTTTTTGATGAATATATAAAATTATTTAAGGTGTGGGACTTAAATGTTTTATATTTTTAGTTAAGGAGAAGGGGTATTTTGCAAATAATTTTAATTAATTAATTCTACAGTTATGGCAGTACTTTTAGAAAAGAAAAATTAGCAACCAATAAGAGTTTGAAAAACAAGGCAGGTTAGTTAAAATGTTTACTTAAAAAGGTTTGAAATCAGAATTCATGTTAAAGGTATGTTTCGCCACTTTTGGTTTCAGCCAGGTAGCCTTCGACTAAGACCCTCTTTATCCTTCCCCGAACCAATGCACATTGTTAACTCCGCCTCGGTCATGACTCAGCGACCTAAAAAACTACCGACTTAAGACTTAAAAAGGGATGCCGACTCAATGCCTTGACAAGGTTGCCGACCTAACAAGGATACCGACCTAACAGGCTTGAGAGGGATGCCGACCTAAGGCCTAAGAGGGATACCGACTTAAGGCTGAACAGCTGCCGACCTAGTGCTTTAACAAGGTTGCCGACTTAATGCTTTAAGAAGAACGCCGACTCAACTGCCTAAGATAGCTACCGACCTAAGTCGCAACCGACCTAGCTTGAGTCGTCCACGACCTAAAACTACTGGGTGAGGGTTCAATGCCGCATGAAGAGGACCAGTTGACTCATTTGCGACTTAGATGTTGACTCGTGGGCGACTTAGGACTTATACAAGTGAACTTTTGTGAAACCATGGAGGGGCCAGATGAGTCGGCCACGACTTACCTTAGACCGGTCATGACTTACGACCTAAAGGGGGATTTTCCTATAAATACCAACCTACCTCAAACATGAAAAGGACTTTTGGCCGACCTCTTTAAGCACCGATACTCTGCTGAATTCTTGACTCACTCGACACTTCAAGCATGAAAGGCATATCAACTAACTTCAAGAGGAAATCTAACGCAATCTACATGGATTTAAAGAATTCTTCTGCATCAAAGTTCTAGTTGTTTGTCTCATCGAAATTGTAATTGAAGATTGTTGTAAAGTTGTAATTGATTAAGTAATAAAGAGAATTAAAGTGGACGTAGGCTTACCCTAAGCCGAACCACTATAAAAACTGTTGTTTTTTCTGCTTTCTCTGTGATTTCTCTACTTGTTTTTTAGTTCCCGTGTTCACGGGTGGTGCTTTCGCTCAACTTCAATCTACACCGGGGTGTTAGCGTCTGATTTTTACGTTAACATTTTTGGTGCTTTTACTGAGAACTGAACTCAGGAAACTTCCACTATTGCTCCGCGAAGGATTGTTGAAAGGATTTCTTTTAAAACCAGAAGTTTATTGGAAATAATGGCTCCTAGGAGGAAACGAAGTTCTGTAAGACCCGACAATGTTCAAGAGAATACTGCTACCTCTCCTCCTTCAAGTCAAGTAGCTCCAACTGTTGGAGTTACGCGAGCAGAATTGGACGATGTAGTTCTGGGGCTGAAGCAACAATTGAATGCTCAGAATGCGCAGTTGGAAGCCTAGAATGCCCAGAATGCCCTGATCTTAAGTAAGTTGAATGATCTACTAGGGGCAAATCGTCAACCGGTTAATAATGATGGGAACCCTACTGTGGGAGTTCAGGATGTTGAAGGGAACATTTCTCAAAGAGCCACAGACCCTGTAGAAAGGACTCCTCCTCAAGCTGGAGGATCAGGGCCGCAGCCGACCCTCCGTGAACGATTGTCAAGACAGAATTCGGAGAGAGTGGCTAATGTGTGCCATCCAGAGCCTGTAAATGATGAAGAGTATTTTTCGGGTATGGTTCGTCAAATCATGAAGGAAAATATGCAGAAAGATGAAGATGAGAAAGAGTGGGGTTTTGCTCCAAGCAAAACTCCATTTACTGAAAAGATCTTGAAGGCAGAGTTCCCAAGGAAATTCATTCCCCCTACTATTCCGGCTTACAAGGGGACGAGTGATCCTAACGAGTTTCTGTATAAGTACGACTGGCATATGACTGGTGCCAGGCGTCAGATGAAATTAAATGTCGATATTTCCCGGTATATCTCGAAGGTGTGGCTCTATTGTGGTTTACAAAGCTGCTAGTCAGGTCCATTGATCAATTCTCCGATTTGACTAGGAAATTCAAGGAGCAATTTCGATTGTATGCTTCTAAAGCAAAGGATATAATGTCACTGTCAAGTCTAGAGAAAAATCCGGGAGAATCCATCAGATCATTTTTGAATCGCTTTAACATAGCATTGGCTGAGGTAGATAATGCTGAGCCACGCATGATCCTGACATACTTGATGAGGGCGATTGACAAATCGAGTGAATTTGAAAAATGGTTGAAAATGAAAGAACCAAACTCACTTGACAAATTCTACAAGAAAGCGGATGAATTCATGCGCTTGGAGAGCCTCCAAACACCGGCTAAGGTGGTATCAGCGCAAGCCGGGAACAATGGTGCTGCTTCGAACAAGAAAGAACCAAACACTCATAAAAGGGGAAACGATGGTGGAAAGAAACAGGGAGACGCTAAGAAAGGCCGTTCTTTCAATTTCACACCCTTGACCGATACCCCTGAAAACATCTTCTTTGCAACCAAAGATGATGTCAATTATCAGACACCACCTAAAATGAGAGTTGCGATTAAGATGGAAAAAAGTGGAAGGTTCTGCCGGTTCCACAACCAGCCCGGCCATGACACCAACGAATGCCGTCAGTTGAAAGAGGTAATTGAACAACTCTTGAAGGAAAACAAACTCCAGCAGTATGTAAAAAGGAACAGAAATGCTCCAGCTTCGTCAACTCAAGGACAACAAGTTCCCGTTCACCGTCCTGCCTCAAGTGAGAAGCCCATAGAGCATGAATCGGAAAGACCTGTTATCAATATAATAATTGGAGGACCTCACCCAACAGGCAAAAGCTGGGGCGAGATGGAAAGGTATGCCCGGGCCTTGAGGCATGTACCAGCTGAAGAGAATGTTTTTGTCTTAGAGAATGATGCGCTTTTAAAGCAACAAAAGACTTCCACAGATGATATTGTGTTCAGTGCCAGGGATTCTTTAGGTATCGAGGCTCCGACCATAGATCCTTTAGTCATATCCGCTGGTATTGGGCCGGCAACTGTGAGAAGAGTTCTAGTTGATTGTGGAGCTTCATGCAACATCCTCTTCAAGAGGACCTTTGATCAAATGAAAATTCCAATGGCTGATGTTCAAGCTTCATCACTTAAGATTGCTGGGTTTGCTGGAGAACCCAAACAGCCGATTGGGACCATAGATTTGTTTGTAGAACTTGGAAAGGGACTGAGGAAGGTGGCTCGAAAGCAAACCTTTATAATTGATGAAGAATTCTCTGCCTACAATGCCTTTTTAGGCCGACAAACTCTTGCTGCGTTCAAAGCTGTTCTTGCCCCATGGTGTCTGACTCTAAAATTCCCTACAGATAATGGAGTTGGTGTGATTAAGGGAGACCAAGATGCGGGGCGAGAATGTTACTTTGCAGAGTTGCGAGAATCAAGGAAAAGAGAAATGGGAAAAGGTGCGGCGCCTCCGGTCCGCATCAAAGAACCAACCTTGTAGCAATTACAGGGTGGACCCTGCACTGGCGAATGTAGTGGTGCATGAAGAGAGATGGATCCAAGGAAAGCCAGTGCAGGGGAGAATATGGTAGTACCGGTAGAGGTAACAGTGCCGGTGCCCGTTGACCCAAAGGACCCAAACAAAGTGCTTAATGTGGGTTCACAACTCAACACAACAGTTTAGAATGTTCTGATTTCATTTTTGAAGGCTAATTTGGATGTATTCGCTTGGACTCATTTGACATGTGTGGAATATCCCCAGAGATTGCAGTACACACTTTGAACATTGATCCAAAGTTTACACCTGTGAAACAGAAGAGAAGAACTCAAGGTCCTGAGTGAACGACATCGTTAAAAGAAGAAGTGGATCGGCTCATGGAGAACGGTTTCGTCAGAGAATCTACTTATCCAAATTGGGTATCAAATCCAGTGCTGGTGAAAAAGGCTAACGGAAAGTGGAGAGTTTGCATTGATTTTTCAGATCTGAACAAAGCCTGCCCCAAAGACTGTTTCCCGCTGCCCAGGATCGATCAGTTGGTGGATGGGACGGCAGGACACGAATTGTTATCTTTTATGGATGCATACTCCGGATATAACCAGATTATGATGTATGAGCCAGATCAAGAGGATACGAGCTTCATCACAGACGTTGGTCTCTACTGCTACAAGGTCATGCCTTTCGGACTCAAGAATGCAGGGGCAACTTACCAAAGGCTTGTCAATGCCATGTTTAAACCATAGATTGGCAAGACAATGGAAGTTTATGTTGATGATATGCTAGTAAAGTCTAAGAAAGTAGTGGACCACATGGATCACTTGGCAGAGATGTTTGCAGTACTCCGTAAGTACAGAATGAAGCTTAATCCCCTGAAATGTTCATTTGGAGTGGAGTCCGGAAAGTTTTTGGGTTTCATTGTGAGCGCTAGGGGCATTGAAGCCAATCCAGCTCAGATCACTGCTCTGAGAGAGGTCAAGGCTCCTAGAACGAAGAAGGAATTGCAGAGTCTCAATGGAAAGGTTGCTGCTTTGAGTCGGTTTATTTCCAAAGCTACTGACAAATGCATTCCATTCTTTGATGCTCTGAAGAAAGGAAGAAAAAACTTTGAGTGGACTCCTGAATGTCAGAAAGCATTTAATGAGTTGGTTCGTCATATGGAAGTGCCTCCGATACTTTCAAAGCCTGACAGTGGTGAAGATCTCTTCATATATTTGGCGATTTCGTCTCATGCTCTCAGTGCAGTGTTGGTACGTGAAGATGCAAGGATTCAACACCCAGTCTATTATATCAGCAAAAGATTCACTGGGGCATAGATGAACTACTCAAGCTTGGAAAAGCTCGCCTATTGTTTGTTGATCGCATCAAGAAAATTGAGGCCATATTTCCAAGCTCATCCCATCAAAGTCCTCACTGATCAACCTCTAAAGCAAGTCCTATTCCGTCCTGAGACCTCGGGCCGTCTTTTGAAATGGAATATTGAACTCAGCCAATATGACATCACTTACCATCCCCGAAAAGCAATCAATGGACAAGCTTAGGCAGATTTCATCGCAGAATGTACAGATAAGGGTGATAGTGAGGAAGAAGTCACCGATAGCGTCCCAATCCAAAGGAAATTGTATGTCGATGGCGCAAGAAATGATTACTGTTTCGGAGCAGGGGTTGTCCTCGAAACCCCAAAAAGGCGATCGCTATGTTATGCGCTGAGACTAGAATTCCCTTCGACAAACAATGAAGCCGAAGATGAAGCTCTCATCGCTGGTTTAAGGATCGCTAAAGAACTAAACATCAAGGCATTGCAGATCTTCAGTGATTCTCAACTTATTGTTTGCCAAGTCAAGAAGGAATTTCAAGCTAAAGGAGGGAATCTACCCGCCTATTTATCAAAAGCCTGGGAGCTCCTTCAAGATTTTGACCGTTATTCAATAAACCATATACCCCGCGAAGAGAACATGAAAGCGGATTCTCTTGCAAAGTATTCGAGTACTGGTGAAGCTCAACTATTGGGATTAATTCCCGTCGAAGTCTTGTCAGCTCCAAGCACAGATGAAATGGATGTTGATTGGATTATGAATGTATCCCAAGAACAAGAATCATGGATGACTCCGATACTTGAATATTTACTCATTGGTTCTTTGCCAGAAAGTTCAAAAGAACGACAGAAGCTGATGAGGAAAGCCTCCAGACATATAGTTCAAGATGGTTGTTTGTACAGACGAGGATTTTCAATACCATAACTCCGATGTGTGACAAAGGAAGAAGCTAAGACAATTCTGACTGAAGTACACGAAGGGGAATGTGGGGATCATACAGGTGGTCAAACTTTAGCAAAGAAAATCCTCCGTTATGGATACTTTTGGCCAGAAGTTAATCAGGATGCTGCTGACTATTCTCGAAAGTGTGATAAATGCCAGAGATTCGCTAAAATTCCTAGAGCACCTTCCACTGAGCTAACACAAACGGTCAGTCCATGGACGTTTGCTATCTGGGGAATAGATCTCATTGGGCCTTTGCCGACTGCCAAATCGGGGATTAAATATGCTATCGTTGCTGTTGATTACTTCACTTAATGGGCTGAAGCCGAACCATTGGCTACTATTACCTCTAAGAAAATGATAAGTTTTGTGACTAAAAATATCATTTGCAGGTATGGTGTGCCTCAGAAGATAATCACAGACAATGGTACTCAATTTGAAAGTGAGGAGTTCCAAGATTTCTACAAACGATTCAAGATCCGAAAAAGCTTCTCAACAGTGGCTTATCCACAGGCAAACGGGCAAGTGGAAGCAGTGAACAAAATCATCAAATCAATCATCAAAAAGCAGCTGGAAAAAGCAAAAGGTGGTTGGGTCGATAAGTTACCGCTTGCACTATGGGCATACAAAACCACCCACAAAACTGCGACTGGGCATACTCCATTTTCATTGGCATACGGATCAGAAGCGATGATTCAAGTGAAACTGAAGTCCCCTCACACAGAAGGATTCATTTTGATCAAAATGAGAATGAAAAATTGCAACTGGAAGCACTTGACCTCCTCGATGAAAGAAGAGAAGAGGCTAGACTTAGAATTGCAGCTCACCAGCAAAAAATAGCCAGGCACTTCAATTCCAAAGTTCGTCAGTGCAGCTTTGAAGTTGGGGACTTAGTCCTGAAGAGAATTATGACAGCCATATGTGTGTTTGGGCCAAACTGGGAAGGGCCATATGTTATAGGCGCGAAACTCCTTGATGGCACATTCAAACTCACAACTGTCGAAGGAGAACCAATCCCAAGAGCTTGGAACAACAATCATTTGCGTCCCTATTTTACTTGAAAGATTTGCTGAAATGTTGTAAAAGAATTATGAATATACGATTCTTGTATTGAAAGCAATTGTAAAGCAAGTGAATAATGAAAAGCTATAAAGTGGATGTAGGCCCAGCTTTTGGCCGAACCACTATAAATCTTGTGTTCTCTACTATTATAAACTTCATTGTTTTATTTCGACATAAAAAATACGTTAATTGTGTTACTGAAATGTCGATTTAATAATGCAGGCCATAAAAACAAAGCCTGCCCATCGCAAGGCCGAGCGATCTCCGACATCACCCAGTAAGCAAATGCTAAACCATCCAAAATTTCCATACTCAAATCCTACAAAAGAAGTGCTTCGAACAAAAGTTAGCGATATTGATGGAAGTGGACCATTTCTAACTAACTGCAAATGTTTGAACAAACAAACCACCAGTTAAATAGCCTATGTCCACCACCAACTCGCTTAACCATGAAGTATATTTCTTTGGATAAGGAAAATTATTGGCAACTAAAAAAGGAAGACACTTGCAAAAGATAACGGGGATCGCCGACATGAATAGATGGCAAAGAGACATGGGCGAGCAAGCATCAAACAGCAATAGACCTCTTCGGAGGCACAAGCCCTCTTCAGAGGCACAACTCTTCGGAGGATAAAGACCTCGAGCGGGCCTAGCCAGAAAAAGAGAGATCTTTCTCGATACAAAGTCGCGGACTGATCGGTCGATACACTCCCGTGAATCCGTCCTGCCGAGAGAAAGAAACTCCAAACTTCCAGGCAAAAGCCGTACTCAGAGGCACACGTTTCACCGAGATTGAAATAAAACTTCCAAGAGTTGAAATGTGAAAAGCCCTCTTCGAAGGCCCATTTCGCCACAGTTGAAATGCTAAAAGACCTCGAGCGGGCTAAACCAGAAAAAGAGAGATCTTTCTCGATACAAAGTTGCAGACTGATCGGTCGATACACTCCCGTGAATCCGTCTAACCGAGAGAAAGAAACTTCAAATTTCCAGGCAAAAACCCTACTCAGAGGCACACATTTCACCGTGATCGGTCGATACACTCCCGTGAGATGAAATGTGAAAAGCCATCTTCGGAGGCCCGCTTCCCAGCGAACAGGGAAAAATAGAAGCCACTCCCAAGGGGCAGAAACAAAAGACCTCTTCCCAGAGGCACAATCAAACAAAAAGACCCCTTCCCAGGGGCACAATCAAACAAAAAACCTCTTCCCAGAGGTGCAATCAAACGGAAAGACCTCTTCGGAGGCACACGTTTCACCGAGATTGAAATAAAACTTCCAAGTGTTGAAACGTGGAAAGCCCTCCTCGGAGGCACAACTCTTCGGAGGCGCACGTTTCACCGAGATTGAAATAAAACTTCCAAGTGTTGAAACGTGAAAAAGCCCTCCTCATAGGTACAACTTTTCAAAGAAGCACTTTGTCAGAAACGCAAAGCAAAGATCAGAAAGCCCTCCACTGAGGCACAATATAAAAAAAAGAAGCCCTCTTCAAAGGCACACTTTAACTCTCAAAGGAAGAATGATTCACCTATTCTGGAAAATACTCTTCCTCAAAAAGAAGTTAAAGTGCCCTTCAGAGGCCCGCTTTACCACATAGAAGAATTCACTTGGTAAAAGTGTGTGCATGCACAAAAGGAAAAGTGATATCTTCGAAGGATGAAGCGTAAAAACTCATATGGAGGGCGCTGTACTCTATTTTTAACGAAGTAATATTCCTCCAAGTATGGAATAATTATTCTAGAAAATAAGAGTAAAAGTCCCATCAAAGTATAAAATATTGCAACGAGCTTATGGTATAGGGGCAACATGGTATAACTACATTGGTAAAAATTACGCTCGAACAACATACCACAAGCTCACTGCAATATCATATAAAGAAACTTGTACAAAAATGAATAGTAAATGCATTCTCAAATACAGACAGAAGTTTGTACAAACAAAAAGAATCATTTTATTCAATACTGTCAAAATTTTGTACAGGTACAGGTTTCAAAATAAAAAGGAAAAGAAAAGCGGAGGCCGGTACCCGCACAATCTCCGGCCAGTACATGCAAAAAGCAAAAAGTAAAGATAAATCGAAGCAGGACCCCTTACTTCTTCCTGCCACCACCCTTAGAGCCTTCACCTGACCTAATAGGCAGCTTTTCAGGAGGGCTTGGGAGAGTCGGGGATGAAGGAGGGAGGGTTACTGCCGGATCAGCTTTCGTTCCCTCTTCAGAAACAAGAATGTCTTTCCTTCTCTTCTTGGAAGTGACACGCTTCCTCCTCCTCCTTAAAGAAGACTCACTTCCCGAAGTGACAAGAGCAGATAATTTTATGTTATCAGAAGTGGTTCGATCCGGAGACTCATTGCCTTCTCCAAGCCCTTCTCCCCCATGTTCTTGAGAAGCAATAGGATCATCTAAGCCATGAAGAGCTTCTATTTTCTCCTCTTGCGACCCGGGTTGAGAGGCGGACAGAGGAGTGACCTGGACAGCCGAAGGAATAATAATTGGAGGAGGGGAAGTTTGAACAATGCTCGATGCTTTCTCTACAGAAGAAAAGAAGTTAAAGTCAGTAAAGAGAGGAGATAAAGGCTCGCTGAGGCTCAGGAAATAGTCGAGAAGCTCATCAAACTCATAAGAAGCAGACGAGCAGTCTACTTGAGCAAGATTAACAGTAGAGTTACCTGGAGAAGTCGGCTTCCTGATATCAAACTCATAAGCCTGTGCTTCGGCGCTCTCTTCGCCTTCATCTCCACCCTGTGTGCTTGTGATCTCAGCAGTAACTTTAGCAGGGGATGGAGAATGAGAACTAGAGCCAACAATGTCGATTTCAGGCGAGGGAGAAGGCTGAATTGGAACAGTTGAAGTAGTTTTTCCTAAACGTTCCCCTTCGGCCATCTCGGCTCTTAATTTTGCAAGTTGTTCTTTTCCCTTGGCGAGAGCGGCGCGAGTATCGTCATCCAAATAATGTTCCTCAAGAGCTGATTCGGCATAGCCAGCACCTTTACCGCCAAGCATGTCAAGTGCGGCCTCCCACACTTCAGCCAGAGTAATTTCATACTTGGGGCCTAGAAAGGCGAGACTACCGCGCCCCAAGACGCTGTGTAGGTAGAAGTCAAATAGTGTCGAGCTGATGCTGGTCTTCGTTGCCTCATGAGATTCTTCAGCTGCAATTTTACCGGCAACGGCCTCATCACGCTCTCTTTCAGCTTTGGAGAGTTGAAGCTTTAGCATTTGAATCTCCACCTCTTGGGAGCTGGTTTTCTTCCGAATCTCTGCAATATCAGCAATATAGCCCTCACCGATTCTTTTTTGCACTTCGAGCCTGTCTTCGGCGTCTCTTTAGCCGGCATGAGCATCTCTCACTTGTTTCTGAAGCACTTCTTTTTGATTGTAGGAAGTAGAGGAAGTGGCGAGTTCTTCTTTAAGCTTCTCGAACTTCACTTCAAGCTCTTCATTATAAGTAGTAATGCTCCTCATCTCAGTATCATGCTGCTCAAGAACCTTTTGCCATTCAGCTTTGCCATTTTCCGTTGTAAGCATGGCCTCGAGATTCGCACGGTTTACCCTTTGAAGCTCGTCAACAAGCTTTTGCCAGTTCGACATTCTTTTAATATCAAGTCTGACGGCATCGAGATTTTGCAGCATGGCGGGCTTGTCAATAGGGACCAAGTCAATATCGAACCGCACTCCCTTTAGGCACCACTGTGGAAACCGGCTTTGCAGAGTGGCTGGGCCTGGTCCAATTTGAAATTTAGGCCTCTTAACTATTGCTTGAATGTCTGTCTTCCCAAGAGCAGGAGAGCCAGAAGGAATGTCAAGTGAGACAGGAGCAGTGACCTTTTCAGGAGTTGAAGATGTATGTTTCTCACTGTGCCGGGCATGCTTGCTTGGGTCCTCAACTATATGGCTTTTTCCTCGATCATCATGCGACTTTCTCTTGTGAGAATCGTCGCCTCTCTAGGAAGAATCATGGTGCTCCTCCCTTACTTTTCTCTCATAACGCTCTTCTTGAGCCCTCCTCTCCTGGGCCTTTCGGGCGGCTCTCTCTTCATCAGTTTCTCTGTGAACGGGAAGGTAGCGCCTATAATCATATTGACTACGCCTCCCGTAGCGCTGAAAGTCGTCATAGTAAGAGCCGTTGCGTCCCATCGGAGAATCTGAAATAAAAAGAGAGACAAGTCTTAAAAGTCTTCAAGAGAGAAGAAGCATAACTTTAGAATCTTTAATGTACAAAGAGTTAGATGCATGAAAGTGCCAAGAGATTCTAAGTGTGTGTGATGTGCAAACTACGCGCATCAAACTACGAACCACTCTTTGATTGCAGAGTAATCGTAGGGGTAGTAATCAACGTCAACTCTTGGGTCGACGGAGCTTGTTGCAAAGAAGAAGTTGCTTCCACTACTGAAGAAGAAACCCTAGTAGTCGCAGGGTCGTCTTTAAAAAGCTCTTGTGAGGTGACAAAGAGATCGCTCAACCCTTCGAAAGTGTCGTCCCCGCTCTGCTTGACAGGGCTTGTTTTCCCGGCTTCTTCGCCGGACTTCTGTGAATGTTTGGGAGATCCCTGAGGCTCTTCTTCCTCAATGACTGGGGCAAGTGCGGATTTACCAGACGACCCCGCAGCATCGACAGTAGCAGAGCACTTCACCAGAGAAGCTTCGGAGGCAGTTTCTTTTGGTAAAGGTTCGTCAGCGGAAACTGGGGCATCTAATGCTTTAGGCGGAGAGTCTGAAACCTCATGAGGGTGTATAGAGCGAGAAGCGCGCAAAATTCCATACTGATGTAAAAATTCATCCCTCAACAAAAATTTTATACTTCTCTCTTCTGCGGCCACAGCACTTAATCTTTCAAAAACTTGCTTATGGCTTGGATCTCTAGAAGGGAGAGGAAGTGCTGAAAAGAGCAAAGAATGAATTTAGCAGTTGGTAGTTCGGATCTCGAAAAAGTTTGGAAATGGAGAAAATAGAAACAGGTAATCTTACTTCCTACTCTCCAGATGGCATAAAACTCTGGGGGGCAGCGAGCAAAGAAAAACTGGTTCAAAAATCCGTGAACACTTTCTGTAAGATCAGAAATAAGCTTGCGGTTTCTAACACTTCTCACAATAATAAGGGAAGGATGGTCTTTACTCTTTGCAAACGAGCAAAAGTAGCGAATTTCTTCAAAAATCGGCAAGCGATCAAGAGTTCTCCTAAACAAAACACACAACCCCATCAAAATGGTATAGCCATTAGGATGAAGTTGGAATGGAGAGATTGTCAACCGAAGGAGAAGGGTTCGGAGGAAGTCGTTAAAAGGAGGAAACGCCCCGCTTAGGTGCATTTGACGATTGACTGCGACGAAACCGTGGGGAGGACTGTCGGCAGTATCATTTGGCCCGGGAAGTATGGCATCATTTTCAGCAAAACCAAATTGAGTACGTAGCTGAATAAATGCTCTCGGAGTTAGGATAGTCGAAGTTCTCTCTGGAGGGTTCTCTATGGGAATAGCTATCGGAAAGGTCTCTTCAGCTTGAGCTACCCCTTCTTCTTCTTGATGGGAAGTGATTCTACACAAACAACTGGATATTCAAACATGAAGGTGCACGTTTCCTAAAGTGTGTGGAGTGTTGTGTAAAATCAATCACGCAATAAGCAAATGTAACTGGAATAAAAACTAGCAAGTATTTGTCAGTTATAAAGTCCAGGGTTCGTTGTTTTAATACGCGAGTGTAATGTTGATGCAAACAAATCAGTTCAAGTTAGCGATGCTTTGCATTAATGCTTCACTTTAGTTGATTGGTTCACAGCATTTCATACAGTGTATTTAAGTTGATTACTTTATGTCGACTAATCTGTCATTTGATGTGGGCAGTCAATGGCAGTATATTCGCCTTGGTTTTTTGTGATTGTTGTCTTCAGCAGGTTGTTAGCCTATAAGTTAATGTGGTCTGTGAAATAAAGCAACAAAGTTAAAGCAATCCAGGATTTAAGCAGTTCAGTACAGTAGATCAAGTTAAGAATTCAAATTGGAGTTATGCTTTTAAGTGAGAATTCGAGTTGGGCATCCAAGTGTTAACTCGGCTGCGACCCAAGGGATCTCTCGCGAGTTAAGATTAGGTTTCTGTTTCCTTTAATCGGCAGTTCTTTAGGTCATGAGGAGTAGTAAGGAGGAAGGCTCTGGCTCAAAAGTGGTGTGAAATTCCCCAAGGGTTAACTCGGCCACGGTTTAAGGGTTAACTCGGCCACGGTTTAAGGGTTAACTCGGCCATGGTGTAAGGGTTAACTTGGCCATGGTTTAAGGGTTATGTCGGCCACGGTTTAAGGGTTAAATCGGCCACAGTTTAAGGGTTAGATCGGCAGAAGAATAGGTCGGCAGATGTGCTAGCTCGGCCACGGTTTAAGGGTCAGGTCGGCAGAGGATTAGGTCGGCCAGAAGTTAAGCCACCCAAATTCACTGGGTCGCATCCAAATCAAAATCTCACTCCACTCAACCCGTTAACCCGTTAGTCGCTCCATCCATGAAAAACCCTCATTCCATTTATGCTGTTTTATTCATGATATCGGATCATCCAGTAAACCGGTTCGAAACCACTACAAGTTCAACACCTTGCAATCCTAACACAAATCAGAATCAACTAGCTAGAAGCAGTAAACCATCTTCATCATCTCATCGATCATTTAAAGCCAAAACCAAGCTAACCCGGGCTCATAAACCACGGGTGCAATGAAATTCGCAGTAAAGCAGTGCGCAAGGGGTGGGTTTGGTTTGAATGGAATTCGTGAATCGATGACAATAAGGGACTAAGAGAAGAGCAGGTTTACTTACGTGATGAATAACAAAGATTGTCGGTGATTGTTTGGAATGAAATCGCCTTTTGGAGCTTGAGAAAGTTTTTAATGCCAGAATCAAGAGAGTAGGTAATGAGAAGGAAGAAGAAGATGTGACTTATACCTTGTAGTGGAGGGATCTGACGCGGCACGTATGACCTAACTGTTAGGTCGCGTACGACCTACCGACTTAGAGAGTGGACGGGTTAAAGGACATCGAAGCACACGACCTAACCATTAGGCGTATACTTCGAGGGGCAAAGGTTAACTCCGCCTCGGCCATGACTCAGCGACCTAAAAAACTACCGACTTAAGACTTAAAAAGGGACGCCGAATCAATGCCTTGACAAGGTTGCCGACCTAACAAGGATACTGACCTAACAGGCATGAGAGGGATGCCGACCTAAGGCCTAAGAGGGATACCGACTTAAGGCTGAACAGCTGCCGACCTAGCGCTTTAACAAGGTTGCCGACTTAATGCTTTAATAAGAACGCTGACTCAACTGCCTAAGATAGATACCGACCTAAGTCGCAACCGACCTAGCTTGAGTCGTCCACGACCTAAAGCTACTGGGTGAGGTTTCAATGCCGCATGAAGAGGACCAGTTGACTCATTTGTGACTTAGATGTTGACTCGTGGGCGATTTAGGACTTATACAAGTGAACTTTTGTGAAACCATGGAGGGGCCAAATGAGTCGGCCACGATTTACCTTAGACCGGTCACGACTTACGACCTAAAGGGGGGGATTTTCCTATAAATACCAACCTACCTCAAACATGAAAAGGACTTTTGGCCGACCTCTTTAAGCACCGATACTCTGCTGAATTCTCGACTCATTCGACACTTCAAGTACGAAAGGCATCTCAACTAACTTCGAGAGGAAATCTAACGCAATCTACATGGATTTAAAGAATTCTTCTGCATCAAAGTTCTAGTTGTTTGTCTCATCGGAATTGTAATTGAAGATTGTTGTAAAGTTGTAATCGATTCAGTAATAAAGAGAATTAAAGTGGACGTAGGCTTACCCTAAGCCGAACCACTATAAAAACTGTTGTTTTTTCTGCTTTCTCTGTGATTTCTCTACTTGTTTTTTAGTTCCCGTGTTCACGGGTGGTGCTTTCGCTCAACTTCAATCTACACCGGAGTGTTAGCGTCTGATTTTTACGTTAACACATATAGTATCAATTTTGATACACAGTGAATTGGACAAAAGTAGAAGGTAAGAGTCAAAAACAAGGGGTTCTAAAAGGGTCGAAATGCCTTTATATTTTAAATGAAATATGCGCCTGCTTGCTTTCGACCAAGATGCTTTCGACTAAGTTGGCTTCCGACTAGGTCAATTGATTAAAAGAAAGGTTTTAAGGTTGCGCCTTTGTTCTAAGAAATAGCTTTCGACTAAGTCAATAGTTTAAAAAGGTTGGTTTCAAAACAGTTGCACCATTGTTTTTAAATAATCGCTTCTGATATGTCGAAGCCTTTACTGCCACCTCCTACCTTTCGAAACAGAGCTTTCAAAGGGGGTTGTTTTGTTTTATAAAAACTCTGCCACTTCTCCAATGCTTTCGCAAGGGGTGGCTTCGACATCATCACTTCTTTACATAGTTATAGCTTTCGAAAGAGTAATTTTTCGACTCTGTTGGTCATGAAGCTTAATGATTTTTAAAAGAATTTCCCAAAAAGGTTTCGACTAGATAGTGTCGAATGATTTCGAAAGGTGTTTACCACATGTTTTAAATTGAACTCAAATTATTTCGAAGTGTTAATGGCTTTTAATACCTTCGAAAGGTTTTTAATACGACTTCGAAGGGATGGTTCTCCAATGATTTCAAAAGGTCTAAAGGAATAGTTTTCCAATGGTTTTGAATGGTTTATAGGAAAGATTTTTCCAATGGTTTGTTTATTGGTTTTAAAGAGGGATGTCTAAGGTTTTTAGCTTTCGAAGGAAAAGGAATATCAATGGTTTTGAAAGGTTTATATAAATGGTTTTGAAAGAAGTACTTTCAACAGGATCGAAAGGGGTACTTTCAAACTGGGGGAACTATGGAGGACTCTGCTCTGTCCTTGGACTTCCGTTTATCTGATCGGGTTTCCACTTTGTGAGACATAATCTGCAACACAAGAAAGCACATTGTTAGAACATAGGATATAAACATGCAAGTATATGTAATCTGAGATTCCACTCATCATTCGGTAAAGCAAAAGTAAAAATTCATTCGGTACTTAGTACTCCACGGTTTCATTCGGTAGTCCAAAAAGCAGAGCCATTCGGCGAAAGGAGGCGAATTACCTGAATCGACGACCTAAACTGATTCGGCAATCTAAAGTGATTCGGTAAAGTTGATTCAGCAAAGGAGGGTCTGATTCGGCTATCAAGCTTGGTAGGAAATAACGAAGGCCTAACTCCCTTATTTATAAGCGAATATCAATCACCGGATCAGTTGGTTCGGCGTCAGAAACCGGATGGAAACGCACAAGTTAAAAACAAAGCACGACATATGCTAGCATTTGCCCTACTTTGGGGGGCAAATGTTGGACGTGTTCTTGCCTCCTACCGAACCAATCACTGTTGGACGTGTTCCTGCCTCCAACCGAACCAATCACTACTCCCGCGGAACCAAACACCGGTTCATCCACTGCCGGACCACATGCCACCGAGTCTACCACCTACCGAACCAAACACTTCCTAGCTCCTACCGGACCAACCCTCCACCATCTCTCACTGAATCAACCCATCACCGAACCAATCTATATCCTCACCTCCACCGATCCAAACCCTCTCCAAAGACTACCGGTCCGAACCACCTCCAACCGGACCAAGCCTCACATCCAACAAACTACCACCGAACCAAAGCTCCACCGGTCCACCATGCTTCTACCACCGAACCAAGGTAAACCGAACCAGATATGCCAGGCCAGATTGCTTCAGCCCAGGCCCACCAGCAGCTATATACATCCAGGACCCCTGCCCCCGGCCTCACTCTATAAATAGAGGAGCAGGGGTACAGCAATGGGAGACAAGTTTGAGAGCTCAAGCACGGAAGGAACTTTCAAACAACTTTCATATACTTGTATACAAAGCTTTGTACTTGTAATCTGAAAGAAAAGAGAGAATAACATATAAAGTGGACGTAGGCACGTTCTGGCCGAATCACTATAAATCTGCGTGTCTTTTAGAGTTTAGCCCCTGTTTTTTATATATTTGCATAAATCACCCAAACCGCTAAGAACAACATAAAATCAACTAAATCATACAACTTTGAGGTGTTTGTCCATTTTTTGTGCAAACACAATTAAACAATAAAGAGAAGCGAATCAATGGTAAGAGGAGCAAATTTAACTTTATGAAAATTCCAGCTCTCCCTAGGATGATGTTTTTAAGCATGCTCATCAAGGAATATGTTATGGAGATGCCTTATTAAACCCTTATAATCATTGCCAAGGAAAGAAAAATCACTTATCGGGTACTATTACAGAGAAGCAAAGGAAATTCATTAGTTAATCCCTATCTTCAATGAGCATCGAAAAAGGACAGCAAGTTCTTCATTTTGTTTGTGAAAGTTGGATTGATGAAAGCAAGACCTTCAAAAGAGGGGTGCAAAGTGTTTATTTTTCAACCCTCTCGGCACTTAAAACGCTTCAAAAGTTTCATGTCTTCGTCATTTGACTTGTTTAGTCCTTACAAAGTTTCTCTCTCCCTCTGTTAAGTCTCAAAATTTTATTCCTATTTTATCTAACAAATTCTCAAAGTAATGCTTGTTTTTTCACATATGCAAGTAATAAATAAAAAGTTTAAAGATTCAACGGGAGAATTCAAATATAGACAAAATTAACATAGAGATCAGATTATCTCGAATGGAGTTTTAAAAGATTTTGGCCTTGGGGAAAGAGCCTTCATAATTTGAGAAGATGATAAACAAAAACTACCAAGTTGGATGAGTAAGGTCTATTAGATGGACCTCTAGGTGATGGAGTTTCATTAATTCTAGGCTCAGTGATGGGAGGAGATGACAGTGACCTGATTCTTGATTGTTGTTTATTTCTTCCAAACCGTGGTTATCAGAATCATCATTTTTGCCTTTTTCCTGATAAACCATCGGTGACATCATCATCAATTCTATCATTCTCATCACCGTCATCATTATCAGCTTCTCCTCCTTTATTTTATGCCTCATCATTAGCCCAAAGAAGTTTGTCATAGACTAAATACACTTCTGGATTGACTAGCTCATCGTCTCCAAATTTAGAGAAGTCTCTAGGAACTGATCAAGCATTATGTTAAATTTTCTTTTGTAGCAAATTCCCATCGAATCTAGAAAAGGAAAAGCTAAGTTTGGGCGCTGATCAATATTATCCTTGTGAATTATTAAAAAGCTTCCTTAAAGCATCTATCTGCCAAAGTAGGTAAACTTGTAGGAAAGAAAAGACTTTAATTTCTACAGTCTTTAAAGAAGCATTTGACTTTTCCAATAAAGAACTTTTCTTTGCCACTCTTTCCTCAACCTTAGACAAAGCTTGCCTTGCTTACTCCCTAGACGACACGAGATTTATTTCCATCGTCTTCAATTTCTCCTCCATGCTTTAATTTTTTTTCCACATTATGAAGAGTCGAAGCTTTCAAATCTTTAGTGGCAAATGGAGGTAAAAAGCTCATGGTTATCATTCTCGAGAGCTTTAACGTTATAGGGAGGGTTGAATTTAACCCTTATAGGGAAGATATTTTTGGAGAGGAGTTGGATGAAGATCGTTGCATTAAGAAAACTTATTTCCCAACTTGGAACATGAAAGTTTAATCAGATTCTAAAGATCAAATTTTATAAATCAAATAAAGGATACAATATACTGAGACAAGTTGCTAGATTATGAGTAAAAGTTTAGCTTGAGAAAAAGATGGAGAGGGACCAAAAGCTCCTAAAGATGAGATCGAGGGGAAAGGAAGAGAATATAATAACAAATCATCAAAGATAAATGAAGCTCCTATATTGCTATAAAAAAAGGAGTCAAGCCCTAATGAGATAATGAGCTCAAGAGGGGATTACTCATTAAAGGATTCTTGAGAAAGGAACAAAGGTTTAAGGTTGTAATTATATCCTCCAAAGAAGGAATAGGGGCAACTCGTGAAGATGAGCGATATCCTTTAGGTTTTTTGGGTGATGAAGATTCAGGGGGAACTTTTGCTGATCAAGGGCTCTTTGATGCTTTCTTGATCTAGCAGCCTGAAATGCATTATTTATTATAGAAACAATATATAAAGTTGCCATATTGGAAGAAGAAGTTGATGTTTGGAAGTGTCATTAGTATTGAAGGGAAGGTCCATTGTGTCGCAACTCGTGAAGATGAGCTATATCCCTTGGGTTTTTTGGGTGATGAAGATTCAGGGAGAACTTCTGCTGATCAGGGGCTCTTTGATGCTTTCTTGATCTAGCAGCCTGAAATGCATTATTTATTATAGAAACAATATATAAAGTAGCCATCTTGGAAGAAGAAGTTGGTGTTTGGAAGTGTCATTAGTATTGAAGGGAAGGTCCATTGTGTCTTTTAAAGCGACAATGAGATTGGCCAAACCAACGCCTACATGTGAAGTACATAAAAATAAGAAGAAAACAAGTTTTTACTTGAGGCAAAAGGAAATAAATAACAAGTTTTTACTTGAGAAAAAAGGAAATAAATATAATAAATACCTGTCAAGGTCCTAGGATTACTTGGGACAAAAGGAAATAAATGTGATAAATACCCGGCAAGCTCCTAAGATTACATGAGACAAAAGGAAATAAATGCAATAAATACCTAGCAAGCTCCTAGGATTATCGGACAGTGTGTGCTAAATTGGACTATTAATGGAAAAGAGTCTAACCATTCAACTATGGAGATTTATTCCTTTTTATCATTGGAGCCTCCACGACTTGGTGAAACAATTGAATTAAAGCAAATTTCTCAACTTATCTTTAGTAAAGTTTTCGGTCCTCTCCTAGAGTTCTTAGCTCTTTTTCCAAGTTCAATAATCTTTACCACTACTTTAGGGTCCTTTTCCTTCGAAATAATATCTGTATATATAGAAACTAGTGTTAAAAGGAGAATAAGTACAAAATCAATGACAAAATGAAATGGAAGTTGACAACGGGAAAAGAAAAGTCGTCAAAATTTCAAAAGAAAAGCATCTCCTAAAAAAAGTGTAACGACCCGCAAATCTGTACCCCTTAAGTCAACATTATTCTACATCAATCAAATCAAGATGAACAGAAATACGAACCAGTAGGGTTAAAGAAGAAGAGGTAGAAGAAGAAAAATAGAAAACAATACCAGAATCTAACCATCGCAGAGGAATAAAATATAATAGATAATAAATGATCTTTACACAAAAACAAATATATCTATTTATACATTACATCATCAGAGTACATCAATTACATAACACACAATTAGACAGTAATCATAACCTGTCCGCACACAACTGAGTACACAGCTAACCAACACAGCAGAATATATAAAACAAGTACGGAAGTACGTATCGTCATGCAGCTCGTTTCTGAGCTCCACAACATCATATCCTGTATTGTACAATACTCGGTTTGACCCGAGCATTACAATTAAAAAGACCCGAGTCAGTCTGGAATACCAGCGTGACAAATCACACTCAAATTGATTATTAAAGTTTTCAAAACCTTTTGAAATCAAAAGCATATCGTAAGACCACGCCACAAATAAACATGTCGGGTTTTTACCTTACGATAGCCAAAACATTTTTTTTTTAAAATTCTCTGATATTAAAATAGTGTCTATAGAAAGTAAAATAGAATCTAGCTGAAATGCTTGCATCTCACATTTCAGCAGTAGTTGGGCACAATCAAAACCGTACGGGAGCGTAGGGAGAATGGATTTCCAACTAATGACTAGGCACTAGGGGTACCACCTGTCACGGTACCGGTCTAGATCAGCGTACCGAGGATCACTCCCGACCCCTTGCAACACAAGACCGAGATTACCCCTTACTGGATAATCCCGAGTAAGATCACCCCACGGTTGTGATCAGCAACCGCACCACTAAGCCGAAATAAAAGGGACATCTAAATAGGGATGACCTCACCCGAAATGGGTACCACCCACCAGCTTTGCTGCATAACCTCTGATTTTCAGTCATTCCCGGTTGATGAGGCTTTAGGCTAAGCGTTACCTTTTAGAACATATCCCTTAGAATGCTCATCGCCCACCTAACGATGTTCAGAAAGCATTCATCCATACAAGTCCGTCTCGGGTTCGAACGGAACGGAAGGCACTATTCCTACTACATCCATATGGGAACATCCTCAGGATTAGTAGCGACTAGTCCTTACACTTCACTGCTCCATCTTCGACTCTTAATTCGTTTTTCCACGAAAACGTACAAACCGGATCGAAGTGGTTTTCGAGAAATTAATCCCGATCCCGGTCTCTTCGAAACGATCAGCGCATTGTCCAATATTGATAGTCGGTTATTTAACTATCAATTAACATTCACAACATCCATCAACATAAATAATTTCACCAAAATAATTATTTACCCCAAAATATCTTCATAAGATATATTTCTATTTTCAACCCTTTGAGAACAATTTCAAACCATACTTTTCTCATAAGATAAATTTCCACATCTTTATTTCCACTAAAAACCACTAGGCACAAAACCTTAGATTTTCTAAAATAATTTAAAACTCTTTATTATAAACTGTCCTTTAAAACATTTAAGTTAAAAACTACTTCAATACTTTATTAAAAATATATACTTTGGGAATATTTAAATGAGGCTACTTAATAAAATATTAAACTAGATTTCTCTGTTAAACAATACCAAATCACCTTTAAATTTATTAATACGATAATAGATTTGAGAAAAAACATACTTTAGAATTTAAACATTTTAAAAATAATAAATTTTCTAATACATGCTTTGTAAAACAACATGAAAACTTTTAACTTATATTTTAAAATTTACTTTGAAACGTACTTGGCTATCCACGGAAATATACTTCTCTTTAAATCCTTTAAAAAACAAATCACTATTTATTTTTGAACAAAATTTCTCATTACTTTAATAACCTTCCATCGTGCATTTATTTCTCCAAATATCCACTGATATATTGCTTTACTTTTATAAACCCAGTTTATAAATTTCTTAGTCTCAACTTCCCTTTTTAAAATTCCGATCCCAAACACTTAGATCAATTTCCAAATTGATTCCCAATTTACTCCATTTGAATAAATTTCTTTACTTACTCAATTAATTTCAAAATCCATTAATTATAGACTTTATTATTATTATTATTTCCCGTTTGATTTTAAATCTTTTAACTGAAACAGACAAATTTTAGATTTTCCCAATTTCTACTTTATTCTTTTAAAAATTTAAATCCTAAATTTAAATTTAAAATAAATGCTTTGTTCTTTTAAACAATAACACTGAAGTTTAAAATTCATTATCTTCCTGTTTATTCAAAATCCCCTTTTCATATACGAAATTTATTTATTAGAATTTTAAAATCACATTTATTCTTATCCAGTTCATTCTTAATTTATTTAAATTCTCTATAATTATTCACTTACAAATTCTCTTTCCTTTATTTTCTTTTCAAAACTCCAATTCTATATATTTTGATAACTCAATGTCCCGAAATATATTCAAGTATACTATAGCATTCAATATTCCAATTATCAATAATATTCATCACAGAATATCGCATATTCATAACAGAGAATATTAAACAATATAAATAATTTTGAGGAGTCCAGATGGATCCCTCCAACCTATTTACCTGCATCCTCAAATGTTAGCACAATATAAAATACCAATTCCACTTCGAGGTGGAATATCACGGTATATGGGATTTAAATAAAGTGTCATTCGCTATTATGCGACGCATAGAGTCTCATCCACTATATAATGCGGAAAATCAATCATTCCAAGATATATTATATACTACAGTATAACACAACCAAACAATTCAATCATTCAATCAATTATTTAAATTTAACTATTTAAATTTAAATATCAACCAGATGAGTGAGATTAACTCACCTTTGGTTTGTTTCTAGTCCATCCCCTCTCGACTTGTTTTCCACGATTTTCAGACCTTGTATAATCATTAGATGTTTTATTAATATTTGAGTCAATTGAACCATTAAATTCTCATTTGATAATTTAATTAACTACATATATTATTACCATTAACCAAATATAATTTACTAATAATTTAATTTAACTAAAAAGTCCCTTTTTTAAAAAAATCTTTTAATAACTATGATAAATTATATAAGTTAATTGTATAAAATAATCCTAAAATACCCTATATAAAAAACTAGTAAATTAAAATACATATAATTACTTTATTTAAAAATAACTTATATAGGTTTAAAGCTCTTCTTTTTTTTCCTTCAACAAGACAAAGTTTCCCCCATAAACTTTATAAATAGTTTCATTAAACCAAAACAAATTTGCTTTCACCTTACGATTAAAATCAAACACTGAGTTCTACATTTCCTGTTTTATCTGTAGATATACATACATACATACATATATTATTAATCTTAAAACAAAATTGTTTTTTTCTCTTTACTATACATTTTCCTTTTGTATATATTCATGTATAAGTATTATTAAATTTAAGAAAAAAACAAATACCTTCACAACAAAGTTGAAATCAAACGAAACCCTAGTCGAGCTCATACATTTCGCCGCCTCGTCTCCACGTAGCCAAACACCAGATCGATTAACCCCTCGCGCCTCGCCTCGAGATGCCAAATCGAAACCCCTTTCGTACTCGTAAAGCCCCCCTCCCCGCTTCGCCGACCTTGTAGGCATCGCGACCACACAACTTTGACCACGCCGCACCCCTAACTAGCCCTCTAATACGAGCGCCATCACGATACCTCCACGAGGCCTAGACTTGAATCGAATTCGATCGCGACTGATTTTGATTTCGAACGAGGCTCGGCTATTCTTATTTTTAGGAACGATTTTGAATTCGTATGAGAGAAAGCTTCGAACTACAAAGTAAAGAAAATGGGAATGAATTTGAGAAAGAACGAATGTTATTTTAAGCTTGGTCTTTCTTCGACCATTTTTTCTCTCTAACCTTGGTTGGGATTTAAAAGAGGAGGAGGGAGAAGACAGAAAGGAGAGATAGCATGCCCGAACAAGAAAAAAGGGACATGATTTGATTCCTTGCATGAGAAGAAAAATTATGTTTTGAAAGGATGGAAGGTGGCTGGACTTGATTTCTGACTTGAATAATATAAATTTTAACCTTGAAAATATCTTGTTTTAGCAGCTTAAAATTTTGATCTCCTATCGAGGCATGCCGCCAGGCGTCTATAATGTTATACTCCTATTTCGAACGCAATGGAAAAGGTTCCAAGTCCCAATTAGATCGTATGGAGAAGATAGCTTTTTGAATCCAGTTATTATATTAAATTGCGATTTAATTTTCAACACGTTTACTTATCATACAAGCATACAACAACTCCAATCACTACGAAAATTGAAATCCGATAATAATACAATATTACGGATCAAATGGAACTGGTTTCGTTTAATTCCAAGACTGTGCCTCGGAAGGCTATTTTTAAATATCAATTTAAACGATATATTATTAAAACTTAACAAAACATTTTCAAATTCAGTTTCAACACTTTTACTATCTTCAGTATTATCAATATAAATTTTACAACCCTTTAAAATAATTTTTACAAGCTCGAAACTCCAGATTTTATATTTTACCCAATTCCCAATTATTAAATTAATTAGTTATATCATTCAACAAACCACTATATTAAATTCTGAATCTATTTTATTGAATAAAAACTAAACTTTTCATATTCAAGATCATTTATAATCCAAATTAAATATTTAAACCAATTTAAATATTCCAAACTCAATGAAGAAAAATCCGGGTCCTTGCACTCCTCCCCCCTTAAAAGAATTTCGTCCCCGAAATTCCTAGTTAGGAAGAATGATCCAATACTGTTACTAATTTTTTTCCAAAACCAACAGTTTTATCAAATTGCCGTAACATATCTAACTTTCCAAAATCTTCCATAGTTCCCAAACAACTTTACTTATTCAACCATTCAAATTATAATTTAAAACCAAGTTTTAAATCTACAAAATTTCACAAAAATTTTCTAACTCCCTAAATTTTTGAAAAAATTTCGCCAGCGTCTTCTTTGCGCGGCTAGCTCGGTACAACTACAAAATGCCTCCACGGGCTCTCAAATTCCAAAAGAAAACAAAAATCCAAGTGGCTAGATCAAAATCCCAATCAAATTTCATACATAAATTTAAACACATACCTTTTTGTCAAGCAATTCAAATTTATCGTCTGAAATCAAAACCAATTTTCCTTTCCCTCTATAATACCTGCATATCCTACTTAGCAATAATATCCAATCATAGCTTTTAAAATTATTTTATACAATTTCTTACAGAAGTTTTCATATTTTCTTCTATTCAAATTAGTTTTCTCATTTCCATATGAATTCAATTTACCTTCAACTCCGAATATTGAATTTTATCTTTCATTTATAACTGATTCATATCCTTATTTTAAATTAGTTTCAGCCACTAATTTATTTCAATTTCCAATTTGAAATCGTTTTATCGCTAACATAAATTTTCCGAAAATTTTCTAACTCCCAAAATTTTCAAATTTTTTTGGCATAGTCTCTTTTGTACGGAGGAGCTTTTGCAATTTGACAAAAGATAGAAATATATACATCGACCCACCCGGTCGGAAAAACAAAAACAGTTCATATTTCCTATTTTTATAGCGTAGGCGTAACTTTATTTAGCATTTTAAGCAAGCGGCTTATTTAATTAGCAGTTAGCGTGCCCAAAATCCATCCAAACGGCTTCCTGGTGCCTGGACTTACTCAATTCAAACATGTAAGTGCCATATATATGAAGTTTAACAACATTTTACTTATTTGCAATAGTTAAACACATGAATTCTAAAAGCAATGCACACTAAACACTTTTCGTAAGCAATTTATATAGTTTTAATGCTAATTCAACTATTTCAATTAATTCATATACCATTTTCATTCAATTTGAATGGTTTACAACCCACTTGCTTACATTCAATTCATTTTTAATTTTAAACAAACCCATATTATTCCAATTGATTTAAAAATCAATTCTATTCACCTCCATTAATACATTTACTTTCATTTACGATAAAATGACTAATTTTCTGTGCAAATTTGATGTTATTCATACGAATAACAATTACTAAGCTTGTAATCATTTTAAATTGATTCCAACTAAATTTATTATTTAATTCCTTCTATTTTAATTCATTCACAACCATTTTATTTAGCTCGAACCATTCCATGCTTATATGTTGATAACTATTCCCCGATTTAAATTTACTCAAGCTTTTATTTAATAGACTTTTACCCTTACTTGAAGCCAAGCTTCCACTCATTTTAAACTTAAATTAATTTATTTCCAATTATTCAAATTTCATCCTTAAGCTCATTTCTATTTTACAAATAAATTTTCCTTTTCAATTTAACTTGATTCTATTTCAATCAGATCTTATTTCAATCTACAAATTTATTTGATTAGTTATTATAAATTTTAAATTTCCAGATTCAATTTATTCTCAAATTCATCTAATTAATTACAAGGCCATTTTCAATTTATTCTCAAATTCATCTGGGTTTTATTTACAACTAAAACCATCCCTACTTTAATCCGATTATTTTTATCTAGCAGCATTTTCAATTATATTTACTTCACTAACGATTCAAGTCGAATTTGATTTATAACTTGATTTTTATTCCCAAACTTCATTATTAGCTTATAATTCAGCTTCTATTTAATTACATTAGGTTCCATTTACATATTTCATTAACTAATTTATTATCTTCTCCCCCTATTAAAAATTCAGAACTTGATTTTTTTAATCTCAAAAATCACTCCATTTAATTTTCTTAAGTTCAATTTTTTTTTTATAATTCAAGTTTGGGTTTTTGTTTTATTTTCCAAATCATCAAACAATATTTATTTTGGATTTTCTATTCCACTTTCCAGTTTTATAGGTCACAACTTATTATTTTACACATTTCCATTCATCCTAGGCTTGAATATATTAATCTTTTATATTTATCTCAAGATTTATGCTTATTTATAATCCAAGCATATTTTTATTCCATGGATTTTTTATTCTTTTATACGTTATTCTAATCCATTTATTCCAATCCAATTCTTATCCAACTTATTTCCATTTATTTAAGTAAGGATTTAATTCCATTCAATATCACCCATAACTCAACTGAATTTTTATTCCAATTCAATTATGTTTTAACTCAAATTTATTAAATTTAATTCGATTCAATTTTCTTCTTTAATCCAAGTTAATTCATTTCTAACTTTTCACTTTAAATTTTGAATTCCAACATTCAAAGCTCATGTTTCCTTCCTGGTTTAAAAAACATCTCAATTTACAAGCTTATAACCAATCTCATCGTGATTTTTAAACACCGAGTTTTGGTTTCAAATCATTTTGAAATCTCCAACATCTCAAAACCACACTTCTTAAAATTTTAAACCCATCCTGGTTTTTATTCCCAACAAATTTCCTTTGAAATTTCAAAAACAACCGGTTCTTTTGAACAAATCAATTTGGCAGCAATTCGTCACTTAGAAACTTGAAAATGAACATCGATGATGCTGTAGTCATCACCGAAGTTATTTTCCAGCGACTAAAGTGAGTTCAATGCTATATTCCTTCCTAAAATTTATTTGAAACAATTTCCTTTCAGAAATACATCTAGAATAATAATGCTATTATTTGTCTTCAAAACACTTTGAAAAACACTTCCAAAAACTCCGGGATTTTAAAATTTTCAAATTCTGCCTTAAATCAAATTTTAACTATAATTCATTTGCATAGTTTGTGCTCATACAAATTCCCATTTGATTTTATTTCAATTTATCAATCACATTTATAATTCACAATCATAAATTTCATTTTATAAATGAATTTATTTCCTTAACCTTTGGTTATATTTTCAATTTCTACTTAAATTTTTACACAACAATGATAATAATATGATACTATCATTCCTATCATCCAAGCAACCATATATTAGCTAAAATAGTTTACACAAACTTTTCTTTTATATCAAAATATATTTTTGGGTAAAATTATTTCATTCACCCATAGTTAAAACAATACTGTGTCAATTTATCGTATCAGGTGTTTATAAACTCTTCTCAAATAGCAGCCAACTTACTCGATCAGAATTCATATTCCACTCAACCAATAAGCCAAAACAATATTAAAACCAATTTATATTCACTAACAAATACGCGCTCATATCTATTAATACACTCAAACTCATTCTAGAGTACTACTGACTCTATTTAAGTAACTACCACCAGAGCCAAGGTTATCCCCAACCTAAGCTCTGATACCAACTGTAACGACCTGCAAATCCGTACCCCTTGAGTCAACACTATTCTACATCAATCAACTCAAGATGAACGGAAATACGAACCATTAGGGTTAAAGAAGAAGAGGTAGAAGAAGAAAAATAGAAAACAACATCAAAATCTAACCATCGCAACAGAATAAAATATAATAGATAATAAATGATCTTTACACAACAACAAATATATCTGTTTATACATTACATCATCAGAGTACATAAATCACATAACACACAATTAGACAGTAATCGTAACCTGTCCTCACACAACTGAGTACACAACTAACCAACACAGCAGAATATATAAAACAAGTACGGAAGTACGTATCGTCATCCAGCTCATCTCCTGAGCTCCACAACATCATATCCTGTATTCTATAATACTCGGTCTGACCCAAGCATTACAGTTAAATAACACCCGAGTCAGTCTGGAATACCAGTGTGAGAAATCACACTCAAATTGATTATTAAAGTTTTCAATTAAACCTTTTGAAATCAAAAGCATCTCGTAAGACCACGCCACAAATAAACATGTCGGGTTTTTACCTTACGATAGCCAAAACACTTTTTATTAAAATTCTCTGATATTATAATAGTGTCTATAGAAAGTAAAATAGAATCTAGCTGAAATGCTTGCATCTCACGTTTCAGCAATAGTTGGGCACAATCAAAACCGTACTAGTGCGTAGGGAGAATGGATTTCCAACTAATGACTAGGCACTGGGGACCACCTGTCACGGTACCTGGTCTAGATCAGCGTACCAAGAATCACTCCCGACCCCCTACAACCCAAAACCGGGACTACCCCTCACTGGATAATCCCGAGTAAGGTCACCCCACGGTTGTGATCAGCAACCGCACCACTAAGCCGAAATAAAAATGACATCTAGACAGGGATGACCTCACCTGAAATAGGTACTACCCACCAGCCTTGCTGCGTAACCCCTGATTTTTAGTCGTTCCCGGTTGATGAGGCTTGAGGCTAAGCGTTACCTTTTAGAACATATCCCTTAGAATGCTCATCGCCCACGTGACAATGTTCTGAAAGCATTCATCCATGCAAATCTGTCCCGAGTTCGAACAGAACCGAAGACACTATTCCTACTACATCCATTTTGAAAACATCCTCAGGATTAGTAGCGAATAGCCCTTGCACTTCACTGCTCCATCTTCGACTCCTAATTCGATTTTCCACAAAAACATACAAAACGGATCGACGTGGTTTTCGAGAAATTAATCCCGATCCCGGTCTTTTTGAAACGATCAGCGCATTGCCCAATATTGATAGTCGGTTATTTAACTATCAATTAACATTCACAACATACATCAACATAAATAATTTCACCGAAATAATTATTAACCCCAAAATATCTTCACAAGATATATTTCCATTTTCAACCCTTTGAGAACAGTTTCAAACCATACTTTTTCTCATAAGATAAATTTCCAAATATTTATTTCCACTGTAAACAACCAAGCACAAAACCTTAGATTTTTAAAAATAATTTAAAACACTTTATTATAAATTGTCCTTTAAAACATTTAAGTTAAAAACTACTTCAATACTTTATTAAAAATATATACTTTGGGAATATTTAAATGAGGCTACTTAATAAAATATTAAACTAGATTTCTCTGTTAAACAATACCAAATCACCTCTAAAATAATTACTACGATAATAGATTTGAGAAAAAACATACTTTAGAATTTAAACATTTTAAAAATAATAAATTTTCTAATACATGCTTTGTAAAACAACATGAAAACTTTAACTTATATTTTAAAATTTACTTTGAAACGTACTTGGCTATCCAGGGAAATATACTTCTCTTTAAATCCTTTAAAAAACAAATCACTATTTATTTTTGAAAAAAATTTCTCATTACTTTAATAACCTTCCATCGTGCATTTTTTCTCCAAATATCCACTGATATATTACTTTACTTTTATAAACCCAGTTTATAAATTTCTTAGTCTCAACTTCCCTTTTTAAAATTCCGATCCCAAACACTTAGATCAATTTCCAAATTGATTCCCAATTTACTCCATTTGAATAAATTTCTTTACTTACTCAATTAATTTCAAAATTCATTAATTATAGACTTTATTATTATTATTTCCCGTTTGATTTTAAATCTTTTAACCGAAACAGACAAATTTTAGATTTTCCCAATTTCTACTTTATTCTTTTAAAAATTTAAATCCTAAATTTAAATTTAAAATAAATGCTTTGTTCTTTTAAACAATAACACTGAAGTTTAAAATTCATTATCTTCCTGTTTATTCAAAATCCCCTTTTCATATACGAAATTTATTTATTAGAATTTTAAAATCACATTTATTCTTATCCAGTTCATTCTTAATTTATTTAAATTCTTTATAATTATTCACTTACAAATTCTCTTTCCTTTATTTTCTTTTCAAAACTCCAATTCTATATATTTTGATAACTCAGTGTGCCGAAATATATTCAAGTAAACCATAGCATTCAATATTCCAATTATCAATAATATTCATCACAGAATATCGCATATTCGTAACAGAGAATATTAAATAATATAAATAATTTTGAGGAGTCCAGTTGGATCCCTCCAACCAGTTTCCCTGCATCCACAAATGTTAGCACAATATAAAATACCAATTCCACTTCGAGGTGGAATATCGCGGTATATGGGATTTAAATAAAATATCATCCGCTATTATGCGTCGCATAGGTCTCATCTGCTATATAATGCGGGAAATCAATCATTCCTAGATATATTATATACTATAGTATAACACATCCAAACAATTCAATCATTCAATCAATTATTTAAATTTAACAAATTAAATTTAAATATCAACCAGATGAGTGAGATTAACTAACCTTTGGTTTGTTTGCAGTCCATCCCATCTCGACTTGTCTTCCACGATTTTCAGACCTTGTATAAGCATTAGATGTTTTATTAATATTTGAGTCAATTGAACCATTAAATTCCCATTTGATAATTTAATTAACTACATATATTATTACCATTAACAAAATTTAATTTACAAATAATTTAGTTTAACTAAAAAGTCCTTTTTTTTAAAAAAAATCTTTTAATAACTATGATAAATTATACAAGTTAATTACATAAATTAATCCCAAAATGCCCTATATAAAAAACTAGTAAATTAAAATACGTATAATTACTTTATTTAAAATAAAAAACCTATATAGGTTTAAAGCTCTTCTTTTCTTTTTTTTCTTTTTTCCTTCAACAAGACAAAGTTTTCCCCTTAAATTTTATACATAGTTTCATTAAATTAAAACAAATTTGCTTTCACCTTACGGTTAAAATCAAACATTGAGTTATACATTTCCTGTTTTATCCGTAGATATATATATATATATATATATATATATATATATATATATGTTATTAATCTTAAAACATAATTGTTTTTTCTCTTTACTGTACATTTTTCTTCTGTATATATTCATGTATAAGTGTTATTAAATTTAAAAAAAAAACAAATACCTTCACAGCCAAGTTGAACCTGAACGAAACCCTAGCCGGGCTCATCCATTTTGCCTCCTCGTCTCCACGTAGCCAAACACCAGATCGACTAAACCCTCGTGCCTTGCCTCGAGATGCCAGATCGAAACCACTTTCATACTCATGAAGCCCCCCCGCCTCGTCGACCTTGTAGGCATCGCGACCACACAACTTTGACCACACCGCACCCCTAACTAGCCCTCTAATACGAGCGCCATCGCGATACCTCCACGAAGCTTAGACTCGAATCGAATTCGATCGCGACTGATTTTGATTTGGAACGAGGCTCGGCCATTCCGTTTTTAGGGAACGATTTTGAATTCGTATTAGAGAAAGCTTCGAACTGCAAAGTGAAGAAAATGGGAATGAATTTGAGAAAGAACGAATGTTATTTTAAGCTTAGTCTTTCTTCGACCATTATTTTTTTTCTCTGACCTTGGTTGGGATTTAATAGAGGAGGAGGGGGAAGACAGAAAGGAGAGATAGCGTGCTCGAACAAGAAAAAGGGGACAGGATTTAATTCCTTGTGTGAGAAGACAAATTACGTTTTGAAATGATGGAAGGCGGCTGGACTTGATTTTTGACTTGAATAATATAAATTTTAATATTGAAAATATTTCGTTTTAGCAGCTTAAAATTTTGATCTCCTATCGAGGCGTGCCACCAGGCATCTATAATGTTATAATCCTATTTCGAACGCAATGGAAAAGGTTCCGAGTCCCAATTAGATCGTATGGAGAAGATAGCTTTTTGAATCCAGCTATTATTTTAAATTTCGATTTAATTTTCAACGCGTTTACTTATCGTAAAAGCATACGACAACTCCAATCACTACAAAAATTGAAATCCGACAATAATACAATATTACGGATCCAATGGAACTGGTTTCGTTAAATTCCGAGACTACGCCTCGGAAGGCTATTTTTAAATATCAATTTAAACGATATATTATTAAAACTTAACAAAACATTTCCAAATTCAATTTCAACACTTTTACTATCTTCAGTATTATCAATATAAATTTTGTAACCCTTTAAAATATTTTTAACAAGCTCGAAACTCCAGATTTTATATTTTACCTAATTCCCAATTATTAGATTAATTAGTTATATCATTCAACAAACCGCTATATTAAATTATGAATCTATTTTATTGAATAAAAACCAAACTTTCATATTCAAGATAAATATTCAAACCCATTTAAATATTCAAACCCATTTAAATATTCCAAACTCAACGACGAAAAATACATGTCGTCACAAAAAGAATTGATGACCCCAATCCTTAGTTCTATTGATGGAGTATGAAACTAAATTGCTACTAGACAGATATAGGTGAAAGATGGCGCTATGTTGTTAATGTTCGTCTTTTTGAAGAATGGTAAGGAAAAAAAGGTTTTACGTTTAAACCATCTATTTTAAGCTCATTAAACAATAATTGAAGAGAATGGAGGTAATTATGTGAGTTAGGAGAAAATTGAACGGTACCTACTCTCTCGAAGGCCTAGATTCTTATACTATTAAAAGGAGTGTAACAAGAATGCCAAATGTGGATAGGATTGAAAGAAAAGAATCCATCTTATTGAGTATCCATTCTGTCTAAAGGACCGGGTACCCTAGCCTTATTTCAAATGATTTTGCAATGTCGAAGGAAAGAATCAACCTCTGCCTATGTTGTGATGATTGACTTACAATTGATGTAAACTTTTTCTTCCGTTGGAATCGGTTTTCTTCTAGCCCTGGGATTACTTGTTGACTCTTTGGAAGTTCCTTTTCTAGTTATAGATGTAGTTACTAAATGAGCATAAAGGAAACATTCAATAAAAATACCATAAAATTGTTAGATTAATT
Source organism: Allium cepa (assembly GCA_030765085.1). NCBI lineage: Eukaryota > Viridiplantae > Streptophyta > Magnoliopsida > Asparagales > Amaryllidaceae > Allium > Allium cepa. The sequence goes on along the minus strand of CM060937.1, from coordinate 688,870,078 downwards.
ACCAAAAAAATTGTCAACTAACAAAAGATTTTGATAGCATGGCAAAAAAATAAAAAGAGCTATCTAATGCCAAAAGTTCGAGCAAGCTGTCAAATGTCTAGTGTTTAAAATGACTATCAAGTGATAGAGATGTTATAGTTATTGAATGTTTAAAAAGTTTAAAGCTATCGAATGTCGATGATTGAAAATCTATGGAATGTTAAAAGATTTTGAGTTATCTAATGGATAAAGCTTAAAGCTATCGAGTATTGAAACTTTAAAAGCTATGAAGTGTTCGAGGTTTAAAGAATTATCGAGTGTTGGACCCTTCATAGCTATCAAATGTTTAAAATATTGAAAACTACCATATGTCGAAGGTTGGAAATCTATCGAGTGTTGAAAATTTTAGTGATCTATCGAATGGGTAAAGCTTAAAGCCATCGAATGTCAAGAAGCAAAATATCTATCACAAATTAAAAAGAGACAGTCGTTGCACACTATGGGTAATAGGTTTATGGATCTAAAGAAACATCAACAAACAACTAATTGACTAAAACTATGATAATTGATGATCATAACTCAATTTTCTTCATGTAATTCATAATCGTCACTAAGTTTGTATATTAAAATTGAATTCAATAAATGGGATATCAAATAAAATTGAAATTTCCAATTAGCACAATGTACTGAAATGTGATTAAATAATGATGATAAAGGGAAAATTACTTTAGAAAATTAAGATCATAAATTCATGTAAACCTTTGAGGATGAACTCAGATATTTTTTTATTAAATTTCAAAGGAGATCTAGTGAAAAGGAAAAGGAGAAGAAGATGGATATGTACGAAGAAAGAGAAAGCAATGAACAACCGTTGATTTAAAACTACTCCATAGTCCAGATGATAAGGTCTAGGAATATTAAAAGTTTGCTTGGAAAATAAACAAAAAGTTATATTTTTTATATTAAAAAATAAATATGTTTCGGAAAAGGAAGGTCATAAATACTAGGCCTAAAATTTTAAAATTTTGAGCAGGAACAAAGCTATCGAAGGTTAAGGACCAAGGTTATCGCATGTAAACAATACAAGGCTATCACATGATAAAAGCATAAAATTTTCGCAGGCCAAAGCATAAGAAGCTACAACATGGATAAGTTATCGTATTCGAAGTCATCGAGTATTAAAGCTTTCACATAATGAAGCTATCACATGGAAGTCATCGCATATCAAAAAAGTGAAAGCTATCCCATGTTGAAGAAGCAAAAGCTATCACTTGCAAGCCATTACACGCCAATGTGCTAGGTTATTGATGTTCTATAATGTGACGCTGTCGAAGGTCTACAATGCGAAGTTCATGAAGGCCAATAATGTGAGGCTAAGGGTAATTATGCGAACCTACCAAAGGATATAATTGTGAAGCCATCGAAGGATAGTAATGTAAGGTTATCAAATGTCTTCAGTACAAAGCTATCGAGTGGCAAAGAGAGTAGCTGCCATAGGTGCCTAAGAATACCACTATTGCATGCCAAGAATCTTACTATCGTAGGCCAAAGATATCGCTATCACATGCCAGGAATATTGATATTAGATTCCAAGAATATTGCTATCGCTTATTCGAAAATGTAGCCAAAGATATTCCAATTAGCCACGTGGCAACTCCTAATTAGACCAATCATACCAAATTATTTTGGAGAAAGAAAAGGCAAGCCATGCCACATATCGCTACACCTAGAAGCCGCATCAATAAAATCTTAACCTTTCAAGTCCATAGCTACCACATTTAGAGATCTAACGGTGTAACTCCTCTATAGATAAACATGTACCCCTCCTAAGAAAGGGTGAATTCCGAATCTTTCTTCTTCATCATTTTTAATTTTAAATCAACAAGTTAGAAACCTTAATTTAGGACTTTAACGGCCATGTAGATTGAACTAGAATTATGAATTCATGATTACGTACTTGGCATTTAACTAAATTAATATTTGCTTCCTTGACTATTTGAGCACGGACATGCTTTCCCAAGAGTTAAGTATCTTGCACAAGCATTTGTGACCTGCTTGACTACTTGGACTTTAACATATTCTTGACTACTTGGACTTTGACATAAGATAGACCTAATTTTTTGTCTAACGAATGGATTATTATATTCATATTCTTACAGTATAAACATATATACATATACACACACCACATATACATACACATACATACGTACGTACGTATGTCTGTGTGTTTATATATACATGTATATATATGTATGTATGTATATATATATGTATGTATGTATGTATATACGTATGTATATGTATGTAAGTTATTTGGGTAGATGAATCATTTATACGAACACTATTGTTTAACCAGAAGTTATTTATGTTATTTTTGCTTGTTAATTTAAGGTACATATACAAGTAGACTAAGGGTTTGTTGTGCATATGATCACGCAAGGAGCTGTGTAGATGGCGAGCAGGATGCTTACACACTTAATATTAACATTTAGAGCTACTACTGTTATTTCAATGTGTAGTAGCATGGTATACTTAGCATTATTGAACACTTATTATTTAAGTTAGTTAGAGATAGATTACATTTAATGGTGACACTTTCTCTCCTTCATAATTTACTTTCTTCTTTTTGAATCTCTTATCTTTCATCGAATGTTTCTCCAAGTCATGATTGATTCTACTGCTTTTTCAATTGGTTTTTCTTCGGTCCTCAAAAGTGATGACTAAAGCATCTGACCGTCTGCTACTTTAGCCGACAAATCTTATCTTCCAGTTGTGGCTACTACTTTGTCGCTTTCATCAAATCTAGTAGAAATCTCGGTCTATTTGCCTCATCGGCTAGTGCTAGATCATCTCGTCCATTATTAGTTGATAAATCCGCATTCCACCTTTTTTCCCAACCTGCTCTAGCTACAAGAATTACAATGGAATAGATGCAAGCTATACTAATGCTAAAACCTGGTCTAACTTTGCTAAGCCTAATACAATATTACCGCTGAAATCGTTAAAGCATTCGAATTTGATAATTCTTCTTCTTAGGCTCGAATCTCGCCCACTCAAGTATCTGTAACCTTAAGCTTAAATGTTGATACTATTATTGTCAGTGAAAATAATGGCGGTGAGTTGAATGTGGTTGCAAATCTGAATCGCAACCACGATTGGTCATATCTCTTTAAGAGGAAGTTAGGAAATGTAGGCTAATATACGAAAAACCAGTTTGTAGTAGATTTTGTTGATTAGCATGTCCCTCTTCCTAAAGCTGTCGTTGATATCAGCATATCTTTCTAAGAGGACCACTTTGAGGGCTTCCTCCTTGATGATTCACCTCCTTGCTCTATGCACGTTCCTAGTGAATGGAGATTACATCGCACAGTTGATGTCCTATGTGATAAATCATTGTACTTTTCTTTAGTTCTTATGCTCGCATGAGAGAATTCCAATTTTATAAGTTAACCTACTCATTATTAAAGGAAGCATATTTATCACTACTCGATGGAACGGCTTTATTGACCTTCACTACAAGAAGGTTATTTCTATCCAGTTTGGGTGCATCTGCAATTTCCCTTCGGTCGTTTAGTCATTAAAAGGTACAAATTGGATCGCCAATCATATTAGTCAAATGATATGTTTTGACATTTCCACAAAGCATAGGCATCGGCTTAACTTCACCAAAGTCGTCATCGAAATTACACTTTCAAGGCAATTGCCTACTCATATTATTGTCTCCCTCACCGACCGAAGGATCGCCTATATTAAAATCATGTACTACTGGCTAACATATATTTACGACTTTTTTCATTCCTTTGGCCATTCCAACTCATCATTCCAATACTATATCACAACAACCGAGGGGTTGCCTATAAAAATATCTTTTTGAAGCCTCTAAAAAGTAATTGGCGGGTAAAGATAGTCTTAAAGGATGCGGCTACCTCCTAATGAACTATACCTCTCTCCTTTTCTCTCCCTTCCTTCCTTGAAGGAACACACCTCAACCTACTCATTCCAAGGCCACATCCCCTTCTCCTCCTTTTGTCATTTCCCTAAAAAGCCATAATCTTACTAACATCTCTGAGGCAGTGACGCCTTCCTCTCCTTCAGATTCTCCTATTACCCGTATCAATAAGAACCTTATTGCAGCCCACTAGCTTGATCAACCAAACATTAAATGTTTATCTCAAGGGTTTACTATTAATTCTCAGATGGCATTCCATTAAGTTAGTGCCAAAAGGAGGAGACTTATAACCATCGTGAAAATAGCTTTCTATCACTCAAAATGGAATATCTTTTCCAAATGGGTCTCGGATGAGGAAGATGAAGATGGGGAACTTTACTGTAGACTTTGGGTGATGCTATGGTTCCTTGTATGGATGCTTGAATTTTAGCACTCCATAAATTTACGTCGTTAAACAGTTACATTAAAAAGGGTAAAATCATAATTCCATATAAAGGAAAAAATAGCGAATTACTATAGGATTTGGACTAAGACATTGGGTCTTATTCCATTTCATCCAGAGTGCCATTTATAGTCAGAAAGCATATAAAAATTGCAAAATTTGGTTAAAGAGGCTAGAATTTAGAAGAAGTCAGACTCAGTGGCACTTTCATAATATATTAATTTCGAGATCTTAAACTACATTTGGATTATTTCAGCCCATAAATGGAAATGAAAACCTATTCTCTAGTCATACTTTAGACAAAATATCTTACCTCTAATCACCATCTTCTCCTTTGTCTAACTCTAATCAAAATTAATTCTAAATCCACCGAATTAAATTCGAATTAAATGAATAATTATATGGAATATATCACCACAAAGTAAGTACACAAATAAATTGAAGATATCAAGAGATTTGCCATTTTCAAGATGGGGAATTTTTAAACAACAAAGAAGGATGAGGATTCATTACGGATCAGATAAGATGCACGGTTAATCGGTGAGCATGATTTGTTATATTTGTGTATTTAATGGTAAGATGCGGTAATTCACCTCTTATGATCTTAAACCAAATTATAGTTATGTAATTAATTGTTATTTTTTTTTAAATACAAACGAATAAAATGTGGTATGTCATGGCTAGATAGTTCAAAATAATTTTTTGTCGATTGTAATTAGCGAAAATTAATCTTATTCCACTTAAATAGTGTGAAACATTTAAGTTTTCCAAACCAGACATATTATATTTCAAAATTATAATTCTCGATGACATATATATTGAGTTAATATGCTGACCAGAAAACATATTGGAAGTTTGACGAACGAGGAACGTCCATTTTGATCCGAAGGTGAAATAACAACGATATGACAATCGGACATGCGAACATGAAGAGGAAGCTGATTAGGTTTCACTTCAAGGTCGGTCGAATAAAGGTAGTCGAAAATCACCATAACGAAAAGCGCTAGGCTAAGATTATAGAAGGAAAGCACTGATGATAGGAGGTCGGAAGCATGTCCTCAAGCGGCAAACTACACGAACAGGACTTTGGCATAGTCAAATCTCCGCCTAAAAGCATGTAGTGGCAGATGAGGTAGTGAGGCATTAATCAAGATTTGGGGTGCCATTTTCTTGTAACATACATGTAAATGAGAAGGGAGAATAAAAATAAAATATATTAAATTTAACAAGTATGAAAATGTTGTGATATCCCGGAATTTCAAGCAATTTAAATGCGATAATCTCTCTTATTAAATTAATTAAAACTGGTAAATTGTTATTTTTAACCAATATAATGTGATGATTTTAATGATAGTATAAATAGATTTTTAAACGGAATAATTATTTTTACAAATTTAATAATGTGTTGTTTAAATTAATATATATATATATATATATGTGTGTGTTTAAATTAATTTTGAACTGGATTTTTAAATTTGAATTTGAATTTAATATTTGGATTTAAATTTGAATTTAAAGAATAATTATTTTGAAATAATTGGATCTACAAATATATGAATAAAGTTTTCATTAGAATATAATTTGTTTTATATTGTTTTTCCTTAAAACATTTTATTTATATAAATTATGAAAGTATTTATTTAAATAGTAAATAAATACCAAAGTTTTATATTTATATTTATAAATGGATTAAATACACTATATATGATTTTTTTTAAAATATGATTGATTTTATTTTTAGTTTCTTTTAAAGGTTTTATTTTTATAAATTTAGAAAAGGTATTTATTGATTTAGAAATATACTAATTAATTAGGAAATTTATAGAAAAGCTTTTTAAATCAATTTAAAATAAATAAAAAATTGCTTTAATACATGTGTTAGAATATAAATTCTCTTGATACCATGTGTTTAGAAATTAAATGTGGTATGGGACAAATGTCATGATTTATTTTCATTTTCTTTGATTTTTTTAATAAACCATAAATTAGATTATATAAACAAACATCTTCTATCTTTTTTTCTTTTTCTTATCTTATTTCTAAACAAAGAAAACAAAGAAAATCTCAGATCTAAACTGAAGAAAAAAACTGTAAACGCTCTTCAAGCTCAAAACAAAACCTGTAAATCATTTTCCAAAATCAAAAGAAAACCTGTCATCAAATTCTCAAAGCAATTTCAAAGCCTATAAACCATTTTCAAAACAAACCTGTAAACAAATTTTCAAAGGCAACCAAGATTTTCAAAACTATCAACAGCAATAAGTTTTAACCTGCATCTATTAAACAAGAATCAAGTTAAAGCATATAGTTTATCAAGCATCTGTATCTCATTTTTCAAAGATCAATCAAAGTTTTAAGGCAATTCAAAGTTTTCAGCTTCAACCCAGTTTTTCAAAGCATCATCTTTTCTGTTCACTGATCAAAGCTAATTCAAAGGTTTACACCGAGTTTCAACTCTCTGCAATTTAGTTAAAAGTGAGTAAACTTTTAAATTTAAAACTTCAGTAATTTGTGAATTACTGTGTTGATGGTTTCTTTGCATATTTGAATGTATGAAAGCCTTGTGTATTTCTGTTGATTTTAAAAACATCTCAGTTCTTAGTTTGAGCTCTGTTTTTAAAACTATAAATATGAAACACCTTTAGATTTGATGCAAGTGACATATTGTTGAAGTAAACTTGTGATGTATGTTTGAAAATGTGCTTGCATGATGATTTTAAGATTGTGAAACATGTCTATATGTGCGAAGATGCTGTGCATGTTTGAAAATCAGACAAATGAAGTTGCTCCTGGCTTATAGGCATTAGATTTGTTACTTAATCATTTTCCTATCCCTCTGATTCATTTTAGACAATAGAATCTAAACAAAACTTGTTAGTTTTAACAAGATTTAAATCTTAAAAGTAGTTTTAAGTAAATCTAAGCAAGGCTTCTCTGAGAATTGGGAACTTCGGACAAAATTTTAAATATGATAAATTTCAAACATCATAATTTGATGTTTCAAGATTATAACTTGAATCTATTTAGAAAGTTATGATTTTTAAAACTAAAATCTCAATTTTTAATAATGCATTGATGATGCATTTTGGGATTGACTGGAAATTGAATTTGAGGCAACCTCTGGTGATTTGTTAGGAGAGAGATCTCGGGGATTCTACTGGAGGTGGATGGAGTTGCTGGGTGTTCAAGAAAATTGCCTGAAGGTGTTCCCGATCGTCGAGGCGACGTGGAGGAGGAGATTTAGGTTTTTAAACCTAATTTGGGCATGTCTAGAATCAAGATCGTGGCGGCGTCTCTGATGCATCGAGTTGCATCAAACTTTGTAATGTGGCAGCGTGGAAGGTTAGCTAGTCATGGCCGAAATCGCAGCGAGGTTTGGTGAACGGCGTCGTGGTTTCGAGAGATTTCAGGTGATGGGTAGCTTCTGCTTCGATCGGGATAGCTCGTTTTTGTTTCAGGGCCCGTGGAGAATTTAGGGTGATCGGAATCGATTAAGTGGGGCATCATTGACTTGTTGAAGGTGGTCAGAGGTGTCAGAGTTGTCGTTGGCATTGGTGCACGTATACGGTGTCCTGCTTGTGTCAGTGGAGTGTTGTGGGAGTCTGTCTCGAAGAATAACTCGTGCAGTTTGGCATGTGACTAGAGTGTAAACTCGAGTGGTTTTGGAGAGTTTTTTTATTTACAGGTTTTAAAATTTAAAACTTAAACTAAAACTCCACAAAAATTTGAAATGGAAGGGAACTCGGGTTAGACCCAAGTTCCCTTTGGGTTCGCCCTGAAGCACGTGTAAGTGAATGTTTAAAAAGGTTTTAAACTTGGTTTTTGAATTTTAAAAATGAAATTAGTTTAAACTTTCTTATATAAATTACTTATATAATAATTGTTTTCTTTAACACTGTTTATGAAGTTTTGAAACTTTGTTTAAAATTAAATGTTGTAAATGAAGTTAAAGTTATCTTAAAATTTAATTAGAAATGAAATTTTAAAGATTTTATAAAAGCAAGCTTATTAATTTAAATTGAAACTAGATTTAAAACTATTACTTGACAATATTTTAAAGCATTCAAAGGAAGTTGTGATTTGTAACTTTAGTTTATCAAGTTGAATAAGTATTTTAAAATCTTAATTAATGATTTAACTAAGTAAAGTTATTTTTTTAAATAAAATGTTTTAATGACAATTAAGGCATAAATAAGATAAGATTTTATCTTAAGATAATTATGGTTTTAATGATTTAAGATTAATTAAGTTAATTAAGAAATTTAAGTATAATTAATTAACTTAATTAATTAAGTATAAAGGGTTAATTAAGCAATTAATTAAGAATAATTAATTAATTTAATTAACTAATGATAAAGGATTTAATTAATTTATAATTGAGGGTTATAATTAATAAATTAAAGGTTAATTAATTGTAATTAAGGATTATTAATTAAGTAATTAAAGGTTAATTAATTTGTAATTGTAAATTATTTAACCAAGTAATTAGAGGTTGATTAATTGGAAATTAAGAAATACTTAATTAAGTTTTATTAATTAATAATTAAGTTTTAGTAATTAATAATTAAGAAATAATTAATCTGTACTTAAAGATTAATTAAGGGTTAATTATTTGTTAATTAAGGATTGATTAACTGGTAATTAAGATGTAGTTAATTTGTAATTAAGTTATTTTCATTAATAATTAAGGATTATTAATTAACGATTAAAGAATAGTTAATCTGTAATTAAGATTAATTAATTTGTTTATAAGGACAATTAAGGTATGAATTATCCAATTGTAATTAATCAAGTGAATGTGATTAATTCAAGTTAATTAATTTGTTAATTAATTAAAGATAATCTCTTGGTGATTAATTAAGTATAAATATTTAATGAGATTAATAAGTGTAATTACTTGGATTAAGTAATTAATGTATAATTGCAGGATGTAATTAATTAAAGAGAATTACTTAATGAGAAGTAATTAAAGCATAATTACTTAGTAGAAGTAATTAAGGATTAATTACTTAGTGTAATTAATCAAAGGATTAATATAATTAATTAAGAGTTAATTAATTAAGTAAGTAATTACAGAAGGGTAACTACTGTTTATGATTAATTGAGACTGATTAATGGATGTAATTAATTAATGTAATTAATTAATGTAATTAATCAATGATCAATGTAATTAATTATAATTAATTAATTATTGGAAATAATTAATTAAGGATCATTAATTAAATATTAATTAACGAGAGTAATAAAGGTTAATTACTGTAAATGGTTAAGGATAATTAATTTGTGAAATTAATTGAAGGATAATTACTTTATGTAATTGAAGAATAATTAATCAAAGTGATTAATTAAGATAGATATTTGAAGGATGGTTGATTAATTAAAGGTTAATTAATTATTGATTAAGCAAAGTTACTGATTAATTCTTAAGTAATTGATTTAATTTTAAGTTAATTAGATTAATTATAATGGGGATTAATAATTGCTGCTTATGGATGATTGGTGAGTAGAATATCCGAATTGTTGATATCTATTGAATGATATTTTATGATATCCAGTGATGTGATATTGGATATATCATTGATAAATGTGTGATATTTATATATGTTGATGCTGTGTGAATTCAAGTATTGAATTGAATTTAATTGTTTAAACCTTTAAACAACTTGGCCTTTAAAAAACGTTTGCATTTCGATGAGACCAGGATTTGTTTTCAAAGGTTTTTAAATTTAAGCAACTTTAACCTGTTTACTCATACCAGACCCATGTCTGACCCGGAGTTTATTTTTGTTTTATTAAACTCTTGGGTACTCAAATTTTTTCGAGTAGCCAAGGGATTCAGGTTAGCATTGACGAATTCTGGAGGAGTTATGGAGCAGGAGGCTTCAACGTTGTAGATATAAAGTGGTTCCACTATGTTGATCTCTATGTTGATATTTGTATTGTATATTGAGTTGTATGATAGACAGATATTTATAACTGTCTATTTTGTATTGTATAAGCTGTGTAACTCTGGTGCATGTGATACTAAGTAATATTTATGTAATTAATATAATCTATTCGTTCCACTGTTGAGATTCTATTGTTGTTTCTTTCTTTCTTCTCTATCTTTCTCTTTTCTATCCCTTTCTTTCTTTATAATGATGCGCCTTATTTGAGGAGAATAAGGTGGGTCATTTCAAATTCCCTTTAAATTCAAACCATTTATAACACTCGCTAACAACCATCATTTCATGTATGCTTTGCGGCATTGTGATCATGGCAAGATGCGAAACATTCCGGTATGTTGTTTTCTGTGTTTTGAGACAATGTAGAAAAGTGTCCTATTTGGGCAGGTTTGTTATGCATTATTCTACTGATGATTATTAGGGTAGGCGTTACGATACTATTTTAAGAAGAAATGAGTTCTTCGATGTAATTGGCGACGTCTACAGCTCACGATTATGAGTATGTTACTGTAACCATTGACGGTTGACGATAATGCTGTGGTGCATTTTTCATTGGAAATGAGTTCTTTGATGCACAATTAGACGATGATGGGTACGGTGCACTTTTAGAGGAAATAAATTCATTGGTGTGACTGATGACCTCTAATGATGGTGATTTCGAAAGCATAAGCTCTACAATACATTTTCGAAGGAAATGAGTTCTTCAGTGTAACAAATGACGTCTAATGATGATGATTGCAAGGATAGTCGTTACGGTACATTTTTCATAGGAAATGATTTCTTTCAATGTAGCCAGTAACGTTTAACGATAATGACACAATACAATCAAAGGAGCTGAGTCCTTTATGTACGATTTGGTGATTGTGGACTAAGACATATAGTTTCCTATTAGAGAGTCGCTCGTGTTTTCGGCATGCGATTTGAGGCTTTGGCTACAATTGTGTGTATATAATTAGGAATAGGAAAGTTTTAGAGAGACCTTAGCATATGATGTTACTATAGTGGTGGTATATTATGTTTAGCTTGCGTGTTTGCTGTACATGACATCGGCTAATGTATGGTTTTCGAGCACAACTATTGTTTTACTACCTTATTAAAATTACGCTTATATGATGTGCTTCACTCAACTTGCGTATGTCTGATCCCCTATATCATTTTCTTCTTTTTAGTTATACTCTGATATGTTGGTAGAGAGGACTAGTGGTGAGCTGGAGGAGCGACAGTGTGATGGAGATGTGCATTTATTTGTCCATTGGCTATCTACTATTTTATCTCATTTATTCCTAGAAATTAAACTGTTTTTGTTACTCATTAGTAGAGAAATATTATAAGTGAAGTGTATGTAACGACCCACTATTTTGTACCATTCAAATCGACAATAATCCACACATGTCGGACTTGAATGATGCAAAATAACAGATTGCGAATAAATTTGGAGCAAATAAAATCAAACACACAGAACCACAGACACAGAAATATCAGAATAACTCGCAGAGGAAATTAAAATACCATAATAGTTCATGAAGCTACTATAACAAAGTCTCAAACAAATACATAATATCAGTCTGAAACAACATAATAGAAATCCTAAATACGTAGAAGTTCACTAATACATGAGATCAGCTAGAACAGCTAAAACTGAAATAGATATATAAATAGATAGGCAGAATCTCCAGCAAAGACTCGCTCTAGAAAGAGAATCCAAATTTTTGAATACTCAGGCTGACCCGAGCGTAAAGCAAAACACAAAACACTCAAGTTAGGACATACATACTTATATAATGTAAACCAACTCAAGTGAACTGCAGTAAATGAACAAGTACTTAAAGGATGCTTGGGACAGCCCATGTAACGACCCGTATTTTACGTGTCGAAAAAATCGTAGAATTTGCAGGTCGTTAGTGTTTGTGTTGCCTCTAGGTTGAGTCGTTTAGGAGTTGACCTGAGTGCAAGTGATGAGTCGTGACCGACTCATAGATAAGTCGTAGACGACTTAAGGGGATGGACCGAGTTAAGGTAGGCATCGACTCATAGGGGTCCGACTTATAGGCTTGAGTCGTGACCGACTCATAGAGGGCCGACACATAGGGTTGCCGAGTTAGCTAAGTGATGAGTCGTACTCGGGTTAGTAGGGTTTAAGTGTTACGACTCATAGGGTTACGACCTAAGGGGATAGGTCGTGCACGAGTTAGGTTTTAGCGACCTAGTGATATGAGCGAGTCAACATGGTAGTATGTGACCGAGTTAATAGTTAGCTCGTATGACCGACCTAAGGGGCTAACGAGTTATAGGTAATGACCGACCTACAGAGTTGACCGACTTAAGGATAGACGGCTTAGAGTGTGACCGAGATAGGATGGACCGACCTAAGATAGCGACCGACTCATGGGATAGCGGCTTAAGGGGCTTAGGGCTTAGGTCGTAGATAGTTGAGTCGGTGGGGTCTTGAGTCGGTAGGGTGTTATCTCGTTAGGTGGTTAAGTCGTTAAGAGGTTGGGGGTAGATAGGTCGTCCATGGGATTAAGTCGGCAGAGCTAAGTCGGGGACGACCTAAGGTTGGTTCAGGTGTTAAGTCGACTAGGGGCTAGGTCGTTAGGTCGGCTTATGGTGGTAGGATGTTGAGTCGTTAGGTACGACTCATGGGATGAGTCGTGAGTCGTTAGAAGGCTTGTGTCTTAGGCCGTGTATGTTTTGAGTCGGTGAGACCAGTTGAGTCGTTATACGACTTAGGAGATGCGGCAGGGTTATGTTGAGTCGTTGAGCCGTTGTGTAGCAAGGTTGTTGTCTCGGTAGGATGTTGGGTCGGCTGTGCTAGGTTGAGTCGGCAAGGATGAGTCGGCAGGAGATGAGTCGTGGACGACTCATGATGAGTCGGAACCGACTCATAGGGGCGACGACTCATGGAGGTTCCAGCCTATAAATAGAGGGGTTCGGCTCACTTTTTGGCACCGGTTTTCGAAGCGACGAAGTGCTGCCATTTTGAAGACTCGACTGCAGTATTTTCTTCACTTCTTTCTCTACTTCTATCAAGTGCTAACATCCATTGAAGATCGAAGATCAAGATCGAAGATCCAAGTGTCCAAGTTGAAGATCTTCATCCGTTTGAGCTAGAATTCATCGTTTCAAGTGAGATTTCTCCGGATCAAGTCCAAGACCTTGCTGTCCAGATCTGAAGTTGATTCTTTTTAGGTTGTTTTGGTGATTTGGTGAGTGGTAGTTATCTCTCACGCGGATCCAAAGGAGTATATGGAGTTGGTGATATGTTTGTGTGTTAAAGTTAGCGTTTTCTCGCATTTTCCATAAGTCTGCATGTAGATCCATCATATTTGAAGATGTTTATCTATGAAAGTTGATTTAACAAGTATTAGAGATAAAACCCATGTTTTAGATTTGATAGACCTATGCTAAAAACTATGATTTCACATATGTTGGACTTTTGCTCACTTATTTACGAAATTGCCATTATAGTTGATATTGCTTAATATATCTTGTTTGAATGCTTGAATGTTTGAATGTATGTTAGATTGGATTGCTCCAAGTTAGCTTGTAGTTGATTTGGAACAAGATGGTGAAGATGATTCAAAAGCTAAGTGGAAAGGCTCTTGAATGTTGAAAGCTGCCGATGGCATATGAAGCGGATGTGGAAGCTCATATGGATGGATTCGATGATGGGAATTTGCCGTGATGCGATGAAGCAAAGTGTGATGTTGAGATGGGACGGGTCATGATGACGTTCCAAGTTGAGAGACTTTGCTATGATATGATGAGGCAAGGCATATGATGTGATGGGACGGGTCACGAAGACGTTCCAAGCACGGGTCATGATGACGTGCAAAGTTATAACTCGGTGATGCGGTCCGGGTTGGGGTGGATAATGGTTAGCTTGAGAGGCGCTTGAGCTAGTATGGATGGTCGTCGAGGAGGATGACTAGGAGGCTAAGATCTCATCGTTGTTGAAGGTTCTAGCATACTCAAAGCAAGGGTACGTTGGAACGGGTCACGATGACGTTCCAGGCACGGGTCATGATGACGTGCTAGTACTCTGGGCTGATGCGTTCGGCTTAGGCACGGGTCACGATGACGTGCGGAGTTATGGCTAAACCGGGGTTACCATTAGCCCTTGACAGGCGGTCATTCAACTAACGGTGAAATCAAGGCAATGATAACAGTGATAGCCAGAGTCATGGATGTTTGGATGTTTGGTTGTATCATCATTCGGCTTCAAGAGCGGTGTTTTATGGGTGCTTATCTGATCTTGGTTTAGGCCTTGGGGGTTTGTATTTGGAAAACATCGTCCTTGACTCGAGTGATTATTGCTTTACCTTACTTATCTGCTATGTTATGCTTACTTCTCCTTAGTGTGTGTCTGGGGGCTATCACTGTAGAAAGAGGTGGAGTGGGATGGTTTGGTTCCTATTCCTTTTATCCCTTATGCTCTTTGGTATGTTTGATTGTTAATTTACTGCTCACTAAGACTTTGTCTGACTCAAGGTTTTATGTCTCCTCTTATTACCTTGGGCTGTTCATCCATGTTTGGGATGGGCAGACTAGGTAAGCAGGTGACAGGTGCTGTGCTAGGAGTTCTACGCTGAAGATGACGAAGACGAGCAGGAGGCTTTGCATATTAGTTTTCTTACTATATGTACTGGGTATCCGCTGCTGTATTTGATGAGTGTTTGTAGTGAGGTCTTGATGTATGCATTTGTTGAGATGATTGTATAAACTGCTATGTTGCTTATATGATGATGTTGTGTTCTATTGAGCTTCACTATATTTTAATTCTCTATTGTATTTTATCCATGCGCTGTGAGTTACGATAGAGATTCTGCGAATTTTATTTTACCCTGACTATCGTCCATGGCTGCCTGGCACACCTTTCTGCGCACTATTCCCTTGTTTTGGTGCGGGAGTCATGGGCGGTCGTCACATTTGGTATCAGAGCTTTGGTTAATCGATTTCAGCCAACGCTCGCTGACGTAACTACGTATGAGAGACGTAATTGTATTTTGATGGATGATTACTATATATAATATAGTAGCCTAGAAGGATTTGAACTCCTTATGCAGTTGTTTCTTAAGGTGTTCTAATCATTCTTATTACAGATATTAAGGATGAGTCGAAGAGGGAGACCAGCTGCAAGGGAAAGCCGTGCTGATGAAGGAGCTGTTGATTATGGAACTATGTTCGAAGCGATGATGACTTCGATCATGAGAAGGATACCAGCTTCAGGATCATCAGTGGATGTGGGAGTTCAAGTTCAAGCTCCAAGACCGGTGGATTTTGCTAAGCTTTGCAAGGATTATACTTCTCTTGGAGGAAAAGCTTTCTTGGGGACGGAGTCGACTATTGAGGTGCAGAGATGGATTGATGCTTGCAAAAGGATCTTTGGTGACTTAGGGATTGAGGATGCAACTAAGAGAAAGCTTGCATCGAGACAGCTTCAGGGAAGAGCTGCTGATTGGTGGAATTCTATCACCATAGATACACCAGAAGAAGAGATTGCTTGGGAGCAATTCCAAGTTAGATTTGAAGCTAAGTTCATCTCTACTTCCCAGAAATCTGTCTTGTTTAAGAGGTTTGTGGAGCTCAAACAAGGGGGAAGGCCTGTTCTGGAGTATATTTCTGAGTTCGAAGCTTTGTCCAAGTATGCCAGATCATATATTGATTCTCCCTACCAGAAGAATGAAAAGTTTGTGACTGGTCTGGATGCTTATCTAGGAAGGCAGTTAGTGGATCACTTGGACGATCCATTTGAGAAGCTTGTGGAGAAAGCTCTGAGGCATGAGAGCTTGTTTCCTAGGGAAAGTTCTGTTGTTGCTGTAACCAGGGAAGGATCTAAACCACAGCAGAGTGGCAACAAGAAGAGGAAGCAGCAGCAACAGAAGGGAAAGGATGGTCAGAAGAAGCCAAAAGGCGAGGTGACTTGTTATAACTGTCGTCAGAAGGGTCATCTCTCTCGGGATTGCAAGAATCCGAAGGTGCAGTTGAAGTGTTACAACTGTGATAGGCTGGGACACATTAAGAAGGACTGTCCAGAACCGAGGAAAGATAGGCAGGTTGTGCAAGCCTATGCTTTGGAAGCTGTGCCGTCGTCTTCAAGAGCTCCTACTGCTGAGGAGAAGGGGAAGAGTGTGGTGGTTCAAGGTACTCTTTCTATTTGTGGTGTTCCAGTTAGAGTGTTGTTTGATACTGGAGCGTCGCATTCTTTTGTTTGCGATGATTTGGTAGGCCGGTTAGGTTTGAAACCGGATATTGTTGATAGGCCATTGGTGGTGACTAATCCAGTTGGGGGTTCGTCATGCTTGTGTATGATATGCCGTGGTCTAGTTGTTTCGAGTCATGATTGCTCGTTTGTTTGTGATTGTTTTGTTCTGAACTTTGCGGGGTTCGGAATTATTTTGGGTATGGACTGGCTTAGGAAGTATGCGGCTAGGATTGATTGTGAGAGGCTGGAGGTGACAGTCGGGAATGTGGATGGGCGAAAGGTTGTGATACGATGTAAGCATGAAGAAGGCGTCTTCATGAGCTTCATGTATTCGCTGGTTGTTCCACGGGATGGACTGTCATCGGTGCCTATTGTGAATGGATTTGAGGATGTCTTTGACGAAGTCAAAGGGTTGCCGCCGCATAGGGAGATCGAGTTTCGTATCGATCTAGTTGAGGGAGCCAGACCTGTTGTGATGCCTCTTAGGCGGATGGCACCGAGGGAGCAGCAAGAGCTGAAGGTGCAAGTTGATGACCTTTTACGGAAAGGATTCATTCGGAGAAGTGTGTCCGAATGGGGTGCGCCCGTTGTGTTCGCAACCAAAGCGGATGGATCGTTGAGGTTGTGTGTTGATTATCGTGAGCTGAACAAGGTGACTAGGAAGAACAAGTATCCATTGCCGAGAATAGATGACTTGTTTGATCAGCTTCACGAGGCTAAGATGTTTTCTCAGATGGATTTGGCAACGGGATTTCACCAGTTGAGAGTGGCAAGGGATAGTGTGCCGAAGACTGCTTTCAGGACACCATCCGGGTTTTATGAGTGGCTGGTAATGCCGTTTGGGTTGACTAACGCGCCAGCATATTTTGTGGATCTTATGAATAGAGTATTCAGAGATCAGTTGAATAAGTTCGTGCTTGTGTTCGTGGATGATATTTTGGTTTATTCCAGAACTGAGGAAGAGCACAAGACGCACTTGAGGATTGTTTTGGAAATACTACGGAAACATCAGCTGAAGGCTAAGTTTTCGAAGTGTCACTTCTGGAAGAGTGAAGTGAGGTTCTTAGGCCATGTTATCACTGGAAATGGAATAGCGGTTGATCCCGCTAAGGTAGCAGCGATCCAGGATTGGATTAGACCTAAGAATGCATCTGATGTGAGAAGTTTTCTTGGATTAGCAGGGTATTATCGTCGGTTTATTAAAGACTTTTCCAAGATAGCTGCACCGTTGACAGGATTAACGAAGAAGAACCAAGTGTTCAGATGGGATGATAAGTGTGAGCAAGCTTTCGTAATCCTGAAAGAGCGACTGACGAGTGCTCCTGTTTTGACTATTCCAAGTGGGATTGAGGAAATGGTGGTTTACACCGATGCATGTGGCACTGGATTGGGAGCGGTGCTAATGCAGAAGGATAAAGTTGTTGCGTATGCTAGTCGACAACTGAAGCCGCATGAAAGGAATTATCCAACTCATGATTTGGAGTTAGCGGCGATAGTGTTTGCTTTGAAGATGTGGAGACATTACCTATTGGGAGTTAGATTCGAGTTGTTTACAGATCATAAGTCGTTGAAGTATCTGTTTTCCCAAAAGGATTTGAATCTTCGACAGCAAAGGTGGTTAGAGTTTCTAGCATCTTATGATTTTGGTATAGCCTATACTCCGGGAAAAGGTAACGCAGTGGCAGATGCGTTAAGTCGAAGACATGCAGGTTTGGGAGCCATGTTTTCAGAATGGAAGAGTCTTGAGTATTTGGCTGGATTTGATTTCAGGCCTAGATGTGGGTTGGAACCTGAGATGTTGGCAAACTTATCAATAAGGCCTACTCTAGTGGAAAGAATTGGCGAGAGCCAAAAGAAAGATGATAAGCTTGTCAAGGTTATCCGTGATTTGGAATCTGGATTGGAACCAGAGAAGGATAAGGGATTCGAGGTCGATCGAGAGGGTTGGCTTCGAAAGCAAGGACGATTGGTTGTTCCCGATGTAGATGGATTGAGAGATGAAGTTCTGAGGAAAAGTCATCACTCGAAGTTGACAATTCATCCAGGTGGTAATAAGATGTATCGGGATATGAAGAGAGCTTACTACTGGGAAGGTATGAAGAAAGATGTTGGAAATTTTATTTCCAAATGTATGAACTGCCAGTTGGTGAAAGCTGAGCAGAAGGAGCCCAGTGGATTACTTCAGCCATTAGAAGTTCCTACGTGGAAGTGGGAGCAAGTGTCAATGGATTTTATTGATGGTCTACCTAGGACAAGGATAGGGAATGAAGGGATTTGGGTCATTGTAGATCGTTTGACCAAGAGTGCAAGGTTCATTCCTGTTCGATCGACTAGAACTGCATCGAAGTTGGCTGAGTTGTATGTGAAGTGGATTGTTCGATTCCATGGTGTTCCGAAGAGTATAGTGAGCGATCGAGATCCGTTGTTCACTAGTGGATTTTGGAAGAGCTTCCAGGAAGTTTTGGGAACTGAGTTGTGTTTGAGTACAGCTTATCACCCTCAAACAGATGGTCAGACTGAGAGAGTCAACCGAGTATTGGAAGATCTTCTTAGAGCTTGTGTTTTGGACTTCGGAGGATCATGGGAAGATCACCTTCATTTGGTGGAGTTTGCTTATAATAACAGTTATCAGTAGAGTATTGGTATGGCACCATATGAAGCATTGTATGGAAGACCGTGTAACTCTCCGACATGTTGGTTGGAAACTGGAGAAAAACTGATACTTGGGCCAGAGATGATTCGACAGACTACGGATTGTATAGAGATCATTCGGCAAAGAATGAAAGCAGCCCAAGATCGTCAGAAAAGTTATGCAGATAATCGTCGAAAGGATTTGGAGTTCGACGTAGGCGATATGGTTTTTGTGAAGATTTCTCCATTGAAGAATGTTATTAGGTTCGGGAACAAAGGAAAGTTGACTCCAAGATTTGTTGGACCATTCCCGATTATCGAGCGAATTGGAAAGCTCGCTTATAGATTGGAGTTACCGGGAAAGATGGCGGGTGTGCACAATGTTTTTCATGTATCTTATCTACGGAAGTATGTGCACGACCCAAGTACGGTGGTTTCTGCTGATAGCTGTGAAGACTTAGAGGTTGATCCAGTGGTTACGAGACCTCGTAAGCCGCTTCGTATTGTTGACACCGATACGAAACAGCTTAGGAGGAAGACGATTACGTTGCTCAAGGTACAATGGAGTGACGATGTTAACGACTGTACATGGGAGGAGGAAGAGAGGATGAAGGCAGCTCATCCCGGACTCTTCGAGGTATGGCCCTAAAGTGTCGTGACATCTCATGAATTTGTAGCTTGTTCTAAGTCTTAGAATTCTGCATGCTAGGCTAGAATTGGTTGCATGGTTTGTTGATTGCTATGGATGGTAGGCATGCGGAATATCCTTGATTGCTGTTGTTTGTTTGGAATTTCGGGGGCGAAATTCCTAAGGGGGAGAGAATGTAACGACCCGTATTTTACGTGTCGAAAAAATCGTAGAATTTGCAGGTCGTTAGTGTTTGTGTTGCCTCTAGGTTGAGTCGTTTAGGAGTTGACCTGAGTGCAAGTGATGAGTCGTGACCGACTCATAGATAAGTCGTAGACGACTTAAGGGGATGGACCGAGTTAAGGTAGGCATCGACTCATAGGGGTCCGACTTATAGGCTTGAGTCGTGACCGACTCATAGAGGGCCGACACATAGGGTTGCCGAGTTAGCTAAGTGATGAGTCGTACTCGGGTTAGTAGGGTTTAAGTGTTACGACTCATAGGGTTACGACCTAAGGGGATAGGTCGTGCACGAGTTAGGTTTTAGCGACCTAGTGATATGAGCGAGTCAACATGGTAGTATGTGACCGAGTTAATAGTTAGCTCGTATGACCGACCTAAGGGGCTAACGAGTTATAGGTAATGACCGACCTACAGAGTTGACCGACTTAAGGATAGACGGCTTAGAGTGTGACCGAGATAGGATGGACCGACCTAAGATAGCGACCGACTCATGGGATAGCGGCTTAAGGGGCTTAGGGCTTAGGTCGTAGATAGTTGAGTCGGTGGGGTCTTGAGTCGGTAGGGTGTTATCTCGTTAGGTGGTTAAGTCGTTAAGAGGTTGGGGGTAGATAGGTCGTCCATGGGATTAAGTCGGCAGAGCTAAGTCGGGGACGACCTAAGGTTGGTTCAGGTGTTAAGTCGACTAGGGGCTAGGTCGTTAGGTCGGCTTATGGTGGTAGGATGTTGAGTCGTTAGGTACGACTCATGGGATGAGTCGTGAGTCGTTAGAAGGCTTGTGTCTTAGGCCGTGTATGTTTTGAGTCGGTGAGACCAGTTGAGTCGTTATACGACTTAGGAGATGCGGCAGGGTTATGTTGAGTCGTTGAGCCGTTGTGTAGCAAGGTTGTTGTCTCGGTAGGATGTTGGGTCGGCTGTGCTAGGTTGAGTCGGCAAGGATGAGTCGGCAGGAGATGAGTCGTGGACGACTCATGATGAGTCGGAACCGACTCATAGGGGCGACGACTCATGGAGGTTCCAGCCTATAAATAGAGGGGTTCGGCTCACTTTTTGGCACCGGTTTTCGAAGCGACGAAGTGCTGCCATTTTGAAGACTCGACTGCAGTATTTTCTTCACTTCTTTCTCTACTTCTATCAAGTGCTAACATCCATTGAAGATCGAAGATCAAGATCGAAGATCCAAGTGTCCAAGTTGAAGATCTTCATCCGTTTGAGCTAGAATTCATCGTTTCAAGTGAGATTTCTCCGGATCAAGTCCAAGACCTTGCTGTCCAGATCTGAAGTTGATTCTTTTTAGGTTGTTTTGGTGATTTGGTGAGTGGTAGTTATCTCTCACGCGGATCCAAAGGAGTATATGGAGTTGGTGATATGTTTGTGTGTTAAAGTTAGCGTTTTCTCGCATTTTCCATAAGTCTGCATGTAGATCCATCATATTTGAAGATGTTTATCTATGAAAGTTGATTTAACAAGTATTAGAGATAAAACCCATGTTTTAGATTTGATAGACCTATGCTAAAAACTATGATTTCACATATGTTGGACTTTTGCTCACTTATTTACGAAATTGCCATTATAGTTGATATTGCTTAATATATCTTGTTTGAATGCTTGAATGTTTGAATGTATGTTAGATTGGATTGCTCCAAGTTAGCTTGTAGTTGATTTGGAACAAGATGGTGAAGATGATTCAAAAGCTAAGTGGAAAGGCTCTTGAATGTTGAAAGCTGCCGATGGCATATGAAGCGGATGTGGAAGCTCATATGGATGGATTCGATGATGGGACTTTGCCGTGATGCGATGAAGCAAAGTGTGATGTTGAGATGGGACGGGTCATGATGACGTTCCAAGTTGAGAGACTTTGCTATGATATGATGAGGCAAGGCATATGATGTGATGGGACGGGTCACGAAGACGTTCCAAGCACGGGTCATGATGACGTGCAAAGTTATAACTCGGTGATGCGGTCCGGGTTGGGGTGGATAATGGTTAGCTTGAGAGGCGCTTGAGCTAGTATGGATGGTCGTCGAGGAGGATGACTAGGAGGCTAAGATCTCATCGTTGTTGAAGGTTCTAGCATACTCAAAGCAAGGGTACGTTGGAACGGGTCACGATGACGTTCCAGGCACGGGTCATGATGACGTGCTAGTACTCTGGGCTGATGCGTTCGGCTTAGGCACGGGTCACGATGACGTGCGGAGTTATGGCTAAACCGGGGTTACCATTAGCCCTTGACAGGCGGTCATTCAACTAACGGTGAAATCAAGGCAATGATAACAGTGATAGCCAGAGTCATGGATGTTTGGATGTTTGGTTGTATCATCATTCGGCTTCAAGAGCGGTGTTTTCTGGGTGCTTATCTGATCTTGGTTTAGGCCTTGGGGGTTTGTATTTGGAAAACATCGTCCTTGACTCGAGTGATTATTGCTTTACCTTACTTATCTGCTATGTTATGCTTACTTCTCCTTAGTGTGTGTCTGGGGGCTATCACTGTAGAAAGAGGTGGAGTGGGATGGTTTGGTTCCTATTCCTTTTATCCCTTATGCTCTTTGGTATGTTTGATTGTTAATTTACTGCTCACTAAGACTTTGTCTGACTCAAGGTTTTATGTCTCCTCTTATTACCTTGGGCTGTTCATCCATGTTTGGGATGGGCAGACTAGGTAAGCAGGTGACAGGTGCTGTGCTAGGAGTTCTACGCTGAAGATGACGAAGACGAGCAGGAGGCTTTGCATATTAGTTTTCTTACTATATGTACTGGGTATCCGCTGCTGTATTTGATGAGTGTTTGTAGTGAGGTCTTGATGTATGCATTTGTTGAGATGATTGTATAAACTGCTATGTTGCTTATATGATGATGTTGTGTTCTATTGAGCTTCACTATATTTTAATTCTCTATTGTATTTTATCCATGCGCTGTGAGTTACGATAGAGATTCTGCGAATTTTATTTTACCCTGACTATCGTCCATGGCTGCCTGGCACACCTTTCTGCGCACTATTCCCTTGTTTTGGTGCGGGAGTCATGGGCGGTCGTCACAGCCCATCCTCTAAGGATTCGTTAAACTATTTACTATGTAGCAATATATTGCTATTATAATAATGTCTACAGTAAAATAAACATGCTTGAAAATAGCCTTAAGGGGTTACCCATATAGCCCTTAACACAAATAATGCCAGCAGTCTATACAGTACCTGCATATCTCCTGATCAGGAGACTATGAGAAGATGCTCCATAGGTACAGTACAAATAGAAACTCATAGTAAGGCTCGATATGGTAGGTGACATGGTACATGAGGAAATGCCAGGGTAGATATACCAATTACGCACACGGGCTGGTGGTAACGTAGCAGCCACATATGCCCACCTTCGAACACACTCCCATATCAAGGGTGGCCACCAAACAATCACTGAGTAATGGAATGGTATCAAAGAAGGGCGTCCGACCAGAGGAGCTACCCCTTTTGGCCAGAGATCGCTCCTGTTTTAGCCACCTTAAGCCAACTCATAGGAGTCGGGTCCACGTTATATACCTCAAGAACATCGCCACTATCCTATTTCATTCTAGAATCTCCACCGCGTATACAGTTGTTAAAGTAGTTTTTGGTATCGACAGAGAGTATGTCCATATCCGATCCCGGTCTCTTTAACAAACAATCATTATTATAACACGTGGTTATAATTTCAAAATAGTATTTTATACTTCAAAAATCAAATATCATTTCAAAATTCAATATAATTTCAATTCCATTTCAAAATATAAAAATATAATATCTTTTCAAAACCACATTCAATCTTATTTAATTTAAATAACATTTTTGAATCTCATTTAAAATGGTTCATATTTCAAATCAAATTACTTCATTTAAATCATTTAAATGAGTTGTTATATTTAATAATTAAATATTAAATTTACAGAATTTTAATCTTTTTAGAATTCATTTATTCACTTAAATTTATTAAAACAGTGAAAATTCAATTTTCGAAGCACTTAGAAAATGCTACGGAAAGTTACGTTTTTAACAATTCAATTAATCAAAGACAACATTTAAAACTGCTGTAATAGGTTTTGTTTAGTTTTCTACAACTACATCACATACAAAGTGCTGTAATAGCCCTTAATTCATTTTTATAGTTATAGCTCATTAGTATCAACTACAGCACTTAGAAATGCTGTAATATCCTTTACATAAGAAATGATAGCATTTTAGAAATGCTATTAATTAAATTTCATATTTTCAATACACTATTTCATAAACAATTAAACTTTAATTTAAATCATTTTTAACTTATAAAATCATATTTTTCATACTTTTAAAAACAACCATTTAAATAATCTTCAATTTATGATTTTATAAAGTTAAATTTTCACACAAAAATAACATTTTAATAATTTACTTATTAAATTCAAATAATTCAATTTCCGTTCATTATACTTAAAACTTTTATTTAACATTTAAATTTAAATTTCCAAATGTAACTTATTTTTATATTTATTTAATTAATTTAAAATTCACTTTTACATAAAATTCTCAAATTTCAAATTAAGTTATATTTAAAAAATTCGACTTACTTATTCATTTATTTCACATTTTTAACTTGTACAAAAATCATTAACATTTTATAAAAATCATTTCAATTAAATTTTAAATTAAATTATCATAAATTTACATTTTTAAAAGTACTTTAAAATTCGAAAATATATATATATATAAACCACGGGCCTGTATAATATTTTCTAACCTAGGTCAAGTGATATGGATAATATATCATTTCAATCCGTAATTTACAAAGAAAACCCGGGTTCTATCATTTCAAACCCGCAGTCCCAAGAAAAATGAAATAAATAAAAATCGTTCAGGCCTATCATTTCAACCCATAATGATTTTTCCATATTCTAAAGTCCGTTCGGGTATGTATCATTTCAACCCATAGTGATTCTATTCTACAGGGAACTTGCTGTGTGATAAACTGATATAAATAAACAGAATAGCATTATATTACAGTAATAGATGATATGACATGTGTATAAACAGGGGTGAACATCATACGATTATATCATAGTCAGGTTTAACATGATAATATATTTCTACAGATTCACAGGGTGTCAATTTACTAATTATATAAGTACAGAATGCCTTATGAGGAATACTCACCTCTACAAGCTGGAGATAGTACAACCAAACACACAAACAAAGATCCAAAAGGCACGAAAGCACAGATATGGATTCAAGTGAGGGGAGAGCCAAAGTGGTTTTCTTGTACATATCAAACAAAACAAGATATTTCACATAAATATTCAACACAAATATTATTAAACAACTTGTAATATAACACAACAAAGAACCAAACACAACTTGCTCTTGCTTTCACCCATCCTATGCTCGGCCTAGGGATAAAATGCACGGCCATGGTGGTGTATTTGGGTCAAGTATGGAGCAACATGGTCGGCCTAGCTTGGATATGAAGGAGCTTATGGTTGTGGCATGAAACAAATACAAGTCAAGGCAAAAGGCAATTTTGGTGCATCAAAAAGGTTCGGCCATGGCCTTATGTGGCATGACCATGCCTGGTGGAAGTCAGGAGATGGTGAAGCAGTGGCCTAGGATCAGGTAGGGGCTGGAGAAGGTGGTGCAAGTGGTGGCCGAGAGGGGTGTGAAGTGGTGAAGGCCAATAGGAGCTGGCTAGGAAGTTTTCAAGTGGTGCATGCATTTTTCTTTGGAGCTTTGCAACATAGGGGTGCACGGCCTGACTGATCAGAGGTGATAGGTGATGGTTGCTTCCAAACAAGGTGGTGGTGAAGGTGGCTATGGTGATGGAGCTATAGGCCGAGCATCATAGGTGAAACATGGCAAAATAAATGAATAAAACAAGAAGAAAATGAATAAAAAAAAGTGAAAAACCATTACCAATTTTTGTTTCAGAGATGATGGCCGAAAACTTTATGATGATAAACTTTTTTTCTTTTGCGTGGAAATGAAAAATGATATGACTGAAGAAAGGATACGGTCGGCTAATAATCAATGCAAGTGGCAATTGAAATGAAAAGGTAAAAGGAGATGAAAAGGTTAGGGTAAATGAAAGGTTCAAAACTCTTCATATTTCTTATTTTCTTTCTCATTTTAAACACATAAAAATGCAAGTAAATAAATAGAAAAATAAAGCAAAAATAAGGTATGAAAGATAATAAATAAATAAATTTTAGATAAATATAAATCAATTAAGAAAATAGCTTAAAATAGAAACTAGGTTTTAAAATTTGTAAATAAATAAAATAAGCTTTGGAAAAATTATAACCTCACTCTAAAAAATATTATAAAATGAAATCTTGCGATAAAAATAAATTTTAAATAATTTCCAAAATGAGATAAAGTCAAATTTAAAAATATTCAAAAATCTAGGGTTGTTACACTCTCCCTCACTCAAATCTTTTCGTCCTCGAAAAGAAAGAACAAGGAAAATACAGAAAGCAAGATAGAAAAAAAATAGTACCTGAAACGAATAATTTCGGATTCAAAGCACACATGCTCTCCTCCGTCTTCCATGTACAATCTCGATCATCAGTACTCCATTGTACTTTGACCAAATCTATAGATTTCCTTATGAGCTGCTTCGTACCTCTGTCGACAATACGAAGTGGCTTCCTCCCGATAGTCAGATTAGGCTCAATATTCAAACCATCAAGAGCAGAAGGCTGACAATAAGAGATGGATCATGAAGATACCGACAAAGATGAGAGACATGGAATACATCATGCACTCCAGGATGCTTCTCGGGCAAATCTAGTCGATAAGTCAAAGAACCAACTCTTTCCACAATGCGGAAAGGACCAATGAACCTAGGAGAAAGCTTCCCTCTATTACCAAAACAAATGACATTCCTTAAGAGAGAGACGTTAAGGACTGATCACCAACAGCAAACTCCAAACTCCTCCTATTCCTATCGGCGTACTTCTTCTGCCTATCCTGTGCAACCCTCAACTTCCTCTTAATCTCCTCAACTCTCTCAGAAGCCTCAAAAACCAAATTAGGACCAAGAACCAAACGATTACCGGATTTAATCCAGCAAGATGGAGATCTACAAGGTCGTCCGTAAAGAGCAGCAAACAGAGACATTTTGATACTGGCCTGAATTCAATGATGGAATGAGATAGATAAAGAGATTAAGATAGGCTTAAAACAGAAGATTAGATCATACCTGATAGCTATTATTTTAGGTGAATTCGACAAGATGGAGATGATCTTCCCTAGATCCTCCATAATTAAGCACACAAGCACGAAGAAGATCTTTGAGAATCTGATTCACTCTTTCCATTCGACCGTCGGTCTATGGATGGTAAGCAGTGCTCAGATTCATATGAGTACCCAAAGATACCTAAAAAGCTTTCCAAAACTAACTGGTAAAGATAGGATCTCGATTACAAATAATACTGAGAGGAACACCATGGAGACGAACAATCTCTCTCATGTAGATCTCTGATAAGCTAGAAGTAGAACGAGTAGACTTGATCGGAATGAAATGAGCGGATTTGGTCAATCTATCCATAATAACCCAGATACTCACATTATCCCTCCAAGACCTCGACAAACCATTGATGAAATCCATGGAAACCTGCTCCCACTTCCAATTGGGAATCTCAAGGGGCTGCAACAAACCAGGAGACTTCAGATGATCGGCTTTGACTTGTTGACAAGTCGCATGCTGTTAACGTAAAAATATGACGCTAACACCCCGGTGTAGATTGAAGTTGAGTGAAAGCACCACCCGTGTGAATGGGAACTAAAAACAAGTAGAGAAATCACAGAGAAAGCAGAAAAAACAACAGTTTTTATAGTGGTTCGGCTTAGGGTAAGCCTACGTCCACTTTAATTCTCTTTATTACTGAATCGATTACAACTTTACAACAACCTTCAATTACAATTCCGATGAGACAAACAACTAGAACTTTGATGCAGAAGAATTCTTTAAATCCATGTAGATTGCATTAGATTTCTTCTCGAAGTTAGTTGAGATGCCTTTCGTACTTAAAGTGTCGGGTGAGTTGAGAATTCAGCAGAGTATCGGCGCTTAAAGAGATCGGCCAAAAGTCCCTTTCATGCTTGAGGTAGGTTGGTATTTATAGAGGAAACCCCCCCCTTAGGTCGTAAGTCGTGACCGGTCTAAGGTGAGTCGTGGACGGTCTAAGGTAGGTTGTGGCCGATTCATCTGGCCCCTCCATGGCTTCACAAGAGTTCATTTGTACAAGTCCTAAGTCGCCCATGAGTCATCCTCTAAGTCGCAAATGAGTCAACTGGTCTTCTTTATGCGGCATTGAACCTTCACCCAGTAGCTTTAGGTCGTGGACGACTCAAGCTAGGTCGTGAGTCGTGTACGAGTTAAAAGACCACTACACCAAGTAGATGCATTGAACCTGTCTTCCTTTGCTTGCTCCATGAACGACTTAACATAGGTTATAGGTCGGTGGCGACTTAGGTCGGTAGCTATCTTAGGTCGGTAGCTATCTTAGGTCGGTGGCAACTGTTCAGCCTTAAGCCAGTATCCCTTCCAGGCCTTAGGTCGGCATCCTTTTAAGGCAGTTAGGTCGGTAACCTTATTAAGGTGTTAGGTCGGTAACCTCTCAAGTAACTTAGGTCGGAATCCTACTTAAGGCTCAGGCGGCTAGGTCGGCATCCATCTTGGATCGGCAACCTTGTCACAACTTAGATCGGTAACTTTGTCAAAGCATTGAGTCGACACCTCTCTTAAGTTGGTATCCCTTTAGTCCTTAGGTCGGCATCTCTTTGAGTCTGTTAGGTCGGCTATCTTTAGGTCGCCAGAAAAGAGGAAATAACACTTGCCCCTCGAAGTGCACGCCTAGGTTGTAGGTCGTGTACTACGACCAAACTTTGTTAAGTCGAGGGCGACCTAAGAGATGGCTTAATCTGCACATTTACTTGCTTCTGCCCTATATAAGCGTTAGCTCGTTTTCTTCCTCCTCATCAACTACTCCCACATCCTTTTCTTCCATTAACAATTTTCCTGAGCTCCAAAAGGCGATTTCACTCCAATCAATTACCGACAACCTTTGTTACTCATTGCGTAAGTGATTTCGTTTTCTTCTCCTGACCCTAACTCACTTTTCCATGCAATGCGTCGTCGTGAACTTTCCATAGTTGGCGAACTCTGGTTGGCTGAATTTAGGTTTAAGCGTTTGATTGGTGGGCTTCGATGCTTCAAGCTAATCGATTTTTGAATTGCGCTGGAGTGACAGGCATTGAATTTGCAGTGATTTAGTTTTTGGATGATTCGTCATCGGGTGAAAATTAGGGCTTGTGCTGGTGGAGAGGCTAATGGGTTAGCGGGCTAAGAAGGTGAAGGGTTTCTGATTAGATGGGGGGTTCGTCGATGAAGTGGAATGCCGACTTGGACACGACTCAGTAGTTTTGGGCGACCTATAACCCTTCACGACTTAACTAGATACGGCATAAGCTATGAGTCGCGGCCGAGCTAAGATCTATCTCTTCAATATGCTTTGCGGCCTATAGGACCAACGATTTAAGGGGCCAACCACTTAACCGAGTCAACCACTTAACCTTCAGGAGATCTTTTAAGTCGTGTACGACTTAATTTCTAGGTCTTAGACGACTCAACCTTTAGATCGCGGATGACTCATTACTTGAACAATATTTATTTGCCGAATTGTTTCCTCTAGCCTAAGCCAATTGCATCCTACCCTGCTAGGTCGTGAACGGCTCATGACTTTGAGAGGTTTTGGATTGTGACTCAATGGCCCGAGCAGAATTTGAAAATTTAGAGATGTTGATAGTACTTGATTGTACTTCCAATTTGAATTGCTAGGATAAACTGCTTGAACTCTGTTGCATTTCCTTACAGATTACACCAGTTTTATTGCCATCGACCTGCTAAACACAACACTTTGCAGAAAAATGGGACAAATATACTTGTCACTGATCGCCCACATCAAATGACAGATTAGTCGACATAAAATAATCAACTTAAATACACTGTATGAAATGCTGTGAACCAATCAACTAAAGTGAAGTATTAATGCAAAGCATCGCTAACTTGAACTGATTTGTTTGCATCAACACTACACTTGCATATTAAAACAATGAACCCTGGACTTTATAACTGACAAATACTTGCTAGTTTTTATTCCAGTTACATTTGCTTATTGCTTGATTGATTTTACACAACATTTCACACACTTTAGGAAACGTGCACCTTCATGTTTGAATATCCAGTTGTTTGTGTAGAATGACTTCCCACCAAGAAGAAGAAGAGGTAGCTCAAGCTAAAGAGACCTTTCCGATAGCCATTCCCATAGAGAACCCTCCAGAGAGAACTTCAACTATCTTAAGTCCGAGAGCATTTATTCAGCTGCGCACTCAGTTTGGCTTTGCTGAAAATGATGCTCTACTACCCGGACCAAATGATACTGCCGACAGTCCTCCTCATGGTTTTGTTGCAGTCAATCATCAAATGTGCTTAGGCGGGGCGATTCGTCCTTTCAACGACTTCCTCCGAACCCTTCTCCTTCGGTTGACAATCTCTCCATTTCAACTTCATCCTAATGGCTATGCCATCATGATGGGGTTGTGTGTTTTGTTTAGGAGAACTCTTGATTGCTTGCCGTGTTTTGAAGAAATTCGCTACTTATGCTCGTTTGCAAAGAGTAA
Organism: Allium cepa; assembly: GCA_030765085.1. Lineage (NCBI taxonomy): Eukaryota > Viridiplantae > Streptophyta > Magnoliopsida > Asparagales > Amaryllidaceae > Allium > Allium cepa. Next base: position 688,839,381 of record CM060937.1, on the reverse strand, counting down.
AGACCATCCTTCCCTCATTATCGTGAGAAGTGCTAGAAATCGCAAGCTTATTTCTGATCTTACAGAAAGCGTTCACGGATTTTTGAACCAGTTTTTCTTTGCTCGCTGCCCCCCCAGAGTTTTATGCCATCTGGAGAGTAGGAAGTAAGATTACCTGTTTCTATTTTCTCCGTTTCCAAACTTTTCCGAGATCCGATTTATCAATTGCTAATCTCATTCTTTGCTCTTTTCAGCACTTCCTCTCCCTTCTAGAGACCCAATCCATAAGCAAGTTTTTGAGAGACTGAGTGCCGTGGCCGCGGAAGAGAGAAGTGTAAAATTTTTGTTGAGGGATGAACTTTTACATCAGTACGGGCTTTTACGCATCTCACGCTCTACACATCCTCATGAGATCCCAGACTCCCCTGCTAGAGCATCAGATGCCTCGGTTTCTTCTGACGCACCCGTACCAAAAGATCCCGCTTCCGAAGCTTCTCTAGTGAAATGTTCTATTAGTGTCGATGCTGCGGGGTCGTTTGGTAAATCCGCACTTGACCCAGTTATTAAGGAAGAAGATCCTCAGGGATCTCCCCAACGTTCACAGAAGTCCGGCGAAGAAGCCGGGAAAACAAGCCCTGTCAGGCAGGGCAGGGACGACACTTTCGAAGGGTTGAGCGATCTCTTTGTCACCTCACAAGAGCTTTTTAAAGACGACCCTACAACTACTAGAGTTTCTTCTTCAGTAGTGGAAGCGACTTCTTCTTTGCAACAAGCTCCGTCGACCCACGAGTTGACGTTGATTACTACCCCTGTGATTACTCCGCAATCAAAGAGTGGTTCGTAGCTTGATGCGCGTAGTTTGCACATCACACACACACTTAGAATCTTTTGGCGCTTTCATGCATCTAACTCTTTATACTTTGGAGATTCTAAAGTTACACTTCTTTTTTTTCTGAAGACTTTTAAGACTTGTCTTTTTTATTTATTTCAGATTCTCCGATGGGACGCAGCGGCTCTTACTATGATGACTTTCAGCGCTATGAGAGGCGTAGTCAATATGATTATAGGCGCTACCTCCCCGTTCACAGAGAAACCGATGAGGAGAGAGCCGCCCAAAAGGCTCAGGAGAGGAGGGCTCAAGAAGATCGCTATGAGAGGAAAGAAAAGGAGGAGCGCCACGATTCTTCCCAGAGAGGTGACGATTCTCACAAGAGAAAGTCGCATGATGATCGGGGAAAAAGCCACATAGTTGAGGACCCAAGAAAGCGTGCCCGGCACGGTGAAAAGCATCCTTCTACAACTCCCGAAAAGGTCACTGCCCCCGTCTCACTTGACATTCCTTCTGGCTCCCCTGCTCTCAGGAAGACAGACATTCAGACAATAATCAACAGGCCTAAATTCCAAGTTGGATCAGTCCCGGCTACTCTGCAAAGCCGGTTCCCGCACTGGTGCCTGAAGGGAGTGCGGTTCGATCTTGACTTGGTCCCTATTGACAAGCCTGCCATGCTACGAAATCTCGATGCCGTCAGGCTTGATATTGAAAGGATGTCGAACTGGAAAAAGCTTGTTGACGAGCTTCAAAGGGTCAACCATGCTAATATAGAGGCCATGCTTACTATGGAGAATGATAAGGCCGAATGACAGAAGGTTCTTGAGCAGCATGATACCGAAATGAGGAGCATTACTACTTACAATGAAGAGCTTGAAGCAAAAGTTGAGGAACTTAAACAAGAGCTTGCTACTTCTTCTACCACATATACCCAAAAAGAAGAAGTACTTCAAAAGCAAGTTCGCGATGCTCACGCCGCTCAGCGACATGCCGAGGCACAACTTGAAGCTGAGCAGAAAACAGCGGGAAGGTATCATGCTGAGGCAACAGAGTTACGGGAGAATGTCAACTCTCAAGAGGCGGAAATTCAAATGCTAAAGCTTCAACTCTCCAAAGCTGAAAGAGAGCGTGATGAGGCCGTTGCCGGTAAAATTGCAGCTGAAGAATCTCATGAGGCAATGAAGACTAACATCAGCTCGACACTGTTTAACTTCTACATGCACAGCGTGTTGGGGCACGGTAGTCTCGCCTTTCTAGGCCCCAAGTACGAATTTACTCTGGCTGAAGTGTGGGATGCCACACTTGAAATGCTTGGCAGTAAAGGTGCTGGCTATGCCGAATTAGCTCTTGAGGAGCACTACTTAGATGATGATGCTCGCGCCGCTCTCGCCAAGGGAAAAGAACAACTTGCAAAGTTAAGAGCTGAGATGGTCGAAGGGGAACGTTTAGGAAAGACCACTTCAACTATTCCAGTCCAGTCTTCTCCTTCGGCCGCAATCGATATTATTGGATCCAGTTCTCATTCTCCATCCCTGGTCAAAGTTACAACTGAGATTACGAGTACACAGGGTGGAGATGAAGGTGAAGAGAGCGCCGAAGCACAGGCTTATGAGGTTGATATAAGGAAGCCGACTTCTCTAGGTAACTCTACTGTTAATCTTGCCCAAGTAGATTGCTCATTTGCTTCTTATGAGTTCGATGAGCTTCTCGACTATTTTCTGAACCTCAATGAGTCTTTACTCCTCTCTTTACTGACTTTAACTTCCTTTCTTCGGTAGAGAAAGCACCGAGCATCGTTCAAGCTTCCCCTCCTCCAATTATTCCTCCTTCGGTTCTCCAGGTCACTCCTCCGTCCGACTCTCAACCCAGATCGCAAGAGGAGCAAATAGAAGCTCTTCATGGCTTAGATGATCCTATTGCTTCTCAAGAACACGGGGAAGAAGGGCTTGGAGAAGGCAATGAGTCTCCGGAGCGAACCACTTCTGATAACATAAAATTATCTGCTCTTGTAACTCCGGGAAGTGAGTCTTCTTCAAGGAGAAGGAGCAAGCGTGCCACTTCCAAGAAGAGAAGGAAAGGCATTCTTGTTTCTGAAGAGGAAACGACAGTTGATCCGGCAGTAACCCTTTCTCCTTCATCCCCGACTCTCCCAAGCCGTCCTGAAAAGCTGCCTATTAGGTCAGGCGAAGGCTCTAAGGGTGGTGGCAAGAAGAAGTAAGGGGTCCTGCTTCGATTTATCTTTACTTTTTGCTTTGTGCATGTACTGGCCGGAGATTGTGCGGGTACCGGCCTCCGCTTTTCTTTTTTCTTTTAATTTTGAAACCTGTATCTGTACAAAATTTTGACAGTGTTGAATAAAATGATTCTTTTTGTTTGTACAAACTTCTGTCTATATCTGAGAATGCATTTACTATTCACTTTTTTGTACAAGTTTCTTTATATGATATTGCAGTGAGCTTGTGGTATGTTGTTCGAGCGTAATTTTACCAATGTAGTTATACCATGTTGTATGTAGCTATACCATGTTGCCCCTATACCATAAGCTCGTTGCAATATTTTATACTTTGAGGGGACTTGTACTCTTATTTTCTGGAGAATAATTATTTCATACTTGGAGGAATATTATCTTGTTCAAAATAGAATAGAGCTCCCTCCATATGATTTTTTTACGCTTTATCCTTCGAAGATATCACTTTTTCTTTTGTGCATGCACACATTTTACCAAGTGAATTCTTCTATGTGGTAAAGCGGGCCTCTGAAGGACACTTTAACTTCTTTTTGAGGAAGAGTATTTCCAAGAATAGAAGAACAAATCTTCCTTTGAAGGCTAAAGTGTGCCTTTGAAGAGGGCTTACCTTTTTTTTATATTGCGCCTCGGTGGAGGGCTTTGATCTTTGCTTTGCATTTCTGACGAAATGCTTCTTTGGAAAGTTGTACCTCTGAGGAGACCTGTTTCACGTTTCAACACTTGGAAGTTTTATTTCAATCTCGATGAAACGTGTGCCTCCGAAGAGTTGTGCCTCCGAGAAGGGCTTTCCACATTTCAACACTTGGAAGTTTTATTTCAATCTCGGTGAAACGTGTGACTCCGAAGAGGTCTTTCTGTTCGATTGTGCCTCTGGGAGGAGGTCTTTTTATTTCTGCTTTTGGGAAGAGGCCTTTTTTGTTTGGTTGTGCCTCTAGGAAGAGGTCTTTTTTGTTTCTGCCCCTTGGGAGAGGCTTTTATTTTTCCCTGTTCGTTGGGAAGCGGGCCTCCAAAGAGGGCTTTTCACATTTCATTTCACGGGAGTGTATCGACCGATCGCGATGAAATGTGTGCCTCTGAGTAGGGTTACTGCCTGGAAGTTTGGAGTTTCTTTCTCTCGGTTGGACGGATTCACGGGACTGTATCGACCGATCAGTCCGTAACTTTGTATCGAGAAAGATCTCTCTTTTTCTGGTTTGACCCGCTCGAGGTCTTTTAGCATTTCAACTGTGGTGAAATGGGCCTCCGAAGAGGGCTTTTCACGTTTCAACACCTGGAAGTTTTATTTCAATCTTGGTGAAACATGTGCCTCTGAGTAGGGCTTTTGCCTGGAAGTTTGGAGTTTCTTTCTCTCGGTTGGACGGATTCATAGGAGTGTATCGACCGACCATTCCACAACTTTGTATCGAGAAAGACCTCTCTTTTTCTGGCTAGGCCCGCTCGAGGTCGTTATCCTCCGAAGAGTTGTGCCTCCGAAGAGGGCTTGTGCCTCCGAAGAGGTCTTTTGCTGTTTGATGCTTGCTCGCCCTTGTCTCTTTGCCATCTATTCATGTTGGCGATCCCCGTTGTCTTGTGCAAGTGTCATCACTTTTAGTTGCCAATAATTTCCCTTATCCAAAGAAATATACTTCATAGTTAAGCGAGTTAGTGGTGGTAGACACAGGCTTTTTAGCTGGTTGTTTGTTTGTTCAAACATTTGCAATTAGTTAGAAATGGTCCACTTCCATCCATATTGCCAACTTTTGTTCGAAGCACTTCTTTTGTAGGATTTGAGTGTGGAAATTTTGAATGGCTTAGTGTTTGCTTGCTGAGTGATGTCGGAGATCGCTTGGTCTTGCAATGGGTAAGCTTTGTCTTTGTGTCCCGCATTATTAAATCGACATTTTAGTGACACACTTAACGTATTTTATATGTCGAAATAAAACAAAGCAGTTTATAATAGTAGAGAACACAAGATTTATAGTGGTTCGGCCAAAAGTTGGGCCTACATCCACTTTATAGCTTTTCATTATTCACTTGCTTTACAATTGCTTTCAATACAAGAATCATATATTCATAATTCTTTTACAACATTTCAGCAAAGGTTTCAAGTAAAATAGGGACGCAAATGATTGTTGTTCCAAGCTCTTGGGATTGGTTCTCCTTCGACAGTTGTGAGTTTGAATGTGCCATCAAGGAGTTTCGCGCCTATAACATATGGCCCTTCCCAGTTTGGCCCAAACACACCTATGGCTATCATAATTCTCTTCAGGACTAAGTCCCCAACTTCAAAGTTGCGCTGACGAACTTTGGAATTGAAGAGCTTGGCTATTTTTTGCTCGTGAGCTGCAATTCTAAGTCTAGCCTCTTCTCTTCTTTCATCGAGGAGGTCAAGTGCTTCCAATTGCAATTTCTCATTCTCATTTTGATCAAAATGGATCCTTCTGTGTGAGGGGACTTCAGTTTCCACTGGAATCATCGCTTCTGATCCGTATGCCAATGAAAATGGAGTATGCCCAGTCGCAGTTTTGTGAGTGGTCCTGTATGCCTATAGTGCAAGCGGTAACTTATCAACCCAACCACCTTTTGCTTTTTCCAGCTGCTTTTTGATGGTTGATTTGATGATTTTGTTTACTGCTTTCACTTGCCCATTTGCCTGCGGACGAGCTACTGCTGAGAAGCTTTTTCGGATCTTGAACCGTTTGCAGAAATCTTGGAACTCCTCACTTTCAAACTGAGTACCATTGTCTGTGATTATCTTCTGAGGCACACCATACCTGCAAATGATATTTTTAGTCACAAAACTTATCATTTTCTTAGAGGTAATAGTAGCCAATGGTTCGGCTTCAGCCCATTTAGTGAAGTAATCAACAGCAACGATAGCATATTTAATCCCCGATTTGGCAGTCGACAAAGGCCCAATGAGATCTATTCCCCAGATAGCAAACGGCCATGGACTGACCATTTGTGTTAGCTCAGTGGAAGGTGCTTTAGGAATTTTATCGAATCTTTGGCATTTATCACACTTTCAGGAATAGTCAGCAGCATCCTGATTAATTTCCGGCCAAAAGTATCCATAACGGAGGATTTTCTTTGCTAAAGTTTGACCACCTGTATGATCCCCACATTCCCCTCCGTGTACTTCAGTTAGAATTGTCTTAGCTTCTTCCTTTGTTACACATCGGAGTAATGGAATTGAAAATCCTCGTCTGTACAAACGACCATCTTTAACTATATATCTGGAGGCTTTTCTCATCAGCTTCTGTCGTTCTTTTGAACTTTCTGGCAAAGAACCATTGATTAGATATTCAAGTATCGGAGTCATCCATGATTCTTGTTCTTGGGATACACTCAAAATCCAATCAACATCCATTTCATCTGTGCTTGGAGCTGACAAGACTTCGACGCGTACTAATCCCAATAATTGAGCTTCACCAGTACTCGAATACTTTGCGAGAGAATCCGCCTTCGCGTTCTCTTCACGGGGTATATGGTTTATTGAATAATGGTCAAAATCTTGAAGGAGCTCCCAGGCTTTTGATAAATAGACGGGTAGATTCCCTCCTTTAGCTTGAAATTCCTTCCTGACTTAGCAAACAACAAGTTGAGAATCACTGAAGATCTGTAATGCCTTGATGTTTAGTTCTTTAGCGATCCTTAAACCAGCAATGAGAGCTTCATATTCAGCTTCATTGTTTGTCGAAGGGAATTCTAGTCTCAGCGTATAACATAGCGATCGCCCCTCTGGGGTTTCAAGGACAACCCCTGCTCCGGAACAGTAATCATTCCTTGCGCCATCGACGTACAATTTCCATTGGATTGGGACGCTATCAATGACTTCTTCCTCACTATCACCATTATCCGTACATTCTGCAATGAAATCCGCCAAAGCTTGTCCATTGATTGCTTTTCGGGGATGGTAAGTGATGTCATATTGGCTGAGTTCGATATTCCATTTCAAAAGACGGCCCGAAGTCTCAGGACAGAATAAGACTTGCTTTAGAGGTTGATCAGTGAGGACTTTGATGGGATGAGCTTGGAAATACGGCCTCAATTTTCTTGATGCGATCAACAAACAATAGGCGAGCTTTTCTAATCTTGAATAGTTCATCTCTGCCCCAGTGAATCTTTTGCTGATATAATAGACTGGGCGTTGAATCCTTGCGTCTTCTCGTACCAACACTGCACTGAGAGCATGAGACGAAATCGCCAAATATACGAAGAGATCTTCACCACTGTCAGGCTTTGAAAGTATTGGAGGCACTTCCATATGACGAACCAAATCATCAAATGCTTTCTGACATTCAGGAGTCCACTCAAAGTTTTTCCTTCCTTTCTTCAGAGCATCAAAGAATGGAATGCATTTGTCAGTAGCTTTGGAAATGAACCGACTCAAGGCAACAACCTTTCCATTGAGACTTTGCAATTCCTTCTTCATTCTAGGAGCCTTGACTTCTCTCAGAGCAGTGATCTGAGCTGGATTGGCTTCAATGCCCCTAGCGCTCACAATGAAACCCAAAAACTTTCCGGACTCCACTCCAAATGAACATTACAGGGGATTAAGCTTCATTCTGTACTTGCGGAGTACTGCAAACATCTCTGCCAGGTGATCCATACGGTCCACTGCTTTCTTAGACTTTACTAGCATCTCATCAACATAAACTTCCGTTGTCTTTCCAATCTGTGGTTTAAACATGGCATTAACAAGCGTTTGGTAAGTTGCCCCTGCATTCTTGAGTTCGAAAGGCATGACTTTGTAGCAGTAGAGTCCAACATCTGTGATGAAGCTGGTATCCTCTTGATCTGGCTCATGCATCATAATCTGGTTATATCCGGAGTATGCATCCATAAAAGATAATAATTCGTGTCCTGCCATCCCATCCACCAACTGATCGATCCTGGGCAGCGGGAAACAGTCTTTGGGGCAGGCTTTGTTCAGATCTGAAAAATCAATGCATACTCTCCACTTTCCATTAGCCTTTTTCACCAGCACTGGATTTGATACCCAATTTGGATAAGTAGATTCTCTGGTGAAACCGTTCTCCATGAGCCGATCCACTTCTTCTTTTAACGCTGTTGTTCTCTCAGGACCCTGACTCCTTCTTTTCTGTTTCACAGGTGTAAACTTTGGATCAATGTTCAGAGTATGTACTGCAATCTATGGGGATATTCCGCACATGTCAGCATGAGTCCAAGCGAATACATCCAAATTAGCCTTCAAAAATGAAATCAGAACATCCTGAACTGTTGTGTTGAGCTGCGAACCCACATTAAGTAATTTGTTTGGGTCCTTTGGGTCAACGGGCACCGGCACTGTTACCTCTACCGGTACTACCCTATTCTCCCCTGCACTGGCTTTCCTTGGATCCATCTCTCTTCGTGCGCCACTACATTCGCCAGTGCAGGGTCCACCCTGCAATTGCTACAAGGTTGGTTCCTTGGTGCGGACTGGAGCCGCCCACCTTTTCCCATTTCTCTTTTCCTTGATTCTCGCAACTTTGCAAAGTAACATTCTCGCCCCGCATCTTGGTCTCCCTTAATCACACCTACTCCGTTATCTGTGGGGAATTTTAGAGTCAAACACCATGGGGCAAGAACAGCTTTAAACGCAGTAAGAGTTGGTCGGCCTAAAAAGGCATTGTAGGCAGAGAATTCTTCAACAATTATAAAGGTTTGCTTTCGAGCCACCTTCCTCGGTCCCTTTCCAAGTTCTACAAACAAATCTATGGTCCCAATCGACTGTTTGGGTTCTCCAGCAAACCCAGCAATCTTAAGTGATGAAGCTTGAACGTCAGCCATTGGAATTTTCATTTGATCTAAGGTCTTCTTGAAGAAGATGTTGCATGAAGCTCCACAATCAACTAGAACTCTTCTCACAGTTGCCGGCCCAATACCAGCGGATATGACCAAAGGATCTATGGTCGGAGCCTCGATACCCAAAGAATCTCTGGCACTGAACACAATATCATCTGTGGAAGTCTTTTGTTGCTTTAAAGGCGCATCATTCTCTAAAACAAAAACATTCTCTTCAGCTGGTACATGCCTCAAGGTCCGTGCATACCTTTCCATCTCGCCCCAGCTTTTGCCTGCTGGGTGAGGTCCTCCAGTTATTATATTGATAACAAGTCTTTCCGATTCATGCTCTACGGGCTTCTCACTTGAGGCAGGACGGTGAGCGGGAACTTGTTGTCCTTGAGTTGATGAAGCTGGGGCATTTCTGTTCCTTTTCACATACTGCTGGAGCTTGTTCTCTTTCAAGAGTTGTTCAATTACCTCTTTCAACTGACGGCATTCGTTGGTGTCATGGTCGGGCTGGTTGTGGAACCGACAGAACCTTCAACTTTTTTCCATCTTAATCGCAACTCTCATTTTAGGCGGTGTCGGATAATGGACATCATCTTTGGTTGCAAAGAAGATGTTTTCGGGGGTATCGGTCAAGGGTGTGAAGTTGAAAGAACGGCCTTTCTTAGCGTCTCCCTGTTTCTTTCCACCATCATTTCCCCTTTTCTGAGTGTTAGGTTCTTTCTTGTTCGAAGCAGCACCATTGTTCCTGACTCCCACTTATACCACCTTAGCCGATGTTTGAAGGCTCTCCAAGCGCATGAATTCACCCGCTTTCTTGTAGAATTTGTCGAGCGAGTTTGGTTCTTTCATTTTCAACCATTTTCCAAATTCGCTTGATTTGTCAATCGCCCTCATCAAGTATGTTAGGACCATGCGTGGCTCAGCATTATCTGCCTCAACCAATGCTATGTTAAAACGATTCAAAAATGATCTGATGGATTCCCCTGGATTTTGCTCTAGACTTGACAGCGACATTATATCCTTTTCTTTTGAAGCATACAATCGAAATTGCTCCTTGAATTTCCTGGTCAAATCGAAGAACTGATCAATGGACCTGACCGGCAGCTTTGTAAACCACAATAGAGCCACACCTTCCAGATATACCAGAAAATATCGACATTTGATTTCATCAGACGCTCTGGCACCCGTCATATACCAATCGTACTTATACAGAAACTCATTAGGATCGCTTGTCCTTTTGTATGCCGGAATAGTAGGAGGAACGAATTTTCTTGGGAATTCGGCCTTCAAGATTTTCTCAGTAAACGGAGTTTTGCTTGGAGAAAAACCCCATTCTTTCTCATCTTCATCCCTTCGCATACTTTCCTTCATGATCTGACGAACCATGCCTGAGAAATACTCTTCATCATCTAAAGGCTCTATAGGGCAAACATCAGCCATTCTCTCTGAATTCTGTCTTGACAACCGTTCACGGAGAGTCGGCTGCGGTCCTGATCCCCCAGCTTGGAGAGGTGTCTTTTCCACAGGGTCTGCGGCTCTTTGAGAAACGTTCCCTCCTACACCATCTTGAACTCCCGCGGTGAGTTTGGCTCTTTCATTTTCAACCACTTTCCAAATTCGCTTGATTTGTCAATCTCCCTCATCAAGTATGTTAAGACCATGCGTGGCTCAGCATCATCTACCTCGGCCAATGCTATGTTAAAACGATTCAAAAATGACATGATGGATTCTCCTGGATTTTGCTCTAGACTCGATAGCGACATTATATTCTTCGCTTTAGAAGCATACAATCGAAATTGCTCCTTGAATTTCCTGGTCAAATCGGAGAATTGATCAATGGACCTGACTGGAAGCTTTGTAAACCACAATAGAGCCACACCTTCGAGATATACCGGGAAATATCGACATTTAATTTCATCTGATGCCCTGGCACCAGTCATATGCCAATCGTACTTATACAGAAACTCGTTTGGATCACTCGTCCCCTTGTAAGCTGGAATAGTAGGGGTAACGAATTTCCTTGGGAACTCTGCCTTCAAGATCTTTTCAGTAAATGGAGTTTTGCTCGGAGCAAATCCCCATTCTTTCTCGTCTTCATCTCTTCGCATACTTTCTTTCATGATTTGACGAACCATACCCGAAAAATACTCTTCATCATTTAGAGGCTTTGGAGGGCATACATCAGCCACTCTCTCTGAATTCTGCCTTGACAATCGTTCACGGAGGGTCGGCTACGGCCATGATCCTCCAGCTTGAAGAGGAGTCCTTTCTATAGGGTCTGCGGCTCTTTGAGAAATGTTCCCTTCAAGATCCTGAACTCCCGCAGTAGGGTTCCCATAATTATTAACCGGTTGACGATTTGCCCCTAGTAGATCATTCAACTTACTCAAGATCAGGGCATTATGGGCTTCGAACTGCACATTCTGAGCATTCAATTGCTGATTCAATCCCAAAACTACGACGTCCAATTCTGCTCGTGTAACTCCAACAGTTGGAGCTGCTTGGCTTGAAGGAGGAGAGGTAGCAGTATTCTCTTGAACATTGTCGGATCTTACAGAACTTTGTTTTCTCCCAAGAGCCATTATTTCCAATAAACTTCTGGTTTTAAAAGAAATCCTTTGAACAATCCTTTGCGGAGAAATTGTGGAAGTTTCCTGAGTTGGGATTCTCAGTGAAAGCACCAAAAATGTTAACGTAAAAATCTGACGCTAACACCCCGGTGTAGATTGAAGTTGAGTGAAAGCACCACCCGTGTATACGGGAACTGAAAACAAGTAGAGAAATCACAGAGAAAGCAGAAAAAACAACAGTTTTTATAGTGGTTCGGCTTAGGGTAAGCCTACGTCCACTTTAATTCTCTTTATTACTGAATCGATTACAACTTTACAACAACCTTCAATTACAATTCCGATGAGACAAACAACTAGAACTTTGATGCAGAAGAATTCTTTAAGTCCATGTAGATTGCGTTAGATTTCTTCTCGAAGTTAGTTGAGATGCCTTTCGTACTTAAAGTGTCGGGTGAGTTGAGAATTCAGCGGAGTATCGGCGCTTAAAGAGATCGGCCAAAAGTCCCTTTCATGCTTGAGGTAGGTTGGTATTTATAGAGGAAACCCCCCTTAGGTCGTAAGTCATGACCGGTCTAAGGTGAGTCTTGGCCGGTCTAAGGTAGGTTGTGGCCGATTCATCAGGCCCCTCCATGGCTTCACAAGTTCATTTGTACAAGTCCTAGGTCGCCCACGAGTCATCCTCTAAGTCGCAAATGAGTCAACTGGTCTTCTTTATGCGGCATTGAACCTTCACCCAGTAGCTTTAGGTCGTGGACGACTCAAGCTAGGTCGTTAGTCGTGTACGAGTTAAGAGATCACTGCACCAAGTAGATGCATTGAACCTGTCTTCCTTTGCTTGCTCCGTGAACGACTTAACATAGGTTATAGGTCGGTGGCGACTTAGGTCGGTAGCTATATTAGGTCGGTAGCTATCTTAGGTCGGTGGCAACTGTTCAGCCTTAAGCCAGTATCCCTTCCAGGCCTTAGGTCGGCATCCTTTTAAGGAAGTTAGGTCGGTAACCTTATTAAGGTGTTAGGTCGGTAACCTCTCAAGTAACTTAGGTCGGAATCCTACTTAATGCTCAGGCGGCTAGGTCGACATCCATCTTGGATCGGCAACCTTGTCATAAATTAGATCGGTAACTTTGTCAAAGCATTGAGTCGACACCTCTCTTAAGTCGGTATCCCTTTAGTCCTTAGTTCGGCATCTCTTTGAGTCTGTTAGGTCGGCTATCTTTAGGTCGCCAGAAAAGAGGAAATAACACACACCGACTAACAAAGATAGAGATATCCCGCTTCATCCCCTTCCACCAATAAAGCCTCTTTATATCCTGATACATCTTCGACACACCAGGCTGAATAGAAAGTCTGAATTGATGATTCTCTCGAAGTAACTCCTGCCTCGATCCATCAACATTCGGGGAACAAATCCTCCCATTAATCCTCAAAATCCCACCATCATCAATCTGAGCTCTACTACTACCGCCACTACCGCCAACCCTGCTATGAACACTCTCCTTCATCAATCTAAGCATACCATCCTCATCCTGCATAGCCTTGATACGATCCAAAAGAGGAGAAGAAACAACAAGCTGACACAACAAAGCCTTCTTTCGACTCAAAACATCGGCCACAACATTAACTTTACCGGGAGTATTGCTAATATCGAGGTCGTAAGAAGACAGAAACTCAAGCCAACAAACCTGCCTATGATACAAATCCTTCTGGGTGAAGATATATCTCAGAGACTGATGATCAGTGAAAAGCTCAAACTTAGCTCCAAGAAGATGATGCCTCCAGAGCTTCAAAGCAAAGACAACAGCAAGCAACTCTAAATCATGAGCAGTATAACTAGCCTCATGGGTTTTCAACTGACGACCGACAAAGGCAATGAACTTACCATCCCACCCGAGAACAGGACCCAATCAGTCACAACTAGCATCAGTATATACCGTCAATCCCTCATTTCCATTCGAAATTGTAAGAACTGGTGCAGAAGTTAGCTTGCTCTTTAACTCGTTGAATGCAGCTTCACACTTCTTATCTCAGATGAACCTGGCATTCTTACGAGTCAAAGCAGTGAGAGGTGCAGCAATCCGAGCAAAATTCTCAATGAATCTCTGATGATAACCGAAAAGGCCTAGAAAATTACGAATATCTGATGGAGTCTTAGGAGTTTCTCAATCCTGTAACAGAATATAGAGAAATAAGACCAACAGAAAAGATAGAATAATTAAATGACGAAGGAAAAAGAGATAGAAATAAAGACATACATTGATCGCAGCGATTTCGGCTGGATCAACAGAAACTCTATTACCAGAAACAATATGTCCATGAAATCGGACTTCATCTTTCCAGAAATGGCATTTAGATAATTTAGCCTTCGATTGATGACTTCTAGGAATCTCCAAAACAGATTTCAAGTGCGACTCATGCTTTGCTTTGGTCTTAGAAAAGACAAGGATATCATCAACAAAGACTAGAACAAATTTGTTAAGCACATCATGAAAAACACGATTCATCAAATCAACAAAGAAAGCAGGAGCATTAGTGAAACCGAAAGGCATGACTAACCATTCTTAAAACCCATTCTCAGTACGGAAAGCAGTCTTTGGAATGCTTTCCTCAGCAACCCTGAGCCGGTCAAAATCTATGGCAAGATCGAGCTGAGAGAAAGTAGTGGCACCATGAAGCTGATCTAACATATCATTGATACAAGGCATAGAATAACTGTTTTTATAGTGAGCTTGTTTAGCTCCCTATAATTAACACACATCCTCAAAGATCCATCGGACTCGGTGACGAAAACCACCGCTGCTCCCCATTCGGAGTGGCTTGGTCTAATCAGACCCTTGGAGAACAAGTCCTCAATTTTCTTTGCAAACTCAACCTTCTCGCAGGGCGCCATTCTTCTAGGAGGAAGAACAACAGGTCGAGCTCTAGGAAAAAAATCAATGTGGAAATTAATTTCCTGCTTAGGAGGAAAAGCAGCGACTTCACCAAAAACATCTAGATAAAATATGACAACACGGGTCGAATGAATATCACCAGGAGAAGAATCCAGAGAATATATAAAACTGCCAGCAAAATCTTGAGGCATGCGGCACTGAATGGTCAAGGAATTTCCTTGATCGTCAACAAGATACACAGTCCGGTCTCTACAAGATATGCAGGCATCATGCCTACCAAGCCAATCACCTCCAAGCAATAAATCAAAAGCATCGAAGCCCAAAACATAGAAATCACCACTGAAGCAATGATCAGAATATAGAGGTTCCACATGCTTACAAATTCGATTAAGGTTTGCAGGATCACCAATTGGATTTGAAACACATAAAGGTACAAAAACATACTCAGGAGAAAGAAGATGCTCGAACTTATCACACAAATCAACAGAAATGAAACTGTAGGACGCTCCAGTATCAAATAAAACACAAACAGGATGCTGAAATAAAGAAAAGGTTCCCTGTAGAGTATCTTGGTCATCACTAGGAGCAGGAGCTGGTGCTGGAGCTGGAGAAGATGCAGAATTGACAGAAAATACACCAGAAGACTTACCCTTCTGCTGGGTAGGGTAATCCTTCTTGAAACGACCAGGCTAGAGACAGATATGGCAGAGATCACGCCTACCCAACTAAGCAGGTGGAGGAACAGCAGCACCAGATAAAGTAGGACAACTATTGGCATAGTGTCCCCTCTGATCACATATGAAACAGGTGATGGAAGAAAGATGAACAGGCTGCCTCTGAGAAGGAGAAGATGATGAAGATCCCAGACCCGGATTCTTGAGCTAATTCTTCTTTTTCTAGTGGAAATTAGGCTTACGCTTCCTAGAATTAGCAGAGGAATATCGAGATGAAGGAGAACCAAAAAGAGCAGGACCCTTGGAAGTAGGGTTCTCATATCAAATAGCTATATCCATAAGCTGGGTAAAAGTGCCATGAACATGAGAAATGAGACAGTCATAGTACTCAGGGCGAGTACCAGCTATGAACTTCTCTTTCTTCTTGAGAGGAGTATCAATCAGGCTAGGACCGTACTTGGAAAGTTCGTTGAACTTCCTCTCATACTCAGAAAAAGACATGCTACCCTGCTTGAGATCCATGAACTCCCTATAAAGCTGGGATTTCCCGGCCTCAAGCATCCACTTATCAATGAAAGCATCCCTGGAAAGATGATAGATAAACTTAGAAAAGCATGAAGAGATAGAAAAACATAATTCAAAGAAACACGAAAAGATAGCTAAACTGCACCCAAGTAATATCAGCCTCGACGGTGTTAGCCGTAACAGACTCCCACTAATCTAGAGTAGCCTCATGCAACTGCCAAGCTGCTAACTGTCGCTTCTCGGCATCAGTAATCTCAAGACCAGTAAATGTCCTCTCTAAACTCCGCAACCATTGCTGGGCTTCAATAATGCTCTTTGAACCGGTGAATGGTTTTCCACCTAGTTGTGTGAATTCCTTATAAAGAACAGTGAACTTAATAGGTGCAGCAGTTTGAGGAGTTGGGGCAATACCAAGACCCCTACCTCTGGCATTCCCTCGATTCATCCTGAAAAGATCAAGAATGAATTTAGGACAAGATAAAGAAAATCCAAAAATAAATTAAGATAAGATAAGATAAATTCACTTGGATGAATAACCTAAAGAAAGAAAACAATAAGGTTGATACGAAAGGAAGGAAGGAAGTTAGAAAACATTTGAAAAATCCTTTTAAAAAACAAGAAATTTTTTATATCAAAATAGTCTTTGAAAAATCATTTTGAATATCATTTTATACTTTGAAAATACGCTCTCTCACAAAGAATGATTTTGAGGTTGATTTCACTCATTCTTGGGTATTTCTACCCTATCTCTAATGAGTTTTTGCTCCGCGGGCTATGGTTTGCCTAAAAACCAAAGTTCTGATACCAAATGTAATGACCCACTATTTTGTACCATTCAAATCGACAATAATCCACACATGTCAGACTTAAATGATGCAAAATAACAGATTGTAAATAAATTTGGAGCAAATAAAATCAAACGCAAAGAATCACAGACATAGAAATATCAGAATATCTCATAGCGGAAATTAAAATACCATAGTAGTTCATGAAGCTACTATAACAAAGTCTCAAACAAATACATAATATCAGTCTGAAACAACATAATATAAATCCCAAATACATAGAAGTTCACTAATACAAGAGATAAACTAGAACAACTGAAACTAAAATAGATATATAAATAAATAGGTAGAATCTCCAGCAAAGACTAGCTCTAGAAAGAGAATCCAAAGCTGTGAATACTCAGCTGACCCGAGCGTAAAGCAAAACACAAAACACTCGAGTCAGGACATACATACTTATATAATGTAAACCTACTCAAGTGAACTTTAGTAAATCAACAAGTAACTTAAAGGATGCTTGGGACCGCCCATCCTCTAAGGATCCGTTAAATTATTTATTATGTAGTAATATTTCGCTATTATAATAATGTCTATAGTAAAATAAACATACTTGAAAATAGCGTTAAGGGGTTACCCATATAGCCCTTAACACGAATAATGCCAGTAGTCTATACAGTACTTGCATATCTCCTGATCGGGAGACTATGAGAAGATACTCCATAGGTACGACATAAATAGAAACTCGTAGTAAGGCTCGATATGGTAGGTGATACGGCACACGAGGCAATGCCAGGGTAAATATACCAATTACGCACACGGGCTGGTGGTAACGTGGCAGCTACATACGCCCACCTCGGAACACACTCCCATATCAAAGGTGGCCACCAAACAAACACAGAGTAATGGAATGGTATCGAAGAAGTGCGTCCGACCAGAGGAGCTACCCCTTTTGTCCCGAGATCGCTCCTGTTTTAGCCACCTTAAGCCAACTCAAGGGAGTCGGGTCCACATTATATACCTCAAGAATGTCGCCACCATCCTACTTTATTCTGGAATCTTCACCGCATACGCAGTTATTAAAGTGGTTTTCGGTATCGACAGAGAGTATGTCCATATCCGATCCCGGTCTCTTTAACAACCAATCGTTATTATAACCCGTGGTTATAATTTCAAAATAGTATTTTATACTTCAAAAATCAAATATCATTTCAAAGTTCAATATACTTTCAATTCCATTTCAAAATATAAAAATATCATATCTTTTCAAAACCAAATTCATTTTTATTTAATTTAAATACCATTTTAAATCTCATTTAAAATGGTTTATATTTCAAATCAAGTTACTTCATTTAAATCATTTAAAATGAAGTTATTATATTTATTAATTAAATATTAAATTTCCAAAATTTTAATCTTTTCAAAATTCATTTATTCACTTAAATTTATTAAAATAGTGAAAATTCAACTTTCGCAGCACTTAGAAAATGCTACGGAAAGTTATGTTTTTAACAATTCAATTAATCAAAGACAACATTTAAAAATGCTGTAATAGGTTTTGTTTAGTTTTCAACAACTACAGCACTTACAAAGTGCTGTAATAGCCCTTAATTCATTTTTATAATTATAGTTCATTAGTATCAACTACAACACTTAGAAAATGTCGTAATATCCTTTACATATGAAATGATAGCATTTTAGAAATGCTGTTAATTAAATTTCAAATTTTCAATACAAAATTTCATAAACAATTAAACTCTATCATTTTTAACTTATAAAATCATATTTTTCATACTTTTAAAAACAATCATTTAAATACTCTTTAATTTATGATTTTATAAAGTTAAATTTTCACACAAAAATCACATTTTAATAATTTACTTATTAAATTCAAATAATTCAATTTCCATTCATTATATTTAAAACTTTTATTTAACACTTAAATTTAAATTTCCAAATATATCTTGTTTTTATTTTTATTTACTTAATTTAAACTTCACTACACAAAATTCTCAAATTTCAAATTAAGTTATATTTAAAAAATTCAACTTACTTATTCATTTATTTCACATTTTTAACTTGTATAAAAATCATTAACAGTTTATTAAAATCATTTAAATTCAATTTTAAGTTAAATTATCATAAATTTACATTTTTAAAACTACTTTAAAATAACAGAAAAAATATATATAAACCATGGGTCTGTATAATATTTTCTAACCTAGGTCCAGTGATAGAGATAATATATCATTTCAGTCCGTAATTTACAAAGAAAACCCCGGTTGTATCATTTCAAACCCGCAGTCCCAAGTAAAATGAAATAAATAAAAGTCGTTCAGGCCCATCATTTCAGTCCATAATGATTTTTCCCTATTCTAAAGCCCATTCGGGTATGTATCATTTCAACCCATAGTGATTCTATTCTACAAAGAACTTACAGTGTGATAAACTGATATAAATAAACATAATAACATTATATAACAGTAACAGATGATATGACAGGTGTATAAACAGGGGTGAACATCATATGATCATAGCATAGTCAGGTATAACATGATAATATAGTTCTACAGATTCACAGTGTGTCAATTTACTGATTATATAAGTACACAATGCCTTGTGAGAAATACTCAACTCTACAAGCTAGAGATAGCACAACCAAACACACAAACAAAGATCCAAAAGGCACAAAAGCATGGATACAGATTCAAGTGAGGGAAGAGCCAAAGTGGTTATCTTGTACATATCAAACAAAACAAGATATTTCACATAAATATGAAACACAAATATTATTAAACAACTTGTAATATAACACAACAAAGAACCAAACACAACTTGCTCTTGCTTTCACCCATCCTATGCTCCGCCTAGGGATAAAATGCATGGCCATGGTGGTGTATTTGGGTCAAGTATTGAACATCATGGTCGGCCTAGCTTGGATATGAAGGAGCTTATGGTTGTGGCATGAAACAAATACAAGTCAATGCAAAGGGCAATTATGGTGCATCAACAAGGTTCGGCCATGGCCTTATGTGGCACGGCCATCCTGGTGGAGGTCAGGGGATGGTGTAGCAGTGGCCTAGGGTCAGGTAGGGGCTGGAGAAGGTGGTGCAAGTGGTGGCCGAGAGGGGTGTGAAGTGGTGAAGGCCAATAGGAGCTCGGCTAGGAAGTTTTCAAGTGGTGCATGCATTTTTTGTGGAGCTTTGCAACATAGGGGTGCACGGCCTGACTGGACAGAGGTGATAGGTGATGGTCGCAGTCGAACAAGGTGGTGGTGAAGGTGGCTATGGTGATGGTGGAGCTATAGGCCGAGCATCATAGGTGAAACAAGGCAAAAAAAAATGAATAAAACAAGAAGAAAATGAATAAGAAAAAGTGAAAAACCATTACCAATTTTTTTCAGAGATAATGGCCGAAAATTTTAGGATGAGAAATTTTTTTCCTTTGCGTGTAAATGAAAATTGATAGGCTGAAGAAAGGATATAGTCGGCCAACAATCAATGCAAGTGGCAATTGAAATGAAAAGGTAAAAGGAGATGAAAAGGTTAGGGTAAATGAAAGGTCCAAAACTCTTCCTATTTCTTATTTTCTTTTCTCATTTTGAACACATAAAAAATGCAAGTAAATAAATAGAAAAACAAAATAAAAATAAAGTATGAAAGAAAATAAATAAATAAATTTTAAATAAATATAAATTAATTAAGAAAATAGCTTAAAAATAGAAACTAGGTTTTAAAATTTATAAATAAATACAATAAGCTTTGGAAAAATTATAACCTCACTTTAAAAAATATTATAAAATGAAATATTGCAATAAAAATAAATTTAAAATAATTTCCAAAATGAGATAAAGTCAAATTTAAAAATATTCAAAAATCTAGGGTTGTTATAGTGTATTTGGTACTGCATTATTTTATTTGTTTGGGATAATTGTATTATAGATTATAATATTTTATTTTTTCCATTATGAGCTTCAGAAAGTGTAGTATTGTCGATAATTTTGTGTTATGTTTTATATTCGACCTCAAAATGATCCATCGTCTATAAGGTTAGCAATATCCACCTAGTTTTTTGCGTGAATCGTGGTGTCGTAGATGCTGGGTTGTTTCATTTGGTACTAGAGCTTAGGTTTGGTGATTCCTACTTAGGCCATATGAGAGAGCGTGTTTGTAATTTTTATTATTTATATTATATATGTACGCCAAACCCCGTATAATTTGACTCATAGTCATAGTAGTTAGCTTAACCCTTATTGAAGCAAACAACATGAGTTAAATAAATTTTGAGATTTAAATTGTTTGGATGGAAGACAAATCCATTGTATTTGTTGTAATTTGCTCCATAGAGAATTACTATAAGAGGATTTATAAGAGAAGCGGCAGTTGAGTAAATTGTGGGACTAGAGATGAATAATAAGACGAGGATCGTCCTTAAGTCCGTTAGATAAAATTCGACGTTGATGGCATATAATGAAGGTACTTAATCATTTTTTAAGATTATATGACCTATATGGGCTTGTGAAAGTTAAGATCTACTCCAATTAATGTAGCTAAATTAATTGAAATTAATTTAAAAAATTTCCCTAATAAGTCAGAAGCAATAGTGTTTGAGATTTTAGGGAAAAATATAGAAGTTGAAGTTTATATATTTTACTGAATAAATAACTCAAATTTAAGCTTCAAATATGGTAAATTTTAAGAAGAGGAAATTTTTCATAAATACTTTAATGATTTTTTTGAAAATAAGTTAATTAACTAAAATACTACACTTTCTTCACAATTTTGTGAGAACTAAAAATTTATAACGTTAAGGTTTAGAGGCTTGTTTTATATGTCTCTTTTTCTAAGTTAAATTCAAACCATTTTGGAAGGGATATAAATTGAAAAAAATGTAAATTATGATTTTAAACTTGTGAAACTTTTTTGAGTTACAATATGCATGTATTTTTGAATAAAAACTTAAGGATTTACAATGCAAACTATTCGAAATATATTTTAATAAATGATTTAAGATTTTGCAAACTATTTTGGATCCAATATAAAAATTATTGGTTGCCAAAACCAAATTTTAAACATATATTTTGAGGTATACACATGTTTTATTGTTTATAAGTGTTGAAAATTAGCTAAATATAATATAAGTGGCATATACAATGTGTAAGATAAAGTGGTTATAACTTAAATTAAATAATGTGTGATAAGCTGTAACGACCCGTAATTTCACTACTTCGAAAATGAGGGATTTTCTTTATTGTAAATAGAAATGGGTTTAAAACTTAAATAAATATGTTATATATAATATGTAATAATGGAGAAATTATTTATTCTTATAGTTAATAATTAAAAAGTATAAAATTTGGATTTTAGAACAAATCAGCAAAAGTTGAGTTTTGTTAAAAATAAATAAATGCTTAAATATATATGTTTAAATATTTGTCTGAAAAGTAAAATTATATTAAAATCACTTAATAAGGATAATATAAGTATATTTAAGGATGTAAAAATAGGCTTATAATCTTTTTACAAAAATATTCAGATTTTGTCACATTTTGTCGATGTAACTCCAAAATCCAATGTTTTGGTATTAACCCAAATGATATAGGATTTTAACCTAGATAAACTTGTTTTAATTCATTTAATATAATAGGAAGTCAATTTGTATGTTTGGTTTACTTAAATTTATAGTTTAGCAAAAACATCGAATTTTGACTGTAAAATTTATCAACAATAACGTTGTTTTCAACAGTAGAAAGTCGTCGCAATGTTGTATAAACATATGCACTTTATAACATGTATATTACATCTTTACAAACTATAAAACTATATAATACTTACATTTACAACATATAAAAACAAATATCACTTTTTATAATGTAAATAAAAGAAAAAGGATAAAAGAAAGTGTAAAAGCATGATTTGATTAAAGCGCGTCGAATTTTTCTTAAGGAGCAAAATCATTGCACTTTGAACATATCTCATTAATGATATGTTACTAATATACATGGAAAAGAAGCAAAGGGTTTTTATGTAATTTAGAAAGTAAAGAAAAAAGGAAAAATTATTTCATCAAGGACAAATTCACATCCTAACATCATCTCACATTTACTATACTTCTTATCATGCTTTGGAAAGAGTTTTAAAAATGGTTTAAAAGTTAAAATTCAGTGAAGGGTATGTAGGTCATTTTCCATCCAAAGCTTTAGCTATAAATAGCATCTCACTTTCACCACTTCTTCACCACTTCATTCTTCACTTTCTCCGTCTTCTTCACTTTCTCCGTCTTCTTCACTTCTGTTTTCATGGCTTCCCACTTCCTCCTCTACTACTTTAGCCTTACCTTCCCCCACACCCCTCTACATGCATCCAAACTCACCTACCCACCCCCTAAAACCCTGGCCAAACTTCCTCCACACATACCCGAGCACCTACCCCCACATACACGCACCCAAAACCCCACACCCAAGGCCGTACCATCATATACCCACCATATGCCCCCTAGCCATGCTACATACCCGCGGCTACATAAAAAAAGAGCGGATGTTATGTGGTCCTCGATACATCCATCTAGAGGTGTACTCATCGAAAGGTAGTCCCTTCACCTGGTTATTTGTATGGAAATCCATTCTCCAATAAGAACTTGCAATTTTGTTTGTGTAGCCTTAAATGATTAGGTCCGGAATTTAATAATGTTAACAATTTCGACTAAGATTACTAAGTATATTCGCAAATGTTTTCAAATTAGTGTCATTAGAAATAATATCAAAGGTCTAGATATATAAAAGTGATTTGGTTATCATAAGGTAAAAACACGTCCGTGTTTATATGTGAGCGTGGGCTTATGAGATACTCTTTCTGTTCAAAAGATTTTATTCAAAGGCTGATATATGACACTGTCATTTATTATTGATTTTTACTCATGTTGGTTTATTAAGCCTGATCTGGGGATTTTCAAAGCTCGGGTCAGATCCGAGTAGTCTCAAATTTAGTTGAAGACGGTTGGAGTTTATAGAGGAGAGCTAGAGATATTCATCTACGTATAGACGCATTCTATTATCCACTGCTTATTGTGCATTGGTTTGATGTTTGTTAGCATTTGTAAGGACGGATATTTATAACTGTTCAAGCTGAATCTAGGTAGAGTCTGATATATGTACTTTAAAAGTTTTCCACTGTAAAGATATTTTACATTACTATATACTATTCCATTCTTGTGATATTTTGTTCTGTCTTATTTTTCTTATACCCTTCATTTTCCATCTTTTCGTTCAATTTGAGTTGGACAGGTGCGGTTTATTATCAACTTAAAGGGTACGAAAAAACGGGCCATGGCATTTGGTACCAGAGCTTTTGTTTGAGCGAACACCAAAGCCTACTAGGGATAAGTCTCATCAGAGATAGGATTAGTAGAGTCGTAGGATGAGTAAATCATTAGATATGGGGTTAATAACACCCTAAATAAATTTTAAGAGTATTATATATGACCGCATATTTTTAATTTTATAAAAATGGTTTTGTTTTAAAAAGATGGTAAGTGAAATAATTTACCTAGGTTTGTGTAATGACCCATAATTTCACTACTTCGAAAATGAGAGATCTTGTTTGTTTTAAATTTAAAAGGAATTTAAAACTTAAATAAATATATTATATATAATAAATAGTCATCTATTCTATAGTTAATAAATTTAAAAGTACAATAAAAGTTAAGTTTTGTTAATAATAAATAAAGGCTTAAATAAATGGATTTATATTTATTTATGTTATCCCGCTTTTTGGCAAAGCCGCGATACCAAAAGATCGATCAAAAAACGGAGAATAGTTCGTCTCAAAGGTTGGTCATATTCCGTTTCGCTATGGATATCGCTGCATTTTGTCCGAATCCAGATTGAGCTACAATTGATAGGACACGACAAGAAAGACCATAGAAGCCTTCATCTCAAATTTCGAGTCAATCCAAGTTCATACGCACAAGTTATGATCGGTTCAACTTGAGGGGGGAAGCACTGGTTTCGAATCCTCAGAGCTAGGCGTCTTCGAACCCATCGACAAACATCATTCGAAACGATCATCTTCGAATCGATGGACTTCGAACCCATCGGAGTGCCTCGGTTCGAATCCATCAAACTCGAACCCATCTAAGTTCGTATCTGTGGACCTCGTGAAGGGGTTGCAAAGCTCATGTCCATCCAAAGAATCCTTGTTCAAATCCACCAAGCTTCCGTTGTTCGAACCCATCACAGAAGCCTAGTTCGAACCCACTTATGAAGCTTCATTCGAACCCACTGGATCAACTAACCATGATGACGTGTCTTTCATCGGTTCGAATGCACCGAGATATATGGGGTCGAAGAGGTCAACTCGGAGTAAAGACCGGATCGATTCGAAGTTTGCGCTCCACGTCACCACGAAGGCGCGCGCCACCATCGGTTCAAAATCATCGGCTCGAATGGATGGTTTCAAACCAAACAGCCACGCAGTGAACCCCATTTCAAATCCATCATATCTCCCAATCCACTGATCCAAATGCCACGAAATTTTCAGAGAAGCTTGCATTCATGTCCAAGAGTGTCCACACCAAATTTCGCCTCGATTGGATGAATTCTTGATCGGTTCGAACGGAGTTCGAACCGATGCCAAAGTGGGCCCAAACTTCCTAAGACCGGGCGTGTGGGCCCTCTCACATGCCAGAAGCGGTCTCCCGAGTTTTCAGCGAAATATCAGCAGCCTACGCCTATAAATAGAGCCCCAGGGCCAACAAAAAAAGGATCTTTCGACTCTCAAGCGCTCAGATCTGCCGGATCGAAATCTCCATCATCCTACATCATAATTTTATTGTTCATTTCGAATTTTCAGTTGTAACTTGCTATTGATCGCTGAAACAACTTGTAATCATTGAAAGAGAATCAATAAAACATCAAAACACTTCACAGTGGACGTAGGCAACACGCCGAACCATTATAAATCGCTTGTCTACGCATTTACTTTACTGCTGATTGGAGTTTTTGTTAGATAATATCTGTTTTGAATTCATATTCTTCGTTATTATCTCTTCAACGACTCCCAAAGAGTGTTGTGCTCAATTTTGACACAAACACTTTGGTGCTCTCACTGAGAAAACCCAGGTTTTCTCCTTCTCGTTGGATCTGTCATCGATACTGGATTGAATAAATCTAAGAGAGAGATCCAGATCATTGAATCCAACTTCCTTCCCCTCTATTCAGATTTGCGTAAAGTCTAGGAAAGGAGTTCAACTATCAAGATGGTTAGCACAAGAACCACCTCAAACGCCGTCAATCAAGAAGAACAGGATAAGACAAAATCCTATGCCCCCACCTCCATCTAATCAGAATGCTATTGGGCACTCTGAACCGTCGGGTCCGGTTACTCGACAAGAGTTGCAGTTGCTACTCCAAGAGCTGACCCAGAGTCGGCGACAACTAGAAGAAAAGCTACGCGCTAACGCTGAGCTAATCAACAAGATGGATCACCAAAAACGAAAGAGGTCCATGAGAGACCATGCTTCTCGCTCATCCAGCGAAAGTTCTTCATCCTCTGATTATCCTAACCGGCCTCCATGACCCCGGCTAGATGGGAGTCGTATGCCACCCGTTGGAAATCAACCGACATTGACCGTTGGACAACTTAGAGTTGGTCCGTCAGCCAGTTTCCAAACCGGACCCTCCTCCCGAGGAGGTGCCGTTCCTCACCACACCGTAGAATACCGCACCACTAACGTTGCGGCTGAGCCAGGGGTCGACGCCCAAGATCAGTCGGACCTAGACCGTCGTCATAGCGGGCGTACTCTTGAACCGTACATCCCAGAGGACTATGAGCCGAGAAGGCGAGTCTTGGACCGTCGTCGATATCCGGTTCAAACTCAAAGTATGGAACATGATCATACTCCAGCGCAAATGCCGGATCTTTCAAATATGATACGTCAGATGATCCGTGAGAGCCAGGGATTCACGAACGACGATTAGGGAGTTTCCTGGAGTCACACTCCCTTTACGGACGATATTCTTATTGCTAAACCCCCGCGGCGATTCCGAATGCCCACTCTACCCATGTACGAGGGAAACTCCGACCCTAACCAACATATTCTAAAATATGAATGGTCGATGACCACTGCCAGAGCTGACGATGCAGTGAAGTGTCGTAGTTTCCCCATATCCTTGGGGGGCATCGCTACCATGTGGTTCACTCGGTTGCCACCTCGATCCATCTCTTCCTTCGATCAGTTAGCCACAAAATTTGTCGAGCAATTCCGCATGCACGTCACAAGGACAAAGATGTCAGCACTCTATCTAGTGTCACGCAAGCTCCTGGAGAGACATTCAGACACTACTTAGAGAGATTTCATACTGCATGTGCGGAGATTAGTAATCCAAACGACAACTCCATCCTTATGGCGTTGACTAAGGGGATCGACCCCGATTCTGAATTTGGCAATTGGCTAGCTGGGAAACCACCTGCATCATTGGACCGTTTCCATGCCAAAGCAGCTCAATTCCTAAGACGGGAAGATGCGAAACAGTCGAGGAAACAAACTGACGCAGGATCAAATGCGGAAGAGATCAAAAGCAATGTTGCAATAAAACAGTCCGGTGAGAGCTCCGGAAAAGTTCAGTTGAACATTAAAAATAAACAATCTCGGCGAAGAGAAAGCGTGAATCAAATCAAAAAACAAGATCAAAACCGTGGCCCGCAGCGCAAGAATCCATTGTTCGACAGTTACACTCCTCTAAATACATCACTAGAGGACTTGTACTTACAAACCTGCAATACAATTCAATATCAAAAACCTACACCGAGACCGTCATCAGAGAGACAAATCCAGACGGGAAAGTTTTGCAGGTTCCACGAAAGCTACGGGCATGATACGAACAAGTGTCGTCACTTACAGGATCTTGTCGAAAAACTGATCAGAGAAAGGAAGCTGGAACAGTTTGTGCGGACACCGCAGCCCAGAGAAGCGGGACCATCAAATGCAAATAATGGACCCAGTCGACCGAGACAGGAGGACTCGACTTGTCCCCGTGGAAGATTGGTGATAAACGCCATCGGTGGCGGACCTACTTACTCAGGAGCCTGGAACGACGAAGATCCTCGTCACTCTCACACATGACAGGCTCCTTCGATCTATGAATACTTTGCAGTTTCCTTTGCATTCTGAAATTTGAATTTGTAATAAGGCACTGACTTTGCCATATTTTCTTCTTTCAGCAATAAAATACTATCTCTTCAAGCTAGAGCTGTGGTTCACCGAATACAACGTTCAACAATCACGACACACGAAGAGCTAAGTTCCACCAAACAATGGAATTTATTCAAATAGCGAGTGACTGCGATACGACCGTCCACTCACTAAGTGAAACCCCAGCTCGGGGGCAAGTTATCACGTCAAAGGCTGAATTGGACCAACACACGACAGTCCATTCAACAATTCGTTCCGAGAGTGCGAACGGACTCCAACTTATTCAATAATTCGTTCCCGGAGTGCGAACGGACTCCAAATTCCCAGAGTGTGAATTGGAGTATAAACATTCAACAATTCGTTCCCAGAGTGCGAACGGACTCCAACTTCCTAGAGTGTGAATCGGAGTATAAACATTCAACAATTCGTTCCCAGAGTGCGAACAGACTCCAACTTCCCAGAGTGTGAATTGGAGTATAAACATTCAACAATTCGTTCCTGGAGTGCGAACGGACTCCAACTTCCCAGAGTGTGAATTGGAGTATAAACATTCAACAATTCGTTCCCAGAGTGCGAACGGACTCCAACTTCCCAGAGCGTAAATTGGAGTATAAACATTCAACAATTCGTTCCCAGAGTGCGAACGGACTCCAACTTCCCAGAGCGTAAATTGGAGTATAAACATTCAACAATTCGTTCCCACAGCGCGAACGGACTCCAACTTCCCAGAGCGTGAATTGGAGTACAAACATTCAACAATTCGTTCCTAGAGTGCGAACGAACTTCGACTTCCCAGAGCGTGAATCAGAGCATAAATGTGGATTACAGGTTCCCGGAGCGCGAATCGAGGCATCTGTGCGAACTCCAACTTCACAGAATGTGAATGGAGTATAAACATCAATCCCAGGTTCCCGGAGCGCGAACTGTATTACCAACGTCGATAACTCTCAAATTCCCATAGTGCGAACCAAGTTATCGATTACAAATTATCTTAAGTTCCCAGAGTGTGAACAAATTCCTAAAAAGCCCAAATAGGTGTGACTGACCATCCAGCGGCTAACTCCAGATTCCCGAAGCGTGGGTTGGAGTACAAACATCAATTCCAGGTTCCTTAAGTGCGAACCCAAACATACATGTTTTCTCCAAGTTCCCGGAGTGTGAATTAGAGCAAAAATACCAAGTTAAAGTTCCCGTAGTGCAAACTGAAATGTTAATGCTAACTCCGAGATTCGCAGAGTGTGAGTTAGAATGTGAACATCAATTCCAAGTTCTCGGAGTGCGAACCGTGTTACAAACATCGATAACTCTCGAGTTCCCGGAGTGCGAACCGGATTATCGATCTCAAATTATCTTAAGTCCCCAGAATGTGGATATGTGCTTAAAGTTTGCAATAAACGCACTCAACCACCAAAACATAAATGTTATTCCCCGAGACTAGGGGGCAAAAAAGCTAAGTGTTAATCGCTAACCAAAGTGATACAATGTACGAAGTTCGATTATTCATCGATCACAACTTGCGAACAAGATTCTCAGACTTGGCGAATAAAAACAAATTCTACTTGACGGTAAAAACACCACAAGTGCACCGGACTGAAAACAAGACACTACATACACTTAAGCACAAAATAGATGAGAGTTGAAACAAAGAAACTAAATTTTATTTCAACTAACTGAAGATAAGGACTTACATGCAAATAAGTTCTCCCAAAAAAGAATCCCTACTAACAGGGGCCGAACCTGCATCTATACACGGCCTACTAACAAAAAAACGAAAACAAGTTCCTATCTACCAAAAAATCTGCTTGGGAGGCCGATTTATTCCTTCTTTCTTGGCTTCCTTATCAGCGGTTCATCATCAGAATCGCTAGGAACAGAAATCCTTCGTTTGGACGACCTCCTCTCCGGTGGTTGCTCTTCGGCCGGGGGCATAATATCTACATCCTCCTCAGAACTTGAATCTAAATGAAGACTCCCTGCCAGGGGAGTAGGAGGGACCGGACCCGCCACAGAAGATGGGATAGTGCCACCCGACGATACTATCCTCGCAGGTGCTAGGCTCTGCGGCGCCATGCTACCCCCAACACTACCACTTTGCCCCGCAGCTTCTAATTCTGCACGAATCTCGGCCAGGATCTCTTCATCACGAATCGTCTAGGCTTGGCTGGGGGCATCGCAGTCTGCATTGAAGAGCTAGAGGTTGGCGGAAGGTCACTAATGATGAATGGCAGGCTTATGGGGAAGCCACCCTGCTCACCGAGCAGCTCGCTCACCATTTGTTCATCCAGGGATAATCCGCTCCCCTGCGCCGCCTCGGTTGATGCTGCAGTTACAACAGTAGTCTTGGTGGTGATGGCCTTACCCCCTTTGCTTGATTCTTGGGTCGCGGTAATCGGAGCAACTCCAGTCACTAAGCAAAGATAAGAAGAAGTTATTAATAACTGCTTCAAAACAAACTCTCTATTTGGAAAACACTTGAGATAAATTCGGAATACCTTCCCCAGTTTGGCTTACGGACGACTGAGCGGCCTCGGAAGTATGCTCATGAATGGGAGATAACCGCGGTTGTTCTGGGTCGTAAGCAGGGACGGATTGCGAACCAACCACAGATGCAGGCTCTAACGGAAGTGGAGCGGTGATTTCAGTAAGACTGGCGTGATGCTCAACGCCTGATCCCTCTCCAACCTCCAGAGATCGGCCGCTAACCATCTCTTTCTCATGAGCGATAATAGCGTCATGAAGGACCTTCTTCTCATCGTCTGTCAGCAACCGGTTTTCAAGTTCAAATCGGTCGACCGATTCATCCGGATGTGCTTCCTCTTCTTCCTCAACCAAACGATCCTAAGCGTTGTGGAGATGTATCGAGTAATCCTGGAGCCAGGCCAAATTTCTGTGTCTCAACACGTTGGCTTTGTAAGTGATGAGCAAATCTTCAATATCGGCCTCCAGCCTGGCCTCCGCTTGATGAACTTTTTCCTCAACCTCCATCTCAACCGCCTGGACCTTAGCTACTGCTGCATCCCGTTCAGTCCGTAGAATCACGGCTTGTTCACACGCCTCCTGGGCTGCATTATTCGCATCGTCCCTATCCTTGGCGATTTCGACGAATTTAGACTTAAGCTCGTTCAACTCCTTTAGGGCTGCGTCCCTCTCGGCAGTAACCATTGTGTTTCGATGGCCCATGTCCTCTACCGTGGCATAGTGCTCACGTTTCATCCTATCCATTGTTGCCTGAGCTTCGTCGGCTTTTTTGATAGCCTCCATTTCAGACTTCCGAGAAGATTCAGCTTCAGTGATTAACACATCAATAATACGGCTTTTTTGAGATAGCTCGGCCTGCAATTTCTCGATGGTGGCCCCACGCTCAAAGGCCAATGACGAAGCTTTCTCGGCCGCCTTGTACCACGCCCTGTATTGGGAATAAAAGTCGTGCACATAATCATGCGCCATCTGCTCGGCCTCCGGCGGGATTCTTTTCAAGTGAAGAGGAAAAATGTAGTTATCAAAGCAAATATTTGGGAAGTCCTACTTCAGTTGAGCAAGCCTGATTGCTCCTTCCCTCGAAATTTCAGTAGGAGTTTGTTCCGCTACTATTAGAGGCATTGCCTCAGATCTGGGATGGCGAGAGTCATGCCTACAAGATTGAGAGGCCGACTGGTAGTACGAGGAATCAGAAGGACGAGAAACATGGACAGGAGGTTGTATAGGAACTCTTGGAGGAGGAGTGCGCGATCGAGACCGATGTCTGTTATCTCTATCTCTCCGCTCTTGGCTAGAATACCCGGAGTACCTGCGATCGTAATCCCTATCTTTTTCTCTTCGTTGCGACTCGTAATATGAGGAAGATTTACGAGCATGTCGTAGGCTCCCTAGCATCGAACCGCGTCCAGTCATGATATCTGCAAAGCGAAATGAGAATAAAGTTAGTGGTTTCTCGAAACCGATGACCTAGGACTCGGGGCTATGTAGTGTCGTGAAATGTGTATGAATATGTATTCCCCCCGACCAACCAGAAGTGTCGACTGGGCTAGTAATAAAAGGCACGCTCAATTCTAGAGTACGATGGAACTCCGCCAACCCGGCGTCATGTTGAAAAGACACATCATCCGGGATTGGAAGATCAGTAAGCCCTTCGTAGAGACTTTCAGTTCGTGGAGGAGACATCTCAGAAATTCTAACTCCAGGAGAGGATCGGGCCGTGACCATCGATTTCCATCTCCCCATCTTAATTGACGTGACGACGGCTGCCTTGCCTTTTCTTTGCTCTTCAACATCCTGAACCACGTCTGTAGGCTCCAACAACGGCTCGTCGTCAGTGTGAGTTCTTTCAGAATCAGCCTCTTCGGCTATAGTAACTTTGGGCACCTCGTGCTTGACTCGCTTCTTCGAAACGGTCCTTAATGCCCCTTCAAACTTTATGCTCTGCCCTCGTTCAATCAACCCGTAAGTCTGGAGATTCCTATCGGTCAAAAGCGACTCGATATCCCTGTCATCGCTCGGGACTCCCCGGTGTACTCGCACCATCTCCTTAAATTGCTTGCCCTCAGGTCGTTGAATCGTCGCTGTAAAGGAGAGAAAAGACATAAGTTTCACTTTGGCCACAATTGCCTTAATTATTAGTTGATAACTCAGGTATACTCACGTCTGAATAACCATCGCCGGGCAAACCCTGGAGGACACTTGACATAGAACCATTCCGTCCTATAGTAACTCAACCTGGTCCAGGACCCAGTAACCACTTGGTAGTTCCTCACCGCTTCTAGAAATGTGAAGGAAGGATAATCACCTCGAGTTTTGAAATTAAATAAATATCTGATCTCGGTCGGGATCGGTGGTCTATGAAGGTACTCCATGAAGACGATGAATAAACTATTCACGGAGGCATACCCGTTCTGGTGTAGCTGAGATGGAGCGATCCTCAAAAAAGACAACACCTCCCTTATGCACTCGTTGAACGGAGGAAGCGTCCCAGCCGCGCACGCGTGGAGATTAAATGTTGTATATCACTCCGGCGGGTTGTGTGGTCTATCATTCGGCCCTGGCAATAACATGTCATCCGGTGACAGACGGTGCCACAAGCATATTCTCCCTAACATGTCTTCAGAGATATTCGATTGTACGGAATCCGACGGATTGGCAATGAAAGATGCATTGGGAAGTTCGTCCGGGGCCGGACCAGTGATCTCAGGTTCAATATCTGGAACCTCTAGTCTCATAGCAGCTGTACTTTGAACCTCCTGCTGTTGCGAACTTGACGGTTCCATAACTAGCTAACTCATGAGAAACCATCGTTAGACGACAAAGGACCCGTGCGTTCTCCAGTGTAAAGTGAATGAATGTATGTTGTGCAGTGCCATGCATTGCTTGAATAAATATCGCAGAGTTGAAAGAAATATACAAACGAAAAAGCTACGAAGTCCAGTTATAATGACCGTCATCGTTGAACCGTTTGTATGATGGAAATTTGATTTAGATAGAAGTTGTTATGTTTCCATCGACGAGCTTCGAAAGGTGGTCAAGTATGTAGTTTAATATGTCCAAATATGCAGCAATGAAGCTTGTCGGAGTTATGCTTAGAAATGTCAAACTTTGGAATCCATCATAGAGGGTTCAAACCGATCACAGGGACCTCGTTCGAAACCAACCAAATGTCAATTCGAATCGATGAATGGAAAGCGCGCTCAGGTGTCGAGTTCGAATCGATCAAAAATGGATGACTTCGAATCGATCTTTGTTTGGCTAATTCGCACCGATCAGAAACCCCCAACTTAACATCAATATCGTTCGAAACGATCCTCTTCGAATCGATATAAAGTTGAGAACTTCGAACCGATGGCCGATGGATTCGAATCCATCGATTCGAATGAACCCATCGAATCCATCAATCAGTGCGAACTGCGTCACCTCCATAAAGTCATCCAAGAGATCGATACGAAATCCAAGAGATATGATGCCGCCATCATCGATTCGAACAAGAGTCCCCAAATGGTTTCGAAGCTCCCCCAGACCAGATCCGGCTTTACCAATCACCAGAATGGCCAATCGATGAAGAAGACGCGGTTTCGAAGTAACTTTGCCATTCGGATTCAAAGCTATTTACCTAGTTTGAGTGATGGGTTCAAGGAATTAAAGGCTTGGATCTCGAGTGTCTCGAATATGAAAACACAGTGCTTTCTTCTCTGAAGTTTCGAAACGATGCAGTGCACAGTCAAAACAAGGCGAGAGTAAAAAAGTAAAAAGTGAAAAAAGTGAAACCCTTTGCTATTTATATGAATCCTCGAGAGCAACCGAGGCGGTTCCTCTTCCGGTAGACTAGACCGGTTGCAACCAGTGAAAGCGCGGATCGATTCGAAACCACCATTCGAAGCCATTTGCCTAATCCCCTGTGGGTTCGAAGTTACCCACACACTTCATCGATACGAAGTACACGGCAGGACAACGAGTTGCATCGATGCGAAACGCGCAGTGGGTACATCGATTCGAGGCCTCTGTTCGCAACTCCATCCACGACCTACCGAAACGAACGACTAGTTCGAATCCATCATTTCACATCGGTTCGAATGTCAGTTTCGAACCCATCACAACACAAGTATGCTCCATCCATACGAATGTGGATTTCGAACCCATCTATACTCCAACACATCAGTTCGAAATCTTACACTCGCACAATACAAATCCAATTCCTTCAACTTTCAATATCGATTCAGGAGAGGATCGATACGAAGGGATTTTTCAAAACAACCATCAAGCGTTGTCTCAATTCAAATTTCAAAATCGGTTCAGAAGAGAATCGATACGAAATTCAATAGCAAACAAGGCTAACAACGACTTGTAAACGCGCGACGTTAACAAAGATCAAACTAGCATATGTGCATATATATCGAGCTAACATTCGATTTACAGGGATCAAACACTTATCTTGTTATAAATGCAACAGCCAACGGCTAAGCGCTATTATACAGCAATCAATCATATCAATGCAAAGTTGCATCAATACAGAGTACGAGTCTCAACAAAAAGAGAGCAATGATTGTTCGGAGAGAAGTTGTAGCTATTCAAAGCAAGTCATGTTCTCACAAGACGTACTTTGGGGGCAAAATGTTATCCCGCTTTTTGGCAAAGCCGCGATACTAAAAGATCGATCGAAAAATGGAGAATAGTTCGTCTCAAAGGTTGGTCATATTCCGTTTCGCTATAGATATCGCTGAATTTTGTCCGAATCCTGATTGAGCTACAATTGATAGGACACGGCAAGAAAGACCATAGAAGCCTTCATCTCAAATTTCGAGTCAATCCAAGTTCATACGCACAAGTTATGATCGGTTCAACTTGAGGGGGGAAGCACTGGTTTCGAACCCCCTGAGCTAGGCGTCTTCGAACCCATCGACAAACATCATTCAAAACGATCATCTTCGAATCGATGGACTTCGAACCCATCGGAGTGCCTCGGTTCGAATCTATCAAACTCGAACCCATCTAAGTTCGTATCTGTGGACCTCGTGAAGGGGTTGCAAAGCTCATGTCCATCCAAAGAATCCTTGTTCGAATCCACTAAGCTTCGGTTGTTCGAACCCATCAGAGAAGCCTTGTTCAAACCCACCTATGAAGCTTTATTCGAACCCAGTGGGTCAACTAACCATGATCTTTCATCGGTTCGAATGCACCGAGATATATGGGGTCGAAGCGGTCAACTCGGAGTAAAGACCGGATCGATTCGAAGTTTGCGCTCCACGTCACCACGAAGGCGCGCGTCACCATCGGTTTGAAACCATCGGTTCGAATGGATGGTTTCGAACCAAACAACCACGCAGTGAACCCCATTTCGAATCCATCATATCTCCCAATCCACTGATCCAAATGCCACAAAATTTTCACAGAAGCTTGCATTCATGTCGAAGATTGTCCACACCAAATTTCACCTCGATTGGATGAATTCTTGATCGGTTCGAATGGAGTTCGAACCGATGCCAAAGTGGGCCCAAACTTCCTAAGACCAGGCGTGTGGGCCCCCTCACGTGCCAGAAGCGGTCTCCCGAGTTTTCAGTGAAATATCAGCAGCCTACGCCTATAAATAGAGCCCCAGGCCAACAGAAAAAGGATCTTTCGACTCTCAAGCACTCAGACTCTGCCGGATCGAAATCTCCATCATCCTACATCATAATTTTATTGTTGATTTCGAATTTTCAGTTGTAACTTGTTGTTGATCGCTGAAACAACTTGTAATCATTGAAAGAGAATCAATAAAACATTAAAACACTTCACAGTGGACGTAGGCAACACGCTGAACCACTATAAATCGCTTGTCTACGCATTTACTTTACTGCTGATTGGAGTTTTTGTTAGATAATATCTCTTTTGAATTCATATTCTTCGTTATTATCTCTTCAACGACTCCCGAAGAGTGTTGTGCCCAGTTTTGACACAAACAATTTAAAAAGGTAAATCTTATTTAAAACATCTAATAAAGGTAATAAAAGTATATTTATATATTTAAAAATATACTAATAATCGTTTTACAAAAATAAGCAAAATTTGTCATATTTTGTCAATTTTACATACACTATAAAATTAGAGATTTTGTTATTAATTAAATATGATTTTTAAATATAAAGGACATGTTTAAATTTATTTAAAGAAGTAAAAATCTCATTTTAGAATTTGGTTTACATCAATATATAGCTTAACAGAAACGACAAATTTTGACAGTAAAATTTGTCGACAAAAACACCGTTTTGAACCAAAACAAGTCATCGACAAGTTTTTGCAACTTGCTACATTTTCTAACTTATGAATACAAGTTTACAAACTATTTAAACACTCTACATTTAGCACTAAAAACAAAAAGAATTTACTTTTGAAAATGCTTACATAAATAAAGGAAAATGATAAAAATACATGATTTGACAGAAATGTTAAAAAGCAAACCAATAAAACAACATCATTACATAACTTTCTTTTCTCTTGCACATGATATAACCTATATACCTAGAATTCAAGCAAATGGAAAGTGAAAAGATAAGTAACTAAAGGAATTAATGACACATATGCTTACTATTAATGCAAATCAAATCAATGCAAAAATCTTCTCTTTAAAATACAAAATCTAAGAAAGAAAAGGATAAGTAATCATTCATATTTTTACCGTCACCAATAATGCATATCAAATCACACTTTTCACATAAAAGAAAATGTATATTAAAATTCAAAAATGAAGAGGGTATTAATGTCATTTACCATCAAAATCTCCATTTATAAATACAACCTCAAACCCCTTCATTTCCACTTACTTTCATTTCACAAAATTTCCAAAATCCTTCTTTACTTCCTCCATTTCTCTTCTACCATCAAGCTACCACCTCCACATCACCAAACCATCACCTTACACCACCAAAACCAAGCCTAGCTTCAACCTACCCACCTCCTACACTCACCTACCCTCGGCCACACCCTCCAAACCCGAGCACACCCAAGGTCGTGCCCTCCCAAGGTCGTGCCCTCCCACACACCAAGTCCTAACCCCACACCCTCAAATCCAAGCCAAAACTCCTCCTACATGCCTAAACCCAACCACCCAAGACCGTACCCTCCTCCGCCCTCAAGGCTGTACACCTCTTCTCCTCCAAAAGAGCTCACGTCCATATAAAAAAAGAAGAAGAAAGAAAAAGAAAAGAAAGGAAAAACAAAAGCGGTTCGGAAAGAAAAAAGTCAAGGCGAGAATTCAAGATGTTCGGGAAAAGCACATTTGTTCAAAAAAGCACGTTAGCCTACAAAAAATTTGACGGAGTGGATATGATGGTGAGCATTTCTCATAGCTTTTGAATATTTATTTTGGTTATGTTAAAACAATCATATTTACACCCTTATGTCATATGAACGTTTATTTGATTGTTAATATGGATGATTTGATAATTAGTTAGATATTTGGATTATGATAATATATCCCATTATGGTAAAATAATGAATTTTGAATTTGAAATCATATGTGATGTGACTAGTTGAATAGATGTTATGTTAGTGATAAAGATGGATATTTGTTATGTTCATTTTGATTAAGTAATCACCTTTATTAATAAGACCATATTTTAGTGATATGAGATATTTTTGGAAAAATAAGTCTCTTTTCAATTAGAAGTGAAATTAAAATAAAAAGGAAAGGGAATTTGAAATTTGAAGTGAAACAGATTTGAAAAGAATGGTTAATTTGAAATTGAAATTGAGATGAATGGTGAAATTGAAATAAAAATTGATTTTGAAAAAGTGAAGTTTAGTTTGATATTGAATTGAAGTTTAAATTGAAATTAGATTTGAAATCTAAATTTTAAATATGTTTAATTTGATATTGAAATTGAAATTGAATAGAAATTGGAATTTAAAATTTAATATTAAAATAATAGGAATATAATAATATTATATTATGGTAATTGTGAAAATTCATTTTAAATACCTTAAAAAGTGAAAATATTAATCTAAAATGATTTGTAATGATTTTATAAGTAATAAAATTCAATTTGAATAAAAAAATTCAAGTATTGAAAAATAAGTTAAAACTAGACGCGTCGCGCAACGGTAGTTCGCGATTTCGCGTCGAAAAGTTCAAATGAATGTTTAGAGCGGAATATAATTCGAAATTCTTCGAGATAAGGAAACTTTGGACTATTATATCCATATCTTTCAAACGAAGAAAGAAAATCAAAGTTTCGTTTAGTAGATTTTGAATTAAGTCCAAATTAATTTTCTAGAAAAATCGCGCTAGTGTAGTTAAGTAACCATAACAGGAAATTTGTTTAAATGAACATTTTTAATTATGGAAAAACATGTAATAAATTTGATAAATCTATTTAAATTATTTAAAAGAGATTTGGATTGGGAAATATAAATTATCGAATGTTTAAAAGTTGTTTAAATCAAATAAGCTTATATAGCACTTTCCGCAGCACTTTTCTACTGTGAATTCTATAAGTTTTGGATTATGAGTTTAAATGTAACGATTTTTTCTGGAATTAGTTTTGAATGTTTTTGAAAGGAAAATTAAGTATTTGAAAGATAACTTGGAATATTTATAAGTAATTCCAAAATAAATTTAAAAGATCCGAGTATGCGAAAACGACTAGTATATTTGTCCCGCCTATGAGATCTAGGTAGATAAAACAAGGTGTTTAACTAAGGATAGGGATGGAGCAACCAGTGCCCTAAACTTACCTGGCCTATGTTTTCTTTTCTTAGGCGAGGGGTGAAATAGATCGAAAGGATCATATGCTCCAAAATAAAACGATTCTTTTAAGTTTTCCAAAATAAAAGAAAATTAGTATAATCAAAATTTAAGCAATCTTCAAAATGAATGATTTTATGATCCTATTTGCTCAAAAATATTTGCTAAGATTTATTTTAAGGTTTATTGTAAATGATGTCTTAAGTAACACTATTTTTGACTCGCCTATAAGTTAAGGAATTTGGATCAAAAGTTTAGTAAGGAAATTTGAGATATTTTCCAAAGTAAAAGAATTAATTACATAGAATTATTCTATATCAAAAGAAAGTGATTTCAAAATCATCCAAAAAAATTAAAGTGAAAAGAGACTTAATAAATTTTGTATACTCATATTCACATTTTATCGGTAATTGGATTTCGAATGAACCAGGGTCGGATTTGGGTAATTCCTATCCAGAAACCACTTCGAACCAATATATACGTTCAAACGCGCGGACATGTTGAAGAGGATGATTATTGAAGACTATGGATTTTCATAGCATGGAGAGTGCTTGTTGAACATGCTCCGGTTGGCCTCCTTTATAGAGTTATTTATAGCAATGGTCTCCTCATGATGGAGATTTTTCGGATTGCAAGGACTACTCGCTACTAGTGGTAGTAAGAGAGTGCCTTCGGTTTGTCCTATTCCTGGACAACTTGTATGGACGTTTTTTCTGACGTTGCATTTCTAAAGATTACGTACATTGGTTTTTACAAACGTACATCAGTGGTGGCGGAGAAGGAAACTTCTCTTAGCTTAACACCCTCTTTGAGACGTACGAGCTCAAGGATTGTATTTTTATGAAGGCAATTAGTAGTTAACGCAAATGACAATGTGGCATTCAATGATGTGATATGTGCTGTGTGAAAAGGTAATCGTAGCCTCAAGCCTCATCAAACCGGAATGACTGAAACAAGATTAGATGCAACAAGGCTAAATGGGTCATTCCCAAGTAGGGTATGGTCATCCCATTCTAGATATATTTCTTCCCGCTATGACGTTGGGGATGTTAATTAATGTGGTGTACGGAAAATGAGCGCTCGGTCAAAGGTCAGTAACGACCGGGGGATGCATATTCGGTACTATCTAGTTATAGAGGTGGGCCGATCTTGTGTTGGTAGAGGTTCCTTTGTGCTATTCCTCAGGGCATCCATCTAGAGGGGTACCCATTTCGGAAGGTGGATCCTTCACCTGGTCATTTGTATGGAAATCTATTCCCCAATAAGAGCTTGCGGTTTGGTTTGCATTGGCTAATGAATAGCCTCGAAGTGCTATATGGGTAACCATTTCGGACAAGATTAATAAGTTTATTTGAAAATATTTTCAAAGAGATGCCATTAGAAATAATATCAAATGTTTTGATATATAAAAGTGTTTTAGTTATCATAAGGTACAAACTCGTCCGTGTTTATGTATGGGCGTGGTCTTATGAGATACTCTTTATTTTAAAGGATTTTATTTAAAGGCTGATATATGACACTGTCATTTACTATTGATTTTTTCTCACACTGGTTTATCAAGCCTGATCCGGGTATTTTCAATACTTGGATCAGTTCTGAGTAGTTTCAGGTTTTGTCGAAGACGATTGGAGTTTCCAAAGCAGAGTTGGAGATATTCATCTACGTATGGACATATTCTATTATCCGTTGTAGTCAGTTTGTTTTAGTCTATGCTTGTCAACAATTGTAAGGACAGATGTTTATAACTGTCAAAGTTGAATTTAGGTTAGACTCTGATACATGAATTTAAAAGTTTTCCGCTATAAAGATATTTGTTCAATATTATATGTTATTCCATTCGTATGAGATTATGTTCTGTCTATTGTCCTTTATTACCCTTCATGTTCCGTATTTTCGTGCAATTTGAGTTGGACATGTATGGTATATTGTCGATTCAAAGGATATGAAAAAACGAGCCTTGACATTTGGTATCAGATCTGAAGGTTAAGCAAGAACCTCGGCTTTGTTATGGGTAAATTCTCATCAGAGATAGGATTAGTAATATCCTAAGATGAGTAACTCATTAGAGATAGGGTGAGTAACACCCTAGGATGAGTAACTCATTAGAGATAGGGTGAGTAACACCCTAGAATGAGTTATGAGAGTATTATATATATGAGCGCATATCTGTTAATTTCATAAAAGTAATTTTGTTTTAAAAAATGAAATAATTTTACCTTGGGTTTATATTTTTAATATCAAAGGGGATATTATTATTTTTGTGTTAGAAATTAAGGCATGTTTGTAATTTAGCTTAGCAAAACTAAAGTATGAATATCTTGTGATTAGAATTGCACGATTTGACTATAAGATATTCCATATAGAATTAATTAGTTGGTAGCTAGAATTTAGAACTTTCACCATATAACTCTAGACATTTAGCCTTAAGAAATAATGATTTCATAAGTGTGAAAATGGGTTAATTTAAATGAATTAAGAACAAATACCTTGTGAATTAAGTTGCATGATTTGACTATGAGGTATTTGATGATTATATGTAGAAAAATAATATTCTTTTCAGGAAAGATCAAACCCACTGAACTTCGCTTCACTTTGTCCGGAATTTGAGTTCCTAAGTCAAAGAAAGTTTTTGGGATCAGAAAAGATCATGGAAGTTTGGGATTGGTTAAGCGCGTGTGATGAGCTCCAGCATTGCATAGTGAGCTTCATCCACGGATCATTTAGGGAGATGATAAGCAATGCCCTGAAATTCGAGGATGTTGTTCCACAGCCAACTATTGAAGTACCAACCAAGAAGAAAAGGCATAGGAAGAACAAAGTTTGTTGTTTCAAACGTAGACAAAAAGGCAACCGTAAAAAAGAATGTGGATTAGGAGTAAAAATCAATACCTTCAAGAAAGCTACCCCAAAGGATTGTTATTTTTTCCATATTATACGACATATCGCCAGAGATTATCCAACGCTCAAGGCAGCAGAGCAGCCAAGGCCTTTTGTTACCCTTACTCGTCCACCTACTGCTACAGAAAAAAGAAAAGGGATAGGGGAAGTATAAGTTAGTAAACATGTAGTAGTAAAGGACAGTTAAGTATTGTAATCGTATGACTTTTATAAAACTTTTTGAGTGTACTTCTTAGAAGTCACTTAGTATGAATGTATTTTGGAAATTAATATATATGGACTATCATTTTGCTCTTTATCAATACCAAATTCTATTAGAACTCATTAGAAAAGTTAAAAAATCTAATCCCATTTAAAAGGAATGAAAAGAAGAACAGTAACAATTAAGTAAGAAGCACTTAATAAAATGAGATGAAATAAATAAATTTGAGATAAAATCTTAGATAGGAAATGATAACTGATTTTAAGTTCTTATATAAAATTGTAGAAAGCAACCAAAGCCGAAAGACTAGCCATTAGGCAGAGATTTAGGGAAGCCTTGTCTAAATATGGAGACTTGGAAGTTTTGGATACACCGATCACGAGTGATGAGGGGGATATACAAGTAAGGGAGCCCTCAGGGATAGTACCAGGATCATTCGACCATCCGATAGATATCTCAAACGATAAGGAGTTGATGGTTATTTCAGACGAGGAAGATGTGTTGCTAGTAGGTGTAGATATTGATGCAGGAGCAGAAGATGACGATGAGGCAGATGACTGGATGTTGGATCCTTTGAGTGAGGACGAGGAGCCTGAGGAAGAGAAACCTATAGAGGAGGCCATGGGGATCGAGCCGTTGATCGAGGAGCCCATGGCAATAGAGACGGAAAACTCAGGAATTTACAATGCATGGTTATATGAGGATGATGAGAGTGATGAACAGATCATTTGGGAGATGGGTACACCCATGTAGGAGATAGATCTCCCATTCCAGAGATAGCTAAGGATCTTGGTTTAGAGGATATTGAGTTGGAGGAGCATGAGACGTGGATTTCGAGACGCCAGCAGTGGCAGCCACTAGGTTGGGACATAACCCCAGATATGATAAATGATGAGGAGCCAGATGAGAATAGGGAAGAAGAAGAGGAACCAAAAGAGATCGATTTAGAGGTGCCATCAGAGGGTTAATCCGATGAGTAGTATTTCACTTAGGGATATTTTAGGATATTTTTGGGTATTATAGCAGTTGTTATTATCTTAAGCACGTAGTACGAGCTAAGATATGGGATCTAGTATGATATTTTGGTTGACTGATGTAGATAGTTGACTTATGACTATGTATTTACCTCAATTGTGTAGTGCACACTCAGCTTGGGACCAGGATCAATGATTGCATTTCATGATCAGTATTTAGTATTGGTATTTCCTTTGGCACATATTGTTGACCTTTATAGTTTTGTATCTTTGATTTCATTTCAAGGACGAAACGCTTTTAAGTCGGGGAGAATGTAACGACCCATGATTTCACTACTTCGAAAATGAGAGATTTCATTCGTTTTAAATTTAAAAGGAATTTAAAAATTAAATAAATATGTTATATATAATAAATAATTATTTATTCTTATAGTTAATAAATTAAGAAGTATAAAATTGGATTTTAGAACAAATCAACAAAAGATAAGTTTTGTTAATGATAAATAAAGGCTTAAATAAATGGATTTAAAAAGTTATTTAAATGGTAAATCTTATTTAAAAAATCTAACAAAGGTAATAAAAGCATATTTATATATTTAAAAATATGCTAATAATCGTTTTATAAAAACAACCAAAATTTGTCACATTTTGTCTGTTTTACATACAATGTAAAATTAGAGATTTTGATATTAATTAAATATGATTTTTAAATATAAAGAGACATGTTTTAATTTAGTTAAAGAAGTAAAAAGTTCGTTTTAAATTTTGGTATACATCATTATATAGCTTACTAAAACGTCAAATTTCGACTGTAAAATTTATCGACAAAACACCATTTTCAACCAAAACAAGTCGTCAACAAGTTTTTGCAACTTGATACATTTTCTGACTTACGAATAAAAGTTTGCAAACTATTTAAACACTCTACATTTATCGACAAAAGCAAAAGGAGTTTACTTTTGAAAATGTTTACATTAATAAAGGAAAATGATAAAAATTCATAATTTGAAAAAAAGGTGCAAAAGTAAACCAATAAAACAACATCATTACGTAACTTTCTTTTCTCTTACATATGATATAACTTATACACCTAGAATTCAAGAAAATGGAACGTGAAAAGAAAAGTAACTAAAGGAATTAATGACACATATGCTCACCGTTAATGCAAATCAAATCAATGCAAAAGTATTCTCTTTAAAATATAAAAGTTAAGTAAGAAAAGAATAAATAATCATTCCTATTTTTGTCGTCACCATTAATGCATATCAAATCTCTTTTTTCACATAAAAGAAAATGTATATTTAAATTCAAATATGAAGAGAGTATTAATGTCACTTACCACCAAAATCTCCACATATAAATACAACCTCAAACCCCTTCATTTCCACTTCACTTTCATTTCACAAAATTTCCAAAATCCTTCTCTACTTCCTTCATTTCTCTTCTACCATTAAGCTACCACCTCCACATCACCACACCCTCACCTTACATCACCAAAACCAAGCCTAGCTTCAACCTAGCCACCTCCTACACTCACCTACCCTCGACCGCACCCCCCAAAACTGAGCACACCCAAGGTCATGCCCCTCTCACACACCAAGGCCGAGCCCTACATCCTCAAACCCGAGCCCAAACTCCTCCTACATGCCTAAACCCAAGCACCCAAGGCCATACCCTCCTCCACACTCAAGGCCGTACACCTCTTCTCCTCCAAAAGAGCTCACGTCTATATAAAAAAAGAAAAAAAAAGAAAGGAAAACAAAAGCAGTTCGGAAAGAAAATAAGTTAAGGCGAGAATTCAAGATGTTCGGGAAAAGCGCATTTGTTCAAAAAAGCACGTTAGCCTACAAATTACTTTGACGGAGTGGATATGAAGGTGAGAAATTCTGATCGCTTTTGAATTTTATTTTGATTATATTAAAACAATCATATTTACACCCTTATGTCATATGTACATTTATTTGATTGTTAATATGGATGATTTGATAATTGGTTAGATATTTTGAATTATGATAATAAATACCG
This sequence comes from Allium cepa, assembly GCA_030765085.1. Classification (NCBI taxonomy): domain Eukaryota; kingdom Viridiplantae; phylum Streptophyta; class Magnoliopsida; order Asparagales; family Amaryllidaceae; genus Allium; species Allium cepa. The sequence goes on along the minus strand of CM060937.1, from coordinate 688,794,610 downwards.
TTATGGTATAAATAGTGAATGTTGAATTTAAAATCATATGTGATGTGACTGGTTGAAAGGATGTTATGTTAGTGATAAAGATGGATATTGGTTTTATTCATTTTGATCAGGTAATCACCTTTATTAATATGACCATATTTTAGTGATATGAGATATTTTGGAAAAATAGGTCTCTTTTCAATTAGAAGTGAAATTAAAGTAAAATAAAAGAGAAATTGAAATTTGAAGTGAAATGGGTTTGAAAAGGATAGTTAATTTGAAATTGAAATTGAGATGAATAGCGAAATTGAAATTGATTTTGAAAAAGTGAAGTTTAGTTTGATATTGAATTGAAGTTTAAATTGAATTAGATTTTAAATCTAATTTTTAGATATGTTTAATTTGATACTGGAATTGAAATTGAATTGAAATTGGAATTTAAAATTTAATATTAAAATAATGTGAATATAACAATATTATAATATGGTAACAGTGAAAATCCAATTTAAATAATTTATAAAGTGAAAATATTGATTTAAAATGATTTGTAATGATTTTATAAGTAATAAAATTCAATTTGAATAAAAAAATTCAAGTATTGAAAACTAAGTTAAAACTAGACGCGTCGTGCAACGGTAGTTCGCGATTTCGCACCGAAAAATTCAAATGAACGTGTAGATTGGAATATAGCTCAAAATTCTTTGAGATAAGCAAATTCCGAAGTATTATATCCAAATCTTCTCAACGAAGAAAGAAAATCAAAGTTTCGTTGAGTAGATTTTGAATTAAGTCCAAATCAATTTTCTAGAAAAATCGCGCTAGTGTAGTTAAGTGACCATAATAGGAAATTTGTTTAAATGAATGTTTTTAATTATGGAAAAATATGGAATAAATTTGATAAATCTATTTAAATGATTTAAAATAGATTTGGATTAGGAAATATGAATTATCGAGTGTTTAAAAGTTGTTTAAATCAAATAAGCTTATATAGCACTTTCTATAGCACTTTTCTGCTACGAATTCTGTAACTTTTGGAATATGAGTTTAAATGTAACGATTTTTCCTAGAATCAATTCTGAATTTTTTTAAAAGAAAAATTAAGTGTTTGAAAGATAATTTGGAATATCAATAAGTAATTCCAAAATAAAGTTAAAAGATCTAAGTATGCGGAAATGACTAGTACATTTGTCCCGCCTACGAGATTTGGATAGCTAAAACAAGGTGTTTAACTAAGGATAGAGATGGAGCAACCAGTGCCCTGAACTTAACTGGCCCATGTTTTCTTTTCTTAGGCGAGGGGTGTAACGGATCAAAAGGAAATCGCAGATGCTCCAAAATAAAAATATTCTGTTAAGTTTTCCAAAATAAAAGAAAATTGGTATTGTCAAAATTTAAGCAATCTCCAGAATGAATGATTTCTATGATACTATTTACCCGAAAATATTTGCTAAGATTTATTTTAGGGTTTATCGTAAACAATTTCTTAAATAACATTGTTTTTGATCCGCCTAAAAGTTAAGGTATTTGGATCGAGAGTTAAGTAGGGAAATTTCAGATATTTTCCAAAGCAAAAGAATTAATTACTTATAATTATTCTATATCAAAAGAAAGAGATTTTGAAATTATTCGAAAAGAATTAAAGTGAAAAGAGACTTAATAAATCATGTATACTCATATTCAATTTTTATCGGTAATTGGATTTCGAAGGAACCATGGTCGGATTTGGGTAATTCCTATCCGAAAACCACTTCGAACCAATGTATACGTTCGAACATGAAGACATGTTGAAGATGATGATTAGTGAAGACCGTGCATCTTCATAGGATGGAGATTACTGGTTGAACATGCTCTGGTTTGCCCCCTTTATAGAGTTATTTATAGTAGTCATGATGGAGATTTTTTGGATTGCAAGGACTAGTCGCTACCAGTGGTAGTTGGAGAGTGCCTTTGATTTGTCCTATTCCTGGACAACTTGTATGGACGTTTGTCTGGAATTGCATTTCTAAAGATTACGTATATTGGTTTTTATAAAAGTACATCAGTGGTAACGGAGAAGGCAATTTCTCTTAGCTTAACACCCTCTTCGAAACATACGAGCTCAAGGGTTGTATTTTTGTGGAAGGCAATTAGTAGTTAACAGAAATGGCAATGTGGAATTTAATGATGTGATATGTGCTATGTGAAAAGGTAATCGTAGCCTCAAGCTTCATCAAATCAGATTTTACCGAAACAGGATTAGATGCATCAAGGCTAAGTGGGTCATTCCCAAGTAGGGTATGGACATCCCCACCTAGATATATTTCTTCCCGCTATGACGTTCAGGATGTAAATTAATGTGGTGTATGGAAAACGAGCGCTCGGTTAAAGGTCGGTAACGACAGGGGGATGACATAATCGGTACTATCTCGTTATAAAGGTAGGCCTATCTTGTGTTGGTAGAGGTTCCTTTGTGATGTTCCTCAGGGCATCCATCTAGAGGTGCACCCATTTCGGAAGGTAGATCCTTCACTTGGTCATTTGTACGGAAATCCATTCTCCAATAAGAGCCTACGATTTTGTTTGCATTTGCGTAATGAATAGCCTCAAAATGTTATATGGATAATCATTTCCGACAAGATAATAAGTTTATCTGCAAATATTTTCAAAGAGATGTCATTAGAAATAATATCAAATGTTTTGATATATAAAAGTGTTTTAGTTAGCGTAAGGTAAAAACCCATCCATGTTTATTTGCGGGTGAGATGATCTTTTTTTAAAGGATTTTATTTAAAGGATGATATATGACACTGTCATTTACTATTGAGTTTTTCTCATGTTGGTTTATCAAGCCTGATCCGGGTATGTTCAATACTTGGGTCAGATCCGAGTAGTTTCAGGTTTTTTCGAAGATGGTTGAAGTTTCCTAAGGAGAGCTGGAGATATTCATCTACGTATGGACATATTATATTATCCGCTGCAGTTAGTTTGTTTTAGTTGATGTTTGTCAGCAATTGTAAGGATAGATGTTTATAACTGTCCGACTTGAATTTAGGTTAGACTCTGATATATGTATTTAAAAGTTTTCCACTGTAAAGATTTTTTTTCAATATTATATGTTATTTCATTCATGTAAGATTCTGTTCTGTCTATTTTTCTTTATTACCCTTCATGTGTCGTATAGTCGTGCAATTGGAGTTTGACATGTGTGGTTTATTGTCGATTCAAAGGGTACGGAAAAACAGGAATTGACAGTTTGTATTTTTATTTAGTAGGAAATAAATGATTGTTTGGAATATAAATTAGTAAAACTAAAATATGAATATCTTGTGATTAGAATTGCACTATTTGACTATAAGATATTCCATATAGAATCAATTAGTTGAAAGCTAGAATTTATAACTTTAATCATATACCCCTAAACATTTGGTTATTAAGAAATAATGATTTAATGATCATCAAAATTGATGTATTTAAAAGCTAAGTACAAATACCTTGTAAAGTAAAATTCAAATTTTACTATAAGATATTTAATGATAATATTGAAGTTAGAACTTGTAATTAGAGAAAGTAAAATGAAAATACACACTTAGAAAAATTATTATCAGTAAGATAGAAAAATATAAGCCTAAACTGAGACTTTGGGTAAATATAATATAAAAGGGTAAGTTCTATAGCTTACAAAGGAGACAAGATATTTGAAATTTAGACGCTTTGATTAGGTTAAAATCAAAGTGAATTTAGGAATAAGAGATATAAGAAATATTATCCTAATATGAAACTTTGAATTAGTGAAATATTTAGTGTAACATTTGTAATTCAAAATGAAATAAGATTGGAAGTGGATAGGTTAGAAATTTTTTTAAAAAAGGGGAGAGTTTTGGATAATATGGTTAGTAGGTTAATTGTTGGATGAAAATGTTTAACAAATACCATGTGAATTAAGTTTCACAATTTGACTATAAGATATTTAATGGATTTAAGGTTAAAAAAATTGATTTAGAAATAGATAGTTAAATAAGTTAAGTAGATAATCATAGAATTAGTAAGAAAAAGTTGTACACTTAGTAAAGTTGTCTTATTAATATATGGATAAGATAAATAATATTAGCTAAATTAAGACCTTAGGTAAATAAAACTAAGGATTAAGTTTTATAACTTATTAATTTGAGATAATAGTAGAATTCTGCATTTATTAAACACCCTAATTGAAGTAATAACGTTTTGAAGTTTGGGATATATATTCTTAGGAAGTAAAGGTATATTATACAACTTTAAGTCATATTTGCATGCTTAAGTAATAATGGATTTAGTAGAAAGTAAATAGTTGTGAAATAAACTTGGATTGATAAGAAATACATTAGGTAAAAATGAATGTAAATAAATACGTAAGTTATACGTAGATCATTTCGACAGACAAATTTTGATCTAAGATTTAAGTATAGAACTTTGAGGTGTTTACACCAATCCGAGAAAGGATTTATCACTCGATTCTAAACGACGAACATTGATGAGGGTTTGCAATTATGTACACAAGTTTTCTATCATAGTTGAGAGCTGTGCAAGTAAAGCAAGGGTTTGCGATCAAGAAGCCTAATTAGAGTCCGCACTAGAAAATTGGGGGATCGATACTAGTTAGGAAGTAAAGTTACAGATTTGAATAATAGATCGAATCAAATATCACATATAATATGATGTTTTTGGTCTGTCTACATAGTAGTTGGACAGTTATCTTAAATAATTACCATTAAGATATAGGGGTTAGACTTATGTTTTGGTATGTATATACAGACCTTAGGTGTAGTACATGCTCAGGTCAGGGGATGGGTTATGTGGATGTATTCATTTATGTAGATATAGTATCAGTTAGTTGTTTCTGGAAGTATATTATATTTCGTTGTTCTATATATTATCTTAAGTGTGCAGTGCGCACTAGGATGGGTAGGATAGAAGTCTGACTTGATGTATGTATATATAACCTTTAGTATGTTATAAATACTTAGGTTGGTGTGGGGAATCTCTATATGTATGTTTAGTATCATTTGTTTTAGTATTGTTATGGTATCAACCTTCTTTCTATATATACATTTTCTTTCTATCATCAGTACAAATAAGCCAGAATGTTTGAGGGTACAAGAATGAGATAGATACATTTACTAACTTTCATTTTGAGGACCGAATGCTTTTAAGCTGGGGAGAATGTAACGACCCACAATTTCTCTACTTCGAAAATGAGGGATTTTGTTTATTTTAAATTTAAAAGGGCTTAAAACTCAAATAAATATGTTATTTATAATAGCTAGCAATGGAGAAATTATTTATTCTTGTAGTTAATAATTAGAAAGTATAAAATCTGGATTTTAGAATAAATCAGCAAAAGTTAAGTTTTGTTAAAAATAAATAAATGCTTAAGTAAATATGTTTAAATATTTGTTTGAAAAGTTAAATTATATTAAAACCACTTAATAAAGATAATTGAAGTATATTTGGGGATTTAAAAATAGGCTTATAATCGTTTTACAAAAATAATCAGCTTTTGTCACATTTTGTCAATGCGACTCTAAAATACAATATGTTGATATTAACCCTAATGATATAGGATTTTAACCTAGATAGCATTGTTTTAATTCATTTAACTAGTGCGAACCCGTGCTTCGCATATGGACCGCACTCAACCTCTTATCATCATAACATGTTTAAATGATTTATATGGTTCATTGATTAAGAAATAGTGATCTTTTTTTTTATCAATTTTCAAATAAGTTTGCATTTTTTCTAAAACTTGTGTATAAATCTTTGAAAATAGTAATGTAGATAGTACTGGTGCTTGATAAACAATTGCAAAATATCGAGCAAACATGATTTCAAAGATAAAATTTCCACACAATACACATATAAATTATACACCTATAAATATATTGTGTGCATCGTCTATTGCTCCATGCATCAGCTGTATTGTATATAACTTCATTTGGTGGGATACCTTTATCAATCATTTCCTTTAGTACTTGATGTCGCTGATTACATTTTCTGCTTCGGTAATAACTATCTATACGAGCAGTGCAGGTAACAACATTTGGTTTACACTTGACCATTGATCCAAAAATGTCAAAAGCAACGTTGACATGATTCATGAGAACGCAAGTGTTGATGATGATCCCATAACTGACTATGTCTAGGAACACATTATGCAGCATCATATTATTGTTGAATGAAAAGATTAGAGGATAAAGGGATTTATTTCTGTTTTGAACGATTCTTGTGAAAAATATGCTAAATCTAAAGCGTACATATTTCTAAAGTGTTGGAACTAACAACCATTATTAGACAAATATTTATTTTAATGTGACAAATATCATTGTTTTTCTTTTACAGCCAAAGAAAATTCAATATAATAAGAAGCATATAATTGTATTTAATGCTTTTGAGCTTTCTGGTTCCATTTTTAATTCCATCTAACATTGTTGCTGTATTTTGGTAGTGTTGGATTTCACCAGACTTGACTGCAATTTGTGAAAGTAGAATCAGTGGCTGGAAATTTTCAAAACAATCAACGACATAAATTAGTTAAAAGAAACAAAGTCAAACAGATTTAATAACTTTAATAATAAGAATAATTCGAAAAACTATGATTTTAAAAAATCTACTTTTAACTATCAACAATGGATATCATTGGAAAGCATATTAAATTTGAGATTTAATAGTGAAATCGATTCTTAAATCCAATTAATGTAGAAAAAGTAATCACATTTCAAAGTTTGAAATAGAAAGAAATTAAAAACGTGACTATTCATTTACCAAAATATGAAGGAGACCTGTGTGCTCTTGAAATCTAACTCAATAATAATAAGCTTTCTGGTTCCATTTTTAATTCCATCTAACATTGTTGATGTATTTTGGTAATGTTGGATTTCACCAAACTTGACTGCAATTTGTGAAAGTAGAATCACTGGCTGAAAATTTTCAAAACAATCTACGACATAGATTAGTGAAAATAAATAAAGTCAAACAAGTTTAATAACTTTAATAATATGAATAATCTGAAAAACTATGATCTAAAAAAAAATTATTTTTCGCTATCAACAATGGATATCATTGGAAAGAATATTAAATTTGAGGTTTAATAGTGAAATCAATTCTTAAATCCAACTAATATAGAAAAAGTTATCACATTTCAAAGTTTGGAATAGAAAGAAATTAAAAATGTGTCTGTTCATTTCCCAAAATATGTAGAAGGCCTATGTGCTTTTGAAATCTAACTCAATAATAATATTATAGTATAGATATAATAAGAAATCAGTTTTTAAGTTTGGTTTACTTAAATTTATAGTTTAGCAAAAACATCAAATTTTGACTATAAAATTTGTCAGTAATAACGTTGCTTTCAACCGTAACAAGTCGTCGCAATGTTGTATAAGCATACGCACTTTATAATGTGTATATTACATCTTTATAAACTGTACAAACTATGTAATACTTACATTTATAACATATAAAAACAGGTAGCTTTTTATAAAGTAAATAAAAGAAAAGGATAAAAGAAAGTGTAAATGCATGATTTGACAAAAGAGAGTTGAATTTTGCTTAAGGAATAACATCGTTACATTTTGCATCTTATCTCATTAATGAGATGTTACTAATATAAAAGGAAAAAGAGCAAAAGGGTTTTTATGCAATTTAGAAAGTAAAGAGAGAAAAGGCAAAATCATTCCATTAAGGACAAATTCACATCCTAGCATCATTTCACATTTAATACACTTCTTATCATGCCATGGAAAGAGTTTGAAAAATGATTTAAATTTCAAAACGTAGAGAAGAGTATTTTAGTAATTTTCCATCCAAAGCTTTAGCTATAAATAGCACCACACTTTCAACAAATCTTCACCACTTCATTTTTCACCTTCTCCATCTTTTTCACCTCCATTTTCATAGCATCCAATCTCCTCTGAAACGACCCGCCTTTCATACCACAGAAAGACGCATCATTTTTAAGAAAGAAAGAGGTAGAAATAGAATAGATAGAAGAAAAGAACTCAACAAAATCAGAATCTCACAGCGAAACGTAACAAAATATAATATATAACATAACTATTACATAGTCAATTACATATCAGAGTTACTCAGATACAACAACACAAGATAGATAGTTATACAAGTCTGTCTACTATACAACTCAATTACAACACATACATCATAGAGATACAACACAGCGGAAAACACCATATAACTACAAACACTGAAGCCTCCTGCTCCATAACTCCTCCAGTATTCGTCAAAGCTAACCTGAATCCCTTGGCTACTCGTAAAAATTTGAGTACCCAAGAGTTTAAAAAACAGAATAAACTCCGGGTCAGACATGGGTCTGGTGTGAGTAAACAGGTTAAAGTTGCTTAACTTTTAAAAACCATTGGAAACAAAAGGTATCACGTAAGGCTCCCCACAAATAAACATGGGTAAGTTTATACCTTATGCTAAACCAAAACATTTGATAGGAAATCCATTGATATTATAATAGTGTCTAGGATTTTCAAGTAAATAGAAAATAGCCGAAATTGTTACATCTATTAAATTCCAGCTACTAGCCACAAAAGTGGGTAATACAATCAAAACCGTAGGGGCACGTAGAAAGAATGGGTTTCCATCAATGGCAGGGCTACTGGGGTACCGCCCGTCACAGTACGTGGCCTAGATCACCGTACCAAGGAGCCACCCTAACTCCCCTGCAACACAAAGCCGGGAACATTCCTTACTGAACAGTCCCGAACAAGACCACCCCGGCGATTCTAGCTAGTAATCGCCCCACACAGCCGAAATAAAAAGGGACATCTAGACAGGGTAAATCTCGTCCTACTTGGGTATGACCCACTTAGCCTTGCTGCACCTTCCCTTTTTTAGCCATTCCCGGTTGATGAGGCTTGAGGCTGCAATTACCTTTATAGAACACATCTATCTTGGAATTCTCATCGTCCACCTGGCGATGTTCTGAAAGCATTCAATCCATACAAGTTCATTCCGGGTTCGAATGAAACCGAAGGCATTATCTCGTTACACTCATTTTGGAATCACCCTCAGAGTTAACGACAATAACCCTTGCACTCTAAAAACTCCATCTCGAACCTGAAAGTACTATCTCCGTTATACTCGTATTTGAATCACCCTCAGAGTTTCTAACGACAGATAGTTCTTACACTTCGAGTCTTCAACTCGATCTTCACTTGAATTCACGACCTAACGTTTAACTTGGATCGATGTGGTTTTCGGATAATCAAATTTGATACCCGATCCCGGTCTCATCGAACCAAACGTATCTTAAAGGCCAAGTTGTTTAAAGGTTTAAACAATTCAATTCAATTCAATACAGTACAGTGCTTTGAAATCACACAGCATTAACATAGATAAATATCACACATTTATCATTGATATAACCAATATCATATCACAGAATGTCACAACACATATCATCAATAGATATTAGTCCAATAGATATCAGCCAATTCAGACATTCAACAACCAATCATCTATAAGCAAGCATTATCAATTCGTATCATAATTAATTTAATTTCTTAAATTAATCCCTTAAGAATCAACCCTTAAATCTTTCATGTACAATCATTCATTAATTACTAACGTTAATTAATTAATCACTCCTTGATTAACTTAATTAACCAATTAATCAATCCCTAATCCCAGATTAATTATCCTTTAATCATCAATCAATAAACCTTAATTATTAAGTCATTTCCTTTAATACAAAGTAATTAATCCTTAATTACTTCAAAATCAATTAATTAAATTTTAATTAACTGATTAATTATCCATCAACTACCAATTAATAATCTTAATTATTAATCAATATCTCTTAATACACATTAATTAATCCATAATTACTTTTATAATTAATTAATTAATTAATTAATTATTAATTATCTCTTAATTATTAATTAATAAACCTAATTATCAATTATTAATTAAGAACTTAATTACTGATTACTTACTCCTTAATCACTAGTTAACTAATCATTTAATTAACCCTTAATTAACTGTTAACCCATCCTTAATTAACGGATAATCAATCCTTAATTACCATTTGATTAATCCTTAATCACAATTGATTAATCAATTAATCACTATTTAACAACTTCTTAATTAATCCTTACTTACGGATTAATTATTATCTAATTATTTAATTAATAAAACCTTAATTATTAATTAATAAAATTTAATTACAAGTTAAACACTTCTTAAATACTAATTAAGTAACCTTTATTACTTAATTAACAACTTATTAATTACCTAGTTAATAATCTTAACCACATAATTAATTAAGTTTAATTTCACTTAATTACTTAATTAATGAATCCTTAATCATTAATTAAAATCTAGTTAATGATCTTTTAATTATAATCTAATTAATCTTAAATTAGTTAACCTTAACCCTTAACCATTTGTTAATCAAGTAAATTATTTCCCTTAATTAATTTCTTAATTAATCCTTTATAATTACACTAACTAATTAAACTTAATTTCTTTAAATTAACTCACTCTAAATTAAGATGTTAGGACCTTAATTAAGATAAAACATTTATCTTATAAATGCTCAAATTTGCCTTAACATATTTACATCTTTACTTTACAACTATCCCTACTTAATTAAATTATTAATTAAGTTGAAGTCAAAACAATCATTTAGCTTGATAAATTGAAGTTATCAAACACAACTTTAAATAACTTAAATATTTATCAATTTATAGTTTAAACTAATTTCAATTTTAATTTAAAACTTGTCTTTATATAAACCATTAAAATTTACTTTCAAAACTCCTATCTAAATCATTCAAAATTTCTAAACAATGTTTAAATTTAACAAAACTTCAAAACTTCTTAAAATTTGTTAAATAAAACATTTATTAAATACATCAAGTAATTTATATAAAGTTTTAACTAATTCAAATTTTCTAAATTTCAAAAACAAGTCCTAAAACTTTTTTAAAAATCTTTTGAAAACTGTTTTAGTTTCCAGCTTCGGGTCAAACCCGTTATTTACTCGGGTCAATTCCGAGTTCCTTTCTTCCGCCCCTTTTTTCCAAAACTTTGATTAAATTTTAAGTATTCAAAAACAACAGGTTTCCCAAACCAACACACCTGAGAACATCACGAGTTTCCCCATGCCAAGCTCGAACTCTACTTCGAGATTTCCGCACGAGTCTAAACTCGCTGACACCAACCACCAACATGTGCACATGCACGCCACCGTTGGCCACGACCGACCAAGGTCTCTGCCTCCGGCAATTCTCTCGACACCTCGGCATCCAAAATCGACCACCAAATCAAACATACCCACGGCAAATCGAATTTGGGTATTACTGCAGAACCAAACCCAAAACGACCTCACACAAACCCCCTTCGACCACCTAACTCCAATCATCAGAAGTCGCACGGTGCCGAGCATCTCTTGCCAAGCCCATATGCTACCTCCAGCCAAAATTTCAAGGCACTCAATGCAACGGTGCTTACGAAAAAAACAAACTCCAAACCATACAAAACTAGGGTTCAAATCCAATTTTCGGTCATCGCCACCGCCCCTTACAGCCACGACTACTATTTTTTCCTAAAACTCTATGACCTCCTCCACCTCCAGTAGCAACCCCGACCCACCAAATTGATTCATCTTCCAGAAATCACCCAAAATCAACCTTCCAGTAAAATCCAAATTCCATCTTCAATCTATTTTTAAAAAATCTAGATTTTTGTGTTAAAAATCATAACTTTGAATGATGATTCAATATATAAACATGGATCAACAAAATTCAAAATTTTATTTATTTCATGATATAAGTTTTCACTGCAAACTTAAGCCTGCAGGTAAATTTTAAAACTTAATTTGTTTAAACAAAATTTCATAAGCTAGATGAGTTTAAAACTAACTAGTTTGTTTAAATCCATAGCTTCAAAATTTTATATGAAAAGTTTGAATTTTTTTATTTAAAAGAACTCTGTAAACTTTAATGAACAGAGGAAAATCAATTTACTGACATGCAGAACATAAATACAACATACTTATAGAATTATAAACACTATCAACACATGCAGATACCATAATCTCAGCAAAACACTTAAGCAACCATTTATCCTACTTAAGTTTTTTAAAACAAGATGTTTACTCACCTTTTTTGACTTTGCACAGAAATTTGGAACTGGAGTGGAAACCCCCATTTGTTTTTGAAAACTGTTATTGCAATTTCCAAAAACTATGAATACTAGTGACACAAGCCTTTGCTATAAAACTTGATACTAGATTTCTTTAAAACTGGAACCATGGTGGTGCTAAAAGATTTTGAAAATAGATTGCTTTCCAGATTGCATTGAAGCTTTAAAACTGGTTGGTAGGTTGCATTTTTGAAGTTTGATCTCTGGCATGCAGTTGAAACTTGCTACATGCATGATAAAAATACATATTGCAGATTTTTGTTGAAGATGAACTTGAGGATTTGGTTGAAGTTTTGCTATAGATTTTGATTTCTGGTTTCAGAGATTTTTCTTGAACATGAGGATTTGAATAGTTTCAGATTTTGATAAAAATAACATAGGGTTTGGAAATGAATGGTTTGAGGAGATCAGTGGAAAAAACAAACTATAGGTTTTTGTTCCTGTTTTGCATAAGAAAATACTTCAATTTTGAGCATGTGTTTATCAGGTTTCAGATTGGACTTTTAGAATTTTTAATGCAAGAGTGGCCATGGATTCTTGTTTGAATTCGAAGAAAATGAAGGAAGAAGATAATAGGATTTTATAAAAATGAATTTTAAGGTTAAATAAAATTTAAAGAAAGGAAAATGAAGAAAAAGACACTTGTATCTTTGATTACATTTGTCATAACCCAAGCTTAATTTCTTAACACATGTATTTTATGATGTTTTAAAAATGAACACATGTCACTCATTATTTTTAAATTATTTAAAAATGATTTTGAAAACCCTTTATTATCAATTTTCTTAATATTTATATACTTTACTAATTTATGATTGCTTTTATAAATTTTTAAATCCATTTTCTTTTCTTATAAAAATAAAACTTTCAAAAGAAAAATAAGATGTAAACTAGTTTGATTCCAAGTAATATAAAATTATTAAATCGATTTTTACAAGTTAATTTAAATATTTTTGTATTTATCTACTATTAAATAAATATTTTCCAAATTTATATAAATAAAATTCTTTTGTTTTAAATTGACACAAAAACAAATCTTATTTTTAAAATAAAACTTTATTCATAAATCTTTTATATACAAATGTATTTGAAAATACACATTCTTTTTAACTTACAAGTTCTAATTCAAATTTCAAATATAAAAATTCAAATTCAATTTAAACTTAAATTTCAAATCAAATATGTTTTTATTAAATTAAACAAACACACTTTTAAATTAAGAAATATTAAATTCTAATGTTAAAGTAAATTTTTAAATAAACATAAATTTAAACAATACTTATTAAAATTAAATGTCAAACTTATCAAAAATCAAATTTATAAAATAACACAAATTAAAAAATTATTCCATTTAAAATCAATTGATTTCTAAATTTAAAAACATCATAAAAATTTTATTTTGGTTGTTTATATTTGAAGATAACAATTTTATTAATTTTAAATGATTTAATTAAGAGATTATCTCCTTTTAAATTCTCCAAAATTCCGAGATATTACATTCCTCCCCCCTAAAAGAATTTCGTCCTCGAAATTTAAAATAAAGATAATCCAAAATCTTTTATTTCATTTAACCATTCAAGCATTTCTATCTACCAAACGTTATCATCCAACACCAATCTATTCAAACAAACAGTTTATTTAAACAACCAATTCATTCAATCAAACAATCCTAGCTATCCGGACATAGATCCAGATAAGTCTCCTTAAAATTATTCAGAGTTTCCCAAGACAAACTCTGAAATCCTAACTCCACAACAAAAGATAGATCGTTCACTTATTTCCTCAAATAAGATACGTGAAAAACAATGTGAATTCCAGTCATCGAAACTGGCAATTCAACCTGAAAACTACAATACTAATCTTCTCCTGACTAGCTCCACCATCGCAGATACCTCATAGACCAAAAATGAACCAAGAATCGGACGATCTTCCGACTCTACTACACAGAAAGGAAATCTACAAGGTATGCTAAACAAAGCTTCACAGAATGCCATCCAGATATTCGCCTGATAAATATACGAGAATTCCAATAAATGCAGATGATCCTCCTAGCATCCACAAAATCCAAAACAGAAGCTCTCTCAAAACTCTAAGATTTGATTCAGCCTTTCCGTTGGTTTGGGAACGATAGGCTATATCCAAATTTAATCTCAAACCCAAAGCTGATCACAAAACCTTCCAAAACTAGCTGGAGAATATAAGATCACAATTGCTAACAATGCTGACTGAAACACTAAGCAGTTAGACAAACTCTCAAGAAAACTCATCCAAAGATGCTACAGAACGGACTGCCTCAACTAGAATAAAATGGACGTTCTTGGTTAACCAATTCACAATCACCCATATTCCTTTAGTCCCTCCTTGGTCCTTGGCAAACCTTCAAAGAAATCCAAAGAAATCACTTCCCACTGGAACTTCCACTCCAGAACCTCCAAAGATTTCAACAAACTGGCGGTCTTCTGCTGATCACCAACACCTGCTGACAGATCGCACATCTAAAGATGAAGCAGCTACATCCTACTTCGTGCTTGGCCACTAGAAGATTCCCTTTATATCCATATATCTCTGAACACCCTGGGCTAGACACTCAACTTGCAGCGATGACTCTCTGCCAAAACTTCTTGCTTCAAAATCCAAGAATTCGGAACACAAATCCTTCCGATGATCCTCAATGTTCCCTTGACCAATCCATCTCAAAACTGGAACACTGACCATCATTGACTCACTTCATCTATCTTAGACACATACAAATGTCCGAGCAGATCTCAAACTTACAGAGATAGCTAGAACAGGCACACTAGTCAGCCTTGCCTTCAAATCCGAGAAAATCTCTTCACACTCGGGTCCACTTCTATTCCTTTAGAACTCTGCCAAACCAGAGAACTACGGTGGCTTCTACTCCCAAATAGTAACTATCCAGGCTGGATCTATAGAAATACCATCACCAAAACAAAAGGCTTCCTTAAAGCCTCTAGCACTAACTCCAAATGTCGCTAGCTTCCCTCTTCGGACTTGAAGTAGACAAGAAAAGCATTGATGAACACGAGAATAACTTATACCACATATCACAAATCTTGATTCATCAAATCCACACAGAATCTCAATAGACTTATCCGTCTAGGCCATAAAGACATCAGCTGAACTCCCACTGGAAAAACCAGGCTGAACAACAGGTACTGCTTCTGAAACTAAAGACGATCCAAATCTCTCTCTCCTGATGAGAAAAAAATCTTCGCTCCTTCGGAACATCCGGAAAATCACTGACCACCCAAAGGACTCTATACCACGTGGAGATACCTTACTCCACGCAGAATATGACTCAAAAGAATCCTAGCATCACCGCAAGTCACTTTTGCGATTCTTCTCAACTCAACTACCGAAGATACAATCTTTGCTTCTTACATCAACAGCTCAATTCCATCCAACCAATCCAAACAAGATCAAAACCCTTTAGATCAAATAAAAGGTTTCTAGAAAAACTATGGGGAAAGATAAGAAAATCTTAAGCTTCTACAGATTTGATCTATCTCGGTTATCCATCTATAGGGATAGATACAAAGGTAGGAGGGCCAAACAATCAAAGATAGAGAGATAAAATTCCTTTAGAACTCATGTTGGAAATCCGAACAGATACCCAACAAATTTATGTAAGTACATAGTTATATAAAAATTACAAATACGCGCTCTCAAAATAGACACCACTCCAGAGCCTAGGTATTATCTTAACCTATGTTCTGATTCCAAGTGAAACGACCCGCCTTTCATACCACAGAAAGACGCATCATTTTTAAGAAAGAAAGAGGTAGAAATAGAATAGATAGAAGAAAAGAACTCAACAAAATCAGAATCTCACAGCGAAACGTAACAAAATATAATATATAACATAACTATTACATAGTCAATTACATATCAAAGTTACTCAGATACAACAACACAAGATAGATAATTATACAAGTCTGTCTACTATACAACTTAATTACAACACATACATCATAGAGAAACAACACAGCGGAAAACACCATATAACTACAAACGCTGAAGCCTCCTGCTCCATAACTCCTCCAGTTTTTGTCAAAGCTAACCTGAATCCCTTGGCTACTCGTAAAAATTTGAGTACCCAAGAGTTTAAAAAACAGAATAAACTCCGGGTCAGACATGGGTCTGGTGTGAGTAAACGGGTTAAAGTTGCTTAACTTTTAAAAACCTTTGGAAACAAAAGGTATCACGTAAGACTCCCCACAAATAAACATGGGTAAGTTTTTACCTTATGCTAAACCAAAACATTTGATAGGAAATCCAGTGATATTATAATAGTGTCTAGGATTTTCAAGTAAATAGAAAATAGTCGAAATTGTTACATCTATTAAATTCCAGCTACTAGCCACAAAACTGGGTAATACAATCAAAACCGTAGACGCACGTAGGAAAAATGGGTTTCAATCAATGGCAGGGCTAATGGGGTACCGCCCGTCACAGTACGTGGCCTAGATCACCATACCAAGGACCCACCCTAACTCCCCTGCAACATAAAGCCGGGACGATTCCTTACTGAACAGTCCCGAACAAGACCACCCCGGCGATTCTAGCTAGCAATCGCCCCACACAGCCGAAATAAAAAGGGACATCTAGACAGGGGTAAATCTCTTCCTACTTGGGCATGACCCACTTATCCTTTGCTGCACCTCCCATGTTTTAGCCATTGCCGGTTGATGAGGCTTGAGGCTGTGATTACCTTTATAGAACACATCTATCTTGCAATGCTCATCGTGCACCTGACGATGTTCTGAAAGCATTCAATCCATACAAATTCGTTCCGGGTTCGAACGAAACCGAAGGCATTTTCTCGTTACACTCATTTTGGAATCACCCTCAGAGTTAACGACAATAACCCTTGCACTCTAAAAACTCCATCTCGAATCTGAAAGTACTATCTCCATTATACTCGTATTGGAATCTCCCTCAGGGTTTCTAATGACAGATAGTTCTTACACTTCGAGTCTTCAACTCGATCTTCACTTGAATTCACGACCTAACGTTTAACTTGGATCGATGTGGTTTTCGGATAATCAGATTTGATACCCGATCCCGGTCTCATCAAACCAAACATGTCTTAAAGGCCAAGTTGTTTAAAGGATTAAACAATTCAATTCAATACAATACAATGCTTTGAAATCACATAGCATTAACATAGATAAATATCACACATTTATCATTGATATAACCAATATCATATCACAGAATGTCACAACACATATCATCAATAGATATCAATCCAATAGATATCATCCAATTCAGACATTCAACAACCAATCATCCATAAGCAAGCATTACCAATTCATATCATAATTAATTTAATTTCTTAAATTAATCTCTTAAGAATCAACCCCTAAATCTTTCTTATACAATCATTCATTAATTACTAACCTTAATTAATTAATCACTCCTTGATTAACTTAATTAATCAATTAATCAATCCCTAATCCCAGATTAATTATCCTTTAATCATCAATTAATAAACCTTAATTATTAATTCATTTCCTTTAATACAAAGTAATTAGTCCTTAATTACTTCAAAATCAATTAATTAACTTTTAATTAACTATTTAGTTATCCATCAACTATCGATTAATAACCTTAATTATTAATCAATATCTATTAATACACATAATTAATCCATAATTACTTTTATAATTAATTAATTAATTAATTATTAATTAACCAATTAATTATCTCTTAATTATTAATTAACAAACCTAATTATTAATTATTAATTAAGAACTTAATTACAGATTACTTACTCCTTAATCACTAGTTAACTAATCATTTAATTAACCCTTAATTAATTGTTAACCCATCCTTAATTAACATATAATCAATCCTTAATTACCATTTGGTTAATCCTTAATCACGATTGATTAATCAATTAATCACTATTTAACAACTTATTAGTTAATCCTTAGTTACAGATTAATTATTATCTAATTATTTAATTAATAAAACCTTAATTATTAATTAATAAAATTTAATTACAAGTTAAACACTTCTTAAATACTAATTAAGTAACCTTTATTACTTAATTAACAACTTATTAATTACTTGGTTAATAAATCTTAACCACATAATTAATTAAGTTTAATTTCACTTAATTACTTAATTAATGAATCCTTAATCATTAATTAAAAATCTAGTTAATGATCTTTTAATTATAATCTAATTAATCTTAAATTAATTAACCTTAACCCTTAACCATTTGTTAATCAAGTAAATTATTTCCCTTAATTAATTTCTTAATTAATCCTTTATGATAACACTAATTAATTAAACTTAATTTCTTTAAATTAACTCAATCTAAATTAAGATATTAAGACCTTAATTAAGATAAAACATTTATCTTATAAATGCTTAAATTTGCCTTAACATATTTACATCTTTACTTTACAACTATCCCTACTTAATTAAATTATTAATTAATTTTAAGTCAAAACAATCATTTAGCTTGATAAATTAAAGTTATCAATTTATAGTTTAAACTAATTTCAATTTGAATTTAAAACTTGTCTTTATACAAACCATTAAAATTTACTTTCAAAACTTGTTTTCTAAATCATTCAAAATTTCTAAACAATGTTTAAATTTAACAAAACTTCAAAACTTCTTAAAATATGTTAAATAAAACATTTATTAAATACATCAAGTAATTTATATAAAGTTTTTAACTAATTTAAAATTTCTAAATTTCAAAAACAAGTTTTAAACCTTTTTTTTAAATCTTTTAGAAACTGTTTTAGTTTCCAGCTTCGGGTCAAACCCGTTATTTACTCGGGTCAATTCCGAGTTCCTTTCTTCCACCCATTTTTTCCAAAACTTTGATTAAATTTTAAGTATTCAAAAATAACATTTTTCCCAAACCAACACACCCGAGAACATCACGAGTTTCCCCATGCCAAGCTCGAACTCTACTTCGAGATTTCCCCACGAGTCTAAACTCGCTGACACCAACCACCAACACGTGCACATGCACGCCACTGTTGGTCACCTCCGACCAACGTCTCTGCCTCCGGCAATTCTCTCGACACCTCGGCATCCAAAATCGACCACCAAATCAAACATACTCACCGCAAATCAAATTTGGGTATTACTGCAGAACCAAACCCAAAACGACCTCACACAAACCCCCTTCGACCACTTAACTCTGGTCACCAAAAGTCGCGCGGTGCCGACCATCTCTTGCCAAGCCCATATGCTACCTTCAGCCAAAATTTCAAGGCACTCGATGCAATGGTGCTTACGAAAAAAAACAAACTCCAACCCATACAATACTTAGGTTCAAATCCAATTCCGGTCATCACCGTCGCCACCGCCCCTTACAGCCATGACTACTATTTTTCCCTAAAACTCCGTGACCTCCACCACCTCCAGTAGCAACCCCGACCCACCAAATTGATCCATCTTCTAGAAATCACCCAAAATCAACCTTCCAGTAAAACCTAAATTCCATCTTCAATCTATTTATAAAAAATCTGGATTTTTGTGTTAAAAATCATAACTTTTAATGATGATTCAATACATAACATGAACCAATAAAATTCAAAATTTTATTTATTTCATGATATAAGTTTTCACTGCAAACTTAAGCCTACAGGTAAATTTTAAAACTTAATTTGTTTAAACAAAATTTCATAAGCTAGATGAGTTTAAAACAAACTAGTTTGTTTAAATCCATAACTTCAAAATTTTTATATAAAAAGTTTGAATTTTTTATTATTTAAAAGAACTCTGTAAACTTGAATGAACAGAGGAAAATCAATTTACTGACATGTAGAACGTAAATACAACATACTTACAGAATTATAAACACTATCAACGCATGCAGATACCATAATCTCAGCAAAACACTTAAGCAACCATTTATCCTACTTAAGTTTTTAAAAACAAGATGTTTACTCACCTCTTTGACTTTGCACAGAAATTTGGAACTAGAATGGAAACCCCCATTAGTTTTTGAAAACTGTTGTTGCAATTTCCGAAAACTCTGAATATTACTGACACAAGCCTTTGCTATAAAACTTGATACTAGATTTCTTTAAAACTGGAACCATGGTGGTGCTCAAAGCTTTTGAAAATAGATTGCTTTCCAGATTGCATTGAAGCTTTAAAACTGGTTGGCAGGTTGGATTTTTGAAGTTTGATCTCAGGCATGCCGTTGAAACTTGCTACATGCATGATAAGAATACATATCGTAGATTTTTGTTGAAGATGAACTTAAGGATTTGGGTGAAGTTTTGCTAAAGATTTTGATTTCTGGTTTCAGAGATTTTTCTTGAACATGGGGATTTGAATAGTTTCAGATTTTGATAAAAACAACATAGGCTTTGGGAATGATTGGTTTCTGGAGATCAGTAAAAAAAGAAACTACAGGTTTTTGTTTCTGTTTTGCATAAGAAAATACTTCAATTTTGAGCATGTGTTTATCAGGTTTCAGATTGGACTTTTAGAATTTTTAATACAAGAGTGGTCGTGGATTCTTGTTTGAATTCAAAGAAAATGAAGGAAGAAGATAATAGGATTTTATAAAAATGAATTTTAGGTTTAAGTAAAATTTAAATATTGGAAAATGAAGAAAAACACACTTGTATCTTTGATTACTTTTGTCATAACCCAAGCTTAATTTCTTAACACATGTATTCTATGATGTTTTAAAAATGAACACATGTCACTCATTATTTTTAAATTATTTAAAAATGATTTTTAAAACCCTTTATTATCAATTTTATTAATATGTAAATACTTTACTAATTTATGAATGCTTTTATAAATTTATAAATCCATTTTCTTTTCTTATAAAAATAAAACTTTCAAAAGAAAAATAAGATATAAACTAGTTAGATTCCAAATAATATAAAATTATTAAATCCATTTTTACAAGTTAATTTAAATGTTTTTGTATTTATCTACTATTAAATAAATATTTTCCAAATTTATATAAATAAAATTCTTTTGTTTTAAATTGACACAAAAACAAATCTTATTTTTAAAATAAAACTTTATTCATAAATCTTTTATATACAAATGTATTTGAAAATATACATTCTTTTTAAATTATAAATTCCAATTCAAATTTCAAATATAAAAATTCATATTCAATTTAAACTTAAATTTCAAATCAAATATGTTTTTATTAAATTAAACAAACACACTTTTAAATTAAGAAATATTAAATTCTAATGTTAAAGTAAATTTTCTAAATAAACATACATTTAAACAATACTTATTAAATCAAAATGTCAAACTTATCTAAAATCCAATTTATAAAATAACACAAATTAAACAATTATTCCATTTAAAATCAATCGATTTCTAAATTTAAAAACATCATATAAATTTTATTTTGGTTATTTATATTTGTAGATAACAATTTTATTAATTTTAAATGATTTAATTAAGAGATTATCTCCTTTTAAATTCTCCGAAATTCCGGGATATTACATCCTCCTCCTCTACTTTGGCCGTACCTTTACCCACACCCCTCTACGTGCATACAAACTCACCTACCTACCTCCCAAAACTCACGGCCAAGCTTCCTCCACCCACACCCGAGCTCTATTTCCTCCTATCTCCATGTAGCTACCACCCCAAGGTCACACGCGCCCACACTCAACCCATACCCACCTCCACCCAAGAATCCAACACCCATACATGCCATCTAGGACCCAAACCCACACCCTACTCGCCTACCCCACAGACTCCCCAAGCCATACCATCCATATAAAAAAAGAAAAAGAAAAAAAAGAACAAGTACAAAAAAAAGAAAAAGAAATTAAATCGACAAGTCCAGAATACGAATAAAAAGAGCGCGTTAGTCGTGAACCATGCTAGTGTGGCAAAAGATTGACGGAGTAGAAAATGAAGGTGAGAAATTCTCGTCACTATTTAATTATATTGATTATCAAGTTTAATTTTAATGTTAGATAATCACCATTTGATGATATGGACGTTTGAATGATTGTTCGAATATGTTGGATGAATAGTATAGTTATGCTTATATACTCATTTATGGATAATCACTATACTATGAGAATGGACGTCGTGTTAATGATAAATATTGAATGTAATTGGTTGATTTGCATGTGGTAGTGGTAATTATAAATAGTGATTATGTTTAAATCATTGAAGTAATCGCCCTTGTTAAAAGAAGACCAATTTTTAGTGATATGATATATTTAGAAATTTTATGTCTCTTTTATCTAAGTTTAAATTGAAACTAAAGCTAAGGTTTAAAAGTAAAATTGGATTTGAAATCGAGATTGAATTCGAAATTAAAAGTAAAATTGATTTTGAAATTAAAATTAAGATGAATAGTAAAATTTAAATTGATTTAAAAAATTGAAAGTGAGATTGATGTTGAATTTTAAATTAGAACTGAAATTAGATTTGAATCTAAGTTTAAATTAAGTTTTAAATGAAGTTAGAATTGAAATTGAATTGAAATTGGATTTCAAAATTTAATATTAAAATAATAGGAATACAATAATATTATAACATAGGAATAGTGAAAATATATTTTAAATACTTATAAAAAATTGTAAATATCGATTTCAAATGATTTGTAATGTTTTTATAAGTAATTAAATTCAATTTAGAGAATTTATTACAAATATTGTAAATCAAGTTACAACTAGGCACGTCACGTAGCGATAGTTCCCAATTTTACGTCGAAAAAATCAAATAAGTGTATAGAGTGGAAGATAGCTCGGAATTCTTCTAGATATGAAAATCCTAGTCTATTATATCCATGTCTTCTAAATGAAGAAAGAAAATCAAGATTTCATTAAGTAGATTTTGAACTATGTCCAAAACCAATTTTCTAAAAAATCGCGCTTTTGCAGTTAAGTGACCAAAGTTAGAAATTAATATTTTTAAGGTTTTAAAAATATGAAATAAATCCTCAAAATTATTTAAAATGTTTTAAAAGTGATTTAAGTTGAAAATATGGATTTCTAAATGATATAAAAGTCATTTTGAAGGACATAACTTTAAAACACTATTTGCAACGCTTTTATGACAGTTTTATTTAATATAGAAAATAGACATTTTAACTTGAAATTCTTTTTAGAATCTTTCATAATCATTTTTACAGGTATAATTATGTGTTTTAAAAGATAATTTGGAATTTTATAATCAATTCCACAATAAAAGCTAACAATTGAGTATGCGGAAATGACTAGTACATTTGTCCCGCCTGTGTGAGTGGGAAGATGAAACATGGTTTTTAAATAAGGTTAGGAAAGGAGAAACCAGTAACCTGAACTTACCTAGCCTATATTTTCTTTTCTTAGGCGAGGGGTGAAACAGATCAAATGGAAATCCCGGATGCTCTAAAAAGACATATTAAATTTTTCTAAACTAAAATATGATTAGTATTATCCAAAATTTAAGCAATCTCCAAAATGAATAAACTACAATTTGGATTGCATAGAGATAATCTTCTTATACTTGGTATTAAATTCTGAAGAGGGAACTTGCCCTATTCGTGGAATTTAAAAGGTTATCTCACCGTTATTCCGCCAATAGCACTTATTGGATACGAAAATTGATGTGGAGTAAAATTAGAATTGTTTCTATGATCCTATTTACTCAATAATGTTTTATAAGATTAATTTAAGGTTTATAGTAAACGATGTCGTAAGTAATATTGTTTTTGACCTGCCTAAAAGTTAAGGAATTTGGATCGATGATAAGTAAGGAAACTTGAAATATTATCCAAAGCAAAAGAATGAATTAACATAGAATTACTCTGAGATTAAAAAGGGATTTAATAAAAATATTTAGAATAAAGAGAGGCTTAATAAATCTTGTATACTCATATTCAATTTTCTATCGATGATTGGATTTCGATGGAACCGGATTGGATTTCGGTGATTACAATCCGAAAATAACTTCGACCCAATTTACATGTTCGAAGAATGAAGCTGTTTGAAGATGGAGACATTGAGACGAATAATAACCGAGGACTACTTTTTGATTAATTGTGGATAAACTCCCGATTTACTTATTGTGGCAGTGGTTTCTTTGTTTTAACCTCAGAAAAATAAGGATTCCCGACTAGTAATGGCCTAGAAAGTGACTTCACTTTTGTTCAATCCCAAAACGAACTTGTGTGGGCGAGTGTCTGACCTTGCATTCTAATCATAGTGAGTGATCTCTATAAAATATATATCAGTTAGTGGAGAAGAAGACACCTTCTCTTAGCTTGACACCCTTTCAACAGACATATGAGCTCAGGAAGTTATATATTTGTAGAGACCGGTCAACTGAATATGGAATAGCAATGTAGCATTCAAGGTGGAAGGAATTTATGCTATGTGCAAAGGTAATGGTTGATATAGCAAGGCTAAGTGGGTCATTTCCATTAGGATATGATCATTTCATTCTAGAAATATTTCTTCCCGCCATGACGTTCGTGATGTAAATTAATGTGGTGTATGAAAATAGAGCGCTTTGATAAAGTTCGGTAACGATCAGAGGATGACATATTTATACTATATTGTTACAAAGGTAGGTCGGTCTTCTGTTGGTAGGGAAGCAGAGGTTCTATGGTCCTCGGGACATCCATCTAGAGGCGTACACATCGGAAGGTAGTCCCTTCACCTAGTCATTTGTATGGCAATCCATTTTCCAATAAGAACTTGCAGTTTTGTTTGTATAACATTAAATTATTAAGCCCAGAATTTAATAATGGTAACATTTTCGGCTAAGATTAATAATTTTATTTGTAATTGTTTTCAAATCAATGTGATTAGAAATAATATCAAAGGTTTTGATATATAAAAGTGACTTGGTTTTCATAAGGTAAAAACCCGTCTATGTTTATGTCGGGTGTGGTCTTATGAGATAATCTTTCTTTTCAATATTCAAAGGCTCATATATGACACTGTCATTTTAATGAGTTTTTCTTACGCTGGTTTATCAAGCTTGATCCGAGTATTTTCAATACTCGGGTCAGATCCGAGTAGTTACAGTTTAGTTGAAGACGGTTTGAGTTTCCAGAGGAGGGCTGGAAATATTCATCTATGTATAGACGCATTCTATTATGCGTTGCTTATTCTGCATTTGTTTGATATTTGTCAGCATTTGTAAGGATAAGTGTTTATAACTGTCCAAGCTTAATTTAGGTAGACTCTGATATATGTATTTTAAAAGTTTTCACTGTAAAGATATTGTTCAATATTATATATTATTCCATTCGTGTGATATTCCGTTGTGTCTTATTTTTCTTTAACCCTTCATGTTCCCTTTTTTCGTTTAATTTGAGTTGGACATGTGTGGTTTATTGTCAACATAAAGGGTGAAAAAAAATGGGCCGTGACATTAGCATAAAGTCTAAGTATTTTAGAAAGATAACTGAAGCTGTTTCGAAATTAATTTTGATTAATTAATATTGAATTGGTTAAATATAAAGAATTGTGTTTTGAAGGTTAAATATTTTTAAGTAATGATATCTTTTGGAATTTTTGAAAAGAAATTATCTTACATTAATTGTTTTATAGGGAGACGTATGAATAGAAATGAAACGATTAACTTGACATAAATTTGGTTCATAATTTTCTAGTAAACGATTAACACGCAATGTCCAAAGTCAAACTTTTGAAAATTTATATAATTTGAGTTAAAATAATTTAATGCAAAATGAAGTATAATGTTAATTAAATGTTTATTAAAATTGGCATAGAATTATATGATTTTTAAATCTTACAATTTGTATGAAGAATAAGATTCAAGTTCAACGATTTCGATTTAAAAACTAAACTGACAACATATTGATATTTTTAACTGAAATATGATTAGAGCTAGAAAAGAATTACACGTCCTACACAGTATGAATTTATTAAAGTTTACCAATTAGGATAGTTAATATGCTTATGTGCTTAGTACTAGCTTGAAATGAATGTTATAGATTTGAGACATAGGCGCTTATACTGAAAATTAATGAGGGCTCCATTTCTTAATTTTGGAAAAAAATTAAAATTTTGAAATGATAATAAAAAATCCATTTCGAATTGGAAATTTACTATTATTTATAAATTATGCTAGAATTTAAATAAATAGTAATATGATTTTGAAAGATTATCTAAATTTTGAGCAAATAATAATGTATTTATCTTACCCAGTTCATGAAAAAAAATTATCATTACTATTTCGGATATAAGTGACAATAAAAAGGAATTTAAGATTTACTATAGAATGTGGTTTTTGAATTAGATAATAATAAAGTTATCATGAAAACAATGATTTAAATAAATATTATTATTTTTACAATAATAATAAGGGGTTTTTAGGCTCAAGGAAAAAGTTGGAGAAAAATTTAGTTTCAAGGACAAGAAGTTTGTTTTTTAGGCTGAAAGGCACTTTTTAGTGTAAATCACAGAATGATAGTTGCAACTATCATTTTTTGTTCACACTATAAAGTGTCCTTTACATTAGAAAATAAACTTGTTGACTCAGAGACAATTTTTTTTACAACTTCTTCCATTTGCCTATTTTCCTATAATAATATTATTATTAGTTTGAAATAAATTTGATAAAAGTATTATTTTTTAATTAAATAATGATGTTTGAAATATTTAAAGCAATATGAAAATGAAGGATTTCCGAAGTATATTATTGATCTGAAAAAAATAAAGTATTTGGAGATGAAAGATCGAAAATTTTCTTATAATAAACGATACTAAGGTAATTTATACTTAAGAAAATAAAAAATTTAAATTTGGGATAGTTTGGCTCACATCCCTGTTAAATTTCAAAATAGAAAAAGCATCCTCCTCAACTAAACTACATTTCTAGTACCTGTTTTCAAATCCGCCTATGCCAAAAGACCCAAATACCCTTTATGTTTTTTGCATTTCAAACGCGTATAACTTTCTGTAGAAACATCGGATTCTGTAGAAACATCGGATTAGCATACCGTTTTCACCAAAAAATCATAAATTTTATGATCTTAAAATGAGGTCATTGTTGATACGAAAAAAACATATTTGCAGCATGGTTGCAAATATTCCATATATTTGCAGAGAATTCTGCAATATTTGAACACATCGATTTTTCTTCAAATGTCAGCAATTATTTCATATGATTGTAGACTTATATGCAATTATATCGAATAATTGTAGATTTTTATGCAATTATATGTAATAATTGCAGACTTCTTTGCTATTATTCCGCATAATTGCCGACCTTTCGACAATTATTCAGTATACTTGCCCTTTTCTACAATTATATGAAATGATAATAAATTTTTCTTCAAATATCAGCAATTATTCCATATAATTGCAGACTTTTATGCAATTATACGGAATAATTGCAGATTTTTCTACAATTATTCCATATAAGTGCATTCTTTTATGCAATTATATCAAATAATTGTAGAAAACAATGCAATTATTCCAAATAATCACAAAAAAGTGCAACTGTACCTTATAATTGCATACTTCTCTGCAATTATTGCATATATTTGTTGAAT
The DNA here is from genome assembly GCA_030765085.1 of Allium cepa. Lineage (NCBI taxonomy): Eukaryota > Viridiplantae > Streptophyta > Magnoliopsida > Asparagales > Amaryllidaceae > Allium > Allium cepa. Next base: position 688,766,931 of record CM060937.1, on the reverse strand, counting down.
TGTCTACAATCATACTATATAATTGCAGACTTTTCTATAATCAGTAGACTTGTCCTGCCATTGTTTTTACATACACACAATACCACTCATTAGAAATATAATAAAATTTGTGATTTAGCGTTGAAAACGGTTTGTTAATCCATTGTTTCTACAAAAAGTTATTGCGTTTTAAAGTTTGATAATTAATGGGGTGCAAAATTTAATTATGAATATGAGAATAACATCCACATATGAAGAATGAAAGTTCAGCAATGGAGCAGAGGGATATTTTAGGAAACAAAATTGCATTATTTGAAAATAGGGATGTAATTTATTTCTTTTTTTGGAGGATGTTTTGTGTATTAAGTTTGATTCTAGGGATATGTCCCTTAGTTTCGCTTTAAATTTATTACTTTGAATTGTTGAGACATATGTTGTTAACTATTGTTTGAAATTAAAATATATGTTTACGTTAAGTGTTGGGATGCGCTTACATAAGACACGAGAAGCATGAGAGCATATTTATGTAAAAAAAATTGCTGAAATGTTCCTTAATAGAAGATCGGTTGTATGAGACATTCGTCGACAGAGGATGACAAATGTAACTATCCACAAATTTATCACTTTGATAAATTATATTATTTTTAAAATATTCAAATATAAGCATTTTAAAACATAGATTATGATCTTTTGAGAAACAATATGGTAACCTTATTTTGAATAAGTATTTACAAAAATATAAACTTTGAAGAAATACCGATAAAATGGTCAAAAATCTTTTTATCAATAACTGCTTTATAATTATCAAAAGTTGTGCACGGAGCCAGATACCTAAACTTATTTATTCATTTAAATAAGAATATGATATAAAATTATTTATTTTATTTTTAGGAAATAAATTATATTCGTCAATAATAGCTTAATATTTAATAATTGATTTATGAATTTAAATTGAGATTTAATGACTTAATAATTATTATAATTATTCAAATAATTATTTTAAAATGATAATAATTCATTTTAATTAGCTATATAGGGATAAAAAATCAGTTATAAATTTTTATAAAGATATATATATATATATATATATATATATATATATATATATATATGATTTGAAATCATAGGGAAAATTGATAACGCTTTATCGATATAACATTTTCAGTAAATAGTTGTTTCATATTAATTTATACGGTTTTATAATTCAAATGTGATCATTTTAATTCATTGATAACGATGAGAAATTAGTTTTCAAATTTTTCTTGCAAATATATGTATGTTAAATAAGAAGTAAAAATATGACCAGAGATGAGAATTTGTAATGATTTAAGGAATAGAAGTTGTTTTAAGTCATTGCAATCTTGTAAGTTAAATATGAATATATATATATGCACACACACACATACATATGCATGTTATACATGCACATACACATATAAATAAACATATACATACATGTATAATATTGAAACAAATATCATGATATTTCTCTTACACTTCACCTTTACGCATACAGAAGTCAATGCACATAGTATGATATGATGGTGATGATGAAAGAGGGTGTGGGCCGACCCCATGGAGGGTGATTGGGTTAGGAGTCACGGGCTTAACGTGATGGACAGGATGTGTGATAGTTGGCTAAGTTTCTTAAGAACTAAGACTTTAAAAACCTACAAATACATTAACTTATTCACTCCACCATTCACTCATTTCTTTATCTGCTTCTTCTTCTTATGAAACTTTTTAATGGCTTCTTCATGTTGAGAAAACTTATAAGAAAATTATGAAAAATACACATATACATACATCATCACTTCACTTCTGAAAAACAAATCAAAACCACTCCTCTCCCCACTTTTAGTACATGGCCACACTCCATCCCCATCAAAGCCGGCAGCAGCCACCCTTTTAGGCTAAGGCCGAGCGCTTGGAAAGAAAGGAAGCAAGTTCGAGAGCTTTAGAGAGAAGAAAAGGAGAAGGAAGCATAGTTTGATTTCCGTCGGTTCTATTTTAGAAAGCTATGGAAAAAGTTTGGTGGAGTGGATATAAAATGTGATTACTCGAGTTTAGATTTAATTGTTTAAAACTTAAAATATGATGTGCATGTTTAATTAGGTAATTGATATGCTTTGTCAAAAATTGATTTATTATATAGTTGGTTATATGGTTGATAACTTGGTTGAGATAAATTATGAGAAATCATTATAATAAATGGTTAAGTGATTAACCATGGTTAATTTATGGAAAATAAATCCACATAAATCTATGTATGGAGTTTATTGAGCCTCCAAATGATTTTGAATATAAAAAGGTTGAAAATGAATATTAGAATAATATAATATTATGAAATAGTTTCAAAGTGAATATGAGATTTAATCTAAAAAATATTTTTTGAAATGGTCTAAAATGGTTTATAAATGTTTTACAAACACTAAAACTCGATTTGGAAAAGTTTTGACAAAGTTGGAATGGGAATCAAAATTGGCGCATCGCGTAATGGCAGTGTTGAATTGGAGGTTTTCTATCAGTTAGAAAATCATTGAAAATTTATAACAATAATAACCACAAGTGCACGACGTTCAATTTTGGTGTGTGGCGGGTATGGGTCGATCATAGGGAATTGAATTGATTTTAAATTTCCACACAATCAAATTAAACCAAGAATTTGAGATTTGTTAATTACAAATTTCTAAAAACTAACAAAAACTAAAAGTGGATATAAATATGAGAGTAGATGGCAGTTTAGTGGCAAACCCCTTCTCATGATCACATAAGTCAACATAATGAAATTATGATCTCTTTTTTGGTCATTCGTGAATTTAGTTGATGTATTTATAAAAAGTATGGTGTATTTGTGCTATTCGTTAGCCCAACATAAACCATCAAACTTTAACACACCCGCTAAACCACTTATTAACTCTCATGAAAATGATAATGAAGTTGAAAATAAAATATATTATAAGCATGATCTATTTGCTATTAATTATTAATATAGACCATCTAATTTTGATTCTCAAATCCACTTCATTACCAGCATCGTATGTAGATGAAGAGGTAATTTGTGTTTATGTTTTTTTAAACATAGCCTATTTTGTGTCAACAACATAGGCTATCAAATTGAAAACTAACCAATAAAATTTAACCACATTAAACATTTCAATTAAGCACAGAAAGAGATCAAACATTAGCAAAATGTTGAATCTACATGATTAAGAGAAATTCATCACCCCTAAATGGAAGGGGTATAGCTTCTCATACTTGTTATCAGTTCAACAAATGTAGAGTTCAACATGAAATATAAACAAGAGGAAGCTAATTAAAATAAAAAGAGAATTAAACTACTTGCACAAATTAAATCTAAGCTACTAACATAAGTGGAAAGAGAGAATGTAAATAAAAATAAGCATGAATTAAAATTGCATCAAGAAAATTACATAAGAAAAAAGCCTAAGAAGCCACAAAAGAGAAAAGGATAGTTTTTATTTACAATTTGTGCCTAGAACTAAACTAACTAAAGAGGAAGCTAAGAGCTCTTTACATGAAACATAAGGGGTATTTATACATGCCTATAAAACTAATGCATATTTTAGATGACTACCCAAAATACCCCTCTAGGAAATGTGGCCTCCAAGTTGTCATTAGCACTAGCATAATACACCATTACATGTGCGTGTAACTTTAATGAACACTAATATATGCATTAGCTCCTAATCATAGATCATGTTAAGTGGTAGATGGGGTGATCCATGTTGCATGAATCAATTTATTCCCATCTTCATTTTCCTTCTTCTCATATGCATGCATATTATAACATACGGATTTTCGACTTTCGAAAATTGACATCATACGTCCGCTGTATCAACTGCCGAGCAATCGAAGGCCGGAAAACCGAATTGTTAGGGTTTAAGAAGAAGAGTTAGAAGAAGAAAGAAAGAAGAAGCAACAGAACAATTGTTAACGCTTAAAAATGTACGCTTACACCCCAATGTGAGTTGTGATATAGCGAAAGCACCACCCGTTGGTACGGGAACTAAAAGCAAGCAGAAAATAGCAGAAAATAGTAAAGAGACAACAATTTTTATAGTGGTTCGGCTCAAAGTCAAGCCTACGTCCACTTAATCTCTTCTATTATCGACTTGATTACAAGTTTTTCAATAATTCTTCAATTACAACACCATAAAGGTAAGTAGTTAGAACTTTGACGCAGAAAAGCTCTTTGAATTCATGTTGAACGAACTTGATCTTTTCCCAAGGTTCTCTGAAGTGTCTTTTGCATTTGAAGTGTTGTAGAAGTCGTGAAAACAGAAAAGTCTTGGCCTTCCAGAAATTCTCTTCTTCCTCTCTAATGTGGAGTAGGCGGCGTATTTATAGGTGAGTTTCGGAGTTACGTGGTGTGGTGTCATAGGTCGTGAGCGACCTAGGGAGTTGCGACCTAGGGAGTTGCGACCTAGGGAGTTGCAACCTAAGAGCGATCCTGAGGTAGCATAAGTCGTTAACAACTTAATGGAGCCACCCTGGACGAGATATATGCTGAGAGTGACTTAGCATGTGTAGCACAGGAGTTATCTCGGCTTGCTAAGGTCGTAAGAAACCTAATGGAAGAGGCAGTGCGCATGCGGCTTAACTCCGAAGCTTGCTAGGTCGTTAGGTCGCTCCTACCTTAACTCGTTAGGTCGTTGCCTTCATTGAGTTGCTAGGTCGCAAGGTCGCTGGAGCTCCTTAAGTCGTTGAGTCGTGCCATGTTGAGCCGCTCTGTGCTTTAGGTCATTAGGTCATGCCCTGTTATAAGTCGTTAAGTCGTTTATGCCTTGGATAGTTAAGTCGCTTATTCCCTTAGGTCGTTGAGTCGAATAAGTTGCTAAGTCGTGAATAAGAGAGGTGTTAACACTTAACCCTCGAAGTATACGCCTAAGGGTTAGGTCGTGTGCTAGGTCGCCTAGGTGTTAACACTATACTTGGACTTACAATAACAAGCCCTGAAACTTTATAATCGACAAACGCCAACTAGTTTAATTCCAGTTATATTTGCTTGTCATTTTATTAGTTTTACACAACACTTCACACTTTTAGGAAACGTGAACCTTCATATTTGAATATCTAGTTCCTTGTGTAGAATGGCTTCTCAACAAGTGTGAGAAGAGATAGTAGAGCGGGCCGATGAGGTTTTTCCAATGGCTGACCCTTTGGAGAATCCTCCGAAAAGAGTTTCAACTACATTGAACCAACGGGCTTTCAGCCAGCAATGTATTCAATTCGGCATTGCTGAAGCGGATGCTCTCTTCCTGCGGTAAATGACACGCCCGATAGGCCGCCTCCTGACTTCATTGCAGTCAATCGTCAAATGTGTTTGAATGGAGCTATCCCCTCCTTCAATGATTTTCTTAGAACACTCCTCCTTCGACTAACTATTTCTCTATTCCAGTTGCCCCCTAATGGCTATGCCATTTTGATGGGGTTGTGCGTACTATTTAGGAGGACTCTTAACCGCCTCCCAAGCTTCGAGGAGATCTGCTATTTGTGTTCATTCAGGAGGAACAAGGGTCACCCTTCCATTACTCTAGTAAGGAGTGCAAGAAACCGTAAGCTAATTATGGATCTGCCCGAGAGCGCTTGCGGGTTTTTAAATTAGTTCTTCTTTGTCCGTTGCCCTGCGGGACTCTACGGTATCTGGAGAGTAAGAAGTGAGACTACCTATCTCCATTCACTTCATTTCTGAGCCTTTCAAAATTCAAGTCGTCAAATGCTAACTTCATTCTTTACTTTTGCAGCACTTCCTCCTCCCTCTAAAGATTCTAGTCACAAATCAACTTTCGAAAGATTGAGTGTCGTAACTGTTTGCACAAAAAATGGGCAAACACCTCCAAGTCGTATGATTTAGTCGATTTAATGTTGTTCTTAGAGATTTGGGTGATTTACACAAATATGTAAAAAGCAGGGACTAAACTGTAAAAGACACACAAATTTATAGTGGTTCGGCCAGAATGTGCCTACGTCCATTTTATATGTTATTCTCCTTTTCTGGTCAGATTACAAGTACAAAGCTTTGATTACAAGTATATGAAAGTTGTTTGAAAGTTCTATCCTTGCTTGAGCTCTCCAACTTGTCTGCCATTGTTGTAGCCCTGCCCCTCTATTTATAGAGTGAGGCTGGGGGTAAGGATTCTGGATGTATATAGCTGCTGGTGGGCCTGGGCTGATGCAATCTGGCCTGGCAATGTTGGTTCGGTGATGCCTTGGTCCGGGGAAGGTAGGAGTGGCCTTCGGTCCGGTATTGGTTGGAGTGCTTTGGTTCGGCGGTGCTTGGTCCGGCGATGGGTTGGTAGTGGGTGGAGCGTTGATTGGTTTGGCAGGGACATGGGAAGTGGGTTGGTTCGGTAGGGACATGGGAAGTGGGTTGGTTCGACAGGGACATGGGAAGTGGGTTGGATCGGTAGGGACATGGAGAGGGGGTTGGGATTTTGTTCGGTGGTAGGTGGAGCAAGGGCTGGTTCGGTGGTGGCCTCCCTCATCTTTGTTCGGTAGCACTGGTCTAGTGAAAACACGCCCAACACTTGCCCCCCAAAGTGGGGGCATATGCCTGCATATGCCGCGCTTGGTTTTAGCTTGGATATTCCCACCCGGTCCTATGCACCGAACCAGTTGGTCCGGTCATCCATGTATGCCTTTAAGTATGGGCCTCATGCTTTCGTTATTCCTTACTAACCGAAATAGCCGAACCAAATTCTTTCCTGCCGAATCAATCATATCACCGAATCAAACTTGACTATTTGAAATAGCCGAATAAACCAAGTACCGAATCAAACTTGACTGCCGGACTAGGTGAGTTTTCCTTTGCCGAATGAACTTTTATGGTTGGACTACCGAATGGGATCGGAGAGCATGAGTGCCAAATGAATTCTTGGCGTTGAACCTCCGAATGAACTTTTTATGTTGGGAATACCGAATGAGATTGGGAGTTTGAATGCCGAATGAACTTCAAGCCTTTTATGTTTTGAATTGAAAACGAAATTCCAGACTGTACGAACTTGCTTGCTTACTTCCCTCATTCTAACGACGTACTTTTTTTTGTTTGCAGAGAATGTCTCATAAAGTCAAAACTCGTTCTGATAAGAGGAAATCTACGGACAGAAGAGAGTCCCCCATCGTGCCCCCAGTTCAGCCGGAACCAGGACGACATGGACCCACCCCGAGATCACTAGTAGATGGATACAGCCCTCAGGAGCTCCTGAACTCGCCACCTGACTGCTTTCCCAGCTCCCTCAAGGATGAGCAGCTTGATGTTATATCTCGTTCTTTTGGGATTAACAGAGCACGCATGGTGTTGCCAGGGAAAGGAGTTTGTCGTATGACCCTCCTGAAGGATATTTTTCTTATAGCAGGTATCACTGCATGTGTGGAGCCATCCCTCCGATCAACGCTTGGATAGTCAGCTTCATCACATACTTGAAGGTGGCTCCTTTCCAGCTTCAGCCCAACTCCTATGCCATCTTGGTGCGCTTGTTTATTATCTTCCAGAGAAGATACGGGCGTCCCCCTTCTAACCGGGAGATCCGGTACCTGTATAACCTGAGAGGCTACAAGAAGGGGTCTCCCTACATAAGCTTGGAGTCGGCCGTGTCTTTCAAGCCAGTCCTGGACTTGTATTCGAAATTTAGCATGTTCAAGAAGGAATGGTTTTTCGTCAAGGATGACTCTGTTTCTATCCATCGCTTCACCTCTGGCTGTAAGTCGAAGCTTATTTATAATTTTCGTTCTGACTGCAATAATCCTTCTTATGTGTTTTTATTTCTTGCTAGCGACATGTGGCTTTGCAGTCATGGAGAACGATCGCCTGGTTCAGATGGCTGCGGAAATAGAAGCCATTCCGGGAAGGGAGAGGTCAGCTTCTTACTTGATCAGGAATGCTACTCTTCTGGGGCAAAACTTGATTCTGCCACGCCAGTCTGCGGTCAAGCAGAAAGACACGGCTGAGGAGAGGGCCGCCAAAGCTAAAGGAGGACCTACGGCGAAGAGTGGCAAAAGGAAACCCTTCTCAGAACCTCCAATAGCCGGGGGGAAGAAGCTTAAGAAGTCCGATGGACCCTCCCCCAGCACATGTCCAGACATCCCGGAGGAGGAAGATGTGGAGGAGGAAAGAGGCGAGGAGGAGAGCGGAGGTGATGGAGAAGGTGATGGTGATGATGGTGGCGAAGGGCAGAGCGGTGATGGCGTTGGGGCTTTGTCCTATGGGCAAGCAGGGGAGATCCAAGAGTGGACAGATGATGCTTTCCGCCAGGCTTTTGAGGGATTGGAGGAAGGATCGGCCTTGGTGGAGAAGCCAAAGAAAGCTGACAAGGCCGGGACAGGTGCCGACTCATCTTCGAAGAGCATTTCAGCTAAGGAAACCCCTGCGATTCAAGGTGAATTTTTGACTCCTGACGACTCCATTTATGATAAGGATTTAGGAATATTTTATGGCAAGCTCCCGTCCTGGAATGAGATCCAGGACTTATTGCAGTATCCTACTCCTCCCCAGGGTTTGAATAACAAAAGCGTCTTTTTATTCTTCTTAACTTGATACATTTCTTGAATTATAGCTCAATGTATGCTTGTAACACTTGGTTTTTATTACAGGAGCGGGAGAAGCGGCCAAGACATCAGAAGTTCGGCACCGGCTTGAACAATACAAACTTCTCAAAGCTTCTACTAAGCTGAAGCCTTCGACTAACCGCCCTGGAGACGTAGTCGGCTACCGTCCTCTTCTTGGGGTCATCGAAGAGGACATCCAGAAGAGGAAGAGGAGCCGTTCCTTGTTCAAATCCTCACCTGGTCCTCAGCCCCCAACTCAACATCTTCGGGATACCACGGAGGAGAATATTGAGTTTATACCTTCCCCGCACCCATCTAAAAACCCTATTGTTACCCCAATAGATCATCCCGGCTTGGCTCGTAATCCGTTTGCGGGTCATCCGGATCTGGATCCAGCCTCTCATGATATTTCCTTTGACGAGGCTACTGGTGAGCACCTTCTCCCTCGCAATCCTATCGTACGGGTGCTTGATGAGGCTATGTCCCTGGACCTTGATTTACTTACTACTCGGATTGAAACTATGGGGGACGAAGCTAAGGAAAACATCGACCGGGTTGCTAAGGAGACCAGGAAGCTGATGGGGCATCATGCCCGACTGGTCAAGGCCGGAGAGGAAATCGGGAGTGCTAACATTCGATTGTGGTTAATGGTTTCCGACCAGGCCAAGCAACTCGCCGATCAGGCCATCCAAATCTCTCAGCATAAGGCCGCCTCTAGGTGACTAAAGAAAACCATGGAAGAGGCTAGCAGAGCAGAGTTACGGAGAATGGAGGCTGCCTGCAAGGAACAGATCGATATGGCTATTACAACAGTGGATGAGGTCCAGAAAGCGGATCTCGAGCAGGTAGAGGAGTTATCCGGGAAGCTTGAAGCCGCAGAGCTTGCTCAAACCAAGCTAAAGGAGGAGATGGAGGCAATGAGGAAATCTCTTCAGGCTGACCGCTCGCGATACCGATCGGAGAGGGATGCTTCCGTTGCAAAGCTGTTGGTTTCTAAGGTCCGAATGAGAGAGTTCGAGGAGAACGAGGGGATGATGGATGAGATGCTCCAGGATATGTACTTCCGTACTTGGAAATAGGGCAACTTATCCTGGATGGATGATTATCCCCGAGTCATGGCCAGGATTTATCTCAGGGCTCTGGAGGAGGCCAAGGCTGATGCGGATAAGGAGGGTGGCATGGCCTTCAGAATGGATGTGGTTACGACCCAATTCACCAAGGTGAAGAAAGTGGCGGTGAAGAAGGTTATGCGGCTTCTCGCTACTGAGGAGGTAGGTGTGCAATTGGAGGATGATGATCAAGGAACAGATGCTGGTAAGTCTTCCCTTTTAGCCTTTTCATAACTTGGTTGCTTATTGTTTATTTAATGGATTCTTCTCCTGAATTGGATAGGCGGGACCTCTGAAGCGCCAACTACTTCTGGTCAACATGCTGGGAGTTCTGATTCTGCGGTTAAGTAGATCTCGGAGGGCCAGCAGGATAAAGGCGAAGCCCCGATGCAGCCGACTCCTTGGCTTGATCTGGACATTTTTTGGTTTACTTGCCATTGTTGTCTATGTTAGTCTTAAAACATTAATGTAATTTTCAGGCTGTAATTATTTAACGAACAACTTGATTTTTGGGATGTAACTTTTAACTTAGAATGATTTTGCTATATTTGAATGCTTTTGTTATTTTGATGTGTTGCATAAGAAATACAGCTGTGCACATGTATGTGATTCAATCGTGTTTGATGCTAAGTTCTTACTTAAAATATAATTTCATATCTTGCAATGTTTGTGTGATGTGCGAATAAATTATAACTACGTATTTATATACAAGAGGAAAAGGTACCGCCCCTCATGTCTTGGTTGCAGATGGTAGCTTTGAATGTCTTGTGTAGCTGAGTTTGGAATGCAGCTGAGTGTCATGTCATTCAGTTGTGAGTTCATATTTCCATTGGCGAGTGTCTCCTATTTTGTGACCTGTACTTTAGGGATTGTCATAGAGGATAGGAGGAAAAGTTTTCAAACAAAATAGAAATATAAAAAATAGTAAAACTTCTAATCACAGAAGGCCTTTGATGTGCCCAAGTTCGTGGCAAACGGGTTTTGTAGTCACATTCCCTGGCTGTGGGTCTTGGAGGCATTTGTCACCCATCTTACGCCTCCGCGGGGAGTTTTCTTTTTTACCACAGCCGTACTTAAGACACATCGGAGCCGAGATCACGCACGGTAACTACTCGGACCATTATGGCCCGTAATCGTGGGTATTATTCGATTTACCGTGGCCGGCTAGTGTGGGTGTCGATCGTCAAGCGTGAACTACCCCTGGCTGGCCACACCTTATGTTGGGGCTTAAAGTATGTTCAGAGTTGCCGGCGAGCCGAACGCCGTAATGAGCTGCTTAGGCTATTTTCGGCCTCCTCGGTGGCTTATAATCGTCTCATTATAGTTGGCTTTGAGGGCCGTCGCGAGAAATGAGTTAACCGCAGCAGAGGGATGCTGGAGCAAAAGTGTCTCATTGGTGATGGCATAGATTCGTATAGTACCTGTTAGGTCTTGTCCAGGTGAAGTCGTGCCGTGATGTGTCTTGAATAGAAACACAGGATTTTGTTCAATAGAAATGGATAAAGTTAACAAGCAGCCAAGATACAAAGAAACAGGTTAAAAAAGAGACAAGATTTTTAAAGTGGTTCGGCATGAAAATGCCTACGTCCACCGATTCTCTTTGTTAATTCACTTCATACAGGCAGTACAAGTTAAGAAAAGTATCGACGAAGGTGTTGGATATTCCATGCCCTCTGGAACACCTCTCCGTCCACTGTTGACAAAATATAAGCTCCATTGTGGAGATCTTTATGAATTACATATGGTCCGTCCCAGATTGGATCTAGCGCTCCGGGGCGCGGGAAGATTCGCTTGAGGAAAAGATCTCCTTCTTATAAGCTGCGATGTTTGACTTTGGAGTTGTATTGTGCTGCCACCTTTTGCTTGTGAGCTACCGCTTTGAGTGCTGCATCATTTCTTCTTTCTTCGATTAGATCCAAAGACATATGGAGGAGTTCTTCGTTTTCTTCTGGGTTGTAGTGGATCCTACGGTGGGAAGGCACTACAGTTTCAACTAGGAGCATGGCCTCCAATCCATATGCCAAAGAGAAAGGAGTATGCCCTGTTGATGTTCTGAAAGACGTGCGATAGGCCCAAAGTGCCGTAGGAAGTTCATCCACCCAAGCGCCTTTTGACTTTTCAAGCTTCTTCTTGATTAGAGTTTTGAGAATTTTTTTGACAGCTTCGACTTGTCCATTTGCCTGGGGATAAGCCATGGACGAGAAGCTTTTGTAAATTCCATGCTCTTGGCACTAGTCGGCGAACTCCTTGCTGTCAAACTAAAGTCCATTGTCCGATATGATTTTGAGTGGAACCCCGTACCTGTATAGAACATTTTTGATCGAGAAGTTAATAACTTTTGCTGAAGATACTTTATTTAGAGGTTCCGCTTCCACCCATTTGGTGAAATAGTCGACTGCCACTATAGCATTCCGCCTCGGCCCATTGGCAGTTCGCCAATCAAGTCAATTCCCCATACTGCAAAAGGCCAAGGGCTGGTCATCTGAGTAATCTCATTTGTTGGTAGTCGAGGGATCTTAGCAAATTTCTGACATCTGTCGCATTTTTTAACGAAGTCCAAGGCGTCTTTGTTTAAGGTGGGCCAGAAATATCCATATCGGAGTATCTTTTTTGCCAGAGTCTGCCCTCTAGTGTGATCTCCGCAACTTCCTTGATGGATGTTGGATAAGATTTCCTTGGCTTCCCTTCTAGCGACACACCTTAATAAGGGGTTAGAGAAGTCGTGCCGATAGAGGATGCCTTTTTGTATTGTGTAGCGAGAAACTTTCCTCAAGATGTTCTTAACTTCGTTACTCCCGTCAGGTAGTGTGCCACTTTGTAAGTATTTCCGGATGGGAGTCATCCAAATTTCCTCTTCGATTGCACCTATCAGATTCACTTGCTCGAAACTCGGGGCTAGTTGCTTTGAGATGGTTACTATTCCGGAAGTGGTGCCGTCCTTCATGCTAGCTTGCTTTGCCAGTTCGTCGGCCTCCTGATTCTCTTCTCGAGGAATGTGTTTGATTAAATAGTTATCCAATTGATCGAGAAGCAGCTTGGTTTTCTTTAGATATGCTGTGAGTCATTCTCCTCGAGTTCGGAATTCTCCCAGTATTTTATTTATAATAAGTTGAGAATCACTGTGGAGACATAAAGAACCGACTCCAATCTCTAGGGAAAGTTCTAATCCGGCTATCACTGCTTCGTATTCTACATCGTTGTTGGTGGCAGTGAATTCCAACCTTAGAGCATAGTGTAGCTTCCTTCCCCTGTGAGTGATTATTACAATACCTGCCCCCGAGCCTTGTTCGTTTGATGCTCCATCCACAAAGAGATTCCACTTGATGTTTTCCGCTATTTCAGATTTCTCCTTTCCTTCGTTGGTAGTGAATTCGGCAACGAAATCAGCCATGGCCTGTCCCTTGATGGCGGTGCGAGGATGGTAGGTGATATCATATTGACTCGGCTCGATGCACCATTTAAGTAGTCGCCCGAAAGTGTCGGGACGATGGAGTACCTGCCTTAGCGGTTGATCGGTTAGAACTCTGATGGAATGAGATTGGAAGTAGTGTCGCAGTTCCCGTGATGTGATTAGTAAACAGTATGCTAGCTTCTCAAGTTTAGGATATCTGGCTTCTTCCCCCGTAAACCTCTTGCTTACAAAGTATACTGGCCGCTGCGCGCGGTTGTCTTCTCTTACCAAAGCGGCGCTTAGAGCATGAGATGACACAACTAGGTATAGGTATAGCTCTTCGCCTTCATTTGGAGTTGAGAGTATTGGTGGTCTCTGGAGGTGTTCGATTAGGTTAAGGAAGGCTTTTAAGCATTCGTCAGTCCACTCGAACTTTCCTTTGTCCTTCTTTAGAGCTTCGAAGAAAGGGTCGCACTTGTCAGTTGCTTTAGAGATGAATCTGCTTAGGGCGGCCACTTTTCCATTTAGGCTTTGCATTTCTCCTCGAGTGGAAGGTATCCTGATTTCTTTCAGAGCCCGGACTTGTTAAGGGTTCGCTTCAATTCCTCTGGCATTGATGATGAATCCTAAGAACTTTCCCGATGATACTTCGAAGGAGCACTTTAGAGGATTCAGCTTCATTCCATATTGCCGAAGTACTTGAAACATCTTGCTTAGGTGGCTTACGTGGTCGTTGGCTTTCCCTGATTTTACTAGCATGTCGTCCACATAAACTTCCATACTTCATCCTATTAGTTCTACGAACATCTTGTTGATGAGACGCTGATAAGTAGCTCCGGCGTTTTTAAGTCCAAAAGGCATTACTCTGTAGAAGTACAATCCCCGGTCAGTGATAAAACTAGTGTGGTCTTGATCGGGAGCGTGCATAGGAATTTGGTTATATCCTGAGTATGCATCCATAAAAGATAAGAGTTCGTGCCCGGCTGTGCTGTCCACCAGCTTATCGATTCTGTGATGCCCCACCTCTATACCCATGCTAGCTAAGAACACTAAGGTGTAATGTTGTCAACTAGCACGGAGAATAAGGCTGGAGCGACCATCCATGTGATTTCTTATCACACGGTGGCTATAAATAATCTTCGGAAACAAACATAGAAATAAGCATAACACAAATCAGTCACAGACATCCATATCACAAAGGCGAAAGAAGATATGAATATATAACTAACACATGAAAGTGTACATCAGAGTAGTGGTCAAAAAGATCCACAATAATACAAAAGAATAGCAACACGTGCTATACAAAAGAATACAGCTACGAGTCTATATCTCAAGCGCATACAACAAAAACTGCTAATCTAAATAGTTAGTCAAAAGTCAAAGTAGCGAATCCCGGAAAGAAGTCAAGCAGAAGCACCTGTAACATCTCGGTCTGACCCAAGTATTATTTAAGAAAATAATAAACGGATCAGTCTAGCTATAAATATCAGATGACATGGTATAAATAAAAGATATGGCATAAACATAAAATATCCATACTGACATACTACTATAAGTATGCAAATTATGATCAACAGAAGATCAATCAATAAGAGATAAATCGATATCACAAGAATCTTCTCAAAGATCCAAAGAGGGCATCATACCCTAAACTTGTACTCATAACAAGTCAATGACATAAATTCTAGAAATCAACACAAGAAATCTAGAAATCACAGAAAAAGGGAAAGAGGCCTATCACATGATGGTCCAAAGACCATGGGGAGCTACCCCATATAGGGGTGAGTCGGAATCACCCAGATGAGGTCCAGGCAAACCAAAAAGCAAAAAGGTACGTGTGAGTGGAATCACACAAATGGTGTATAGACTAACCTTGAGGACAAAGAGATATGTGTGAGTCGGAATCACACCCATGAGGTCTAGTCTAACCTTGCAAACAAAGAGACATCGCACAATTGCTAGTCTAAATCATAAAATGATCGTCATGATCAACGAGAAGTGTCAATTACACTAAGCTAGTAAATATAAAAGTTTATCTTTGTGTCCCATAACCACTTGCTTAACTTAAATATTGACGAACAAACTGTAAATCTTCACTAGAAAATTGTCACAAGAGGTTCAATCGAACAAGTCCAAGAATTAACCGACGAAGTGAACGCAAGAGTTTCATACCACTTGTTTTACTAAGCCGTTTAATTAGATTTCTCATCCGAGTGAGGTAAAGGTTTGTATATACTAGTAGATTGGAAAACGGTTTAAGAAAAGAGCTTTGTTATTGAAAATAGGGTTGAAATCATTTTGTTGAAAGAGTTTTGATAATTACTACTAGTATAGAAAACCTTTATATTTTAAAGTGACAAATCATAGAAGTGATTGTAGAAACAATCAATCATAAAAATTCACATTCGAAGACGTGAATAAAATCCAAAGAAACCGATAAAGAATCCATCGAAATAGACATTCAAAAATCCATAAAATCGACCGAGAAGCCTAAGATAGTTTGTCTCGAAGAATGGTCAACTCAGCATCTCAACAAAGCAAGTTTTGTTGAATGTTTTTCAGATAAGATCCCCTACGGAGGGGGGTCCAAGGGGGTTGGCAACCCCCCAAGGTGGGGGTGCGGGGGCAACGCCCCTGCTACGGGGTTCGACCTAAGGGTTGAGCGACTTAAGGGGGTACGCGGCCTAATGGAACAAAGGCCGAGCGACCTAAGGGTGTATGCGACCTAATGGATTAAAGATCATGCGACCTAACGGGTTAAAGGTCATGCGACCTAACGGGGTTGAGGTCATGTGACTTATGGTGCCACGCGACCTAGCAAGACTCGCGACCTAAAAATGATAAGGCTGAGCGAGTTAAGGGGATTGCGCGACCTACGTCCTTGCGACCTACGACCTAACGACTTAAAGGCTTAAACCATGCGAACGACTCAAGGTCATACGACCTAAAGAGGAACCACCTAACGGTGCCGATGCGACCTACGACCTAGGGGAAACGACCTAATTCCGGGGCGTCATTTCGAGGCAGTGCGACCTAACTGCAGTTTTTCACCAAAAACACTAAAAATTGGAGTTTTTCGCCAAACCAATCCAAACCAAATGCAAATGCACATGCCAAAGTGATGGTAATTCATTTCCAACAGTCCAAAATAGTTATGGACAAGAATGTGAGATAAAAATCTCACCTTTTCACCAAATTTATGAAGAAAAGCTTGAAAGCAATGGAGAAGTAATCACAAGCTTGAATCCAAAGTCACCATTAATGCTAAAGCTTGGTTGTTAGGAAATTTATGAAGAGTGAGGAGAAAGAGAGAAGTGGGTTTGAGTTATAATGGCTAATCTAACCCAAAGTCCAAAGCGGGAAAAGTAAGTGAAATTCCACTAACTCCAAACCTATCAATGTTTATACTTAAAAATGTTGTAAACGGCATTTCGAACTCAATGGAAGTGGTCTCGAGTCCTAATTTGACCGTTAGCAAAAAGTAGCTTTTCGGACCAATATCCGATTAACGACAAAATATTTGAATAAAATATTTAAATATAAAATCGATAAATATGCGGGTTGTCACAGATTCGGGGGAGTGGGAAACAATCCTTTGGGCAAGCATCATTTAAGTTGGAGAAGTCAATGCACGTTCGCCACTTCCCATTAGCCTTCTTTACTAGTACCGGGTTAGCGATCCACTCTGGGTAGATGGCTTCTCGTATGAAGTTATTGGCAAGCAGGTTCTTTACTTCTTCATCGAGGGCTTCTGATCGTTCTGCCCCCATGCTTCTCTTTTTCTGCTTTACTGGCACTTTGGTAGGATCGATGTTCAGTACGTGGCATGCTACGTCTGGGGAGATTCCAATCATATCAGCGTGCGTCCATGCAAATACATCCAAGTTGTGGCGGAGAAAATCAATGAGTTGATCCTTCAATTCTGCTTTTAGTTGAGATCCGATTTTCAATAGTCTACTTAAGTCATGTTTGTCTACAGATACAAACTGCATAGCCTCTGCAGGCTCGGCGGTGGCTTCCTCCTCTTTGTCCCTGGGGTCTAATTCATTGAAAGGATCACTGGTATATCGAAGAGGAGGGGCTCCCTTTAGTTGCTATGCTTCCAAGATTTTCATGCAGAGAGTAGTCTCTGCATTCTTCCCTTTATCCCTTCTGCGGTTATTGCAAAGTTCAGTTACATAGCAGTCTCGAGCAGCGTCTTGATCTCCCTCTACTTCTCCTATTCCATTGTCTGTTGGGAATTTCATCTTCAGGCACCAAGGGGCCAGGACAATTTGGAAGTCGGACAAGGCTGGTCTTCCCAAAAAGGCTTTGTAGGCCGAGTGGTTTTCTATTAGCACAAATGTTTATTTCCGCACAACGGAGCGGGGATGACTTCCTATTTCAACAAAGAGGTCCAGTTGCCCGAGGGGCATCTTCGCATCTCCAATGAAACCATGTAGCGGTTTGTTGCTGGGAGACACATCCTTCATCGACAGTTTCATTTTGTTGAAAGCATGCTTACATAGGATATTTACTGAGCTTCCAGTGTCTACTAGAATTCGAAAAACTTTGGCTGGACCGAATCAGGCAGAGATGACCATAGGATCCATGTGAGGGTACTGCCTTCCTTCTAGGTCACGCCTACCGAATATGATGTCATTGTTCTCTTTTCGCTTTGGGTGGCGTTCTTCTATAATGGAATTAACGCAGTCTTCATTGTTTCTAAGCGACTTTGCATATTTTTCCATCTCTGCCCAGCTTCTGTCGGCGATGTATGATCCTCCCGATATGGTATGGACCACTATCTTCTCTTGACTAGAGCCGCTGGTGTTGCGATTTCCTCCGCCTACTTCCGGGGGTGATAGCCTCGGGCTTTCGTTGGCAGGAGCTAGAGTCCTGTTCTAGCTTTTTACATAGCGTTCCAGTCTCTTCCTTTTGAGATGTTCTTCAGTTAAGTCCCGGAGATGATGGCATTCATTGGTATCATGCCCATGAGATTCGTGGAAACGGCAGAACTTTCCAGATTTAATTGCGTCATCTGATTCCTTCTTGCGCGGGGGGCGTTTGTATTTAACTTTGTCTTGGGTGGCCAGGAAGATGTTTTCGATTGTTTAATTCAAAGGAGTGTAAGTGTCAAATCTCGGTCCTAGCTGATATAGACGCTTTTCTCCTTTCTTGCCCCCAGCACTATCTCTGGAGTCATTTCTTCGAACGTCCTTTGCTACTGCGGGTGTGTTGCCATGAGCTGCCTTAGTTTGTTGCCCTGTCTGCCTTTCAATGGTAGCGTCTTCAAGTCTCATATATTTTCTGGCATCATGGAAGAATCCAGGCAAGGTAGCTGGCTTTTCTTTCATTAATCTCCTAGCAAATTTAGTATCCGGATGCACACCATTGCAGAGGGCCATTTGGATAAGTTTCTCATCGGCATTCTGGACTGCGGCCGCTGCGACATTGAATCGGGTTAGATATTGTTGCACTGTCTCTCCTGGCTTTTGTTTGATATTGGATAAGGAATAAGCGTCCTTGGGTTGTTCCACATGAATGCGGAATTGCTGATGAACTTTTCTTTCAACATTTCCCATGAGCTGATGGACCCTTGAGGTAGATGGCAGAACTAGGAGGTAGCTAGATCTGCCAAGAATAGTGGAAAGAATTTACACAATACTCCTTCTGTCGCTCCGCTCATGAGCATATGCTGTGTGTATCTCTGTAAGTGTACGACGGGGTCAGAGGTTCCCTTGTAAGGCTCTATTGTTGGTATTTTCCATTCTCGGGGAGTGATGGCAATTTCGATATTGCGGGTGAAGGGGCTGGTTACCCATGCGCCTATCCCTCGATCTCTTTGATCCCGTCGGACGCACTCTCTGAACAATTGCGCCATCCTTTCATCAGAATTTGGAGCAGATAGAAATGAGTTTGGTTCTTCTCTACGGGATTGATTCTGTCCAGATGACGTGTAGGGATGGTATCATCTATCACTCCTAATATTTTCCAGTGGCTGCCTCTAGTCTTTTGGGAGCATGTTAGGGTCAGCTACAGTTGGCACTTGCTTGGATCTTCCCCTTCTGGGTACTATTCCAAGAATTTCCTCCAACTTCGGGCTGGACTCTAGCTCGGCCCCGTTCATTGGTGTTCCCATGGCAAGGTAGCATGATAGGCTCGGCTACATCCGACCCTCGCCTGGTACCTCCCCGGTTGGGTTCGGTTCCAAGCGTCTCCTCGGATCGGAATTCAGGCTGAGTCCGGGCTCGGCTCCTACCATTGCTATTTCTGTTGTTTGCCTCTTCGAAGAAGAAAGATCTTTACCGCCTCCCAGGTCTTCCAGACTGGGACTCATCCCATGATTCCGTGTTGCGGTTGGATTCTTCTGCATCCCTTAAGCGTGACATGAGTTGGTTCACCAAGGCTTCTTGTTGGGATGTGAAGTGATCAGTCACTTCAGCCATAACCCTGTCTAGATCTGCCCTAGTAATTGCTGCCGGTTGTTCCGTGGCAGGGGCTGTCGGATTTACCTGACTTCTATTTTGTACCGCTGTTGGAACAGTACGATTCTCTTGATCAGTAATCACTGGATCTGGAATACTGCTAGTTGCGATGTTCTTTCCTTTGTTAGCATCTTTTTTCTGTCTGGGAGGCATGTTTTCCAAGCAATGAGCGATGTTGATAGAAAGAAGGTTAAGTGGGAGAAGCTGAAGCTTTGAGCTCCTGCTCTCAGTGAAAGCACCAAAAATGTTTGCACAAAAAATGGTCAAACACCTCCAAGTCGTATGATTTAGTCGATTTAATGTCGTTCTTAGAGATTTGGATGATTTACACAAATATGTAAAACGCAGGGACTAAACTGTAAAAGACACACAGATTTATTGTGGTTCGGCCGGAATGTGCCTACGTCCACTTTATATGTTATTCTCCTTTTCTGGTCAGATTACAAGTACAAAGCTTTGATTACAAGTATATGAAAGTTGTTTGAAAGTTCTATCCTTGCTTGAGCTCTCCAATTTGTCTGCCATTGTTGTACCCCTGCCTCTCTATTTATAGAGTGAGGCTGGGGGTAGGGGTTCTGGATGTATATAGCTGCTGGTGGGCCTGGGCTGATGCAATCTGGCCTGGCAATGTGGGTTCGGTGATGCCTTGGTCCGGGGAAGGTAGGAGTGGCCTTCGGTCCGGTATTGGTTGGAGTGGCTTTGGTTCGGCGGTGCTTGGTCCGGCGATGGGTTAGTAGTGGGTGGAGCGTTGATTGGTTCGGCAGGCATGGGAAGTTGATTGGTTCGACAGGGACGTGGGAAGTGGGTTGGTTTGGCAGGGACATGGGAAGTGGGTTGGTTCGGCTGGGACATGGAGAGGGAGTTGGTATTTGGTTCGGTGGTAGGTGGAGCAAGGGCTAGTTCGGTGGTGGCCTCCCTCATCTTGGTTTGGTAAAACTGGTCTAGTGAAAACACGCCCAATAGTAGCTATCGATGAGAGAAGTATTAAGTTTCTACTGAAGGAAAATTTTTTGCACCAATTCGGACCCTTGCACTCTTCTCGATCCATTCAGTCTCGTGATTCCCCCATTTCTCAAGCAGAAGCGTCAGATGCCCCAGCCTCCGCAAAGGAATTCACACTGAAGGAACCTATTGTAGAGGCTTCATTAGTGAAATGCTTCAGTTTTGTTGACGGTGTGGGATTATCCGGCAAATCTAAACTTCCCCCGGTTATTGAAGAAGAGGAATTTCCTCAACATTCTGGGAAGGCTACTGGAGAAGCTGATGAGGGAGTTGAGAAAGAGAGTTCCGTTATGAAGAGTGTAAAGCGTGCTGAAGAGGGCACTGCTGATATGACCCACTCTGTGGGGCACGACGGTGATGATATCTTTGGAGGACTGAGCAACCTTATGGTGACTTCCCATGAGCTCTTTAAAGATGACACCACCGCTTCTAAGCTTGTTTCTCCAGCAATCGAAGTGACATCCGTTTTGCGATCAATTCCATCAACCCAAGAGTTGACTCTTGCTGCAAAAGCCGATATCACTCCTAAGCCGAAGAGTGTTTTGTAGCTTGACGCGCGTAGTTCGCACGCCATACACACACTTAGGATTTTTGGCAATTATGCGCACTTAGCTTCTTTATTTCGAAGATTTCTAAATTTTATCTCTTCTTCAATTTCAGGTTCTCCCATGGGACGCAGCAGCTCATATTACGATGACTTTCAGCGCTATGCGAGGCGTGATTCTTATGACCCCAGACGCTATCTTCCTGTCCCTAGGGAGACTGATGAGGAAAGAGCAGCTAGGAAAGATCGCGAGAGGCAGGCTTATGAGGGGTGTTATGGAAGAAGAGACGACCGACATGACTCTTACCAGGGGGATGATGACTCTCATAAGAGAAAGTCTCGTGACGATAAGGGGAAGAGTCATGTAGCTGAAGTTCAAGCAAGCGAGCCAAGCTTAGAGAAAAGTCTACATCTGAAATTTCTAAAATGCCCGCTGGACATCCCTTCTACCTCTCCTGCCCTTAAAAGAGCTGAAATTCAAGCAATCATCAATAGGCCTCCTTATCAAGTTGAGAAGCCTTTGTCTGCACTCCAAAGACGATTTCCGCATTGGTGTTTAAAAGGAGTACGTTTTGATCAAGACTTGGTTCCAATTGATAAACAGGCCATGTTGAGAAATATCGACGCTGTCAAACTTGATATTGAAAGAATGTCCGGCTGGCAAAAACTAGTTAATGAACTTCAAAGAGTAAATCGTTTAAATCTCGAGGCTATGCTGACAATGGAAAGCGATAAGTTGAGTGGTAGAAAGTTCTTGATCAGCACGATACAGAGATGAAGAGCATCACCGCCTATAACGAGAAACTTGAGGCTGAAATCAAGAAGCTTAAAGATGATCTTGCCACCTCTTCCACTTATTATACTCAAAAGGAAGAGGTTCTTCAAAAGCAAGTAAGAGACGCGCATGCTGCTCAACGAGATGCTAAGGCTAAACTTGAGGCGGAACAGAAAATCATGGAAATCTACCGTAATGATGTTGCTCAGCTGCGGGAAAAGACTAACTCCCAAGATTTGGAGATTACAATGTTAAAGGCCCAGCTTTCTAAGGCTGAAAAGGAGCGTGACGAGGCCATCGCGGGAAAAGCAGCAGCTGAACAATCACATAAGGCGACTAAGGCCAACGTCAGCTCCACTCTATTCGAGTTTTATATTCACAGCGTCTTAGGGCATGGCAGTCTTTCATTTTTGGGTCCAAAGTATGAGGTTTCCCTGGCTAAAGTGTGGGATGCAGCAATTGAAATGCTTAGAGACGCTGGCTACGCTGAGAAGGATTTTGAGGCTTATTTTTTGGATGATGAGGGTCGTGCCGCCCTTACCAGAGGGAATGAACAACTTGCCAAGGAACGAGCCGAAGCGACGGAAGGAGAGCATCTAGGGAAGGCACCTTTGGCCGACCCAACTCGTCATTTGGCTTCGGTTGACGTTGATATTATTGGCTCCAGTTCCCACTCTCCGCCTCCTACCAAAGCCGAGACCGAAACTACAACTGTTCATGCCGAAGACGAGGCCCAAGAAGACACTGAAGCCCAAGATTTTGAAATTGACGCGATAAAGCCAATCTCTCCAGGTAACTTCAATACTGATCCAGCTCAAGTGGACTACTCGTTTGCTTCACATGAGCTCGATGAACTTCTTGCTTATTACTTAAGCCTCGACGTGCCACTATCTCCTCTCTTTGCGAGAAACACCGATGTTTAACTTTTCTTCTTCTGTAGTGAAAACAACAAGAGTTGTACAGGCTTCGCCTCCTCCAGCTGTTGCCCCTCCACCTCTTCAAGTTACTCCTTCTTCTGCTTCTCAACCGGGTCGCAAGAAGAACAAATATGAGCTCTTCAAGGCTTAGATGACCCGGCCTCTTCACAAGAGCAGAAAGCTGAAGAACGTGAGGAGGGTGAGAGGACCCCGGAGAAATTTACTGCCGATGATACAAAGTTGATTGGTGTTATCACCCCGGGCAACGAATCTTCTTCAAAGAAGAGGGGAAAGCGTGGAATTTCGAAGAAGAAGAAGGGCACTTCTGCTGGCAATAAGAAAGCGGAAGAGGACCTAACTGCACATCTTTCTCCTTCTTCCCCGACTCGTTCAGGCCGACTCAAGAAGTTGACCATTAGGCCAGGCGAGGGCTACAAAGGTGGAGGGAAGAAGAAGTAGTAATAGGTCTGGTTTTATCCTTCTTTTTTTTCTTTTTTGCTTTTTTACTTTTTTCTTGTATTTAAAGACTTGTATTGACCGAAGATTGTGTGGTCATCGACCCCCGCTTTTTGAAACCTGCACATGTATACAAATCTTTTATAGTATGGAATAGAATGACTCTTTTTACTTGTACAATCTTTTGTTTGTATTTGTAAATGCATTTATTCCTTATTTTCACACAAGTTTCTTTATTTTCTTTGTATGATATTGCAGTGAGCTCGTGGTATGTTGCTTGAGCATTGCTTTTATTAATGCAGCTATCTTATATTGCCCCCACATCACGGCTCATTGCAATCTTCTCCATTTTGAGAAGACTTGTACTCTTACTTTGGAGAATAATTCTTCCATTCTGAGGAAATATTATTCTGATCTAGTAGATTGTGCCTTGTATTGGAGAAGTTTTCTTTTTTTTAGAAAAAGTTTTTACACTTCAACTTTCAAAGATGGTCACTTTTATTTTTGAGAAGTGGATTCCCCTACGCGGTAAAGCGAGCCTCCGAAGAGGGCTTTGATTTGTTTGCCAGAAAGTTATATCTCATCGCTAAGTGGGCCTACGGGACTGGTGTCAGCTGCTTTATCGGATATTTGTTTGCACAAACAATCGCGAGCAGTTAGCTGCGGCCTAGAACCTTCTTTTTGAGAAGGTGCCCCTTCGCTGGTTCCACCAACGACTTTTTCAAGAGATACATTTCATTTTTGGGCGTGCCTTGTTAGAGGGCTTTATTTGGCACTTCAACTTTTTTGGGGAAGAATGTTCTCATTATGGAGAAATTGATCTTCCCTTGAGAGTAGAAGTGTGCCTCCGAAGAGGGCTTTTGGTTTGCCTGCAAGTTACTTCTCACAGTTAAATGGATCCACAGGGCGGACGCAAGCTACCTAATTGGATGTTTGTTTGTACGGACGATCGCAATTTGTTAGCAAGGGCCTGGTGCCTTCACTTTGGGAAGGTGCCCCTTCGGTGGTTCCACCAACCTTTTTGTTTGAGAAAAGCATTTCATTTTTTGGCGTGCCTCGTTGGAGGGCTTTATTTGGCACTTTAACTTTTTTGGGGAAGAATGTTCTCATTATGGAGAAATTGATCTTCCCTTGAGAGTAGAAGTGTACCTCCGAAGAGGGCTTTTTGTTTGCCTGAAAGTTACTTCTCGCGGTTAAGTGGATCCACGGAGCAGACACAAGCTACCTAACTGGATGTTTATTTGCACAAACGATCACAATTAACTAGAGAGGGCCTGTAACCTACACTTTGGGAAGGTGCCCCTTTGGTGGTTCCACCGACCTTTTTGTTTGAGAAAAGCATTTCATTTTTCGGCGTGCCTCGTTGGAGGGCTTTATTTGGCACTTTAATTATTTTGGGGAAGAATGTTCTCATTATGGAGAAATTGATCTTCCCTTGAGAGTAGAAGTGTGCCTCCGAAGAGGGCTTTTTGTTTGCCTGAAAGTTACTTCTCACAGTTAAGTGGACCCACGGAGCAGACGCAAGCTACCTAACTGGATGTTTGTTTACACAAACAATCAAAATTAACTAGCGAGGGTCTGGAACCTTCACTTTGGGAAGGTGCCCCTTTGGTGGTTCCACCAACCTTTTGGTTGAGAGACAAGATTCCATTTTGGCTGTTTTTGTCTGCTTGCCCATGTCTTTTCACCATCTGCCCATCATCGATTCCTCGTTATCATTTCCAAGTACATGATCCTTTCTCTTGCAAGTTGTTTTTTCCTCCTTTTTTTCAGAGAAGTGTATTTCATTGTTCAGTGAATCCACGGGGCAGACGCAAGCTACCTAACTAGATGTTTGTTTGCACAAACGATCTCAATTAACTAGCGAGGGCCTAGAACCTTCACTTTAGGAAGGTGCCCCTTCGGTGGAATCACCAACTGTTTGTGAGAAGCACTTCTTATGTAGGAATTGAATCTGGAATTTTTGTTGCTTAACATTTGTTTGTTGAGTGATTTGTAGGAATCGCTTGGCCTTGTGATGTGTTGAATAGGTAAGCTTTGCTTTGATAGCCTACAATATTAAATCGACATTTTAGCAATATATTTAAGATATTTGCATATCGAAATGAGACAAGCATTTTATAGTAGTAGAGAACACAAGATTTATTGTAAAATTAGTATGAATCAATACAAGAATGATACATCCATAATCATTTTACAAATTTAAGCATAGTTTCTAAGTAAAATATGGATGCAAGTGATTGTTGTTCCAAGCTCTCGAAATTGGATTTCCTTCGACAATTGTGAGCTTGAAAGTTCCATCAAGAAGTTTTTTGCCTATGACATATGGCCCTTCCCAGTTTGGCCCAAACACTCCTGTTGCTGTCATGACTATTTTCAAGACTAGATCCCCAATTTCAAAGCTGCGTTGGCGAACTTTAGAATTGAAGTGTCTGGCTATCCTTTGCTGATGGGCTGCAACTCTGAGTTCAACCGCTTTCCTTCTTTCATCAAGCAAGTCAAGTGCTTCAAGTTGCAGCTTTTCATTTTTAGCTTGGTTGAAATGAATTCTCCTGTGTGAGGGGACCTCTATTTCCACTGGAATCATTGTTTCTGATCCATATGCTAATGAGAATGGAGTGTGCCCAGTCGCAGTCTTGTGGGTAGTTCTGTATGCCCAAAGTGCTAGTGGCAGCTTACCAACCCAACCACCTTTTGCTTTTTCTAGCTTTTTTTATGGTTGATTTGATAATTTTGTTCACTGCTTCCACTTGCCCGTTTGCCTGTGGATGAGCCACTGCTGAGAAGCTTTTTTGGATCTTGAATTGCGTGCAAAAGTCCTGGAATTCTTCGCTTTCGAATTGGGTACCATTGTCTATGATTATCTTCTGAGGTACACCATACCTGCAAATGATATTTTTAGTCACAAAGTTTATCATCTTTTTACAGGTAATAGTAGCCAATGGTTCAGATTCAGGAAATAATCAACAGCAACAATAGCATATTTGATTTCGGACTTGGCAATCGGCAAAAGCCCAATGAGATCTATCCCCCAAATGGCGAATGGCCATGGACTGACCATCTGTGTTAGCTCGATGAAAGGTGCTGTTGAGATTTTTGCAAATCTCTGGCATCTGTCACACTTTCACGAGTAGCTAGCAGCATCTCGATTAATATCTGGCTAAAAATACCCATAGCTGAGAATTTTCTATGCTTGAGTTTGGACACCTGAATGATCCCCACACTCTCCTCCGTGCATCTCAGCTAAAATTGTCTTAGCCTCTTCCTTGGTTACACATCGGAGTAATGGCATCGAGAATCCTCGCCTGTACAATCGACCATCTTGAATTACATATCTCGGGGCTTTTCTTAACAGCTTCTGGCACTCTTTTGAGTTTTCTGGTAGGGAGCTGTTGAGTAGATATTCGTTGATCGGGGTCATCCACGACTCCTGCTCTTGAGATGCTGCCATAATCCAGTCAATATCCATTTCATCAGTACTTGAAGCAGAAAAGACTTCCACAGGGACCAATCCTAATAATTGAGCTTCGCTAGAGCTAGAATATTTTGCAAGAGAATCCGCCTTCATGTTCTCTTCCCGGGGTATATGGCTTATTGTATAATGATCAAAATCATCAAGAAGCTCCCAGGCCTTTGATAAGTAAGCAGGCAGATTTCCTCCTTTAGTTTGAAACTCTTTCTTGACTTGGCATATAATAAGCTGGGAATCACCGAAGATCTGCAATACTTTGATGTTCAGTTCTTTAGCAATCTTCAAGTCGGCAATAAGAGCTTCATATTCTGCTTCATTATTTGTCGAAGGAAATTCTAATCTCAATACATAGCACAATGACCGCCCTTCGGGGGTTTCAAGCACAACCCCAGCTCCGGAACAATAGTCATTTCTTGCACCATCAACATATAATTTCCATCGGATCGGGATGTCATCAGTCACCTCTTCCTCACTGTCACCTTTATCTGTGTATTCAACAATGAAATCCGCCAAATTTTATCCTTTGATATCTCTTCGGGGATGATAAGTGATATCGTATTGGCTGAGTTCAATATTCCACTTCAGAAGATGACCCGAAGTTTCATGGCGAAATAGGACTTGCTTAAGAGGTTGATCAGTGAGGACTTTAATAGGATGAGCTTGGAAATATGGCCTCAACTTTCTGGACGCAATCAACAGACAATAGGCGAGCTTTTCTAGCTTTGAATAATTCGTCTCCGCCCCAGTGAATCTTTTGCTGATGTAATAAACCGGGCGCTGAACTTTTGCATCTACCAATGTTGCACTGAGAGCATGAGATGAAACTGCTAAATATATGAAAAGATCTTCACCATTGCTGGGCTTAGAAAGTACTGGAGGCATTTCCATGTGATGAATCAGTTCATCAAAAGCTTTCTGTTATTCAGGTGTCCATTCAAAGTTTTCCTTTCCTTTCTTCAGAGCGTCAAAGAAGGAATGCATTTATTAGTGGCCTTGGAAATAAACCGACTCAAAGCAGCGACTTTCCCGTTGAGGCTTTACAATTCCTTCTTTGTCCTAGGGGCTTTGACTTCTCTTAAAGCGCTAAACTGAGCAGGATTAGCTTCGATGCCCCTAGCACTCACAATGAAACCCAAGAATTTTTCGGACTCTACCCCGAATGAACATTTCAGAGGATTTAGCTTCATCCCGTACTTTCGGAGGACCGCGAACATTTCTGCCAAATGATCCATGTGGTCTACTGCCTTCTTCGATTTTACCAACATATCGTCAACATATACTTCCATAGTCTTGGCAATCTGGGGTTTGAACATGGCTTTAACAAGTCTTTGATAAGTTGCCCCCGCGTTCTTTAGTCCGAAGGGCATGACTTTATAGCAGTAAAGACCAACATCAGTGATGAAGCTCGTGTCCTCCTAATCTGGTTCATGCATCATGATTTGATTATACCCTGAGTAAGCATCCATAAAAGACAATAATTCATGCCCGACTGTTCCATCCACCAACTGATCAATCTTGGGAACAGGAAACAGTCCTTGGGGCATGCTTTATTCAAGTCTGAAAAGTCGATGCATACTCTCCACTTTCCATTTGCTTTTTTAACCAACACCGGATTAGAAACCCAATTCGGATAAGTGGATTCTCTGATGAAGCCATTTTCCATGAGCCGGTCTACTTCTTCTTTTAATGTTGTCGACCTTTCAGGACTCTGGGTTTTTCTTTTCTGTTTTACGGGTGTGAATTTTGGATCAATATTCAAAGCATGCACTGCAATTTCTGGAGATATTCCACACATGTCGGCGTGACTCCGAGCGAATACATCCAGGTTTGCTTTCAAGAATGATATCAACATATTCTGAACCGTCGCACCGAGTTGTGAACCCACATTCAGCACCTTGTTTGGATCATTCAGGTCAACAGGTATTGGCACCGTCACGTCCACCGGCACCACTCTACTCTCCCCTGCACTGGTTTTTCTGGGATCAATCTCTTTTCGTGCACGACAATGCTCACCAGTGCAGGGTCCACCCCGTAATTGCTACAAGGTGGGCTCTTTGATGCGGAGCGGAGCTACCGTACCCTTACCCATTTCTGTCTTCTTTGCCTCCCGTAACTCTATGAGATAACATTCTTGCCCAGCATTTTGGTCTCCCTTCACAACACCGATGCCATTATTAGTGGGGAACTTCATAGTCAGGCACCATGGGGCGAGAATGGCCTTGAATGCGGCAAGAGCCGGTTGACCCAAGAAGGCATTGTAAGCGGAGAATTCATCAACAATCACAAAAGTTTGTTTTCGGATCACCTTCTTTTCCCCTTCTCCAATCTCTACAAACAAGTCAATAGTCCCTATAGGCTGTTTTGGTTCTCCAGTGAACCCAACAATTTTCTGTGAGGAAGCTTGGACATCAGCCATGAGAATTTTCATCTGGTCAAATGTCTTTCTGAAGAGGACATTGCAAGAGGCGCCGCAATCAACAAGCACCCTTCTTACAATGGATGGTCCAATGCCTGCAGACATCACCAAGGGATCCATGGTGGGAGCCTCAACACCAACAGAGTCTCTAGCTTGGAATATGATGTCATCGTTAAAAGTTCTTTGCTATTTTAAAGGTGCAGCATTTTCCAAGACAAAAACATTTTCTTTCGCCGGTGCATATCTTAAAGCGTGAGCATATCTCTCCATCTCACCCCAACTTCTGCCCGTTGGGTGAGGACCCCCTGTGATAACATTAATGGCAGGCCTCTCAGATTCCTGCGCTGCAGTCCTCTCACCTGAGCCGGATTGATGAGCAGGAACTTGTTGCCCCTGAGTAGATGAGGTTGGGTCACTTCTGTTTCTCTTCACATATTGTTGTAGTTTATTCTGTCTCAACAGCTCTTCAATCAAATTCTTTAAATGGCGACATTCATTAGTGTCATGGCCAGGTTGATTGTGGAACCGATAGAATCTCCCATTATGCATAACATTTTTCCCAGGCTTCATCTCAGGTGGTTTGGGGTATTCAACAGCATCCTTGGTTGCGAAAAAGATATTTTCTAGAGTATCAGTTAAGGGAGTAAAATCTAAAGGTTTAAAGCGGTGAGTTTTATTCGCATCTTTCTGCTTGTTTCCACTATCATTCTCCGTCTTCTGGCCACCAGATTCCTTTCTGTTAGAAGCAACATTGTTATTCTCAACTTCAGTCACAACTACTTTTTCTGGCGTAGGAAGGCTTTCTAAGCGCATAAATTCATCGGCCTTCTTATAGAACTTCTCAAGTGAATTTGGCTCTTTCATCTTTAGCCATTTTCCGAATTCACTTGATTTGTCAATAGCTTGCATAGAGTAAGTCAGAATCATCTGAGGCTCTGCATTGTCATCTTCGGCCAAGGCTATATTAAAGCGGTTTAAGAAAGATTTGATAGACTTTCCGAGGCTTTGTTCGAGGCTGTATAGTGACATTATGTCCTTGGCCTTCGAAGCATGTAAACTGAACTGATCTTTGAATTTCCGAGTTAGGTCGAAGAACTGATCCACGGATCGAACTGGCAGCTTCGTGAACCAAAGCAGGGCCACTCTCTCCAAGTACACAGGAAAGTATCTATACTTGATCTCATATGTTGCTCTAGCACCTGTCATATGCCAGTCATACTTGTATAAGAACTGGTTAGGATCGCTTGTCCCCCGATAAGTTGGAATAGTGGGGGGAACAAACTTCTTCGGAAATTCAGCCTTCAGAATTCTTTCAGTAAAAAGAGTCTTGCTTGGAGCAAACCCCCAGTCACTTTCATCTTCCTCCCTTTGCATGCTTTCCTTCATAATTTTTCG
The DNA here is from genome assembly GCA_030765085.1 of Allium cepa. NCBI lineage: Eukaryota > Viridiplantae > Streptophyta > Magnoliopsida > Asparagales > Amaryllidaceae > Allium > Allium cepa. Next base: position 688,736,440 of record CM060937.1, on the reverse strand, counting down.
AATCATTCTCGAGAGGTACTCCTCATCGTTTAGAGGCCCCGTGGGACAGACATCAGCTACTTTTTCGAAAGTTTGCCTGGACAAACGTTCACGAAGAGTTGGTTGCGGCCTTGAACCTTCAGCTTGAGGAGGTGCCCCTTCGGCGGTGCCAGCTGCCCTTTGAGGAATACTTTTCCCTTGGGAATCATGAACATCCTCAGCAAAGGTTTCTTCATTATTTTCTGGTTGCTGGTTAACTCCAAGCAAAGCATTCAACCTGTTCAATATCAAAGTGTTCTGGACTTCCATTTGTTGATACAACCCAGATACTACAACATCCAATTCTTCTCTTGTGATTCCAACACTAGGAGCCGCTTGATTTGACGCAAGAGAAGTGGCGGTGTTGTCATAAGCATTTCCAAATCTAGTAGATCTACTTTTTCTTCCAAGAGCCATAATTTCGGATAGACTTCTGGTTCTTAGGGAGAGTCTTTCAACAAATCTTTGTGAAGCAATGATGAGAGCACCCCTGAGTTCGCCTTCTCAGTGAAAGAACCAAATATGTTAACGCTTAAAAATGTATGCTAACACCCCATTGTAAGTTGTGATATAGCGAAAGCACCACCGTTGGTACGGGAACTAAAAGCAAGCAGAAAATAGCAGAAGATAGTAAAGAGACAACAATTTTTATAGTGGTTCGGCTCAAAGTCAAGCCTACGTCCACTTAATCTCTTCTGTTATCGACTTGATTACAAGTTTTGCAATAATTCTTCAATTACAACACCATTAAGGCAAGTAGTTAGAACTTTGATGTAGAAAAGCTCTTTGAATTCATGTTGAACGAACTTGATCTTTTCCCAAGGTTCTCTAAAGTGTCTTTTGCATTTGAAGTGTTTTAGAAGTCGTGAAAACAACAATGTCTTGGCCTTCCAGAAATTCTCTTCTTCCTCTCTAATGTGGAGTAGGTGGGGTATTTATAGGGGAGTTTCGGAGTTAGGACGTGTGGTGTCATAGGTCGTGAGCGACCTAGGGAGTTGCAACCTAGGGAGTTGCGACCTAGGGAGTTGCGATCCCGAGGTAGCATAAGACGTTAGCGACTTAATGGAGCCATCCTGGACGAGATATATGATGTGAGCGACTTAGCATGTGTAGCACAGGAGTTACCTCGGCTTTCTAAGGTCGTAAAAAACCTAATGGAAGAGGCGGTGCGCATGCGGCTTAACTCTGAAGCTTGCTAGGTCGTTAGGTCGCTCCTTCCTTAACTCGTTAGGTCGTTGCCATCATTGAGTTGCTAGATCGCTAGGTCCTTGGAGCTCCTTAAGTCGATGAGTCATGCCATGTTGAGCCGCTCTATGCTTTAGGTCGTTAGGTCGTTAGGTCGTGCTCTGCTATAAGTCGTTAATTCATTTATGCCTTGGATAGTTAAGTCGCTTATTCCCTTAGGTCGTTGAGTCGAATAAGTCGCTAAGTCGTGAATAAGAGAGGTGTTAACACTTGCCCCTCGAAGTATACGCCTAGGGGTTAGGTCGTGTGCTAGGTCGCCTAGGTGTTAACACTGTACTTGGACTTAAAATAACAAGCCCTGAAACTTTATAATCGACAAACGCCAACTAATTTAATTCCAGTTATATTTGCTTGTCATTTTATTAGTTTTGCACAACACTTCACACTTTTAGGAAACGTGCACCTTTATATTTGAATATCCAGTTCCTTGTGGAGAATGGCTTCTCAACAAGTACGAGAAGAGATAGTAGAGCGGGCCGATGAGGTTTTCCCAATGTTGACCCTTTGGAGAATCCTCCGGAAAGAGTTTCAACTACATTGAACTAACAGGCATTCAGCCAGCTATGTATTCAATTCGGCATTGCTGAAGCGGATACTCAGCTTCCTGGGGTAAATGACACTGCCGATAGGCCGCCTCCTGGCTTCATTGCAGTCAATCGTCAAATGTGTTTGAATGGAGCTATTCCCCCTTCAACAAATGATCAGCAACACTTCGTATGCCACGTTACCAAATTGGAAATGTCTCACTAGTAACCATCAACTACAAAACCTCTGAGCTCGTACATCTCAGGGAATGGTGTTAAGCTAAGAGAATAAATTCTCCGCCACCAACAGAAATATATTTGATAGAAACCATCTTTACATCTCAAATTGTAACGTCAGACACACATCCATACAAGTCTGTTTCAGGATCAAACAGAACCAAAGGCACTTCCAAAGAAGCCCTTGCAATCCGGATATTCATTAATCACGACCGAACTTCCCATCACAAAGGATGATAAAATCTCTATATCAGAGATCAGCCGATGCAGAGACATTCGATGGTAATCCTTCCGTTTTCGAAAATATCCGGTCTTCAAATACTATCCATTACGACGTATCACTATTCGGAATGGGACTCATGACCCAAAGGTCCTCTCCCTGCTAAACCGAATAACGAGCGCTTATTTTAAAATAAGTGTAGTATTCAAATTCAAGCAAATCACAACAAATACCCATTTAAAGGTAAATATTGGTAGTCGGTTATCTAACTATCAATAGATATGCATAACATCACTAGATTCCAAATAATTTCCCAAATTATTTATTTTCCAAAAATATTTTTACAAGATATATTTTTCCACACTTCAAAAATAAATCAATGTTTATTTTTAAACAAATTCCCCTTTCGTTTATAAATTCCGTGGTGAATTTAAATTTCCAAATATCCACTGATATACGATTTTCAAATCGATTTCAAATATTCACATTCAATTTATCTTTAAAAGATAAAATCTCAAAACATTTCACTTCATATTGGAAAACATTTCCATACTTATTTAATAATAAGTAATTCACAAATCTATTTATTTTCAACATTTGGAAAATATTCAATATACTTAAATCACAATTAAGTATATATTTTATTCTTTAATGAAAACATTCTCTTAAACACGTTCATTTGAGTCAAAACGAATGTTGTGTAAAACATCGTTACGACAACCCAAAATCACTAGTATAAGGATTCGAAATTTAGATAGATATATAAATCCCAATACTATATAAAACATTTCCTTTCGAAAATCATTAACTATAGCAACAGTGTTATAGTCCATCATTTCTTTATTTCTCGAAAACGTCTATTTCAACAATGAAAGTTGAAATCTAGGATTTCGATCCTTAACACATTTTAAAACAACTTCAAATCGTTTTAATTCTATTTAAAAGATCACTTCCTAAAACATTTCTTTAATATATTATTCACTGTCCAAAATCGTGAATATAAATCGTTTACCAAATTCAACACTTCTACATATTTAATTTAAAGGATTATCCACTGTCCAAAATCGTGGATATATCTCCTTTAATAAGTTATAATAATTAACTAATCAAAATAAGTCGATTTCGGATTTATAAAACAATGTTTAAAATTCCATTTATATTTTATAGCAACTTCAACTTATAAAATCACTTTATTAACAAATTCTATTTATATCTCATTAAAATGCCAAAATCTAATTTATAAGTTAATTTCTTATAAATCTTTTATTTTACAAAATCTATTCAGTTTATAACTTCACAATTTATAACTCTATAAATTTCATTTACTTATGAAATCCATTTATACTTCTTTTTAACACTTATAAAAAAACTCGTTTTATAATTCAAATATTTTAATTTATAAATATCAATTTTATAAATCTTTTATATAAACCGTTTATAATAATTCAAAAATCCTAATTTAAACCATTTTACAAATTAATCAACTACTTATTTAAAAAATCACATTTCGGTTATATTTCACAAAAATCAAAATTTTTATAACATAAAAATTATAATGTTTAATTATTTAAAACGGAACAAAATTCAATAAAATGTATACTTTCAAAAATCACTTGAAAATCCTTTTAAATTCGAAATCGTTACTTTTAACATTTTTTAAAACTCCAAAAGTAGGCCAAATGCTGCAACAGCACCAATATATCAACCACAGCATCCAAACATCATATATCAATATGATAACAGAATATATCTCAAATATCTGTAAATAAATCGTTACTGTTGAGGAATCCAGTTGGATCCCTCCAATCTATTTCCCTGCATCCATAGATGTTAGCACAATACCAATCCCGTTTCAAGACGGGATATCGCGGTACATGGTTTTATAAAATATTATCCGCAATTATGCGGTGTAATAGGGTATCATCTGCTATAGAATGCGGGAAAATCAACTCCAAGTACATATATAATACAAATTCCACTTCAAGATGGAATATCGTGGTATACGTGTTTAATAAATAACATCCGCTTAATATACGGCGTATAGGGTCTATTTCAATACAACAGATAATAATTTATCATCCAAGCATACAATCAAGCAATTTTAAATTTAACTATTTAAAGTTTAAATCGAAACAAATTCGATTAAGTGAGAAGTTATCACCTTGTTTTCAAATAACAGTTGCAGCGTTTTAATCAGAATAAAATTAAACACGCATTTAATTTTATCCAAAATTTTCACTAGCTCCAATCAACTCCAATCCAACTCCATCGTGTAGTATTCGTCAATACGAACCCGACGCAATTTGTTTCGTCCAAAACGGTCCTCGTATGGCAAAGATACAACAATTTAAAGATTGTACGATTTTAAATAAAAATAATTTACATTTTCTTTTCAAATTTTAACCTAATTCTCATCTGGGTTGCACGTTTCAACCCCTACAATCTCGGCCGTGCGCATCATCTTCTCCCTCATCAGGTAAAACGTGACCGAACCCATGCTAGCCGCCGTTGAACCCTAAATTAACGAGCCACCATCGTCGACTTCCACGTCAATCAAGCACCACCCTTACGTGCGCCTAGCCCATCTCCTCCCATGGCCCAATTATCACAAAGCTCGGCCTCCATTTCATCTCGTATTTCCTGCGCAACCATCGGCCGTCCAAACGTCGATTGCCGCCAATCTGTAGCTTCGTTTCCGATCACAACCGTTCATAACGAAGCTCTCGTCGTGCTATAGGTTATTGTAGTTGAAAGTTTCTCCAATTAGTGTGTGGATTTGAAGAAAATTGAGGGATTAGGAGATGAATTTTCGGCCATTAACCATCTTCTGGCGGCTAGGGTTAGAAATTAAGGTTTTGTTGCAAAAGTGAATAATAGAGGTGCTTTTATAGAAAATATCGAAACACTATTCATCCCGAAATTTTCCGAACACCAATCGAAGCGTGCCGCCTGGAGTTTATAATGTTTACCCCTATTCTGAACGAAATGGAATATATATTGGAGGCCAATTCGAAAGTATTTGGAAGATAGGCTTTTAAATCGACTATTTAAATTTAAAAATTCATTCAAGCCGATTTCAGTTCATTTTAGCTTGCCCCGGACAAGCCGTAAATCCGATTGACACGAAGTTTGAAATCCTACAAAAATATAATATTATGGATCCGATGAAACTAGTTTCGTCGAAATATGAGACTGTTTGAAAAATGACTATTTTTACTCGTCAAATAAAATATTAAAATATTTGATTTCTACAAATTAACTTTTAATTCAATTTTAAATGTTCTATAACATCATTCTAACTCCAATATGATTTAACACAACTTTACAAATCAATTTTAATCACATTAAACCCAATTTCCAATTATTTCTGTAATTTCAAATATTAAATTATCGATTTAACTATCCAATTAAATCAAGATATTCGAAATAAAATTTATTCGACTTACAAATTTTACTTGTTAATATTTAAAAATCAATTAAATATACGAATTTCAAATGAAAGAAATTCTGGATCGTTACAAACTTCCTCCCTTAAAAGAATTTCGTCCTCAAAATTTACCAAGTAAGAAAAGTCTTGAAATCCATTAACCTTTCAGAACCATTTGTTCAAATTAAATTTAAAATTCATTTTAACATTTTAACTTTTCCAAAATTTATAGTTAAACTTCTCACAATAACTTTACTAAGTTTTCAAATCATACATAGTTTTCTTTTCAAAACCAACTATATCGTTTAACTTTTCACTCCAAAATCAAAGTTATAGTTTTCAAAAATTTCCAATTATTTCTCAAAAATATTCTAACGCCTTAAATTTTTGAAAAGTTTCGCCAGCGTCTCCTTTGCATGGCTAGCTCGGTACGACTACAAAAATGGCACCATGGCCCCTAGGTTTCAAAAAGAAAAGAAAACGCCAAGTGGCTGGACAAGAAAATCATCAAATTTCATACTGAAATTCAAATACATACCTTTTGTCGAGCAATTCAATTTTTTTTATCTTCGAAATCAAAATCTCAGTTTCCTTTAATCCAGCTGTATATCCTGCTAACCATAATATCCATTTTCATGCAATCTCACATTATCAATTTCATTCGAATTCAATTTACAATTTCAATTCTATTTGGATTCAATTTACCTTCTGAATATTGAATTTTATCAATTATTTTTCATTCACACCTGATTCATCTTGCTATTTTAAATTAGTTTCTTTTACTAATTCATTACAATTTCTAACTCATTTCATCTCTCTCAATTGAAATTGGTTTTCGATATTCAGTTTTCAATTTCAGTTTTTATTCTTTTGTTCGTTCCCAAACACAATTTAATTCACTATTTCGGTTTATAACCACTTATATTTAGACTGGATTTCAAATTCCATATGAATTCAATTCATTTCAACCCAATTTCAATTCATTTGTTTCTACCCAAAATTTATTTTCAACTTAATAAATTTTATTCCATAACTATTTTTATCAGATTTCAGAGTCTTTCCAACATTTCAAAACCATTTTAACACCAATTCAAATTATCCTTTGAATTTCAAAACCCAAACGCAAATTTTCCAAACAACTTCCATTTAAAACAACTTGGCAGCAATCCCTCTTTTGGAAACTCGAAAATGAACACCGATGATGTCGCGATCGTCGTCGGAATTATTTTCCAGCGACCAAAAAGAGTTTAGAGCTTTTATCCCTCCAAAACAATTTTTCCAAACCCTTGAAATTCATTTTCAAACTCGAAAAGGAATTTAATCTTTTCCAAATTGCAAACCCTTCCAAAACATTTCCAAATATTCCTCTGGAATTTTACTTCAAATTACAAATCACATTTACAATTTATATTCTCCAATTCTATTTGTATGTGAATTTATTTCTTAACTTTGGAGTTACGATTTCAATTTCTTTTTCAACAATAATGATAATAATTTAGTATCATCACTTTCTAGCAACCAAGCAATCATATATTATAATAATTCATAGAAAAAAATTTCTCTTTTATATACGAAAATAATTTATGTAAAATTATTTCATTTACCCTATTTTAAAACGATATCGTGTCGAATTTGTTCTGTACAAGTGTTTAGAGATTCCTATCAATAACGTTAATTACTCGTATTGACCAGAATCCATATACCTCTCAACAAACCAATCAACAAAATAAAAAACAATTTTTTTATATTCGCTAACAAATATGCGCTCATATCTATTATTACACTCACACTCATTCTAGAGTACTACTGACTCTATCTCTAATGAGTAACACCCAACAGAGCCAAGGTTGTCGCTTAGCCAAATGCTCTGATACCACATTGTAACATGCGGATTTTCGACTTTTGAAAATCGACATCAATACGTCCACTATATCAACTGCCGAGCAATCGAAGGCCAGAAAACCGAATGTTTGCACAAAAAATGGGCAAACACCTCCAAGTCGAGTGATTTAGTTGATTTTATGTGATTCTTAATGATTTAGATGAGTTATGTAAATATGAAAAAAGGCAAGGGGCTGAAATGTAAAAGACACGCAGATTTATAGTGGTTCGGCCAGAACGTGCCTACGTCCACTTTATATGTTATTATCTTCTTTTTTCAGATTACAAGTACAATGCTTGGTGTACAAGTGTATGAAAGTAGTTTGAAAGTTCCTTCCGTGCTTGAGCTCTCAAACTTGTCTGCCATTGTTGTACCCCTGCCCCTCTATTTATAGAGTGAGGCTGGGGGCAGGGGTCCTGAATGTATATAGCTGTTGGTGGGCCCGGGCTGAAGCAATCTGGCCTGGTAGTTATCTGGTTCGGCGAGGCCTCATTCGGCAAGGAGCTTGGACCGGTGGTAGGAGTGGTCCGGTGGTAGGTGTGTATTCGGTAGTGAGGTGGTTCGGTAGGTGGGTAGGCGAAGCTTGGTTCGGTGCTTGTTTGGACCGGTTGTGGAGAAGAGGCTATGGTCCGGTGGCATGTTGGTTCGGTGGTATGTTGAGGAAAGTGTGGTTCGGTAGTGAAGCGGAGATGGTTTGGTTCGGCAGTGGTCTCTGGACCGGTTGTTTGGTGGAGGACCGGATGAGGTTTGACCGGATGAGAATGCCGGATGAGCTTATGCCGAGTGGGAATGCCGGATTGACTTCCATGCTTGTATCGAGCCATGTGTTTGCCGAATGATGTGGTCGCGAACCCGGGTGAAACTGTGATTCCTTGGTCTCGAGATCTTCTGGGTGAGAATTCGCCCAACATTTGCCCCCCAAAGTGGGGCACGTGCTTGCATGTGTCGCGCTTTGTTTCCTTGTGGTAGAAAGGCTTGTTTTGTAATGCCATGGGCTGGATGTTCATATCTCGTTGATGTCCTGCAAAGGAATTTATAGCTTTAGTGTGATTTCAAATAACGACCGTTCGTGATCAAAATGTTCGAGATGAAGTGAATCGTGCCGTTCGGGGCGAGAGTGTGCCCCGAGGGGGTTTAGCATTATCGATGCCAGGTTCACGTTAGAGTGGGTCCCTGGATCGTTTGTCAAGGTGGTTTATCGCCAGCTCAGAGCATGCCTAAGGATTGTTCGCGACCCCGTACATGTGTAAGTAGCTTAGCCATTTCGTAGTTATCAGAATTAAATATCTATTTAGCCGATGAGCTTAAAAAAGGATGTCAGAGTGCAAATTCTCACGACGATAGGGTTAATAGTCGTTTAGAGCGTGCTTATGGACCGTTCGTGGTCGCGTACACGTGTAAATGATTAACCCATGTTAGTGAGAGATTCACGACTCATTCATTGTTATCATATTCTCTACTTTATTAGTAGGTCCTAGAGTTCGGTACTTATCTGAGTGAGGCGCTCTGCATGCCCCCTGTTCCTGGTTTTTGCTGGTAGAGATAGCTTCATTCGGTTCTTTTGTTGGTCCAGCATGGATAGTTTCATTCGGTATTTGGTTGGTCCGATATGTTTGGTATTGGTCTGGTGTTCCGGTCCGGTAGGCTGAACCAGTTGGTTCGGCAATCCTGAGCTCGCCTATATATAGAGGCTACACCCCCCTTGGTTTCTTCTTACCGAACCAGAGAGCCGAATCAGCTGACCACCGAACCAAATCTTCTGCCGAACCAAGCTTTTTCCATATCAGGTACATACTTTTTTGCCGAATGGGTTTGATTGCCGAATACACACGAAAGAATTCAAATGCCGAATGGACTTGAGACATCAGTGCCGAATGAACTTTCGTTATTAGTGCCGAATGAGCTTTAAACATCGTTGCCGAATGAACTTACTGCCGAATGAACTTGATATCTTAGCGGAATTCCGGACTTATGCATTCCTTTTTTGTTTACATCTCTGTATCCCTTGTTCTAACAACCTGTCTTTTCACTTTTGTGTATGCAGATAAATGTCTCGCAAGGCAGAAACTCGATCGGATAGAAAAAAGTCTAAAGGTACAGGAGAGTCTTCCTCCTCCGTGCCCCCAGCCCAATCAGGATCTGGGCAGCATCGACCTGTCCCGAGGTCGTTAGTGGACGGATATGGTCCACAGGAACTTCTGGTTTCCCCGCCCGATTGCTTTCCTAGCTCCCTAAAGGAGGAGCAACTTGATGTCATCTCTCGTTCCTTTGGGATAGACAGGGCTCTCATGTAGCTGCCGGGAGAGGGAGTGATGCCGTATAATCCCCCCGAAGGTTACTTTGCTTACAGCAGGTACCATTGCATGTGTGGTGCTATCCCTCCTATCAATGCCTGGATAGTCAGTTTTACCACATATTTGAAAGTAGCTCCATTCCAGCTTCAGCCGAACTCCTATGCCATTCTGGTAAGCCTCTTCGTCATCTTCCAGAGGAGATACGGGCGCCCTCCTTCGGGATATTTCATTTGATGAGGCCACGGGTGAGCACCTCCTTCCCCGCAACCCCATGGTACGAGTGTTAGACGAGGCTAAGTCTCTAGATCTTGATCTGCTTACCACTCGGGTAGTTACCATGGGAGACGAGGCCAAGGCTAATATTGATCGGGTGGCTGAGGAGACCAAGAAGTTAATGAAGTATCATGCTCAATTGGTCAAGGCCGGGGAGGAGATTGGAAGTGCTAATATTCGGTTGCGGTTGAAGGTTGCTGATCAGGCCGAACAGCTTGCCGGTCAAGCCGTTCAGATTTCTCGGCACGAGGAAGCCTCCAGGCGTCTGAAAGAGACCATGGAAAATGCTAGTAGGGTGGAATTACGGAAGATGGAGGCCGCCTGTAAGGAGCGGATCGACATGGCCATTGCGACAGTGGATGAGGTTCGGAATGCGGATCTCGAGCAGGTAGAGGAGTTGTCTGGGAGGCTTGAGGCTGCGGAGATGGCTCAAGTCAAGTTAAAGGAGGAGATGGAGGAGATGAGGAGGTCTCTCCAGGCTGACTGCTCGAGATACCGATCAGAGAGGGATGCCGCTGTCGCCAAGTTGCAGGCTTCCGAGGCCAGGGTGAGGGAGTTCGAGGAGAATGAGGGGATGATGGACGAGATGCTGCAGGACATGTACTTCCGCACTTGGAAGGAGGGCAGCTTGTCTTGGATGGATGACTATCCCCGGGTCATGGCCAAGATATATCTCCAGGCTTTAGAGGAGGCCAGGGTCGATGCGGGTAAGGAAGGTGGAGTGGCTTTTAGCCTGGATGTGGTCACTGCTCAGTTCTCGAAAGAGGAGCAAGTGGCAGTGAAGGAGGGGATGCGGTTGCTCGCTGCGGAGGAAGCGGGTGTGCAACTGGAGGATGAGGATCAAGCGGCGGACGCTGGTGAGTTATTCTTCTCTTTTCTTTTTCTTTCCGGGTTTCCATAACTTGATCGTTTATCATGTGTCTAATGGATTCCTTTTCTGAATTGGACAGGTGGAACTTCCGATCAACATGCTGGGGGTTCCGGCCCTGCGGCCAAATAGGCTTGGGAAGTTGGTGATGGAGTGTGGACGCAGCTGGTTACTCGTCCGGATTCGGCTGCTTTTTATTTCTTTTTCTTTTTTTTTACTGTTGTTTACGTTAGTCCAAAACATTGACGTGACTGTAATAATAATATTATTTGCAGAGAATAACTTGGTGTGATTTCATAATATAAGCTGATTTTGTTATGTTTAAACGTTGTTGTCATTTTGATGTGCTGCGTGAGAAGTATAACCATGTATATGCCTGTGATTTTAGTTGTGTTTGATGTTAAGCCTTTGCTTGAAATATAATTTCATGTTTTGCAATGTTGGTGTGACATATGAATAAGCTATAGTTATGCATCTATGTACAAGAGAAGAGAGTACCGCCCTTCATGTTTTATTTGCAGGCGGTAGTTTTGAGCATCTTGTGTGACTGATCATGAATATATCTGAGTACCTTGCCACCCAGTACGCGGGCTTAGATTCTCATGAGTGAATGCTCCCTGTTCGGTTTCCTGTACTTTAGAGTTTGTTATACAGGGTAGGAGAAAAGTATTTAAATGAGATGGAAATATAGAAAAAGTAAAACTTCCAGTCACGGAAGGCCGTCGATGTGCTTAAGTTCGTGGCAAACGGGTTTTATAGTCACTTTCCCTAGCTGTGGGTCTTGGAGACATTTGTCACCCATCTTACGCCTCCGCGGGGAGTTTTCTTTTTTACCACAGCCGCACTTAAGACACATCGGAGCCGAGATCGCGCACGGTAACTACCCGAACCATTATGGTCCGTGATCGTGGGTATTATTCGATTTACCGTGGCCGGCTAGCGTGGGTGCCGTTGGCCGTGAACTACCCCTGGCTGGCCACACCTTATGTTGGGGCTTAAAGTAGGTTCACAGTTACCGGCGAGCCGAACGCCGTAATGAGCTGCCATCGGCTATAATCGGCCTTTATGATGACTTATAATCGGCTCATTACAGTTGGCTTTGAGGGCAGGCGCGAGCAATGAGTTAACCCACAGCAGAGGGATGCTGGAGTAAAAGAGTCTCATTGGCGAGTGCATAGAATCGTAGCGTACCTGTTAGGCCTTGTCCAGATGAGGCCTTGTCCAGATGATTCTCTTTGTTAATTCACTTCATATGCGCAGTACAAGTTAAGAAAAGTATCGACGGAGGTGTCGAATGTTCCATGCCCTCTGGAACACCTCTCCGTCCACTGTTGACAAAATATAAGCTCCGTTGTGGAGGTCTTTATGAATTACATATGGTCCGTCCCAGATGGGGTCCAGTGCCCCGGGGCGCGGAAAGATTCGCCTGAGGACAAGATCTCCTTCTTGTAAGATGCGATGTTTGACTTTGGAGTTGTATAGTGCTGCCACCTTTTGTTTGTGAGCTGCTGCTTTGAGAGCTGCATCGTTTCACCTTTCCTCAATCAGATCCAAAGACATGAGGAGGAGTTCTTCGTTTTCTTCTGGATTGTAGTGGATCCTTCGATGGGAAGGAACAATAGTCTCAACAGGGAGCATTGCCTCCGGTCCGTATGCCAAAGAGAAGGGAGTATGTCCCGTTGATGTTCTGAAAGATGTGCGGTAGGCCCAAAGTGCCGTAGGAAGTTCGTCCACCCAAGCGCCTTTTGACTTTTCAAGTTCCTTCTTGATTAGGGTTTTGAGAATTTTGTTGACAGCTTCGACTTGTCCGTTTGCCTGAGGATAAGCTACTGATGAGAAGCTTTTATGAATTCCATGCTCTTGGCACCAGTCGGCGAATTCTTCGCTGTCAAATTGGAGTCCGTTGTTTGATATGATCTTGAGTGGTACTCCGTACCTGCACAGAATATTTTTGATCAAGAAGTTGATAACTTTTGCTAAAGATATTTTATTTAGGGGTTCCGCTTCCACCCATTTGGTGAAATAATCGACTTCCACTATAGCATATTTGGCCCCGCCCCTGCCCGTTGGCAGTTCGCCAATTAAATCAATTCCCCATACAGCAAAGGGCCAAGGGCTGGTCATTTGAGTAATCTCATTTGTGGGTAGTCGAGGAATTTTGGCAAATTTCTGACATTTGTTGCATCTCTTGATGAAGTCTAAGGCGTCTCTGTTTAGTGTGGGCCAGTAATATCCATATCGGAGTATCTTCTTCGCCAGAGTCTGCCCTCCAGTGTGATCTCCGCAACTACCTTGATGGATGTTGAATAAGATTTCCTTGGCTTCCCTTCCAGCGACGCATCTGAATAAGGGGCTAGAGAAGCCACGCCGATAGAGGATGCCTTCTTGTATTGTGTAGTGGGGAGCTTTCCTCAAAATTCTCCTGACTTCATCACGTTTGTCTGGTAGTGTGCCGTCCTGCAAATATTTCCGGATAGGAGTCATCCAAGTTGCTTCTTCAATTGCAGTTATCAGATTCACTTGTTCAAAACTTGGGGCTAGCTGCCTTGAGATGGCTAGTGCTCCGGAAATGGTGCTATTCATCATACTAGCTTGCTTTGCTAGTTCATCGGTCTCTTGGTTATCTTCTCGAGGAATGTGTTTGATTAGATAATGGTCCAATTGGTCGAGCAGCAGTTTGGTTTTCTTTAGATATGCTGTGAGTCGTTCTCCTCGTGTCTGGAATTCTCCTAGTACTTGGTTTACGATAAGTTGAGAATCACTATGAAGACATAAAGAATTGACTCCAATTTCTAAGGCAAGCTCCAATCCCGCTATTACTGCCTCATACTCCGCATCGTTGTTAGTGGCCGCGAATTCCAACCTTAATGCATAGTACAGCTTTCTTCCCCTGGGGGTGATTATTACAATACCTGCCCCCGAGCCTTGTTCGTTTGATGATCCATCTACAAAGAGGTTCCACTTGATGTTTTTTGCTATTTCAAGCTGATCCTTGCCATCGTTGGTGGTGAATTCGGCAATGAAATCGGCCAGGGCTTGCCCCTTGATAGCAGTGCGAGGATGGTAGGTGACGTCATACTGACTTAGTTCAATGCACCATTTGAGGAGTCGTCCAGAAGTGTCGGGACGATGGAGCACCTGTCTTAGTGGCTGATCGGTTAGAACTCTGATGGAGTGAGATTGGAAGTAGTGTCGTAGTTTTCGTGACGCGATCAATAAACAATATGCCAATTTCTCAAGTTTAGGATATCTGGCTTCTGCCCCTGTAAATCTCTTACTTATAAAGTACACCGGGCGTTGTGTGCGGTCTTCTTCTCTTACCAGGGCAGCGCTTAGAGCATGAGATGATACAGCGAGGTATAGGTATAGCTCTTCGCCTTCGTTTGGAGTTGAGAGTACTGGTGGTTTCTGGAGGTGTTCGATCAGGTTAAGGAAGGCTTTTAAGCATTCATCGGTCCATTCGAACTTTCCTTTGTCTTTCTTGAGAGCTTCGAAGAAAGGGACGCACTTGTCAGTTGCTTTGGAAATGAATCTGCTTAGGGCGGCTACCTTTCCGTTTAAGCTCTGCATTTCTTTTCGGGTGGACGGTATCCTTATTTCTTTTAGAGCCCGGATTTGTTCAGGGTTTGCTTCAATTCCTCTGGAATGGATAATGAACCCTAAGAATTTTCCCGATGACACTCCGAAGGAGCACTTTAGAGGATTCAGCTTCATTCCATATCGGCGAAGTACCTGAAACATCTCGCTCAGGTGGCTTACATGATCGTCGGCTTTCCTAGACTTTACCAACATGTCATCCACATATACTTCCATAGTTCGTCCTATTAATTCCGCGAACATCTTGTTGACGAGGCGCTGATAGGTGGCTCCGGCATTTTTGAGTCCAAAAGGCATGACTTTGTAACAATATAACCCCCGGTCAGTGATGAAGCTAGTGTGGTCTTGATCGGGAGCGTGCATGGGAATCTGGTTGTATCCGGAGTATGCATCCATAAAAGATAAAAGTTCGTGCCCGGCAGTGTTGTCCACAAGTTGATCGATTCGGGGGAGCGGGAAGCAGTCTTTCGGGCAAGCGTCATTTAAGTTGGAGAAATCAATGCATGTTCGCCACTTCCCATTAGCTTTCTTTACTAGTACCCGGGTTAGCTATCCACTCGGGGTAGATGGCTTCTCGTATGAAGTCATTAGCAAGTAGGTTCTTTACTTCCTCGTCGAGGGCTGCTGATCGTTCTGCTCCCATGCTTCTCTTTTTCTGCTTTATCGGTGCCCTGGTGGGATCGATGTTCAGCATGTGGCATGCTATGTCTGGGGAGATTCCTGTCATATCGGCATGTGTCCACGCAAATACATCTAAGTTGTGGCGGAGAAAGTCAATGAGTTGATCCTTCAATTCTGTTTTTAGCTGAGATCCTATTTTTAATAGTCTGCTTGAATCATGTTTGTCTACAGATACGAATTCCATGGCCTCTGCGGGCTCAGCGGTAGCCTCCTCCTCCTTATCCCTGGGGTCTAGTTCATTGAAAGGATCGCTGGTGTATCGAAGAGGAGGGGCTTTCTTTAGTTGCTATGCTTCCAAGCTTTTCATGCAGAGAGTAGTCTCTGCATCTTTCCCTTTATTCTTTCTATGGTTATTGCGAAGTTCAGTTACATAGCAATCTCGAGCGGCGTCTTGATCTCCTTCAACTTCTCCTATTCCGTTATCTGTTGGGAATTTCATCTTTAGGCACCACGGGGCTAGGACAATTTGGAAGTCAGATAAGGCTGGTCTTCCCAAGAAGGCGTTGTAGGCCGAGTGGTTTTCTATTAGTACGAACGTTTGTTTTCGCACAACGGAGCGGGGATGACTTCCTATTTCGACGAAGAGGTCAAGTTGCCCGAGGGGCATTTTCGCATCTCCAGTGAAACCGTGCAGGGGTTTGTTGCAGGGAGACACATCCTTCATTGACGTTGGACGCCTATTCCTCGGTCCCTTTGCTCCCGTTGGACGCATTCTCTGAATAGTCGTGCCATTCTTTCATCAGAATTTGGAGCGGATAGAAATGAACTTGGTTCTTCCCTGCGAGATCGGTCTCGTCCAGATGATCTGTAGGGATGGTATAGTCTATCACTTCTAACGTGATCCAGTGGTTGTCTCTGGTTGCTCGGACGCATGCTAGGACCAGCTACAGTTGCCCCCTGCCTTGATCTTCCCCTGCGGGGTTCTGTTTCGAGCATTTCCATGAGGTCAACTTCGGGCTGGGTTCTAGCTCGGCTCCGTTCAGCGGGGTTTCTATGATTAGGTGGCATGACTGGCTGAGCCACATCCGACCCTCGCCTGGCGCCTCCCCCACTGGGTTCGGTTCCAAGTGCTTCATCGAGTCGGAGTTCGGGCTGAGTCCGGGCGCGGCCCCTATCATTGTTGTTCCTGTTGATGGCTTCCTCGAAGAGGGAAGACCTTTGCTGTCTCCGAGATCCTCCAGATTGAGATTCATCCCATGATTCAGTGTTGCGGTTGGATTCTTCGACATCCCTCAAGCGTGACATGAGTTGGTTCACCAAAGCTTCTTGTTGGGATGCGAAGCGGTTAGTCACTTCCACCACAACTTTGTCTAGGTCTGCTCTAGTGATTACTGCCGGTTGTTCCGCGGCGGGGGCTGTTGGAATTGCCTGATCTACATGTGGCACTGCTGCTGTAGTGGGATGGTTCTCTTGATCTGGATCTACTGGATTTGGAGCGCTGCTAGTTGCAGCGTTCTTTCCCTTGTTGGCGTCTTTTCTTGGCCTGGAAGTCATGTTTCCTAGGCAATGAAAGGTGCTATTGGGAAAGAAGGTTGAATGAGGGAAGCTGAAGCTTCGAGTTCGAAGTTCTCAGTGAAAGCACCAAAAATGTTTGCACAAAAAATGGGCAAACACCTCCAAGTCGAGTGATTTAGTTGATTTTATGTGATTCTTAATGATTTAGATGAGTTATGTAAATATGAAAAAATGCAAGGGGCTGAAATGTAAAAGACACGCAGATTTATAGTGGTTCGGCCAGAACGTGCCTACGTCCACTTTATATGTTATTATCTTCTTTTTTCAGATTACAAGTACAATGCTTGGTGTACAAGTGTATGAAAGTAGTTTGAAAGTTCCTTCCGTGCTTGAGCTCTCAAACTTGTCTGCCATTGTTGTACCCCTGCCCCTCTATTTATAGAGTGAGGCTGGGGGCAGGGGTCCTGAATGTATATAGCTGCTGGTGGGCCCGGGCTGAAGCAATCTGGCCTGGTAGTTATCTGGTTCGGCGAGGCCTCATTCGGCAAGGAGCTTGGACCGGTGGTAGGAGTGGTCCGATGGTAGGTGTGTATTCGGTAGTGAGGTGGTTCGGTAGGTGGGTAGGCGAAGCTTGGTTCGGTGCTTGTTTGGATCGGTTGTGGAGAAGAGGCTATGGTCCGGTGGCATGTTGGTTCGGTGGTATGTTGAGGAAAGTGTGGTTCGGTAGTGAAGCGGAGATGGTTTGGTTCGGCAGTGGTCTCTGGACCGGTTGTTTGGTGGAGGACCGGATGAGGTTTGACCGGATGAGAATGTCGGATGAGCTTATGCCGAGTGGGAATGCCGGATTGACTTCCATGCTTGTATCGAGCCATGTGTTTGCCGAATGATGTGGTCGCGAACCCGGGTGAAACTGTGATTCCTTGGTCTCGAGATCTTCTGGGTGAGAATTCGCCCAACACCGAATTGTTAGAGTTTAAGAAAAAGAAGTAGAAGAAGAAAGAAAGAAGAAGCAACAATATCAGAATCTCACAATCGCAGTGGAACAACATATAATAGATAAATGAATAATCTTTAAATCAAAAGAACTGTATCAGTTATTACATTACATCACATTACATTACATTATCAGAGTTTACAACAAAAAACTGCGGAATACTATATACTAATTGATACGCCATGCCATCTAGCTTGCCTCCAGATCTCTACAGCAACTCTTGAATTCCAGAATGAACTGATAACTTGACTCTAGACTGCCCGTGTAGAAATTGGTGGGCACTCAGAGTTTAGGAAGGAAACAATAAACTCCAGATCAGTCATGGGACTGTTGTGGGAACTTAAAACAGTTATATCTTTAAAAACAAACAAAGAAATATTTTAAAATATATTCTCAATGCTTTTATAAAATGTAACTACCATAAGGCCTCTCGCGCGCACACACAATGCAAACGCGGAATTGGAGGAGATTTCTCCTTATGATTGTCAAACATGCTTGATACGCAAATTTCTTTGATATTATTACTATAAGTGCAAAGTGTAGGAAAACATTTCGAAAGCATAATATAAATCTTAGCCAACATACGATCAGTATCGTATGCCTACTATAGCTACCATCTAAATAGTGGTGGCCACAATAAGTAAATGGCAGGTTCTACAACTAAAACCGTACAAGGCGCTTATTGGAGTTTGGATTTCCAACAAATGGTCAGGCTAAGAAACTTCACATTGCCACATGGGTACGCCTCTGGATAGACGCCCCGAGAACCTAACCGGATCTCTGCCAACACAAGGCCGGGTTACCTCTGCAAAAGTAGGTAACAACTGACACAAGTATGTCATCCCCCGGTTGTAACAACCTTTATCCGAGGATCCTCAACCAACATCAATCACAAAGTCATATATATTTGTGACAACCACATAAGTAAGTATCTGGGCTCCATACCATGGTACAACTTCTATCCAGAAGGAAATGCACATACCCTAAGGGGAGCTACTCCCTAAAACCTTGCTGCATCTTTCCTGTTTTGACCATTACCGGGATGTGAGGTCCGACGAAGTCTCGTCCACAAAGCTACGCTTTATACAAAAGCTATGCTTTGATCAACAAATGATCAGCAGCACTTCGTATGCCACATTACCAAATTGGGAATGTATCACTAGTAACCATCAACTACATAACCTCTGAGCTCGTACGTCTCAGAGAAGGGTGTTAAGCTAAGAGAATAAATTCTCCGCCACCAACAGAAATATATTTGATAGAAACCAGCTTTACATCTCAAATTGTAACGTCAGACACACATCCATAAAAGTCCTTTCCAGGATCGAACGGAAGCGAAGGCACTTCCAAAGAAGCCCTTGCAATCCGGATATTCAGTAATCACGACCGGACTTCCCATCACAAAGGGTGATAAAATCTCTATATCGGAGATCAGCCGATGCAGAGACATTCGACGGTAATCCTTCCGTTTTCGAAAATATCCGATATTCAACACCGGTCTTCAAATGTTATCCATTACGAAGTATCACTATTCGGAAAGGGATTCATGACCCAAAGGTCCTCTCCCGGCTAAACTGAATAACGAGCGCTTATTTTGAAATAAGTGTAGCATTCAAATTCAAGCAAATGACAAAAAATACCCATTTAAAGGTAAATATTGATAATTGGTTATTTAACTATCAATAGATATGCACAACATCATTAAATTCCAAATAATTTTCCAAATTATTTATTTTCCAAAAATATCTTTACAAGATATATTTTTCCACACTTCAAAAATAAATCAATGTTTATTTTTAAACAAATTCCCCTTTCCTTTGTAAATTCCATGGTGAATTTAAATTTCCAAATATCCGCTGATATACGATTTTCAAATCGATTTCAAATATTCACTTTCAATTTACCTTTAAAAGATAAAGTCTCAAAACATTTCACTTCATATTGGAAAACATTTCCATACTTATTTAATAATAAGTAATTCAAAAATCTAATTATTTTCAACATTTGGAAAATATTCAATATACTCAAATCACAATTAAGTATATATTTTATTCTTTAAGGAAAACATTCTCTTAAACACGTTCTTTGAGTCAAAACGAATGTTGCGTAAAACATCGTTACGACAACCCAAAATCACTAGTATAGGTATTCGAAATTTAGATAGATATATAAATCCCAATACTATATAAAACATTTCCTTTCGAAAATCATTTGCTATAACAACTGTGCTATAGTCCATCATTTCCTTATTTCTCGAAAATGTCTATTTGAATTATGAATGTTGAAATCTAGGGTTTCGATCCTTAACACATTTTAAAACAACTTCAAATCGTTTTAATTATATTTAAAAGATCACTTCCTAAAACATTTCTTTAATATATTATTCACTATCCAAAATCGTGAATATAAATCGTTTACCAAATTCAACACTTCTACATATTTAATTTAAAGGATTATCCACTGTCCAAAATCATGGATATATCTCCATTAATAAGCTATAATAATTAACTTATCAAAATATGTCGATTTTGGATTTATAAAACAATGTTTATAAATTCCATTTATATTTTATAAAAACTTCAACTTATAAAATCACTTTATTAACAAATTCTATTTATATCTCATTTAAATGCCATAATCCAATTTATAAGTTAATTTCTTATAAATCTTTTATTTTACAAAATCTATTCAGTTTTTAAGTTCACAATTTATAAATCTATAAATTTCATTTACTTATGAAATCCATTTATATTTCTTTTTAACACTTATAAAAAAACTCGTTTTATAATTCAAATATTTTAATTTACAATTTTATAAATCTTTTATATAAACCGTTTATAATAATTCAAAAATCCGAATTTAAACCATTTTACAAATTAATCAACTACTTATTTAAAAAATCACATTTCGGTTATATTTCACAAAAATCAAAATTTTTATAACATAAAAATTATAATGTTTATTTATTTAAAACGAATCAATTCAAAAATTCAATAAAACGTATACTTTCAAAAATCACTTGAAATCCTTTTAAATTCGAAATCGTTACTTCTAACATTTTTTAAAACTCCAAAAATAGGCCAAATGCTGCAACAACACTAATATATCAACCACGACATCCAAACATCATATATCAATATGATAACAGAATATATCTCAAATATCTGTAAATAAATCAATACTGCTGAGGAATCCAATTGGATCCCTCCAACCTGTTTCCCTACATCCTCATATGTTAGCACAATACTAATCCCGTTTCAAGACGGGATATCGCGGTACATGAGTTTTATAAAATATTATCCGCTATTATGCGGCGCAATAGGGTCTCATCGGCTGTATAATGCGGAAAAATCAACTCCAAGTACATATATAATACCAATTCCACTTCAAGATGGAATATCGCGATATATGTGTTTAATAAATAACATCCGTTTAATATACGGCGTATAGGGTCCATTTCAATACAATAGATAATAATTTATCATCCAAGCATACAATCAAGCAATTTTAAATATAACTATTCAAAATTTAAATCGAAAAAAAATCGATTGGGTGAGAAGTTCTCACCTTGTTTTCAAATAACAGTTGCAGCGTTTTATTTCGAATAAAATTAAACACGCATTTAATTTTACCCAAAATTTTCACTAGCTCCAATCAATTCCAATCCAGCTCCATCGCGTAGTATTCGTCAATACAAGCCCGCGCAATTTGTTTCGTCCAAAACGGATCTTGTATGACAAAGATACAGCATTTTAAAGATTGTACGATTTTAAATAAAAATAACTTACATTTTCTTTTCAAATATTAACCTAATTCTCATCTGGGCCGCACGTTTCAACCCCTACAATCTCGGCCATGCGCATCATCTTTTCCCCTATCAGGTAAAACGCGACCGAACCCATGCTAGCCGTCGTTGAACCCTAAATTTACGAGCCACCATCGTCGACTTCCATGTCGATCAAGCACCACCCTTACGTGCGCCTAGCTTAGCTCCTCCCATGGCCCAATTATCACGAAGCGCGGCCTCCATTTCGTCTCGTATTTCGTGCGCAACCATGGGCCGTCCAAACGTCGATTGCCGCAAAACCGTAGCTTCGTTTCCGATAACAACCGTTCATATCGCAGCTCTCGTCATGCTCTACGTTATTGTAGTTGAAAGTTTCTCGAATTAGTATGTGGATTTGAAGAAAATTAAGGGAGAAGGAGATGAATTTTCGGGCATTAACTATCTTTCGGCGGCTATGGTTAGAAATTAGGGTTTTGTTGCAAAAGTGAACAATAGAGGTGCTTTTATAGAAAATATCGAAACACTATTCATCCCGAAATTTTCCGAACTCCAATCGAAGCGTGCCGCCAGACGTTTATAATGTTTTACCCCTATCCCGAATGCAATGGAATATATATCAGAGGCCAATTCGAAAGTATTTGGAAGATAGGTTTTCAAATCCACTATTTAAATTTAAAAATTCACTCAAACCGATTTCAGGCGTTTTAGCTTGCCCCGGACAAACCGTAAATCCAATTGACACGAAATTTGAAATCCTATAATAATATAACATTACGGATTCGATGAAACTAGTTTCGTCGAAATCCGAGACTGTTTGAAAAATGACTATTTTTACTCGTCAAATAAAATATTAAAATATTCGATTTCTACAAATTAACTTTTAATTCAATTTTAAAAGTTCTATAACATCATTCTAACTCCAATATGATTTAACACAACTTTACAAATCAATTTTAATCACATTAAACCCAATTTTCAATTATTTTTGCAATTTCAAATATTAAATTATCGATGTATTCGAAATAAAATTTATTCGACTTACAAATTTTACTTGTTAATATTTAAAAATCAATTAAATATACGAATTTCAAATGACAGAAATTCTGGGTCGTTACACATATTTTCATGAAGTCTCTTCATATTTTTTCATCCAAATTCCTACAAATAAAAATAAAATGTGCAAATAAATATTCTCAAATTTATTCACACATAAGTTGACCATTTTCCCCTATATGAAGATGAATAAATGTTGATTTGAAAACAATTGAAATTTTGGATTAAACATGTTAAAATACCATATATGATCATTTATTTAATTAAATCGGATTAAATATGGAAGTAAAAATATGCACATTTACGTGCACATCAAATATCCCCACACTTATTTTTTATCCATCCTTGAATGAACTAAAACTAGGATAAATCCATTTACGCAGTGAGCACGATTATATTGAGTGTATGCAACAAGTCATTAAACCTCTAGGTATCCGTAGTAGGACGAATGTTGTCTCATGAGGGTTTTCAACGGATACTACCTACAAAATCCAAATGCAACATGGAAAATTCCTAAATGAATATTTTATTTACAAAGATATGGATGCACGTTTTTGGAAATATTTACAAATGAAGAGTTTACTTTTAAATTGACACGAATGGGTTAAATATAAGTTTTGGTCATCACAAATAGACTCTAGTTTGGCTAGTTGTTTCAGTTGATAAAATAGGGTAACTATGACATGGATTCTTAGTTGATTATCAAATTTTTTCAAAGTGGTTTATTAATTTCTTTTGAATAACATGTCAAACCAACTAAGTAAAAATAGTGTATTGATTTTAATTGCTTACTCTCTCTTTATTTGAAAATTTTATTGATATAAAAAATATTTACATATGTCTAACTCAGAAAAACCAAGGCCAGATATACCACCAATGCACTTCCTTTTGGACTTACTGAGAGGGGTACAGAGCATGGCGACTGTACACATGTGTACACCAATCGACTGTAGGTGTTATTAATGAAAGAATTTTTATTTACATACAACTAACTCAGATAAACTGAGGCCGGATATACTGATCATGTACTGCATTTTGGCCTTACGTGAGAAGGGTAGAGAGCATGGCGAGTGTACACACTTGCGCGTGAACACATGACTCTTGTGTTTCTTATTTTTCTAAAAAACATTTTTGTATATTTTTTCTTTTTAAGAGAGATTTTTGCAAAATCATCTTAGCACCACTTAACTTAGAAGATCAAAAATGTTATAGCCATTACTTTAAATCAACCACTTATTAAACACATATTTCAATTAGGACATACTTCATAATTATCACCCATGAATTTTCCTATATACTTGTTAAACCATCTTTACTTGTAATTAAACTTTATTTATTTTTAAGGTAGATAAATTTTCGAAAATTTCAATTTAATATTAGAATCCTATACTTATCCTATAGTGTTTCTTTAAAATGGTTAAAAGAAAATTTATTTTTGGATTTTTTTAGTTTTGGAAAGAAAATGCAAAAAATAAGCCACGAAAAATTAAAAATGAAGATGAGACTCCCCTACACTTGATTTTGACTATGTCCCCATAGTTAACCCAAGTGAAAGGATACAAATAAATATAAAATAAAAATATGACCTATATTTACATGAGAATGAAACGATTCTTATTTACATTACATCATAAAATATACTATTAAAGAGTAAATGAAACGTCCTTCCAAAGACAATTCATTTGCTTCTTCAAGTATGAGAGACATAGCTTAAGCATAGAAAACCAAACCATAATAGATTTCAAAGCTGAATGTTGATTTGGAAAAGGAACGTCATTTTATTAAAATTCGTATGAGTTGTTTTATCTTCGATGATTTTTGGGGTAGATGGAGCAATTGGTTGAAGTTCAAGTTTATTTTCACTAATTTGAAAGTCAAGCTTATCTTCGACACATTCTTCAAAATTATCGATTTAAAGAGCAAAATGATAATTTAAATCTACCCCTTCAGAATTCAACAACTCATCTTCGAAAGGTTAAAAAATTTGCGTTCACTAAATTCATCTTCCTTTGTTGGACTATCAACAACTTTATTACATATATCATGTTCAAAATCCAAAGTTGTTTTATTCAAATTATCAAAATGGGAAAATGAAAGATCGATTTTTAAAATTGGTTCCATACTCTGCAAAGGAATTAAAATCCAATTCATTACAACAGTTTCAACAATTTCATTAAGATTGTTATTTTTAATTTCAAAAGTTGTTATTTGAAAGTCTTCGATTTTAGTAAAAGGTGGATTATTATTTAACTCGTCACATATTGTGATTTGATTTTTTTTCACTGGGTTTCATTTATGTTTCAAACAACAAATCCATGTGATCTTTGTGAATTTCTTCCATTTGCTCATCAAAATCAAATTTATTATTATTAATTTAAGAATTTACAGTTTGAATTTGTTGAGAAAAAAGATTGTCAATCGCATCATAACTGAAACGACTCTCATTGCCAAATTATTTAAAAAGCGGTTCACATTTCCATTTTGACTTTAAAATTCATTTTGGAGTTCGAATTTACATTGGCATGTGTTACAATCGAAATCATTTGAATTTTGAAGTGAATTCAATTTTTGATCATTTTGAAATCCTTTACTTGAGTTATTGCACAAATAAGAACAACACAAATCATTTATCATTTGATTTTTTGTGTAAAGAGTTCAAGTCAAAACGAAATTATTTCAATGCTATTTTCAAGAGTTGAGGGTTTGTCATCATTTTGAAAACTTTGTTCTGCAAAATCCAAATTGTTTACACAAATGTTGTTATTAAAATATCCATAACAATTTTGTGTGGAATTATATGGATCATATTGATTTTCATAACTATTGTGAAATTCATGTGAGTAGGGAAATTCAGACATTATCAAAAATCCTTTTCTTTTAAAAAAAGGAAAACTATTTGCCAAGGAGAATTTATTTTTCAAAAGGGAGATTTGGTTTTTATTTTTTTTTGGATTTTCAAATATTTTTTTCTTTTTTATGTTTTGCTTTTTTTTGTTGTTTCTTGGAAAGGTTATATAATTTTTTTATATTTTTGTTTTTGTAAAAAAACCTAAATGAAATTCTTTTGTGGATTTTTGATTTTGATTGAAAAATTTGAAAGGAGAAGATTTAAAAGGAATTTTTTTCAATTATGAATGAACTAATGCAACTAAATGAATGTAAGGACTTAATTACAAATTTTCTGTCCTAAGTAACTCCAAACCCAAAATTGTATAATCACGCTTTGTCTTAATCCAGCAAGATAGTTCTTAGCCAGGTAAAGTACATGAGTTATCGATGTACCACGAATCACCGTAGCAATGCAACCGAAGGTTTAATTACCTTTATAGAAACAATCAGTATAATATTTACGAATCACCGTAATATTTATAACTGATTATTGCTCTCTTGTAGTCTAGACACCAAGAAATTATATTATCAAAAGTGAACAACTTATCAAGATACGATTAAGCTCTAGGAGAGCTCGTGACTCCCTTAAGTCTGAAGTCTAACCGTTATTATTAACAAATTCTAAATGAAATGCAATTTGTGGACCAAAGAAGGGGTGATGAAATCCCCCACCTTATGTGCGTTGCCCTTTGAAAATAAAAATAAGGTGAGATGAATGCAAAGCAGAAATTAAACATAAGTTAATGATGCAACTACGAATGAATTTTTTTTGAATTTTTTTAAAATGCAGGCAAATAACAATGCAAAGCAAATAAGAATAATAGATAAGGGCACGATAATAGAGTTCGCGGAATTATTTGCAATTTATTTTAAAGGGGAATTTTTTAAAAAAATATATAAGCAAGCAAGACAATTATTTTTTATCAAGCAAGTCTTCTTTTGCTGAGTTTCTGCTTTTACAACCTAAAAACTTAAACAACATTTTATATTAAGGAAGAAACTTGAACAGATGAAAACAAAACAAGTTTTTTTATCAAGGAAGAACTAAAACAAAACAAAACAAGCGAAAACAAAACAAATGAAAAATAAAAAAATTCAAAATTGTTTTTGTTTTTATTTTTTTTAAAGAAGAAAACAATACAAAGGAAATCTCCTTTTTTTTGGTTGAAAATAAAAAAACAAAACAACCCTAACTAATATCAAAATCCAAATAAAACACCCGGCCCAAACTTCTTTAAATCAACTTAACACTTTGTTCCATTTTAACATTTCATTTTCTTACACCAAAGTACTCAAATCCAAGAAATTAAAATTAAAAACAACTTGCAATCAAAATCAAGGTTTGTGGAGGTAGCGGTTTAGGTTTTGGGAGATTCGATAAAGGTGTTGGGTCGAGGCAACTTGATATCAGGAGTAAGTTACGGTGGGTGATAGACAATTGAGCGTTTTAGGCGTTTATGGTGTTTTTTTCGAGTAAGGTTGAGGTGAAGGAGCTGCTGTTGGGTCTGTGTTGTGGAAGAAGCTCGATTAGGTTTGAGGTAGTGCAGTTTGATTGGTTGGAGTTAGGGGATGTTGTAGTATGTTGTGTGGTGATGTTATAGTGAGGATGTGTGCACTGTAGTTGGTCAGAGGGGTGATGATGAAGCGCCTACCTTAAGTCGCGACCGACTCATCACTTCGCTGCCGCCCACCACCTTAAGTCGTGAACGACACATTCCCCCCACCACGACTTACGACACATCATCACTCGCGACCATGACTTATGACACATCCCCCACCACGACTCAACTCCACCTTCCCCTCAATTCCATAAGTCGCGACCTACGACTTACCCTTTTCCCCTCAATTATTTCGCCGACACACGACCTAAACCTAAGTCGTCACCGAGACATAATTTTTCTCCGACCTATTTCGATCGCAGACAAACCAAATCCATCTCCCCAAATTTGCAGCCGATCCATCCATATGTCGCAAACGATTCATCTACCTCTTCCTTAAGTCGCGAGTATGTGTCATGCCCTGTTTCGTTAAGTCGCGAACGAGATAATTTATAGTCGCGAACGACTTATTTATAAGTCGCAACCATTTTTTTCTGAACCTTCTATTGAGTCATTGCCGAGATAAAAGATGAATTGTAGCCCAAGCCTGCTGATGAGTCGAGCTTGATGAGTCGTAGCCGGGTTAACATGAAGTCATTGTACTTTTCTTTAAGTCGCGAGTCACGTTGAGTCGTGGCCGAGTCAAGTTGAGTCATGTATTGTTATATTGTTTAGGCTGTTTGTGTGTGTTTTTGACGTACCGCTTTGTTAAGTCGTGTATTGAGTTGTAAGCCTATAAATAGGCATGGGGTTCATTTGTAATGGGGTGTTTGAATATGGAATAAAATTTCTTGTTGATTGCTTTGTGCTTTCTTCTCTAATTGGTAGTCGAGTGAAATCTCCTATCTCCACCTACGTCATTCGAGTGCGCTCGAATCTTCGTTTGTGAAGCCGATTCACGGAATCAAGTGCGCTTGATCAACGTCGAAGAATCGTAGATCTTTGATTCTCGGTATCGTGCGCGATCAACGAGACGAAGATAGCTAGAATCCGGCATCTTTGGATCAACGGATTTGGGCATTACAGTATTTTCAAATCACCGATTGCTACATTTCATCAATTGAAATTTGTTTTGAAATATCCGTTGCGTCAGTTTGGTATCAGAGCGAGATTGCAAGGAGTTTGCATAATTGGGAGATTTGGGTTTCAAGAAGTTGAAGTTTAGAGATTGAATTTGCAAATTGTCGAGAAGTTTGAAGTTTATATTCGTCGTGTTCATATTGAAATCGCAACAAGTTGAAGTTTTTGATCCATCTCATTTTGGATCTAGAGTTTGTTGAAGGTGTTTGAATTTGCGTGGGAGAGATTTCACGCCAAAGTGAAGTTCGAAGCAAGCTTGAAGCCGTGCTAGTTGATTTGAGTTGAAGCTTTGGAGTTGTTTTGTTTGAAGATTTTTGAAGTTTGATTTGTTGAAGTTTATTGTTTAAAGATCTTGTGAAGTTCAATCATGCCACCGAGACGAGCTCAACGTCATCGCAATATTAATGCCTTGTATGGAAGAGAAGAGGCCGATGAAATGCAGCAACGAATCCACGAGAGCTTTACTGAAAAGTTGAACGAAGGAATTGGTCGATTAGAGAGAATGATGCTTGAAATGAATCAAAGTAGAAGAAGAATTTCACCTGAATCAAATCGTGGGGGTAGTAGAGTTTCATCACATTCAGAAAGGGAGAGGAGAGAAAGTCAAGAGCATAGGAGTGTTGATAATCGAAGTAGAAGGAATGTTGATGATCGGGATCGAAGGGATGTTGGTAGTAGGAGTGGTGGTAGAGATGTTGGAGGACGTGAACGACAACGATATACTTCAGATTTTGATGAGGAATTTGTTGGTGACAGAGGGAGTATGCATCGAGATAGAGAACAAACACGACGTCAGTATCGAGATGTAGATGATGATCGTCGATGGGAATCGGGAATGAAGATGGAGATTCCAGAATTTAAAGGCGGGATGGTTGCTGAGGAGTTCCTAGACTGGTTATCTAATGTTGAAGAAATCTTTGATTTCAAGGAAGTGCCGGAGAATCGTCGAGTGAAGTTGGTTGCTACTAGATTGAGGGGAAGAGCATTGGCATGGTGGCAGCAAACTAAACTTACACGAGAACGGATGGGGAAGTCAAAGGTTGTAGAGTGGGATAAGATGAAGAAGTTGATGAGATCTACTTTCTTACCTTACAACTATCAATCACTTATGTACTAGAGGTTGCAGAATCTGAGGCAAGGGACAAAGTCTGTTAGTGATTATGCTGATGAATTTTACCAACTCATTGCCAGGAACGATATTATGGAGACTGAAGAACAGTTAACTGCTAGATTCATTGGGGGATTGAGAATGCAGATCCAGGATATGGTTAATATGTTTGATCCAAGATCTGTAGCAGAGGCACATCAGAAAGCGTTAGCTTGGGAGAAGCAGAGAAGGCGTGGAGGTGGTGTGTTTACTAATTCTAACAATCAATTGAAGGGGCCAGTGGAAGTTCTAATGTTCCTAAACCTGTCAGTAAGCCAATTGTGAAGGAGGGTGAGAAGGCGAAGGTTAATAGTGGGTTCAAATGTTATAATTGCCAGGAAATGGGTCATAAAAGCAACGAGTGTCCGAAGCCGAAGAAGAGAACTATGATAGTTGAAGCTAAGGATGAGGATGAAGAGGCTGAGTGTTCTAATTCCTTACCGGTTGAAGAGGAAGACTTGTTATAGGGAGACGAAGGATATTCACTGATGATGAGGAGGAGTTGTTTGACACCAAAGCAAGAGGAGGAAGACAGTTGGTTGAGGAATAACATATTTCAGTCTACTTGTACTATCCTTGGAAGAGTTTGTAAATTCGTTATTGATGCTGGGAGTTGTGATAACATTATCTCTACAGAGGCAGTAAAGAAGTTGGAATTGAAAACCGAGAAGCATCCTAAACCATACAAGTTAGCTTGGTTGAGGAAAGGAGGTGAGGTGAAAGTTGGAAGGAGAGCTTGTGTTAAATTTTCAATTGGGAAGAAATACAAGGATAAAATTTGGTGCGATGTTGTAGACATGGACGTATGTCATCTGTTGTTGGGCAGACCATGGCAGTTTGATAGAGCAGTTCAACATGATGGTCGTGCTAATAGCTATAGTTTCATGTTTGAAGGCACTAAGATTAGTTTAGTTCCCAAGAAGCAACAACAGAAAGAAAGTAAGCTGGAGGAAATTGAAGAATTGAAAACTTTGTTAACTTTGAAGGAGTTTGTCAAGGAAGTCGAAGAAGAACCTGAAGTGTACTTGTTGATTGGACGAGAGTGTAACGATGAGGTTGAAATTCCAGAAGAAGCAAAACCAGTTTTGAAAGAATTTGAGGATGTATTCCCAGAGGAGTTGCCTAAGGAGTTGCCGCCACTGAGAGACATTCAACATCAAATCGATCTTGTTCCGGGAGCAGTATTACTGCATAGACCACATTATCGAATGAGTCCGAAGGAACATGAAGAGTTGAGAAGACAGGTGGAAGAGTTGCTTGAGCAGGGACGTGTACAGGAAAGCTTGAGTCCGTGTGCTGTGCCAGCTTTGTTGGTACCAAAGAAGGATGGGACGTGGAGGATGTGCATTGACAGTCGAGCCTTGAATAAGATTACTGTGAGATACAGATTTCCAATGCCGAGATTGGATGACTTGCTAGATCAGTTGAGTGGGGCTACTATCTTTTCGAAGATTGATTTGAAAAGTGGTTATCATCAAATTCGGATTAGACCTGGAGACGAATGGAAGACAGCTTTCAAGACAAGAGAAGGATTATACGAATGGTTGGTTATGCCATTTGGTTTGTCCAATGCACCTAGTACATTCATGCGGGTGATGAATCAAATCTTCAGAACATTCATTGGGAAGTTCGTCGTGGTTTATTTCGATGATATTCTAATTTACAGCAGGAGTATGGAGGAGCATATTCAACATTTGAGGGAAGTGTTGATTATTCTTCGTGAGGAATAATTTTATGCTGCTACGAAGAAATGTGTGTTTATGATGCACAGTGTTTTATTTCTGGGTTATGTTGTTTCAGGAGAAGGTATTCAAGTTGATCAGAGTAAAGTTGAGGCAGTCAGGAATTGGCCACAGCCAAAGACAATTACGGAAGTGAGAAGTTTTCATGGGCTAGCGTCATTCTACCGAAGATTCGTTCCACACTTCAGTAGCGTCATGGCTCCAGTTACTGATTGCATGAAGGGTAAACAGTTTTCGTGGACAGAAGAAGCCGAAATTTCTTTTGAACGAATCAAAGAACTGTTGACGACAGCGCCAATTCTTGTTTTACCTAATTTTCAGTTGTTGTTTGAACTACACACTGATGCATCAAAGGTTGGGATTGGGGGAGTGTTGAGTCAGCAGGGGAGACCTATTGCATATTTCAGTGAAAAGTTATCAGGGGCAACGATGAGATACAGTACATATGACGTTGAATTTTACGCTGTTGTGCAAGCTGTTAAGCACTGGAGACACTACCTGTTTCAGAAGGAATTTGTTCTTTACACTGATCATGAAGCTTTGAAGCATTTACAGGGGCAGGATAAAATTTCAGCGAGACATGCATCATGGATTGCATATTTACAGCAGTTTACCTTTGTTGTTAAACACAAATCCGGGGTGACGAATCGTGTGGCTGATGCTTTGAGTGGGAGGAGTCATTTGTTAACAACATTGAAGGTTGAAGTGACGGGATTTGAATTATTACCAGAGATGATTGAAGAAGATCCTTACTTTGTGAAATATGTTGAGAAAGTCAAGGAAGGGAGTACCGATGAATTTATTTTGGTTGATGGATTCTTGTTTAAAGGAAATCAGTTATGTATTCCAGAGGGCAGTTTGAGAATGAAAATTATCAAGGAGTTGCATAAAGAAGGCCATGTGGGTAGAGATCGTACATTGCAGTTGATTTCTCAATCTTACTTTTGGCCGTCGATAAGGAAAGAGGTTGAAAGATTTGTGGAGAGATGCCATATTTGCCAGGTTTCGAAGGGAACAGCAACGAATGCAGGGTTGTATATGCCGCTAGCTGTACCGTCTAAGCCATGGGTTGATATCAGCATGGATATCGTTTTGGGTTTGCCTAGAACTCAGAGGGGGAATGATTCTATATTTGTTGTGGTGGACAGGTTTTCGAAGATGGCACATTTTATAGCCTGTAAGAAAACGGCGGATGCAGTTCGAGTGGCTCAGTTGTTCTTTAAAGAAATCTATCGTTTACATGGGTTGCCAGAGTCTATTGTTTCCGACAGGGATACCAGATTTTTAAATCATTTTTGGCTTAGTTTGTGGAAGATGGTGGGAACGAAGCTGAATTTTAGTAGTGCTTATCATCCGCAAACAGATGGGCAGACAGAGGTGGTGAATAGATCGTTGGGAAACTTGTTACGATGTCTTGTGAAAGACAATTTAAAGAGTTGGGATGTGAAGTTGTGTCAAGCTGAATTTGCTCACAATCATGCAAATAACCGAAGTACAGGATTCAGTCCATTTCAGATTGTATACTCAAATTTACTCAGGGGACCGTTGGATTTGGCAGTAGTACCACAACCGAAGAGGACAGTTAAACGAGCTGCTGATTTTGTTGATGGGTTGACGGAATGCCATAGAATCGTTCAGGAACGATTGGAAAAGGCAAATGAGAAGTATAAACAAATGGCGGATAAGAAACGAAGAAGTGTAATCTTCAACGAGGGTGATTTTGTTTACGCGGTATTGACGAAAGATCGTTTTCCAGTTGGAACTTACAATAAATTGAAAGCTCGAAAGATTGGTCCAGTAGAAATCTTGAAGAAGATCAATGATAATGCGTATCAGTTAAAGTTGCCGGAAAATGTTCTTACTTCTGACGTTTTCAATGTCAAACACTTAATTCCGTATTATGAAGAGGAACTTGACGAAGATGATGAAAATGTGAATTCGAGGACGAATTCTTTCCAACAAGGGAAGGATGATGAAGCGCCTACCTTAAGTCGCGACCGACTCATCACTTCGCTGCCGCCCACCACCTTAAGTCGTGAACGACACATTCCCCCCACCACGACTTACGACACATCATCACTCGCGACCATGACTTACGACACATCCCCCACCACGACTCAACTCCACCTTCCCCTCAATTCCATAAGTCGCGATCTACGACTTACCCTTTTCCCCTCGATTATTTCGCCGACACACGACCTAAACCTAAGTCGTCACCGAGACATAATTTTTCTCCGACCTATTTCGATCGCAGACAAACCAAATCCATCTCCCCAAATTTGCAGCCGATCCATCCATATGTCGCAAACGATTCATCTACCTCTTCCTTAAGTCGCGAGTATGTGCCATGCCCTGTTTCGTTAAGTCGCGAACGAGATAATTTTGAGTCGCGAACGACTTATTTATAAGTCGCAACCATTTTTTTCTGAACCTTCTATTGAGTCATTGCCGAGATAAAAGATGAATTGTAGCCCAAGCCTGCTGATGAGTCGAGCTTGATGAGTCGTAACCGGGTTAACATGAAGTCATTGTACTTTTCTTTAAGTCGCGAGTCACGTTGAGTCGTGGCCGAGTCAAGTTGAGTCATGTACTGTTATATTGTTTAGGCTGTTTGTGTGTGTGTTTGACGTACCGCTTTGTTAAGTCGTGTATTGAGTTGTAAGCCTATAAATAGGCATGGGGTTCATTTGTAATGGGGTGTTTGAATATGGAATAAAATTTCTTGTTGATTGCTTTGTGCTTTCTTCTCTAATTGGTAGTCGAGTGAAATCTCCTATCTCCACCTACGTCATTCGAGTGCGCTCGAATCTTCGTTTGTGAAGCCGATTCACGGAATCAAGTGCGCTTGATCAACGTCGAAGAATCGTAGATCTTTGATTCTCGGTATCGTGCGCGATCAACGAGACGAAGATAGCTAGAATCCGGCATCTTTGGATCAACGGATTTGGGCATTACAGTATTTTCAAATCACCGATTGCTACATTTCATCAGTTGAAATTTGTTTTGAAATATCCGCTGCGTCAGGTGATGAAGCCGATGTCAGTGATGTGATATGGTTATGGCTTGAAGTTCTGTGGGAATTGCTGTTTTATGATGATAGAGGATGGTTTTGAAGTTGTTATTTTATGAAAGGTGCAGAGGTCGATATGTTGTAAGGTGGAGGTAGTGAAGGTTTGTTCGTGGATGTATGTTTGAGGGATATGATGATGGTGTGTGTAACTGGGTTGTGGTGAAGTTGTTGATAACAGGCAGGGAGGTCTGGTTGATATGGAGGGGAGATGCAACAGAAATTTTAGGGAGAAGGTGATGATGTGTGAAGGTTTAAACCGTTGTTCTTGGATGTTGTGTGCAGAGTGGTTGTAAAGCAGTGGATGGATTTATGATATGTGGGAAGTTGGATGATTTTAAAGTAACTAGAGTTGTCGTATGGGTTGTATGCAGGGTGATAGACAAAAGTTTTAAGGTGATGCAATGGTATGGGTGTTGGAATTGACTGGTGGGATGGTATTTATATCTGGGATGTGCAGAAATATATGGCAGATGTAATGTTATAGGGAGGAGCGGTAGTTGTTTGGTGATGGATGGTTTAAGGATGGTGATATATAGTCTGTAGTGTAGAGGAGGGGCAGTTTGGTTGTGGAGTTGCCAAGTGAATTTGTAGTAATGGGTTGTTGTGGAGATATGCACAGTGAATGTTTTGGGTATGTAGGCAGGTGGACAGATGTGAACTGTTTTGTATTGCAGTTGTGAGAGATGGTCAATGATGCTGAGTGGTTGGGGACAGCAAGGCAGATTAGTGAAGTGTTGACTGCAGAAATGTGGGCAGTTTTATGTGAGGTAAATGGAAGTGCTGCCGTGGGTTGTTGGCACTTGTATGCAGTGGTGAATGAGATGAAAGTGAAGTGTTAGTAGCGGTTTGGTGAACTTGTAGCAGAATGGACTGATGTAGTTCAGGTGAAAGTGTGGGGTGTTTCAAGGAATTTGATATGTATTTTGATGTGCAGTGAATTCAGTGAGTTGATGTAGCCGAAGGGACTGAGGTTTGTTGTGAATTCAGTGAGTTGGAGGAGTGTAGTTAGTCAGTGGCAAATGTAGTGATGTTGTTTGCAGGTGGAGGAAGTACTGTATTTTGAAATGTATGTATACAATAATTGGTGAATAGGATGCACAGTTGACATAGTGAATTTATGTGAAGATACTTTAACACAGTAAGGGGTGTATGTATGCAAAGTAATGGAAATGCAGTGTGGTTTATGTGAACGATGTTGATGGGAGAAGAGGCAATATGTCGGCAGGAAGCAGTGTGGCAAGGAAGGTGGATGGTTCAGCAGTGTGAAGGTGCTGTTATGTTAGGGTTTATGTGATGCGGACAGATATGGAGGGGAAGGCAGGTGGTTGCAGTGCACAGTTTTGGGTAGTTTATAGTCAGGTTTGTTTGGGTTTTGTAGATTATGTATGCAGGTGATTGAATAGGATAGGTATGGGGGATGTTGATGTTGTGAACATAAGACAGAGGAGGATGGACTTGAAAATGCAATGTAGGCAGAGAGTAGGTGACAGGGAAGGCAGTGGAGTTGGAGACTTGCGCACCGTGCACAGTTGAAGTATAGAGAGTAAAAACAGAAGAAAAGAATGAAAATTTGTAAAAATACGAAATGTAAATGCAAATGTAATTGAAAATGAAATGGAATAATTTTTTTTTCTTTTTCAAATGAAATTGTATATTTTTTTTTTCTTATTTTTTTAAAATATGCAAATGCAAATGCAACTAGAAAAGCAACAAGCACGCAAACAAAATGAAAGCACAAATCATGCAACACACAATTTTTTTTAGATGCAACTCAACACACAAAATGAAAACACATTAAAATCAAATGAAAATAATTCGAAAAATATAAATAAAATAAAATTAATTCCTCGGCAATGACTTCAAAAACTTATTGAATCAACAGTTTTCTATCGATTAGAAAATTGCAAAAAAATTGTAATAAAAATAACCACGAGCGCATGACATACAATTTTAGTACATAACGAGTACGGATCGATCCGCAAGAAATTAAATTGATTTAAAATTTTTACTTAATCAAATTAAACCATGAATTTGAGATGTTTTAACTACAAATTTTTAGAAACTAACTAAAATTGAAGGTGGATAAAAATATAAGAGTAGAGGGCAATTTAGAGGCTAATCCCCTCTCGTGATCACATATATCAACATAACAAAATTATGATCTCTTTTTTTAGTCATTAGTGAATTATGTTGATGTGTTTATCATAAGTATGGTGCATTTATGCTATTAATTAATCTAACATAAACCATCAAACTTTAATACACCCATTAAATCACTTGTTAACTCTCAAGGAAACGACAATAAATTTGAAAATAAAATCTATTTAAGCATGATCTATTTACTAATATTAGTAATATTGACCATCAAATTTTGATTCTTAAATCTACTTCATTACCTACATCATATGTAGACGAAGAGGTAATTTGTGTTTATATTTATTTAAGCATTGCCTATTTGGTGTCGATAACATAGACTATCAAATTCAAAGCTAAACAACCAAATTTAACCACATCAAACATTTTCATTAAGCACAAAAATAGATCAAAAATTAACAAAATGTTGAATCTACATGATTAAGAGAGCTTCATTACACCTAAATTAAGGAGATTTAATTTCTCATATTTGTTATCATTTCAACAAATGTAGAGTTCGAAATGAAACAAAATCAAGAGGAAAATACAAGCTAATTAAAATAAAAAGAGAATTAAACTATTTACATAAATTAAATCTAAGCTACTAACATAAGAGGAAAGAGAGCATGTAAATAAAAATAAGCATGATTTAAAATTGCATTTAGAAAATTATATAGGAGAAAAAGGCCTATAAAGCCATAAAAGAGAGAAAGAGAGTTTTTATTTACAATATGTGCCTACAACTAAATTAACTAAAGAGGAGGCTGAGAGTTCTTTACGTGAAACATAATGGGTATTTATACATGCCTAAAACCATAATGTATATTTTAGGGGACTACCCAAAATATTCCTTTACGAAGTGTGGCCTCCAAGTTGTTATTAGCATGAGCATAATCCACTATTACATATGCATGTAACATTAATGACCATTAACATATGCATTAGCTCCTAATTGTAGATCATGGTACGTGGATAGGTGTGGTCCTTAATGTTGCATTAATCGATTTATTTCCATCTTCATTAGTCTTCTTCTGTTGTGAATTCATATTTTTATGAAGTTTCTTCATCTTTTTTCATCCAAATTCCTGCAAATAAAAATAAAATCGGCAAATAAATATTCTCAAATTAATTAACACACAAAAATGACCATTTTGCGCACATATGAAGATGAATAAATGATGATTTAAAAACAATTGAAATTTTGGTTTAAATATGTTAAAATACCCTATATGCTCATTTGTTAAATTAAATTAAATTAAATACGGAAGTAAAAATATGCACATTTACGTGTACATCTAGTTGTTTGCGATTTCATGTATAAGAAGTTTAAATCCATTTATACGATGGATTCGAAGTCGGAATCCTTTGAAATAAGAGTTTTCCGAACTCTTACAATCATGGTTTTCAAAAAAAAAGAATGAAATTTTGTTTTGTAGAATTTGAAATATGAGCAAATCAAGTTTTCAATGCAATTTGGCAGTTTGAAAACCAAAGTGATAAATTCTTTTAAATAGATATTTTTAATTCTTTAAAAATATGAAATAATATCTATAACTATATTAATTTTTTTAAAAGAGATTTGAGTTATAAAAATGGATTTTCACATGATAGAAAGGTTGCTTTGATCAAATAAGCCTTAAAAGCACTTTTTGCAGCGGCTTTTAATAACTTTTGAATTATAGATTTAAACTTAATTATTCTTTCCAAAATCTTTTATGGATGTTCTTAAATATAAGTGTTTTAAAGATGATTTTTATGTCTCATAATTATTGTGAAAGATTTAAAATAAATGATTAAAAGAAAAAGTATTATAAATTAGTGATTTAACCTTGGCTCTAAAAGCCAATAAGTAGACCGAATTTTTCTATTCTTAAGATCCAGATGTGAGGTGATTAAATTAAGGAGATGTTAGAAGAAACTATTGTCCTGGCTCACCTAATCTCTTTCCTGGACGAGGAATAGACAAGGTCGAAATGTCAGAAACGAGATAAGTATAAAAGATTCTAATTTACAAATTTAATTTCATAAAACTTGGTTTTTATAGTTATAATCTTCATATACTTGGTACTGAATTACGAGGAGAGAACCGTACTATCTGTGTGAATTTAATAGGCGATTTCACTATTATTCAATGGATAGTAAAGGTTTAATACAGAAACTAATATCAAGCAGAATTAGTATAATTTCTATGGATCCTTTTCTGCTCAGTACAATATGGTTTGGGTTTATAGTAAATGTTGTCTTAAATATCAATGTTTATGACCTGTTTAAAAGTTATGTTCTAAAATTAAGAAATCTTTGTTAAGATTTGAATAAATGATTTTGAAATGTTTCTACTAAGTAAAAGGTGAGATGATTTGAAAAAAAAATCAAGATTAAAAATGTTTAATTAACTAGAGGATTTGATTAACGAGGCTTAATGATTCCATATACTTTTGAGAAGATAAATGGAATAGGTAAAAAGAATACATCTATGAAAGACAATTGAATGAATGGAAATAATAAAATTGGATGATGTTTGATAATCACCTATATACTTGACATATTTTTATTGATGATTGTTTGGAGAAACCGGAGTCAGATTTGGGTAATTCCTATCCAAAAACCACTTCTAATCAATGTATACATTCGAAAGTGAAGACATGTTGAAGAAAATGATTTTGCAGACGGACATCTTCATGACGAAGGGCTGCTTGCCACTAGCCCCGTGATTTCATGTTATATGTATATATATGATGGAAATAGTGCTTTGTCATGAAAATCCTCGATGCAAAGACTACTCGCTACTAATCTTAGGGATTCTTCCCGATAGGATTAATAGGAGAGTACCTTGGGTTTGTCATGTTCTTAGGCAACTTGTATGGATGAGTGTTCGATATTGCATTTCTAAAATCACGTACATTGATCTCTACAAACGTACATCTGTTTGATGGTGTAGGACGTAACTCCCCGAGAGTTAACACCCTTCTTTGAGACGTACGCGCTCAGAGATTGTACATTAGTGAAAATCAATATTGTGTTGTTAGAAATGACAATGTGGCGTTCAATGTGGAACCAGTTATGAGAAAGGTAAAGTATGGCTTTGTGAAAAGCAAAGCGTGGATTTATGGAAAGTTTGAGCATAGCCTTTCAAGCTTCACATCCCGATGATGATACGGGTAATTATGTGGTATGCAAGACATATATTTCGGGCCATCGATTATTGCAATTATAAAAAGAAAAGGAAACTGTTGCCTAGAGCTACTAATGTCTGGACCCTCAATATTTTATGGTATAGAGTGTATGAGTCCTTATATGAAAAGCCGCCGGATGTGTAGCAATGCGAGATGTACAGTGGTGTATGAGTCCCTATACGAAAACCATCGGGTACTATAATTGCTATATGTGGAAAATCCGCAAAGGAAGAAAAAGGTTGCTAGTTCCCTATCATCTTGGAAATCCAATTTCAATGCGAGCTTTATTAGTTTTGTTGCATTCACAAAATAGCTGTAATGCCTTGCTAACATTCCACGTACCCCTTGTTGCAATTTAATAATGGCAACAATTTCGGCTATGTTTATATATATTTACTTGGAAAGGATTTTCAAAACAATGTCATTAGAAATAATATTAAATGGTTCGAGTGTTAAGTGTTCAGGTTATCATAAAGTAAAAACCTGTCTGTATTTATGTGTGGCATGGTCTTATGAGATATTCTTATTTTTCAAAAAGGGTTTTGTTCGACAACAAAGTCGATGTATGGAACCATAATATATATTTATAAATCGTGAGTAACAACCTGCTAATCCGCATAATTTCGGCTAACAATAAACCATACATGTACAATCCAAATTGATCGAAAAGATCGATATTTATGGAAAAGGAAGAAGAAAGAAGAAGAGAAGAGAAGGGAAGAAGGAGAGAAAAGAAAATTAAAACAAACATAGAATCTCACACTTGTAGCGGAACAATATATAACATTATATAATTGATCTTTACTAAAGGGAAACTGTTATACATATACACATCCATCAAAATACAACAATCACAATTATTAACCTGGACAGTTATAACATCTTGCCCTTACAATTGCTGATAATTACAACAGCAAAACAGTTGAAAAGTGTAACGACCCATTAATTTTGATAAATAAAATTTGTTAATTTAATTAGATTTTCGGAATTTAAATTTGAAAGGAATAAATTTTTAATGAATTTTTAATGGAAAGAATAACTTGGATGTAATTCTAATAAATGGAACAATGTAAATGTTGATTTTATTCTTATTGTAATAAAAGAATGTTCCAAAAAAAATAAAATTATTAAATTGATTTAAAATCTTAATTAATGTGCAGATTTATTTTTAATGGGATATAAGAGGTAAATTAATAATTTAAAATGTTAACTTACTAATAAAATAATGCATAATGAATGGAAATGGAATGAATCGTTGTATAAACTAATGGTAGCGCTTGTTGTGAGCTAATAAGTAAATTAAAACGTAACAGTGCTAATTTAGGTTAATAATTAATAGGTTGAATGAAATGTCAATTAATGAATTTATTTAAAATTGTAGAGTTATAATAACATATGGTAACTGGTTGGGAAAAATAAAGATAACTAAATGTACTTTATTGATAGTAAATATTATAACGGAAAGTGTGGGTGTAAATTAAAAGGGAAACATAAAATTTATTTATATGGTAGTAATTGGTGTAATAGAAAGCATGAGACCAAGTAAATAAATTTTTTGAGAATAATAATTGTAATTAATGAATCAAAGAAATAGTAACGGTCGTAAGTTACTATTAATTTGTCCTATTAATTTGTTGTAACTATT
This sequence comes from Allium cepa, assembly GCA_030765085.1. Taxonomy (NCBI): domain Eukaryota; kingdom Viridiplantae; phylum Streptophyta; class Magnoliopsida; order Asparagales; family Amaryllidaceae; genus Allium; species Allium cepa. The sequence continues at coordinate 688,695,408 of CM060937.1, read as the reverse complement.
ATATTAGGGAATAAGATTTAATATAAGTCAATAAAGGTAAATATTGTATGAATATATGAATTAATGTTTGATTTAGGGTAATAGAATGAATTCATATGGTGTAAGTAATTATAATAAGTAATGATATAATAACTAGGATGGAATATAACAACGAAGTTAATTAAAGTTGAGTTGTCTAAATTGAATGGGATTGCAATAAATAAAATAATGGAAAATGGTATAACTTAGTTATAAGATGATGTAAGCTAATAAATAATTAATTCAATGCAATACCTACCGATTTAAACAATTGCAGGGGTATAATTGATAGGAATATTTGGTAATAAGTTAATATAAGAAAAATAAATGTAAACATTAGATTAATCAATGAATTTATAACGAATAAATGGTGAGTGAATAAAATCAATGTTCTGCAAGTAATTATAATATCTGTTTGAAAGTAATAAACTTAAAGTTAATTAAAGTTTAATGGTTACAATTGTTATAAATTACCTATTTGTTTAGTTCATAGAATTTAATTTTAAAGCAATTGTAGAAATTGACTTAATTAGTGCAATACCAATTAATTAAAGCAATTAGTTGGATAAAAATAATGGGAATCAAAACTTTATATTTTATTTAATTGAAATGTCAAATTCAATAATTGGATTACTTGCAATCAAATGAAATTGAAATTGCTAAATAATACGTTATTTGAAATGAAGATGGAATATGAGGAAATTTATGTAGTATTTTTGAATCCAATGTTAAATCAATCTATTTGACAAAAATGAATGGAATGATGATTTGTTAATTTAATTTAATAGAAATTTTGGAAATTAAATTTATAATTTCTGAATTGAATGGAATTAAGTATAATACTAAAATCGATAAGTTAATCAACTTTAAATTGACTTTTAATTTTTTTTAAACATTGTAAATGATTGAGAAATATAAAAGTGATAAAATTGGTCAATTTGAAAGTCTATATGAGTGGACCGTATAGATATATATGCATGTATAAACAACTAACTATATAATATACTTGATAGATGATAGTAGCAAAGTAAATTAAAATAATCGCACCAGGATTTTATACTGGTTCGGACCTCCCATCCTACGTCCAGTCCCGAAGCTCCTCTTCGAAATTTCCTTTCAATAACCCTCTCTTGACCCGGAGGAACAGGTATACAACATTAAAGTTTCTTTGTCAAGAATGTGTTCAATAACACGGATGTTGACTATTAAGTACAATTGCTTCTAATATATATATGGAAGAGTTAACTACAGGTTTTTTGATTGCTTAGAGATCTGGTATAAATTAGAGTATAAGAGTTAAGAGCGTAAGTAAGTAAGGTGAAATCTTCTCTTGAATTCTCGATTCTATTTATAGTGGTGGAGAGATCCTTTGTATAGTTGCAACTGTTAGTAAGTGCTCTAAGGTCGTTTCTCATGGTGATGAAGGGTTGCAGTGAACAGAAGCGAATGTGTCCTTTCGGATGTGACAGTTGTTCTTTAAATTTACAAAGCCGAGTTCAAAATCAAACGTCTCGAAAATATTTCAGACGTCTGATCTTCACATATTTTTTGTATCTGGTTGTATTTCAGATGTCTGTGTTTATTAACCAAACGTCTGGCTTTCATATATTTTTTATATCCGAATGCTTTTCAGACGTTTGAGTTTATTAACCAGACGTCTGATTCTTTTTGAGTTTCAAACCAGAGGAATCAATCAGACGTCTGGCTAGTGTACCCAGACGTCTGAATGTGTGCATGTTGCTTTATCTGTGCTGTGTCATCCCTCTTCTACTTTTATCGACTTGAAGTCTTTTGATACTTCTTTTGAATCTTGTTTTTGTCTCTTTGGTGATTTTACTTTATCAACTACCTGCAAATATAGATATATATGTATATTCGATTTCCATTGTATAGTTGTTATCGTTGAAACCATAGAATTAATTTCCTAACAATCTCCCCCTTTTTTATGATGACAACTATTCAGTGTACTTATATATAGATTATAAATCTCCCCCTGAATATGTGCTTAATGTTTTATGATTCTACCTATATTTCCCTCCCTTTGGCATTATCAAAAAGAGTTATAACAGTGAAGCCAATCGTCAAAAAGAAACATTTCATTAATAACATGAAGTGATTACAATCATTGATTTGTAAAAAAATTATAAAAACTACGATTCTCAAATTCTAGATTTCCTTTGGGGAAGCTTTATTTGGATCATCTTCCTTTGGTTCTTCTTTTTTAGAAGTGCTAGCCTTTGAAGGAGATGTCAAAGCTTCCTTTGGAGGTTCATCTTCAGATAGTTTTGAATGTTTTGTGGGATGAGAAGGTACAGGGGTTGTCCAATCCTCAGAGGGTGGTGTTGGACCACGAACCCGTTGTAATACTTCTTTAAGAACCGATAAAACAGTCGAAAGAGATTCTTCAACTGTGGCTAGACGTGTAGCAAATGAAGTTTCAAAATTGTCAATCCGTTTAGCCAAATTTTTTTGATTTTGGGACAGTGTATGTTGGTTTCGAAGTGTGGGATCTCGAATACTTTCATTTGGATTTGTATCCAGTCGAGTCTCTATAATTTCATCTTTCCCTTGATAATCAAATGGTTTGGGAGGAGGAGGAGTAACTAGTCGATGTTGCACTTCCTCTTGGGATGGATCAATATGTGGTTGAGGAGGAGGCTCAACTCTTTGAGATTGACGATTGTGCGTCCAATTTTCGAAGGACATAAATTCTAGAGGGATTTCAGGTAGGTGCATCAGAGAGAAGAATTTGGTGGAAGCATATTTAGGCAAGATTTTTTCGAATGTCGATAGGTAGGAAGGAACATTATGTGCACGAAGAAGTCTCATAATATAGGTAGGGTAAATGATCGATGGCTGTGATCAAGTCCAAAAGTGTTTGAGCTCGTCAAAGATGAATTGGCCCAATTTACCCGAGTTCCACTAAAGAGAGCATATAGAGCTTTGTGCTCCAATTCTGTTATTTGCTCGAGGCTCCCCATTCGTGGAACAACTGTATTTATTATCATTCTTGTCAAGGGTCGAGCTTTTGGACGTAAATATTTCGAAGCAAATTTTGGCATTTCGTCCTCCCAGATTTGATGAGTAATACTATTCCGTGGCTTGAAGCGCATATCCGGAATGTTTTATAAATCCTCCCCGGTGCCGGAGCATCCTAAGGTTCTACCTATTAAACCCGGAGTTAATCTAATAGTATTCCCATATAACACTTGACCATAGCCAGTTGTCCTCATCTTCAGTGTTCCACACTGAAGTACTATCTAGATTAGCATAGAATAAAAATATAGCCAATTGATCTATTTTAACATCATTAGGAGTAAAAGAGATTAGGGTTTCCAATCCATCATTTTCACAAAGTTCATCTAGATCGTATATAGGGAATTTAAGGAGATTATAGAATGGTCCTATATGAAGTTTCTTCTTTTGAATATCTTGATACCTTTTGATGGAATGCGGTGCTTTATGCATCCACCTCTCGATTTGATCGTCGGAGCACACCTGGGGGTTTGAAGATGAAATGGGTTGGTCTTGTTTGCCTTTTGAAGCTTTGATATTCTTAGTGCGAGGAGGCATTTTTGTTTTAATTTTGTTAAAGACGTTGATTTTTGAAAAAAAATTTGTCAACAAGCAAATCGTAGCTCGGATAATTTTGGGATAAAAAAATGGCATTATCTGGATTTATATAAATGGTCGATTGAATTCCAGACGTCTAGATTTGAAAGCGGACGTCTGGTCTGCCCTAAAAATTGTGCAGAAGATACAAACAGACGTTTGGTCTTTGGAGTAGATGTCTGTTCTGGTCGAATGTATAGGACTGAATATGCAGAAAGTTTAATCAGACGTCTGGTGTTATATGCCAGACGTCTGGTTTAGGTAAATTTTGTAAGTATTTGTGACAGAGAACTTGGTCAGACGTCTAGTTCAATGTGTTAGACATTTGAAATTTTCTGGATTATATTTTTATGAGGCAGAGCTTAAGTCCAGATGTCTGGGGGGTATATCAGACGTCTGACATATGCACACTGCTTAATTTTTAATAGTATATCATTGTGTCAGACGTCTGAAGGCTATAGTCATACGTCTGGAATTTGCAGTTTGGCTAAAAATAGCCTAAGGTTTGATGGTTTCGCTTATTTATCGGATTTGGATAAATAATTTTATTGTTGTAAAATAAAATAATACATAAGTATATACAATAATTAATATGATTTATTTATTTAGAAGGCGACGGAGTTTTACAATCTCCTGACTCGTTATCCCTCCATGGTCTTAGTGGAGATCATATATTTCCTTATTTGTGAGTTCGTAGGGAGCCAGAATATCGTCTTGGTGAAGGGTCTGAAGGAGTACGATACGAAGAAGATGGATCTAATGGACTATAAGGTTTTGGTAGTTGTTCATGGATATCTTTCTTTCATGACGAACAAAACTTCATCGCCACTTGCTCTAGAAAACTTAGCCGTCGCACCGTAAATTTTTGTTCGAAATATAGCTCTCGTTGAAGATCTATTTGTTGTCTCTGGTAATGATGAATTTCATCAATTTTTTCCTTTGTGTTAGGAGAAATAAGCAGAGATCTTTTAGTTTTTTTATTATCTGGAGTAAAACCTATATGATACGAGGACCACCTATTTGTTGGCTCTTGTTTTGGTGCAGGCGTAGGAAGCCATTGTGGTGTGTCAACCGAGCTATCCGTCGATGGTGTTGAGATAGAGATGGATATATAGGTGTCCCCAGAAGACATTGTTATATTTTATTAAAAAAAATTGATTTTTTGTATATAGTTGTTATGTAACTACGTATATATATAAGCTGAAAACATTATTTATAGAACAGCTAATTGTCTAAAAATTAATGGTTCAGAAATTAATAAGTATAATTTGTGGTAATAAAACAGATAACTAAACTTAGTCTTTAAATGAAGTTATTAATTTTTTAAGGAGGAAGATCATGAAGTGAACAAATACCTAAACTTCGTCGGAATTTAATGAAAGTATGTTCATTTAATGGTTTTGTATAAATGTCGGCTACTTGATTTTGGTATTTACGTATTCTAAAGAAATAGTTCATTTTTCAACATTGTCTCGTAGAAAATGATGTCGTATATATATATATTTGGTTCGTGAGTGATTAATAGGGTTTTTTGATAAATTTATAGCACTTGTGTTATCACAATACGTTGAAGATTTTTTTATAAGTTTACCGAAATCTGTTAGTGTTTGTTGCATGTATACCACTTTTGCACATGCTAGAGCTGCGGAGATGTATTCGGCTTCGAAAGTAGACAAGGAAACACAATTTTGTTTTTTGCTAAACATAAAACTAATGATTGTCCAATAAAGTGACACGTTCCATTAGTACTCTTACGATCTGTTCTACATCCACCGAAATCCGCATCGCTATATGAAACAAGTTCAAATGATGATCCTTTAGGGTAAAACAAACCATAATCTCTAGTACTAGATAGATAACGTAAAATACGCTTAACAGCTCTTAGATGAGATTCTTTTGGTTTTGCTTGAAATCGAGCACAAAGATATACACTCATCATAATACCAGGTCGACTGGCCGTTAAATAAAGTAAAGAACCACTCATGCTTCGATATAGCTTTTCATCAAAATCTTTTCCATTTTCATCTTTTTCTAAGTGAACAGTGGTACTCATTGGTGTTGGTTTGCTTGATGTTTTATCCATTTCAAATCGACGTAATAAATCGTTACAATAATTTTCTTGGTGAATAAAAATTCCATTTTCGAGTTGTTTTATTTGTAGACCTAAGAAGAAATTTAATTCTCCCATGTGTGACATTTCAAATTCATTTTTCATAATATTTGAAAATTGATTACATAGATTTTTGTTGGTTGAACCAAAGATGATATCATCAATATAAATTTGTACAACTAAAATATCGTTATTTTCTCTTTTAATAAATAAAGTTGTGTCTGTTTTGCCTATATGAAACCAGATATTATTAAGTGATTTTTAAGACGATCGTACCATGCACGAGGGGCTTGTTTTAATCCATATAGCGCTTTATATAATTTAAAAACATGATCGGGATATTTTTCGTGAACAAATAATGGTGGTTGTTCAACGTATACATTTTCTCTAATAAAACCATTCAAAAAATCACTTTTGACATCCATTTGAAATAATTTAAAATTATGATGAGTTGCAAAGGCGATTAATGTACGAATGGCCTCTAATCTTGCTACTGGAGCAAAGGTTTCATCGTAATCTATACCTTCTTCTTGATTGTAACCTTGAGCAACTAAACGTGCTTTATTTCTAACGATATTTCCATTCTCGTCTGCTTTGTTTTTAAATACCCATTTTGCTCCTATTACCGATTGATCTTCAGGTCTTGGTACTAATTCCTATTTGTTATTACGTTCAAATTGATTTAATTCTTCTTGCATAGCTATTATTCAAAAATTATCATTTGAGGCTTCTTTATAATTTTTTGGTTCAAAGTTTGACATAAATGTTATATGGCTTATTCGATTGAGTTGATTTCTAGTTACTCTTAAATTAAGATCTCCAATAATGTTATCTATTGGATGATTCTTAAGAATTCTAGGGGATGAAATCAAGGTGTTATTTTGCATATTTGTTTCATTACTAATAGAATTTGTTGAATTTGTTAGTGGAATAATTTCTTCTTCATCATTAGTATGACGGTTAAAAAGATTTTCGTCCAACGAGACATGTAAGCTCTCTTCAGTAGTATTATTTCGTTTATTAAAGATTCTATATGCTTTGCTACGATCCGAATATCCAACAAAAACACCTTCATCGGCCTTTGGGTCAAATTTTCCTAAGTTACCTTTTGTATTTAGTATAAAACATTTTGAACCGAAAGTTTTAAAGGACGATACTTTAGGTTTTTTACCAAAAAATATTTCAAAACAAGTTTGTTTGGTCATGGGCTTATGGTTACTCGATTTAATACATAACAAGATGTCGCAATGGCTTTAGCCCAAAATTTTTTTGGTAAACCCCTACTATTTAGTAATGTTCGTGCACATTCTTGTAATGTATGATTTTTTTTCTTTCCACGACACCATTTTGTTGAGGTGTACGAGGAAAAGAAAAATTGTGCGTTATTCCTTTCTTACTGCAAAAGTTTGTAAAAAGGTCATTTTCGAATTCTCCTCCGTGATCACTTCTAATATTTTTAATTTTCAAATTCATTTGTGTTTTAATTCTTTTAGCAAATATTTGAAACATACCAAAAGTATCGCTTTTGTGTTTTTAAAAATAAGGTCCATATATATCTCGAAAAATCATCGATTATTACGAAAACATATTTGTTGTGATTTATAGACCTTATTTGTGTTGGGCCAATAAATATAAATATAATAATTGTAATGGTTGTTTTGTAGAAATACTAATTTTAGATTTAAACGAGCTTTTCTTTAGTTTTTCAATTTGACAATCGTCACATAAGTTTTCTACTTTGTAATTCATTTTAGGTAATCCTCTTACCAACTCATATTTTGCTAACTTATTAATACTCATAAAATTGATATGACAAAATCGTTTATGTCATAACCATGGATCATCATGTTTGACGGTTAAACATAATTTTGAATTTTTATTTATATTAATGTTTAATACATAAATATTTTTGTTTCTAAATCCTTCAAAAATGAGTTGATTGTTATTATCTAAAATATTACATTTATCTTTTTCAAAATTTATTTGAAAACCTTTATCGCATAATTGACTAATGCTTAGTAAGTTGTGTTTTAGATTTTCTACTAATAAAACATTTGTAATAATAGGAGAGTTAGATATACCAGAGTTAATGACTTCTCCAATGCCTATGACATATCCTTTTGAATTATCTCCAAAGGTTATCGTTCCACCATCGATGTATGTTATATTTGATGACATTTTTGAATTTCTAGTCATATGCTTGGAGCGACCGCTATCTAGCATCCATTTCTCCTTATTTTTAATATTGGGTACCCGTAAAATAAATGATGTTTTAATTGGTACCCATATATTTTGTTAGGGTCCTAATTGGTAGGGGAAGGTAGCCATACCCAAGATGGTTTGGTACCTTTATAAATATAATTTTTATTATAACTACTCTTTCTAAGTAATTATTAATATGCTTTTGTCTAATCAAATTATTATTTGTTTTAGGAATCCAAATTTTCATATTTTTGATATTCAATTTAGACTTAGGTAAACTTCTAGTTTCTATGTAACTAATATTTTTAGCATCATTTCCTTTTTGTTTAGAAGAATTTTTAAATCCTATTCCATTTCTATTTCTTGATGATTTTGAAATTTTGATAAGATTTTCCAAATCTTGTTTTCCTTTATTAAATTTTGACACATTGTTGGTAATTTTATCTAATTTTTCTTTCAGTTCAATATTTTCAATTTTCAGTGATTCAATACTATTTTTAAACTCAACATTTTCTTTTAACAAATTTTCTTTTACTATAGTAATATTCTCATTTTCTATTAAATTATTTTGGATTTTTTCTTGAGATATTTCAAGTTCTTCTTCTAGAATAATTTTTTCATCTTTCAACATTCCTACCTCAAGTTCTAATCTAATTATTTTTGCTATATATTCTTTGTTCAATTTTTTTATTTTTCTAAATTTATCATCTAATTCCATGCTAAGTTCTAATAGTTCATCATAGTTAAGTTCAGACATACGTCTTCAGTTTGTGCCATAAAACACAAATTAGCCTGTTCTCCGTCACTATCGCTATCACTTTCTGAAGAAGAAGAATCTGAGTCATCCTAAGTTACTTTGAAAGCCTTCTTCTTTTTGAATTTTTGAACTTTATTATTCTTTTTGCCATTATTGAGTTTAGGGCAATCGTTCTTTATATGACCGTATTGATCACATTCATAGCACTTGATTTGAGTTGTTGGACTTTCCTTCTTTTTGAAATTTGGTCATCTTTCTAAATTTCTTGAATCTATTATAATTCTTTGCAATGTAGTCTATTTCTTCTTCATCTAAATCAAAGTCATCATTTTTTGTTGCTGGAAATGCTATATTCTTTTTCTCCGAGTTTAGTTCTTTTCGTGCCTGCAAATTAGCTTCATAGGACATTAAATTTCCTACCAACTATTCAACTTTGAGAGTAGAAAGATCGTTAGCTTCTTCAATAGCTAAAACCTTCCTTTCCCAATCTGATGTTAAAGAGTTGAGTATTCGAGAAACTAAATCAAAATCGGTAAATTTAACTTCTAATGCCATAAGATCGTGTTGGATAGTTTGAAATCTAGAATACATGTCAATAATAGTTTCATTTTGCTTCATTTGAATGAATAAAATTGATTTTGTAAAATTAAAATCTTAGTTTGTTTGACCTTTGTTGTACCTTCATGTGTAATTTGTAAGGTATGCCAAATATCAAACGCAGTGGTGCATAACATGACACGTGAAAATTCATTTTTGTCTAAAGAGCAAAATAAAACATTCATAGCTTTAGCATTATTTGATGCTAAGGTCTTTCGTGCATCGGTCCAAGTGTTCACAGTAGTAGTAGGTGCTTCATATTTATCTTGTGTGGCTGACCAAATTTCAATACCATTAGCTTCCATAAAAATTCTCATACGTGTTGACCAATATGTAGTTAGATCCAATAAAGAGTGGGGGTCGTGCTGTGGATTGTCCTTCTTGAAAAATACTTGCCATATTAAGGTGATTCAAAAACGTGTTACTATTATTTGATCAAAACCTTGCTCTGATACCAATTGAAAGTCTATATGAGTGAACCGTATAGGATATATATGCAAGTACAAACAACTAACTGTATAATACAACTTGATGGATGATAGTAGCAAAGTAAATTAAAATAATTGCACCAGGATTTTATACTGGTTTGGACCTCCCGTCCTACGTCCAGTCTCGAAGCTCCTCTTCCGAATTTCTTTTCAACTAACCCTTTCTTGACCCGGAGGAACAGGTTTACAACAGCAGAGTTTCTTTGTCAAGAATGTGTTCAATAACACGGATGTTGACTATTAAGTACAATTGATTTCAATATATATATATATATATATATATATATATATATATATGGAAGAGTTAACTATAGGTATTTTGATTGCTTAGAGATCAGGTATAAATCAGAGTATAAAGTTAAGAGCGTAAGTAAGTAAGGTGAAATCTTCTCTTGAATTCCCAATTCTATTTATAGTGGTGGAGAAATCCTTTATGTAGTTGCAACTGTTAGTAAGTGCTCTAAGGTCACTTCTCATGGTGATGAAGAGTTGTGGTGAAGAGATCGAATGTGTCCTTTCGGATGTGACAGTTGTTCTTTGAATTTACACAGCCGAGTTCGAAATCAGATGTCTGGAAAATATTTCAGACGTCTGGTCTTCAGATATGTTTTGTATTTGGTTGTATTTCAGACAACTGTGTTTATTAACCAGACGTTTGGCTTTCACATATTTTTTATATCCGGATGCTTTTCAGACGTTTGAGTTTATTAACCAGACGTCTGATTCTTTCTGAGTTTCAAACCAGAGGAATCAATCAGACGTCTGGCTAGTGTACCCAGACGTTTGAATGTGTGCATGTTGCTTTATCTGTGTCTATGTCATCCCTCTTCCACTTCTATCGACTTGAAGTCCTTTGGTACTTCTTCTGAATCTTGTTTTTGTCTCTTTGGTGATGTTACTATATCAACTACTTGTAAATATAGATATATATGTATATTCGATTTCCATTGTATGGTTGTTATCATCGAAACCATAGAATTGGTTTCCTAACAAATTTTAAGATTGAAATTAAAAATTGGATTTTATTAATTAATTATTAAATTATTTAATTAATGTAAAAATAATCATTTTGGCCATTGACTCGGATCTCGACGAAACCAGTTTCATCTGATCTGTAACACTGAATTATTATAGGGTTTCAAGTTTCGTAGCGGTCGGACTTGTCGTTTGATCGTACGGACTCGAAGCGCCTTCAAATTTATGAAGTTGAAATCAATTGAAATCAATTTGAAAAATATTGATTTGAGCATAACTTCTTCATACGATGGAATTTGGACTTGAAACTTGTTCCATTGCGTTTAAAATATTTTAAAACATCTATTTTGATATATAGGTTGACCCAATTTCATTCCGGAGTCGAAACGGGCTTTTTGGGCCACTTTGGCATTAGCACGTAAATCTATCTTATCCATCCATTCAAATGTCAACCCTGCCTATGTATATCCTGCTATAAACCCTAACAACCTCCGTTCCTCATTTCTATATGTTCTATTCGCCTCCTCACTTCAATGGCAGACAAACCCTGATTCTAATTGCAATCCCAAATCAAATCCAAAGCTGAAATTTTAAACTCCATAATATATGCCAAATTTTATATCAATTCGAAGCCCTCGAAGAGCGTAACTCGGATCTGCAACTAATTTTACGATCCGACGCATTGTGTGGCCAGAAATCGCAGAACTATTTTCGTCCGTTCATCGCGCGTCGATGAAACATCGACTGATCGATGAACCGTTTCTGGGTTTTGAAGAGGGGACGGACGGGAGTTCATCGGCGGTGTTCGCTTGTGATTTGATGGTTGTATCATGCTGCAAAATTCGATAGGGTTTTGAAAATATGGCGGCTAACCTATATTTTTGCGCGACCATGAGCGATCGCAAGAGGAGGTCTTGGCGTCGGTGGGGCCTAGGGCGGCGGCGACGTGGCCGCAGTGGCTACTGGTGGCGGTGAATCTGATCAAGGTGTGCGCGTTCTACTGTAGTGCGTGGGTTCCGTATTGGGTGCGGACGAAGTTGAAGCGTGCTTGGGTTTTAGCAGTTGGATGATGTGGCGAGAGGGTGTGGAGGTATATTTGTTCTTTTTTTTATATTTTAAAATCTAAATCCAATCACAATAATCGTCATCACTTTCTCATACGATATCGATTGACGTGCGGTTTTCTCCGCTAGGTTCGTATTGGAATTTCGGACATTTTTGCACTAGTTTGGACGAATTCTGAGACTGGTCAAATTTGGATTTAAATTGAATTTAAATTCAATTTAAATTCGAAAGGTCAGTGTGTTAACCCACTTACAACTTCTATAATTTCTTATGTTTGTTAAATTCAATTATGTTGTGATTATGAATTATTTATGACTGTTTTGCATATTTTTAATCATCATATCAGTTTGTTGCATTTATTTAAATTAAATCATTATTTAATTTATTTTTGAATATAACTGCCAGTTAATTACCTGTTATGTATTATTAGTTTTATATTGATATTGATTGTTTGTTTTGGATGATGATTGGGATGGATGTATGATTTTATAATGGATGAATGGATGTTTTATTTATATCATCATAGTCTGCAAGTTATTATGCATTTATTTCCTTCGGGATTGCGGTTTGAAACGATATACAACCGTATTTTATTTTAAATTACGGATTGAAATGATAAACATCCGTATCACTTGACAATATGATAGAATATTATATACAGACACCCCGGTCTATATATATATATAAAATTATTTTGAAAAGTTTTCTATGGTTTTGTAAAGAAATATATGGGTTATAGATATTGATTTTAGATGTTATATAAATGCAATTTTATTATTGATTTTAGCTATGTATAAAAAAAATTTAATTATAAAATAAGCTAAATAATAAAATTTGACTTCTTTTATATAATATGGTTAAGTGTCTATTTAAAATTCTTTTGTATATAGAGTTTATAATGACTCAAATAAAATTAAGGTTGGAAGATAAATGTGAATTTGATTTGAATTAAAGTATTTAAGAATTATCCTCGAAAATTCGATTTGAAATGTAAATAAAATGGAGATTTAAAAGGCATGATTTTATAACTTGATTTTTTTGTTTAGAGGATATAAATGAATATCAAATTGATTTAAATGAATATTATCAAGTTAATATAATTGAAAGAATATCCATTTATTTGGAGTCTAAAGGTTTTACCAAAATGATATTTGATTTACTAAGTAAACATTTCAAATCTAAAATAATAGTTGTTGAAATTGATATATATGAAATTATCAAAGAATAAGTTTTGAAATGGTGGAATAATTAAAGCTTTGAAATATATGGAAATTATGTTGGTTTATTGGGGGATTTAAATCTATATTAGGAATTGATTTGTGAAGGTGAAGAAGCTATTTTATTTTATAAAGTAATTTAATATTTAAACCATTTAAGTGGTGTGGTTATATTCCAAAGTTATGAAATCCAAAGTTTTATTGTTCTGAAAGGCTATATTTCAAGCGTTTGGTTTAGAAATATTATAACTTTGAAATTGTTATGGTTTTAGAAAATGATATATTTGAAAATGATATCATATTGCTTGGTTTTCAAAAAGGGAAATGATATCATAATTTAAATGGTTTTGAAATGGATATTTTATTCTGGTTTTTAAAGTATAAACTATTTTGAAAAGACCGCGGTGTTATAATAACGTTTGGTTGTTAAAGAGACCAGGATCGGAAGTTGTCATACTCTCTGCCAACTCTAAAAACCACTTTAACAACCATGTACGCGGTGGAGATTCCAGGATGAAGTAGGATGGCGGCGGCGTTCCTTTAAGACAAATACGTCGAGCCAACTCCCATGAGTTGGCATAAGGTGGCTAAAACAGAAGCGATTGAGGGGCTAATGAGGTAGCTCCTTTGATCGGACACATCCCTTCGATATTATTCTCGACCTTTGGATTGATTCGGTGGCTACTTTTGATTTTCTTTTTGGAGGCGTGGCTCGAGGTGGGCGCTAGCTGCGCGCTACGCGTTGCCACCGGCTCGGAAGCGTAATTGGTATATCTACCCTGGCATTGCCTAGTTGTGCCGTGTCATCTACCCTATCGCGCCTTGTTCGAGTTTCTATTTGTGTCGTACCTATGGAGTATCCTTTGGTAGCCACCGATCAAGAGGTATTACGATACTGTATAGACTATTGGCATTATTACGTGTTAAAGTGGAAAATTTAAAGCCTTAACACTATTTAAAAGTAAGTTTATTTTACTATTAGACACTATTATAATAGCGAAATATTACTACATAGTAAATAGTTCAACGGATCCTTAGGAGATGTGAATCCCGAGCATCTCTTAAGTTACTGCACTCACGTTAGACACTGGATAGGAGATGTCAAATCTCGTAAACATCTCTGACGCCGTTTCACTCATATTTATTCATGTTGATTTAACTTACATAAGATATTTTAGTTCTACTGGAGGACGAAGACGAAGATTTGTAGTACTACTATCTAATATATTATTCCACTGCACCCTTTAATTCCGCTGCATTAATTATTATTCTCTGGTATGGGTATATTTGATGTGTATTATATAAGTAAATCAAATGTTTTTGTAAAACAACTTCATGAACCGTATATTTGATTATTATATTTTATAGTTCCGCTGCAAGATTCTATTTTGTTTTATTTCTTCCTTCTTTTTCTTATTTACCCCATAACAATCTGCCCTTCTATATGGTTTAAGTCTGACATGTGTGGTTTATCGTCGATTTAAAGCGTACAAAAAGGACGGGGTGTTACATCTGGTGTCAGAGCTTTGGTTTAGCGATAAACCTTAGCTTTATGGGGTCTGACTCTTATTAATATAGTAGTAATACCCTATGATGAGTCGTTGAGTGTAATATATATAAGAGAGCGTATTTGTTAGTGTTATAAAAAGGTTTTATATTGTGTTAATTTGTTCTATTTTGTATCTATAAATTCTGGTTGGTGCACGGGACGCCATGACATCAATAGGGATTTCTAAACACTTAATAGGACAGACCGACGCAGTATTTGTTTTTGAATATAGGTGAATGAAATAATTTTGTCTATTATATTTTTCTATTTATAAAATAAAGTATTTAAGGTATATATTTGATTGTATTATATTGGTTGTTAGGTAATGAAATTTATAAATAATAGTTGAAATAAGATTGAAAAAAAAATGAAAATTGGAAATTTAGAACTTAAGTTTCGGGATTTCTAAAAATTTCTTTGAATGATTTTGAAATATAATAATAATATTTTTAGAAGTGTTTTCTGATATAAATAGTTCAATATAATTTGAAAGAACTATTTTAAAAGAAATTTTGGAAAGAAATAATTTGTACTCCCCTCTATGTCACAGGAAAATAATTTCGGTGATGGCGGCCGCATCATCGACATTCATTTTCGAATTTCGAAGTGGGAAGGCCACTGTAGTATTTTACTGCAGATTTGTTTTGGTAAACCAAATATAAAATTTTAAATTGTTTAATTTCAATTAGATATATAGATTATAAGTATATATTTTTATCCGTTATTTTAGAATGATTTGAAACTTAAGCCGGTATTTAGTTCTTAAGTTTCCAATTAATTAATTGTTTTAGTTATTGCAGTGAAATGGAATTTAACTAATAACTGAAACCTCTAAATGAAGTAGGAATGAAATGCTAAATTATAAATCAGTATATGGATAAAAAGGAAATCAAACAACAATAGTTTGAAATGAAATTAACCAAAATTAACTTGATTTATTGTTTGGAATTTGTTGTTTGTTTGGTTTATGGTTGTTTGGGTAAGGATACTTTAAAATTGTTTGGATGAATGAATAATCTATTTAGTTTCACCTAAGACTGTTGAGTGAAGGGTACACTTAGTATTTTATTTTTCATTCCGTACAATTTAAAGTTTGAACCCGAATAACTATTTGTTTTGTTTGATATGAATAAATGATTGATTTGTGTTGATTTCTTTGTGATGGTTGTATACATGGTTGCATATGATTGTTGTATGTATTGATTATTGGTTGGTGGTTGAAAAAACCTTAAATATTTCATTTTATATGGTTATTAACTCTTTTGGATTATATAAGTGAAATACAGGTTATGGAAGCAATTGATACTGCTTTGGTTTCGTAATTAAGCGTTATTGCCCGACAAATAGGTACGTTTTCGGATTACGGTTTATAACATTATTATATTATTTTTCCCATGTTGGGATATATATTATTTTGAAAAATATATGTTGTATATTGTTATTTTGATATTATATTTTCTCCCGAGCCTCTCCGTGCAAAGGAGACTCTATCAAAATTTTTCGTAAATTCTTGACTTAGAAAATATTTTGAAAATGTTTTCCAAACTTTATTAACTTAAGTATAAAAAGATCTATTGGTTATAAATTGGTATATTTTATTTAAATTAATTAATTTTTCATTAATTTTGAAAAATGTATTCTCTATAAATTAAATGTTTTAAGTAAGATATATGGATTTCCCAATTCTCCTTCTCCCTTCTTTTTCCTTTTCAGGGACGAAAAGTTTTGAGTGGGGGAGAGTTTAATGATCCGTAAATTTTGATAAATAAAATTTGTTAATTTAATTAGATTTTTGGAATTTAAATTTGAAAGAAATAAAAATTTAATGAATTATTAATGGAAAGAATAACTTGGATAAGATTAGTAAGTTAACTGTTAATAACTTGGATGTAATTCCAATAAATGGAACAATGTAAATGTTGATTTTATTCTTATTGTAATAAAAGAATGTTCCAAAAAAATGAAATGATTAAATTGATTTAAAATCTTAATTAATGTGCAGATTTATTTTTAATGGGATATAAGAGGTAAATTAATAATTTAAAACGTTAACTTACCAATAAAATAATGTATAATGAATGGAAATGGAATGAATTAGTGTATGAACTAATGGTAGCACTTGTTGTGAGCTAATAAGTAAATTAAAACGCAACAGTGCTAATTTAGGTTAATAATTAATAGGTTAAATGAAATGTCAATTAATGAATTTATTTAAAATTGTGAAGTTATAATAACATATGGTAATTGGTTGGGAAAAATAAAGATAACTAAATGTACTTTAATGATAATTAATATTGTAACGGAAAGTGTGGGTGTAAATTAAAAGGGAAACGTAAAATTTATTTATAAGGTAGTAATTGGTGTAATAGAAAGCATGAGACCAAGTAAATAAATTTATGTAGAATATTAATTGTAATTAATGAATCAAAGAAATTGTAACGGTCGTAAGTTACTATTTAATTGTCCTATTAATTTGTTGTAACTGTTATATTAGGAAATAAGATTTAATATAAGTAAATAAAGGTAAATATTGTATGAATATATGAATTAATGTCTGATTTGGGGTAATAGAATGAATTCATATAATGTAAGTAATCATAGTAAATAATGAGATAATAACTAGGATGGAATATAACAATGAAGTTAATTAAAGCTGAATTGTGTACATTGAATGGGATTGCAATAAATGAAATAATGGAAAATGGTATAACTTGGTTATAGGATGATGTAAGCTAATAAATAATTAATTCAATGCAATACCTTTTGATTTAAACAATTGCAGGGGTATAATTGATAGGAATATTTGGTAATAAATTAATATAAGAAAAATATATATAAACATTGGATTAATCAATGAACTTATAATGAATAAATAGTGAGTGAATAAATTCAATGTTCTGCAAGTAATTATAATATCCGTTTGAAAGTAATAAACTTAAAGTTAATTAAAGTTTAATGGTTACAATTGTTATGAATTACCTATTTGTTTAGTTCGTAGAATTTAATTTGAAAGCAATTGTAGAAATTGACTTAATTAGTACAATACCAATTAATTAAAGCAGTTAGTTGGATAAGAATAATGGAAAGCAAAACTTTATATTTTATTTAATTGAAATGTAAAATTCAATAATTGGATTAATTGCAATCAAATTAAATTGAAATAGCTAAATAATACATTATTTGAAATGAAGATGGAATATGAGGAAATTTATGTAATAGTTTTGAATCCAATGTTAAATCCATCTATTTGACAAAAATGAATGGAATAATGATTTGTTAATTTAATTTAATAGAAATTTTGGAAATTAAATTTATAATTTGTTAATTGAATGGAATTAAGGATAATACTGAAATCAATAAGTTAATCAACTTTAAATT
The DNA here is from genome assembly GCA_030765085.1 of Allium cepa. Taxonomy (NCBI): domain Eukaryota; kingdom Viridiplantae; phylum Streptophyta; class Magnoliopsida; order Asparagales; family Amaryllidaceae; genus Allium; species Allium cepa. Next base: position 688,677,440 of record CM060937.1, on the reverse strand, counting down.
GACTTTTAATTTGTATAAAATATTGCAAATGATTGAGAAATATAAAAATGATAAAATTGGTCAATTTTAAGATTGAAATTAAAAATTGGATTTTATTAATTAATTATTTAATTATTAGTTAATGTAAAAATAGCCATTTTGGCCACTGACTCGGATTTTGACGAAACTAGTTTCATCGGATCTGTAACAGTGAATTATTGTAGGGTTTCAAGTTTCGTAGCGATCGGACTTGTCGTTTGATCGTACGGACTCGAAATGCCTTGAAATTTATGAAATTGAAATCAATTGGAATCAATTTGAAAAATATTGATTTGAGCATAACTTCTTCGTACAATGGAATTTGGACTTGAAACTTGTTCCATTGCGTTTAAAATATTTTAAAACATCTATTTTGATACATGTGTTGACCTAATTTCATTCCGGAGTCGAAACGGGCTTTTTGGGCCACTTTGGCGTTAACGCGTAAATCTATCTTATCCATCCATTCAAATGTCAAGCCTGCCTATATATATTGTGCTATAAACCTTAGTAGCCTCTGTTCCTCATTTCTATATGTTCTATTCACCTCCTCACTTCAATGGCAGACAAACCCTAATTCCAATCCCAAATCAAATCCAAAACTGAAATTTCAAACTCCACAATATATGCTAAATTTTATATCAATTCGAAGCTCTCGAAGAGCGTAACTCAGATCTGCAACTCGTTTTTTGATTCGACGCATTCTTTGGCTAGAAATTGCAGAACCATTTTCGGCCGTTCATCGCGCGTCAATGAAATATCGACGAACCGTTTTGGGTTTTAAAGAGGGGATGGAGGGGAGTTCATCGGGGGTGTTCGCTTGTCGATTTGATGGTTGGATCGTGCTGCATAATGTGATAGGGTTTTGAAAATATGGTGGTTGCCCTATATTTTTGCGTGACCGTGAGTGATCGCAGGAGGAGGTCTTGGCGTCGGTGGGGCCTAGGGCGGCGGCGACGTGGTCGCGGTGGCTGCTGGTGGCGGTGAATCTGATCGAGACGTGTGCGTTTTACTGTAGTGTGTGGGTTCTGTATTGGGTGCGAACAAAGTTGAAGCATCCTTGGGTTTCAGCAGTTGGATGACGTGGCGAGAAGGTGTGGTAGTATATTTGTTTCTTTTTTTTTGATTTTAAAATCTAAATCCAATCACAATAATCATCATAACTTTCTCATACGACATCCGATTGACGCGCGGTTTTCTCCAGTAGGTTCATATTGAAATTTCGAACATGATGACGCCAGTTTGAACGAATTCTGAGACTGATCAAATTTTGTGTTTAAATTGAATTTAAATTCAATTTAGATTCAAAAGGTGAGTGTTTTAACCCACTCACAACTTCTAAAATTTCTTATGTTTGTTAAATTAATTTATGTTGTGATTATGAATTTATTTATGACTGTTTTGCGTATTTTTAATCATCATATCGGTTAATTGCATTTTTTTAAATTAAATCGTTATTTAATTTATTTTTGAATATAAATGCCAGTTAATTACCAGTTGTGTATTATCAGTTATATATTGATATTGATTATTTGTTTTGAATGATGATTGGGATTGACGTATGATTTTATAATGGATGAATGGATGTTTTATTTATATCATCATAGTCTGCAAGTTGTTATGCATTTATTTCCTTCAGGATTGCGGTTTGAAATGATATACAACCGTATTTTATCTTAAATTACGGATTGAAATGATAAATTTCCGTATGACTTGACCATAGGGTAGAAAATTATATACAGACACTACGGTCTATATATATATATATATATATATATATATATATATATATATATATAATTATTTTTAAAATATTTCAATGGTTTTGTAAAGAAATATATGGGTTATATAGATATTGATTTTAGATGTTATATAAACGCTATTTTATTATTGATTTTAGCTATTTAAAAATTTGTTTTGAATTATAAAATAAGCTAAATAATAAAGTTTGACTTCTTTTATATAATATGGTTAAGTATCTATTTAAGATTCTATTGTATATAGAGTTTATAATGACTCAAATAAAATTAAGGTTGGAAGGTAAATGTGAATTTGATTTGAATTAAAGTATTTAAGAATTATCCTCAAAAATTTGATTTGAAATGTAAATAGAATGGAGATTTAAAAGGCATGATTTTATAACTTGATTTTTTTGTTTAGAGGATATAAATGAATATCAAATTGATTTAAATGAATATTATCAAGTTAATATAATTGAAAGAATATCAATTTATTTGGAGTCTAAAGGTTTTACCAAAATGATTTTTGATTTATTAAGTAAACATTTCAAATCTAAAATAATAGTTGTTGAAATTGATATATATGAAATTATCAAAGAATAAGTTTTGAAACGGTGGAATAATTAAAGCTTTGAAATATATGGAAATTATATTGGTTTATTGGGGGATTTAAATCTATATTAGGAATTGATTTGTGAAGGTGAAGAAGCTATTTTATTTTATAAAGTAATTTAATATTTAAACCATTTAAGTGGTGTGGTTATATTCCAAAGTTATGAAATCCAAAGTTTTATTGTTTTGAAAGGCTATATTTCAAGCGTTTGGTTTAGAAATATTATAACGTTGAAATTGTTATGGTTTTGGAAAAGGATATATTTGAAAATGATATCATATTGCTTGGTTTTCAAAAAGGGAAATGATATCGTAATTTATATGGTTTTGAAATGAATATTTTATTCTGGTTTTTAAAGTATAAACTATTTTGAAAAGACCGCGGTATTATAATAACGTTTGGTTGTTAAAGAGATCAAGATCGGAAGTTCTTATACTCTTTGCCAACTCCGAAAACCACTTTAACAACCGTGTACGCGGTGGAGATTCTAGAATGAAGTAGGATGGTGGCGGCGCTCCTTTAAGGTAAATACGTGGACCCAACTCCCGTGAGTTGGCATAAGGTGGCTAAGACAAGAACGATTGACAGGCTAATGAGGTAGCTCCTTTGATCGGACACATCCCTTCGATATTATACTCGACCTTTGGATTAATTTGGTGGCCACTTTTGATTTTCTTTTTAGGGGTGTGGCTCGAGGTTGGCGGTAGCTGCGTGCTATGCGTTGCCACAGGCCCGGAAGCGTAATAGGTATATCTACCCTGACATTGCCTAGTTGTGTCGTGTCACCTACCCTATCGCGCCTTGTACGAGTTTCGATTTGTGTCGTACCTATGGAGTATCCTCTGGTAGCCTCCCGATCAGGAGGTATTACGGTACTGTATAGACTATTGGCATTATTACGTGTTAAGGTGGAAAATGTAAAGCCTTAACGCTATTTAAAAGTAAGTTTATTTTACTATTAGACATTATTATAATAGCGAAATATTACTACATAGTAAATAGTTTAACGGATCCTTAGGAGATGTGAATCCTGAGCATCTCTTAAGTTACCGCATTCACGTTAGACACTGGATACTCTGACGTCGTTTCACTCATATTTATTCCTGTTGATTTAACTTACATAAGATTTTTTTAGTTCTGACTTGAGTGTTTTGTCTTTTCAATTCGCTCGGGTCAGTCCGAGCATTTCAGGATTTGAAGATTTTATTCTGGAGGACGAAGATGAAGATTTGTAGTACTATTATCTACTATATTATTCCACTACACCCTTTAATTCCTCTGCATTAATTATTATTCTCTGGTATGGTTAATTTTGATATGTATTATATAAGTAAATCAAATGTTTTTGTAAAACAACTTCATGAACTTTATATTTGATTATTATATTTTATCGTTCCGCTGCAAGATTCTGTTTTGTTTTATTTCTTCCTTCTTTTTCTTATTTATCCCGTAACAATCCGCCCTTCCGTATGGTTTAAGTCTGACGTGTGTAGTTTATCATCGATTTAGAGCGTACAAAAAGGGCGAGGTGTTACAAAAATAAACCTATACATGAATACGCCTTGAAGGCCTCCAACACGTCTCCTGAGCTATAAAGCATCCAAAGCAATCTTTTAATATTCTCATTTTGACCTGAGCATTATAATAAAATAACACCCGAGTCAATCATGAAAACCAGCTTGAGAAAACACACCTAACTGAACATTCAAGGTTATGAATATATATACAAGTGCCTTTTTGTATGTTTACGTGAATGTAGAGATGTGAGTATGCCTGCTGTTATCTGTTGCAGCTCTGCTCAAAATTTTCAAACTAAGATTTAGAACAAAATTCATATTCTCGAGATCTTATTGCTGTTAGGATCTAGACTATAACAAAACTTGTTTGTTAGAGGATAGAGTAAAGATTAAAAGTTTATTTAAGTTAAAATTAATTTTTCTCTGGGAAAAACCAAAAGAACAGGCAAGCTCTAGTTTGTCTAAATTTCAAACATCTTAATTTGTTAAGTTAGGTATATAATCTGAAAACTAAATCAAAGACTCGATTTTTAAAACTTAAATCATGATTTTTAGTAATGGATTACGGGTGCATTTCTGGTTTAACTAGAAATTGGTTATTTGGGTTTTCTGATGATTTATGTGGTCTGGGAGGAAGGGTTTCTATCTGGTGGTAGTCTAATGTTCAGATGGTAGGGGGAAATGCCAGAATGTTGATCAGGGCTTTGTGGTGATGGTGGTTGATTTTTGAAATCTGCAACCTTAGTTTTTAACTAGGCTTGTTGATTTGGTCGGCACGGCATGTAGGAATGATCGAGTTCAGCAAGTTTTTGGGGAATGATAGCATGGTAGTTGACGAGATTGTGGCCGGAGTTGCAGAGTTACTGGTGGTCGGAGGGTCGTGGTCGAGGTAATGACAGGTTTGGGATAGGAAGGTTTCTGTTGTTCCAGGTTCTGGTTTTAAGTCTCGAATTTGATTTCGAGATTTGTTATGGCGATTCAATGTTAGGGATCAGGTTCGAGAGTGATCGGCAAGTCATAGAGATCATCAGAGATGATTGGAGTTGGAAGAAGCCAACGTGCATGTGCACTGTGCACTTCTGTGCTTTTGATGATGTTGGTTTGGTCATAGGTTTTGTTCGCGAGTAATTCTCGAGTAATTCGAGTGTTTAACTCGAAGAGGTGTGGGGTTTTACTCGAGGCTATTGGGAATGGGCTCGGGTAAAAAAATTTGGGTTATAGGTTGTTAAACCTGTCAGTTTTAAATTTAAAACTGAATTTTTAAGTGTAAAGTAGGATTTAAATTGAGTTTAAATCAAAATTTTAAACTGGATTCAAAATCTAATTTGTATCCTAGTTTTGAAATAAAAGAAAGTTTTTAAAATTAAATTGTTTTAACAACCTTAAATTGTTTAAATAGTTTAAATTTTATAAATGAAGTTTTAAAATGTAAATGGTTTTAAAATCCAAGTTAAATCTGGAATAAAGATTTAATCAGTATTCCAGTTTTGAAATAAATGAAAGTTTTTAAATTTTAAATTGATTTAAACAACTTTGAATGTTAAAATGTATTTTTAAATGTAGTTTGAATTTAAAATAAATTTGGATTAAAATTCTTTTAAGCTTTTTTTATAAGGTGTGTATTTCTAATATGTGAAATAAAAAGGGGTTTTTTGTATTGTTTTAAACTTTGTTTAAGATAAATTTGTATTCATTTTAAATCTTAAATTTAAAATGAAATTTGAATGTAAATTTAAAGTAAATTGTTTTAAAATACTTTGTAAATGATGACTTAATCATTAATAAGAACAAAGTTTTGTCTTAAAGTAAATTAGAATTTAATGATTTGTAATTCATTAAATTATTAAGGTAATTTAAATGGATAATTAATTTATTTAATTAATTAATGAAATGGATAATCAATTAGAGTAATTAATGGTTTTAAATTGATTAATCAAAGTTTAAGATTAATTATTCTTAGAATAATTAATTTGTAATTAAGAAATCACTAATGGGATAAGATTAGATTTTAAACTAATGATTAAAGATTAAATATTGAAGTAATTAAAAATTAATTAAGTTACAGTTCACACTTAACTAATTAAATAATTAGAATTATTTAATGGATTATTAAAAATTTATTAATTTGTAATTAATAATGATTAATGTAAGTTAATTACTTTAGGAAGTAATTAAAGATTTTTTAATGATGGTCATTAACTTAATATTATTTAATAATTAATTAATGTGATTAATTTTAATAATTAATTAAATTAATTAATTTGTTGATAATCACTTGTAAATTGTTTCAGTATAATTATTTAATGGAAGTAATTAAGGAATTGATTACTCAATGTAATTAATTGAGTTTAATGTGATTTGTTTGAGTTAATTAATTATGCTTAATTAATTTAATCAATGGATGATTTGATAAGTAATTACTTAATGTAATTAATTGTGACGCCCCACCTCTATACCCACGCTAGCCAAGAACACTCCGGAGTAGTGCTGTCAACTAGCACGGAGAATAAGGCTGTTGAGGAGCGACCATCCATGTAATTGCTTATCACACGGTGGCTATAAATAATCTTCGGAAACAAACAAAGAAATAATCATATCACAAATCAGTCACAGATATCCATATCACAAAGGCGGAAGAAGATATGAATATATAACTAACACATGAAAGTGTACATCAGAGCAGTGGTCAGTAAGATCCACGATAATACAAAAGAATAGCAACACGTGCTATACAAAAGAATACAACTATGAGTCTATATCTCAAGTGTATACAACAATAACTGCTAATCTAAACAGTTAGCCAAAAGTCAGAGTGATGAATCCCTGGGAAGAAGTCAAGCAGAAGCACCTGTAACATCTCGGTCTGACCCGAGTATTATTTAAGAAAATAATAAACGGGTCAGTCTAGCTATAAATATCAGATGACATGATATAACATAAAAGATATGGCATAAACATAAACATCCATAATGACATACCACTATAAGTATGTAAATAATGATCAACAGAAGATCAATTAATAAGAGATAATCAATATCACAAGAATCTTCTCAAAGATTCGGAAAGGGCATAATACCCCAAACTTGTACTCATAACAAATCAATGACATAAATTCTAGAAATCAATGCAAGAAGTCTAGAAATCATAGAAAAGAGAAAGAGAAAGAGGCCTATCACATGACGGTCCGAAGACCAAGGGGAGTTACCCCACATGTGTGAATGGAATCACACAGATTAAGGTCCAGACTAACCAAAAAGCAAAAAGGTATGTGTGAGTGGAATCACACAAGTGGTGTCTAGTCTAACCTCGCAACAAGAGACATCGCACAGTTGCTAGTCTAAATCATCAGAATGATCGTCATGATCAACGAGAAGTGTCAATTACACTAAGCTAGTAAATATAGAAGTTTAGCTTCATGTCCCATAACCACTTGCTTAACTTAAATATTTACGAACAAACTGTAAATCTTCACTAATAAAATTGTCACAAGAGGTTCAATCGAACAAGTCCAAGAATTAACCGACGAAGTGAACGCAAGCGTTTCATACCACTTGTTTTACTAAGTCGTTTAATTAGATTTCTCATCCGAGTGAGGTAAAGGTTTGTATATACTAATAGATTGGAAAACGGTTTAAGAAAAGAGCTTTGTTATTAAAAATAGAGTTGAAATTGTTTGTTAAAAGAGTTTTGATATTTACTACTAGTATTGAAACCTTTATATTATAAACTGACAAAACACAGAAGCAATTGTAGAAACAATCAGTCACAAAAATCGCATACGGAGATGTGAATAAAATCCAAGGAAATTAGCTCAATGTTTTTCAGATAAGATCCCCTACGGAGAGGGGGTCCAGGGGGGGTGGCAACCCCCCAAGGTGGGGGTGCGGGGGCAACGCCACCGCTTACGGGGTTCGACCTACCCGGTCAAGTCGCGGGGGTCCAGGGGGCAGCGCCCCGTCCAAAATGGTACGACCTAGTGAAGACAAAAGGGGGGTCTAACGACCTAAGAGGGATAGGGTCGAGCGACCTAACGGTTGCGACCTAGGGGTCTAAGGGGTCAAGCGACTTAGTGGTTGCGACCTAGAGGTGTTCGTGACCTAACGATGACTCACGACCCAACATGGCCGACTTAACAGAGGTCGCGACCTAAAAGGATAACTCGTGACCGACTTAAGAGTTGCATGACTGAAGGGTTCCATGACTTAAGGGTTGCACGACTTAAGAGTTGCACGACTTAAGGGTTAGGCCAGGAGCGACCTAACGAGATAAAGTTCAACGACCTACGAGTTAAGGGTCCAACGACCTATCGGGATAACTCGTAACCGACTTAAGGGTTGCGTGACTGAAGGGCTGCACGACTTAAGGGTTAACTCGTAAACGACTCACGACCTATGGATGAATGACTTAACTCCGAACGAGCTAAAAATGGCCAGAACGACCTAGGGTTAACTCGTGAACGACTCACGACCTATGGACGAACGACTTAACTCCGAACGAGCTAAAAATGGCCAGAACGACCTAGGGTTAACTCGTGAACGACTCACGACCTATGGACGAACGACTTAACTCCGAACGAGCTAAAAATGGCCAGAACGACCTAGGGTTAACTCGTGAACGACTCACGGCCTATGGACGAACGACTTAACTTCGAACGACCTAAAAATGGCCAGAACGACCTAAGGTTAACTCGTGAACGACTCACGACCTATGGATGAACGACTTAACTCCGAACGACCTAAAAATGGCCAGAACGACCTAAGTGCAGAAAATTCACCAAAACGCTAAAAATTGGAGTTTTTCGCCAATCCAATCCAAACCAAATGCTAACATGCATGCAAAAATGATAGGGAATCATTCCCAACAGTCCAATATAGTTATAGGCTAGAATTGTGAGATAAAAATCTCACCTTTGCACCAAATATCAATGAAAATGAAGTTTTAAGCAAGCAAGAATCAATCCTTCTTCTATCTAAGCACAAGAAGCTTGAATCCAATGTCTTCTTCTTGAATTTGGAGTAGAAAGATGGATTGCAATTGAATTTGATTTTTGGAATTTTAATTTCCCATTCCCTCCACCATTAATGCCAAAGCTTGATTAGTTAGGAAATTTATGAAGAGTGAGGAGAAGAGGGTTGGAACTTGGGCTTAATAGGCTAAACTAACCCAAAGTCCAAAGCGGGAAAAGTTAGTGAAATTTCACTAACTCCAAACCTATCGATGTTTATACTTAAAAAAGTTGTAAACGACATTTCGAACTCAATGGAAGTGGTCTCGAGTCCTAATTTGACCATTTGCAAAAAGTAGCTTTTCGGACCAAAATCCGATTAACGAGTTAATATTTAAATAAAATATTTAAATACAAACTCGATAAATATGCGGGTTGTTACATTAATGGATTGAAATTACTCAATGAAGTAATTAATTTATAATTACTAGATGTAATTAATGAAAATGATTTAAGAATGGAAGTAATTTGGATTAAATTACTTTATAATTAATGAAGGGATTAATTAAGATACTTAATTAAGGAGTAATTAATTTATTTAATGGAGTAATTAAGGATAGTTAATTACTGAATGTGATTAATCAAAAGTGATTAATAATTGTGGTTTAATTAAAGATTAATTACTTGTTGTAATTAGTTTTAATAAAGTAATTAATTAAAATATTATTAGGGATCATTAATTAATATAATTAATGATGTAATTTAGGATTGATTAATTAAGATTAATTAATCGATAATAAGCGATTAAAGGTAATTAATTAATGTAATTAATTATGGATTAGTGTAATTAATCATTGTTAACTAATTAATGAAGTAATTAAAGGTTAATTACTGTTTTTGGTTAAGAGTAATTAATTTGTGAAATTAATTAAAGGATAATTACTTGAATGTAATTAAAGGATAATTAATCAAAGGTGATTAATTAAGGTGGATAATTAGAGAATAATTAATTAATTAATTTGTAATTAATTAATAGTTATGTAAGCAAGATTTATATTGATGAAGTAATTAATTTAATTCACTTTAAATTAATTAGAAACGATGTAATTAATTTAATTCATTTTAAATTAATTATATTTGGTGTGATTATTAATCATTGCTTATGAATGGATGATATTGGTTACCTTGAATGGTTTGAGATCTCAGATATGAGCTAAGTGATGATGTGTGATATGGATGCTTTGGTTGCATTGTAATGATAATATGAATTATCTATTTGTGATGATAATATGGATTATCTGTCTGTGATTATAATATGGAATTATCTGTTTATGATGATAATGTAGATTATCAATTGTGGTATGTGAATTATCTATCTGTGTGTATATAGATAATGAAATTGATTGTTTTAAACTTTAAAACAACTTGGTCTTAAAAGATACGTTTTGGATTTCGATGAGACCGGGAACGGGTTTCCAGATTTGAATATCCGAAAACCACATCGATCCAAATTAACGATAGGTCGTGAATCTCAAGTGAAGAGTGAAGACTCGAGGTGTAAGGACTATTCGTCGTTAAACTCTGAGGGTGATTCCAAAAAGAGTTTAACGGGGTAGTACTTTCAGATTCGAGATGAAGATTCATAGTGCAAGGGTTATCGTCATTAACTCTGAGGGTGACTCCAAAATGAGTGTGACGAGATAGTGCTTCGGTTTCGTTCGAACCTGGAACGAACTTGTATTGAATGCTTTCAGAACATCGTCAGGTGGACGATGAGCATTCTAAGATAGATGTGTTCTATAAAGGTAATCGTAGCCTCAAGCCTCATCAACCGTGAATGGCTAAAACAGGGGAGGTGCAGCAAGGCTAAGTGGGTCATGCCCAAGTAGGACGAGATTTTCCTCTGTCTAGAGGTCCCTTTTATTTCGGCTGTGTGGGCAGTTGGAATGCACACCAACTGCGGGGTTGTCTTGTTCGGGACTGTCCAGTAAGGGATGGTTTCGGCCTTGCGTTGCAGGGGATAGGGAATAATCCTTGGTACGTTGATCTAGGCCATGTACTGTGAAGGGAGGTACCCCAGTAGCCCTGCCATTGTATGGAATCCAAAATCCAATAAGTGCCAACGGTTTTGATTGTATTACCCACTTTTGTGGCTAGTAGCTGGAATTTAATCATGTAACAATTTCGGCTATTTCATATTTATTTGAAAACCCTAGACCATTATAATATCACTAAATTTCCTATCAAATGTTTTGGTTAGCGTAAGGTAAAAACTTTTCCATGTTTTTGTGTGGGAAGTCTTACGTGATACCTTTTCTTTCCAAAGGTTTTTTCAAAGTTAAGCAACCTTAACCTGTTACTCACACCAGACCCATGTCTGACCCAGAGTTTATTTCTGTTTTTCTTAAACTCTTAGGTACTCAAATTTTTCGAGTAGCCAAGGGATTCAGGTTAGTTTGACGAATTGTGGAGGAGCAACGGAGCAGGAGGCTTTAGCGTGCAGATATATAGGGTTCTACTTTGTTTGATTTCTCTGAGTTGTATTGAATTGTATAACTAGACAAGTGTTTATAACTGTCTAGTATGTGACGTATAATCTGTGTAACTCCGATAATGATTGTATACTATGTAATACTTATGTTATTAATATAATTTATCCGTTCCACTGTTGAGATTCTGATGTCGTTTCTTCTTTCTTCTCTATCTTTCTCTTTTCTCTCCCTTTCTTTCTTATTAATGATGCATCATTCTGTGGAGATGAATGGCGGGTCGTTACATCAAATGACTGAAATTCTATGTCGTTACATTTTCCACCTTAAAAGAATTTCATCCCCGAAATTGCCGAGTAAGAAAAATGTCACAAACCCATTAACTTCTCAAAACAATTAGTGAAATAGTTTATCATATTCATTTAAACCTTTTAACTTTTTGAAATCAATTAGTTAAAATTCTTATAAAACTTTTTTTAAGTCCTCAAATTCTTAATCAAATTTTCGAGATCCAACAAATACCATCAAAATTATATAACCAAAATTTAAATTTTAGTTATTAAAAATTTACCCAAAATTCTCAAAAACTTTCTTACTCTTAAATTATTAAAAAATTTTGATATTGTCTCCTTTGCGCAACTCGATCGTAAAAATTCACAATATATATAATCACAAATATACATCTCATCTTCAAAAATAAGGTATCCCACAGGAAAAATATAAAAATGAGGTAGGTAATCGGAGTTGTGTGCCTTATTTTAGCATTAGCAAGCATATACAATGAATATAATGCAAAAGCGAGCTCTAAATGTGAAGCATAAGCCATTCGCACCTATGAATCACTCAATAAACAATGAGAAAAAGTATGTGGACAGAATATCACCATATAACATAGAATGTCTCATAACCATATACAATTTTTAGCTATTGTGACAAGAGAAACCCTTAAACAAATAATAATCATACAATTTATTTAACGTCGTATCAATTTGTTTTCTCAAATGTCAACATTATATTTATGCACTTCCCCTTTTTATCATCATGCAATTTTTCACCTTCAATTGATTCTCATTCATTTCATTTATTTTAAATTGATTTGCATCCAATTAATTAACATTCATTTTATTCTCATTTACTTTACTTACATTCCCCTTCAATTCAATTTAAGGTTAACAACAATTCATTGCATACTAACTCATGGACCATTTCCACAAAACAATTACTTAATTTTATTTCAACCATTTCACAATACACAACTCATGTTTCTATTTGTTCACAACTTAAGTTCATATTTAATTTTATCAAACGATCTTCCAAACCATATTTTCATTTTACATCTTAAATTGAATTTCATTTTATAACTCAAATTTATATTCGTTCCATTAATTCATTGCAAATCAAATTCAATTTCACTTAATTTATTCCCTTACCCAACTTGGGTAAAATTTCATTTCAAAAATCATCTCATTTAACTTAAGCTAAATTTAATTACATATCTCAATTTATGATTTTCATTCCTTAAAATTCACATCCAACAAATTTAAAATTTTGGTTTAACTTATCCCTTCCAAATTCATAAGTTGTAAACTTATTTCTTACCCATACTATCGTTAAAGTTCAAAAAGTTATTATTTTATGTTTATCAAAACATTTAGATAGAATATTCATGATTTTAAACACCTGGTTTTATTCCAAATCATTTTGAAATCAATGTGTGTGTGTGTGTATAACTCCTTTATATATCAATTTACTCCTTTGGAACCTAAAATAAATTTGTTTTATCAAAACAAAACATCAATGGTCACAATTCCTCACTTATAAACTTGAAAATGAACATTGATAATGGTGCAACCATTACCTGAATTATTCGTTAGAACTACTATTCATTGATTTCGATGACAATAACTATACAATCATACACATACAATATATATTCAATGTACTTGCAGGAAAAAGCTTTCAGAAGTCCACTCGAAGACAACTAACAAAGGAGAAAAATCATCAGTATTAGATAGTATGTTAAGAGTCATAGATATATAGCTTGTAAATTCTGCTTTAGTAGATTTCAAATATTGCACGACCAAAGTTTTCAATCATCATATAGCACAAAAACTGAAATGCAAAATAACATATGTCAGAAGTTTGATATTATTATCAGATGTCTGAACATGGCCTCTGTTTTTAAATCATGCACATACATCAGACGTCTGTCAAAAATGTTCAGGCATTTGAATTCGGGCACTATTTGAAAATATATAAATGATCAAATGTCTGACCGTATGGGCATTCGTCTATGCTAAGCAACGACCACTTACAACGAAAGATCGTCTGCTTCAATCTAACGGCTGCCTTCATAACTCTTCACCGCATCTTTTCCTTCTCAATGATTGCAACCTTTAAACTGAAATAGAAAATTGTAATGCATATTACTCATCACAAAAACTAACTCTTTACTATATATGTGTGTGTGTGAAGATATTAAGAATAAAATCAGTTGAATTTTTTGAATCCTATATCTATATTCTTTTGCATACTTTGGTTTCTATAAGCAAACCATATCAGTGTTCATCACTCTCTGAAACCAATAATGGTAGAAATCCCTTGGTCGCGCCAAGATGGCCTAGTTAAGGCACCTTCAGGAGGAAGGGCATAAGCCTTTATCCGCACCAAAATCAGAAATGGCCAGGTTAAGGCTGCACAAGCCCTTATCCGTGTCACTCTATGGCCAGGATGAGGCACCTCCTAGAGGGACAACGAGTAATCCCTTGGCCCTGCCATGCTATGGCATGGCCAAGGTACTGAACAAGCCCTTACTACATCATGTTATAGCCAGGTTAAGGCGCTTCCTAGAGAGAGGTCAGGTAAGTCCTCGGGCCCTACTTTAGAATAAGCTAGCCGAGTGCACCGGAAACCCGAATGAAATGTCCAATGGACTGAGAAGTCCATGCCTGAAATGGTACCGTCAGAAATCGGCATCGCCTAAAATGGCAACTGCCAAAAGATTGGTAATGTCTGAAATGACAATCAGCCTAAAATGGGCTCTGCCTAAATAAGCACAAAATTGGACTAAAGAGACCCCGCCTGAAATAGGCCAAAACAAATGACAAAAAGCTCGGCCTCAAGAAAGAAAAAGCATGCAAAACATCCTCAAAGCCCGAAGATGGAACATTCAAAAAACAGAATCGAATAGAATTCTCTAGCTTCTTTTCATGAAAATCTACAAGATGGGTATTCTAGTCTTCTATTATTAATTACCGAAAATAGTATTCTGGTCTTCTATTATTAATTACCGGAAATGATATTCTAGTCTTCTATTATTAATTACTAGAAATTATATTCTAGTCTATTTTAAAAGGTTAACGTCTTTCTTTGTAGCGGAGTCGGGGGAAAGAATAGGAAAGATGATTTCACTATATTTTTTACCTGGAACAAGACCTAACATAAGAATATTTCTTCTATTAGGATGATAACTCAGAAAAGACCATTTGTGGTATTCTAGTCTTCTATTATTAATTACTAGAAATGCTATTCTGGTCTTCTATTATTAATTCTCGAAAATGGTGTTCTAGGACTTCTATTATTGATTATTAGAAATGATGTCCGGGGAGTGGAATCCTAGATTTCTAAAAAATGTTTTGGACTTCTGCTACCAAATATCAAAAAAGGATATTCTGATCATCTATTGCTCATTAGTAGAAATGGTTTTCTGGATTTCCATTATCAATGCCAAATTGGATTTCCAGTCTTCAATTACTTATTATCAAAAATGGAATTCTAGCCCTACATTACTTACTGCCAAATTGGTGCTCTGGTCCTCTATTATTAATCATCGAAAAATGAGATTATGATCATCTATTGCTTAATTATCGCATGCGGCTTTCTAAACTTTTATTATTAATTCTAGATTAAAGATCCCAGTATCCTATCAGTAGATATGAATTTTTGCCCTTATGACGTTAATCATTGGAAATGATACAGTGGGCTTCTATTGCTTATTACCAAGGAAAGGAATTTCGATATTAAAATATTCCATTTTGCTAAAAACGACATTCAAACTCTATATCGCTTATTATTAGACAGTATTTAAAAGTAGCTTTCGACTTATCTTGATATTTTCTAATACTCGAAACGCGATTTGGAGAGACCTCATAAAATTATCTCATTAATACCAGAGTTTAGATGTCAAGCCTGATGTTTATTGGAAACCCTAATCTAGGTACAAAATTTTGGCCATTTATTCATCTCAAGTAATTTGACCCGAGTCAAAGAATATTATACGAAGAAGATCGTTGCTAAAAGAATCTCCAAATGAGAATTTCAGACTTTTTATTCTCAGATTCCCTTGATAATGAAGGATGGATCAGAGAAGTACCATATCAAAATTGAAAACATCAATGTCACATCAGGTTCTTTATTGAGTAAATTTTTAATTTCGATAGCTATGTGCAATTTATTACTAACTAATTTTAGGCACACAAAACAAGTGAAAGAATCTAAATTTGTAATCATCCCACATCAGGGATAAAGATAAGATCTTAACATTTTAGATGGATTATTTTTCGTAAAACTGACGAAATAATTTGCTAATCTAAGCAAATGATATGTTTAGATTAATACGTCAATGCCGAGCTAACGAATAAGAAAACTATGTACTACATGTTTGTCAAAAAAGTCAAAATGGCAAGGAATCTAGATTCAATCAAGAAAGGAGTCATGAACTAAAATGGACAGTCGAGAAACAAATCAGTCTCCAAGAGGCATATCCAAATCGGAAATAAACATGGTCAAACAAATGCAATGAAACAGGTAGTATTTACAATATCATAAAATAGTGCATTGCATCATGCTACATATCATTACTAATGTATGAAAATATTCTATATATATTGAGACGCTTAAGACTTGATCAACCGTTCTTGCAAAACCCATAGACATTATATGATAAACACTCAAAACTGGGTTCCCGGGTATGGATTCCGAAGACTTGCATAGTTCCTAACTACCTTTTAATTTTATTTCCAAGACTTGCATCCTCACATAAAACGTAGTCATTCTAGGTTGAGATTGATACAAGTATCTTCACCAACAAAATGCTTTGAAACTTCAATACCTCGGTCCTATTTCTTAAAGTTTTAACTTTAAATTCTCGGTTTCCTTGTAGAATTCTTAAATAATATAGCAGTGGAAGGGATACATTTTTATTCTACTCCTTTTCAATATGGTTACAAAGAGCTTAGAAATAAATGGATCTTTGTGAAAAAAACTTTATTTGAGCTCCACTCTTAATCTATCCATGATTGTTGCAAATTTCAGAAAAAGGGTTTTGGAAAGTAAAACTAGTCTTGCTTGAGTCTCCCATATGAACAAGCAAAACAGGAAATCAAATCTCTTCATTTCAACAACAAGAATACATATTAAAGTGTGTTCCTTATTGAGACTTGCTGTTAAGAATAAAATATAATAACCCCATTCAGAATGATAACTAGTGCATATTTACTATATTTCCATTTCTCGGCTATAAGGTTATCGTACCACAGCCATTAATCAATGTCGAATAAAATATTTTAATTTCTTTTAAAAGAAATTTTCCTTCTACTTTCAAAGAAAGCCGAATAAGGAGTGAGGGTTTTCTATGTATAAAAATCATTAACCACAAGATCTCCAATATTGAGCCATTTGAGGAATTCTTTTTAAGAAATCAGTCTGATTCAAAGAAAATTACAACATGCACTAGGATGTATGCTAGATCCTAATTTACATAAATATAGAAACACTTAAGAAAAATCTCGCCGAAGTTTACTCGAATATAAAAGTTCCAAGGCTGAGTGTCAAAAGTATGCTTTATATAGAATTAGTCAAAAAAATTCTCTCTACTTATCAATCCAAAGAAGGGTTGGGAACTCAACATTCTTTTTCAAGAAGCATCGTACCAAAGATGTCTTATGCAAAACCTCATTAGATAATTCTTACCCATTGTTTGCTTTCAAATCAAAACGGAAACAGTAATTATGCAAAATGACAAAAAAATTAATGACCATCCCTATAAATACGAGAGAGAATGTCTCAATTTTCCCACAAAAATCCTTGTTAAAATCCATTCATCTCTCCCCTCTCTCGTCTAATTATTATTATATAAACATTTATCTCTACCAAAAAAAGAGAGAAAAAATCAGTGGCAACCTATAACCTCTATCATGTTCACCGCAATTTTGTCAACGCCGAAGCGCCACATTGTTGCTGCTGCTTTGCATTAGGATTATTGAACCAACCATAAGAAGCGGAGGAAGTCAATAGTGCTCGGTCCAGCAACATGATTCATCTACAAACTAATCTCTTTAATCCTCACATAATAATAACTTACTATTTTCCTTTTGATTTGGCCATAAATATGTTCTAAATAGATTTGGCCATTTGGGATGCTTCCGGGGAGGACCTTGCGCTGATAACATACTCACCTTATCAGCCAATTTGGGTTGAACCCATCATCATCAACCTAATCAATTTACCTCCGGACCTGCCACTTTTCCAAATGAGCTATAAAAAGAGAAATTCAGCTTATAGCTGTTGCTAGTCGCCTTCGATGTTTGTTCCTAGGAGATTAGTATCATTTTGAACATGTATATACTGACAAACCATTTTGGAAAATGTAATATGAAACAGTATATAAGTAACATTTTGGAATGTAAGTTTGGTTAAATTACTGAAGTGATGTTGTGTGGCTGAAAATGTGTTTTTTTGTTATCTACTTCGTTATATGATGTTTTGCTATATAGGAGGGAATTGAAAGGTTTGGAACTCTTTGACCTCAACGAGATCCTGTCGTCGAAAGATCTAACCACTAATTTATTTAGATCTGTCAACACTAAATGAAAGTTGAAGTTAGAACACCTTCCGATCTTACCAAGAGGTTCAAAAAGGGAAAATTCACCATTACAGCCTCGATTCCTTTCGGAAGGATAGAAAGAACATTTTAGATTCCTGAAATAGTACTTAGATGGGTTCTAAATTGCCCTATTAACTTAATACTAAATGCAGTTTAAAATCCCACCTGAAAAATGAGTGAGTAGATAGCTAAATTAAAGTTTCAAATTGAACTTAAAAAGTGGCCTCTTCGTTTTAAAGAAGACAAGCTGTTTAGGAGAATCCTTTTACTTGTACTTGTTAGTTATGTTTGCAAGAGAAAGAAGCTGGAAACTTTATAGATTTCGGAGAAGATGACTTGGAAAATCATGAGCATCCCTTCGCATGGGGGGCAAATGTCACTCAAAATATTCGCCTTGCACCCAAGCTAGGAGGTCTCAAGCAAAGGACGAAAAGAAAAGAGTTCGGATCAGACATTCCAAAGAAGTTGAAGGAAAGTAGTTGACAATATAAAGCAGCTCAAGAACTTTTGGAGGAGATGGAGGGTTTTATTCCACAGTATTCAAGAATCTCTTAACCCCTGAAGAAGGCAAAGAAGTTAGGACAAGGGCATGCGACTCTATAACAACCTTTTCGAAAGCATGTTAAGCCTTTCGGGTCGGTTGGAACACCTGCTAAATATCTTTCGACGGTATCAAAAGGTTTATGATAAACGCAAAATTCATAAGTCAGCAAAGAATGAAAGTTAACCTTCTAATAACATTCAAGGAAAGCTTGGCTCCCGTCAACATTCAAGTAAAAGTAACCTTTCGGTAAGGTTGAAGGGTTCATAATACCTAAATATGATAGAAACCCTCCGACACAGCCGAAGGGTTCACATATTATAAAGATAACAGACTTCCGACAATAGAAAAAGATCCCTTGAAGCAAATAGAAGAATAGATTTTTCAGCATTGCTCAAGGATTCATAATTGATTATGAAAGGGAAACCTTTCAAAAAGGTCGAAAGGTTAACAAGCGCGTATAAAAGGGAAACCCTTCGACATAGTCGTAGGCAGAGGATGAAAACATAGCCACCGGCATCTATAAATAAGGCCCAGGTGTCCTATTTTGGGGGCGAATTCTCTCTCATTCCCATCTTGTAACTTCTTAATCATAGCGTTGCAACCTTAATTGGGTATTGATTTAGGGAATTTAATAGAGTGAAGTCTTTTCTTTGATAAAGAGGGAAATCTTAAGCCTTGTGAATTTCTTTACTGTTAACTTAAATCATTGCTGGTTAAAGTCCTATTTTAAGGTTTAGTCTCTCCGGATGGTTCTTGTCGATGAAGATAATAATATTTCTTTCTAGACAATCTTTATATTCCTATCAAGGTCACTACCCAGCAATCTAAACCTTTCGCTGTAGGGGAAATTTATTTGGATCAACATTAGTAGTAACGTTCCGAAGTCATCGGCTTTACGGTCTAAGTCCTTCAACTAAGTCGGTGGTTCTTTATAGTTTAACAGCACTAGAACCTTCAACGATTACTAGCCGAGCGACCTAACCTTTCAGCATAGCCTAAATGAAGGAATTCAAGGCTCAACCAAAAGGTGGGAATTCACATACCTTTTGACATAGTTAAAACCGATTTCATATAAGCGATCAAACCTTTCGGCAAGGTAAAAAGCTCCTATGTACAACCAAGGAATTTAATGTCTAACCTATTGCTAAAGAGAATAGTCATTCATAACTTCTGACGATATTGAAGAGTAGCTTTAAAGGAATACATTCGGTTAACAATCATTCGTACCATAAAGAAAAACTCTACGAAGCCTCCTGCAATTTCTACCGAGGTAAAAATTTCTCTACTTGGAGGACCAAACCTCTCGACTATGACGAAATGTCCAAATCAAACATCGGCAGCTAGGAAAGCTAAGTGGTAAGGTAATTCTTAAGGTCGCTTTACCCTTTATGCAATCTATCCTTCCTATTTCTATTGAAGTGTCTTTTGGGGCATTGATCATAAATTTGGATAAAACCTTGGCACATTGGTTTGAGCATGGTTCGTGAGCCATTTTCATGTCCATCTTATAAGATTCGGCAAAGCATCCATTTTTTGAAGTTATGGCGTGGACACTGTATCAAAAGCTCTTTGAATCTTTCAAAAAATTTCCGAATGGTTCTTTTCTAATTAATGAAAATTTATGATTTCTCGGTTTTACATATTTTTCGAATGTTTTTTGAATGGTTCTCCCTTAAGTTCAATGGTTTCAAAAGGTTTGAGTTCAATGGTTTTGAAAGTATTGAGTTCAATGATTTCAAAAGGTTTGAGTTCAATGGTTTCGAAAGGTTTGAGTTCAATGGTTTTGAAAGTATTGAGTTCAATGATTTCGTAAGGTTTGAGTTCAAAGGATTCTAAATATTTGAGTTCGATAATTTGGAAAGGTTTAAGTTCAATAATTTTGAAAGGTTTGCTTTGAATGGTTTTAGAAGCTTTAAATGGAAGGTTTTCCAAAGGTTTTCTAAGGCACTGTTTTAAATTTCTTTTAAAGTAGAATGTCTAAAGTTTTATTGCTTTTGAAAGGAATAATTTCAATAGTTTCGAAAGGTTTGATGTTGGGTTCCGAAATGTAAGGTTTTGGCCTTTTCGCTTAGAAAATTAGAGGGTTTCACTTGGTTTGAAAGAGATGTTTTTAAAAGTTTAGAAAGAGGTACTTTCACATGTTTAAATGTTTCATCAACTAAGGTTTGAGTAAAGAAGATACATATATACCATGGTAATGTGATCTTGAGTAAAGCATAAAGATTATATAGTTTCCTTGTTTGAGCTTGATTTAAAGGTTTTAAATTATTCGTAAATGGTTTTAAGGAAAATTATGGGAGGGGATCCTTAAGTGGAGATGACTCGGATATTAGAATATCAAATGGGACTAGTATGGGGTTGCGCCTTATACATTAGCTATTACCCCAGTAATTGTTATCCAAAATTCAAGTGTATAGGGGTTGGTCATAGGTAGACTTAAATTATGATTACAAAACAATGAGAATATACCAATGTATACAAATATATTATTGGTGAGCCTGAAAAACTATTAGGATCGGGAAGACTTGGAGAGGGTTATGTTAGGGACAGACTGTCCAGTAATAAAGTATTTAACAAATATTTGAGAATAGATAGTCCAGAGGAAGAATAGCTAATAGGTGTTAGATTAATTTTTATTATATTGTCTGGTAGGCCTAAGTCAGCCAAAGTTTAAAAGTTATCCGAACAAAACTTATGTGTTTGAACAAATAGTTCTTTATTACCTGATATTTATGCATGTTTACATATTGAATTGCTTTATAGTACTTACCCAGTTTTGGTTGCAGGAAAAGGTTTAACAAAGCTATGTTTTAAAAGGATGTTAGTGAGGCGAAACTCGTTCCGCTAAGCGAGTCTCACTTAACAAATAAAACCGGGATGTATAGTATTATTCACACCAGCTTTATGTATGACTCGAAGTTTATGCTTTTCCATTAAACTCATGGGTGCTCAAAAATAAATTTAAGCAGGCTGAAGCATTAAGGTCTTTTTCAAGTTTAGAAGGATGACAAATAAGGCTACCGGAGGTATGCAAGAGGCTAACGGGTATCTATTCAGGAGTTGCAGTTATCGTATTTTCGTTGTGTTTGTATTAAGTCTATTATGACTATATGACTCTGATCATCCATGGGGTATCTTCATATACTTCTCTAGGCATATTTTGTATTAAGTATTATTTTAGCTATGCCTAGGAACATATTGGGATTATGTATTAAGAATATGGAACACTATTTTAAATATAATGAAGAAAATGTTGTTTTGAAATCTGTGTTTTTTTCATATTTAAGTGCATCTGACATTGTAGATACCATTAACATAGCTGTATTTAGTTGCCGAAAGCTATTACTACAGATGACTGCAGATCTATAGTGCTTAGTTTTACGCATCTGGGTAGGGGATTTTATAGCTTAGTATCAGAGCATGGTTTATGAAATACTTTAACTAAAAAAATATGGTTTATGAAAACATAATCCTTAGTAATTAGAGTTAAAATCAGGGTATGGATAACGTTGAAGTAATGTACTTTTATTTGTTATATACAAGTATTGGTTATATCTCTAGACTCCTATCTTAGTTAGGCTATTCATCCGTGTATCACAAGTTTGAATACAGATATGGAAGGAAGAAGAGGCAGAATTAATCTTAGAGGATGTAGCACCACCACTAATGGAAATGCTTGAACAAATGCTATAAGTGGTCCAGGTCGGGCTCAAGCTGAAACTGTTGGTGTTGGGGTTCCATAAGTGGATATAGGAGCCATGTATCATTTTTTCACAAACATGATGCAAGCTGGAATCACAGCTAGAGTTATCGGAGGAAACGCTACTATAGGTGGAGTTCAAGAAGCTCCGATAGTCAACCACTATGATAACTTCAGCATAGACTATACCAAGCTTGGAGGGAAGCCGTTCATTGGAACTGAAGATGCGATTGAGGTGGAAAATTGGCTGCTACATTGTGAGAGAATATTTACTGACCTAGGGTTGAATGAAGAGAAAAAGAGGAGATTAGGTTCGAGACAGCTTCAAGGAGCTGCTCTATTTTGGGGGGATACTGTTGTAACTACTGTTGATGATGAAACCATGACTTGGGCGGTGTTTAGGAGAACGTTTGAAGAAAAGGTTATGTTGGTGATGGTGCAATCGGCATTGGTTAGGAAGTTTGCCGAACTTGAACAAGTGTAGATGTCTGATTTAGAGTATGCAAGAAGATTTGAAAAGTTAGCCCAGTACGGTCTGCCTTGGTTGACATGGCGTCCAAATCTTCCGTTTAGTCCTCCAAGTTCTAGAAGGAAATATTTACCCTTAAGAATCAAGTGTCTTCTTTATGTGTGGCAAAAGATGAAGCAACCTTCGAACTGAGCTATTAAGTGCTTCCCTTTCCCAGTCAGAATCCGCTCTTTCGAAAGAAAGAAGGGCTTGCCAACTCCTCATCGACGAAATTTTTTCCATACATCTAACCCTAAAAGAACCTGACGAGGAGAAGGCCCGTATTGTAGCAAAGAACATTTCTTCGAAAGGGAAGTTCAAGAAGAAGAGGGCCTCACTGAAACTTTCTACCGATACCATCTCTGATGCCAAACAACAAGTATCTCAGTTTCTTAATGCTACTCTAGGAGAGATTGTGTCGAATTCCTATGAAGAGGCTTTGATGCTCGCTTATGCTAATAATTTTGAGAAGCGCCCGACCCAAGCTTCCCCTTGCTTGACTTTTCCCTTGTTGATAGAGTAATGGGCAAGATTAATCAAATGAAGTTGGGGATTGAAGCTGTAGTAGAGGAGGAAATTGATGCCTCCAAAATTCTTCCTTTCAATGTCCCCTCTTTCAAAATCGTTCCGGACTCTGAGGATGAGGGTGAAAAGAATGACACTGCTGGGGAAGAAGGCGATGATAATGATGGTGTTGGCCATGGCGATGATAATGATGATGATGTTGGTGGTGGCCAAGGTTCAGGTGGTGATCGAGGGAGCCATACGAAAACTTCGGAGAAGGATGGTGATGATGATCTAAAGCCCCTGAGAAAGAGCCATCTCCTCTAAAAGTCCCGCGTGAATCTACCGGTGCTTCTGCTCCTCAAGAAGAAGTGCATGCTTCCATTAATATCAAAGAACCAAGAGAAAAGAGGCAGGTTTCTCAATCTTTCGTCCCGGTATCTCAGGTATGGGACTCTTCATTTAATCAATTTTTACTTCGAAAGCTATAATAGTGCAACTCTTTTATTTAGGTAAGGAAGAAATTCATCCTCCCCTATAAAACCAAACTCGAGGAAAACAAGCAGAGATATATAGATTATATAGGGAGCTAGACAAGCAAATAAGGGAGCATAATGCACTTTCTGATAAGTATCATAGGATTGATAGAAGTGCATCGGCGCTAGCGTTTTTAAGCATTAGAAAGCTGCCCTCTATTAAGGAGAGCACATCTTCGCTATGATGCTCTCTTAAAAGAAAACTAGGAGTCAGTCACCCTATTCTGGATGCCGATTGAAGAAAGAGATATTTTAACCAACTTCTTATATCAAGTATACTATAGACACTCAATTATTGATTTTTCATACTTAGGCGAATTTAGTGGTGGTTGACATAGGCGTTTTCATAAGAGATAATTGGATGAATTTGGATCAGACCTGCATCCTAGAGCTTGTTGGAAATTACCACAGGTCAGATCAATTCCCCAAGATCTTCCCTCTAAAAAGTTTAAGTACTATGCGACTAAATTTGTTTATAAATTATTTTCGAAGTTTGTTTTGTTTAAACCAGATAAGTAATTGTAAGCATGTAACAATATATTGATTTATAAATATTTGTTGTAGTCTTGCTTTCATGCTTAGCTTCATTTTATTATATTGTTACAGAATGATTTTTTATCTAGCTAACTAGTTTCTAGAGACTATTTAAGTCAGTATGTCAAATTGAGACGATTTTATCTTTAAAAGTCAACAATTTTAAGATCTTTGAAACTAGCAAGATACTATTTCCTTAGAGATTTAGAAGAACTTTATATGGAACATCCTCGTCTTTGCTTTGATATCCTTGGTGATGAAAAAGAGAAACTTCTTAAGGAAATCAGGACATTCCACTCTAAATTAATTTATGGTTGTGATAGTCCCAAAGTTGGGAAGTGGGACTATAGCAGATGCCTATTATCACTCCTGAAGGAGTTAATATTCCTTTTGATTCAACGGTTACCCTCTTCGCTAATTCACTAGATAAAGTTAGAAATGTAGTTTCTCAACTTTAGATGTAAACCAATTTCTTATTGATCTTTTAACTTTGTTGCTGTTTGAATTGTACTCTTTTATTATAATAATTATAATAAAGAGATTTTCCGTATTGATTTTGAATTTATTTTGTTTCTTTTAACTAAAATAGGAGCTACAATTATTTGCAGTTCCTCTCCCCCTTGATTTAACATTACGCGTGGCTAATCTTAGAGACAAACTGTTAAAAGAATTTGGAAGGAGTGAACCTCTTGATGATATCTTACTAGTACGCTTCCATGCCAATACCAAACCCTTGAAATGACATAAAAGGTATTTACTTCAAAACGACATTGTTAATAATCTGAAAGATCAAATTTCCTATCTCGAGGTCGATATCAAGAGCAAGGATGAAATAATTTCATCACTGAAGTGACAGGTAAAGTCAAACCCTTCAATCGACTTCAATCATAAGATGTCAGACCTTATTCAACAAATTAGTGACTTGGAGTTGAAATTGAAGGACAGCCAGGCATAGTGTGAATAATTGGAATTCATTATGGGAGACAAGATTTCAGGCATTGATTTATCAGCTCCTCGCACTACTCCCACAGTTTCCAGGCTTATGAGGTCTACTTCCCTTACTGTCAAGAAATTCCCCATAACGCTCACCCTTCCTCTTGGCTTATA
This sequence comes from Allium cepa, assembly GCA_030765085.1. Lineage (NCBI taxonomy): Eukaryota > Viridiplantae > Streptophyta > Magnoliopsida > Asparagales > Amaryllidaceae > Allium > Allium cepa. Next base: position 688,651,803 of record CM060937.1, on the reverse strand, counting down.
TGAAACTTTGTGGGTGAATGGTGTAGGAACATAGAGTTTGAAGTAGTTAGGTATTTTGATGTGTAGCAAAAGTGAAATACTTGCAAAGTATGAATGAGTATGCCGCCAAGATTCAGTAGCTTGAACGCAATAAGTACTTCCTTCAAAAGCGCATTGTGGAGTTAGAAAAGGAAAACCAAATCCTTAGGGGCGCAAACAGACACTACAAGAAAAAGCATTTTTAGTTGCATTTATTAGCAGCGTTTATTATCAAGTGCAATCAAAAACTTATTTTAGTGCAACCAATATTTTACGGAATAGTGTTTATCTAAACGTAACTAAGGGAGGGAACAAAAATTTAAGGCGGGACTTAATTTTTTCATGGCCACAAAAAAGCACTTCCTTCCTTCTTTATTTTCATTCACCGGTTAAACTTATTTTTCTTTCTCCCTAAAATAAGCAAACCCTAAATAACTTAACATTCTCAAAGCCAAATTCATTGGCCGTTCCAATTCATTCATGACCCAATAGTTTTTCATTGTCGATTGAAAGCTACTACCAAAGCTGGTAAATGATGCAAGCCAAACCAGTCAGAACTCTATGTCGTAAGCGCTAAAACAAACAGAGATGCGGTGTGAGCTGTTACATAAGTGCAATGAGCGAGAAGATTGCCTGATGCTTTTTTGGTTGTTCAAGTCCACTATTCAAGGCATCGTGAAATTTTAGAGGTGAGTTTGAGGTGCTCATTAATTCTTTCATGTTAATGAAGAATTCCAATATATCTGAAATCTGTTATATTTCAAAAACTCAATCCATAAGTACCTTTCGAAAATTACTATAACCACAGACCGAAATCCAGGATTTTGATATAAAGCGGGTGATTTGTAAAATCAAATTTCATTTAAATTTCTTTTTACTGAAATTATTTTCCCTTTGGAATTAATAGACTTGAAATCGTTTAATTTTGGAATCAATAAATAAATGAGAAGCCTTTTAAGGTCAATTCTCAAAGTCAAATTCCTTTGAAATCTGAAAATGTTGGGATGAAGCCTTTATCCTAATTTCGAAATTCTCTGCTTAGATGCGGATCTGATGATCTTTGACATATATCCTCAAATCTTTAGTAGGTAGTTTTTTTTTGTAAATTTGGACTTTGATTTTGATCTAAATGCAGATGTGATTCTACGGCTGGGCTTTGGTTATGAATTTTGTTGTTTGTAGTCAACGTCTATCCATGGTATTGTGATTTATGGCACTGATCATTCAACGACATCAGTTCACCATCGATATCAATCTTGGTCTTAGGGATCCCAAAGCATCGTTTATTCGTGGGATTGGGTAGTTGATGACATTGATGATGGTGGTATTAGTCACTCACTGCACTAGATGCTTAGTTTCAACATACCCAAACATGTTTGTTTATGCCTGTGATTTCTCCCCAAGAGCTATTGATTTAGTCAAGGTTAGGATCTTTCTCTCTCTTAAGCTTTTATTCACTGAATGCCTCGAGATTTTACTTTGATGTTACCTCTTGTTGGACATTTCTGAAATGAAATTACATGTCATGGTCCATAGTGCATAGTCAAACTTTTAAACAGATGTATTATATCAGCATAATCTTGCTTAAATTTCAAAGTTATTTTTTATTAAGTGGGAGTGTCAGTTAGTAAATCTTGTTTCTAGATCATGTCATAATAAGTTGACTATAAATCAAAGATATTAGTTATGTGAATTGATTATTCGTTTATTCTATAAAATTATTGCTACTTAATTAACTTTTGCATTGTTTTATTTTCCATCTTGCTGGCAGTCATAATCTGTTTTTTTCTTTTTTGTATCTGTGGGTTCCTTACCTTCTCTATCCTCCTACTTTAGGTATGAACATGTACCATTTTTTAGTTAATTAAAGCTATACATATCATTTAGCTTCAATTTGATGTTTTGATCATATTTATCTTCCAATTGTTTCTTCTCTAAAATTCTTCTCTAAAAGGCTAACTTACCTCACTGATTTATTTTGGTGAACACGGTTACACAGTATACATGCATATTTCTCTTATTCCTTATGTTTTGTTTAGACCGGCTGCCTTTGCTTTCAAAATTAAGCTATTTGCAAGAAGTTTTTTATTCATCTCAATTCATCAAGGTTACAAGCCTACATGGAAAGACTGATTCCGTTAAACCATACTTCGAGATCTTGGCTATGATGACAAACAACATTTCTTGATGCTGACATCTACCAAATTTTACAAATTTGGGACCAATTATGTTGACTTAATTTGTGCGTGTCTGAGCCATATAGGTCTTCTATTACAAATATTGTTTTGTTTATTTTTCTTTTCATTATATTGCAGATCACTTACATTTTATAGTTTCTTTGTATTTGATTCTTGTTTTCCTATACACTATTGTACTAGATTTAAAAAAAATGCAGCGACACATTTATTTTGGAAAAAAAAGTATAATCATACAGCTCAAAATTAAACCATTTACGAGAATTTTTCAAATCTTAATTTGAAGTTGTAAACACGATTGCTTTAAAGTTTAAATCATACAAGAGCATGGCTATGATGACAAACTTATTTCTTGGTACTGAAATATACCGAATTTGATAAATCTTGAACCCACTATGTTGACTTAATTTGTGCGTGTCTGAGCCATATTCTTTTGTTACATGTATTTATTTTTCTCTCTGTTATATTACAGAACACTTGCATGTTATATTTGACTTTTTTTTAGAAATGTTTGTTTCGAATTTTTTTTTGATCAGTGTCCGATGTTCATATTTTCCTTTGTACCATACAATTAGTTTTAATAAAAAATGGAGCGACGCATTTTTTGAGAAAAATATATAATCATATGGCTCAAAAGTTAGTTATATTTTTTGGCTGGCTCTGGTAATATACCAGCATCTTCCACTTTGTTAGAGTAACATATATCTAACCTCATCAATTTAAATCACTTTTATTCTTATCCTTTCACATATTAGTAAAATATTCATACGTTAATCTAATTGCTGACAGGCATACAAGGATTTCTCATTAGATCGGATCAATCCATTTGTTTGTGATCTTACAGAACAAAATCTAAGTGATGCAATACCATCATCATCTATTGGCATTGCGACCATGGTAAGTAACTCAAATTTTGTATTGTTCATTAATGATCAATTCTATTTTGCTGACACATTAAGTAGGTTTTTGTGCTGTCAGTTGTTGCTCCTGAAAAGATGCCCCTTGTTTTGCAAAATATTTTGAAAGTCCTCAAGGTGAGTGCTTTGCTTGATTTAATAACTGAAGAACTAATTGATCAAATGCAAGTACTTATGTTCATTTGATTAATCTAGCCAAATGGAAAAATACTTATCAGGGATTATGCGATTGGTGACCTTGCACAGGTATATTTGTGTTGTGCGCTTTTTTCTTCCTCTGCAATCTAGCTTCAGTTTGTTTATGTGCTGTGCTCTTATTAGAATTTGTAGCTACTTTCTCAAAAAGAATGATGTTAAAATAATAAATTTCTTGCCAATCGAGTGTCACCACATTATAGATATAGAGTCCATGTAGTACAAAAATACAACCATCGTATAAAATCACAACAGCTATTTATATCTATATTTATATTTATTGCATGCTGCAAGGGTAGCAGTGCCAAAGCACCACTGTTTTGACAACTTGTGCAGGATAACATGGGGAACTATTTTGTTGAAAATTTGTCTATTCAACAGGTGAATTCAATCGATTAATTAAACTGTGGTGTTGTTTCAACACTATTGTCGATATGATTCTAATCAGATAACATATTTCAAAGTTAAAACAAAAACGCTATGATCTATATAAGAATGATTACTGCACACGCTTGCTGTTTTGCAAGCCAGCAAGCCTCCAATAAATTTATTAATTAAAACAGTGTCATCCCACATATATGAAATATCATTCTATTCATGTTTGTAATTTGTAGTATGACATAGCAAGTAGGAAATGGTTTACATTTAAGTATGAATTCTTTTATTCGTCCCACTCAGAATGAATTCAAATCAATTGGTCTATTATAGTGGATTGCTGAGCTATTTAGTGTTTAACTTGTCAAATTGCACCAATTAATCAGTTGTATTCATGTCAACTAGTGAAGCTATGCTGTTCTGATTTTATTTTTTTAACCAAAGGTGATAACTACCATACATGATACGTATACATACATACTAAGACGCACGGCATGTCCATCCGTGTGCGTGCGTGTGTCTCCTATTTCATTAGAGGTTAAAAATATAACTAATTTAACAACATTTTATATATAACTATAAGATTGGACTTTATTTATTTCATTTCGTTTATAACTTTGATTATTTATATGACATTATTTATAATATGATATACTTGTACAATGTTGTAGATGTTTGATATTAGATTTGAAGTCCTATGAATTAACATAATTGTTTGACTATATGTTGTGCTTTCACTTGTGCAGGCATTGGATTTCCGTAGAGAGCAAAGTTGAACTTTTATGGTGCTAGCTTTCACTTGTGCATGTGATAAAGAATTATGGGTAATCAAGCGTTTTGTTAGCACTAGTTTGGTATAACATTTTATTAGAACTAGGTGTGTAAATTTGTATACGAATGATTATTGTATGTGAGTTTGGTCATTTTACAAAAAATCTACTGTATTAGAATGGTTATGGATATCTTATTTGATTATATGATTAATATTTTTTTTAATTGTTCGAATATGATGATTATGTGAGTGATTGTTGATTGATATAGTAGAAATAAAATAGACCATCAATAGGAAATAATAGCAAGAAAAATGGTGCAAAATGATCAATAACTTTTAGTAGCGTTTCAAAAATGCTACGAAAATACATATAGTGGCGTTGAGTAAACGCAACTATAAAGTAGGGGTAAAGTTGGAAATTCTATTGGTAGCATCAAAAACCTTTTGGTAGCGTTTTATATACGCTGCAAAAAAGATCTTTAGTAACGTTTAAAAAACGCTGCCAAAAATTCATTTATAGTGGCGTTAAAATAAATGCAACAAAAAATCATGGATTTTTAGTCGCATGTTTTCTAGCGGCGTTTATCAAAACGCCACCAAAACTTTTTGTAGCGTTTTTTGAGCGCCACTAAAAATCAAATTTCTTGTAGTGAGAGCTTTCAACCATGCTCCTATGACAAATATTGATGCAATCGATGATGCAGACATGGTATGAAGAAGGAAAAGAAACTTAAAGAAGTTCTTTACACCGTAATTCGCCCTAGATTGATCCTTCGGTCGTTGAGAATCTTAACAGGGTTGCTCAATACTTATGACATGTTTGTATCTTTGAAATGTACAGACTTATCTTGTATATATGTGAATAACTTCATAGGTTTTGTAAATAATTCATGGTTATGTAAATTGTATAAACTTGGAAAATATCACCTGATTTGTGATCCTTTTTTTGTATATTCATTTCTGAAGTGCTTGTTTGATAGCTCATACATTTACTTTCTTACTTGTTGATTCTTTGTTTTCTCTTTGCTATGCTGATTTTCCTAGAAATTATGAAGCAAACAATATTTCTAATTATTAGCTTGAAATTGACATCCCAGTCTATGTATATCATTTTCATAGATTAACAAATAATCTTGTTAATCACATGAAAAATAGTTTATATTTAAATGTCTAAATCTCATCTTTAACTGAGATAAGAGATAATTAAGAATTTAACTTCAACCATTTGGTTGGAATGTCTGAAATTTGTTGATAGGAAATCCTGCCCGATCATGAGGGCATAAATATTGGAAAGTGATTTTCTAGAGAAAGTAAATAAAGAGCTAAATCCAAAAATCACCATGTGAATATTTCTACCCACCGACCTATTCTCAGGTATCTAATGAAATTTGACAACTTAGAAATCCAAGGCCCATGTTCGAGTTTTAATGGAAACTTATAATAATGAACATGAGAGCATTCAGATTTGGGCATTTGTGATGGGTAAATTGAAATCCATTATTGCGGTTTACACCCAGATTAGGGCACGAATAAGTAATAGTCTCAAAACCCAGATTCGGGTACAATAAAGACAGTTAGTGATTGATAAAGACTCAAAATCGTGATTTGGATATTAGTAAATGACGCTCCGAAATGAAAGTCCTGAACCCAAATTCGGGTACCAATTGATGAAATTCAGACATGAGAGACTTGATACCCAGATTCAGGTATTAATAGATGATATTCAGGAATGAAAGTCCTGAAACCCACATTAAGATGTTAATAAGTGGAGTTCTGTTCTACTCCTTTGATGCATGATCCCTTCAGGTTTTGTATAGAAGTAATTTGATTAGTTGCCTCCTGAACTCGGACATCTTAGTCCATAATTGGATATGCCTTTTCTTGGGCTTTGACATCTTAGTCTTTATTTTATGAGCCTCCTCTTATGATTGGACATCTCGGTCCACTGTTTGATGAATCTCTTCTTGAGCTTGGACACCTTAGTCAATTTTTTTGTTGGACCTCTTCTTCGGTCTGGACATCTTAGTCCATTGTTGGATGGGCCTCTTCTTAGGCCTATCTTAGTCCATTGTAGTCCGCTGCTCTTGATTAGCTCATCTTAGAGGGTGGAACCAAGAACTTACATGACCTTCCTCCAGGAGGCTCCTTGACCTAGCCAGAGACTTGGTCAAGGGCTTGTCTGATGCTTTACCCTGGCCATCTTATGGCGTGGATAAAGGCTTACTCTGAGCTCCCTCCCGGAGGCACCCTACCCTGGCCATAGTGTGGGGTGGACAATGGCTTATTCGGTGCTTTAGCCTAGCCATCTTATGGCGTGGATAAAGGCTCACTACGTTCTCTATCCATAAGGTGCCTTGGCTTTACCAAAAGCAGGACCAAGGGCTTGTTCTGTGCTTTAACCCGACCATCTTATGGTGCCGCTAAAGGCTTACTACTCCCTCCCTCCAAGAGGTGCTCCGCGCTAGTCATCTCAGTGGGGACAAATATTTTCTACCATCTTAGGTATCCAAATATAAGGAGAATTTCACTCCCAACCACATAGATTCTCTTTTCAGAAAAGCAGCTCTTTATAGATTTTTCTCAGGTTCTCTTTACAAACTCATGAAAATTTCACTATCGGAAGAAATTGATGATCGTTCCCTCTAGGGCTTTGCAATAATTAGTTTAATGGCCATTCATCATGTGGTAGTTGCAATAGGATCCTCCCAGATTCCTTTCTTGTTTCGGCTTCTTTTTCTGTGAAGGCCAATAGTTAACCCCATCCTTGGTAAGAAGTAGCCATTCTCTATGGATGTTGTTAAGTTGCGTTCTTTGGGAAGTCTAGACTTAAAACTTGATCCTTGAGCATTGCTCTTTGATTTTTTGTTCCTTAGCCTTATAGTCCGATGCTCTTTGATTGCTTTTTTTGCACGCTTTGTAGTTCTTGTGTGGGAAGTGTTCTTTTTTAAATTGGTTGTTACCACTTATTTGCAAAGGCATTGTAATCAGCTATTACTTCTTTTTCAAAGATTGTGCCTTTGGAATAGAGTTGGATGGTTCTTCTCATTTGATTGAATACATTATCACTTCCATTTTTCCTTTTTCCTAAGGCAAAAATAGGAGTGGGGCCAACATTTTTTTAAGCTCCGTTTCTCAGGATCGTATAGTTTCACTTTTTCTTGTTTATAATTCTCAAAGCTTCTAATCTGAGCCTTTGTTCTTCATTCTGATTGGAATCCTTGATGATTATATGGGAGAATCCTATCAAATAAGGTTTAGAGGATCATTGATTGGATTTTATGATTCTTCTAGCCATGATTAGACCACAATAGATGGCCTTGAGATTGAGTTTAGTGGGTTTAGAGACAAGTTGAGTTGGGTGTTCAACCAAGTTGGAGGTTCAAGCCCTCCTTTTATCGCTAAAATGTTAACAAGAAATCTTTTCAACACTCCATGGTTGAATTATTGAATAAGGTTTATCCCTTAGATATATGTAAAGGAGTGAGATGGGTATATCCTCCTTGAATTTCCTTTCGAGCAGATTGTTGTAGTAAAAAGTTGTTCAGATTATCCTTTCAACTCAATTGAGAGGGTCGACTTCTTCCCTTATCAAACTTTCGATATTTGCTGAGATAGATTGGTTTTCCCTTCAAAAGCTCACTTTTCTAAACGGTTGAGATACCCTGGATAAGGTTTTCCTTTGTGGGTATCAACCATATCAAAGGCCTTACTTGTTATGTGGCTAAGACTTTATCCAAGAATATCAGACAAAGGTTGTGACCCTATCGAAAGCAAAGATGATTAGGTGTTATGACTTGATCCAAAAACCTGGAGTTGGGATTTTGACCAGGTCGAAAGCAATAGGCTTAAATGTCCCGGTTTCAGATTGGAAATCTCAAGTTGGAGTGATTTGGAACTAGGTTTCGACCTTGTCGAAAGCTATACCTTTTTGAATCTTTTATTAATCGAATGTTTCAGTAGATTGAGGCTTGGATTCAACCTTATCGAAAGCAGAAGCCCGGGAGAAGGTTGCTTCGAATATATAACTGAACTTATTTGAATAAGCCAGGTTTTAACTATGTCGACAGGGTCATTTCGATATAGGAGGCATCTGAAACACAATGTTAAACCTGATAAAAGCTTTAGGAACAATAAAGTAATCTATAAAATTGACAACTTCCCTTTCACAAACAAAAGAGACTTTATTACTCAAAATCCTCAAATTAATTTGGAAATTAGGGTTTACAACTCTTTTAATTAAGAAAATACAAAATTAGAAAGACAAATCCCCTTCCCCCTCAAATCTGACCTCTTGTTTCTTATTTATAAATGCGGTTCCTTTAAAAGGTAGCCTTCTGATACAAGCAAACCATAACCAAAATTACATAGAAACATTAAATCAGGTAATGTATACATAAATGCCATATACTTGCTTTGATAATATTTCCTTTATTACTAGAAGCTTAATAAATACAAAGAAGTAAAATCCCTAATCTAATTTTAGAACTAGAGTTTACAAATTCAAGAAGGAAAAAGTATTAAGTGAATAAGATCGGAAGCCCTAAACGATATCTCTAGGGTCTTACTTATAAGCATGGGTTGGACCTTTTTGATTCAGTCCTTTCGACTTGGTCGAAGATTTTCTTGAAGTCCTTTCATTGCTACTACATTTTGGGCACCCTTCCAATTTTGCTTCTAAATGGAACTTGAGTACTTTCGACTTCATCGAAAGATATAGATACTCCGTCGTCCTCGTTTTTGATGTGATGTTGCTGGTAGGAATATATGTGAGCCTCCGGCACTGTCGAAAGGTGTACATTTCGAGCTTCAAATGAGTTGGAGTATATTAGATTACATAAATGTGCAAGGTGGCTGTCGAATGCATCCTTGTTGATTGATGTGGAACTTCCATCCTTGTTTTGAACTCAAGTAATCTTTCCTCTATAACTATGGATGGTTTCAACAGATTCAAAAGGCTAATGTATGCTTTCAAAAGGGTTGCTTTGGCCATATGTTCTTCTGTGGAAGGTAAGTGATGGAGAAACCCACTGTTTTGAAAGGTTTGGTTCCCATGTGGAAACTTGTAACTTATCACCCTTAAAAAGTGCCTCTAACACATTCGAAGTGTCTTCATGCATGCGGAAGCAACCGTTACGGAAGGAAATAATTGAAGCGGAAGTGCGCGTTTGTCCCTATTCGACCCATTTGAAAGCTCATGGCTTGTCCAATTTTTGCAGAGCATCCCTTTAACTCTTTCAAAAGGCCTTGCTTTCACTATCATTCATCATGGATCCTACTCTGTTCTTTTAGGTTTCGATCAAGTTGGAGTAGTTTTTGATCATAACATATAGAAATTCATTAGTATAGATAAGAATTCCATGTACAATGGTCGGTTTTATTTATTTCTATATAGAAATGGAAGGTAAATTACTAAACGTATGAGTGATGCTACTAGGCTCGAATATACAGTGTAAGATTTTGTATGAAAGGAAAGAGAGGGCAATGATATAATTTTCACTTCAATCCAATAGTCGCACTTGTTTCAGGCCTCATTTCATACGAAGCTTTAAGCCTTTTAGTATTTACATTAAATGTACTAGCCTAGCTAAAGCTTTATTAAATATTTTAATGATTTTGATTATTTAGTTAAAAATTCATTACATTATGAATTTAACAATTCTAAGTAATCAAATTTAACATAAACGGTGCATGTCGGTTTAAGTAAGTGTTCCACACGTTGGATCTTTTCCATTTAAAGTTAAATAGCGCTAATTTTAGATGGGTTTCTAAGAGCATATCAAACAAGGCTCCATTCGGCCTTTATCTTCAGCAGTGCATTAAAATCCACTACAACTATATGTATTACTCTGAATATTCAGGATAATATGTAGAGACCAATTAAAGATTCTGAATTTGTACATGCGCTTGTTTAATAGGCATGCAACGTCGGGCTCCTATTTAATAGATACCTAACAATTATGCCTATGGCCTAGGTGCTTATTTAATACATGCCTGAGGCCAGGAACCTATTAAATAAGTGCATAAACATCGTTATTCTATTTAATTGTAATTTATAATTAGGCGCCTATTAAATATGCACCTGATTGCTGGCCAAAACACCGAATATTAAAGGCTTAATATTCAAGGACTAAATATTAAGGATTTTAGCTATTAGAGATACTCTAATAAGTTGTGTATTTTTTTTCTAGATTTAAAGTTTTTCCATCAAAACACTAGACTTTCTTTCAAATGGAGCCCAAGATGTGTAAGTAAAGTAGCTTCAACCAATTCCTTGTTATCACTAATGTACCTGCAAAATAGTAAAAGAAACTCCCAACTCGCAATAATTTGAAGGTAACATTGGAGGCTTGACGGCTATACATGAAATCCAAATTTTAGTGTGTACCACTTTCTAAGTAACCATAGAGGTCACTTTACATTAGGATGTACTATTAGCAGGATCATATAAAGTATAAAATCATGTTATATCAAAAAATTACGATTGTTCCAAGGTGGATGTATTTAACCTAAATATTTACTCCTATTGTAATGTGAGCAGTATCTAGATATAAAAATAATTAGGTTGTTTTTTTGATGTATTAATGTAAAAAGATCAAAAATCTAATAGGTATGCAATGTTCATTCACATTTATCTCAATCAGGTATGCCATTTTGACTTCGAATTTCATTGTAACTCTATAAATATAGTTGGTTACCTAAACTTGGCATATAAATATATAAAATGAATATGATGTCAAATGTTATAACCAATGTTTTGAATTTTTTTTGAGATTCTTAACTCTCTTAGGGGAAATATTAAATTATTAAACAAACTAATACAAAAATCAAACAAAAATGCAATTCCTAATATATAGAATTTCTGAGATGAGATTTCTAAATATGTTCATGGAATTGAGAAATTTACTCTACCTTTTTTATTTTAAGGTAATCCAGACTGTTTATATGGTACAATATGACTTTTTCAAAATTTCAAAAGATATAATAACTTTAATACATTACCTTTGCTTTATTAAAATAATTTAAAAAGATTCATATGGTAACCGAAATGATTTTTATGGATCCATTTTTTTAGTGTCACTCAAAAGCTCATGGGTATCTATTTTCCTTATTCCTTTAGTATATATGTGTGTGTATCATCTAGGATAGGCAGCCCTCCATATTTAGCAACAACACGAGCCCCTAATATCAATCACATCTTTATATTTAAATAATCCACCCATGTGATAAGAGAGAGAATGCTGGGTTATTTAAATATAAAGAAGTGGGTGGTATTAGAGGGCAAGGTGATGTGTTAAATAAGGGGGGATGCATATCTTAGCTCTCTACACATACCCCTTCAGTTAAAGGAAATATTATCAACATCTCAGGTGCATTGGATTGAAAGTAAACCAAAAGGGAGATCCTTTTTTGAAAGACCAAAATGAGATTAAGAACCTACTTTAAATGAACCCTTTCGAAAATATTGATGCTACTGTCATAGGCTGGACCCCTTCGAAATCAAGGATATGTTCCAAACTATTCAGATACCTTTCAAACAAGTCCTTTGAAGGGTTTAATTCAATCGCTTCAATGAGAATCCCATTGATGGTCATGTTCCCTTCGAAAGGATTAAAGCCCAATATGTACCCCCTTCGAAAGGATTCGAAATTCAATGTGCATACATTGACATAATAAATGAATTCAAGATGTCATAGAGCCTTATTCTGGATAAATAACATAAGTCAAATTGACTCGATGATATTGAAGTATCATCATCGTGTTATTTTAGTGTCGCATGGGCTTTGAACATTATGATAATATACTTTAAAGTCGAGATACCCAAATAAGCTCTATTGCATAGCATATGCCAATAAAGGATTAAGAAGACAAGTTTGTATCATGTGTAATTGGCCATTAGACAAGCTAATGGCCGAAATGATCATTCTCAAATTCGAAATTGAAATTTGATCCATGCATCCTCTCTTTTTATTTCTCATAAACGTATTGCAAGTAATGGTGTTCAAAAGAAAACTTGTCAACATCCCCAATGCTATGTGGTGTGCAAATAAGATTATTCGCGATATAAAGAAGATTATTAAAAGAGATTATTCCCTTTGAAACCCCCCCTTTCGATTAGATTGACTTGGACGAATTGCTTTTGGAGGATAATTTATTAAGATATTAACAATGGTTCATTCGTCCAATCAACCACCCCAAGGTGAAGATTAAGGAGAAAGCATCTCATTCAAAATCCCCCTTTTGAATAAGTTAAAAGCATTCTTTTATATCAAATATTCATCCCTTTCGACCACGTCGAAAGGTCCATTCATCCCTTTCGATCGTATCGAAAGGTTTGCTTTGCCTTTTAAGAGAAGAAACTGCTTTTGACACCACCGGTATCGCTCCTTTAGGAGAAACTCCTTCGAAAGGGTCGTAGGTATAATAGGTATTATATGGCGCATCTGGACTTCCGCCAAACGTCCCTTTCGACCAAGTCGAAAGGGATTTGGCTCTTTCAAAGTGGATTAAATATATAATATGCGTAGCTTTTTTAACATATGGCATTGTAAATCATCTCAGATAACATAAGCTCAGTGAACTTCTAAGGCAGAAACATCATCATCTATTTTACTTTTCATCGTATATTATTAAACATGATGATAATGTGGCCTGAATGCATGTTATCTGAGTTGATCCCATAGCATTGCATAAGACAAAATAGAATTAAGAAGATAAGCTATCATCATGTGCAATTGATCATTAGACAAGCTAATGATCGAAATGATCTCCGTCATAATCAAAATCTTTATTGAATCCATGTGCTTCCTCCTTTTAACATTAATCCAAATTGAGTTACAAGAATTAGAGCTTTCTTCCCAAATTGATTTAGGGTTACACGCACAAAAATTTAATTTAGCTAAGAGACGGAAGAATAAGTTTTTGATTCCAAATTTGTTCCCTAAATTCGAACCCTTATGGTCGTATTTATAGATGTAGGTCTATCCCCTTTCACGCCAATTCTTTTGACTTAGTCGAAAAGTCCACCTATCTTTCGCATCCATCATTTCAACATGATCGAAAGGCCCTCTTTATTTTTTCAATGCACCTGCTTTCGATGCTCTCGAAAGGCTTTCCTTTCGAGTTTCCTCATTCGTCCTTGCGCCTCCATACTTTACGTGTGTAGTTAAAGTGATGATGATGTGTCGCATGTGCTAAGTACATAGTTATGGGAATAACTGAAATTACATTATATAGGAAAAGTAAATGGGATAAAGATATATATTGGGACTGCTTCGAAAGGAGGAAAACATTTTGACTAAGTCGAAAGGTTTACTTCTGATGGGCATCATTCAAAGGGAATCTACTTCTTTAAGCATTAGTAAATCCTTTGAATTTATTCCATAGAAAGAAAATGGAACCAAGTGGGGCTAAAAGCAATTAAGGTTGACAAATGAGCCATATTTCTCTTTACAACAACGTCGATAGGTTTCGTATGTCACCCTTCGACATGATTGAAAAGAAAGTAGTGGACGTCAACTATAACTACTTTCGACTCCTGGGGGAGATGTAACTCAACAAATTAGTGATTTCTGGAAGCTGGTTGACTGAGAATGACATCAACCTAATCGAAAGTGTGATGATCCGGCTTTCAACGACCAGAAAGTCGCATCATCTTTAAGAAATAAAGGGGTAGAAAAGAGAAAAGAAAGAAGAGAAAGAAGAAAACAACATCATAATCTCAACAGCGGAACGAATAAATTATATTAATAACATAAGTATTACATAGTATAGAATAACTATCAGGGTTACACAGACAATACATCACATACTAGACAGTTATATACACCTGTCTAGTTATTACAACTCAATACAATACAAAGAAACCACTTAGAGATACCAACACAGCGGAACACTATATAACTACAACGCATAAGCCTCCTGCTTCATTGCTCCTCCACAATTCGTCAAAAGCTAACCTGAACTCCTAGGCTACTCGTAAAAATTTGAGTACCCAAGAGTTTAAGAAAAACAGAAATAAATTCCGGGTCAGACATGGGTCTGGTGTGAGTAATAGGTTAAAGTTGCGTAACTTTGGAAAAACCTTTGAAAAGAAAGGTGTCACGTAAGACTTCCCACACATAAACATGGAAAAGTTTTTACCTTACGTAACCAAAATATTTGATAGGAAATTCAGTGATATTATAATAGGGTCTAGGGTTTTCAAGTAAAATACAGAAATAGATGGAATGCTTACATCTCACGTTCCAACATAGTTGGGCACAACTAATACGTACGGCACTTATTGGAGATTGGATTCCATACAATGGCAGGGGTACCGCCCGTCAAAGTACGTGGCCCAGATCAACGTACTCCCAATCCCCTACAATACTAAGCCGGAACCATTCTTTACTGAACATTTCCAAACAAGACCACCCCGCAGTTGTGATCAGCAACCGCATCACACAGCCGAAATAAAAGGGACATCTAGACAGGGGTAAATCTCGTCCTACTTAGGCTTGACCCACATAGCCTTGCTGCACCTCCCCTGTTTTAGCCATTCCCGGTTGATGAGGCTTGAGGCTACGATTACCTTTATAGAACACATTTATCTTAGAATGTTCATCGTCTACCTGACATTGTTCTGAAAGCATTCAATCCATACATGTTCGTTCCGGCTTCGAACGAAACCAAGGCATTATCTCGTTACACTCATTTTGGAATCACCCTCAGAGTTAACGACGATAACCCTTGCACTCTGAATCTTCATCTTCACTTCAGATTCATGACTTATCGTTAATTTGGATCGATGTGGTTTTCGGATATCCAAATGTGGAAACCCGATCCCAGTCTCATCGAAATCCAGAACGTGACTTTTAAGTCCAAATTGTTTTAGAGTTTAAAACAAATTCAATTCATTATCTACATACACATAGATAGATAATTCTCAACATCACAATAGATAATCAACATTATTATCATAAATAGATAATCCGTACCATCATTATAAACAGATAATCCATATTATCATCCCAATGCAACCAAAGCATCCATATCACACAGCATTACTTATCTCATAGCTGAGATTACAAACCATTCAAGTCAATCAATACCATCCATCAAACATAAGCAATGATCTAATGATCACCGTATCTATAATTAATTTAAAGTTAATTAAATTAATTACTTTATCTCTAATTAATTTAAAATGAATTAAATTAATTACTTCATCATTATAATCATGCTTAACTTAACCACTAATTAATTACAAATCAATTAATTAATCACCATCTCATTATTCATTTCAATTAACAATTCCTAATTAACAATTTTCTAATTACAATAAGTAATTAGCCTTTAAACTAATTACACTAGTTAATTATACTTAACCCTTTACAATAATTAACTTTTAATTACTTAATCAATTAAAATTAATTACATTAATCCTTTATTAATTAATTACTTCATTTATTAATTATTCCTTAATTAATCAATTCTAAATTTACATCATTAATTTTATTAATTAATGATGTCTAATTACATTTTTAATTAATCTCTCTATTTAAATTAATTACATTAAGTAATTCAACTTCAATTAAACCACAAATATTAATCACCCTTGATTAATAACATCCAGTAATTAACTACCCTTAATTATTTCATTAAATAAATCACACCTTAATTTATTCTCTAATTAATCCCTTGATTAATCCCATTCAGTAATTAATTACCCTTAATTACTTCATTTCAAAAATTAATTACCCTTAATCAATTATCTCAATTAATCCCTTGATTAATTACAAGGTAATCTAATCCAAATCACTTCCATTATCAAACCATCTCTAACTACATCAAGTAATTACCAATTAATTACTTCCCAAGTAATTACAATTCCATTAATTACATTAAGTAATTATTTATCAAATCATCAAGTGTTTAATTAATTAAACTTAATTAATTAATCTAAACAAATCACATTAAACCCAATTAATTACATTAAGTAATTAATTCATTAATTACTTCTATTAAGTAATTAAACTTTAACAATTGCACAAATGATTATTATAAATTAATTAATTAATCTAATTAATTATTAAAATTAATCACATTAATTAGTTGTTAAATAATCTTAGTTAATGACCTTCATTAAAAAAATTCAATTCTTTAATTACTTTTCTTAAGTAATTAAACTTACTTTATCATTATTAATTTCAAATTAATTAATTCTTTAATAATCCATTGATTACTCCTAATTATTTAATTAATTAAGTGTTAACTATAACTTAATTAATTCTTAATTACTTGATTAATAAATCTTTAATCATTAATTAAAATCTAATTAATAATTCTTAATTACAAATTAATTAACCTTAATTAATTTATCTTAAGCTTTAATTAATCAATTTAAATACTCTTAATTACTTAATTAAACATCCATATCATTAATTAATTAAATAATTAATTACCCATTTAAATTAACTTAATAATTTAATGAACCCAAAACATTAAAATTCTATTTATCCTAAGATAAAACATTTCTTACTTAATCAAAGCATTTAAAACAATCTGCTTTCAACTTTACTTTAAATTTCATTTAAATTTCATTTTAAATTTAAGATTTTAAAATGAATACAAATTTAACTTAAACAAGGTTTTAAAACAATTCAAAAACCTTTTTATCTCACAAGTTAAAGAAATATTCATTTTATAAAATAAGTTAAAAAGAATTTAAAACCCAATTTATTTTTAAATTCTTATAAATTTTAAAAATACACTTTAACAAACAAGATTGTTTAAATCATTTTAAATTAAAAACTTTCATTTATTTCAAACTGGAATACATATTAAATATGATTCCAGATTACTTAGATTCAAAACTTACTTACATTTTAAACTTTCTTTTAAATTTCAAATCATTTAACCTTTTTTTTAAAGTAGTTAAACAATTTAAATTTAAAACTTTAATTTATTTTAAAAAATGAAATTCAAACCCAAATTCCAGATTTTAAAACTTAGATTTAAACTTATTTAAAATTTCTATTTTACAATTTAAACTTTCCAGTTTAAATTCAAAATCCAATATACTTTTACACTTAAAAGTTGTTAAAACCAAATTTAAATTTCAAAATTTAAATTATTTCAAAATAGGATTCAAACTACTTGAATTTAGATTCATACTCAGGTTTTAAACTTAGTTTAAATTTCAGTTTACATTTTAAAATTTACTTTTAAATTTTAAAACAGTGCAGCCTTCTATTTTTTTTAAACCTGGAAACACCTATTCTCTAACCTACCCTAAATGGCTCTGAGTTCAAACCTAATCTCCTTCGAGTCAATCACTCCAATCACCCGAGAACAACACGAGAAAATCGAAACCCACAGACAAAACTTCACCAGAAAAACATGTCCACCGTGCATATGCACGGCGACCCTGTCCATCTTCGCTCGCCTCTGACGGTCTCCTCAAATCGCCAATCACACTCTCATCTGACCACGATAAAAAGATCGCTCAAAATCAACTCGAATTTGAATTCAAGTTCAAAAACCACACCTGGAACAGGCAGTAACCACCACAATCCAAAACCTGTCAACGCCTTGCTACTGAAGCCCCGACCACCGTTGTCTCTGAAACTCCGGCGAAGTCCTCGTCAACCCACCATCTTCCATTACCCAAAATATAGTTGAACTCGATCAACTACAAATGCCGAGATGATCAACTTTACCTAGCCCAGTAAAACTAGGGTTCTAAACTTCAAATCACAACCATCATCTCCAAAATGAAATGCACCAAAATTTGAAAATTTTCCCATCATCCATGATAACTCCTCCACCTCCAGGAGCAAACTCGGCACCTCTAACCATTTGTGGCAACAGAGATGCCCCAAAATACACAATACATTTAATATAAAACTGCACTCTGGTTTTAACACTAAAGATTGTAATCTTGCCTTTAAAAATCATGATTTTGTATTATGATTTGATTTATAACCCTAAAACATTGAATCGTAGTGTTTGAATATTCACTTTTATTCAAACTTGCTTGGTTATTTTAAATTTCCCAAGACATTTCACTAATATTTATCTTAAGTAAAATTTAATCTAAAGTATGTGATGAAACAAACAAGTATGCTTTGAATCCTAGGTTTTAAACAGAGTCAAATCAAGAAGTTTTGAATTTCAATCAAAACAAGAAGTTAAAAACTGGAAGCAGAGAGGTGTTACAGATATCCACAACATTGCATACAACGTACATAAGAAATTCAACAATATGCATACACAAACATTTTTTTTAAAACAACTAGAATGCAACCAAATCATTCAATTGTTTAAGCTTTTAAAAGACATGTTACTCACCTATACAGAAGACAAAGCACCAGATTTGAAAAACCCCTTGAATCTTTAAAACTGAATTACCTCATGCTTTTTAAAAATTTGAGTTGTTTGATGCTTTTAAAACTTTAAACTTGAATGTTGCTTGCAGACAGATTGAGTTGCTTGAAATGTTGATTTATAAACTTGCATGCAACTTCCAGTTTTAAAAGAAAATGCAGGCTTTTGTTTGGAAATATACAGGTTAGCTCCAGATTGTTTTGCATGTGCTTCCAGATGCACAGACTTGCATGCTTGAAAATGTTACAGGGATCTTTGCTATGCATTTTTGAAGATGTGTTACCGGACATGATTTTGAAGAGTGATTTGCACTTGGTTACATGTTGACGAGAAAACTGGTTTTAGAGGAAATGAAAATTTGCATTTTGAAAATGTGTTTACAGATTGAAGAAAGTAAAATGTACAGACTTGCATGATTTATTTTGCAAATTCTTTGCATGAACAGGGAATGATTTGCATTTCGATATAAGGATGATTACAGATTTTTAATTTGAAATGAGGATTGTTTTTAGAGTGGAATGCTTTTCAGCTGAAAATTTTCTTTATTATGAAGTGAAAATGAGAAAAAGAAAACGAAAGGAAGAAAGTAGGTGTATATAAACTAAATTCATGATTTATTAAAAATCAAAGAAAAATAAAATTAAAACATGGCACTTGTAGAAAACTATACATTTGTCACTTACTTTAATTAATAAATTAACACATGTTAAATTAGGTTCTAAGATGTTTACACTCATCTTTTAAGTAATTTGAATTTGAATTAATTCGTTTTTAAAACTTAGTTATATATATATATATATATATATATATATATATATATATATAAATAGTTTTTAAAGAATAAACCAAGTATAATTATAAATAAAAACAATACACATATCTACTATTTGAAAATAACCATTTTGATCATTTTAAATAAATTTAAAAAAAGAGGTTATAAATTACTTATTACTTAAATGAATTAAATTTTCATATATTAGTTGTATTTTAAACTTTCATATCTAATTTACAAATCATATTTATTAATCAATATTTTTTTAAAAAGAATGTTAAACAAATCTTATTATTAATCCTATATAAAAATCTAAATTTAAAGGTATTTTAAGTAAATAAAACTTACCCAAAGTATTTTTAAAACCATATAGTTATTTTATTAAATAGCTTTGAAAAATTATATCAGATTTCCAAATTACTAAATGTATATTAGAATTTGAAAACAAGATTTATCAATTTACAATATATAACAAATATTGACATTATAAATAGAAACCAATTAACCAAAAATAGTAGAATTAGAAAATAAGATTTATTTATTTATTAAATTTAAAACAAGATTTATCTATTTACAATATATACATATCCTATATATTGTAAATAGAAAACAATTTATTAGCTTTTAAAAAAATTCACTAATTAAATATTTATTAAAGAAGATTATTAAATCAATTCAAATATTATTAACCATAATTATCAAATCAATTTAATTTTAAATGCAAATTATTAAATTTATATTGCCAGAAATTCCGGGATATCATATTCCTTCCCCCTTAAAAGAATTTCATCCCCGAAATTTAAAACAAAGGTAATTTAATAATCTTATAAAAAATTTAATTTTAAAACACAGCATATATTAATCATATACTAACAACCAAAGCAACCAATTAATCCAATCAAAACAAATCTAACTATCTAGAAAAATTCTGGATAGAACTTTCTCGAGTTTCCCCGGTATAAATATCGGGATACTCGCTCTATAGAATCCAAATAATCAATACTACCAAGCTATAGAGCTCCTACTTATCTTGATCTGCAAAACTAAAAAGGGTATCAGACTACAGACGAGTCTGACTCATCAACCAAATCCTCCTGAACTACTGATTCTACAATTAGAAATATATCATACACATACTCCCTCAGAGATACTTGAAACGCACTGAATCCCAGTTATCCAAATTGGCAATTCAACTCTGAAGACCAAACACTTATTTTACCAAAACACAAAAGAGATCCATAACATCTCGGAGCTAGCTTCCAAAACTTACCAAAACTATAGCTCCTTGGATTGGAGAAATCTTAACCATAACCAAAATCTCCGATTCCGGAATCCAAATTCCTTTTTCTTTTATCCTCTAAATCCTTCGAACGATCCTGAGCTGCCTACATCCTTACTGATCAGCTCAACCCTTGTTGTTGCCTTTAAAAACAGACTGGACCAAAACAACCCAACATAATGATCTCCTCAAGATCAACCAGCAACCAAGAACACAACTCTACTCCACGAACGACAGAAGACTGAACTTACTTCTCCTTATCCGGAAAGACAAAACAGATGCACCCCTAAACTACTTCTGTTGCACAACTCTAATCCGAAGTAGATGAAAATGATGATGAAGAGCACGAGCACAGACTGGACAACACATCCCAGAAATATGGTTCAACAGATCCATAAAAGAAAACTCAGAAATTCCTCCGAAACCTGAGTTGCTTCATCAACTTCTATCTCAAGGAACCATCCTTCAACTAAATTGAACCACCAGTTCCACTTCCGGAATCCTAACCGATAAGAAAACTCAATCTCTAGTTGCGGACAAACCTTTGACTTCCCTGAAGACATCCGGACAATCTCCAACAACCCAAGAAAATACTCAAATTATCGCAAGTCACATTTGCGATCAACCCAGCCTAATATCCAAAGAAACTGATCTCTCTATACTAATCAGAACAGCTTACGCTGGCTTAGCCAATTCACCAAAGAAATGGATCCACTCTGATGCTTCTGAAATCCTCTTCAGAAAAACTACTCAGCCAAAAAACTTCCTGCCAACACAGAACACTCTGAGCTGCACTTATAACACAATGCCAAAGAATTCCTAATCCAAAGCTCTTCGAGAAACTCGGACCTCAAAGCAAACAGAAACACCCTGCTGGACTCAGCCACATCACCGAAACAGACACACTTCCATAAACTAGTTCCAAAGAAACATCTTCGAAAATATCCATAGTCACTGCATCTCATCACGCAGCTACTACTTCCTGAGGTATCAAGATACCATCACTCACTTGCTTCTTCCCTACCGATAGATCCAAACTCAACTCATCCAACTTCAAAGATAGACTCCGAACCTTAATAGGTTTCCTTCAGAGATCGATGAAATCCTTTATCACTGCAAAGATCACTCGAGACGG
The DNA here is from genome assembly GCA_030765085.1 of Allium cepa. Taxonomy (NCBI): domain Eukaryota; kingdom Viridiplantae; phylum Streptophyta; class Magnoliopsida; order Asparagales; family Amaryllidaceae; genus Allium; species Allium cepa. The sequence continues at coordinate 688,629,778 of CM060937.1, read as the reverse complement.
TATTAGGTCTACAGTCTCGACAGATACACCTCCAACCTCAAACATTCAAACTCCAACCATTGGTAGTAGTCGTGTTACACACCCCACTACCTCATCTACCTTTATAACTTACATTGGAAAACCCGAACAGGCAACCCAAATAGGTAGAAATAATTATATATATTTATATATATTAAAATTACAAATATGCACTCTCAAGATAGACACCACTCCAGAGCCTAGGTATTCACTCAACCTAGCGCTCTGATACCAATTGTGACGATCCGGCTTTCAACGACCAAAAAGTCGCATCATCTTTAAGAAAGAAAGGGGTAGAAAAGAGAAAAGAAAGAAGAGAAAGAAGAAAACAACATCATAATCTCAATAGCAGAATGAATAAGTTATATTAATAACATAAGTATTACATGGTATACAACAACTATCAGAGTTACACAGACAATACATCACATACTAGACAGTTATAAACACCTGTCTAGTTATTACAACTCAAAACATACAAAGAAATCACTCAGAGATACCAACACAGCAGAACATTATATAACTACAACGCAGAAGCCTCCTACTCCATTGCTCCTCCACAATTCGTCAAAAGCTAATCTGAATCCCTTGGCTACTCATAAAAATTTGAGGACCCAAGAGTTTAAGAAAAATAGAAATAAACTCCGGGTCAAACATGTGTCTGGTGTGAGTAATAGGTTAAAGTTGCTTAACTTTTGAAAAACCTTTGAAAAGAAAGGTATCACGTAAGACTTCCCACACATAAACATGGAAAAGTTTTTACCTTACGCTAACCAAAACATTTGATAGAAAATCCAGTGATATTATAATAGGGTCTAGGGTTTTCAAGTAAAATACAAAAATAGCTGGAATGCTTACATCTCACCTTCCAACATAGTTGGGCACAACTAATACGTACGTCATTTATTGGAGATTGGATTCCATACAATGGCAGGGCTACCGGGGTACCGCCCGTCATAGTACATGGCCTAGATCAACGTACCGAGGATCACCCCCAATCCCCTGCAACACAAAGCCGGAACCATTCCTTACTGAACAGTTCCGAACAAGGCCACCCCGCAGTTGTGATCAGCAACCGCACCACACATCCGAAATAAAAGGGACATCTAGACAGGGGTAAATCTCGTCCTACTGGGGCATGACCCACTTAGCCTTGCTGCACCTTCCCTGTTTTAGCCATTCCCGGTTGATGAGGCTTGAGGCTACGATTACCTTTATAGAACACATTTATCTTAGAATGCTCATCGTCCACCTGACGATGTTCTGAAAGCATTCAATCCATACAAGTTCGTTCCGAGTTTGAACGAAACCGAAGGCATTATCTCATTACACTCATTTTGGAATCACCCTCAGAGTTAACGACGATAACCCTTGCACTCTGAATCTTCATCTTCACTTCAGATTCACGACCTATCGTTAATTTGGATCGATGTGGTTTTTGGATATCCAAATATGGAAACCCGATCCCAGTCTCATCGAAATCCAGAACATGTCTTTTAAGTCCAAGTTTTTTATAGTTTAAAACAATTTCAATTCATTATCTATATACACACAGATAGATAATTCTATACAACACAATAGATAATCAACATTATTATCATAAACAGACAATCCATATCATCATTATAAACAGATAATCCATATTATCATCCCAATGCAACCATAGCGTCCATATCACACAGCATTATTTATCTCATAACTGAGATTACAAACCATTCAAGTCAATCAATACCATCCATCAAACATAAGCAATGATCTAATGATCACCCTATCTATAATTAATTTAAAGTGAATTAAATTAATTATTTTATCTCTAATTAATTTAAAATGAATTAAATTAATTACTTCATCATTATAATCCTGCTTAACTTGACCATTAATTAATTACAAATCAATTAATTAATCACCATCTCATTATTCATTTCAATTAACCATTCCTGATTAACAATTTTCTAATTACAATAAGTAATTAGCCTTTAAATTAATTACATAAGTTAATTATACTTAACCCTTTACAATAATTAACTTTTAATTACTTAATCGATTAAAATTAATTACATTAATCATTTATTAATTAAATACTTCATTTATTAATTATTCCTTAATTAATCAGTTCTAAATTTACATCATTAATTTTATTAATTAATGATTTCTAATTACATTTTTAATTAATCTCTCTATTTAAATTAATTACATTAAGTAATTAAACTTTAATTAAACCACAAATATTAATCACCCTTGATTAATAACATCCAGTAATTAACTACCATTAATTACTTCATTAAATAAATTACTCCTTAGTTTATTCTCTAATTAATCCCTTGATTAATCCCATTCAGTAATTAATTACCCTTAATTACTTCATATCAAAAATTAATTACCCTTAATTAATTATCTCAATTAATCTCTTGATTAATTGCAAAGTAATTTAATCAAAATCACTTCCATTATTAAACCATCTTTAATTACATCAAGTAATTACCAATTAATTTCTTCCCTAAGTAATTACAATTCCATTAATTACATTAAGTAATTATTTATCAAATCATCAAGTGTTTAAATCAATTAAACTTAATTAATCAATCTAAACAAATCACATTAAACCCAATTAATTGCATTAATTAATTAATTAATTAATTACTTCTATTAAGTAATTAAACTTTAACAATTTCACAAATGATTATTATTAATTAATTAATTAATATAATTAATTATTAAAATTAATCACATTAATTAATTATTAAATAATCTTAGTTAATGACCTTCATTAACAATTTTCAATCCTTTAATTACTTTTCTTAAGTAATTAAACTTACTTTTATCATTATTAATTTCAGATTAATTAATTCTTTAATAATCTATTAATTAATCCTAATTATTTAATTAATTAAGTGTTGACTATAACTTAATTAATTCTTAATTACTTGATTAATAAATCTTTAATCATTAATTAAAATCTAATTAACAATTCTTAATTACAAATTAATTAACCTTAATTAATTATTCTTAAGCCTTAATTAATCAATTTAAATACTCTTAATTACTTAATTAAAAATCCATATCATTAATTAACTAAATAATTAATTACACATTTAAATTAACTTAATAATTTAATGAATCCAAATCATTAGAATTCTATTTATCTTAAGATAAAACATTTCTTACTTAATCAAAGTATTTAAAACAATTTGCTTTCAACTTTACTTCAAATTTCATTTTAAATTTAAGATTTTAAAATGAATACAATCTTAACTTAAACAAGGTTTCAAAAACAATTCAAAAACCTTTTTATCTCACAAGTTAAAGAAATATTCATTTTATAAAATAAGTTTAAAAGAATTTAAAACCTAATTTATTTTTGAATTCTTATCAATTTTAAAAATACACTTTAACAAACAAGATTGTTTAAATCATTTTAAAATTTAAAAACTTTCATTTATTTCAAACTGGAATACATATTAAATTTGATTCCAGATTACTTAGATTCAAAACTTACTTACATTTTAAACTTTCTTTTAAATTTCAAATCATTTAACCTTTTTTTTAAAGTAGTTAAACAATTTAAATTTCAAACTTTATTTTATTTTAAAAACTAAAATTCAAACCCAAATTCTAGATTTTAAAAATTAGATTTAAACTTATTTAAAATTTCTATTTTACAATTTAAATTTTCCAGTTTAAATTCGAAACCCAATATACTTTTACACTTAAAAATTGTTAAAACTAAATTTAAATTTCAAAATTTAAATTATATCAAAATAGGATTCAAACTACTTGAATTCAGATTCAAACTCAGGTTTTAAACTTAGTTTAAATTTTAGTTTACATTTTAAAATTTACTTTTGAATTTTAAAACAGAGCTGGCTTCTGTTTTTTTTAAAACTAGGAAACAACTTTTCTCGAACCTACCCTGAATATCTCCGAGTTCAAACCTAATCTCCTTCGAGTCAATCACTCCACCCGAGATCAACTCGAGAAAATCGAAACCCATGGACAAAACTTCACCAGAAAAGCATGTCCACCGTGCACATGCATGGCAACGTCGTCCATCTTCGCTCCCCTCTGACGATCTCCTCAAATCGCCAATCACACTCTCATCTGACCAAAATCATCAGATCGCTCAAAATCAACTCGAATTTGAATTCGAGTTCAAAAACCACACCTGGAACAGGCAGTAACCACAACAGTCCAAAACCTGTCAACGCCTCACCACTGAAGCTCTGACCACCGTTGCCTCTGAAACTCTGGCGAAGTCCTCGTCAACCCACCATCTTCCATTACCCAAAATATAGTTGAACTCGATCAACTACAAATGCCGAGATGATCAACTTTACCTAGCCTAGTAAAACTAGGGTTCTAAACTTCAAATCACAACCATCATCTCCAAAATGAAATGCATCAAAATTTGGTAATTTTCCCATCATCCATGACAACTCCTCCACCTCCAGGAGCAAACTCGGCACCTCTAACCATTTGTGGCAACAGAGATGCCCCAAAATACATAATACAGTCAATATAAAACTGCACTCTAGTTTTAGCACTAAAAATTGTAATCTTGCTTTTAAAAATCTTGATTTTGTATTATTATTTGATTTATAGCACTGAAACAATGTTTGGATCTTCACTTTAATTCAAACTTGCTTGGTTATTTAAAATTTCCAAAGACATTTCACTTATATTTATCTTAAGTAAAATTTAATCTAAAGTATGTGATGAAACAAACAAGTATGCTTTGAATCGTAGGTTTTAAACAGAGTCAAATTAGGAAGTTTTGAATTTATCAAAACAAGAAGCTAAAAACTGGAAGCAGAGAGGGGTTACAGATATCCACAACATTGTATACAACATACATAAGAAATTCAACAATATACATACACAAACATAATTTTTTTTTAAACAACTAGCATGCAACCAAATCATTCAATTGTTTAAGCTTTTAAAAGACATGTTACTCACCTGTACAGAAGACAAAGCACCAGATTAGGAAAACCCCTTGAATCTTTAAAACTGAATTGCCTCATGCTTTTTAAAAACTTGAGTTGTTTGATGCTTTTAAAACTTTAAACTTGAATGTTGCTTGCAGAAAGATTGAGTTGCTTGAAATGTTGATTTGTAAACTTGCATGCAACTTCCAGTTTCAAAATAAAATGCAGGCTTTTGTTTGGAAATATACAGGTTAGCTCCAGATTGTTTCGCATGTGCTTCCATATTGAATAAGATGCACAGACTTGCATGCTTGAAAATATTATAGGGATCTTTGCTATGCATTTTTGAAGATGTGTTACAGGAGATGATTTTGAAGAGTGATTTGCACTTGGTTACAAGTTGATGAAAAAACTGGTTTTAGAGGAAATGAAAATTTGCATTTTGAAAATGTGTTTACAAATTGAAGAAAGTAAAATGTACAGACTTGCATGATTTATTTTGCAAATGCTTTGCATGAACAAGGAATGATTTGCATTTTGATATGAGGATGATTACATATTTTTAATTTGAAATGAGGATTGTTTTTAGACTGGAATGTTTTTCAGCTGAAAATTTTCTTTATTATGAAGTGAAAATGAGAAAAAGAAAAGGAAAGGAAGAAGGTAGGTGTATATAAACTAAATTCATGATTTATTAAAAATCAAAGAAAAATGAAATTAAAACATGACACTTGTAGAAAACTATACATTTGTCGCTTACCTTAATTAATAAATTAACACATGTTAAATTAGGTTCTAAGATGTTTACACTTATCTTTTAAGTAATTTGAATTTATAATGAAGTGTTAGTAAAAGCTTTTTACTAAATTAATTAGTTTTTAAAACTTAGTTATATATATATATATATAACTTTTAAAGAATAAAACCAAGTATAATTGTAAATAAAAACAATACACATATCTATTATTTGAAAATAACCATTTTGATCATTTTAAATAAATTTAAAAAAAGAGGTTATAAATTACTTATTACTTAAATGAATTAAATTTTCATATATTAGCTGTATTTTAAACTTTCATATCTAATTTACAAATCATATTTATTAATCAATATTTTTTTAAAAAGAATGTTAAACAAATCTTATTGTTAATCTTATATTAAAATCTAAATTAAAAGATATTTTAATTAAATAATACTTACCCAAAGTATTTTTAAAACCATGTAGTTATTTTATTAAATAGCTTTGAAAAAGTATATCAAATTTCCAAATTAATAAAATGTATATTAGAATTTGAAAACAAGATTTATCTATTTACAATATATAACAAATATTAACATTATAAATAGAAACCAATTTACCAAAAATGGTAGAATTAGAAAATAAGATTTATTTATTTATTAAATTTGAAACAAGGCTTATCTATTTACAATATATACATATCCGATATATATTATAAAAAGAAAATAATTTATTAGCTTTTTAAAAAAAAAATCACTAATTAACTATTTATTAAATAATATTATTAAATCAATTCAAATATTATTAACAATAATTGTCAAATCAATTTAATTTTAAATACAGATTATTAAATTTATATTGCCAGAAATTCCGAGATATCACAGAAAGGTTGGAAAAGGCTTGTCACGCCTTTCGAAAAAGATGAAAGGTTTGGCAACTCACTTCTATTCCAACCTAGTCAAAAGATTGGAGTGATTTTGTAACAACCTTTCGATAAGGTCAAAATGTAACGACCTGCATTTTTAACCATCAAAATTCGACACCGAACACTACCACTATGTTTTAATGTCGTGCATCCAACGACAAAAGGGCAGATTTTCAGGGGAAAAAAATAGAAAAGAACATAGAACAGAGAAAATAAAAATCTCTCAACAAAATTGACAGCATATAATATAATAAGGATAGTAGAAACTGTCACTCCAAATATACAAAGTATATCAGAGTTAAAAACAAAACCTATCAGCTGGATAGTTATAAAATCCCAATCTTACAAATGCCGATAGATATACTATATAATACAGCGGAAAATAAAATACTACGATAGGTGGAACTTCAGCTTCCCTCCACGATCTCAAAAACTTCAAGGACAACCTGGGAAAATACTCGGTCTGACCTGAGCATTATAAATAAATAACACGCGAATAAATCTGGAAATACCAACATGGGATAACTCCGATAATGGGAAACATATATAAAAATTCTGTGAGACCATGTCTGTAACATCCCAAAATTTATCTATTTAAATTTATAATATATTTTAAACTCTTAGGATTTAATTTGAAAATAAATTGGAAAAAATCTTGAACAAATAAAATAAGTGAAAGTTAGATATGAATAAAATTCCGATTTCATTTTGAGATTAAAAAATTGTAATAACGAATGCTTAAAAAGTTATTTGAATTTAAAATTTTATACATATATGTATGTTACATTTATGAGTAGGATTAAATACATATTGGAAATTTATTTAAAAATTTTCAAGGTATGGGTGAATATATAAATGGACATAAATGTTTATATTTCAAGTTTAAAATTGAAATTTGAATTTAAATTTAAAATAAATGGTTTTAGTCATAAGTGGCATTTAAAAATAATTAAGATGAAATGTATATATTATAAATATTGGTTAAAAACAATTCCTTTAACAAATTGTATACATATATACACAAATGAATAGGATATAAAAATTTATAAAAAATTTATTTTGTCTTGTAAAAATCACAAATGTAAACATACATTCACATGGGAGATGGAGTAAGGTGATTAACAAAATCTAGATCTCGTGATTATCTTTTTACAAATGGCATGAAAACATCATTGCTTAAATAAAATAATCAAATTAAATTTTGGAGGAAACCTTTCAGCTTCCAATTTCAAATTTATTTAGCTCCAAATCTCTGAAAAGTTCAGTAATCAAAAGATTTAACAATCTCAAACTCCAACACTCAAGAAAAAAATCAGAAAAAGAAAACTGTCAATTCTTCTTCAATTCAATTCAAAAGAAGAAAATCTGAGAATCATCTCAAAGCTTTAAGCTGTAGTCTGCATTTACATCTCTCAGGTAAGTTTTAAAAACTTTACAGTTAATGAAATTATGATTTTAAAACCAAGTTTTAACACAAACAAAGTTTAAAACTGCATATTAGCTTTGAACAAGTGCTTCAGGTTTTTGGCAGTGCAAGGGCAGTAATTTCTGGAAATAATTTAAGGCAAGTGAAATCATTTCTTTTAAAGATTTAAAAGTTGAGTTTGCTAAACAATATTGAAGTAGTAAAGTAAGAATCTGAGTAATTGAATCAATTATTTGCAGGAGAAATCAAGATCCAAGATTAAGTTTACTTCTGGTTTTCAAGTTGCAGAAAAAAGAAACTTCTCTGTTATATAAAAATTCTAACTGTAAGAAATCTAAGAATTACTATTATTAATGAATTAAGTAAATAAACATAACAAAGTGTAAACAAAGATCTGTGTTTATAATTTGCAGATCTAAAACTCCAAAATTAAAGTAGGAAGAGGAAAAAGGTTGCTAGGCTTCATCTTCTTTTGAAAAACTATCAGGAAACATTTCTGTCTTCTGGAAAAAAGGTGAATAAACCTTTGCTCTCATCAACCATTTGTTGATTTTGTGTATGCCTGAATGGTGGTAAAAGCTTTGCATGCGAATGGATTATTATGCTTGTGTTTTTATTCCTTTGCTTGGAAATGTTGTTTCTTTTTTTTTTTCTGTTCTTCTGTTTCCTTTAACTCTACGATTTACAGTGTAAACCATGACAAAACCAGAAACTCTTCCCCTTATTCCTTCTGAAAGATGGATTGTAAAACAAGTTAAAGTATGTTTTGACACTACATGGTGATCCAGTAACAAATTGAAGCAGGATCATATAGTTTTTCTTTTACTGGAAACTGTGAAAACATGGTTACATTCAAGTATCAGGTTTGCATAACAAACCATGTTAAATTTCAAGATCTTCCTCTCTATCTTTCTTTGAAATTAAAAGTATAACGTAATTAAAGTAATGTTGAACATGCATTTGGTTTAATGATAGATCAAAAGTAAAGCAACATGTTTTGTTCTTTCTGTAAAATGTAAAACACTGTCACCATCTAAATGAGAAAGAAATTCGAACATAACAGATTCTTTTTTCAGCAATATCATTTGAATCCCCTTCAAAAATGAGGATGTAGAAACAAAAATTTAAATTTTTCATTAGCTTTTCATTGAGATATTGGGGTTGATGATCTGAACGATGGTGGGCCTTGAGTTCGTCGTCATAGCTAGGTTGGATGTTCGTGACCTCTATAAAAATACGAGTATAATTTACAAATTCTTAAATTTTTGAGTCGAAGTCAAATTAGGGTTTAAGGACCCTTTTCTGTTCATGATCGAAACGATGGTGTTGCGCCATAAATAGGTGATCGGACTGCGTGCTTCCGATGCAAATCGAGGCGTCACGCGTTGATGGGGCTTCGGTCCAAATTTTGGTGACTGCTGACGGTCAGAGGAGGTGGAGCGAGGCGTTTTTCTGATGAGGTCCTGGTGGGTTGTTTGGTCATGATGTCTCGATCCTCATTTTCGGAATAAAATAACGTTCTGGGTGTTTGTATCATTTTGGGGGATGGACATTGACTCGAGGGTGGCCGCAAATCCGACCAACTGCGACGATTTTGGCCGTGCACGTGCACGTGGAGATTGGGGCGTCAACTGTGATGGGTTTGGGGAAGAAAGGAGGCCACTCGAAGCACAACACGGGGGATTGGGGTGAAAACTCGAAGACGAGCTCATGTCGTTTTTACGTTTCATCGGGTTGTTTTAAACACTTAAACAAATTTTTGTGGAAAAAAATCATTCGGGTCAAATTGGGTTTAAACTCGAAGTAGGGGGTGTTTTCCTCGGGTACAACTCGAAGCAAGCCTCGGCTTGGCTGTAGCAACAACAAAATCCAGTTTTTAACAAAAATTTTGAAAACTTAAGTTAAATAATTTTCTGAATACATTTTTTACAAAACGAAAGTAGTTGCTAATGGAGAATGTAGTAAATGATATTGAAATGTTTTTTTTTTAATTTTTTTTATGAAATTCAAGGATATTTCAAATTCATGTTTTTAAATAAAAATTTGTTTTACAGTTAACTTAATAAAAATTTGAAAAGTAAATCAAATATTCAAATGTTAACTTTAAACCAAATTTATTTATAATGATGAAATAGTAATTAACAATTAATGTTTTGTAATGATTTTTATAATTAATAATTAATTAATTAAAGAATAGTCAATTAATAAAAGTAATCAAACTTAATCAGTTAACAATTAAGAATTTATCAATTAAGATGATTAATAAAGTTGATTAAGATTTAATTAATTCATAATTAAGTAAAATTAAACATTGATTTAAAACAATTAATAAAGTTAATTATATGGTTAATTCACTTTAATAACAATCACCTTAATCAAAGATGACTGACTATCATCAAATATCCTGTACCAGGTTGATATTGCTATTGTGATACTGTGATTGCTTTGTGATGAACTGTGATTTGTGATTTGTTCCTATATGTATGTGAAAACCCCTTTTGCCCGTAAAACAGCATTTAAACTTCGATGCGACAGGGAGTCGGATTTCAGTTTGTTATCCGAAACCCACTTCGAACCTTGAATGTGAATCCTTGTGATTGATACACCCATATGTTTTAAATTTGAGCGCTCACTATTCGGATTAGCCAGAAGAGGACCTTTGCGTCATATAACCCATTTCGAATAGTGATTCGACGAAATGGATAACATTTGAAGACGGTGTGAAGACCGTGTGTCTTCGAAAACGATAGGATAACATATCGGTTATCTCTACACCGAGTTGCTCCGGTATAGAGATTCCCTAAGTGATGGGAAGTCCGATCAGGATTGTGGACGCCCGGATTTGCAAGGGCTTCTTCCTTTATTGGACGAATTTCGATCGGTTCTGTTCGAACCCGAAACAGACTTGTATGGTTGTGTGTCTGACACTACACTTTATGATATAAAGCTGATTTCTTTCAAATACATATCCGTTGGTGGCGGAGAATTTATTCCCATGGCTTAACACCCTTCTCTGAGACGTACGAGCTCAGAGGTTATATAGTTGAAGGTTATCAACAATATACTCCCAATTTGGTAGTGTGGCATGCTAAGTGTTGTTGTGTGTTGATGATCAGTTGTTGATCATTTATGAGCAAAGCATGGCTTTCGTGTAAAGCGTAGCTTTGTGGACGAGACCTCATCGGACCTCACACCCTAGAAATGGTCGAAACAGGAAAGATGCGGCAAGGTTATGAGGGTCGCGCCCTTTAGGATATGTCATTTCCTTCTGGAAAAAGGTGGTATCATGGTATGGAGCCCAGATACCTACCTATGCGGTTGTTGCAATCTCATTTACTATGTGGTTGTTGCTTTGTGATGGAGGGCCCTCGGATAAAGGTCCCAAAGGACCGGGTACTGGCATACTCGAGTAGTAGTTACCTAGTTACAGAGGTAACCTGGCCTTGTGTTGGCAGAGAGCCGGGTAGGTTCTCGGGACGTCCCACCAGAGGCGTACCCATGTGGCATAGGAATTCCTTAGCCTGACCATTTGTTGGAAATCCAATTCCCAATATGAACCCAGTACGGTTTTAGTTGTTTAACCTACCATTTACTTATGGTGGTCATCACTGTTTAGATGGTAGCTATAGTAGGCATAGTTCGGAATGTCAATGCTGGCTTGGATTTATATTATAATTTCGAAATGTTTTAACATTATGCACTAGTAATAATATTAAAGAATCTTTTCCGTATCAAGCATATTTGACTATCATAAGTAGAAATCTCCTCCAATTCTACGATTGCATTGTGTGTGTGGCGGGAGGTCTTATGGTAGTTTCATTTTCCAAAAGCATAAAACGGTTTTTCTGTTATAAATCTGTTCTATTTAAAAGTAACTATCTTTGTTTACTCATACCAGTCCCATGACTGACCCGGAGTTTATTGTTTCCTTTCTAAACTCTAGGTGCCCACCATTTCTACACGGGCAGCCTCGTAGCAGGTTTCTAGTATTTTGGCATTAGCTGTATTTTGGTTTGGAGACTATCGGTTTTTGGGAGCTTTTACCTTGAAGATATTTTGGAAACTTTTGTATCTCAAGGTGCTTAGTTTGGATGTTCACTATCACTCTATTCCTTTGAAGACTTTTGGCATATGATCCCTTGTTGTTCTACTATGACATTCTATTTGGAGTTGTGATTCATGTATTATGATACTTTGATGTTGTAACAATATTATGATGATGTTGTATCTGTGATGTAATGCATGATATTCATTTTATTTCCGTTGTCTTATATTCATCTAATGTTGTTATAAGCTCCATCCGACTGGAGTTTGATGTTTGAATCCATGGCATTCGAATACAAGTGAGGTATTTGATGTCAATTTTCGAACATTGGATTTGGGCCATGACATGTGGTATCAGAGCTAAAGGTTGAGTAAGAACTTTAGCTACGGAGTATAACACAATAGATACGAATATCTAAATCAATTTTCTTACTAATTACAGATAGTAAGGATGAGCAGACGAAGAGGAAGAGCTGGGGGTGGGGAAATTCCACGGCACCTAGTCAAGTTCCCCCTACAGCAGAAGAAGCTTTACATACTCAGCATCAGCCGAATCTGGCTGATTTATATAAGAATTTCCAAGGCTTGGTGGTAAGCCGTTCACCGGCAAGGAGTCAATTGTTAAGACTCAAGCGTGGATTAGATCATGTGAGAAAATCTTTAAAGGGCTTAAGCTACAAGATGATCAGATGCGTCTCATAGCTTCTTGGCAATTTCAAGATGAAGCTTTAGCATGGTACGAGACAGTCACTATTGATGAGCCAGAAGACGAGTTTACTTAGGGGAGATTCAAAGAAGTGTTTGGGAAGTGCTACATTCCATCAGCTGGGATTTCTCGTATGTACCAGGAATTCATGGACTCAAAGCATAGGAGTTTGTCATTCGAGGATTATCTAAACAAATTCAATGAATTGTTCTCGTTTCGGTCTAGAATTAGTGAACACACCTTTGAAGAAGAATGAAAGGTTCATTCGTGGGATGAATAAGAAGTTCCACGAAAGGATTATTGGCCATGTCAAAGAATCCTTTTCAAATTTGGTTGATATGGGATACCGATATGCTACACTTGATATGCAAGAAGCCCCGGTGGAGAAAGCAAATTCGAGCAATCAAAATTGGAAGAAGAGGACATTTGGAGGCAAGAAACCATGGCATAGTAAGGAGAAAAAGATGAGCAACCAGGGAAGCACAGCAGAGAAGGTCACTTGCTATAATTTTCTAGAAAAAGGCCACTACTCAAACAGCTGCATGAAGCCAAAGAGAAATCAATCTGTTTAAGCAAAGCCCAGGAAATGTTATTATTGTCAGAAATGGGGACATGAAGTTAAAGACTACCCAGTTATGAAGCAAGCACAGACAGCCAAGGTGTACACAATCAAAGACAAACCCGCATCTTCCAAAGCAGAAAAGGGGAAAGTAGTTCTGGAAGGTAATCTAACTATTTATGACAGCATTGTTAGAGTTCTTTTTGACACTGGTGCTACACATAGTTTTATCTCTCAGCAAGCAATTAGTGAACTGAATCTTGAATCTGATTTTGTTGATAAGCCTATATGCGTAAAGAATCCAGTTGGAGGTCCCGCAAACATCTGTCTTCGATGTAGAGACATTCCTATCTCATATTCTTATTACCAATTCCCTATAGGTCTCTTTGTTCTTAAATTCAACAAGTTTGAAGTCTTACTCGAAATGGATTGGCTAGCAAAATATGAAGCCAAATTGGATTACAATAATCAATTGATTTTAATCAAATTCGAATTTGGAGATTTCATTGCGATTTCTTGTGAGGACCCTAGTCCTAAAAGAGAAGGGTTGATGTATAATTTGGGTTATCCTGAACCCAGTCTGGAGTCCATATCAATTGTTAGAGATTTTCCAGATGTATTTGAAGAAGTGAAATCTCTACCTCCACATCGAGAAATAGAATTAAGAATCGACCTTGTACCCAATACTCGTCCTGTCATTCATGCAGGTCGCAGGATGGCACCCAGGGAAAGGGTAGAATTAGTTCAGCAAACCAAGGATCTACTAGCAAAAGGGTTGATTCGACCCATTGTTTCTGAATGGGGTTCTATCTTCGTATTTGTTGCTAAATCTGACGGATCTTTGAGATTGTGTGTGGACTACCGCGATCTCAATAAGCAGACTCTCTAGAATAAATTTCCACTACCTAGAATTGATGATCTATTTGATCAGTTGCACGGCGCTTGTTTCTTTTCGAAGATGGATCTAGCCCAAGGGTTCCATCAACTACGAATCGCCGAAGACTGTGTTCATTTGATAGCTTTCAAGGGTCCCAATTTGTTCTACGAATGGTTAGTCATGCCTCGGGCTAACCAATGCTCCCGCATACTTCGTAGATCTTATGACTCGTGTGTTTCGGGATGTATTGAATAAATCTGTGCTCATATTTATTGATGATATTTTGGTCTATTCCAATACCGAAGAGGAGCATGCCGAGCACCTTAGAATCGTTCTTGAGATATTGAGGAGAAACATTCTATTTGCAAAAATTTCCAAATGCCATTCTGGGTCAAAGAAGTTAAATTTCTTAGCCATATTGTTAACGAAGAAGGGATTTCTATTGATCCTAGCAAAATTTCCGCTATTCTTGATTGGAAGAGACCTACTACCCCAAAGGAAGTTCGAAGCTTTTTGGGTTTAGCAGGTTATTATCGGAAGTTTGTCCAGGACTTTTCAAAGTTAGCTATTCCGTTGACCAAGCTAACAATGAAGAATGCAAAATTCAATTGAACTCCAAAATGTGACGAAGCTTTTCAGGAGTTGAAGAAGAGATTAACCACCACTCATGTTCTCGCTATTATCAACGGGAAACAGGGATTATCTATTTATACCAATGCTTGTGGTGAAGGCTTGGGTGCAGTATTGATGCAGAATCGGAAGGTAATTGCCTACGCGAGTAGACATTTACATCCTCATGAAAGAAATTATCCAATCCACGATTTGGAGCTTTTAGCTCTTATCATCGCTTTGAAAATATGGCGGCATTATCTTCTGGGTAAGAATCTTTTCAGCTTTCTTAGCAATCTACGAATTTAATTTAACTTAACTTAATGATATACTTATTGAACTCTCTTTATTTCTAGGTGAAAAATTCGAATTATTCACCAATGACAAATCTTTGAAATATCTCTTCATCCAGAAAGATCTGAATCTACGACAGCAACGTTGGTTAGAATTTCTGGCATCTTATGACCTAGACATTCTATATACACCCGAAAAAGCCAACGTAGTTGCTGATGCCTTGAGTAGAAAGCATGCTATTCTTGCTCACCTTAGTATCGCTCCTACTCTTCTAAAGAGGATCGCGAGCAAGCAGTATGAAGATGAGTTTCTTCGAGGAATTTATAAAAGAATATGCCAAGGAGAAGACATATGTTTTGAGATGGACAGCAGGGAAGTTATAAGATTGAAGGGCAGAATATGTGTCCCAGACTTCCCTGATCTGAAATGTGAAGTTTTGGACGAATGTCACAAATCTAAGCTTTGAATCCATCCAGGAGTTAACAAGATGTATAGAGATATCAAAAGAACTTTTTGGTGGAAGACGATGAAAAGGGATATATCTATATATGTGAGTCGCGGTGCTACTTGCCAACAAATCAAAAGCGGTCAAAAGAAAATGGCGGGTTTACTTCAGCCTTTAGAGGTACCCAAGTGGAAATGGGCCAAGTACGGTTTGCCTCGTACTCGGAAAGGCAATGAAGTAATTTGGGTCATTGTGGACCGTTTGACTAAGACAGCTCATTTCTTGCCAGTAAAATCTACCAGCACGGCAACAAGTTTAGCCGAATTGTATGTAAAAGAAATTGTCCGTTTCCATGGCATTCCTAGCAGCATAGTGAGTGATCGTGATCCGATCTTCACTAGTAGATTTTGGGAGGCATTTCAAGACGCATTGGGAACAAAACTGAATTTCAACACTGCTTATCACCCACAATCTAATGGGCAGACTGAGAGGATCAACCGAATCTTAGAGGACCTATTGCGAGCTTATATACTTGATTTTGGTTGTTCTTGGGAGGACCATTTGCATCTGGTCGAGTTCTCTTATAACAATAGCTATCAGGCCAGTATAGAGATGGCTCCTTTTGAGGCTTTATATGGTCGTCCAAGTCGATCACCGGCACGCTGGATCGAGGCAAAGGATAGACTCGTCCTTGGACCGGATATGGTTAAAGAAGCCACGGAGAAAGTTGATTCTATTCGGAAGAAGTTGAAGATAGCTCAGAGTCGTCAAAAGAGTTATTATGATCGTAGAAGAAGGGATTTGGAATTCCAGATTGGGGACTCTGTCTTTCTTAAAGTATCTTCTATGTGAGGTGTATTAAGGTTTGGGAAGACCGGTAATCTAGCACCACGATATATTGGTCCTTTTTCTATTCTGGAGAGGATCGGTTCTTTGGTCTATCGAGTGCAGTTGCCTAGCTGGTTATTTGGTGTGCATGATGTATTCCACATTTCTAACCTTCGGAAGTATGTACACGATCCGGATAGTATTATTGAAGAAGCTGCTGAACAGGATCTCGAGATCACTCCTAATTTAACAGTCAAAAGAGAACCGATAAAGATCGTGTATCGTGATGAGAAGCAATTGAGGAACAAAGTTGTGAAGCTAGTTAAAGCTCAGTGGAGTGGCGGTCCAAAGGACTACACTTGGGAAGATAATATGCAGAAATCATATCCCAATTGCAGAGTGGATATCTCAGCTTAGGCTGGTAAGCCATTTTACTTATTCTTTCTGAATTCGTATATTCTTTGTTTGTTTTTCTCTCTCTTTCAATTTCGAGGACGAAATTTTCTTAAGGAGGGGATATCTATAACATCCCAAAATTTATCTATTTAAATTTATAGTATATTTTAAAACCTTTGGATTTAATTTGAAAATAAATTGGAAAAAAATCTAAAACAAATAAAATAAGTGAAAATTAGATATGAATAAAATTCCAATTTTATTTTGAGTTTAAAATATTGTAATGATGAATGTTTCAAAAGTCATTTGAATTTAAAATTTTATACATATATGTATGTTACATATATGAGTAGGATTAAATGCATATTGGAAATATATTTAAAAATTTCCAAGGTATGGGTGAATATATAAATGGACATAAATGTTTATATTTCAAGTTTGAAATTGAAATTTGAATTTAAATTTAAAATAAATGTTTTTAGAAATAAGTGGCATTTAAAAATAATTAAGATGAAATGTATATAATATAAATATTGGTTAAAAACAATTACTTTAACAAATTGTATACATATATACACAAATGAATAGGATGTAAAAATTTATAAAACATTTATTTTGTCTTGTAAAAATCACAAATGTAAACATACATTCACATGGGAGATGGAGTAAGGTGATTAACAAAATCTAGATCTCATGATTATCTTTTTACAAATGGCATGAAAACATCATTGCTTAAATAAAATAATCAAATTAAAAATTTTAGGAAACCTTTCAGCTTCCAATTTCAAATTTATTTAGCTCCAAATCTCTAAAAAGTTCAGTAATCAAAAGATTTAGCAATCTCAAACTCCAGCACTCAAGAAAAAAAATCAAAAAAAGAAAACTGTCAACTCTTCTTCAATTCAATTCAAAAGAAGAAAATCTGAGAATCATCTTAAAGCTTTAAGCTGTAGTGTGTATTTACATCTCTTAGGTAAATTTTAAAAAATTTATATTTAATGAAATTATGATTTTAAAACCAAGTTTTAACACAAACAAAGTTTAAAACTGTAGATTAGCTTTAAACAAGTGCTTCAGGTTTTTGACAGTGCAAGGGCAGTGATTTCTGGAAATAATTTAAGGCAAGTGAAATCTTTTCTTTTAAAGATTTAAAAGTTGAGTTTGCTAAACAATATTGAAGTAGTAAAGTAAGAATCTGAGTAATTGAATCAGTTGTTTGCAGGAGGAATCAAGATCCAAGATTAAGTTTTCTTCTGGTTTTCAAGTTGTAGAAAAAAGAAACTTCTCTGTTATATAAAAAACTCTAACTATAAGAAATCTAAGAATTACTGTTATTAATGAATTAAGTAAATAAACATAACAAAGAGTAAACAAAGATCTGTGTTTATAATTTGCAAATCTAAAACTCCAAAATTAAAGTAGGAAGAGGAAAAAGGTTGCTAGGCTTCATCTTCTTTTGAAAAACTTTCAGGAAACATTTCTGTCTTCTGGAAAAAAGGTGAGTAAACCTTTGCTCTCTTCAACCATTTTTTGATTTTGTGAATGCCTGAATGATGGTAAAAGCTTTGCATGTGAATGGATTGTTATGCTTGTGTTTTTTTTCCTTTGCCAAGAAATGTTGTTTCTTTTTTTTTGTTCTTCTGTTACCTTTAACTCTATGATTTACAGTGTAAACCATGACGAAACCAGAAACTCTTCCCCTTATTCCTTCTGAAAGATGGATTGTAAAATAAGTTAAAGTATGTTGTGACACTGCATTGTGATCCAGTAACAAATTGAAGCAGGATCATATAGTTTTTCTTTTACTGGAAACTGTGAAAACATGGTTACATTCAAGTATCATGTTTGTAGAGGAAACCATGTTAAATTTCAAGATCTTCCTCTCTATCTTTCTTTGAAATTAAAAGTACAACCAACTTAAAGTAATGTTGAACATGCATTTGGTTTAATGACAGACCAAAAGTAAAGCAACATGTTTTGTTCTTTCTAGAAAATGTAAAACACTGTCACCATCTAAATGAGCAAGAAATTCGAACATCACAGATTCTTTTTTCAGCAATATCATTTGAATCCCCTTCAAAAATGAGGATTTTCGAAACAAAAATTTAAATTTACATTAACTTTTCATTGAGATATTGGGGTTGGTCAGAAAAATGCATTTTTTTTCAAAATCAGATGATCTGAACGATGGTGGGCCTCGAATTCGTCGTCATAGCTAGGTTGGATGTTCGTGACCTCTAGAAAAATACGATTATAATTTATAAATCCTTAAATTTTTGAATCGAGATCAAATTAAGGTTTAAGGACCCTTTTCTGTTCATGATCGAAACGACGGTGCTGCGCCATAAATAGGTGATCGGACTGCGCGCTTCCGGTGCAAATCGAGGCGTCGTGCATTGATGGGTCTTCGGTCCAAATTTGGTGACCGTTGACGGTCAAAGGAGGTGGGGCAAGGCGATTTTCTGATGAGGTCCTGGTGGGTTGTTTGGTCGTGATGTCTCGATCCTCGTTTTCGAAATAAAATCATGTTCCAGGTGTTTGCATCGTTTTGGGGAATGGACGTTGACTCGAGGGTGGCCGCAGCTCCGACCCACGGCGACGATTTTAGCCGTGCACGTGCATGGGTGATTGGGGTGTCAGCTATGATGGGTTTGGGGGAGAAAGAAAGCGACTCGAAGCACAACACAAGGGATTGGGTGAAAACTCAAAGACGAGCTCGTGTCATTTTAACGTTGCATCGAGCACACTTAAACAATTTTTTGTTTGAGAAAAATCACTCGGGTCAAATTGGGTTTAAACTCGAAGTAGGGGGTGTTTTCCTCGGGTACAACTCGAAGCAAGCCTCGGGTTAGCTGTAGCAACAACAAAATCCTATTTTTAACAAAATTTTTGAAAACTAAAGTTAAATAATTTTCTGAATACATTTTTTTAAAAAATGAAAGTAGTTGCTAATGGAGAATGTAGTAAATGATATTGAATTTTTTTTTTGTAAATTTATGTAATTCAAGGATATTTCAAATTCATGTTTTTAAATAAAAATTTGTTTTACAATTAACTTAATAAAAAATTGAAAAGTAAATCAAATATTCAAAAGTTAAATTTAAACCAAATTTATTTATATGAAATAGTAATTAGCAATTAATGTTTTGTAATGATTTTATAACTAATAACTAATTAATTAAAAAATAGTCAATTAATAAAAGTAATTAAACTTAATCAGTTAACAATTAAGAATTTATAAATTAAGATGATTAAAAGTTGATTAAGATTTAATTAATTCATAATTCAGTAAAAATAAACATTGATTTAAAATAATTAATAAAGATAATTATATGGTTAATTCACTTTAATCATAATCACCTTAATCAAAGACGATTGACTGCCATCAAATATCCTGTACCGGATTGATATTGCTATTGTGATACTGTGATTGCTTTGTGATGAACTGTGATTTGTGATTTGTTCCTATATGTATGTGAAAACCCCTTTGTCCTGTAAAACGGCATTTAAACTTCGATGCGAGAGAGAGTCAAATTTTGGTTTGTTATCCGAAACCCACATCGAACCTTGAATGTGAATCCTTATGATTGATACACCCACATGTTTTAAATTTGAGCGCTCACTATTCGGATTAGCCAGGAGAGGACCTTTGTGCCATATAACCCATTCCGAATAGTGATCCGACGAAATGGATAACATTTAAAGACGGTGGTGAAGACCGGGTGTCTTCGAAAACGATAGGATAACCTATCGATTATCTCTGCAACGAGTTGCTTCGGTATAGAGATTCCTTAAGTGATGGGAAGTCCGATCGGGATTGTGGATGCCTGGATTTGCAAGGGCTTCTTCCTTTATTGGACGAAGTGCTTTCGGTTCTGTTCGAACCTCGAACAAACTTGTATGATTGTGTGTCTGACACTACACTTTGAGATATAAAGCCGATTTCTTTCAAATACATATTTGTTGGTGGCGGAGAATTTATTCTCCTAGCTTAACACCCTTCTCTGAGACGTACGAGCTTAGAGGTTATGTAGTTGAAGGTTGTCAGCAATATACTCCCAATTTGGTAGTGTGGCATGCTAAGTGCTGCTGTGTGTTGATGATCATTTGTTGATCATTTATAAGCAAATCATGGCTTTTGTGTAAAGCGTAGCTTTGTGGACAAGAGCTCATCGGACCTCACACCCTGGAAATGGTCGAAACAGGAAAGATGCGCTAAGGTTATGAGGGTCGTGCCCTTCAGGGTATGTCATTTCCTTCTGGAAAAAGATGGTATCATGGTATGGAACCTAGATACCTACCTATGTTGTTGCTGCAATCTCATTTACTGTATGGTTATTGCTTTGTGATGGAGGGCCCTCGGATAAAGGTCCCAAATGACCGGGGAATGACATACTTGAGTAGTAGTTACCTAGATACAGAGGTAACCTAGCCTTAAGTTGGCAGAGAGCCGAGTAGGTTCTCAGGACGTCCCGCCAGAGGCGTACCCATGTGGCATAGGAAGTTCCTTAGCCTGACCATTTGTTGGAAATCCAATTCCCAATACGAACCCAGTACGGTTTTAGTTGTGTAACCTGCCATTTACTTATGGTGGTCACTACTATTTAGATGGTAACTATAGTAGGCATAGTTCAGAATGTCTATGCTGGCTAGGATTTATATTATACTTTCAAAATGTTTTCAAACTATGCACTAGTAATAATATTAATGAATCTTCTTTGTATCGAACATATTTGACTATCATAAGTAGAAATCTCCTCCAATTCTACGACTGCATTGTGTGTGTGGCAGGAGGTCTTATGGTAGTTTCACTTTCCAAAAGCATAAAGGTTTTTCTGTTATAAGTCTGTTCTATTTAAAAGTAACTATCTTTGTTTACTCATACCAGCCCCATGACTGACCCGGAGTTTATTGTTTCCTTTCTAAACTCTAGGTGCCCACCATTTCTACACGGGCAGCCCGGTAGCAGGTTTCCCGTATTTTGGCATTAGCTGTATTTTGGTTTGGAGACTATCGGTTTTTGGGAGCTTTTACCTTGAAGATATTTTGGAAGCTTTTGTATCTCAAGGTGCTTAGTTTGGATGTTCACTATCACTCTATTCCTTTGAAGACTTTTGGCATATGACCTCTTGTTGTTCTATTATGACATTCTATTTGGAGTTGTGATTCATGTATTATGATACTTTGATGTTGTAACAGATATTATGATGGTGTTGTATCTGTGATGTAATGCATGATATTCATTTTGTTTCCGCTGTTTTATATTCATCTAATGTTGTTATAAGCTCCATCCGACTGGAGTTTGATGTTTGAATCCTTGGCAGTCGAATACAAGTGAGGTATTTGATGTCAATTTTCGAACATTGGATTTCGGGCCGTGACAATGTCACTGATGCGGATTGGGTTTTTACCTCACAAGAATTACATCCAAATAAGCAAGAACAAAAATAAATATCAGGAAACAAATCCAAATATAATTGAGCATAAATAATATAAACATGACTTGAAAGAATGGAAATAAACCGAGAAAAATCTAAACTGGACATAATGGATGGAACAAGGAAAAACAGTCCAACTTGATAGAATGAACTAAATAAGGTAGCTGTACAAACCCGATAGAATGGGCTAAATAAAGCAATAGTCCAAAGTCGTTAGAATGGACTAAATAAACTCTGAAATGCCGTGATGAGGAGTTGGCTCTACTTGTGGCAACTTTAAAGCTAAAACAGATTCAGGGATACAAATCAAACAAGGAAAGAAATTTTTTCAATAAATGACTAGGAGGGTGCTCCTACCTCACCGAAAGTATACCTCTAGAAATATAATAGAGAACTTTGATAGCTCTCAGAAACCTCCAAGCCGAACCCCGCCAACTATTATCGAGTATCCGAGTATTTCACATCTCAATGCGCAACGCCGAATCCAATCTAGAGTGGATATAAAAATACCCTAATAGGAGCAAACCCACATAGCTTGGCCCCCACTCGCTCTTCGGGTTTAGTCGTTTCCAAACAAAGAATTACAAGCTCAAATGGGCATCACATTGTCTTAAAATGGCGAAATAAAGTGGTTGTAGTAACTGATAGCTTGTAGGATCGATTTACCATTGAGGGGGGTGAATAGGGTGATGCTATCAATTATAAAAATTATTACGGAAGTTTATATAAAATAATTTCAACACAGTTCATAGCAGAATAATAGCAGCACAGATATAGCAGAATATAAATAACAGAAAATAGAACACACAGATTTACCCAGCTTCGGCAAAACCCTACCTACGTGCTGCCCCCAAGGTTTCTACTAGAAATTAAGTAGCCACACGTTTCACATGTAAACTCGCGACACCCACTACTAACTAACCTAACTCTATGCTCAAAACCCTGCCACAACTCAGCCACTGGGTTGCGAATTCTCAAACTACGCCACATAGTTTGTCCCCGAGTCAAGCGACTAGAAATTACAACGATTTAATAAAGAAATTAAAAACACTTTAAAACAATAAAATAAATAAACCCAAATTTTTAAGATATTAAGGACCAGCTCTATTTTAATAACCGGCCCTAAATAATCTTATCACAAACAAAATATTACCGGCCCTTTTTCTTTTCTTTGCTCTTCAATCAAACAATGGTCTCGTTCCTTCTTTCGTTCGTTCCTTTTAGTTCTGAAATTAGGGCTTTGTGAAGTCGCCGCTTAAATGGATAGTTGGTGCTTCGATTGCTTACTTCAATTGATTCGTTCGCGGCTCCTCCTTATTGATCGAGTTCGACTTTGATTTGTTATTTAAATTTTCTTGTGCTTCTTCTAATTTTCTTCCTTGAACTCGATGATTAAATTTTCGATGATGTTACTGTTTATATAGGATTTGAACTCCTATATATTCATTCGTATATGATCATTTGACTTCATCAATTTATTTATCTCGGCCATATGATTTTGCCTGAATGTTTGAGATGATTCCTGACTTTGTCAATTTCGTATATTTGTTGTTTACTTGGTTGACACAGTTTGATTTCACTGACGTTGTTTTCCTTGCCATCACGGCTTTGAAACTTAGTCATCACGGCATTGATTTTGATTGACCTACCGCTCTGGTTGATTTTATGACCACAACAGTGTGTTTGATTTTGTTCTTTTTGACTCTGGTTGCTTACGGCTTCGACTTAAATCTGCAAATTTACTTCAGCACTTGACACTGTCGAACTCTGCTCTGACTTGATAATCCTTCAATATCATCATTGCACCGATATTGCTTCAGGATTTGGCTTACGTGAAATTTTGATGACTTCGGCTTTGACTTGAAACTTCATTGACCTATATATTTTTTGACTACCTTGATTGACTTTTGTTTCTGTTTTCTTCGACTCTGGCCATATTTTCTGTTCATCCCCGATAGCACTTTCGACCTTGTTCTTGTGCACTTTGTTGTTCAGTCTGGATTGTCATGATTGCATTGTATTCATGCTGTAACTTTGAGTTCTTGTCTGGTTCGGTCTCGACCTGAGCTGATCATTGAAGTGTTCATTACTTGTTTGCCTATTCATGGTGACGTTTACACTGCTGCACTATGTATGTACATTTGTTTCTTGTTCCACTCGAGTCTGTGCCATTTGATTCACTATGTATTAGTTCACTTGAAGTTGTAGCCTTGTTTGGATCATCTTGTAGTCTGGTTCATTGTTTTATTTTTTGCCAGTTGCCTCTGGTTTCATTTGTTTCTGACCTTTATGTAGAGGCTGCACTTGTTCTTTTGAAGTTCTGGTTTGAGTCACTTGTATCAGTCATTGTTCTCTGGTGCACTTGGTTTGTACTTTACTATTGACTGTTACGTGCCCCATTAGCTGTGTTCATATACATTGATGTTGGTCTGATGCTCCAAGTTTCCACCTCTGATCAGTTGCACTATAAGTTTCATATGTACTTCTTTCTTGTATTATCTTGAACTGGTCTGGTTTGCTTGCATATCATAGCTGGTTTGAGTTTGGTTGCCTTCATGTCTGTAGCATATTCACCGATTCATGTTTGGACTTCATGTAGTATGATATGTGCATATTGAAGTCTGTTGCATTTTGAATTATGATGAGTTGCTTCTTTACTTTTAAATTTTAGTCTGGTCTTGGTCGAGTTGGACTGTCTAGCCTCTGTTTTCATCTGTATGACTTGAACTTTGGTCGAGTCTTGATTTATGTGTCTTGACCATTTCATTTGAATTTTCACTTGTGTTGAATCCAGCTTTAAAGCTCGGGTTTGACCTTGTGTTGATATTGTGACTTGATATTTAATTCACTTGAGTTGAACCCGACTTATGATATGGGTTTGACCTTATGCTCACCTGTCCCTGTAATTCTATCAAGTGTATATCGGTGTGCACGGCCTTGTGGCATATATGGTGATACAGTGTGTATGTCACATGTTGTTCGTGTATGATGAATTCAAAATTAAATAATGATGAACAACCCAAATAACTTAGGCAAATATTATTTACAAAATCCACATTTTATTTTATACTGCAAAAATATTTTCTTTTAAATTTTACCGCGTTAATGTATATTTTTGCAGATTGCTCAGATGCTGGATTCAGTCTGGAATGAAGTTGAAGATCAATTTTGAGCGAACGAGTGATATGTAGTGAGGTGCATTTGTAAATATGAATTGTGATGTAATCAAATTTTTATTGTGATTGAAATTATATATACATATATAGTGAGAGCTTGAATTTGTACAATTCAAAATTGTAATAAATATTCGTTTGAATAAAATATCTATATGAATTCAAATTCTGTGTTATTTATTTTATTCATCAAATATTTATTTAATCTGTGGAAATAGTATATTAACAAATACATTTAAGTGAATGCATATATGTTTATTATCATCAAACAAAAATCATATAGTCGCATATTCAACAATCTCCCCCTTTTGATGATAACAAACATATATTTAAGATTTTGAATTTGTTAAATGTATTTTAATATTCAATTTTCTCCCCCTATTTGAATGCTTCCTCTCTACACAAAGCTCCCCCTTCATATATGCATGTAAATAAAAATATGCAAATAAGCCTAGATGCAAATAAAAAATACTTGACCTTTACTTGATTTTATTTGAAAAAATCTTAACTTTTCTCTCCCCCTTTGGTTATCAGCAAAAGAATAATGGTGTTAGAAAATTAGAGATAAAGTGATAAACATTAATACAACATTAAAACTCAATCGAATATAAATATTAAATTTCAATAAAAAATCAAACAAAAATCATAAGTACTTCGTTAGGCACATATTCCACTTTTAGAATGATGGGAATGATATCATCATATAAAACATACAGTTGTGTCTATTTGTGGTATATTTATATCAAGAATTTGAATATCTACCAACCATGCATAAGCGTTAGGACTTTTAAACGAGATTAGTAGTATTCCAACTTTATCTTAAAAAATGAATTCAAGTATCTTCTAACCACGCATAACCGTGAGGACTTTTAAATGGGATTAGAATCAACTTGTTTATTAAAAAATCAATTTTGATATGCGTTCCATACATGCATAACGGTAAGGACTTTTAAATGAGCATGGAAGCACATAACAAATTCCAAGTAATTCACCAATGCATAACCGGGAGGACTTTTAAATGAGAGTGAATACTTTGAATTTTATTTTATTTTATTATATTATTATTATTATTTATTAAAAAATATAAAATGAAAAACGAGTGATTCCTGTTTAACGTACCACATATCGACAAACTGTATTGAATTTTGATGAGTGATGATCATTAGAAATGTGATAGAAATAGAGATGGTCATGGAATTATTACCAACAAAAAGTTTTATAACTCTTGTTTAAATTTCTAAATAAATTTACTAATTATATCATCACAAGTTATAATATATGATTAATATTAACACTCATCACTTTTTCAATCACTATTTATCTTTTCGATAATTATTAGGGACTCAAATTATTCAATGTAATAATTTAAAATCAAATCCAAAAATAATTATAAAACTAATTTTTTCTAAAGCTGACCAATCTGAAACAAGGTCAAAAATAATTTTGTAGAAGGGGTTTTATGAGAAAAATTTCTGCTATTTGAAAACTATTTGAAATGAAAAATATGCAGATATTTTCTTTGAAAAATTATGCAGTTACTAAATGTCTCAACATAAATCACGTTCCACTAGTAATTTTTCTATCGACTAGATTACCATGTAATCTGCATCTGATTTTCTTTTCACTCAAACTTATTATCAGTTGAATGTTTCAAACCAGATTATGAGTTGTGCAAAAAAATATCTCAAAATCATTTTTAACACCAACTTTTTAAATGAAATTCTCTTGAATTTTAATTGAATCCGTGTAAATAATCAAAAACCGTGAATATAGAGTCAGCCGTAAAATAGCCAAATGTATTATCATCCAATAAAACAATATTATTAATCCAAACTAATATATATGAAGTAATTCAAAGACTTTACAGATTTTTATTGTGTTCTTGGCATAAGAATATAATTGACCAACAATTTTGAATAAATCAGAATCAAATCATTATTTATTTCATCATCACATTATTGGCTGATTTAATTCTGAATACGGTGCAGATTATCACATTATATATCGTTCAAAACAAATATACCATTACCTGTTTTACCTTTACAATATTTTTCATTTTTGTCCATTGTGATTCTATCACCTTTATACTAGTCTAAGGAACTTTGCTTTGTCGCCCGTTGTGTTTCTGGAACAGGCAGAATCCAGATAACACTGTTGTTGTTGTTCCTTAGCCTGTCAACACTCCTACACGATAAATGATTTTTGTGACCTATTTGTTTTTATAGGTCCATGATTGTTAGTGGCAGAATATTTTGACAAATAATTTTGTGGAGATCCAAAACTATTTATATATGTTCCTTTTGGCACCCAAATTTGTTTAACTTTGAGATATTTTACATTTGTGCCTTTTGGAACCCAAATTGGAATGGTTTTTACGTGTTTGGGTCTATACCAACAATTATTTTGATTGTGTCCAAATTTTCTACAAATTGTGCGCATTGAATTGACTTGATTAATTTTTCTTTTAACAGGTTCAGATTGATTATATCCAAGTCCTTGTTTGACTGTATTAACAATTTGTTTCCCTAAGAGCATATTCAATGATTTTTCACTTTTTGAAACTTTATCTAAAGTTGTTGACAGTTGTAGGACTTGTGCCTTGAGAGATTCATTTTCGTTCAATAATTGTGTGCATTTTTTAATAGAGTTCTCTCTTCTAGTATTTTCACTCTCTTTCAAAATCAGAATTTCATTTTCAAGTGATTTTATATTAATTTCTAATTTTTTAATCTCTTCTTCGAACGTTGGACACTTATCACACTTAGGGATCCTACTTTGATAGGTTTTAACTAATTTTTCAAGCTGTTCATTTACTTCTGTCAAACTATCTCTTTGTGATTCAAATTTAGCAAACTTTTCCCTGTATCATTCAAAATAGCCATTTACTTCGTGGAAATATATAAGTAATTCTGAGTGAGTGAGTTTTGATAGCTTGCTAGGCTCGTCATCATCGCTATCAGTTATATTTCCTTGAAGGCACATATCAGCTTTCTCGCTTTCACTACTAGTACTTTGATTATCTTCATCACTTGTATTCCATGTAGCTGCAAAATTTCTCCCTTTTGATTTCTTTTCAAAGTCGCGTCGATTTTAGGACAATTTCGCTTGATATGGCCTGGTTGGTTGCACTTGTGACAAATGATCTCCCGTTCTTCTGGATTGTCTAGTATTTTTTCTATTTTGCTTTTCAATTTCTGATTTAGAGCTGGATTTATATATTTGTGGTTTCATCTTTTGAATTTCTTCATTATTGACGCTAGCTCAGCTGCTCCATCATTATCATCATCACTTTCAGTTGTTCCTTTGAGAGCTATTGATTTCTTTCGAGTATCTCCTCCTTCACGCTCTTCCTTGAATTTCATTTCAAGCTCATAAGTGGTGAGATTTTCGATGAGTTCTTCAACTTTCATTTTTTTTAAATCTTTCGATTCTTGAATGGCAGTCATTTTTGCTTCAAATCTTCGTGAAGGACTTTGAGAATTTTTCGAACTATTTCCAATTTCGTGTATGATTTTCCAAGAGCTTTTGATTTGTATACAATATTTGAAAGTTGTCCGTACATCTCTTTGACATTTTTTCCCTTGGCCATTGTGAAATTATCGTATTTGATGCTTAGCATGGCAAGCGAGATTCTTTGACTTGAGGCGTTCTTTCGTGAGTCACTTCGAGTGTGTGCCATATTTCCTGCGAAGTTAGACAATGTGAGATACGATTAAATTCAACCTAATCTAATGAACAAATAATCGAATTCATAGCTTTGGCATTAGTAATCAGTAACTTATTTTCTTGATCTGTCCATTGATCCTTCGAATTTATTTATTTCCTGATTATTTACAATTATAGTTGGTGCTCTATACCTTGTCTCAACAATATCCCAAGCGTCAATGGTTTTCAGAAAAATTACCATCCAATTTTCCCAGTAAGCATATTCACCATTGAACATTGGTGGTCTAACTATGGATTGCCCTCAGCAAAAGCAATATTAAAAGAAGCCATTTTAAACATTCTAATTTTTAAAACAAAAATTAGTTTTTGGAAAAAAAATCGAATTTTTAAAAACAAAAGTTGACTTCTATTCCTAGCTCTGATACCACTTGTAGGATCGATTTCACCCTAGAGGGGGGGTCAATAGGGTGATGCTATCAATTATAAAAATTATTTCGGAAGTTTATATAAAATAATTTCAACACAGATCACAGTAGAATAACAGTAACACAGATATAGCAAAATATAAATATCAGAAAATTGAACACACAGATTTACCCAACTTCGGCAAAACCCTGCCTACGTGCTGCCCCCAAGGTTTCTACTAGAAATTAAGTAGTCATACGCTTACAAACGAAAAATCGCGACACCTGCTACTGACTAGCCTAACTCTACGCTCAAAACCCTGCCACAACTCAGCCACTGAGTTGCGAACTCTCAAACTACGCCACGTAGTTTGTCCCCTAGACACACGAATAGAAGTTACAATGATTTAAGAAAGAAATTAACAACACTTTAAAACAATAAAATAAATAAACCCTAATTTTTAAGATATTAATGCCCAACTCTATTTTAATAACTGGCCCTAAATAATCTTATCACAAACAAAATATTACCGACCCTTTTCCTTTTCTTTTCTCTTCAGTCAAACAATGGCCTCATTCCTTCTTTCGTTCGTTCCTCTTAGCTCTAAAATTAGGTCTTTGTGAAGTCGCCGCTTAAATTGATGGTTGGTGCTTCGATTGCTTACTTTAATTGATTCGTCCGTGGCTCCTCCTCCTTGATCGAGTTTGACTTTGATTTGGTATGTAAATTTTTCTTTTGCTTCTTCTGATTTGCTTGCATGAACTATATGATTAAATTACTGATGATCTTACTGTTTATATAGGGTTTGAACTCCTATATATTCATTCTTATATGATCATTTGACTTCATCAATTTATTCATCTCGGCCGTATGATTTTGATTGAATGTTTGAGATAATTCCTGACTTTGTCAATTTCGTATATTTGTTGTTTACTTGGTTGACACGGTTTGATTTCTCTGATATTGTTTTCCTTGCCATCACGACTTTGAAACTTGGTCATCATGGCATTGATTTGGATTGACCTACCGCTTTGGTTGATTTCATGACCACAACGGTGTGTTTGATTTTGTTCTTTTTGACTCTGGTTGCTTACAGCTTCGACTTGAATTTGCAAATTTACTTCAACACTTGACACTGTCGAACTCTACTTTGACTTGATAATTTCTTCAATAACCTCGTTCCACTGATATTGTTTCTGGTTTTGGCTTACGTAAAATTCTGATGACTTCGGCCTTGACTTGAAACTTCATTGACCTATATACTTGTTTGACTTCCTTGAATGACTTTTGTTTCTGTGTGCTTCGACTCTAGCCATTTTTGGGTTCATTTTGATAGCACGTGCACTTTGTTGTTCAGTCTGGATTGTCTTGATTGCATTGTATTCATACTGTAACTTTGAGTTCTTGTCTGGTTCGGTCTCGACTTGAGCTGATCATTGAAGTGTTCGTTACTTATTTGCATGTTCATGGTGATGTTTACACTGATGCACTGTGTATATACATTTGTTTCTTGTTCCACTTGAGTCTGCGTCATTTGATTCACTATGTATTAGTTCACTTGAAGTTGTAGCCTTGCTTGAATCATCTTGTAGTCCGGTTCATTGTTTTATTTGTTGCCAGTTGGCTCTGGTTTCATTTGTTTCAGACCTTCATGTAAAGGCTGCACTTATTCTTTTGAAGTTCTGGTTTGAGTCACTTGTATCAGTCATTGTTCTCTGGTGCACTTGGTTTGTACTTTACCATTGACTATTGCATTGCTCCATTAGCTGTGTTCATATACATTGATGTTGGTTTGATGCTCCAAGTTGCCACCTCTGATCAGTTGCACTATAAGTTTCATATGTACTTCTTTCTTGTATTAACTGGACCTGGTTTGGTTTGCTTGCATATCATGGCTGGTTTGAGTTTTGCTGCCTTCATGTCTGTAGCATATTCACTAGTTCATGTTTGGATTTCATGTAGTCTGATATGTGCATATTGAAGTCTATTGCAGTTTGAATTACGATGAGTTGCTTCTTTACTTTGAAATTTCAGTCTGGTCTTCGTCGAGTTGGACTGTCTAGCCTTTGTTTTCATGTGTTTGACTTGAACTTTGGTCGAGGCTTGATTTATATGTCTTGACCATTTCATTTGAATTTTCACTTGTGTTGAATCCAGCTTTAAAACTCGGGTTTGACCTTGTGTTGATATTGTGACTTGATATTTAATTTACTTGAGTTAAACCCGACTTATGATTTTGGTTTGACCTTCTGCACACCTGTCCCTGTAATTCTATAAAGTGTATATCAGTGTGCATGGCCTTGTGGCATATACAGTGATACACTGTGTATGTCACAAGCTGTTTGTGTATGATGAGTTTAAAATTAAATAATGACAAACAACCCAAATAACTGAGGCAAATATTATTTACAAATCCACATTTTATTTTATACTGCAAAAATATGTTCTTTTCAATTTTACTGCGTTATTGTGTGTTTTTGAAGATTGCTCAGATGCTGGATTCAGTCTGGAGTGAAGTTGAAGATCAATTTTGAGTTTAACGAGTGATATGTAGTGAGGAGTATTTGTAAATATGAATTGTGATGTAATCAAATTTGTATTGTGATTGAAATTGTATATATATATAGTGAGAGATTGAATTTGTACTATTCAAAATTGTAAAAATATATTTGTTTGAATAAAATATATGTTTGAATTCAAATTCTGTGTTATTTATTTTATTCATCAAATATTTATTTAATCTGTGAAAATAGTATATTAACAAATACATTTAAGTGAATGTATATGTGTTTATTATCATCAAACAAAAATCATATATTCGCATATTCAACATAGCTGAGATACCAACTATCGACGACATAAAACGATCGTATATGGAAATTAAATCTTTTATACTTATCACCCCTCATTGAATTCAAACTAGTAATATTTCTGGGTTAACAATAATACCGAACAAGTCAAGGTAGTGTTACCTCAAAGTCATGTCAAACGATCACTCTTAACTTTTGAAATAGCGATAAGTTTACTTCTTCGATGTTTAGTGCTAATTATACAAATAAATCATTTCCATATAAATGATTCGCTTTTCGAAAATAATTCATTTCCGTAAACAAATCAAACATTTACTCTTAAAAAAGAAATGAACCTTTTGCTCGATGTTTGTATTGGTAAAACAATTTTAGAATTAGTTCCAGATTGTTAAAATGTTAGTAGAATAATTTTTCCAAGTGCGCGATCCTAAATGCCTAAACCAACATCAAATCAAACACACGGAAGATATTATCCAACTTATCATCCCAATAATCGAGTTCCAATTACTTTTTATACTTTACAAACAAGATTAATTATCCTGAAAGATAATTAATTACATTTAAAATCTTTTTAAATAGATAATTCATTTCTATAATAAAATGGATAATTATTTCCAAAAACTTTTATAACATTGGCAAATTAACCTTATAGTCTTTATTAAATCAGTCTATTAACTTTAAATCAATTTATTAAAGCACTTTTTATTATATTTGTTAATTTACTTTAATCACCTTTATTAAATCAACTGAGTAAAAATATTTATTAAATTCAAATAGTCAATAATTAAATAAATAATTATCTTAAGCATCGTTAATTAAAATGATAAATAATTCTAAATTCCCTTGATTTAAACAATCAATCAAGTTCAAAATAATCATAAATTAATCGGATTAATTAAATCCAAACTTCATTAGTCAAACCGGTAAATTAAAACATCATTTTTTGAAATGATTTATTTAATTATAAAACAACATTAACTAAAATGATTTAACTAAATTCTAAAAATCATTAGTTAAAACAATTAATCTAATTTAAAACAATCATTAAATAAATTAAAAAATAATTATTTAAAATGGTTTATTATTTTAAAATATCATTAATTAAAATTATTAGTAAACTCAATTATCATTAATTGAAATAATTAACTAAGTTCAATAAATTAATTAAACTCCATTATCATTAATTAATTAATTGATTAATTAATTAATTAAGCTCAAATAATCATTAGTTAAAATTATTAATCAAGTATAAAACATCATTAGCAAAAATGATTAAATCATCTAAATATAAAATGATTTTAATCATCGTTTGTCAAATTGGTTAATTAATCTAAAATTAATTAATTTAGAAGACTAATTAATTTAAATTATCTTTAATTAAAATGATTAATAAATTTTCAACTTTCTTTTTGGCCGAAACACAAGCTCAAGTTCATAAGATAGGGTTTTGAGGATGAAAAATAAATAAATGACGATATAGAGAAAATCGCTATAACGACATTTAAACTATAAAAGGGAACATTAGTAATTACTTTCAACAATTCATCAATATTACAACAAAATGATGTAAATATGTAATTTATGGTCAAGAAACCCCGTTTGGGTCTCTCTACAGATTTTATCTGCAAAACAATGGTTACTGATAATATATAGATAATCATATAGGTTTATAACGATCAAATTAATTTGTCATCCATTTTCCAAATGGAAATTCAACCAAACAAGCAATCAAACAATTTTAACAACATTTAAACAATCAATAAACAATTTAAACATCATTAATTTGATATAACAAATTTAAATGCGAGTTAAACTCACTAATGGTTTTGAAAATATGAAATACTCTAGCGCTCGGATAGCATAGAAAAGCACAAATTCTTCTTGAAAATGGGTCATTTTGCACTCAACTTTTGGACCCTTTCCTCTTGAATTTTGGAAAAGTTGTCAAATGGAAATTTTTGATTATTCTTTCCTCTACAATTCAAAGAAAGTAATTACTGAAAAAAGTTAAATTTTGAGGAAGTTAAAGCCAAAACAGTGCGGGGTGTTTTTGGACATCAAAATCTAGGTTCAAAAATACTCTTGCAAAAAAATGAATTTTTGGAGCAGCTAAGCTAAAAATAAGGAAAAGGCGGTAAACTAAAAAGTTTTAGCACTGGAAATATACATGATTTGAAAAAAAAAAGAAAACCTAAATTTGGAGTTTATGTAAGAACTTATGGCCAAAACCATTTGGGGTAAAATGGAAGAAATTTATATGGAAAAAAAGGAACCTTTAAACAAGTTTTTGAAACTTTTAATGGTTAATTTTTGAAATCTTAAAACAAGAAAAGTTATTATGGGAGCCATTAAAAGGTTTCATGAAGCTTTAAGGAAGATAAGAGAGGAGAAAATGAAAATAAAATGAGTAAGAAAAGTGAAAAATTAGTTTTATATGAAATAGAAATAGCAAATTATCTTTTTACCCTCATGTACTCTACCCTCAACACATGCATGCCATGTCACACGCTCTCCTCTATCTCACTCATTTTAGCCCACAACAAGCCACCCTCCTATTCATCAATGGAAATTCTATTAGTTTGGGAATCTATCAGACAAATTTAAAGTAAAATTACCGCAAGCGCACGACGTACAAATGTTAGTATGTGGCGAGTACGGGTTGATCCGTGGGGAATTGTTAGATTTTGAATCTCTATTCAAAAAATTTGTACCAAAGTCGAGAGACTATTTTAACTACAAAAAATTTAAAAACTATAAGTGAATAAAACTATGAGAATAAAATGTCAATTTAGAGATAATTCCACTCTCTAGATCATATAGTTCAACAAAATATGAGATTATGATCTGTCTTTTTTGGTCATAAGTGAATTTAAATGATGTGCTTATCATTAGTATAGCATATTGTGCTATTAATTAGTCCAACATAAGCCATCAAACAATACCACAACCTTTATATTACTTTTAATTCTCATGAAAAATGACAATAAGTTGAAAGTAAAATCTATTTTAAGCATGGCCTATTAACTATTATTTAGAAATATTGACCATCAAATTTTCATTTCAACATTCACTTAATTACGATAATCATATGTAGATAAAGAGGTAATTTGTGTTTAGTGATTGTTTAAGCATAACCTATTTGGTGTCGAGAGATGTTTTTGGTAAATCGTTAGGATTTGTGACTTGATTATCGATTTTTTTACCACAACGCACAATTGTGATAGCATTCAATTGGGTGATGTTGCTATTTTTGACAACATGGGCTTGGTCTGAATTTGCGTTTTGATTTTTTGGATTTGGAAAGGGTTGGCTTGGGAATGTGCCTCGTTCACATTCACTTACACACATGACTAGTTGACTCATTTGCATTTCAAGTTTTGCAACCGAATGACTTTTGTTTTTCATATGTGGTTAACAAATTTTGCAAATTATTATTTGCTTGAATGTTTTGAGTAGTTGCTTTAGCCAACATTTCAGTACTTTTCTCAAGTGAACTTAAACCTTTATCGTCTAGGGGAGAGGGAGCAACGTTTGGTTGAAAATTTGATTGTGGCAGTTGATTTTGAGATGGAACCGCAAAATTTGGTTGAAAATTATTGGATTGGAAGGGAGGTTCAAAACATTAATCGGGAATGCTTGAAAATTGGGACGAACCACATTCATGTTGGGATTGTAAGGAATCCATGCAAAATTATGATGATTTCTCCCACTAGGATTATACGTTGGAGGAATCGGGTCATTTTTAGCTTTATTGACAGCATTGATTTGCTCCACAGAATTGGGGCACTGATCGGCTGTATGATCAGGATCGCTGCATTTATAACACATCGGTTTGGAAGCTAGGTTCATTTGGTTTGACGAGAAAACGTGGTCGAATCATTAATCATTGTGAAAATTTTAGCTTCCAAAGCCAAAGATGATCCTATCGATTGTGTGCTCGATCTTGAGTAAATTGATTTTTCGTTCGAACTTAACATTGGGGCGACTTTTCCGCTAGGTTTTCAAGAAATTGTCAAGCATCATCTGTAGGATTGTTTTCACCTTAGAGAGGAGGTTGAATAGGGTGTGCTTATAAAATAAATAATTAATGCGGAAATAAAAAAACAATAACAGAAAGTAATGTAGTAGAGATCATACACAGATTTACCCAGCTTCGGCAATAACCTACCTAAGTGCTGCCCCTATGGTTTCTAATAGAAATTAAGTAGTCAAACGCTTACAAACATACATAAACTTGTGGCACCCGCAAACATGATGAATCTAACTCTAACCTCAAAATCCTGCCACAACTCAACCATTGAGTTGCAAATTCTTAAACTACGCCCCGTAGTTTGTACCTAGTTACACAGCTAGATCGTTAAAAAAATTAAAAAGGGAAAATACTGAAACTAAAAAAACCCTATTATATAAAAGTGAAGCCCAATATAAAATTCAAGACCTTCCTACTTTAAATCATAACTATAGAGATGTTTTCCCTTTTTTATATTTCTCGACCAAAGTCTCCGGCTGTTCCTTCATTGTTCCTCTTCAAAGATCAGGGTTCTTTACTTGAAGCTGCCGCCCTCATATCAATCGATTGAAGTGATGAATTCAATTTTGGTTTGCTTCATCAATCGATCCCTATCTTGAGTGCATGTGGTTGCTTCAATTGTCAAGTTGGAATCAATAAAACTAGTATGCGATTTTCACTTTTTGATTTGTGATTGTGCTCGGTTTAATTTGCATTCGAACTTGAAGTCTAATGTTAATGATGATAATGAGAATTTATAGGGATTAAAACCCTGTAATCTCGTTTGTATAATATGTTCGAATTTTTCGTAATGTTCTGCTCGGCCATTCGATTATTGCTTGAACGATGCGATAATTTTTGACTTGCTCATTTCTCACATCTATGCTTATATCTATCTTTAATTGTTGGGTATGAATTCCTAACACTTGTTCATGTGCACTTGCTTTTGGTTTGGATTGAATTGGTGATTAACCAAATTTTTAGTGTTTGGGTTCAATTCTTTAAAGATCCTAATTTTGATGTTTGAATATGTTTTTGGTGGCGAATCGGATAGCCAATGGAGCTAGGGTATCGATTGGCAAAAGCTCCTTAGGTCCATTGCTCGACCAGTTGCGTTTTAGGAGTGTTTGCACTTCGATGAAATAGGGCGGGAATTGCAGAAAATTGCAGTTCGGCCGACCGAACCCCCTGGGCCGGTCGACCGAGTTGGAGCCCGAAACATTTTTGGGCTATTTCGGTCAACCGAACTCAGTCCGGTCAACCGACCTGCTTCTGTTTCCCTGTTTTTCCTAGTTTGCCTATTTGTTTGTGATTCCAACTTTTATCGATCTAAGTTGATTCCAATTAGTTGTTTATGCATATTTGACCTTGATGATTCCTTTTCGACTTCATTCATGGGTTTTTATAAAATAATCTTTTAAATTGTATTAAAAG
Organism: Allium cepa; assembly: GCA_030765085.1. NCBI lineage: Eukaryota > Viridiplantae > Streptophyta > Magnoliopsida > Asparagales > Amaryllidaceae > Allium > Allium cepa. The sequence continues at coordinate 688,592,052 of CM060937.1, read as the reverse complement.
TTTGCTTCTCTAATTTATAATTTCTATTTAAATGCGCACACACAATTTCGCACTTCGAGCGGAGTGGAAAGGAGATTAAATGGTTAAGTAAAACACGGACCATGAATCCCTGCGTTTATCTTTTCGATTAATCCCCGACCTATTCGATTGAATGTTTTGACCTTTTGGTCTGGTTTACCAATGAGATGAGGTAAACTTTTTACTACTTTGAGTGTGAAATTAACTAACGGATAGTAAACCGTTTAGTGCGAACGGGTGGTTATGGGACTCACGTTACCACTTTTCGGATTCCTTTTTGAGAGTTATGACACATTCTGCCAGTTAGTGGTGTCCAGTACTGGGCCTTCGGACCTTCACCACTACGGTTTGTTACCTTTGGGATAGTGTCTTCGGACTCTCCTTTAGGTTTGTTGCCTTCGGGTATGTTGCCTTCGGGTATGTTGCCTTCGTGTTTGTGCCTTCGGGTTTGTGCCTTCGGGTTTGTTGCCCTATTGTATCGCTTTCAGAGTTGGTCTTTATGAGCCGCTCGAGTGATATTTGGGTTTGGAGCCTTCGGGCTTATGGATCCTTGTTTATACAGTACTGAGCTCGAGCAATCTTTTGTTTTCGTTGATATGTATATTGCCTAGGTATCGCTCTTCGGTGTTGGTCTTTTTGAGCCGCACGATATATCGCTGTTACATTGTAGAACTTGTGTTACCTTCATTGGTATTTGTTATTGCCTTTTTGGCTTGTTTTGGGATATTCATATCCTTTGTTTATTTAAGTTGCCGATGAGATGAGGCTTGTCTTGTTATGATTCATCTTTTGTTAGATGATTGTGTTATCTCTTGTAGAGATATTTGTTATACTTTGTGACCTTGCAGGTTATTGTTGTTCAGTTTATCTAACTGATTTGTTAAGCTGGACTGACTCGTGTATTTCATATTCGGGTCAGCCGAGTTGTTTCAGGTTAGGTGCTTTTGGACTTAGCCTATTTTGCTTCTGCATGGACTATCCAGCTTGCTCCTTTTTGTTAAAAGCTTTTTGTGTAGTCCTTTTTGTCATAACTCTGTTATGTATCAATATATGTGTATAAGATGATCTACTGTCCTGTGATGTATATTACATTTGAGTTGTTATATTCTGTTCTGATAGATTCTCCAACCACCTATGGTTTTGTTTTAAGTATTCACTGGGTGTGTCGACCTGCTTGGTATGTCTATTGTCGATGTATTCAATAGATAGTTAGAGCAAGGCTATAGATGGTCGCTCCTAACCAGCCTTATTCTCCGTGTTAGTTGACGGCATTACCCTGTAGTGTCCTTGGCTAGCGTGGGTATAGAGGCGGGGCGTCACAGCTTGGTATCAGAGCCAGGTTCAGAACAAAATATGATAAACATAGAATAGAAGCAAATATTATGATACATCAAAGTGTAATAAGTGATACAAATCTTTGAATCATCTTGCCTCTATTCCTTCTTTGCCTTTGGTGGTAGATAGTATTTGGGAATACGTCTAGGAATGCATTTAAATTCTGTAGAATTCCATATTGAATTATCCACCTTGGGAATAATCTTCATCTTATCTTAACTTTCAGCCTATGGCTGGAAGAGGCGGAGGACAACGCTCGGATGCCGGGCAATCCAGCAGCTCGCATCCAGACGGTGTTTATATGTCTGCCGATCAGTTTTTGGTATGGTTTAGGAGCACGTAGCCTCCAGCTCCTACTCGAACATCTCCTTCATGCAAGTCCACTTTCGCAGGATTATGCAGTGATTTTTCTCATCTTGGAGGGAAGCCGTTTAAAGGCTCCGAGATTGTTCTTGAGGTCCTAGCTTGGATTCGCATGTATGAGCATATTTTCTCTCGCATGGATCTTTCTGATCATGATAAAGTTCTTGTAACTTCTAGCTTATTGCAAGAGCATGCTCTTGATTGGTACGAGCTTCTTTTGGCCGAATTTGATGAGTCTGCTCTTTCTTGGACTCAGTTTCGGGAACGATTCGAACTCAGGTTCGTTCCTGAATCTGAGAAAATTTTATTGGCCCGTCGCTTTCTTGAGTTGAACCAAGGGGAGTCTTCTGTTTTTGAGTATGTTGCATCATTCGAGGCCTTATCTAAGTATGGTCTTGAATTCATTAGGACCTCGTATAGGAAGAATCTGAAGTTTGTATCTGGTCTTAAGAATGTCTCAAGAAGTCTTTAATGCTCCAGCTTAAACTTTCTTTTGAGGAGTTAGTTGATTCGTCACTTCATCTCAAAGCCTTCGAGAAGAAGTGTGATTATGGGGATGATGTTGGGGTTCACAAGAACACCAACAAGAAGCAGTTTCCATTCGATAAGCGGAAATTTTTCCATTCCATGAAGAAAAAGCCAATTGAATCTAATTCTCAGTCTCAGTCTGCTGGAACACCTTCCATTAGGAAGTGTTTCAATTGTGGTTCTTCTGATCATATGATTCGAGCTTGTTCTAAGCCTCTCTTCTGCCGCTATTGCAAGAAGGAAGGCCATCGTAGTTCCACTTGTCCTATTGCTCCGAATAATTCTCAATCTGGCAAGCTAAATATAGCAGATGCTCCTGAAGGTTCTTCTCAGGGATAAGGTATATCTTCATCTATTTTGGAAGGTTTCTATTTTTCTTTGTGATTTGATTTCAAATTGATGGCATAATTTTATTCTTTAAGCCCACATGATGAGGAAAAATGTTATTTCTCTCATTTGGGTAGTTTGTAAAAAATTTCCGGTATTTTGAGCTTATCTAAGGATTATCTCCTAAGAAATCTTTAGAGTGGTGTTAAGGTCTTTTCAGCTTGACTTTGCCACCGGCTTTCATTAGCTTCGAGTTGCGGAAGTTAGCCTTCCATTTACCGCATTCCGTACTCGTTATGATTCTTATGAATGACTTTTTATGTCATTCATCTTGTCTAGCTTATTCATCCATTTTATGAATCGAGTATTCTATGAATATTTCGATGACTCCTTTTTGTATTTATTATTTTGGGTGGAAAATAGAAATTTCAAATTTTGCAAATCTTTTGCATAAGATATTTATAAGTATAAATGGATTTTTGTTCTTGGAACGAACAAAGAGTATTCATAAATTTTTTATGAGCCATTTTCATTATATAGAAGATGATTTTGTGATTGTATTGCCCATTGAGTGCTTTAAGAATTCTGGTCGATGCGCTTGATCAACGTTATCGATAGGAATCTCCTAAACGCTTTGATGAGACAATTTGACACAATAAATTGACTTATAAAAGGTAAATTTTTCTAGAAAAATGATCACATAAAGATAATTGTAATTTTGGAAGTTTTAGCTTTTTGGAAAAGAATATTATTTAAAAGAACTCTTTTCCGATACTCATATCCTTGTGGTCCCCGAAGGGAATCAAAACTTCATTATTTGCACCGATACTAGTCGTATTGGTTTGGGCGTCGTTCTCTTGCAAAATAGAACGTGCTATCTTTTATGATTCTAAATAATTGAAGTCTATCGAGACTAGGTATACCACTTATGATCTAGTGCTTGCGGCTATTGATTTCACTTTTAGTGTGGCGTCATGGTTTTTGGGGGAGAAATTCGTTCTCCTCCTCGATCGTAAATTTTTAAAATATTTATTTTCTCACAAGGAACTTAATTTGTGCCAACAACGTTGGCTCAAGTTTCTTGCCTCCTATGATTTTGATATCCAGTATACCCCTGGTAAGGGTAATCGTGTTGCTGATGCGCTTAGTCGCAAACATTCGGCTGTTGTTTCTATGATGTTAGCCGAGTGGGATATTCTTAAGACTCTATATTTTTGTAAAATTCATGATAGATGGTTCATCTTCTGATTCTCTACTATTTAGTTTGGGAGCTCGACCCATTTTATTAGATCGTATTACCGATGCTCAGTGGCGTGACCCTGATTTGTTGCATCTTATTCAGCTTTGTGAGTCTGGATCCGGTGATGAGGCGTTGCGGGATTTTAGCATTGATTCTCATGGGTGTCTTCGTATGAAGAACCGTCTTTTTGTGCCTTCTAATTTTGCACTTAGGCATGACATTCTTGACGACTGTCACCGTTCTAAGTATACTATCCATCCTGGTAGTAGTAAGATGTATGCCGATACACGTCGTCTTTATTATTAGGAAGGCATGAAGCGCGATGTGGCGAGTTATGTGAGTAATTGCATAACTTGTCAGCGTATTAAGGCCGAACATCAGCGTCCTTCTGGTCTTCTTTAGCCTCTAGAGATTCCATTGTGGAAATGGGATCGGATTTCTATGTATTTCATTGACGGCCTACCTCGTTCTAGATCGGGCCATTCTAGTATCTGGGTTATTATTGATCGCCCCACCAAGTCTGCTCATTTTATTCCTATTAAGTCTAATAGAACTGCTTCGCATTTGGCTAAGTTGTATGTCAAGGAAATCGTGAGACTTCACGGTGTTCCTAGTTCTATTATGAGTGACCATGATCCTTTGTTCACGAGTCATTTTTGGCAGAGTCTTCGGCAAGCTTTGGGAACAAAGCTTAATTTTGGCACAGCTTATCATCCGCAGTCTGATGGACAGGCTGAACGGGTGAATCGTATCTTGGAAGATCTTCTCCGTATTTGTATTTTTGATTTAAAGTTGGGAGGATCACCAACCTCTTGTAGAGTTCTCCTACAATAATAGTTTTCAGTCCAGTATCGGTATGACTCCTTTCGAAGCCTTATGCGGAAGGCCATGTCGATCACCTTCTTATTGGTTGGAATCTGAAGAGAAGCTTATTCTTGGCCCAGATTCTGTTCGTGATTCTTCCGAGAAGATTGATTTGATTCGTTTGAGAATGAAAGAGGCACAGAGCCGCCAGAAGTCCTACGCAGAAAACCGTAGGAAGCCTCTCGAGTTCTCGATCGACGATCTTGTCTTTATTCGTGTTTCTCCTTTGAAGGGGGTTATGCGTTTCAGTACGACTGGGAAGTTTGGCTCCTCACTTTATAGGACCATTTTCTATTACTGAACGTATTGGCCCTATGGCTTATAGAGTTTTACTTCCTGCTCATTTATCTGGCATTCACGACGTGTTTCATGTCTCTCAACTTCGGAAGTGTCTTCGAGAATCGGATTCTGTTATCGATTCTCCTGATTTGCTTGAGCTTGAGGTCTCACCGGACTTATCTATTATATAGCAACCTATTCGCGTGCTTGCCACGGAGGTACGACACCTTCAAAAACAAGGATGTGTCGCTCATTAAAGTTCAATGGTCCGCTATTCCCAATGACTGTACTTGGGAAACCGAAGATTTTATCGAGCGATCTTATCCGAGTTTTCTATCTTTGCTTGGAAACGGTGAGAATATCTTTTCATCTCAAGCTTGTTTCCTTTTCTTTTGAATGTTGTATGTGTGTAGTTGTTACAAATATCGTCTCTAGGAATTGCAGGGACGCAATTTTGTAAGGAGGGGAGATCTGTAACAACCCACATATTTAACCATTATATATTTAAGTGTTTATTTAAATATGGCGTTCTTAGTCGGGTTTTTAAGTCTGAAATGTTACTTTTTGCAAACGGCTGAATTGAGGCTTGATACCACTTCATTTGAGTTCAAAATGGCATTTGCGATCTTTTTGAGTATAAACTTTGATATGTTTAGAGTAAGTTGAATTTTTCTACTTTTTCTATTTGGTTTTTGGGTGTGGGTCCAGCCTATTAGCTAACTAAATAACCTAACTCAGTCCCCTCTCCTTCCACTCACTCATTTCATTTTATAAAACTCAAGCTAAAAACTGAAAATGGGGGAAGAGAAGAGGAATTAGAAATTCCAAGCCCTAGTTCTTCTTGCAAACTTGAATTCTTGCTCCAAAATCAAAGAGAAGCTATTGGTAAGCCTTCTCTTCATCTTCTCCAACTCTTTCTTCCTTCAATTTCAGAATGTTTCCTAAACCTCTTAGGAGAATACTTATTTTGATCTTAGATTGAAGCTTGTTGGGTTGAAGTAGAGTTTGATTGATCTTCTCCTTGTGATTGAGCTTCTTCTTCTTTGTTTTGGGCTAAAGGTGAGATTTTTATCTCACATCTATGCTTATATCTATCTTTAATTGTTGGGTATGAATTCCTAACACTTGTTCATGTGCACTTGCTTTTGGTTTGGATTGAATTGGTGAATATCCAAATTTTTAGTGTTTGGGTTCAATTCTTTAAAGATCCTAATTTTGATGTTTGACTATGTTTTTGGTGGCGAATCGGAGAGCCAATGGAGCTGGGGTATTGATTGACAAAAGATCCTTAGGTCCATTGCTCGACCGGTTGCATTTTGGGAGTGTTTGCACTTCGATGAAATAGGGCGGGAATTGCAGAAAATTGCAGTTCGGCCGACCGAACCCCCTGGGCCGGTCGACCAAGCTGGAGCCCGAAACATTTTTGGGCTATTTTGGTCAACCGAACTCAGGGTCCGGTCAACCGACCTGCTCCTGTTTCCCTGTTTTTCCTAGTTTGCCTATTTGTTTGTGATTCCAACTTTTATCGATCTAAGTTGATTCCAATTAGTTGTTTATGCATATTTGACCTTGATGATTCCTTTTTGACTTCATTCACAAGTTTTTATAAAATAATCTTTTAAATTGTATTAAAAGTTTGCTTCTCTAATTTATAAATTCTATTTAAACGCACACATACAATTTCGCACTTCGAGCGGAGTGGAAATGAGATTAAATGGTTAAGTAAAACACAGACCATGAATCCCTGCGTTTATCTTTCCGATTAATTCCCGATCTATTCGATTGATTGTTTTGACCTTTTGGTCTAATTTACCAATGACGTGAGGTAAACTTTGTACTGCTTTGAGTGTGAAATTAACTAATGGATAGTAAACAGTTTAGTGCGAACGGGTGGTTATGGAACTCACGTTACCACTTTTCGGATTCCTTTTTGAGAGTTATGACACATTCTGCCAGTTAGTGGTGTCCAGTACTGGACCTTCGGACCTTCACCACTACGGTTTGTTGCCTTTGGGATAGTGTCTTTGGACTCTCCTTTAGGTTTGTTGCCTTCGGGTGTGTTGCCTTCGGGTATGTTGCCTTCGGGTTTGTTTCCCTATTGTATCGCTTTCGGAGTTGGTCTTTATGAGCCGCTCGAGTGATATTTGGGTTTGGAGCCTTCGGTCTTATGGATCCTTGTTTATACAGTACCGAGCTCGAGCAATCTTTTGTTTTCATTGATATGCATATTCCCTGGGTATCGCTCTTCGGTGTTGGTCTTTTTGAGCCGCACGATATATCGCTGTTACCTTGTGGAACTTGTGTTACCTTCATTGGTATTTGTTATTGCCTTTTTGGCTTGTTTTGGGATATTCGTATCCTTTGTTTATTTGAGTTGCCGATGAGATGAGGCTTGTCTTGTTATGATTCATCTTTTGTTAGATGATTGTGTTATCTCTTGTAGAGATATTTGTTATACTATGTGACCTTGCAGGTTATTGTTGTTCAGTTTATCTAACTGATTTGTTTAGCTAGACTGACCCGTGTATTTCATACTCGGGTCAGACCGAGTTGTTTTAGGTTAGGTGCTTTTGGACTTAGCCTATTTTGCTTCCGCATGGACTATCCAGCTTGCTCCTTTTTGTTAAAAGCTTTTTGTGTAGTCCTTTTTGTTATAACTCTGTTATGTGTCAATATATGTGTATACGATGATCTACTGTTCTATGATGTATATTACATTTGAGTTGTTATATTCTGTTCTGATGGATTCTCCAACCACCTATGGTTTTGTTTTAAGTATTCATTGGGTATGTCGACCTGCTTGGTATGTCTATTGTCGATGTATTCAATAGATAGTTAGAGCAAGGCTATAGATGGTCGCTCCTAACTAGTCTTATTCTCCGTGTTAGTGATGGCATTACCCTGTAGTGTCCTTGGCTAGCGTGGGTATAGAGGTGGGGCATCACTGCTGTCCGCTATGTTGCATGTGTATATACAGTGCTAGTTCATGTTGAAGTTGAGCTTTGTATTCTCTACTGTATGTCTTAATGTGCTACATGCTTGCATGTCTATGTAGATTCGAGCATATTTCTTTGTTTAGTTGTCTTGTTATTGTATTGAGTCTTCACTGTGTACGTAACTTGATATGTTGACTTCATGTTGCATTTCATTTATCTGGGTTGCTAGGCTTGCATTGCCTCGAGTTCATCCAATTAAGTCTGGTATGGTCATATTATTTGAGTTATAATGCCTTGACTTCATTGGTTTGCTTTGCGTACATGTCTCTAAAACCTTGTCTGATTCAAGTGGTTGATGGTGGTTTTGGTTCATGTTGTACTGCCTTGTTGTGTCTGGTCTGTGATTCATGTCTGTTCATGTTGCATTTGTCTAGTGAACTGTTCTTGCTATTATGTTCTTGTTTGGATTTGAATTTGGTCTATGTGCATGGTTGCACTTGAGTCGAGCTGTTGCCATTTGAATGATCATTGTTCTGGTCAATTCTAGTTAAATCCTGGTTCTGGTTGTATAGACTTGTATATGTTCAACTCTTCAGTTTCATGTAGTCATGTTCATGTCTGAACATTGATTTTTCTATGACCATTTCTATGTTGAGCCTTTACTGATTTTCTGCTATGTGTTACTTTGACTGCTTGCTTTCATATGTGTTTATTTGAGGTTATGTGTAGTGTGCTTTGTACTCATGTACATATGCATATGTATGTTAAACTCCTAGCGTGTTGCTCTGATCATGCCTTTCACCTAACCATACCTTGCACCATTTCATTAAACTTGTACTAGTTTGCATTGTGATCTTGTTCTGACCATATGAGCATATGCTTTGCCATATTCAACTTGTTCATGACCCACGGCTTCTTTGTCTTGTTTTTGATGTGTCATCTCTATGTAGATACATATATATATGTACATATGTATGTATGTGCGTGTGTGTGCTTCATTTTTCCTGTGTATATTACATTCAAGTTGACGGTCTGAATGCATGTTGAGTTATTTGCATGTCTTAAGTCATGTGTACATTTGAGCATGCTGTTTTCATTTTCTTTGATCGAGCATTTTCACTTGAGTTGAATCCAGCCTAGGCTTGGGTTTGACCTTATGCTCTCCTTTCCTTGTGATTTTAATAAGCAACTGTATATCTGTGTGCACGACCTTATGGCATGTACAGTGATACACTATGCATGTCACAAATTGTTCGTGTATGATGAATTAAAAGAAAAATGATGACGAACAACCCAAATAACTGAATCAAATAATATTTTCAAACACACACTTCATTGTACACTGCAAAAGTATTTCTTTTTCAATTTTACAACGTCGGTATTTATTTTTGCAGATAATTCAAATGCTGGATACAGGCTAGAACAAAGTTTATGATCAAATACGAGTGTTGAGTGAATATGTAGTGAGGTGTAATCTGTATGAAAAAACTATAAAGTGAAAATGTGTTGTAATCGTAGTTGCATTGCAGCTGAAAATGTACAAATGCAGTGAGAGCTCAAATTGTACTATTTGCATTTATAATGAAATATTTGTTTGAAAAAAATATTTTTAGTTATTCATTTTATTCAACAAATATTTATTTAATTATGTGGAAAAATAAAATAGTATAATAACACATATATTTAAACATATATATATATATATATGTGTGTGTGTTTATTATCATCAAACAAAAATCATAGGCTATTGTACTCTACAATCTCCCCCTTTTGATGATAACAAACATATATTATGATTTTGACTCTATTAAATGTATTTGGTCTTGAAGAATTCCATGAGCTTCCCTTATTCATTTTATTCAACAAATATTTATTTAATTATGTGGAAAAATAAAATAGTATAATAACACATATATTTAAACATATATATATATATATATATGTTTATTATCATCAAACAAAAATCATAGGCTATTGTATTCTACAATCTCCCCCTTTTGATGATAACAAACATATATTAAGATTTTGACTCTATTAAATGTATTTGGTCTTGAAGAATTCCATGAGCTTCCCCTATTTGAATACTCTGCCTACAACAATGCCCCCCTTCACATATGCATGAAAATAAATAAAAATATGCAAATAAAAAACAACACAAAATGCAATGAACCTATATTAGAATATGAAAATAAAAAATTTGAACTTATTTTCCAAAATCTTAACTTCTCTCTCCTTTTTTGTTATCAACAAAAGTGTAATAGTGTTAGAAAATAGAGACAAAGTGATAGACATTAATAGAACATTAATACCAAATCGAGTGTAAATATTAAATTCCAATTAAAAATCAAACAAAATCATAAATACTCTGTTAAGCGCATATTCCACTTTAGAGTGATTGGGGTGATGTCGACATAGAAAATCATATAGTCGTGTCCATTTTGGTATATTTATGACGGGAATTTGAATACATACTAACCATGCATAACCATTAGGACCTATAAATGAGATTAGTAGTATCCCTAATTTTTATTAAAAAATGAATTTCAAGCATCTACTAATCACGCGTAACCGTGAGCACTTTTAAATAGGGTTAGAATCAACTCCCTAATTAATAACCAATTTTGATATGTGTTCCATGCATTATAACCATGAAGTCTTTTAAATGAGCATGAAAGCATATAATCAAATATTCTAAGTACTTCACCCATGCATAACCGTGAGGACTTTTAAATGGGAGCGAGTACTTTTGGGTAATTTTATTGCTAGTTAATTAAAAAAGGAATAATTTCCTGTTTAGATACCACATTTTGACATACTATATTGATTGATGAGTGATGGTCATTAGAAATATGATAGAAATAGAGATGGTCATGGAATTTTTACCAACAAAAGTTATTACAAATTTTGTTTAAATTTTTAAAGAAATTTGCTAAATATACAATCTCAAGTCATAATGTATGATTAATATCAACACTTATCAAATATTTTCAGTCACTATTTTCCTTTTCGATAATTTGTAAGGAGTAAGATTACACAGAAATTTAAGATCAAATCTAAAAATATAAAATCAAATTTCTAAAATGCCTAAATTGAGATATAGTCCCCAAAAACTATTTTCTAGAGGGGTTTTGTAAAATTGTATACCAATTGGAAATCAGTTGAAATGAAATTAATGTAGATATTTTCTTTGTGAAAGTGATGCAACTAATGAATGTCCTACATAAAACACAATCCACATGTAATTTTTTCTATCAACTAGACAACCAGCATAATCTGCATCAGAATACCCCTTTAAATCAAAGTTTTCATAAGTTGGATACCATAGAGAAAATCGTGGTGTGTGCAATAGATACCTTATAATCCTTTTACAGCTTTTAAAATAAGATTCTTTTGGATTTGATTGAAAGTACACAAGTGAAACTCCCCATGCCCCTTAATATACCCAAAAGGACATGCTAAAAGATGTGGTGCATTGTAGGTATAACTAAAGCTAGTAGAGGCTGAGATTCATAGGATAAAAATAGATATAAATAGCGGAAAACATTAAAATAATAACTTATTTAGAACAAAACTTCTTAATTACTTTAAAAACCAAATGGGTCACCAAATACCAAATACATCATATGTCAAAATACCCATAAATATCTTGCAAAATTAAAACCATAGTCTCAATAAAATCAGAGTACAAAACATCCCTATATAGTTCTAGTACAACAAGAGAACTAAAAAACTGGAAATCAAGAAAAGGAATACATGCTAGAATCTCTGCCAAAGGAGTCTCCAACAATCTATGGTCTACCACCCTTGCCCCTGGTTTCCTATGAGGGGCAAAGGAAATAGAGGAGTGGATCAGACTAAAAGTCTGGTGGATGATAGTAATTACTAGAATCTTTAAGCAAAGTAAAGTAATAAAACTTACAACAGTTCTAGTACGTAAAAGGAAACAAAGGAAATAGAGATAAGGAATACGAATTAATACAATTGATTAACTTTGATTGTTTGCAATTTCTTTGACGGCTTCTTTGATTAAGCCAAATTCTTAATCTTATAATTAGGGTGAAATCATATTTCTACCCTTTGATCGGCCTACTACTCCGTAGACCTTATTGCGGACTAGATGCTATATTACTTACTACACAGAAATGGTGTCTACAAATGACATGTAAAGTATCTACTGTGGACAAGACGTTTATAGCACCCTACATAGAAGGTAATGGTTCCTACAAAAGGCACACATACTAAGCGCTTGGAACTCATAATGATTACTAAGCACCTGAATGTTAGTCGCAGGCATAACCGCCACTATGCCGATATTACCTGTTGTTCCACCTATTGGGTCTTCTAATTACCTCAAGCTCCAGCATAAGCATGCCCTTCATCCCACTTCAGGCTAATGTGAGATAACCGAGTCCATAGAAAATAGGGGAAATGTTGTTGGTACTGGCCCATCGTCTTAACAATATCTAATTACGTCCCTTGTCCAAATCTCCATGATTTGGACTTCACTGATTGACCAATTACTACCATTATTAGCATAAGTGTGCCCCTCATCTCACTTCAAGATTATGTGAAACACCGTGTCCATAGAAATAATAGGGAAATGATATTTGGTATAAGTCCTAATTTAATCCTTGCTTATTAACTTAGATAAATTATATAAATAAGCCTTTACTTTTGTTTTTTCTATTTGTGCTTATTAATTTATCCTACGTCTTAAAATAAGCTTCATTCTGTTCTTTTTCTTATTATAACCTATGTTATAATCATGCTTATTACTTAACATAAGGTCTAAGTGCAAAAACAAGTTTCTTTCACTTATGCTCTTTTTAGTTATAATTCTAAGTTATAACTAGGCAATTATCTTTAATTGGTACAATTCTAACCTTAATATTATAATTAGGCTCAATTTCAGTCTTATTTCCATTTTATTACAATCGTTTCAATTTACATCTTATTTTACGTAATTTCAGTTTTCTTGTTGTTTAATCCATTCACGAGGAAAAAGGAGAAATAGAAGAAAACTGACAGTTATGAAAAAAAATCCTAAACGTGGAAAAAGATGTAAATAAATAGCAATTAATGGTAAATAATTCAAAAACACTGTAAATAATTGTAATTTAATGGAAAAGCTATAGTTAACAAAAATTAGCTACAATTAAATGAAAAGAATACGTAGAAAGAAATAGACTGAAAATAATTATAAAACTGTAAACAAATTACCAAAAAGGTTACTCCAAAAAACGTAGTAAAAATCACAACTATTGGAAATCCTATTATTTTAAATTACTTAAAGAAATCTAAAATAATTACAATCGCTCGTCTGTGGTCCTAAGCTCTTCTCTGTTGGTCTTCCTGGATCCACTTGAGGCTATAAAAATATTTTTATTAAAAAGATTCTCTCCTTGAAAAATTATTCCTTTTAGGATCCTTCCTGAAAGATGAATCCAAGCAAAGAAAATCTAGAATGAGAAAAAGTGTTAAGCCTAGGGTCTTTTTTATAGGGGTAGAAGTGGAACTCGGAACGTTGTATTTGGAGATTGAATAGGATGTAACACGTCATAGGCTAAATAGGAGCCAGCATATGCAAGAACAGATGACCTGTTTGCTTAAAAAATGCAAATAACGCGTACAACGTCCGAACGAACGAAACGAACTTTCGTATGTTTAAAAGGTGAGGTGGGTCGACTGGGCGATCGACCGCCTTGGTGCCTAGGTCGACCGGTCGGTCGACCTAGCCCATTTTTTTTTATTCTTCTTTATCTTTATTTAATTTATAACTTGCTCGTATTAGCTCGGATTCTACCATTCTATGTGTGGAAATTGACCAGAAAATTGCCATGGACAAATGGTGCAAATCGCGTGGCTCAATTCTGAAAATTTCACAAAGTTACTTTAATATTTCATTAATTAATGAATTAATCATTATGGATTAAATTTCGGGTAGCTACAACAAGCAAGCAGAGAACATAATGTCTGGAAGCAGTAAGATGAAAAAAGTGATCAATCATACGTCGATATTTCTTTTGATCAATTACCTTACATTATTCATCCTTGTCAAATTTAATTGCGGTGCTCAAATTTTCTTGGTTGATCACTGGCTGGTTGAAATCTAATTATGGTGTAGATTTTCAACATATAATACATCGTTTGTTGCCCATTTTGATTCTACCACCTTTGGATTTCTCTAGGCTAAGGAACTTTGATTTTTCCTACGTCATGTGCCTAGAATAGCCAGAATCCAGTTCCAATCCTGTTGTTCCTTAGCCAGCCAACACACCTACACGAGAAAGATTTTTGTGACCTATTTGCTTTTATAGGTCCACGATTGTTAGTGGCAAACGATTTTGAAAACCAAGTTTGTGTAACCAAAACAGTCCATTTTTTCCTTTTGCCACCCAGATTTTTTTATTTTTAAGAGATTTTACATTCGTGCATTTAGGGACCCAAATTGATATGGTTTTCGCTTGTTTAGGTCTATACCAGTAATAGTTTTGATTATGTCTAATTTTTCCACAAATTGTGCACTTGGAGTTGACATGATTAGTTTCACTTCTACTCTTTTTAGATTAAGTATAAAAGTCCTTGTCTAACAATATTAGCAGCTTGTTTCCCTTTAACATATTTAGTGATCTTTCTCCTTTGGAGAATTTCCCTAAAGTTGTAGATAATTTTTAGACTTGTGACTTGAGAGATTCATTTTCATTCAATAACAGAGTAGACTTTTTAATATAATTTTTTCTCCTAGTATTTTCACTTTCTTTCAAAATCAGAATTTCATTTTCGAACGATTTAATTTTAATGTTGGATTTTTTTATTTCCTCTTCAAATGATGGACACTTATCACACTTAAAGCACTTATTTCTATAGTTTTGAACTATTTGATCAAGCTGCATATTTAGTTCTATCAAACTATCTTTTGGTGATTAAATTTTAGCGTACTTCTCCTTAAGTCTTTCAAAATAGCCATTTATTTCATGAAAATATATAAATAACTGAGACTGAGTAAGTTTTGATACCTAGCTTGGCTCGTCGTCATCGCTGTCACTTTTTTCTCCTTGAAGACACGGATTTTCCTTTTCATTCTCACTGCTAGTACTTTAATCGTTATCTTTGTCATTTTCTTTCCAAATTGCTGCAAAACTTCTCCTTTTCGTTTTCTTTCCTTTGCTAAGTCTATTTGAGGAAAATTGGGTTTGATATGACTAGGTTTATTGCACTTGTGACAGACGATCTCCTTCTTTACTGAGTCGTCTAGAACTTTGACTATTCTACTCTTTAATTGCTGATTTAGGGCTTGTTAACGCTAAAATTTGAACGCTAACACCCCGGTGTATGAAGTGAGATTGTGAAAGCACCACCCGATAGCTCGGGAACAGATTATAAGCAGATAATAGTGAAAAAGCAGTAAACAACAGCAATTTTATAGTGGTTTGGCTTAAGAGAGAGCCTACGTCCACTTTGAATATCTTTATTGACGATTTGATTACAAGTCAATGCAGTTACACTTTGATTACAACACACTTTGAGTTTCAAGTGACTTAGAACAAGTAGCCTAAACTTCAATGTCGATCCAAATCTTTGAACACATGTTAGACATGTTTGATTTCTTCGTGAAGTTCTTTGAAGTAGTTCAGAATGCAGCAGAGTAACGGCGCTTGAAATGAATGAGCCAAAAAAGTCCTTTGAATGTTGGGGGTGGCCATGTATTTATAGGCAAATCTGGATAGGAATTTTTCGCCCAAGTCCTGAGTCATGACCGACTTAGGCTAAGCCAACGCTAAAATTTGAACGCTAACACCCCGGTGTATGAAGTGAGATTGTGAAAGCACCACCCGATAGCTCGGGAACAGATTATAAGCAGATAATAGTGAAAAAGCAGTAAACAACAGCAATTTTATAGTGGTTCGGCTTAAGAGAGAGCCTACGTCCACTTTGAATATCTTTATTGACGATTTGATTACAAGTCAATGCAGTTACACTTTGATTACAACACACTTTGAGTTTCAAGTGACTTAGAACAAGTAGCCTAAACTTCAATGTCGATCCAAATCTTTGAACACATGTTAGACATGTTTGATTTCTTCGTGAAGTTCCTTGAAGTAGTTCAGAATGCAGCAGAGTAACGGCGCTTGAAATGAATGAGCCAAAAAAGTCCTTTGAATGTTGGGGGTGGCCATGTATTTATAGGCAAATCTGGATAGGAATTTTTCGCCCAAGTCCTGAGTCGTGACCGACTTAGGCTAAGCCAACGCTAAAATTTGAACGCTAACACCCCGGTGTATGAAGTGAGATTGTGAAAGCACCACCCGATAGCTCGGGAACAGATTATAAGCAGATAATAGTGAAAAAGCAGTAAACAACAGCAATTTTATAGTGGTTCGGCTTAAGAGAGAGCCTACGTCCACTTTGAATATCTTTATTGACGATTTGATTACAAGTCAATGCAGTTACACTTTGATTACAACACACTTTGAGTTTCAAGTGACTTAGAACAAGTAGCCTAAACTTCAATGTCGATCCAAATCTTTGAACACATGTTAGACATGTTTGATTTCTTCGTGAAGTTCCTTGAAGTAGTTCAGAATGCAGCAGAGTAACGGCGCTTGAAATGAATGAGCCAAAAAAGTCCTTTGAATGTTGGGGGTGGCCATGTATTTATAGGCAAATCTGGATAGGAATTTTTCGCCCAAGTCCTGAGTCGTGACCGACTTAGGCTAAGCCAACGCTAAAATTTGAACGCTAACACCCCGGTGTATGAAGTGAGATTGTGAAAGCACCACCCGATAGCTCGGGAACAGATTATAAGCAGATAATAGTGAAAAAGCAGTAAACAACAGCAATTTTATAGTGGTTCGGCTTAAGAGAGAGCCTACGTCCACTTTGAATATCTTTATTGACGATTTGATTACAAGTCAATGCAGTTACACTTTGATTACAACACACTTTGAGTTTCAAGTGACTTAGAACAAGTAGCCTAAACTTCAATGTCGATCCAAATCTTTGAACACATGTTAGACATGTTTGATTTCTTCGTGAAGTTCCTTGAAGTAGTTCAGAATGCAGCAGAGTAACGGCGCTTGAAATGAATGAGCCAAAAAAGTCCTTTGAATGTTGGGGGTGGCCATGTATTTATAGGCAAATCTGGATAGGAATTTTTCGCCCAAGTCCTGAGTCGTGACCGACTTAGGCTAAGCCAACGCTAAAATTTGAACGCTAACACCCCGGTGTATGAAGTGAGATTGTGAAAGCACCACCCGATAGCTCGGGAACAGATTATAAGCAGATAATAGTGAAAAAGCAGTAAACAACAGCAATTTTATAGTGGTTCGGCTTAAGAGAGAGCCTACGTCCACTTTGAATATCTTTATTGACGATTTGATTACAAGTCAATGCAGTTACACTTTGATTACAACACACTTTGAGTTTCAAGTGACTTAGAACAAGTAGCCTAAACTTCAATGTCGATCCAAATCTTTGAACACATGTTAGACATGTTTGATTTCTTCGTGAAGTTCCTTGAAGTAGTTCAGAATGCAGCAGAGTAACGGCGCTTGAAATGAATGAGCCAAAAAAGTCCTTTGAATGTTGGGGGTGGCCATGTATTTATAGGCAAATCTGGATAGGAATTTTTCGCCCAAGTCCTGAGTCGTGACCGACTTAGGCTAAGCCAACGCTAAAATTTGAACGCTAACACCCCGGTGTATGAAGTGAGATTGTGAAAGCACCACCCGATAGCTCGGGAACAGATTATAAGCAGATAATAGTGAAAAAGCAGTAAACAACAGCAATTTTATAGTGGTTCGGCTTAAGAGAGAGCCTACGTCCACTTTGAATATCTTTATTGACGATTTGATTACAAGTCAATGCAGTTACACTTTGATTACAACACACTTTGAGTTTCAAGTGACTTAGAACAAGTAGCCTAAACTTCAATGTCGATCCAAATCTTTGAACACATGTTAGACATGTTTGATTTCTTCGTGAAGTTCCTTGAAGTAGTTCAGAATGCAGCAGAGTAACGGCGCTTGAAATGAATGAGCCAAAAAAGTCCTTTGAATGTTGGGGGTGGCCATGTATTTATAGGCAAATCTGGATAGGAATTTTTCGCCCAAGTCCTGAGTCGTGACCGACTTAGGCTAAGCCGTGGCCGAGTCAAGTCGAGTCGTGGCCGGCTTATCTGATTAAGCATTTGGTCTCTCACTAGCCCGTTCTTTTGCTGGATTCTAAGCCAAGTCCTGAGTCGTTGGCGAGTCAATTCTCATTGGGACAGGCATTGTGGCAATGGAATCCGACTCAGTGGCTTTAAGTCGCGGACGAGTCATTCTGAGTTATGAGTCGTTAAGTCATTTCTTAGGTCGTCAATCCTCTTGAGCCGTTTCTTATGATGAGTCGTGGACTTGTTGAGTCGCTGAGGCGATAGCTTTGATGAGTCGGTAATGCATTGAGCCGTCCTGCCTTGTGAACCGTAAACCCCTTGAGTCATCCTATCCCTCTAAGCAGATGAGTCGGTCCATCCCTTGAGCAGATGAGTCGGTCCATCCCTTGAGTAGATGAGTCGGTCCATCCCTTGAGTAGATGAGTCGGTCCATCCCTTGAGTAGATGAGTCGGTCCATCCCTTGAGTAGATGAGTCGGTCCAGTCCTTAAGTAGATGAGTCGGTACCAGTTGAGTCGGTACCTTCCTTAAGTAAATGAGTCGTTGGGTAAAACGAGGTTAACACTTGCCCCTCGAAGTACACGCCTAAGTCGTAGGTCGTGTGCTTCGACTCATCCTGTCTCGTGTGCCGATTCAACTTTCACTGCTCACAGCTATAAAAGACTTGAGTCGTCACTCTTACCTCCTTCTTCTCAATACCTATCTCTTAAGTCGCATCTTCCATTAATACTTCTCCGAACCTTCGAAGGCATTTTCGAGTTAATCAGTTGACGACTTATCCTTGCTATTACATTGTGTAAGTGAATTCAATATTTATCCAACCATGTTTGCCGCTAAATCGTGAATCCCCATCCTCTGATTCTAATCCAACGTCATGCGTCGCGTTGCATCCTCGAGCCAAGCTGCGATCGATTTCCAATCGTCAGTAGCTATGTTGTTGCGGCTTACGAGAGCTCAGCTACGTGTTGGATGTACGATGGACCTGAGACGATTCGAATCTGTCTTGGGCGATTTGTTGGTGCAGAGAAATAATAGGTTTTACTGAGAAAGTGGTGGATTTCGTTGTATAGACGATAACGGGTTAAGGGTTAGATGGCTAACGGGTTAGGAGTAGGAAGGCGTATTGGCCGAAGAGGATGGAACGTCGCTTCGGATGCGACTCAGCAATTTTGGACGACCCAATAACCTCCACGAGTTAACCCTGGACCGACCTACCAATTCTAGCGACACAAGTCTTGAGTCGTGGCTGAGACAAGACTTGGAGAATTTCACACTGCCTTGAACTAAAATCTTTTCCCATTACTATGCCTTACGACTTAGAGAACCAGTGACTCAAGGCATCAATGTCTTGGAGCATAAACAACCTAGCTTAACTTGCTTCATAACCTTTAAAACGTGGACGAGTTATCACATCGTACTGCTTTGAAGCATAATTCTGACTCGATCTTTGACTTGAATTGCTGAAATAAACCGCCTGAATATTGAATTGTTTGGACTTTAACCTGCTAAACTTTGTTGCGTATTTTAGTTTTACAGATTACTTCAATTTGCAAGTATACAACCTGTTTAATACAACAATCACAGAAAATCGGGACGAATATACTGCCATTGATTGCCCACATCCAATGACAGATTAGTCAATAGAAGATAAATGTTAAATAGATTGCGTGAATGAAGTACTTTAAACCAACGAATCCAAGTAGAGTGCTAAAGCAATGTTGAAATAGTCAACTGAAATTGACCAGTTTGCAATAACACTATACCTGAAACTTTAAATTAACAAGTCCTGAAATTTAGTAATTGATCAATTGCCAACTAGCTTAACTTCAGTTATATTTACTTGTTTACTTTCATTAGTTTTGCACAACACTTCACACTTTTAGGAAACGTGCACCTTCGCATTTGAACATCCAGTTGCTTGTGTAGAATGACATCTCAACAAGAAGAACCGATGGGCCAGGCTGAAGATGTCTTCCCAGTAGCCAACCTGTTGGATAACCCTCCGGAGAGAACTTCCACAACTCTGAATCAGCGGGTGTTTAACCAATTGCTCATCCAGTTTGGCATTGCCGAAGCTGATGCCTTACTGCCGGGGCCAAATGATACTGCAGATAGGCCCCCTTCTGGTTTTATTGCTGTCAATCGCCAAATGTTCTTGAGCGGTGCCATACCACCTTTTAATGACTTCCTTCAGCAGTTCCTGCTTCGATTATCTATCTCTCCATTCCAATTGCACCCCAATGGCCATGCCATTCTGATGGGGTTATGTGTGCTATTTAGTAGAGTTCTGGACCGATTACCGAGCTTTGAGGAAATCTGCTACTTCTGCTCATTCACAAAAATTAAAGATCATCCCTCTATCGTAGTTATAAGGAGTGCTCGAAACCGCAAACTCATCACCGATCTTCCTGAAAGCGTTCATGGATTTCTAAATCAGTATTTCTTTGTTCGCTGCCCTCCAGGGTTTTATGCCATCTGGAGAGTAGGAAGTAAGATTTTCCTGTTTTTATTTCTCCATTCTTGGGCTTTTCGAAATCTGAGTTGCTAAATGCTAACTTTGCTTCTTTTTTCCTGTTTTAGCACTTCCTCCTCCCTCTAGAGATCCATGCTATAAACAAATTTTTGAGAGATTGAACGCCGTGACGGCAGAAGAGAGGAGTATAAAGTTTTTGTTAAATGATGGATTTTTACATCAATATGGGCTTCTTCATTCCTCTCGCTTCACTCAGCCTCGTGAAGTCCCAACTGAAATTCCCGATTCTCCGACGGAAACTCCTGATGCCCCGGTCTCTACTAAAGAGCACATGCGGGGAGGAACCTCTATAGAAACTCCACTAGTGAAGTGTTCAATTCCGAAGGATGCTGCGGGGCCGTTTGACAAGTCTGTACTTGCCCCAGTTATCGAAGAGGAAGGACCTCCACGATCTTCCGGAAGATCTGCTGACGAAGGAGTTGAGAAAGCAAGTCCCAAAAAACATGATGGTGATGATGTTTTCGAGGGGTTGAGCGATTTAATTGTGACGTCACAAGAACTTTTCAAAGATGATGTTTCCAAAACTATCTCTTCTGTAATTGAGGCGACATCTTCTCTACAACAAATGTCAACTCCTCCTACTCAAGTTATCATTACCTCAACTCCACAGAGTGGTCTGTAACTTGATGCGTGTAGTTTACACGTTACACAACACTTAGGATTTTTCAGCACTTCTACGCATTTATCTTCTTACACTTTAAAGATTTCTAAAGCTTATTATTTTTATTCCAGATTCTCCAATGGGGCGCAGCAGCTCATACTATGATGATTTCCAGCGCTACGGGAGGCATAGCCAATATGATTATAGGCGTTACCTCCCCTCTTACAGAGAATCCGATGAAGAAAGAGCTGCCCGAAAGGCTCAAGAGAAGAGGGCTCAAGAGGAGCGCTACGCAAGAAGGGAGAGGGAAGAGCACCATGATTCTTCACAAAGAGGTTACGATTCCCAGAAAAGAAAAACCCATGATGACAGAGGAAAAGGTCATATGGCTGAAGACTCGAGCAAGCGAGCACGACATGGTGAGAAGCACACCACTATAACTCCTGAAAAGGTTACCGCCCCAGCCTCGCTTGATATTCCTTCTGGCTCTCCCGCTCTCGGGAAGTCGGACATCCAAACTATAATTAGCAGACCCAAATTCCAAGTTGGACCGGGTCCTGCCACTTTGCAAAGCCGATTTCCTCAGTGGTGTCTGAAGGGAGTAAGGTTTGACCTTGACTTGGTCCCTATTGACAAGTCTGCCATGCTACAAAACCTTGACGCCGTTAAGCTTGACATTGAGAGGATGTCGAACTGGCAGAAACTTGTTGATGAGCTTCAGAGGGTTAATCGTGCGAACATAGAGGCCATGCTCACCATGGAAAATGATAAAGCCGAATGGCAAAAGGTGCTCGAGCAACATGACACCGAGATGAGAAGCATTGCTTCTTACAATGAGGAGCTTGAAGCGAAAGTTGAAGAACTGAAACAAGAGCTTGTTGCTACCTCTACTTCTTATTCTCAAAAAGAAGAAGTGCTCCTCAAACAAGTGAGAGATGCCCACGCTAGCCAAAGGGATGCCGAAGACAGGCTTGAAGTGCAGAAAAGAATTAGCGATGGCTATGTCGCTGACATTAAAGGGCTTCAGAAGAAAAACAGCTCCCAAGAGGCGGAGATTCAAATGCTCAAGCTTCAACTTTCTAAAGCTGAAATGGAGCGTGATGAGGCCGTTGCTGGCAAAATTGCAGCTGAAAATTCTCACGAGGCAACGAAAGCTAACATTAGCTCAACATTATTTGATTTCTATCTGCACAGCATTTTGGGGCGTGGCAGTCTTGCCTTTCTAGGCCCTAAATATGAAATTACACTAGCTGAAGTTTGGGAGGCAGCACTCGATATGCTCGGTGGTAAAGGTGCTGGCTACGCTGAGGCAGCTCTTGAAGAGCATTATCTTGACGATGATGCCCGCGCCGCTCTTGCCAAGGGAAAAGAGCAACTCGCCAGAGTGTGGACAGGGATGGCGGAAGAGGAGCGTTCTGAAAAAGAATTACCACCTACTACCTCTGAACGTCCTTTAGTTTCTCCTGAAGTTGACATCACAGGTTCCAGTGCTCATTTCCTGCCTCCTACAAGAACCGGGGTAATTACCCCTACTGATGACGAGGCTTTGGAGGATATTGGGGCTCAAAATTATGAGATTGAACTAACGAAGCAAATATCTTCAGGTAATTTTGACACTGGTCTGATTCAAGTGGATTGCCTGCTTACTCCTCAAAAGTTTGACGAGCTTCTCGATTACTTCTTGAATCTCGACGAACCCATATCTCCCTTCTTTTGGGGAGATACTAATATTTTTAATTTCTCTTCTTTTGCAGTCGAAACATCAAGTGCTGTGCAAACTTCGCCTCCTCCGGTTATCCCTGCTCCGTCTCTTCAGGTGGCTCCTCCTTCTGCTTCACAGCCCGGGTCACAAGAGGAGCAAATTGAGGCTCTTCATGGCTTAGATGACCCCATCGCTTCGCAAGAGCAGAAAGACGAGGGACTTGAAGGAGGAGAGATCTCTCCGGAGCGGACTCCTTCTGATGACGTAGTTTTGTCCGCTCTTGTTACTCCAGGGAGTGAGTCTTCTTCGAAGAGAAGAAAGAAGCACGGAACATCGAAGAGGAGGGGGAAGAAAATCATTGCTACTGAAGAGGAACCGGAAATTGCACCAGTTGCACCTCCCTCTCCTTCTTCCCTTATGCCTTCAGACCGACCTGAAAAGCTAACCATTCGGCCGGGTAAAGGGTCCAAAGGTGGCAAGAAGAAATGAAGACTCCAACTTTTAGCTTCTTGTCTTTTGCATGTACTGGTCGAGAATTGTGCGGGTATCGGCCTCCCCGCTTTTCTTTTGTTGGAACTTGTACCTGTATATAAAATAATGTTGAATAAAATGATTCTTTACTTGTACAAACTCCTGTTTGAATTTGAGAATGCATTTATTATTCATTTTTGCACAAGTTTATTTATATGATATTGCAGCGGGCTTATGGTATGTTGTTTGAGCATTACTTTTGCCGATGTGGCTATACCATATTGTATGTAACTATACCATGCTGCCCCCATACCATAAGCTTGCTGTAATATTTTATACTTCGAGGGGACTTGCACTCTTATTTTCTGAAGAATAATTATTTCATTCTTGAAGAAATTTTTCATAGAGTACAACTCCTTTCATATAAGTTTTTACGCTTTGTCCTTCGAAGAAATCACTTTTTTCTTTTGCGTATGTACGCATTTTACCAAGTGAATTCTTCTATGTGGTAAAGCGGGCCTCTGAAGGGTACTTTAACTTTCCTTTTTTTTTTTGATGAAGATTATTTTCTAGAATAGGTAAATCACTCTTCCTTTGAAAGTTAAAGTGTGCTCTTCATGAAGATTTTTTTTTTACATAGAAAGCTGTACCTCTGAGGAGGGATTTTTCACGTTTCAACACTTGGAAGTTTTATTTCAATCGTGGTGAAACGTGTACCTCCAAAGAGTTGTGCCTTTGAAGAAAGCCTTTTCACGTTTCAACACTTGGAAGTTTTATTTCAATCTCGGTGAAACGTGGGCTTCCGAAGAGGTCTTTCTTCTTGATTGTGTCTCCGGGAGGAGGTTGTACCTCTGAGGAGGGATTTTTCACGTTTCAAGACTTGGAAGCTTTATTTCAATCTTGGTGAAACGTGTACCTCCAAAGAGTTGTGCCTTTGAAGAAAGCCTTTTCACGTTTCAACACTTGGAAGTTTTATTTCAATCTCGGCGAAACGTGGACTTCCAGAAAGGTCTTTATTTTGTTTTGCATCTCAACTTTGGAGAAGTGAAACTCCGAAGAGCGGCTGTTACACTTCAACTCCTGGTGAAATGTGCCTCCGAAGAGGTCTTTATTTTGTTTGCATTTCAACTCTGGTGAAGTGAAACTCCGAAGAGCGGCTGTTACACTTCAACTCCTGGTGAAATGTGCCTCCGAAGAGGTCTTTATTTTGTTTGCATTTCAACTCTGGTGAAGTGAAATTCCGAAGAGCGATTGTTACACTTCAACTCCTGGTGAAATGGGCCTCCGAAGAGGGCTTTTATTTTGTTTGCATTTCAACTCTGGTGAAGTGAAATTCCGAAGAGCGGTTGTTACACTTCAACTCCTGGTGAAATGTGCCTCAGAGAGGGTTTTCATCGCCTGGAAGTTACTCTCTCATGGTTGGAGGGTCATGACTCCTCCAATCTTTTTTGTTGAGTAGAGAACTTTCTTTTTTGTGGCGTATGACCCATTAGAGGTCTTTATCCTCTGAAGAGTTGTGCCTCCGAAGAGGACTTGTGCTGCCGATGATGGCTTTGGTTGTTCCCTTGTCCGCTTGCTTATGCCTTTTCAGCGATCCTCTGTTTTTTTTTTTCAAGCTTTCATTCCCTTTCTTACAAGTAATTAGTTTAATCCAAGGAAGGGTACTTCATTGTCAGGCAAGTTCGTGAGAACGGGCATTAGCTTCTTAATTGGATGTTTGTTTGTTCAAACGATCTCAATTTATTAGCAAAGGCCCGTTTCTGTCGAAATCATAGGCCGTTCAATTGAAGTACTTCCTATCTACGATTTGAATTCGGGGCTTTTGTGACTTGAAATTTGGTGAGAATCACTTGGTCTTATTATGTGCAAGTTTCACTTCCATTGTCTGCAAAAATTTAAATCGACATTTCAGCAATACATTCTATGTACTTTTTATATCGAAAATAAAGCAAACATGTAATAATAATAAGGAACACAAGATTTATAGTGGTTCGGCCAGGAAATTGGGCCTACATCGACTTTATATTCTTTCATTATTTACTTGCATCAGTTTTACAATTGCCTTCAATTACAAGAATCATACATTCATAATTCTTTTTACAATATTTCAACAAAATTTTCAAGTAAAGTATGGACGCAAATGATTGTTGTTCCATGCCCTTGGAATTTGATCTCCTTCAACAGTGGTGAGTTTGAATGTGCCGTCAAGAAGCTACTGACCTATGACATATGGTCCTTCCCAGTTTGGCCCAAATACACCTGTTGCTGTCATAATTCTCTTCAGGACTAGATCTCCAATCTCAAAGCTGCGTTGGCGAACTTTGGAATTGAAATGTCTGGCTATCCTTTGCTGATGAGCTGCAATTCTGAGATTAGCCTCATCTCTTTTTTCATCAAAGAGATCTAGCGCTTCAAGCTGTAGCTTTTCGTTTTCTGCTTGATTGAAATGGATTCTTCTATGTGAAGGGACCTCTATTTCTACCGAAATCATTGCTTCTGACCCGTATGCCAATGAAAACGGGGTGTGCCCAGTCGCAGTTTTGTGAGTGGTTCTGTATGCCCATAGTGCCAGTGGTAGCTTATCGACCCAACCACCTTTTGCTCTTTCAAGTTGCTTCTTGATGGTTGACTTAATAATTTTTTCCACGGCTTCCACTTGCCCGTTTGCCTGCGGATGAGCCACTGCTGAGAAGCTTTTCCGGATTTTGAATCGCTTGCAAAAATCTTGGAATTCTTCACTTTCAAACTGAGTACCATTGTCTGTAATTATTTTTTGAGGCACACCGTATCTGCAAATGATGTTTTTAGTCACAAAACTTATCATCTTCTTTGAGGTGATAGTAGCCAGTGGTTCAGCTTCTGCCCACTTAGTAAAATAATCTACAGCAACAATGGCATATTTAATTCCAGATTTGGCAGTTGGTAACGGTCCTACAAGGTCTATCCCCCATATTGCAAACGGCCATGGACTGACCATCTGTGTGAGTTCAGTGGAAGGAGCTCTAGGAATTTTGGCGAATCTTTGGCATCTGTCACATTTTCGGGAATACTCTGCTGCATCTCGATTAATTTCTGGCCAAAAATACCCGTATCGGAGAATTTTCTTTGCTAATGTTTGGCCACCTGAATGATCACCACATTCTCCTCCATGTACCTCCGCTAGGATTGTTTTGGACTCTTCCCTGGATACACATCGAAGTAATGGCATTGAGAATCCCCGTCTGTATAATCGGCCATCCTGGATTATATATCGAGAGGCTTTTCTCAGTAGCTTTTGTCGTTCTTTTGAGTTCCCTGGTAAAGATCCATTGAGCAGATATTCTGTTATCGGAGTCATCCATGATTCTTGCTCTTGAGACATGCTCATGATCCAATCAATATCCATCTCATCAATGCTTGGAGTCGATAGGACCTCCACTGGAGTTAACCCCAGAAATTGAGCTTCGCCTGTGCTAGAATACTTTGCGAGAGAATCTGCTTTCATGTTTTCTTCTCGAGGAATGTGACTTATCATGTAATGATCGAAATCACTCAGGAGTTCCCAAGCCTTTGACAAGTAGGCGGGCAGATTCCCCCCTTTTGCTTGGAATTCCTTTTTGACTTGGCATACAATAAGCTGAGAATCACTGAATATCTGTAACGCTCGGATGTTTAATTCTTTAGCAATCCTTAAGCCAGCGATAAGGGCTTCGTATTCTGCTTCATTATTTGTTGAAGGAAATTCCAATCTTAGTGCATAGCATAATGATCGGCCTTCAGGGGTCTCAAGTACAACTCCGGCTCCAGAACAGTAGTCGTTTCTCGCACCATCGACATATAACTTCCATTGGATTAGGGAATCGTCGACCGTTTCCTCCTTGCTGTTACCCTTATCTGTGAATTCTACGATGAAATCCGCTAAAGCTTGTCCATTGATTGCTTTTCGGGGATGATAAGTGATGTCATATTGACTGAGTCCAATATTCCACTTTAGAAGACGATCCGAAGTCTCTGGGCGAAATAGGACTTGCTTTAAAGGTTGATCAGTGAGGACTCTGATAGGATGAGCTTGAAAATATTGCCTCAACTTCCTAGATGCAATTAGTAGGCAATAGGCGAGTTTTTCCAACTTAGAGTTATTCATCTCTGCCCCAGTGAGTCTTTTGCTGATATAGTAAACTGGATGTTGAATCCTCTTGTCTTCTCGTATCAGCGCTGCACTTAAAGCATGGGATGATACTGCCAAGTATATAAGAAGATCCTCGCCATCGCCAGGCCTAGAAAGTATTGGAGGCGTTTCCATATGGCGAATCAATTCATCAAAGGCTTTTTGGCATTCGGGACTCCAATCGAAGTTTTTCTTTCCTTTCTTTAGGGCGTCAAAGAATGGGATGCATTTATCTGTGGCTTTGGAAATGAACCGACTCAAGGCGGCGACTTTTCCATTGAGACTTTGCAATTCCTTCTTTGTTCTAGGAGCTTTGACTTCCTTTAATGCAGTAATTTGAGCTGGACTAGCCTCAATGCCCCTAGCGCTCACGATGAAACCTAAAAACTTGCCTGATTCCACTCCAAATGAACATTTTAAAGGATTGAGCTTCATTCTGTATTTTCGGAGGACTGCGAACATGTCTGCTAAGTGTTCTATGTGATCCACTGCTTTCTTAGACTTTACTAACATGTCATCGACGTAGACTTCCATAGTCTTGCCCAATTGCGGTTTGAACATAGCATTAACAAGTCTTTGGTATGTTGCCCCAGCATTCTTCAGCCCGAAGGGCATAACTCTGTAGCAGTAAAGACCAATGTCGGTGATAAAGCTTGTGTCCTCCTGATCTGGCTCATGCATCATAATCTGGTTAT
Organism: Allium cepa; assembly: GCA_030765085.1. NCBI lineage: Eukaryota > Viridiplantae > Streptophyta > Magnoliopsida > Asparagales > Amaryllidaceae > Allium > Allium cepa. Next base: position 688,563,858 of record CM060937.1, on the reverse strand, counting down.
ATCCGGAGTAAGCATCCATAAAAGATAACAATTCGTGTCCCGTTGTTCCGTCTACCAGTTGATCGATTTTGGGTAATGGGAAGCAGTCTTTGGGGCAGGCCTTGTTTAGATCTGAAAAATCGATGCATACTCTCCATTTTCCGTTGGCTTTCTTAACCAGCACTGGATTTGAAACCCAATTCGGATAGGTAGATTCTTTGATAAAATTATTCTCCATGAGCCGATCAACTTCTTCTTTTAATGCCGCCGACCGTTCTGGACCTTGAGTTCTCCTTTTCTGCTTCACAGGTGTAAATTTTGGATCAATATTTAGAACGTGTACTGCAACTTCTGGGGATATTCCGCACATATCGGCATGAGTCCAAGCAAAAACATCCAAATTTGCCTTTAAAAAAGATATTAAGATATTCTGAATTGACACATTAAGTTGTGAACCCACATTCAACACCTTGTTTGGGTCCTTTGGGTCAACAGGTATTGGTATTGTCGTTTCCACTGGTACCACCCTATTTTCCCCTGCACTGACTTTTCTAGGATCCATCTCTTTCCTTGCTCCGCTGTGCTCGCCAGTGCAGGGTCCGCCCTGTAATTGCTACAAGGCTGGTTCTTTGATGCGGACTGGGGCTGCCGCATTTTTTCCCATTTCTCTTTTTCTGGTTTCTCGCAGCTCTATCAGATAACACTCTCGCCCAGCATTTTGATCCCCTTTTATAACTCCTACTCCATTGTCTGTAGGGAATTTAATAGTGAGGCACCACGGGGCAAGAACAGCTTTGAATGCTGCCAGAGTTGGACGACCAAGGAAAGCATTGTAAGCAGAAAATTCGTCGACAATCACAAAAGTTTGCTTGCAGACCACTTTTCTCTCTCCTTCTCCAAGTTCCACAAACAAATCAATGGTTCCTACCGGCTGCTTTGGCTCCCCAGTGAAGCCAGCAATTTTCTGCGATGAGGCTTGCACATCAGCCATAGGGATCTTCATTTGGTCGAATGTTTTCTTGAAGAGGATATTGCAGGATGCGCCACAATAAATGAGAACTCTTCTAACAATAGCTGGCCCGATACCAGCCGAGATGACTAAGGGATCCAAGGTAGGAGCTTCAATACCTACGGAATCCCTAGCTTTGAACACAATATCATCATCGAAAGTTCTTTGTTGCTTCAGGGGCATAGCACCTTCCAAAACGAATACATCTTCCTCGGTCGGTACATACTTCAAAGCTCGGGTATACCTTTCCATCTCACCCCAGCTTCTGCCTGCTGGGTGAGGTCCTCCTGTGATGACATTGATAATGGGCCTTCCAGATTCATGTCCTGCAGCCTTCTCACCTGTCCTAGGCTGATGAGCAGGAGCTTGTTGCCCCTGACTAGACGAGGCAGGATTGTTGCTATTCTTTTTCACAAATTGCTGCAGCTTGTTTTCCCTTAGCAACTCTTCAATTAGGTTTTTCAACTGGCGGCATTCGTCGGTCTCATGACTGGGTTGATTATGAAAGCGGCAGAACTTGCCACTCTGTATAGCCTTTTTCCCGGTTCTCAGAGGAAGAGGTTTAGGAAAATCAACAGAATCTTTAGTGGCAAGGTAGATACGCTCCGGCGTGTCTTATAAAGGAGTATACTCTGATGGCTTGAAGGATCGGGGCTTCTTCAGATTACTCTGTTTCTTCCCATTGTTATTTTCCCTTTTTTGCCCTACAGTTTAATTCTTGCGTGGAGCAACAGTGTTATCTTCAGCTTTTTCCAATACTGCCTTTACCGGTACAGGACCGTTCTCCAAGCGTATGAATTCATCTGCTTTTTTATAAAACTTTTCAAGGGAATTTGGTTCCTTCATGTTTAGCCACTTCCCAAATTCGCTCGATTTGTCAATAGCCCTCATCAGATAAGTCAATATCATTCGTGGCTCTGCATTGTCTACCTCAGCCAGTGCTATGTTAAAGCGATTCAAGAAAGATCTGATAGATTCACCTGGATTCTGTTCCAAACTCGACAGTGACATGATATCCTTGGCTTTTGAAGCATATAGTCTGAACTGCTCCTTGAATTTCCGGGTTAAGTCAGAAAACTGATCTATAGATCGGACTGGAAGCTTGGTGAACCAAAGCAGAGCTACACCTTCGAGATACACAGGAAAATATCGGCACTTTATTTCATCATAGGCTCTGGCACCTGTCATGTGCCAATCATACTTGTATAAGAATTCATTCGGATCACTTGTCCCCTTGTAAGCTAGAATGGTTGGAGGGACGGACTTCCTTGGGAATTCAGCCTTTAAGATTTTCTCAGTAAATGGAGTTTTACTTGGGGCGAAACCCCATTCTTTCTCGTCTTCAACCCTCTGCATACTCTCTTTCATAATTTGTCGGACCATTCCAAAAAGATACTCCTCATCATGTCGAGTTCTAGATCCACCAACCTCAGGAAGTGTTTGTTCAAAGGGGCTAGCAGCCCTTTCAGGAGCATTCCTTTCTTCAGCATCATGAGTGTTGCCAGCCAAATTCCTTTCATTACCTGCCGGTTGACGGTTTGCCCCAAGCAAATCTTTCAACCTATTCAGAATTAGGGCATTCTGGGCATTCTGAGCCTCGAATTGGGCATTTTGGGCATTTATCTGTTGGTTCATCCCTAAGATTGCAGCATCCAGCTCTGCCTTTGTAACTCCGACAGCTGGAGTGGCTTGATTCGATATAGGGGAAGCGGAGGTTCCCTCTTGAATATTCCCAGATCTGACAGATCTGCTTTTCCTTCCAGGAGCCATAATCTCGGATAGACTTCTGGTTTTCAAGGAAATTCTCTCTACAAACCTCTGTGAAGCAATGATGATAATTCACCTGAGTTCAGTTCTCAGTGAAAGCACCAAAAATGTTAACGCTAAAATTTGAACGCTAACACCCCGGTGTATGAAGTGAGATTGTGAAAGCACCACCCGATAGCTCGGGAACAGATTATAAGCAGATAATAGTGAAAAAGCAGTAAACAACAGCAATTTTATAGTGGTTCGGCTTAAGAGAGAGCCTACGCCCACTTTGAATATCTTTATTGACGATTTGATTACAAGTCAATGCAGTTACACTTTGATTACAACACACTTTGAGTTTCAAGTGACTTAGAACAAGTAGCCTAAACTTCAATGTCGATCCAAATCTTTGAACACATGTTAGACATGTTTGATTTCTTCGTGAAGTTCCTTGAAGTAGTTCAGAATGCAGCAGAATAACGGCTCTTGAAATGAATGAGCCAAAAAAAGTCCTTTGAATGTTGGGGGTGGCCATGTATTTATAGGCAAATCTGGATAGGAATTTTTCGCCCAAGTCCTGAGTCGTGACCGACTTAGGCTAAGCCGTGGCCGAGTCAAGTCGAGTCGTGGCCGGCTTATCTGATTAAGCATTTGGTCTCTCACTAGCCCGTTCTTTTGATGGATTCTAAGCCAAGTCCTGAGTCGTTGGCGAGTCAATTCTCATTGGGACAGGCATTGTGGCAATGGAATACGACTCAGTAGCTTTAAGTCGCGGACGAGTCATTCTGAGTTATGAGTCGTTAAGTCATTTCTTAGGTCGTCAATCCTCTTGAGCCATTTCTTATGATGAGTCGTGGACTTGTTGAGTCGCTGAGGCGATAGCTTTGATGAGTCGGTAATGCATTGAGCCGTCCTGCCTTGTGAACCGTTAACCCCTTGAGTCATCCTATCCCTCTAAGCAGATGAGTCGGTCCATCCCTTGAGCAGATGAGTCGGTCCATCCCTTGAGTAGATGAGTCGGTCCATCCCTTGAGTAGATGAGTCGGTCCATCCCTTGAGTAGATGAGTCGGTCCATCCCTTGAGTAGATGAGTCGGTCCATCCCTTGAGTATATGAGTCGGTCCATTCCTTAAGTAGATGAGTCGGTACCAGTTGAGTCGGTACCTTCCTTAAGTAGATGAGTCGTTGGGTAAAACGAGGTTAACAGGGCTTGATTTCCATACTTGTGGTTCCACCATTTAAATCTCTTTATTGTCAGTGCCAGTTCATCTTCTCCATCATCATCTTCTTCGTCACTTTTCGTTGTTCCTTTGAGAGCAACTGGTATCTTTCGCTTATCACCTTCTTCATGTTCTTCTTTAAATTTGGTTTCTAGCTCATAAGTAATGATATTTCCAATGCGTTCTTCAACTTTAATTTGTTTTAGATCCTTTGATTCTTGAATGGTAGTTATTTTTGCTTCAAAATTTGGTGGAAGAATTCAAAGAATTTTTTGGACTATTTCCAGCTCTATGTATGGTCTTCCTAGAGATTTTGATTTGTATACAAGATTATAAAGTCATCGATACATTTCTTTAATACTTTCGTCCTTTGCCATTGTGAAGTTCTCGTACTTGTTTCTAATCATGGCAAGGCGAGATTCTTTGACTTGGAAAGTTCCTTCATGGGTTACTTCAAGTGTATGCCAAATTTCCTACATAGTTAGACAATGTGAGACACGATTAAATTCAATTTGTTCTAATGAACAAATAAAAGATTTCGTAGCTTTGGCATTAGCATTTTGTAGTTTATTTTCGAGATCTGCCAATTAGTCTATAGGTTTTTCAACTTCTTGATTATCAACCATTATTGTTAGTGTGCTATATCCTTTCTCAACAATATTCCATGCACCTATGGTTTTCAAAAAAAATCATTCTATTTTTCCAATAGCATATTCACCATTGAACATGGGTGGTCTAACTACGGACTAACCCTCGGCAAAAGCATTATTAAAAGAAGTCATTAAAAAATAAAATTTTAAAATAGAAATTGGGTTTTTTCCTTGCTCTGGTACCACTTGTAGGATCATTTTCACCCTATAAGAGGGTAAATAGGGCGTACCAATAAAATTAAAATTAATGCAGCAGTAGAGATCACGCACAGATTCAACCAGCTTCGGCAATTAAAATTAGTTGCTTCAATTGTCGAGTTCGAATCAATAAAAATGGTATGCGATTTTCTCACTTTATTTTGCAGTTATGCTTAGCTTAATTTGCTTTCAAACTCGGTGATTAATGCCGATGATGATAATGGGAATTTAAAGGGATTAAAACCCTACAATCTCATTCGTATAATATGTTTGAATTTTTTGTGATGTTCTGCTCGGCCATTCGATTATTGCTTGAACGATGTCATAATTTTTGACTTGTTCATTTCACACAATTTTCTCCATGAGTTTTAATTTGTTCCATTTATTTCTGTGGTTCAATTCTTTGGTGGCACTATGACTTTGGCTTTTTGAATCTGTGATAATATTTTGACTTGTTAAGTTATTTCGCTCGATAATCGAATTGGAGATATATTTTGACTTCGTTTGAACCGCTACTATCATTTTGATTTGAAGTGGATCTTATTATTTCATTTTATTGATTTGGAGTCTCTTGCATTCTTTGAGTAGTGATGGTATCCATACATATATACATACATACATATATATATATGTATATACATGCATGATTGCTTTGGTGCCTTGCTGTCCACTATGTTGCATATGCATATAGAATGCCACTTCATGTTGAAGTCGAGCGTTGTATTCTCTGTTGCATGTCTTCATGTGCTACATTCTTGCATATTGACGCAGCTTTGACAAGGCTCGAACAGTTTAGATATCAAACTGTCGCAACCTATCCAGGATCTTCCTCATGAAATGATGATTTCGTGTCAATAAACTGATAGAACGATAAATGCTCAATTCCATTGATCGTGATGATGCTGGAATCTAGCTATCTCCAACCCGTTGATCTCGCAAGATGCCGTGTTGAAAGATCTGCAATTCGATCGTTGATCACTTGTAAGTGATACCGAGAATTGGCTTCAAATTCGTTGATTCACTCACGAATAACCCAAAAATGGAAAGTAGAAGGAGATCACACTCAACTTCCAACAATGGTGGCCAAAGCTCACACACAAATTTATTTCAAAATCAATCCCCTTTACAAATGACAACACGCCCCTATTTATAGGAAATTACAACACATACATGCGACTCAACATACAACACACGACCTAACAACATACAACATAACAACATATGACTTAACAACATATGACATAACAACATGCGACTCATGACCTAACAACCTAACAATATAACACACATGCGACTTACATCATACGACTCACGACCTAAGAAGTCAGCGGCATAAGAAGAAAGCACAGCTTCAAGAACGGCTTGAGCGACTTAAGCGACATAAGAAGATAGCACGACTTCAAGAACGACTTAAGAGACTTAAGCGAATAAGCTCCAGAAATGACTTAAGCGACATAAGAACCCATGTGACATAAGCGACATAGCGACATAGGAACCCATGCGACATAAGCGACATAGCTGAGCGACTTAAGGCAGGCGACTTAAGGCAGTTGGCATACGATTGCATAACTCGCAGGCAACTTAAGGCAGTTGGCATACGATTGAAATAACTCGCGGCGACTTAAGGCAGTTGGCATACGATTGACATAACTCGCAGGTGACTTAAGGTAGTTGGCATACGATTAACATAACTCGCTATGTCGAGTTTGTTCCACCTGCTTATCATGATGCGCTGCATCCTCCTTCCCTGGTTGAAAAGAAGTCAACCCCGAATTTACACTTTCCTCTTCTTTGACTACTTATTCTCACGATATGGAATCAAGTGTTTGACGTTGAAAACGTCAGCAGTATGGATATGATCCGGCAATCTTAACTGATAAGCATTCTCATTAATCTTCTTTACGATTTCCAAAGGACCAATCTTTCTAGCAGCTAGTTTGTTGTAAGTACCAATAGGAAATAGATCCTTAGTCAATACTGCATATACAAAATCTCCTTCTTTGAACTCAACATTTCGTCGTTTAATATCTACGGATTACTTATATTTCTCATTTGCCTTAAGCAATCGTTCCTGCACAACCTTGTAGCACTCTTGCAATTCATTCACAAGATCACTAGCTCGTTTGATCACTCCTCTCTGCTGTGGTACTATCTATAAATCCAATGGCCCCTTAGGGATTGTTGAGTAAACGATCTGGAATGGACTGAACCCAGTGCTACGATTGACGGCATGGTTGTGTGCAAACTCAGCTTGACATGGCTTGGAATCCCAGCTCTTCAAATTGTCATTCACGAGGCAACTCAATAGATTACCTAGGGATCTATTCACAACTTCTGTCTGTCCATCCATCTGTGGATGATAAGCACTACTAAATTTCAGCTTTGTCCCGACCATTCTCCATAGACTCATCCAAAAATGACTCAGAAAACGAGTGTCTCTATCCGATACAATAGATTTAGGCAACCCGTTAAGTCGATAGATCTCTCTGAAGTATAACTGTGTGACATTAACTGCATCTGTCGTCTTCTTGCACGTGATAAAATGTACCATTTTTGAAAACCGATCAACCACCACGTAGATAGAATCATTGCCACATTGTGTCCTCGACAAGCCCAATACAAAGTCCATACTAACATCCACCCATGGTTTAGTAGGTATAGGCAACGACATATATAAACCTGCGTTTGTTGCGGTCCCCTTTGAAACTTGACAAATATGGCATCTCTGAACGAACTTTTCAACTTCCTTCCTCATTGATGGCCAAAAATAAGACTTTGAGATCAACTGCATAGTACGGTCGCGGCCCACGTGTCCTTCTTCATGTAATTCTTTGATGATTTTCATTCGTAGACTGCAATCTGGAATAGTGATTTCCTTTGAATAGAAAACCCTCAACCAACATATACCCAGCCATGTCTCCCTGCTTGACTTTGTCTAGGATTTCGGAAAAATATGAATCTGAAGTAAGAAGATCTGGAAGTAAGTCAAAACCCTTCACCTCTATTCGCATGGTTGTTAGTAAATTATTCCTCCGACTCAATGCATCGGCGACGCGATTGGTTACTCCAGACTTGTGCTTTATGACGAATGTAAATTGCTGCAAATAAGCTATCCACGATGCGTGCCTAGCTACAATTTTATTCTGTCCTTGTAAATGTTTCAATGCTTCATGATATGTATACAAAACAAATACTTCGTGGAACAAGTAATGTCTCCAATGCTTCATGGCCTGCACAATAGCATAAAACTCCACATCATAAGCACTGTAATTCATTTTTGCTCCAGAAAGTTTTTCACTGAAATAGGCAATTGGACGTCCCTTATGACTCAACACTCCTCCGATTCCAACTTTGGACGCATCTGTATGTAACTCAAATAGTAACTGAAAATCTGGCAACACTAAAATCGGTGCTGAGGTTAAAAGTTCCTGGATTTGTTCAAAAGCAGATCCTGCCTCTTTCGTCCATGAAAGCTGCTTTCCTTTCATACAACCAGTAATAGGAGCCATTACACTACTAAAGTGTGGTATAAATCTTCGATAAAATGTAGTTAACCCATGGAAACTTCTAATTTCCGTTATAGTTTTAGGCTGTGGCCAATTTCTGATTGTGACAACTTTACTCTGTCCACTTGTATCCCTTTCTCAGACACGACATAACCCAGAAATAAAACACTTGGCGTCATGATCACGCATGTCTTCGTCGCTGCATAGAACTGTTCTTGACGAAGAATAGTTAACACCTTTCGCAAGTGTTGAATGTGCTCCTCTGTGCTAGAACTATAAATCAAGATATCATCAAAGTACTACAACAGACTTCCTGATGTAAGGTCTGAAAATTTGATTCATCACCCTCACAAATGTACTTGGTGCATTAGACAGACCAAATGGTATGACCATCCATTCATATAATCCTTCCCGAGTCTTGAATGTTGTCTTCCATTCATCACCTGGTCTTATGCGAATCTGATGATAACCACTCTTAAGATCGACCTTAGAAAAGACTACAGACCCACTGAGTTGATCCAATAGATCATCAAGTCTTGGCATAGGAAATCTGTATCTGACAGTTATTTTGTTGAATTCCCTGCTGTCTGTACACATTCTCCATGAACCATCTTTCTTCAGTACTAACAGAGCCGGTATGGCATAAGGACTGAGACTCTCTCGAACACGCCCTTTCTTAAGCAACTACTCAACCTGTCTCCGCAACTCTTCATGCTCTTTGGGACTCATACGATAATGCGGCCTATGCGGTAAAGCAGCACCTGGCAGTAGATCAATTTAATGTTGTATATCCCTCAGTAGCGGTAATTCTTTGGGTGATTCCGCAGGAAAGATATCTTCAAATTCATTGAATACCGGTCTAACCTCCGCAGGAATTTCAAGATCTTCACTTGTTTCATACCCAATCAACATAAACAATTCAGCACTATCTTCCACTTCTTTAACAAATTCTCTTGTAGATAATAGACTAGTTGATTCCACTTTCTTCTCTGACTTGCTTCCACTTTGTTCACGCTTCTTAGGAACTAAGGTCACTTGGGTACCTTCGAACATGAAACTATAGCTGTTGGTGCGACCATTATGTTGTATAGCTCTATCATATTGCCATGGTCTTCCCAATAGTAGATGATACACATCCATATCGACAACATCACACCATATATCATCTTTGTACTTCTTCCCAATAGAAAATGTAACAAATGCTCGTCTTCCCACTGTCACTTCTCCACCTTTCTTTAGCCATGCCAGTTTATAAGGTCTAGGGTGTTTTTCAGTCTTCAACCCTATCTTCTTGACGGCTTCTTCAGAAATGATGCTATCGCAGCTTCCCACATCAATAAAAAATCAACAAACCTTTCCCAAGATAGTACATGTAGACTGAAAAAAATTGCTTCTCAGCCAACTAGAATCATTCTCATGCTTTGGCACTAAACAAGACCTCCTTATCATCAAGTTACACCCTTCGTCTCCTGACACAACTTCTTCATCTTCATCAAACTTCGATGGTTGAGAATAATCAATTTCAGCTTCCACATCCTCGTACTCACATTCCTCTGCAACTAATGCCCTCTTCTTTGGCTTTGTACATTCGTTCCTTTTATGGCCAAACTCCTGACAATTATAGCACTTGATACTATTAGTGACCTTTACTTTAGCGGCTTCATTGACAATCGGTTTATTGACTATCTTGGAAACATTAGCACTGCTACTAGCACCCTTATTCTGATTGTTAGGACCCGCAAAACACCAATTCCTCGTCTCCCTTGTTTCTCCCAAGCTAGAGCTTTCTGATGTGCTTCAGCAGCGGACATTGGATTAAACATATTAACCATGTCTTGAATTTGCATTCGTAAACCTCCAACATATCTAGCCGTTAGCTATTCCTCGGTTTCCATAATATCATTCCTCGCAATCAATTGATAGAATTCATCTGCATAGTCATTCACTGTCTTCGTCCCTTGTCTCAAATTCTGCAAAGTTGATACATAAGAGATTGATAATTGTACGGCAAGAAAGTCGCTTTCATCATCTTTCTCATCTTCTCCCAAGTGACAACTTTTGATTTTCCCATTCTCTTCCGAGTTAGTTTAGTTTGTTGCCACCAAGCCATAGCTCTTCCCCTTAGTTTTGTAGCAACTAATTGGACTTTGCGATTCTCAGGCACCTCCTTGAATTTCAAAATTTCTTCAACACTCGACAACCAATCAATAAATTATTCTGCTTGCATACCACCTTTGAATTCTAGAATTTCCATCCTCATACTTGACTCCCATTTACGATCATTTTCTGCATCCAGACATTGATTTCGCACTTGGCCTCGATTTCGATAATGAATACTACCCCCATCACCATCTTCCTCAAAATCAGATGTATTTTGATATCGATCCTGACCATCTACGTCCACGCATGTCCCTTCTATCCTGTCTTTCAGCATCACGATATGGTTCATTTTCAAACCCACGTTGAGTTCTTCCCTCTTCATTTCGATACCCATGGTGGTCTCGCATCATTGAAACTGATGATTCTCTCCTATCTCGATAAGACTGGGGTGACATCCTCCTTTCTCCCGAAACCGATGGTGAAACCCTGTTTCCACTCTGGTTCAAAACTGGTGCTGTTCTCCTTTGATTTCGATTCATGTCATTCATCAATTTCTCCAATTTTTCAATACCCTCATTGAAATTTTCATTAATACGCTGCTCCATCTTCTCAGCTTCTTGTCTTCTATACAAATCTTCAACATTATGAAAGCGATTAGCACGTCTCGGAGGCATGATCATCAAACAATCTCGTTTCCGCCTCTGATTTGGCTCCAATACCAATTGACGCAGCTTTCACTAGGCTCGAACAGTTTAGATATCAAACTGTCGCAACCTATCCAGGATCTTCCTCGCGAAATGATGATTTCGTGTCAATAAACTGATAGAACGATAAATGCTCAATTCCGTTGATTGTGATGATGCCGGAATCTAGCTATCTCCAACCCGTTGATCTCGCAAGATGCCGTGTTGAAAGATCTACAATTCGATCGTTGATCACTCGTAAGTGATACCGAGAATTGGCTTCAAATTCGTTGATTCGCTCACGAATAACCCGAAGATGGAAAGTAGAAGGAGATCACACTCAACTTCCAACAATGGTGGCCAAAGCTCACACACAAATTTATTTCAAAATCAATCCCCTTTACAAATGACAACACGCCCCTATTTATAGGAAATTACAACACATACATGCGAAACAACATACAACACACGACCTAACAACATACAACATAACAACATACGACTTAACAACATATGACATAACAACATACGACTCACGACCTAACAATACAACACACATGCGACTTACATCATACGACTCACGACCTAAGAAGTCAGCGGCATAAGAAGAAAGCACAGCTTCAGGAATAGCTTAAGTGACTTAAGCGACATAAGAAGATAGCACGGCTTCAGGAACGACTTAAGACTTAAGCGACATAAGCTCCAGGAATGACTTAAGCGACATAAGAACCCATGTGACATAAGCGACATAACGACATAAGAACCCATGCGACATAAGCGATATAGCAACATAAGAACCCATGCGACATAAGTGACATAGCTGAGCGACTTAAGGTAGGCGACTTAAGGCAGTTGGCATACGATTGACATAACTCGCAGGTGACTTAAGGCAGTTGGCATACAATTGACATAAATCGCGACGACTTAAGGCTGTTGGAAAATGATTGACATAACTCGCGGACGAGTTAATGCAGTTGGCATACAATTGACATAACTCGCTATGTCGAGTTTGTTCCACCTTCTTATCATGATGCGCTGCATCACATATCCATGTACATTCGAGCATATATCTTAATTTGGTTGTCCTATTATTGTATTGAGTCTTCACTGTGTACATGTCTTGATATGTTGACTTCATGTTGCATTTCATTTATCTACGTTGGTAGCCTGGCATTGCTTCGAGTTCATCCAATGAAGTCTGGTCTAGTCATATTGTTTGATTATAATGTCATGATTCAATTGGTCTGCTTTGTGTACATGTCTCTGAAATCATGTCTGGTTTAAGTGGTTGATGTTGGTTCTGGTTCATGTTAAACTGGCTTGTTGAGTCTGGTCTGTAGTTTATGTCTGTTCATGTTGCATTTGTCTAGTGAACTGTTCTTGTTATTGTGTTTGGTTTGGATTTGAATCTAGTCTGTGTGCATGATTGCACTTTAGTCGAGCTTATGCCATTTAAATGATCATTTTCTGGTCTTCTCTAGTTACATTGCTAATTCTTGTTTTATAGACATGTATGTGTTCAAATCTTCAGTTTCTTCTAGTCATGTTCATGCTTGGACATTGATTTTGCTATGACCATTCCTATGTTGAGTATGTACTGATTTTCTGGCCTTTGTTACTTCGACTACTTGCTTTCATATGTGTTCATTTGATGTTAGGTGCAGTGTGTTTTGTACTCAAGTACATATGCACTGAAGTATGTTAAACTGCCAACTTTTTGCTCTAACCATGCCTTGCAACATTTCATTGAACTTGTTCTAGTTTGCACTGTGATCTTTCTCTGACCATATGAGCATATGCGTTGCAATATTCAACTTGTTCGTGACCCATGGCTTCTCTATCTTATTTTTGTTCTGTCATCTCCATGTATATACATACATATATGTATGTATATTTGTGTGTGCTTCATTTTGCCTTTGTATATTACATTGAAGTCGGCTAGTCTGAATGCATGTTGAGTCATTTGCATGTCTTGAGTCATGTGTACATTTGAGCAAGTTGTTTTCATTTGCTTGGGTTGAGCATTTTCACTTGAGTTGAATCTAGCCTAGGCTAGGATTTGACCTTGTGCTCACCTGTCTCAGCGATTTTAACAAGCAAGTTTACAGTGATACACTGTGTACAGCGATTCAAAAAGAATCTTACTCTTTGATTATGTGCATGACCTTATGGCATGTACAGTGATACACTGTGTATGTCACAGGTTGTCCATGTATAACGAATTAAAATAAAAATGATGACCAACAACTCAAATAACTAAGGCAATAATATTTTCAAACACGCACTTTATTGTACAAGGCAAATACATTTCTTTTTCAATTTTATTGCGTCGGTGTTTATTTTCCACATAATTCAAATGCTGGATACAGGCTGGAACAAAGTTGAAGATTAAATACGAGTGTTGAGTGAATATGTAGTGAGATGTAATATGTTTGAAAAAACTGTAAAGTGAAAATGTGTTGTAATCGAAGTTGTATTACAATTGAAAATCTAATGTAATGAGAGCTCAAATTTGTACTATTTGAATTTGAAATAAAACATTTGTTTGGATAAAATATTTGTTTAAATACGAATTCTGAATTATTCATTGTATTCAACAAATATTTTTTAATTACGTGGAAAAATAAAATATTACGATAACAAATACATTTAAAAAAATATATTTTATTATCATCAAACAAGAATTATAGGCTACTGTGTTCTACATCATAATGATGTTGGGAAAAAAGTTGTCTTGTATTACTCAGAAAATTCACCTCCCACATAAGCTAGGAGGTCTCAAGCAAAGGACGATAGGAAAAGAGTTCGGATCAGACCTTCCGAAGGAGTCAAAGGGATGCAGTCGACAATATGAAGCAGCTTAACACCTTTCGGAGGAGATGGAGGGTTTTATTCCATAGTACTCAAGAAGCTTTTATGATCCAAAGAAGGCAAAGAAGTCAGGACAAGGGCATGTGACTCTATAATAACCTTTTCGAAAGCAAGGTAAGCCTTTCAGTCTGGTTGGAACACCTGTTGAATACCTTCGGCAGTATCAAAAGGTTTATGATAAAGGCAACATTCATAAGTTAGCAAAGTATGAAAGGAAACCTCCCGACAACATTCAAGGAAAGTTCGGCTCTCATCAACATTCAAGTAAAGAGCAAACTTCCGACATGGTCCATGGGCTCACGATAGCCTAATAAGATAAAAACCCTTCGATGAGGCCGAAGGGTTCATATACCGTAAAGATAACAGACCTTCTGACGAAGAAAAAAGATTCCTAGAAGAAAATAGAAGAATAGACCTTTTGGCAACGCTCAAGGAATCACAATAGATTATGAAACGGAAACCTTTCGACGAAGTCAAAAGTTCAACAATCGCATACAAAAGGGAAACCCTTCGACCCGGTCGAAGGCACAAGGATGAAAGCATAGCCACCGACGTAAATAAATAAGGCCCAAGAGGTCCAATTTTGGGGGCAGATTCTCTCTTATTCTCATCTTTTAACTTCTTAAACATAGCTTTGTAACCCTAATTAGGTATTGGTTCGGGGAATTTAATAGAGTGAAGTCTTTCCTTGGATAAAGAGGGAAGTCTTAAGCCTTGTGAATTACTTTACTGTTAACTTAAATCTTTGCTGGTTAAACTTCTATTTTTAGGTTTAGTCTCTCCACAATGTTCTTATCAATAAAGATAATAGCATTAGGGTGTTGACCATAAATTTAATCAACATTTTTGGCACTAGAAGGAAGGCTTAGACCTCGAACTTGATTGATTCCCTACCATTACAATTCTCTGATTCCCATTGCAAAAATTCGCATCAAATTCACTTATTCTGGTTTGATAATGGTCAAATGATTGGAGAGGTCTGAATACGGGTCTTTTGAACCACACTCGACAAAATACCACTATGCAAATATTAAACATTTCAATCAGGATGAGGAACAAAGATTAAGGCTGAAGCCTTGAACATCATAAACAAAAAGAAGGTAGCATATTATGACCCCGAGAAATGGAGCTTAAACCCCTTTCATGTAGGGCCAACCCCGATTTTTGCACTTGGAAAAAGAATAAGTGGAAATAACAAAAAAAATTATCAAATGAGAAGAACTGTACTGTCATATTCCCAGGGGACTATCTTTGAAAAAGAGATGATAAAGGACTATGATAGTTTTAGGTACAAATGGAGTAATATTATAAATTAGGCTTGCCATTCAACGAAAAATTATGGACACCAGGAAAAATCTGCAATTGAAGGAATAAGGATGATAAAAGAACTACCCGGTGGGAAGACAAAAATTACCAAGGAATTTCTAACCGCAACCTTAAGACTGAAAGAAGTTCCCTTGAAAGAGGAACAACGGGCAACGAATAGGAAACCTACTCCTCAAAAAGAGTTATTTGAACCAAGCTACAAAAGGGTTAGACGCCATTCAAAGGCGGCACAAAAGTCGAGACTTCTTCGGGAATATAATCTTACAACATCAATTAAGAACATTTGTATAGGACCAAAGAGGAACTAAATTATCGGCCTTCTTACAAGAATAAGCCAGAGTTTGAAAGAAGATCTAAAGGATCGTATTGCAACTTTTATCTCATAAATGGGCATAACACCAATCAATGTAAGGTACTTGGGAAAATGATCCTACACTTTCCAGGACAGGGGAAACTGAAGAAATTTGTAAAGGATTGAACAAATTATGGAACAAGTATTCTATTCACAAAAATAAGAAGTCTACATGGTCGGGAGTAAAACTCTCCTTAAACTTGGACTACCTAAAATGTTAGGCTACCAATATTGGTAGAAAGCCCTTGGTCGCGCCAAATGGTCATGTCAAGGCACCTTTTGGAGGGAAGGCGTAAGCTTTTATCTGCACCAAAATTAGAAATGGCCAGGTTAAAGCAGCACAAGCCCTTATTCGTGTCACTCTATGGCCAGGATAAGGCACCCCCTAGAGGGAGGACAGGTAATCCATTGGTCCCGCCATGCTATTGCATAGCAGTGGTGCCAAACAAGCCCTTACCGCATCATGCTATAGCCAGGTTAAGGCGCTTCCTAGAGGGAGGTCGGGTAAGTCCTTGGGCCCTACTTTAGAATAAGCTAGCCCCACCGGAAACCCGAATGAAATTTCCAACGGACTAAGAAAAGTCCATGCCTGGGGTACCGCCGAAAATCGGCATCATCTAAAATGGCAACCGCCAAAAGATTGGTAATGTCTGAAATGACAACCAGCCTAAAAAGGGCTCTACTTAAATAAGCACAAAATTGGACTAAAGAGTCCCTGCCAGAAATAAGCTAAAACAAATGGCAAAAAAACTTGGACCCAAGAAAGCAAAAGCATGCAAAACATCCTCAAAGCCTAAAGATGGCACATTCAACAAATAGAATCAGAAATAATTCTCTAGCTTCTCTTTATGAAAATCTGCAAGATGCGTATTCTGGTCTTCTATTATTAATTACCAAAAATGGTATTCTGGTCTTCTATTATTAATTATCGGAAATTGTATTCTGGTCTATTTTAAAAGGTTAACGTCTTTCTTTGTAGCAGGGTCGAGAGAAAGAATAGGAAAGACAATTTCACTATATTTTTTACCTGATTAGGACCTATCACAGGAATATTTCTTTTATTAGGACGATAATTCAGAAAAGACCGATTATGGTATTCTGGTCTTCTGTTATTAATTTTCGGAAGTGGTATTATAGGAATTCTATTATTGATTATTATAAATGATGTTCAGAAAGTGAAATACTAGATTTCTATCATAAGTTATCTAAAAAATGTTTTGGAATTCTACTACCAAATATTAGGAAAGGATATTCCGGTCATCTATTACTCATTAGCAGAAATGGTTTTTTGGATTTTCATTATCAATGCCAAATTGTATTTTGTGTCTTCTATTACCTATTATAATAATGGAATTCTGGCCCTCCATTACCGATTTCCAAAGTGGTGCTCTGGTCCTCTATTATTGATCATCGAAAAATGAGAATTTGATCATCTATTACTTAATTACCGCATGCGGCTTTCTGAACTTTTATTATTAATTCGAGATTAAAGATCCGGTATCCTATCAGCATATATGAATTTTTGTCCCTATAATGTCTATCACTGGAAATGAAACAGTGGGCTTCTATTGCTTATTACCAAGGAAAGGCATTTTGATATTATAATATTCCATTTTGCTAAAACCAATGTTCTACTCTACATTGCTTATTATCAAAAAGTACTAAAAAGTAATTTTCGACTTATCTTAACATTTTCTAATACTCGAACCCCGGTTCGGAGAGACCTCATAAAATTCTATCATTAATACCAAAATTTGGAAGTCGAGCATAATGTTTATTGGAAACCTTAGTCTGGGTACAAAATCTTTGCCCTTCTATTCATCTCAAGTTATTTGACCAAATTCAAAGAATATTATAAGAAGAAGATCGATGCTAAAAGTATCTCCGAATGAGAATTTCAAACTTTTTATTTCAGATTCCCTTGATAACGAAGGATGGATCAGAGAACTACCATATCAAAATTGCCAACATAAATATCACATCAGGTTCTTTACTGAGTAGATGTTTAATTTCGATAGCTATGTGCAATTTATTACTAAATAATTTTAGGCACACCAAAAAAGTGAAAGAATCTAAATTTGCAATCACCCCACATCAGGGATAAAGATAAGATCTTAACATTTTATATGGATTACTTTTCGTACAACTGATGAAATAATTTTCTAATCTAGGCAAATGATATGTTCAGATTAATACGTCAATGTCCTGCTAACGATTAAGATTACTATGTGCTACATGTTTGTCAAAAAGGTCAAAATAACAAGGAATCTAGATTCACTTAATCAAGAAAAGAGTCATGAACTAAAATGGAAAATCGAGAAATGAATCAGTCTCCAAGAGGCATACAAAAATCAAAGACAAACATGGTGCAAACAAAAGAAACGAAATACGTAGTATTTACCACATCATAAAATATTACATTGCATCATGCTACATAGCATTAGTAATGTATGAAAATATCCTATATATATTGAGATGCTTATGACTTGATCAACCGTTCTTGAAAAACCCATAGATATTATAAGATCAACACTGGAAACTAGGTTCCAGAATATGGATTCCGAAGACTTGCTTAGTTCCTGACTACCTTTTAATTTTATTTCCAAGACATTTTTCTTCTCATAAAATATAGCCATTTTAGGTTGAGATTGATACAAGTATCTTCACCAACGAAATGCTTTGAAACTTTAATACCTCGGTCCCATTTCTTAAAGTTTCAACTTTAAATTCTTAGTTTCCTTAGAGAATTCTTGAATAATGTAGTAGTGGAAGGGAGACATTTTTATTCTACTCCTTTGCAACAAGGTTATCAAAGAGCTTAGAAATAAATGGATTTTTGTGAAATCAATTTTGTTTGAGCTCCACTATTAATCTATCCATGATTGTTGCAAATTTCGGAAAAAGGGCTTCAGAAAGTAAAACTAGTCCTGCTTGAGTCTCCCACATGAACAAAAAACAAGAATCAAATTTCTTCATTTTAATAACAAGAATACATATTAAAGTGTGTTCCTTGTTAAGACTTGTTGTTGATAATAAGATATAATAACCCCATTCAGAATGATAACTAGTGCATATTTACTATAATTCGATTCCTCCGCTAGAAGGTTATCGTAACGTGGCTATTAATCAGTGTCGAATAAAATATTTTACTTTCTTTTAATAGAAAATTTCCTTCCACTTTATGAGAAAGCCGAATAAGGAGTGAGGGTTTTCTATGTATAAAAATCTTTAACCACAAGATCTTCAATATTGAGTCATCTTTGAAGAGAGCCTTCCTCTATATAGCATATTTGCTTAGTTGATCTCCTAGGATGGCATGATCTAAGAAACAATAGTTGGGAATAACATAATACAGACAAGCTAAACTTAAATATGTAATGAGAAACATATATTCACATTACAATTGCTTTTTGCCTATTTGTGATCACTCCCCCAGTTTATACGAAATGGACTTAGAAAAGATTCAAAAAATAAATTTACACCTATAGCACTCAAGCCATTTGAGGAATTCCTTTTAAGAAATCAATCTAATTCAAAGAAAATTACAACATGCACCAGGATATAGTCCAGATCCGAATTTACATAAATATAGAAACACTTAAGTAAACTCTCATTGAAGTTTATTCGAATATAAAAGTTCCAAGGCTGAGTGTCAAAAGTATGCTTTATACAGAATTAATAAAAATTTCTCTCTCTACCTATCAATCTACTTACGCAAAACCTCATCAAATAAATCTTATCCATCATTTGCTTTCAAATCAAAACGGAAACAGTAGTTATGCAAAATAACAAAAACATTTAATAACCATCTCTAGAAATACAAGAGAGAATGTCTCAATTTTCCCACAAAAATCCTAGTTAAAATCCATTCATCTTCTCCCCTCTCTCATCTAATAATTATTATATAGACATTTATCTGTACCAAAAAGAGAGAAAAACACCAATGGCAACCTGTAATCTCTATCTAATTCACCTCGATTTTGTCGACGCCGAAGCACCACATTGTTGCTACTGCTTCGCATTAATATTATTGAACCAACCGCACGAAGCGGAGGAATTCAATAATGCTCGGTCCAGCAACATGATTCACCTACAACCTGATCTCTTTAATCCTCACATAATAACAACATACTCCTTGCTTTTTGATTTGGCAATAAATACGTTATGGATAGATTTGGCCATCTGGGACGCTTACGGGGAGGTTCTTAGCTGATAACATACTCACGTTATTAGCCAATTTGGGCTGAACCCATCGTCATCAACCTAGTCCATTTAGGTCTAGACCTACCACTTTTCCAAATGAGCTATAAAAAGGGAAAATCAGCTTACCATTGTTGCTAGTCGCCTTCAATATTTAATCCTAGGATTTTATTATCATTTTGAACATGTATATACGGACAAATCTTTTTGGAAAATGTAACATGAAACAATATATAAGTAAATATTTTGGAATGTAAGTTTGGTTAAATTTCTGAAGTGATGTTGTGCAGCTGAAAATGTTTTATTTGTTAGCTACTTCATTTTATGATGTTTTGCTATATAAAAGGGAATTGAAAGGTTTGGAACTCTTTGACCTCAAGCGAGCCTGTTGTTCAATGGTCTAACCACTAAATTATTTAAATCTGTCGACACTAAAGGAAAGTTGAAGTTAGAACACCTTCCGATCTTGCCAAGAGTTTCAAAAAGGTCAAATTCACCATTAAACCCTTGATTCCCTTCGAAAGGGTAGAAAGCACATTTAAATTCCAAAAATAGTACTTAGATGGGTTCAATGTTGTCCTATTAACTTAATACTAAATGCAGTTTAAAATCCCACCTGAAAAATGAGTGAGTAGAAAGCTAAATTAAAGTTTTAAATGGAACTTAAAAAGTGGTCTCTTCGTTTTAAAGAAGACAAGTTGTTTGAGAGAATCCTTTTACTTGTACTTGTGAGTTATGTTCACAGGAAAAAGAAGCTGAAAACTTTATAGCTTTCGGAGAAGATTACTTGGAAAGTCAAGAGCATTCCTTCACCTAGGGGGCAAATGTTACTCAAAATATTCACATTCTGCCAAAGCTAGGAGGTCTCAAGCAAAGGACGAAAGGAAAAGAGTTCAGATCAGAAATTTCAAAGGAGTCGTTGGGATGCAGTCGACAATATAGAGCAGATCAAGACCTTCCGGAGGAGATGGAGGGTTTTATTCCACAGTATTCAAGAAGCTATTAACCCCCAATGAAGGCAAAGAAGTCGGGACAAGGGCATATGACTCTATAACAACCTTTTCAAAAGCATGATAAGCATTTCAGTTCGGTTGGAACTCCTGCTAAAAACCTTTCGACGGTATCGAAAGGTTTATGATAAATGCAAAATTCATTAAGTCAGCAAAGAATGAAAGGCAACCTTCCGATAACATTCAAGGAAAGCTCAGCTCTCATCAACATTCAAGTAAAAAAGCAACCTTCCGATAAGATCAAAGGGTTCACAATTCCCGAATATGATAGAAACCCTCTGACACAGCTGCAGGTTTTACATACTATAAAGATAACAGACCTTCCGACAATGACAAAAGATCCCTTGAAGCATATAGAAGAATAAACCCTTTGGCATTGCTCAAGGGTCCACAATTGATTATGAAAGGGAAACCTTTCGACGAAGTCGAAAAGGTTAACAACAGCATACAAAAGGGAAACCCTTCGACCCCATCATAAACATGAGGACGAAAGCATAGCCACACGCAGCTTTAAATAAGACCCAAGGGGTCCATTTTTTGGGGCGGATTCTCTCTCATTCTCATCTTTTAACTTCTTTATCACATCTTTGCAACCTTAATTGGGCATTGATTTGAGGAATTTAATAGAGTGAAGTCTTTTCTTTGATAAAGAGGGAAGTCTTAAGCTTTGAGAATTTCTTTACTACTAACTTAAATCATTGCTGGTTAAACTCATATTTTAAGGTTTAGTCTCTCCGGAAGGTTCTTGTCGACGAAGATAATAACATTTCTTTCTAGACAATCCTTATATTCCTTTGGAGGTCACTACCCTACAACATAAACCTTTTGCTGCAGGGGAAATTTATTTGGATCAAAATCAGTAGTAACCTTCTGAAGTCATCGGCTTTATGGTACAAGTCCTTCAACTAAGTCGGTGGTTCGTTATAGTTTAACAACACTAAAACCTTCAACAATTCCTAGCCGAGCGACCTAACCTTTTGGCATAGCCTAAGTCAAGGAATTCAAGGCTCAACCCAATGGTGGGCATCCATGTACCTTTCGACAAAGTTAAAACTGATTGCATAGAAGCAATCAAACCTTTCGGCAAGGTAAAAAGCTCATATGTGCCACCCAAGAATTTAGTGTCTAACCTATTGCTAAAGACAATAGTCATCCAAACCTTCTGACGATATTGAAGATTAGCTTTAAAGGAAAAAAATCGGTTAACAATCATTCGTACCACCAATAAAAACTCTACAAAGCATCCTGCTATGTCTAATGAGGTAAAAAGTTCTCTACTTGGAGAACCAAACCTTTTGACTACGCCGAAAGGTCCAAATCAGACATCGACGGTTAGTAAAGCTAAGTGGGAAAGTAATTCTTAAGGTCGCCTTGCCCTTTATCTATTATATCCTTCCTATTTCTGTTGAAGTGACTTTTGGGGTGGGGTGTTGACCATAAATTTGGTTAACACCTTGGCACGTTGATTCAAGCATGGTTCATGAGCTATTTTTGTGTCCATCATATAAGATTTAGTAAAGCATCATTTTTCAAAGTTATAGTGTGGACATTTTATCAAAAGCTCTTTGAATCTTTTAAAATATTTTTCGAATAGTTCTTCCCTAAATTGATGAAAATTTTGTGATTTCGTTTCGGTTTTAGATATTTTTTGAATGTTTTTCGAAAGATTCTACCCTAAGTTCAATGGTTTTGAAAGATTTGAGTTCAATGGTTTTGGAAGTTTTGAGTTCAATCATCTCGAAAGGATTGAGTTCAATGGTTTCAAAAGGTTTGAGTTCAATAGTTTCGAAAGGTTTGAGTTCAATAATATCGAAAGGTTTGCTTTGAATGGTTTCAAAAGTTTTAAATGGAAGGTTTTCCAAAGGTGTTCTAAGGCACTGTTTTAAGTTGTTTTTAAAGTAGGATGTCTAAAGTTTTAATGATTTTGAAAGGAATGATTTCAATTGTTTCGAAAGGTATGATCTTTGGTTTCGAAAGGTAAGGTTTTGGCCTTTTGGCTTAGAAAATTAGAGGGTTTCACTTGGTTTTGAAAAAGTTGTTTTCAAAAGTTTAGAAAGAGGTACTTTCAAATGCATAAATGTTTCATCAACTAAGGTTTGAGTAAAGAAGATACATATATACCATGGTAATGTCATTTTGAGTAAAGCATAAAGATTATATAATTTCTTTGTTTGAGTTTGATTTAAAGGTTTTAAATCATTTGTAAATGTTTTCAGGTAAAATTATGGGAGAGTGGAGATGACTCAGATATTAGAATACCAGATGGGACTAGTATGGGGTCGCGCCTTATACATTAGCTATTAGCCCCAGCTAATTTTTGTCCAAAATTCCAGTGTGTAGGGCTTGGTCACAGGTAGACTAAAATTATGATTACACAACGATGGGAATATATGTATTTATACAAATAGGTTATTGGTGCACCTGAAAACCATTATGATCAGAAAGACCTAGGAGACTATTGAGTTAGGGACAGCCTATCCAAAAGTGAAGCATTTAATAGATAATTAAGGATAGATGGTCAAGAGGAAGAATAGTTAATAGGTATTAGATAAATTTTGATTATATTGTCTGATAAGCCTGAGTCAGCCAAAGGTTAAAAGTTATCCAAACAAAACTTATGTGTTTGAATAAATATTTCATTATGCCTGATATTTATGTATGTTTACATATTGAATTACTTTACAATACTTAACCAGTTTTGGTTGTAGGAAAAGGTTTAGTAAAGATATGTTTTAAAAGGATGTTAGTGAGGAGAAACTCGTTCCGCTAAGCGACGTGGTCTCACTTAACATATAAAACCAGGATGTATAAGTTGAATATGTGCTTATATGATTTTTGTTTGATGATAATAAACATATATACATTCGTTTAAATGTATTTCTTAATGTACTATTTTATTTTTCATAGATTAAATAAATATTTGCTGAATAAAATTAAATACACAGAATTTGAATTCAAATAGAAATTTTATTCAAATAAATATTTATTACATTTTTGAATAGTACAAATTCAAGCTCTCACTATACATGTACAACTTTGATTACAATTACATCACAATTTAATTTACATAAATTCCTCACTACATATCACTCACACTCGTATTTTATCTTCAACTTCATTCCAGTTAGAATCCAGCATCTGAGCAATCTGCAAAAATATTCACTAACGCAGTAAAATTGAAAAAGAAATATTTTTGCAATATAAAATAAAATATGGATTTTGAAAATAATATTTTCCTCAATTATTTGGGTTGTTCGTCATGACTTATTTTTGAATCCATTATACACGAACAACTTGTGACATACACAGTGTATCACCGTATATGCCATAAGGCCATGCACACCGATATACACTTAATAATGTTACAGGGACAGGTGAGCACAAGTTCAAACTCAAATAAAAAGACGGGTTCAACTCGGGTGCAACATAAATAAAATCTCGACTTCAGCCCAAGGTCAAACCCGAGTTGTGAAACTGGATTCAACACAGGTGCACTCAAAAATGTGCAGACCACAAAGCCAAGCATGATACAGGTATGAACAGAGAATAAGGCAACAGTGAATGGAAAATACTGCACAATTAACTAGCATACAAATCCAAACGACTCAAGTACACCAGTGACACCAATAAATTCAAGACAAAGCAATGCCAACAACTAAAGTACAGTGCAACTCAAATCAAATGCACCAAGTAAGCAACACAGCAACAATGGTCTGGCAATATTGTTGCATCAACCAACACAATGACAATGTCACAGCAACTACCATCAACTACAAGCCCAAGTGTACAAAGAAGACAATGACACAGCAACCAACAAAATAAGCACAGTGACTCAACGAACTCAAGTGTACATGACAGTGGACAACATCAAAGACACAGCAGTAACAAATCAAGACAGCATCCACAAGAATCCGTCAATACACAATGATGAACAATGCCATCATATGTTTATGAGCAAACAAGTGAATCAAGATACCAGACTCAAACAAGAAATCAAGATCAAATGACTTCAAGCATGCAAACAGAAAAAACCAAAACAGTGCACCAAAGCAAACTGCAAGATGTAGAGCAGCAATGCACAAGTGACACGGGCATCAGACTAAAGTACATCATGAAGCAAAACCGAGTTCAGTGCCACAACGAACATGATTCGAAATAGCATTCCAAATAAATAAGAGAACAAGCTACATGAAAACTACTTGAAGTGTGTCGACCGCCAACACACAATGGCAACATCAAATATACATGGGTTAGTGACAAGTTTTTGACCAAGGCTACAATGTGCACAAATGAACAGCTAAGGATAAGAGCTCAATGCATATGAAAGAAAGAATGCAAATGCACAAGTATCAATATATAATGATCAAGATGCTTCACAGTACAACATACAAAATGAATCATACAGTTTCAATGCTAACTGCTCAAGTAAAGTGAAGGAACAAGACCGAACAGGCATCAATATGGCAGCACAGCAGCAACATGTCGAAGCCGGCCATTAAAGTCATGGAATAGCATATTCAAAGTCAAAGCCGAAGTCATGGAATATTAAACTAAGTCAGAATTCAATGCAAGAGAAGATTTGAAAAAGTCACAAATAAAAGAGGAAAGTTCTTTGCCGTATGAATCAAGGCAATCGAACGTTTCATAATCAAAGACGTGCGCATCAGGCAATCGAGAATTAGGAAAGTGTAAACAAATCAGACGAACGTATTAAAGGAAATCGAAATCCATATATAAACCCACAATCATCATTGGCAATAAATCGACCGAGTTCAAGCATTAAAATCCCAATCGTCATCGTCGGCAATTTAAAAGGCATAAGAGTTCAAGCTTGCATCAAAACCAATAAAAAAAAGCAAAAAATTAACATACCAATTATAATTCAAACTTGATCGAATTGAAGTAGCCGATAGAAACTCAAAGAGACAAATCAATCGACGAACGCAAGGAACTGGAATATATTTATCTCGATCGAAGCTACTGGAGTCGGCGACCTCAATCATACCAAAAGCCCTAATTTTTAAAGGAAGAAGACGAACGAAGAAACAAGAGCCACCATCAACAACAAAGGAACGGGCCGATAAAAAATATAGAGAAAGAATAATTGGGTCGGCCTGTTTTTTTATTAAAGGGTGTTTTAATTAGGGTTTTTATTTTGCTTTTTAAATTTGTTTTTAAATTTTAAACCGTTTAAATTTCTAGTCGTGTGACTAGGGGACAAGCTACGTGGCGTAGCTTGAGAATTCGCAACTCAGTGGCTGATTTGTGGCAGGGTTTTGAGCGTAGAGTTAGGTTAGTCAGTAGCGGGTGTCGCTAGTTTACGTGTGTAAGCGTGTGACTATCTAATTCTAGTAGAAACCTTGGGGGCAGCACGTAGGCAGGGTTTTGCCGAAGCTGGGTAAACTCTTTGTTGTTCTATCTCTGCATTTTATTATTCTTCTATTTTTATGTACTGCTATTAATCTGTGATCTGTGTTGAAATAATTTTATAAGCTTCCGCAGTTAATTTTTATAATTAATACCATCACCCTTTTCACCCCTCCCCTCTATGGTGAAATCGATCCTACAAGTTCAGAGCTAGGAATAGAAGTCAATTTTTTTAAAAAAAAATTCATTTTTCAAAAATCAGTTTTTGTTTAAAAGTTTGAATTTTTAAAATGGCTTCTTTTAATAATGCTTTTGCTGAGGGTCAGTCTATAGTTAGACCACCAACGTTTAATGGTGAATATGCTTATTGGAAAAATAGAATGAAATTTTTTTTGAAAACCATTGACGCTTGGAACATTGTTGAGACAGGTTATAGAGCACCAACTATAATTGTAGATAATAAGGAAATAGATAAACCGATGGATCAATGGTCAGAACTAGAAAATAAATTACAAAATGCTAATGCTAGAGCTATGAATTATATTATCTATTCATTGGATCAATTTGAATTTAATCGTGTCTCACATTGTCTAACTGCACAGGAAATATGGCACACACTAGAAGTGACTCACGAAGGAACATCTCAAGTCAAAGAATCTCACCTTGCCATGCTAAGCAGTAAATACGAGAATTTCACAATGGCAAAAGAAGAAAATGTCAAAGAGATGCACGGACGACTTTCCAATATCGTATACAAATCAAAAGCCCTTGGAAAATCATGTACAAAGTTGGAGATAGTCCGAAAAATCCTCAGAGTCCTTCCAAGAAGTTTTGAAGACAAAGTGACTGCCATTCAAGAATCAAAAGATTTGAAACAAATGAAAGTCGAAGAACTCATAGGACGCTTATGAGCAAGAAATGAAATTCAAGGAAGAACGTGAAGGAGGTGATACTCGAAAGAAATCAATAGCTCTTAAAGGAACAACAGAAAGTGATAGTGATGATAATAATGATGGAGCAGCAGAATTGGAGCTGATAATAAAGAAAGTCAAAAGGTGGAATTACAAATACAGAAATTCAGCTCTGAATCGAAAATTGAAAAGCAGAATAAATAAAATATTGGACAATCCAGAAGAACAAAAGATCATCTGTCATAGGTGCAACCAACCCGGACACATCAAGCCCAATTGTCCTCAAAATCGACGCGACTTTGAAAAGAAATCAAAACGGAGAAGTTTTGCTGCCACGTGGAATACAAGTGATGAAGATAATCAAAGTGCTAACAGTGAGGATGAAAAAGCATACTTGTGTCTTCATGGTGAAATAACTGACAGTGATGATGACGAGCCAAGTGAGGTATCAAAACTTTCTCATTCGGAATTACTTATATATTTCCACGAAGTGAATGGTTGTTTTGAACGACTTAGGGAGAAGTATGCCAAACTTGAATCACAAAAAGATACTTTGATAGATTTAAATAAACAAATTGACCAATTAGTTAAAACCTATCAAAGTAGGATCCCTAAGTGTGACAAGTGTTCAACATTCGAAGAAGAGATCAAAAAATCAGAAAATAATATAAAATCACTTGAAAATGAAATTCTGATTTTGAAAGAAAGTGAAAAAACGAGGAGAGAGAACTCTATTAAAAAGAGCGCACAATTGTTAAACGAAAATGAATCTCTCAAAACACAAGTCCAACAATTGTCGACGACCTTAGATAAATTTTCAAAAGGTGAAAAATCGTTGAATATGCTATTAGGAAAGCAAACTGGTAATACAATTAGACAAGGACTTGGATATAGTCAATCTGAAAATGTTGAAAGCGATATTAATCAAGAAAATTCCATGTGCACAATTTGTAGAAAATATGGACACGATCACAATAATTGTTGGTATAGACCCAAACATGTGAAAACCATACCAATTTGAGTTCCAAAAGGCACAAATATAAAATCTCTCAAAGTTAAACAAATTTGGGTGCCAAAAGGAACATATATAAACAGTTTTGGGTCTCCATAAAATTATTTTTCTAAATATTCTTCCACTAACAACCATGGACCTATAAAAACAAATAGGTCACATAAATCTTTTCCCGTGTAGGTGTGGTGGCAGGCTAAGGAACAACAACAGTGCTTTCTGGATTTTTGGCTGTTCCAGAAAAACAACAGGCGACAAAGCAAAGTTCCTTAGCCTATTATAAAGGTGACAGAATCACAATGGATAAACAACGAAAAATATCGTAAACGTAAAACAGGTAATGGTATATTTATTTTAATGATATATTAAATGTGATGATCCGCACCATAGTCTGAACTAAAATCAGCCAGCATTGAGATGGTGAAGAGATGATGATTTTGATTCTGACTTGTTCAACATAGTTGGCCGATTATATTTATGCCAAAAACACTATAAAATTCTCTAAATTTTTTGATTATATTAGGTTGGATCAAAAATAGTGTTTTGTTGGATATTAATACATTTGGTTATAATTTGGCTAACTCTATATTCATGGTTTTTTGATTATTTACTCGGCTTCATTTCAAATTCAAGAGAATGTCATTTGAAAAGCTGTTAAATTTGATTTTGAGATATTTTGTTGCATACTTCATGGTCTGGTCAATCAAATTCAATTAATGATAATTTTGGGTGAAAAAGAAATTCAGATGCAGATTACACTGGTAATCTAGTTGATAGAAAAATTACTAGTTGAACGTGATTTTTGAAATATTTAGTTACTGCATCGTTTTTCAAAGAAAATATCTCCATATTTTTCATTTCAAACAATTTTCAAATAGCAGAAAATTTTCTTATAAAACCCCCTCGAGAAAATCATTTTTGACCATATTTTCAGATTAGTCATTTTGAAAAATTGGTTTCATAATTATGTTTGAATTTGATATTAAATGGCTATTTTGACTAATCTGACTCCCTATGATTATCAAAAGGATGAATAGTGATTGAAAGAGTGATGAGTGCTAATATTGATCATATGTTATGACTTGAGACGGTATAATTAGTGAATTTCTTTGGAAATTCAAACGAGAGTTATAAAACTTTTTGTTGGGTGAAGATTCCATAACCATTTTCTATGTCTATCATATTTCTATCAACCATCGCTCATCAAAAATTCAATATAGTTTGTCGATATGTGGTACTTTAAACAGGAATCATTCGTTTTTCATTTTATAAAACAAAATAAAATCCAAAGTATTCACTCTCATTTAAAAGTCCTCATGGTTATGCATGGGTGAATTACTTGGAATTTGTTATGTGCTTCCATGCTCATTTGAAAGTCCTCACGGTTATGCATGTATGGAACACATATCAAAATTGATTTATTAGATAAACAAATTGATTCTAAATCCCATTTAAAAGTCCTCACGGTTATGCGTGATTAGAAGATACTTGAATTCATTTTTAAAATTAAATTGGAATACTACTAATCTCATTTAAAAGTCCTAACGGTTATGCATGATTAGTAGATATTCAAATTCCTGATATAAATGTACCACAAAAAGATACAACTGTATGGTTTTATATGATGACATCATTTCCATTACTTCTAAAAGTGAAATATGCGCCTAACGAGGGTAGTTATGATTTTTATTTTATTTTTTATTGAAATTTAATATTTATATTCAATTGAGTTTCAATGTTGAATATAATATCGATCACTTTATCTCTATTTTCTCTAACACTATTATTCTTTTGCTGATAACAAAAGGGGGAGAGAAAAGTTAAGATTTTGTCGAATAAAATCAAGCAAATGTCAAATAATTTTCTATTTGCATCTAGGCTCATTTGCATATTTTTATTTGTATGCATATATGTAGGGGGAGCTTTGTGTAGAGAGGAAGCATTTAAATAGGGGGAGCAATTAGAGCATATGAATGATCAAATACATTTAACATATTCAAAATCTTAAATACATGTTTGTTATCATCAAAAGGGGGAGATTGTTGAATATGCGCTTATATGATTTTTGTTTGATGATAATAAACATATATACATTCGTTTAAATGTATTTGTTAATGTACTATTTTATTTTTCATAGATTAAATAAATATTTACTGAATAAAATTAAATACACAGAATTTGAATTCAAACAGAAATTTTATTCAAACAAATATTTATTACATTTTTGAATAGTACAAATTCAAGCTCTCACTATACATATACAACTTTAATTACAGTTACATCACAATTTAATTTACATAAATTCCTCACTACATATCACTCACACTCGTATTTTATCTTCAACTTCATTCCAGTTAGAATCCAGCATCTGAGCAATCTGCAAAAATATTCACTAACGCAGTAAAATTGAAAAAGAAATATTTTTGCAATATAAAATAAAATATGGATTTTGAAAATAATATTTGCCTCAGTTATTTGGGTTGTTCGTCATGATTTATTTTTGAACCCATTATACACGAACAACTTGTGATATACACAGTGTATCACTGTATATGCCCACTTGATAATGTTACAGGGACAGGTGAGCACAAGGTCAAACTAAAATAAAAAGACGGGTTCAACTCAGGTGCAACATAAATAAAATCTCGACTTCAGCACAAGGTCAAACCCGAGTTGTGAAACTGGATTCAACACAGGTGCACTCAAAAATGTGCAGACCACAAAGCCAAGCATGATACAGGTATGAACAGAGAATAAGGCAACAGTGAATGGAAAATACTGCACAATGAACTAGCAGACAAATCCAAACGACTCAAGTACACCAGTGACACCAATAAAGTCAAGACAAAGCAATGCCAACAACTAAAGTACAGTGCAACTCAAATCAAATGCACCAAGTAAGCAACACAGCAACAATGGTCTGGCAATATTGTTGCATCAACCAACACAATGACAATGTCACAGCAACTACCATCAACTACAAGCCCAAGTGTACAAAGAAGACAATGACACAGCAACCAACAAAAGAAGCACAGTGACTCAACGAACACAAGTGTACATGACAGTGTACAACATCAAAGACACAGCAGTAACAAATCAAGACAGCATTCACAAGACTCGGTTAATACACAATGATGAACAATTCCATCATATGTTCATGAGCAAACAAGTGAATCAAGATACCAGACTCAAACAAGAAATCAAGATCAAATGACTTCAAGCATGCAAACAGAAAAAACTAAAACAGTGCACCAAAGCAAACTGCAAGATGTAGAGCAGCAATGCACAAGTGACACGGGCATCGGACTAAAGTACATCATAAAGCAAAACCGAGTTCAGTGCCACAACGAACATGGTTCGAAACAGCATACCAAATAAATCAGAGAATAAGCTACATGAAAACTACATGAAGTGTGTCGACCACCAACACACAATGACAACATCAAATATACATGGGTTAGTGACCAGTTTTTGACCAAGGCTACAATGTGCACAAATGAACAGCTAAGGATAAGAGCTCAATGCATATGAAAGCAGGAATGCAAATGCACAAGTATCAATATATAATGATCAAGATGCTTCACAGTACAACATACAAAATGAATCATATAGTTTCAATGCTAACTGCTCAAGTAAAGTGAAGGAACAAGGCCGAACAGGCATCAATATGGTAACACAGCGGCAACATGTCGAAGCCGACCATTAAAGTCATGGAATAGCATATTCAAAGTCAAAGCCGAAGTCATGGAATATTAAACCAAGTCAGAATTCAATGCAAGAGAAGATTTGAAAAAGTCACAAATAAAAGAGGAAAGTTCTTTGTCGTATGTATCAAGGCAATCGAACGTTTCATAATCAAAGACGTGCGCATTAGGAAATCGAGAATTAGGAAAGTGTAAACAAATCAGACGAACGTATTAAAGGAAATCGAAATCCATATATAAACCCACAATCATCATTGGCAATAAATCGATCGAGTTCAAGCATTAAAATCCCAATCGTCATCATCGTCAATTTAAAAGGCATCAGAGTTCAAGCTTGCATCAAAACCAGTAAAAGCAAAAGCAAAAAATTAACATACCAATTATAATTCGAACTTGATCGAATTGACGTAGACGATAGAAACTCAAAGAGACAAATCGATCGACGAACGCAAGGAACTGGAATATATTTATCTCGATCGAAGCTACTGGAGTCGGCGACCTCAATCATACCAAAAGCCCTAATTTGTAAAGGAAGAAGAACGAACGAAGAAACAAGAGCCGCCATCACAAATAAAGTAACGGGCCGATAAAAAATATAGAGACAGAATAATTGGGCCGGCCTGTTTTTTTATTAAAGGGTGTTTTAATTAGGGTTTTTATTTTGCTTTTTAAATTTGTTTTTAAATTTTAAACCGTTTAAATTTTTAGTCGTGTGACTAAGGGACAAGCTACGTGGCGTAGCTTGAGAATTCGCAACTCAGTGGCTGAGTTGTGGCAGGGTTTTGAGCGTAGAGTTAGGTTAGTCAGTAGCGTGTGTCGCGAATTTACGTGTGTAAACGTGTGACTATCTAATTTCTAGTAGAAACCTTGGGGGCAGCACGTAAGCAGGATTTTGCCGAAGCTGCGTAAATTCTGTGTTGTTCTATCTCTGCATTTTATTATTCTGCTATTTTTCTATGCTGTTATTAATCTGTGATCTGTGTTGAAATAATTTTATAAGCTTCCGCAATTAATTTTTATAATTAATACCATCACCCTATTCACCCCCCCTCTAGGGTGAAATCGATCCTACTGTATAGTATTATTCACAACAGGCTTTATGCATGACTTGAAGTTTATGTTTTCCCCTTAAACTCTTGGGTGCTCAAATTTTAATTTAAGTAGGCCGAAGGGTTAAGGTCCTTTTCATATTTTGTGGGATGACGAATAAGGCTACCGGAGGTATGTAAGAGGCAAACAGATTGCTATTTAGGAGTTGCAGTTTTATGTTTTGTCATATTTCCATTGTGTTTGTATTAAGTCTATTACGACTATATGACTCTGATCATCCAAAGGGGTGTCTTCATATACCACTCTTGGCATATTTTGTATTAAGTATATTTTATCTATGCCTAGGAACATATTGGAATTATGTATTAAGAATATGGAACATATATTTTAAATATAATGAAGAAAATTTTGTTTTGAAATTTTGATTTTGTTTCATATTCAAGTGCATCTGATATTGTAGATACGATTAACATAGCCGTATTTATTTGCAGGAAGCTAATACTACAGATGACTGCAGCATCTGCAATGTTTAGTTTTGGGCCTCTGGATAAGGGATTTTATAGCTTGGTATCAGAGCATTGTTTGTTAAATACTTTAACTTAAAAAATATGGTTTCTGAAAATATAATCCTTAGTAATTAGAGTTAAGATCAGGGTATGGGATAACGATGTAGTAATGTACTTCTATTTGTTATATACAAGTATACATTATAACTCTAGACTCCTATTTTAGTTAGGTTATTTGTCCGTATCTTACGAAGTTTGAATACAGATATGGAAGGAAGAAGAGGCAGAGTTAATCTTAGAGGAGATAGCACAACCACTAATGGAAATGCCTGACCAAATGCTAGAAGAGGTCCATTTCGAGCTCAAGCTGAAACTGTTGGTGCTGGTGTTCCCCAAGTGGATATGGGAGCCATGTATCAGTTTTTCATAAACATGATGCAAGCTGGAATCGCTGCTAGAGTTATCAAAGGGAATGCTACTGTAGGAGGAGTTCACGAAGCTCCGATAGTCAACCATTATGATAACTTAAGCATAGACTATACCAAGCTTGGAGGGAAACCGTTATTGGAACTGAAGATGCGATTGAGGTGGAAAAATGGCTGCTACCTTGTGAGAGAATATTTGCTGACCTAGGATTGAATGAAGAGCAGAAGAGGAGTTTAGGTTCGGGACAGCTTCAAGGAGCTGCTCTATTTTGGGGGGATACTGTTGTAGCTGGTGTTGATGACGAAACCATGACTTGGGCAGAGTTTAGGAGAAGGTTTCAACAAAAGTTTATGTCGGTGATGGCTCGTGCAGTCGGCATTGGTTAGGAAGTTTGCTGAACTAGAACAAGAGTAGATGTCTGTTTTAGAGTATGCAAGAAGATTTGAAGAGTTAGCCCAGTACGGCATGCCTTGGTTGATATGGCGTCTAAATCTTCCATTGAGTCTTCCAAGTTCTAGAAGGAAATATCTACCCTTAAGAATAAAATGCCTTCTTTGTGTGTGGCCAAAGATGAAGAGCCTTCAAACTGCAGCGATTAAGAGCTTCCCTCTCCCAGTCAGAATATGCTCTTTTGGAAGAAAGAAGGGCTCGCCAACTCCTCGTCGACGAAATTTTTTCCATGCATCTAACCCTAAACGAATCCGACGAGGAGAAGGCTTGTATAGCAGCAAAGAACATTTCTTTGAAACTGAAACTTTCTGTCAATACTATCTCTGATGCCAAACTGCGAGTATCTCAGTTTCTTAATACTACTCTCAGGGAGGTTGTGTTGAATTCCTGTGAAGAAGCTTTGATGCTCGCTTATGCTGATAATTTTGAGAAGTGCCTGACCTAAGCTTCCCCTCGCTCAACCTTGCCCTTTTTGATAGAGTAATGGACAAGATTAATCAAAAAAAGCAGGGGATTGAAGCTGCAACAGATGAGGAAATTGACGCCTCCAAAATTCTTTCTTTCAACGTCCCCTCTTTTAAAGTTGAATCTAACTCTGAGGATGAGGGTGAAAAGAACGATGCTGCTGGGGAAGAATGCGATGATAATGATGGTTATGGCCATGGAGACGATAATGATGATGATGACGTCGATGGTGGCCAATGTTCAGGTGGTGTTGGAGGGAGCCATACCAAAACTTCTGAGAAGGTGGTGGTGATGATCTAAGGCCCTTGAGAAAGAGCCATCTTCTCATAAAGAAGTCCCGCCTGAATCTACTACGGCTTCTGCTCCTCAAGAAGAAGTTCCTTCTTCCTTTAATATCGAAGAACCAAGAGAAAAGGAGCAGGTTTCTCAAACTTCCGTCCCAGTATCTCGGGTATGGGACTCTCTATTTAATCAACTTTTACTTCGAAATCCATTATGGTGTAACTCTTTTATTTAGGTAAGGAAGAAATTCATCATCCCCTATAAAACCAAACTCGAGGAAAACAAGCAGAGATAAACAGATTATATGGGGAGTTATACAAGCAAATAAAGGAGCATAATGTACTTTTTGATAAGTATCATAGGCTTGATAGAAGTGCATCGATGCTGGCATTTTTAAGCATCAGAAAGCTGCCCTCTATTAAAGAGAGAAAGCCTTCACAACAACGCTCTTTTAAAAGAAAACGGGGAGTTAATCACCCTAGTCTGGATGTTGATTGAAGAAAGAGATATTTTAACCAATTTTTTATATAAGGTTTACTATAGACACTCAATTATAGATTTTTCATACTTAGGCGAATATAGTGGCGGTCTACTTAGGCGTTTTCATAAGAGATAATTGGATGAATTTAGATCAGACCCGCATCCTACAGCTTGTTGGAACTTACCACGAGTCAGATCGATTCCCCAAGATTTTCCCTCTGAAAAGCTTAAGTAATATAACACTAAATTTGTCTTTGAATTATTTTCTAAGTTTGTTTTGTATGAACTAGATGAGTAATTGTAAACATGTAACAATGTGTCGATTTATAAATATTTTCTTTATTCTTTCTTTTTATGCTTAGCTTCACTTTATTATATTATTACAGAATGATTTTTTGTCTGGCTAACTTGTTTCTAGAGACCATTTAAGTCGGTATGTCAAATGAGACGATTTTATCATGAAAGAGGCATCAATTTTAAAATCTTTGATTTCCCTGGTGATGAAAAAGAAAAACTTCTTTAGGAAATCAGGACATTCCACAAGAAATTAATTTATGGCCATGATAGTCCCCCAGTTGGGAAGCGGGACTATAGTAGATGCCCATCAGTTATCACTCCTGAAGGAGTTAATATTCCTTTTGATTAAACGGTTACCCTCTCCACTAATTCATTAGATAAAGTTAGAAATGTATTTTCTCAATTTTAAATGTAAACCAATTGCTTATTGATCTTTTAACTTCATTGCTGTCTGAATTTTAACCTATTATTATAATAATAAAGAGATTTTTTATGTTGATTTTGCATTTATTTTTTTCTTTTTGCTTAAATAGGAGTTACAATTATTTGCAGCTCCTCTCCCCCTTGATTTAACATCACGCATCGCTAATCTTAAAGATAAACTTTAAAAGAATTTGGAAGGAGTGAACCTCTTGATAATATCTTACTAGCATGCTTCCATGGCAATGCCAAAGCTTAAAATGGCATAAAAGGTATTTGCTTCAAAAAGCCGTTGTTAATAATCTGATAGATCAAATTTCCTATCTCAAGGCCGATATCAAGAGCAAGGAGGAAATGATTTCATCACTAAAGCGACATGTAAAGTCAAACCCTTCAATCGACTTCAATCATAAGATATCAGAGCTTATTCAACAAATTAGTGACTTGGAGTTGAAATTGACGGATAGTCAGGCGCGGTGCGAATAATTGGAATTCATTATGGGAGACAAGATTTTAGGCATTGATTTACCGGCTCCTCGCACTACTCCCACAGTTGGCCTATGAGGTCTAGTTACTATCAAGAAACTTCCCACAATGCTCACCCATCCTCTTAGCTTAGATGAAACTTTATGGGTGAATGGTGCAGGAACGTAAAGTTTGAAATAGTTAGGTATTTTGATGAGCATCAAAAAGTGAAATATTTGCTAAGTATCAATGAGTATGCCACCAAGATTCAGAAGCTTGAACGCAATAATTGCTTCCTTTAGAAGCACATTGTGCAGTTAGGAAAGAAAAACGAAACCCTTAGGGGCGCAAATAGAGCTTTCAACCATGCTCCAATGACAAATATTGATGCAATCGATGATGCAGACATGGCATGAAGAAGGAAAAGAAACTTAAAGAAGTTCATTGCACCGTGGTTCGTTACAGATTGATCCTTCGGTTGTTGAGAATCTTAGCAAGGCTGCTCCAGACTTATGACATATTTGTATCTTTGAAATGTATAGACTTACCTTGTATATATGTGAATAACTTCATAGGTTTTGTAAATAATTTCATGGTGATGTAAATTGTATAAACATGGAAAATATCACCTAATTTGTGATCCTTTTTTTGTAAATTCATTTCTGAAGTGCTTGTTTGATAGCTCATATATTTACTTCCATACTTGTTGATTCTTTAATTTACCTATGCTATGCTAATTTTCCTAAAAAGTATGAAGCAAACAATATTTCTAATCGTTATCTTGAAATTGGCATCCTAGTCTATGTATATCATTTGCATAGATTAACAAATTATCTTGTTAATCACATGAAAAGTAGTTTATATTTAAATGTCTAAATCTCATCTTTAACTGTGATGAGAGATAATTAAGAATTTAACTTCAACCATTTGGCTGGAATGTCTGAATTGTTGATAGGAAATTCCGCCCTATCATGAGGGCATAAATATTGGAAAGTGATTTTCTAGAGAAATCAAATAAAGAACTAAATCTAGAAATCATCATTTGAATATTTGCAGTAAAAACCCACTGACCCATTCTTAGATATCTAATGAAATTTGAAAACTTAGAAATTCGAGACCCATGTTCGAATTTTAATGGAAACTTATAATAATGATCTTCTTGAGAACATTCTTTTACCCAGATTCGACCATTTGTGATGGGTAAATTGAAATCCATTATTGCAGTCTTACATCCAGATTAGGACACAATTAAGTAATAGTCTCCAAACCTAGATACAGGTACAATAAAGATAGTTAGTTATTGATAAATACCCAAAACCATGATTCAGGTATTAGTAAATGATGCTTTGAAATGAAAGTCGTGAACCCAGATTCGGGTACTAATTGATGAAATTTAGATATGAGAGATCCAAAACCAAGATTCAGGTATTAATAGATGATGTTTTAAAATGAAAGTTTCGAAACCCACATTAAGGTATTAATAAGTGGAGTTTTGTTCTACTCGTTTAATGCATGAACCCTTAAGGTCTTGTAGAGAAGTAATTTGATTAGTTTCCTCCTAAGCTCGGACGTCTTAGTCATAATTTGATATGCCATTTCTCGAGCTTTAACATCTTAGTCTTTAATTATGAGCTTCCTTTTATGATTGGACGTCTTGGTCCATTATTTGATGAGCCTCTTCTTGGGCTTGGACATCTTAGTAAACTTTTTTGTTGGACCTCTTCTTCGACCTAGACATCTTAGTCCATCGTTGGATGGGCCTCTT
The DNA here is from genome assembly GCA_030765085.1 of Allium cepa. Taxonomy (NCBI): domain Eukaryota; kingdom Viridiplantae; phylum Streptophyta; class Magnoliopsida; order Asparagales; family Amaryllidaceae; genus Allium; species Allium cepa. The sequence continues at coordinate 688,525,408 of CM060937.1, read as the reverse complement.
CTTGGGCGTAGACATCTTAGTCCATTGTTGTCGCTGCTCTTGATTTGCTCATCTTAGAGGCGGGAATCAAGGACTACCCGACTCCCTTTAGGTGGCGCCTTGACCTGGCAAGAGACTTGGTCAAGGGCTTGTTTGGTGCTTTACCCTAGCCATCTTATGCTGTGGATAAAGGCTTACTCTGACCTTCCTCCAAGAGGCACCCTGCCTTGGCCATAGCGTGGCTCGGATAGGGGCTTGTTCGGTGCTTTACCCTGGCCATCTTATGGCGTGCATAAAGGCGCACTCCGTCCTCCCTCAAGGAGGTGCTTGGCCTGACCAAAAGCACGACCAAGGGATTCTTCGGTGCTTTAACATGGCCATCTTATGGTACGATTAAAGGCTTACTACGCCCTTCCTCCAGGAGGTGCTCTGCGCTAGTCACCTTGACGGGAGCAGAGGTTTTCTACCATCTTAGGTAGCATCCAAATATAAGGATCATTTCACTCCCAATCATGTAGATTCTCTTTTAAGAAAAGTAGCTCTTTATAGATTCTTCTCAAGTTCTCTTTACAAACTCATGAATTTTTCATTGTTGGAAGAAATTGATGATTGTCCCCTGTAGGGCTTTGCAATAATTAGTTGCATGGCCATTCATCATGTGATAGTAACAATAGGATCCTCCCAGATTCCTTTCTTTTTTATGCTTCTTTTTCTGTGATGGCCAACAGTTAAACTCATCCTTGGTAAGAAGTAGCCATTCTCTATGGATGTTGTTAAGTTGCCTTCTTTGGGAAGTCTAGACTTTTAGCTCGATTTTGGAGGATGGATCTTTGATTTTTTGTTCCTTGGCCTTATAGTTTGATGCTGTTTGATTGCTTTTCTTTTTGGCACCCTTTGTAGTTTTTGTGTAGGAAGTGTTCTTTTGTTACCACTTATTTGCAAAGGCATTATAATCTGCTATTACTTCTTTTTCAAAGATTGTGCCTTCAGAATAGAGTTGGATGATTCTTCTCGTTTGATTGAATATATTATAACTTCCATTTTCCTTTTTCCTTAAGGCAAAAACAAGGTTGGGACCAACATTAAAGGGGTTTAAGCTCCATTTCTCAGGATCGTATGATTTCTCTTTTTTCTTGTTTATAATTCTCAAGGCTTCTTATCTGAGCCTTTATTTTTCATTCTAATTGGAATCCTTGATGATTATAGGGGAGAATCCTATAGAGGACCCTTGCTTAGATTTCATGATTCTTCTAGCCATGACTAGACCATAATAAATGACCTTGAGATTGCGTTTAGTGGGGTTAGAGACAAGTTGAGTTAGGTGTTCAACCAAGTCAGAGGTTCAAGCCCTCCTTCTATCACTAAATTGTTAACAAGAAATCTTGTCAACACCTCGAGGTTGAATTATTGAATAAGGTTTATCCCTTGGATAGATGTAAAGGAGTGAGATGGGTATATCCTCCTTGAATTTCCTTTCAAGCGGATTGTTGTAGTAATTTTTTTTCAGATTATCCTTTAAACTCGGTCGAGAGGTTCGGCTTCTTCCCTTATCAACCTTTTGATTTTTTTGTGATAGATTGGTTTTCCCTTCAAAAGCCCACCTTTCTAAATGGTTGAGATACTCTGGATAAGGTTTTCCTTTATGGGTTTCGACTATATCGAAGGCCTTACTTGTTATGTGACTAGGACTTGATCCAAGTATCTGAGACAAAGGTTTCAACCCTATCGAAAGCAAATTTGATTTGTTGTTATGACTTGATACAAGAACTAGGAGTTGGGATTTTGACCTGGTCGAAAGCTATAGGCTTAAACGACCCAGTTCTGGATTGGAAATCTCAAGCTGGTGTGATCTGGAACTAGGTTTCGACCTTGTCGAAAGATGTACCTTTTGGAATCTTGTATTAATTGAAGGTTTCGGTAGATTGAGGCTTGGATTCGACCTTATTGAAAGCAGAAGCTCGAGGGAAGGTTACTTGGAATATATAATTGAACTTATTCGAATAATCCCGGTTTTGACTGTGTCGACAAGGTCCTTTCGATATAGGCGACACTAGAAACACAATGTTAAAACTCATAAAAGCTTTAAGAACAATAAATTAATCTATAAAATTGACAACTTCCCTTTCACAAGAAAAAGAGACTTTATTACTCAAAATCCCAAATTAATTTGGAAATTAGGGTTTACAACTCTTTTAATTAAGAAAACACATGATTAGAATGACAAGATCCCCCTCCCTCTCCCCCTCCCCCCAAATCTAACCCCTTGGTTCTTATTTATAGATGCGGGTCAGCACTTTTCGACCCTAAAGCTTTTTACTTGGTCGAAAGATGGCTACCGAATAACACAAGTATACTTCCGCCTTTGTCGAAAGGAACAGCTGCGCTTCTCTTCTTTGTATTGCCTTATAAGAGCTTTCGACTCTGTGAGAGGCTTTGTTTAGTGGTTTTGATAATGTTAAGGTGTCACTGGTTTTGACACTAATGGTTGTGTAGAATCGATTTCACCCTAGAGGGGGGTGAATAGGGTGATAGTGTTAATTATAAAAACTAATTGCGGAAGCTTATTATTTCAGCACAGATCACAGATTAATAGCAGCACAGAAAAATAGCAAAATAATAAAATGCAGAAATAGAACGACACAGAATTTACCCAGCTTCAGCGAAACCCTACCTACGTGCTGCCCCCAAGGTTTCTACTAGAAATTAGATAGTCAGACGCTTACACACGTAAACTCGCGACACCCGCTATCGACTAAACCTAACTCTACGCTCAACACCCTGCCACAACTCAGCCACTGAGTTGCGAATTCTCAATCTACACCACGTAGTTTGTCCCCTAGTCACACGACTAGAAATTTAAACGATTTAAAAAGAAAATACAAATTAAAAACAATTTAAAATTAAAATAACCCTATTTAAAATTAAAAGCCCTTATTAAAAACGCCGGCCCTATTCTCTTTTTATAGTTCGGCCCGTTCCTCCTTTTTTTGAGATAGCGGCGGCTCTCTTCTCGTCTTTGCAAATTAGGGCTTCGTCCCTTCAATCCAATTTAGGGTTTTGAAACAGAAGCTGCCGACTTTAAATTGATCGAATTAGTCATTATTCGCGTGTAGCCTTGATCAATCGCTTTCCTTATTGCTCACATCGGCTGCTTCGTTGATCGAGTTCTTTCCTTGCTTGGGTATGTAATTTAAGCTTTTTGTGCTTTATTGTTTTCGTACTTGAACTCGATGGTTATGCCGATGATGATCTTAGGGTTTTTATATGGGTTCATAACCCTTGATTTTCATTCTAACAAATATATTTGAATTCGTCAATTTTGTGTGATCGGCCGCTTGATTATGCTTCGATGTTTGAGATGATTTCTGACCTTTTCATATGCGTATATTTTCATTGCTTGCTTCCCACGGCTTTGATGTTTAACTTGGTCAATTTTGACTTGTTCATCGTATCCACGGCTTGTTGATTGTTTGATCTCCTTGGTCATTACAGTTTGATTTTCATTTGACTTTGGTCATGACACTGAGTGTTTACTTCAGCCATTTTGAATTTTTTTTAAACTGTTGGATATTGTTCGAACAGTACACTCGATTTTGTGATGAAAAAATAATGGGCTTGATCGACTTTTGCCATGCTATATACTATCTCTAGTATCTTGCTCGATTTGCTTCAATGTGTTGTTTACCCTGCTGCATATCACTGCATTTTTATCACTGCTCTGGGTTGTGTTCTAGTAGTACTCGAGTCTCTGTTGATGCCAGACCCTTGATCATATTGTCTTCATGTATACTTGATGTTGTCCGGTTGTTCACTGGTCTTTGAGGCATGTTGCATTTTGGACATTGTTTCATCTCCACTTGATTATTGTTTGCTGCATGTTCGGTCTTGCATTTTGATTCATGTATATTGTCACTGAATTCATTGCGTCTGGATATGTGTTCTTTGTTGCCTTCATGTGCTGTTGACATGTGCATTTGTCTTTGTGGTCTGCATTTGCACACTGCTGCTTGTTGCACTTGTGTACTTCATATACATGTGTGTCTGTGCTTGTTGTAGTTCGGTTACTTGTGTACATACTTTGTCGAATTCATTTGCATTGTGTTGTTTGGTCTGGATTGCTTTGCTACTGCATATTTGATGTGTGGTCAGACCTGAACTTCACTTGAGCATTGCTGGTCTCATATGCATTGAACTCTGGTTTCATTTCTTTGATAATCATGTTGCCATATTGCCTTGTTCAAGTCAATTTGCATATATGCTATTTACTGGTGTTTGGTCTTGCTTTCTTGATGGCATTTAATCCAGATAATTTTTGTATTGTGATTTGTACATTGAGTTGAATCCAGCTTAAACGCTCGGGTTTGACCTTGTGCTCGTGTCGAGATTTTATTTATATTGCACCTGAGTTGAACCCGTCCTTTTATTTTGGGTTTGACCTTGTGCTTAGCTGTCCCTGTAACATTATCAAGTGTATATGGTGTGCACGGCCTTGTGGCATGTACAGTGATACACTGTGCATGTCACATTGTTCGTGTGTGATGAATTGAAATGTAAATGATGACGAACAACCCAAATAACTGAGGCAAATAATATTTTCAAAATCACATTTTATTTTATATTGCAAAAATATTTCTTTTTCAATTTTACTGCGCTAGTGTATATTTTTGCAGATTGCTCAGATGCTGGATTCAAACTGGAATGAAGTTGAAGATAAATACGAGTGAGAGTGGTATGTAGTGAGGTCAACTGTGAATTGAATTGTGATGTAATCAGAAATTGTATTGTAACTGAAATTGTATATGTATAATGAGAGCTTGAATTTGTACTATTCAAAAATTGTAATAAATATTTGTTTGAATAAAATTTCTGTTTGAATTCAAATTCTGTGTTATTTAATTTTATTCAGAAAATATTTATTTAACCTATGAAAAATAAAATAGTACATTAACAAATACATTTAAACGAATGTATATATGTTTATTATCATCAAACAAAAATCATATAAGCGCATATTCAACAATCTCCCCCTTTTGATGATAACAAACATATATTTAAGATTTTGAATATATTAAATGTATTTGATCATTGATATGCTCTAATTGCTCCCCCTATTTAAATGCTTCCTCTCTACACAAAGCTCCCCCTACATATATGCATACAAATAAAAATGTGCAAATGAGCCTAGATGCAAATAGAAAATTGTTTGACCTTTGCTTGATTTTATTTGACAAAATCTTAACTTTTCTCTCCCTCTTTTGTTATCAGCAAAAGAATAATAGTGTTAGAGAAAATAGAGATAAGGTGATAGATATTAATTCAACATTAAATCTCAATTGAATATAAAAAAAATTCAATAAAAAATCAAACAAAAATCATAAATATTTTGTTAGGCGCATATTCCACTTTTAGAATGATGGGAATTATCTCATCATATAAAACCATACAGTTGTGTCTATTTGTGGTACATTTATAACAGGAATTTGAATATCTACTAACCATACATAACCGTTAGGACTTTTAAATGAGATTAGTAGTATTCCAATTTTATTTAAAAAAATGAATTCAAATATCTTCTAACCACGCATAACCGTGAGGACTTTTAAATGGGATTAAAATCAACTTGTTTATTTAAAAATCAACTTTTGATATGCTTCCATACATGCATAACCGTGAGGACTTTTAAATGAGCATGGAAGCACATAACAAATTCCAAGTAATTCACCCATGCATAACCGTGAGGACTTTTAAATGAGAGTGAATACTTTGGTATTTATTTATTATTATTTTTTATTATTGTTATTTTTTTAAAAAAAATGCAAAAATGAAAAACGAACGATTCCTGTTCAAAGTACCTCATATCGACAAACTATATAGAATTTTGATGAGTGATGGTCGTTAGAAATTTGATAGAGATAGAGATGGTCATGGAATTTTTACCAACAAAAAGTTTTATAACTCTTGTTTAAATTTCTAAAGAAATTTACTAATTATACCGTCTCGAATCATTATATATGATAAATATCAACACTCATCACTTTTTCAATCACTATTTATCTTTTTGATAATTATTAGGGAGTCAGATTAGTCAAGATAGGCATTTAAAATCAAATTCGAAAATAATTATGAAATCAATTTTTCAAAATGACTAATTTGAAAATATGGTCAAAAATGATTTTCTCGAGGGGGTTTTATAAGAAAATTTTCTGCTATTTGAAAATTGTTTGAAATGAAAAATATGCAGATATTTTCTTTGATAAACGATGAAGTTACTAAATGTCTCAAAAATCACGTTGAACTAGTAATTTTTCTATCAACTAGATTACCAGTGTAATCAGCATCAGAATTTCTCTTTCACTCAAAATCATCACTAATTGAATTTGATCGACCAAACCATGAAGTGTGCAACAAAAATTTCAAACTCAGTTTTAACAGCATGACATTCTTTTGAATTTGAATTGATGCCGTGTAAATAATCAAAAACCGTGAATTTAGAGTTAGCCATATTATAACCAAATGTATTATTATCCAACAAAACACTATTTTTAATCCAAACTGAGGTATATGAAGTAATTCTAGAGAATTTTATAGTGTTTTTGGCATAAGAATATAATTTGGTCAACTATGTTGAATAAGTCAGAATCATCATCTTTACATCATCTCATTATTGGCTGATTTAATTCAAAATACGGTGCAGATTATCACATTTAATATATCGTTCAAAACATACCATTACCTGTTTTACCTTTACGATATTTTTTCGTTGTTGTCTATTGTGATTCTATCACCTTTGAACTAGGCTAAGGAACTTTGCTTTGTTGCCCGTTGTGCTTCTGAAACAGCCAAAATCCATAGAACACTGTAGTTGTTCCTTAGCCTGCCACCATACCTACACAGGAAGAGATTTATGTGACCTATTTGTTTTTATAGGTCCATGGTTGTTAGTGGTAGAAAATTTTGAAAAACAATTTTGTAAAGACCCAAAACTATTTACAATTGTTCCCTTCGGCATCCAAATTTGTTTAACTTGGAGAGATTTTATATTTGTGCCTTTTGGAACCCGAATTGGTATACTTTTCATGTGTTTGGGTCTATACCAACAACTATTGTGATTGTGTCCAAATTTTCTACAAATTGTGCACATAGAATTGACTTGATTAATATTGCTTTCAACATTTTCAGAATGACTGTATCTAAGTCCTTGTCTAACCGTATTAACAGTTTGCTTTCCTAATAGCATATTCAACGCACTTTTGGAAAATTTATCTAAAGTCATTGACAAATGTTGGACTTGTGTTTTGAGAGATTCATTTTCGTTCAACAATTGAGTGCACTTTTTGATAGAATTCTCTCTCCTAGTATTTTCACTTTCTTTTAAAATCAGAATTTCATTTTCAAGTGATTTTATATTGATTTCTGATTTTTTAATTTCGTTTTCGAATGTTGGACACTTATCACACTTAGGGATCCTACTTTGATAGGTTTTAATTAATTGGTCAAGTTGTTTATTTAATTTTATCAAAGTATCTTTTTGTGATTCAAGTTTAGCATACTTCTCCCTAAGTCGTTCAAAACAGCCATTTACTTCGTGGAAATAAATAAGTAATTCAGAGTGACTAAGTTTTGATACCTTGCTTGGATCGTCATCGTCGCTATCAGTTATATCTCCATGAAGGCACATATCTGCTTTCTCACTCTTACTGCTAGAACTTTGATTATATTCATCACTTGTATTCCACGTGGTTGTAGTATTTCTCCGTTTTGACTTCTTTTCAAAATCGCGTTGAAATCCGGGATAATTGGGCTTGATATCACAGGGTTTGTTGCAAATGATCCCGTGTTCTTTCGAGTTGTCTAGTGCTTTGATTACTCTGCTTTTTAATTTTTGATTTAGTGCTGGATTTCCGTATTTGTGGTTCCATCTTTTGAATTTCTTCATTATTAATGCTAGCTCAGCTGCTCCATCATCATCATCCTCATCATAACTGCTTTTTACCAATCCTGTTAAGCACATTTCTTTAACAAAGTCGGTTGTGGAGGACTTCTCATTATTGTTGACTTTTGCACCATATATTGCATTTAAAGTATTCCAGATTTCCTGTGCATTTTCACAATGAGAGATGAAATTAAAATTATCTTGATTAATATAAGAATATAATATATGCATAGCAAGAGCATTAATCGAGACAATTTTCTTATCTGTTATATCACACTCATTTTCAATAATATCCCAACATTTAATATTAATAGATTTTAAATAAAATTCCATTTTTAATTTCCAATTCAAAAAATCTGTTCCATCGAAAATAGAAGGAATAATATTGGAGCGACTCTCAACAAAAGTATTATTAAAAGAAGCCATTTTAAAAATTCAAATTTTTAAAACAAAACCGATTTTTGAAACACGAATTTTTAAAATAAAAATTGACTTTTATTCCTAGCTTTGATACCACTTGTAGGATCTATTTCACCCTAGAGGGGGGTGAATAGAGTGATAGTGTTAATTATAAAAATTAATTGCGAAAGCTTATTATTTCAACACAGATCACAGATTAATAGCAGCATAGAAAAATAGCAGAATAATAAAATGCAGAAATAGAATGACACAGAATTTACCCAGCTTCGGAAACCCTGCCTACGTGCTGCCCCCAAGGTTTCTACTAGAAATTAGATAGTCGGACGCTTACACACGTAAACTCACGACACCCGCTATCGACTAAACCTAACTCTACGCTCAAAACTCTGCCACAACTCAGCCACTGAGTTGCGAATTCTCAAACTACGCCACGTAGTTTGTCCCCTAGTCACACGACTAGAAATTTAAACGGTTTAAAATGAAAATGCAAATTAAAAATAATTTAAAATTAAAATAACCCTATTTAAAATTAAAAGCCCTTATTAAAAACGCCGGCCCTATTCTCTTTTTATAGTTCGGCATGTTCCTCTTCTTTTTTTGAGACGGCAGCGGCTCTCTTCTCATCTTTGCAAATTAGGGCTTCGTCCCTTCAATCCAATTTAGGGTTTTGAAACAGAAGCTGTCGATTTTAAACTGATCGAATTAGTGATAATTCTCGTGTAGCCTTGATCGATCGCTTTCCTTGTTGCTCACTTCGGCTACTTCTTTGATCGAGTTCTTTCCTTGCTTCGGTATGTAGTTTAAGCTTTTTGTGCTTTAGTGTTTTCGTACTTGAACTCGATGCTTATGCCGATGATGATCTTAGGGTTTTTATATGGGTTCGTAACCCTTGATTTTCGTTCTAACAAATATATTTGAATTCGTCAATTTTGTGTGATCGGCCGCTTGATTATGCTTCGATGTTTGAGATGATTTCTGACCTTTTCATATGCGTATATTTTCGTTGCTTGCTTCCCACGGCTTTGATGTTTAACTTGGTCAATTTTGACTTGTTCATCATATTCACGGCTTGTTATTGTTTGATCTCCTTGGTCATTACAGTTTGATTTTCATTTGACTTCGGTCATGAAACTGAGTGTTTACTTCAGCCATTTTGAATTTTTTTTAAATTGCTGGATATTGTTCGAACAGTACACTCGATTTTGTGATGAAAAAATATTGGACTTGATCACTTTTGCCATGCTATATACTATCTCTGGTATCTTGCTCGATTTGCTTCAATGTGTTGTTTACCCTGCTGCATATCACTGCATTTTTATCACTGCTCTGGGTTGTGTTCTGGTAGTACTCGAGTCTCTGTTGATGCCACACCCTTGATCATATTGTCTTCATGTATACTTGATGTTGTCTGGTTGTTCACTGGCCTTTGAGGCATGTTGCATTTTGGACATTGTTTCATCTCCACTTGATTATTGTTTGCTGCTTGTTCGGTCTTGCATCTTGATTCATGTATATTGTCACTGAATTCATTGTGTCTGGATTTGTGTTCTTTGTTGCCTTCATGTGCTGTTGACATGTGCATTTGTCTTTGTGGTCTGCACTTGCACACTGCTGCTTGTTGCACTTGTGTACTTCATATACATGTGTGTTTGTGCTTGTTGTAGTTCGGTTACTTGTGTACATACTTTGTCGAATTCATTTGCATTGTGTTGTTTGGTCTGGATTGCTTTGCTACTGCATATTTGATGTGTGGTCAGACCTGAACTTCACTTGAGCATTGCTGGTCTCATATGCATTGAACTCTGGTTTCATTTCTTTGATAATCATGTTGCCATATTTCCTTGTTCAAGTCAATTTGCATATATGCTATTTACTAGTGTTTGGTCTTGCTTTCTTGATGGCATTTAATCCAGATAATTTTTATATTGTGATTTGTACATTGAGTTGAATCCAGCTTAAACTCTCGGGTTTGACCTTGTGCTCGTGTCGAGATTTTATTTATATTGCACCTGAGTTGAACCCGTCCTTTTATTTTGGGTTTGACCTTGTGCTCACCTGTCCCTGTAACATTATCAAGTGTATATCGGTGTGCACGGCCTTGTGACATGTACAGTGATACACTGTGAATGTCACATTGTTCGTGTGTGATGAATTGAAATGTAAATAATGACGAACAACCCAAATAACTGAGGCAAATAATATTTTCAAAATCACATTTTATTTTATATTGCAAAAATATTTCTTTTTCAATTTTACTACGTTAGTGTATATTTTCGCAGATTGCTCAAATGCTAGATTCTAACTGGAATGAAGTTGAAGATATATACGAGTGTGAGTGATGTGTAGTGAGGTCAACTGTGAATTGAATTGTGATGTAATCAGAAATTGTATTGTAATTGAAATTGTATATGTATAGTGAGAGCTTGAATTTGTACTATTCAAAAATTGTAATAAATATTTGTTTGAATAAAATTTCTGTTTGAATTCAAATTCTGTGTTATTTAATTTTATTCAGCAAATATTTATATAACCTGTGAAAAATAAAATAGTACATTAACAAATACATTTAAACGAATGTATATATGTTTATTATCATCAAACAAAAATCATATAAGCGCATATTCAACAGGTTGTTTATGAACTCTTGTTTCTGACTTGATGCAGACCCCTCCTCGATCACAATGGCTTCGACCGGTTCGAAAGGCTTATTATATCTTTCAAAGGGATTGTCCAGGACAATACTTACTTTCGAGTGGTTTGAATGAAGGCAAAACCCTTGGACTCGAAAGGTTTGGTGCATATGCAAAGGGTTGTTCTTCATTGTCTTCGAAAGGCATTGCTTTGACTCATTCATAAGGTCTTCATGCATATGGATTCGCCTAGTCGGAATGTAGGTGTTGAAGGTGGAAAGGTGCTTGCAACTCCTTCGAAAGATAAAAACCCATTGAATCTTGGTTGTAGAAACCTTTCAAAACCTTCGAAAGGTCATGAAGCTTTCGAACTTTGGCTGTAGCATCCCTTCAACTCTTTCAGAACGTCTAGCTAGTGTTCTTTCCTATTGTTTTCCTTTCTTCTTTTGCTCAAACAGGTTTCGACTTAGTCGAAATGGGATTTTTGGTAGTAAAAAAAACAATTTAGGTGATTCAAATATCCTTTAAGTCCACCTTTTGAAATGGTTGTGACAATTGAAATCCATTCTAAACAACCTTCTGAAGCAGTCGAGACACTTGAATCTCTTTTGAAAAAAATCTTTTAAACCAGTTAAATTGGCTTAGGATCCTATTGAAACCTCCTTTCGAAGCGGTCTAGGTGACTTGAGGTTAGGATCTAATGATCTAAGGGATTTAGTTGAATTAAAGTGCTTCGATCCTTTAAAAGTTAGCCTTTCAATCACGTTGATACAAGCAAACCATAACCAGAGTTACATAGAAACACCAGATCAGGTAATATGTCCAAAAATGCCATATACTTGCTTTGATAATATTTTCCTTAGTGGCTAGAAGCTTAATAAATACAAAGAAGTAAAATACCTCATCTAATTTTAGAATTAGGGTTTGCAAATTCAGGAAAGAAAAAGTATTGAATGAATGAGATTGGAAGCCCTAAACGATATCCCTAGGTTCTTATTTATAAGCACGGGTTGGACCTTTTTGATTTAGTCCTTTCGACTTGGTCAAAGAGTTTCCTTGAAGACCTTTCATTGCTGCTTAATTTTGGGCACCCTTCTAATCTATACTTATGAATGGAACTTGAGTAGCTTCGACTTCATCAAAAGATATAGATACTCCCTCATCCTTGTTGTTGATGTGCTGTTGCTAGTAGGAAAAGATGTGAGCCTCCGACACTGCCGAAAGGTGTACCTTTCGAGCTTGAATGAGTTTGAGTATAGCAGATGGCTTTAATGTGCAAGGTGGTTTTCGAATGCATCCTTCTTGATTGGTGTGGAACCTCCATCCTTGTTATTGAACTCATGTAATCCTTCCTCTATAACTGTGGATGATTACAACAGATTCGAAAGGCTAATGTATGCCTTTGAAAGGGTTGCTTTGGCCATATGTTCTTCTGTTTAAGGTAAGTGATGGCGAAACCCACTGTTTTTAAAGGTATAGTGCACATATGGAAATTTGTGACCTATCACCCTTAAAAAGTTCCTCTAAAACATTCGAAGCATCTTCATGCATGTGGAAGTAGCCGTTACGAAAGGAAACAATTGAACCAAATGGGTGTCCTTGTCCGCTTTCGACCCATTCGAAAGCTCATAGCTTGTCCAACTTTTTCAATGCATCCTTTTAACTCTTTCGAAAGGTCTTTCTTTCACTATCATTCATCCTATATTCTTTTAGGTTTCGATCAAGTTGGAGTCGTTTTTAATGATAACATATAGAAATTCATAACTATAGATAAGAAGTCCATGTACAATGGTCTGTTTTATTTATTTCTGTTTAGAAATGGAAGGTAATTTATTAAACATACGAGTGATGATGCTACTAAGCTCGAATATACAGTATGAGATTTTGTATGGAAGGAAAGAGAGGGCAATGATATAAATTTCACTTTAATCCAACGGTCGCACTTGTTTCAGGCTGGCTTTTAGTATTTCCATTAAATGAATTGGCCTAACTAAAGCTTTATTAAATATTTAAATGAGTTTGATTATTTAGTTAAAAATCTGTTCAGTTATGAATTTAAAAATACTAACTAATCAAATTTAACATAATCGGTGCATGTCGGTTTAGGTAAATGTTCCACATGTTTGATCTTTTCCATTTAAAGTTAGATAGCGCTAATTTCAATGGTTACTAAAAGCATATCCAACAAGGCTCCATTCAGCCTTTATCTTCATCATTGCTTTAAAACCCACTCCAACTGTTTGTATTACTCTTAATATTCAAATATCAATTAAAGATTCTAAATTTGTACGGGCACTTGTTTAATAGGCACACAACATTGGGCTCCTATTTAATAGATACCCAACACTAACGCATATGGAATAGGTGCTTATTTAATAGATGCCTGAGGCCAGGAACCTATTAAATAAGCGCATAAACATCGTAATTCTATTTAATTGCATTTTATAATCAGGCGCCTATTAAATATGCACCTGGTTGCTGGCCAAAACACTGAATATTAAAGGCTTAATATTCAAGGACTAAATATTAAGGGTTTTGCTATTGGACCAACTCTAATAAGTTGTGTATTTTTTTTCTAGATTTAAGTTTTTCCATCAAAACACTATACTTTCTTTCAAATGGAGCCCACAATGTGTAAGTAAAGTAGCTTCTACCAATTCCTTGTTATCACTGGTGTACCTGCAAAATAGTAAAAGAAATTCTCAACTCGCAATAATTTAAAGGTAACATTAGAGGTTTGTTGGCTATACCATGAAATCCAAATTTTAGTGCGTACCACCTAGTAAATAACCATAGAAGTTGCTTTACACTTGGAAGTACTATTAGCAGGATCATACAAAGTATAAAAACATAATATATCAAAAAATTATGATTGTTCCAAGGTGGATATATTTAACCAGAAATATTACTCCCACTGTAATGTGAGCAATATCTAGATATATAAATAATTAGGTTAGTTTTTTGACATATTAATGTAAAAGGATCAAAAATCTAATAGGTATGCATTGTTCATTCAATTTATTTCAGTCAAGTATGCCATTTTGACTTCGAATTGCATTGTAACTCTATAAATATAGTTGGTTACCTAAACTTGGCATGTAAATATATAAAATGAATATGATGTCAAATGTTATAACCAATGTTTTGCATTTTTTTAGATTCTTAACTCTCCTAGGGGTAATATTAAATTATTAAACAAATTAGTACAAAAATCAAACAAAAATGTAATTCCTAATATATAGAACTTTTAAGATGAGATTTCTAAAATATGTTCCTGGATTTGAGAAATTTGCTCTACATTTTTTATTTTAAGGTAATCCGAATGTTTATATGGTGCAATGTGACTTTAGCAAAATCTGAAAATATATAATAACTTTAATATGTTATCCTTGCTTTGCTAAAACCATTTAAAAAATTCATATGGTAACCAAAATGATTTTTATGGATCCATTTTCTTAGTGTCACTCAAAATCTCATGGGGATCTATTTTCCTTATTCCTTTAGTATATATGTGTGTATCATCTAGGATAGGAAGCCCCCCATATTTAGCAACACCATGAGCCCCTAATATCAATCACATTTATATATTTAAATAATCCACCCATGTGATAGGAGAGAGAATGGTGGTTATTTAAATATAAAGAAGTGGCTGGTATTAGAGGGCAAGGTGATGGTGTTAAATAAGGGGGGATGCATATCCTAGCTCTCTACACACGTCCGTTCTTTTAAAAGAAGTATTTTCAACATCTAAGGTGCATTGGATTGAAATTAAAGCAAAAGGGAGACCCCTTTTCAAAGGACCAAAATGAGAACAAGAACCTACTTTAAATGAACCCTTTCGAAAGTGTTGATGCACTGTCATAGGCTGGACCCCTTCAAAAGCAAGGATATGTTCCAAAGTATTCAGATACCTTTCAAAGAAGTCCTTTGAAGGGTTTAATTCAACGGCTTTAATGAGAATCCCATCGATGGTCCTGTTCCGTTCGAAAGGATTTGAAACCCAATGTGTACCCTTCGAAAGGATTCGAAACTCAATGTGTATACATTGAAATAATAAATGGATTCAAGATGCCATAGAGCCTTATTTGGATAAATAACATAAGTCAAATGGACGTGATGATATTGAAGTATCATCATCATGTTATTTTAGTGCCGCACGGGCTTTGAACATGATGATAATATGCTTTAAAGTCGAGATACCCAAATAAGCTCGCATAGCATATGCCAATAAAGGGTTAAGAAAACAAGTTTGTATCATGTTCAATTGGCCATTAAACATGCTAATGGCCAAAATGATCATTCTCATATTCTAAATTGATATCAGATCCATGCATCCACTCTTTTTATTTCTCATAAACATATTACAAGTAATGGTCTTCACAAGAAAACTTGTCAACATCCCCAAAGCTATGTGGTTAGAAAATAAGATTATTTGCAATACAAAGAAGATCATTAAAACATATTATTCCCTTTGAAACCCCCATTTCGATCAGATTGACTTGGACGAATTGCTTTTGAAGGATAATTTATGATGATATTAACAATGGTTCAATAGTCTAATCAACCTCCTCAAGGTGAAGATCAAGGAGAAAGCATTTCACTCGATACCTTTCGACTATGTCGAAAGGTCCGTTCATCCCATTCGACCGTATCAAAAGGTTTGCTTTGCTATTTAAGAGAAGAAACTGCTTTTGACACCCTTGGTTTCGCTCCTTTAGGAGGAATTCCTTTAAAAGGGTAATATATATTATAGGTATTATAGGGCGCGTCTGGTCTTCCTCGATGACCAAGTCAAAAGGGATTTGGCTCTTTCGAAGTGGATTAAATATGTAATATGCGAAGCCTTTTTAATATATTCCATAGGAAATCATCTCAGATAACATAAGCTCTATGAACTTCTAAGACCGAAACATCATCATCTATTTTATTTTTCATCATATATCATTAAACATGATGATAATTTGACCCGAATGCATGTTATCTAAGTTGATCCCATAGCATTTCATAAGACAAAATAGAATTAAGAAGATAAGCTATCATCACGTGCAATTGATCATAACGATCGAAATGATCTGCCTCATAATCAAAATCTTTATTGAATCCATGCGCTTCCTCCTTTTAACATTAATCCAAAATTAAGTTACAAGAATTAGAGATTTCTTCCCAAATTGATTTAGGGTTGCAAAGACAAAATTTTGATTTAGCTAAGAGACGGAAGAATAAGTTTTGGATTCCAAAATCCATCCCCAAAATCGGACCCCTATGGTCGTATTTATAGATGCAAATATGCCACCTTTCACGCCAATTCTTTCGAATTAGTCGAAAAGTCCTCCTATTTTTCGCATCCATCCTTTCGACATGGTCGAAAGGCCCTCTTTATTTTTCCAATGCGCCTGCTTTCGATGTTGTCGAAAGGCTTTGCTTTCAAGTTTCCTCATTCGTCCTTGCGCCTCCATACTTTACTTAGGTAGTTAAATTTATGATGATGTGTCGCATATGCTAAGTTCATAGTTATGGGAATAACTATATTTACCTTATATATGAAAAGTAAATGGGTTAAAGATATATACTGGGACTGCTTCAAAAGGAGGAAAACTTTCGACTAAGTAGAAAGATTTACTTGCTAAGGGAATCCAGGGCTATATATATATATATATATATATATATCATATAATCACTTGTGATGGACATCATTCAAAGGGAATCTATTTCTTTAAGCATTAGTAAACCCTTCAAATTGATTCCATAGAAAGAAAATGGAACCCAAAGGGGCTAAAAGCAATTAAGGTTGACAAATGAGCTATATTTCTCTTTACAACAATGTCAAGAGATTTTGCATGCCACCTTTCGACGTGATTAAAAAGAAAGTAGTAGACATTAACCATAACTACTTTCGACTCCTATGGGAGATGGAACTCAACAAATTACCGATTTCTAGAAGATAATTGACTGAGAATTACATCAACATAATCGAAAGGTTGAAAGAGCTTTGTCACACCTTTCGAAAAAGGTGAAAGGTTTGGTAACTCACTTATATTCCAACTTAGTCAAAAGGTTGGAGTAATCTTGTAACAACCTTTTGACAAGGTCGAAATGTAACAACCCACCTTTTTGACCATCGAAATTCGACACTGAAAACTACCACTATGTTTTAATGCCACGCATCCAACCGACAAAAGGGCAGATTGTCAGGGTAAATAAAATAGAAAAGAACATAGAACAGAGAAAATCAGAATCTCTCAATAGAATTGATAACATATAATATAATAAGGACAGTAGAAACTATCACTCTAAAAAAAACAGAGTATATCAGAATTAAAAACAAACTTTATCACCTGGATAGTTATAAAATCCTGACATTACAAATGCCGATATATATACTATATAATACGGCGGAAAATAAAATAGTACGATAGGTGAAACTTCAGCTCCCCTCCACGATCTCCAAAACATTAAGGACAACCTACGAAAATACTTGGTCTGACCCGAGCATTAAAATTAAATAACACCCGAATCAGTCTGGAAATATCAGCGTGAGATAACTCCAACAATGGGAAACATATATAAAAATTCTGTGAGACCATGCCGCTGACGTGACATGAAATAATATCATTGGTTGAACAAATATCAGGAATCAAATCCAAATATAATTGAGCATAAATAATGTAAACATGACTTGAAAGAATGGAAATAAACCGAGTAAAATCCAAACTGGACAAAATGGATAAAACAAGGAAAAACAGTCCAATTTGATAGAATGAACTAAATAAGGTAACTGTGTAAACTCGATAGAATGGTAAATAAAGCAACAGTCCAAACTCGATAGAATGGACCGAATAAACTCTTAAATGTCATGATGAGGAGTTGGCTCTACTTGTGGAAATTTTAAAGCTAAAATAGATTCAATGATACAAATCAAATAAGGAAAGGAAATTTTCCAACAAATGACTCGGAGGGTGCCCCTACCTCACCGAAAGTATACCTCTAGAAATATACTTGAGAACTCCGAGGGCTCTCGGAAACCTCCAAGCCGAACCCCACCAACTATTACCAAGTATTCGAATATTTCACATCTCAATGCGCAAAGCCGAATCCAACCTAGAGTGGATGTGAAAATACCCTAATGGGAGCAAATCCATATAGCTTAGCCCCCATTTGCTCCACGGGTTTAGTCATTTCCGATAAAGGGTTATAAAGCTCAAATGTGCAACACATTGTCTTAGAGTGACGAAATAAAGTGGTTGAAGTAACTTATAGCTGAGATACCAACTATCGAGGACATAAGACGATTGCATAAGGAAATTAAATCTTTTATACTTATCACCACTCATTGAATGTAAACTTGTGATATTTTTGGGTTAACAATAATATCGAACAAGTCAAGGTAGTGTTACCTCAAAGTCATGCCCACGATCACTCTTAGCTTTTGAAATAGCGACAAGTTTACTTCTTCAATGTTTAGTGCTAATTATACAAATAAATCATTTCTACATAAGTGATTTGCTTTTCAAAAATAATTCATTTCCGTAAACGAATCAAACGTTTACTTTTAAAAATGAACTGAATTTTTTGCTCGATTTTCGTATTAGTAAAACACTTTTGGAATTAGTTCCTGATTGTTAAAACGTTAATAGAATAATTTTTCCAAGTGCGCGACCTGAAGGCCTAAACCAACATCAGACCAAACACCCAGAAGATATTATCCAACTTATCATCCCAATAATCGAGTTCTAATTACTTTTTATACTTTAAAAACAAGATTAATTATCCCGAATGATAATTAGTTATATTTAAAATCTCTTTAAATAGATAATTCATTATCTATAATAAAATAGACAATTATTTCCAAACACTTTTATGATATTGGTAAACTAACCTTATAATCTTTATTAAATAAGTCTATTGACTTTAAATCAGTTTATTAAAGCACTTTTTATTATATTAGTTAACTTACTTTAATCACCTTTATTTAATCAATTAAGTAAAAAGATTTATTAAATTCAAATAGTCAATAATTTAATAAATAATTATCTCAAACATCATTAATTAAAATGATAAATAATTCTAAATTCCATTGGTTAAAACAACTAATCAAATTCAAAATAATCGTAAATTAATCGAATTAACTAAATCCAAACTTTGTTAGTCAAACTGGTAAATTAAAACATCATTTTTAAAATGATTTATTTTAATTATAAAACAACATTAATTAAAATGATTTAACTAAATTCAAAAAATAATTATTTAAAAAAATTAAACAAATTTAAAAAAAATCATTAATTAGAATGATTAATTAAATTCAAAAATAATTATTTAAAATGATTCATTATTTTTAAATATCATCAATTTAAATTATTATTAATTTCAATTATCATTAATTGAAATAATAAATTAAGTTCAATAAATTAATTAAACTCCATTATCATTAAATAAATAATTAATTAATTAATTATTAAACTCAAATAATCACAGTTAAAACGATTAATCAAGTATAAAACATCATCAGCAAAAATGATTAATTCAATGTAAATATAAACCGATTTTAATCATCATTTGTTAAATTGGTTAATTAATCTAAAATTAATTAATTTAAAAGACCAAGTAATTTAAATTATCGTTAATCAAAATGATTAATAAATTTTCAACATTTTATTTAGCGAAAACACAAGCCCAAGTTCATAAGATATGGTTTTGAGGATGACAAATTAACAAAAGACGATATAGCGAACATCGCTATAACGACATTTAAACTATAAAAGGGAATATCAATAATTAATTTCAACAAACCATCAATATTACAACATAATGATGTAAATAAAATAATTTATGGTCAAGAAACTCCCTTTGGTTTTCTCTACAGATTTTCCATGCAAAACAACGGTTACCGATAATATATAGATAATCATATGGGTTTATAACGATCAAATTAATATGTCATCCATTTTACAAACGGAAATTCAACCAAACAAGCAATCAAACAATTTTAACGACATCCAAAAAATCAATAAACGATTTAAACATCATTAATATGATATAATAAATTTAAATGTGAGTTAAACTCACTAAAGGTTTTGAAAACATGAAATACTTTAGTGCTCGGATAGCTTTGAAAAGCATAAATTCTTCTTGAAAATGAGTCATTTTGCACTCAACTTCTGGTTTTTCTCTTGGATTTTGGAAAAGTTGTCAATAGAAAAGTTTTAGATTATACTTTCCTCTATAATTCAAAGAGAAGAATAATTCAATGAAGTTAAATTTTGGGGAAGTTAAAGCCAAAACAGTGAGGGGTATTTCATACATCAAAATCTAGGTTCAAAAATACTCTTGCAAAAAAATGAATTTTGGAGCATCTAAGCTCAAAATAAGGAAAAGGTGGTAAACTGCAAAGTTTTAACCACTGCAAATATACATGGTTCGAAAAAAAGAAAATCTAGATTTGGAGTTTTTGTAAGAACTTATGGCCAAAACCATTTTAGGTAAAATGGAAGGGATTTAAATGGAAAAAAAAGGAACCTTTAAACAAGTTTTTAAAACATTTAATGGTTAATTTTTGAAATCTTAAAACGATAAAAGTTATTTTGGAAGCTATTAAAAGGTATCATGAAGCTTTAAGGAAGATAAGAGAAGAGAAAATGAAAATAAAATGAGTAAGAAAGGTGAAAAATTAGTTTTATATGAAATAGAGATAGCAAATTACCATTTTACCCTCAAGTACTCTACCCTCAACACATGCATGCCAGGTCACACCCTCTCCTCTATCTCACCCATTTCAGACCACACCTAGCCACCCTCCTATTCGTCGTCAGAAATTCTATCAGTTTGGAAATCCATCGAACGAATGTAAATGTGACGCCCCACCTCTATACCCACACTAGCCAAGCACACTACGGGGTAATATCATCAACTAGCACGGAGAATAAGGCTGTTGAGGAGTGACCATCTGCGTAATTGCTTTGCGCAAGCAACGATATGTCAGATAATATAACATGCATTTGGTTTAAGGAGGAAATCCGACATACCGATACAAACTCAAAGCTACTACACAGTGGTTATATATATTCTTCGGAAACAAGTATAGAAATAAACATAACACAATTCAGTCACAGACATCCATATAACAAAGGCGGAAATAGATATGAATATATAACACATGAAAGTGTACATCAGAGTAGTGGTCAAACAAGATCCACAATGTCACAAAAGAATAGCTACAAGTGCTAGACAAAAGAATATGGATACACCTATGAGTCTATATCTCAAATGTATACAACAAAAACTACTAATCTAAGTAGTTAGCCAAAAGTCAGGGTGACAATCCCAGATGTGGAGTCAAGCAAAAGCACCTGTAACATCTCGGTCTGACCCGAGTATTATTTAATAAGAAAATAATAAACGGATCAGTCTAGCTATAAATATCAGATAAAATGATATAGAATAAGAGATATGACATATACATATGTTAACCATAAAGCCATACTGTGACAAGTATGCAATTGAAAATTAACTAGGGATTAATCAATATCACAAGAATCTTCTCAAAGATCAAAAGGAATGTCATACTCTTTATTTACCAAATCACCAAACTATAAATATTGACAATAATACCAATGCCAATCACAAAAGTTAATGACACACAAATTCACCAATGCACAAATATTGATAATACTTATCAATGTAAATCACGAAAATTGGTGAAAACACAAATTCCAGAAATCATCAATGGAAATCAAAAAATCACAAAAAGGGGGAGGCCTATCACAAAACGGGAGCATGAAAACTCACCAACACGTGTATCACAAAATGGAACGATATTCCATGGTTGCTAACCATTAATTTTGAGCCGAAGCTCCACAACAGGCCGAACGACCTAAGTGATGCAACGACCTAAGAGAAGAATAGGCCGAGCGACTTAAGGGTTGGAACGACCTAACAGGCCGAGTAACCTAAGGTATAGCGCTACCTAAGGCACAGGGACAAGCGGAGCGACCTAAAGACCAAAGAGGAATGAAGGCCGAGCGACTTAACGACCTAACGTGTCGCGACCTAAGTTGAGAAGAAGGCCAAGCGACCTAACGTCCTAAGGGGGTACAAGGTCGAGCGACCTAACGACCTAAAGGGTGAACAAGGCCGAGCGACGACCTAACGACCTAAGATGCAAGCGACCAATGGGTTGCGTGATATAACATGGCCGAGCAACGACTTAAGGTGCAAGCGACCTATGGGTTGCGACCTATGGCAGACCGACCTAACTGCAGGCCGAGAATCATTCATGTGCAGGCCGAGCGACCTAGGAGTTTGAAGTGCAAAAACTCTCTTAAATTGCAACCGATCGAACACGAACGCTAGGGGATTACGCCCACCAGCTACCGGTCGTATTGGCTCCTCGATGCATCACCAAAAACGTGTTCAAACATAAAAGATTGGATTTTTTAAAGATTTGAACCCAAAACACTAAAAATTGGGATTTTCACTAATTCAATTCAAACCAAAAGCAAATGCACATGAATAAGTGTTAGGAATTCATACCTAACAATCAAAGATAGTTATAAACAAAGATGTGAGATAAAAATTTCACCTTTACACAAAATAAATGAAGAAGAAGCTTGAGAGCAAAGGAAGAATCAGTGGCTTCTCTTAGAATTTGGAGTTAGATGTTGGATTTGCAAATGAACTCGAGCTTGGAGTTTTAATTTCGCATTCCTTCCTCTATTTTTGATAAAGCTTGAGTGTTAGGAAATGAAAGTAAAATTATGAAGGGAAGGGGGTTGAGCTAGAGTTAATAGTTTAGGCAAATGGGCTAAACCAAACCCAAAACCCAAAGTGAAAAAGTGGAAAAATTCCCTTAACTCCAAACATAGCAAAGTTTATACTCCAAAAGATCACAAACGGTGTTTGGACCCAATGGAAGTGGTTCCGAGTCCTAATTCGACTGTATGCAAAAATTAACTTTTCGGACTAAAATCCGACTAACGATAAAATATTAAAATAAAATATTTAAATATTCAATCGTAAAATATGCGGGTTGTTACAGACTCCTCTCCTTAAAGAAATTACGTCCTCGCAATATTTAAGAAGAAAATATAAGGTACCAACCATGAAAGCATATCAACACAGAAGAAATTTGAAATAAGAAATTCACCTCAAAGAGCACGAGAAAGTAAGTCCAGATGTGTTCGCTCGATGAACTCTCTAGATTTCCAAGAGCAATCCTTAGGATTTGAGGACCACTGAACTTTAACAAGCAAAACATCTTTATTTCGAAGGCGCTTGACCTCCGAAGCAATAATACGAATTGGATGTTGCTCATAAGTTAAATTAGGCGAAACTTCAATTTCTTCCACAACACCGGGCTCAAAAATAGAATCGGAATCTCGAAGGCACTTCCGTAATTGAGAAACGTGAAACACGTCATGAATAGCAGAAAACTGAGCCGGTAATAAAAGGGACAAGCCATGGAACCAATATGTTCGGTGATGGGAAATGGACCAATATATCGAGGTGCTAATTTTCCCGATCGACTGAAATGTACAACACCCTTCATAGGTGAAACACGAATAAACACAAGATCTCCCACAGAAAATTCTAATTTCCTTCTCCGGTTATCGGCATAGGATCTTTGCTTACTCTGGGCCTCTTTCATCCTATGACGAATAAGGTTAATCTTCTCTGTGGAATCACGAATAAAATATGGACCTAAAACCAGCTTCTCACCGGCCTCAAGCCAATAAGAAGGAGATCGGCATGGCCTTCCATAGAGTGCCTCGAAAGGTGCCATACCAATAGTAGATTGGAAGCTATTATTATAGGAAAATTCAACAAGAGAAATATAATCTTCCCAACTTCCACCAAAATCAAGAACACATGCACGAAGAAGATCTTCAAGAGTTTGATTCACACGCTCAGTCTGTCCATCAGATTGAGGATGATAAGCGATGCTAAAATTAAGCTTCGTTCCCAAAGCTTTTTGAAGTCTCTTCCAAAATCCACTAGTAAACAATTGATCACGATCACTAACAATAGAAATAGGAACTCCATGCAATTTAACAATTTCTTTGATAAAGAGTTTGGCCAAAAGAGGAACGGTTCGATTGGACCGAACAGGAATAAAATGGGCGGATTTAGTAAGTCTATCGACTATCACCCATAAGCTATCATGACCTGAACGAGAATGGGGAAGGCCGTCTATAAAATCCATGGAAATTTGATCCCACTTCCAAATTGGAATTTCTAAAGGTTGCAATAACCCACCGGGCCTTTGATGTTCGGCCTTAATGAGTTGGAAAGTCATGCAACACTTAACAAAGTTAGCAATATCAGATTTCATTCCCTCCCAATAATAAAGTCTCCTCATGTCTGCGTACATTTTACTACTACCGGGATGAATGGTAAATTTAGAACGATGAGAATCTTCTAAAATGTCTTTACGAAGATTACTAATATTTGGCACGATAAGTCTACCAAATTTTCGAATACCGCCATGAGAATCAATATCAACGTCTTTCAAACCTTCAATATCAATTTTATCCCTAAGATTTTGGCCAAGAAGAGCCAGTTCGGGATCTAGCTTTTGAGCTTCAAGAATACGGTCTAAAAGAGAAGGATGAGCCTCAAGACTACACAAAACAAGAGATGAACACAAATTGGATACATAATCTTGAATCTCACAAGTGGATATAATTCCAGGATCATTCCATTCGGATATCATCATAGAAACAACTTCTTGTTTCTTGCGACTAAGTGCGTCCGCAACACGATTTCCCTTTCCGGGAGTATAAAGAATATCAAGATCATAAGCTGCAAGAAATTCGAGCCAACGTTGTTGAAGCAAATTAAGTTCCTTTTGAGAAAATAGATACTTCAAGGATTTATGATCAGTGTAAAAATGAATTTTCTTCCAAAAGGTAATGACGCCAAATACGAAGGACGAAAACAATAGTCGCGAGTTCTAAATCATGAGTGGCATATCTAGTCTCGGCTGGCTTCAATTGCCTAGAAGCATAAGCAATAACACGTTCCCTTTGCATAAGAACGGCACCTAAAGCAACGCGACTAGCATCGGTATAAACAATAAAATCTTGATTCCCCTCGGGAATAACAAGAATAGGAGCATCGGAAAGGAGTTCATTTAATTTCTGAAAAGAAGCTTTACATTTTTTCCGACCAAATGTACTTAATTCCTTTCTTTGTCAAGCTAGTAAGAGGCACGGAAATTTTGGAAAAGTCCCTTATGAAACGTCGGTAATAACCTGTCAATCCAAGGAAACTACGAATTTCCGTCACACTCTTCGGTCTCTTCCAATTTTGAATCGCTTCAATCTTTGAAGGATAAACGAAAATTCCGGATTCGGAAATAATGTGACCGAGAAACTTCAAACGAGATTTCCAAAAGTGGCATTTAGAAAATTTTGCTTTTAAATGATTTCTCCTAAGAGTTTCCAACACAATCCGAAGATGTTTTTCATGCTCCTCCTCGGTTTTTGAATACACAAGAATATCATCAATAAAGATGAGAACAAATCGATCGAGGAAATCTTTGAAAACACTATTCATAAGGTCAACGAAATAAGATGGAGCATTCGTTAAACCAAATGGCATAACAAGCCATTCATAGGATCCATAACGAGTATGGAACCATGTCAAAGGAATACTATCCTCTGCAATACGAAGCTGATGAAAACCGGTAGCTAAGTCTAATTGTGAAAAGACTCTAGCACCACTAAGCTGATCAAATAGATCATCAATCCGAGGTAAAGGATATTTATTCTTGATAGTAAGATCATTAAGTTTGCAGTAGTCAACGCAAAGCCTAAGTATACCATCAGATTTCTTCACAAAAATAGCCGAAGCTCCCCAAGGCGAGGAACTAGAGTGAATAAATTGCTTCTTCTCCAATTCGGATAATTGTTTACGCATCTCCTCATTTTCTTTATTGGACATACGATAAGGAGGACGAGTAATGGGTTGAGCTCCAGGGATGAGATTTATTCTGAACTCAATTGCTCGCTTAGGTGGTAATCCTAAAACAGGCTCAAATATGTCGAAAAATTCACGAACAACGTGAATAAGAGAAATAATATCCTCCTCATCATCATTATCGTCATCATGAGGATTTAAAGAATATAAAGATGCAACTAAGTTGGAATCCGAATCTTTAAGGTCAATAGAAATCTTCTTAAAAGATTGAGGATGTCGAAGATGAATAGTCCGCTCAGGACATAGGATTAGGGCTTCATAGCGGTTAAGCCAATCCATTCCCAAAATCATTCCGAAGCCTAAGTAGAGCATAACATGCAAATCGGCTCGGAAAGAAAAATCACACAAAATAATCTCGACATCTTTACACAATAAACTGATTGTTGCGGATCCACCAACCGGATTCGCAATTCTCAAAGAAGTCATTAAACACAAAACAGCCAAAGAAAAAGTATCAACAAGTCCTTTTGAAATAAAAGAATGAGACACACCCGTATCAAAAAGAACTCGAATAGGATGATCAAGAAATAAAATAATGTCATCAAGGATAGAATGAGAAATACCTTTACCACGAGATGTGTTGCCAGGAGCTCGAGCAATATTAATCTTTCCCTCCTTTCTGCCTTGAAGTTTGGGACAAGAAGATAAATAATGATCCGGGCTTTTGCAATAGCGACAAGCACGAGGCTTTGAACACTTGTTTGCATAATGGTCCTTAGAACCACAGTTGTAGCATTGGCCACTACTAGAGGTAGAAGTCTTAGCTGCCGGAGAGGCTTGCTTCCCTTTCTTATTGTTGGGATAAGGACCCTTGAACTTATTAGGCCTTTTCTTGTTGTTAAAGTTTGGTTTGGAACCCATAACTTCAACACACTTTCTTTATCTGCCTCTTAAAGTCGAAGAGCGATATCAAAGAGTTGATCAAAAGAAACTTCTAGCTTTAGAAGTTATGGCTTCTTGAGATTTTTATTCAAGCCATAGACAAATCTTTGGTTTTTCTTCAATGGGGTGTTTATGTACTCGACCCCATATTTAGAAAGTGACTCGAATGATGCAACATAGTCCGCCACAGAGGATTCACCTTGAACAAGGTCAATGAAACGGCGAGCTAAAGTCACCTTCTCAGCTTCTGGCACAAATTTTAATTCGAAGCATTCCCAGAATTTCTCCCAAGTAAGATCTGCTTCATTTAGTTCAGAAATCAGAAGCTCATACCAATCTAATGCTCTTTCTTGGGGTATACTAGAGGCCACCTGAACATGGTGAAGATCAATAAGATTCATGCGAGAAAAGATTCGATCGCATGATCTCAGCCAAGCCTGGACTTCAATAATAGTTTCAGAACCTTTGAATGGCTTCCCACCCAAATTGGTATAATCGTTGCACAAACATGCAAATCCAGACCTAGGGTGAGTAGACTCCGGATTAGATCCGGCTGCTTGAGCATTCCTTACTAGATCAAAAAGCTACTGGGCAGACATAAATACTCCATCCTGGGGAATAGCACGAGATTGACCGGCACTGGGACGGCCAGGTCTAACCATTTCTCTTCCTTTTGAAAGAAAGAAATAAGAAGGATAAGGTTATTCACCAAACGAATATCAAGCAATCTTGATAGATAAACAAGGAATCATAAAGAAAATAGGATGAATCGGTACGAAGACTCGAATTAAATCCTAAAGCACGACTCCTAAGATGGACTTAGGACGATGATCCTTGCTGGATTATTCTACATTGTTCCGAAGATTGGCTTTGATACCAAAATGTGACGCCCCATCTCTATACCCACAGTAGCCAAGGACACTACGGGGTAATGCCGTCAACTAGCACGGAGAATAAGGCTGTTGAGGAGCGATCATCCGTTTAATTGCTTTGTGCGAGCAATGATATGTCAGATAATACAACATGCGTTTGGTTTAAGGAGGAAATCCGACATACCGATACAAACTCAAAGCTAATGCACAGTGGCTATATATATATATATATTCTTCGAAAACAAGTGTAGAAATAAACATAACACAAATCAGTCACAGACATCCATATCACAAAGGCGGAAATAGATATGAATATATAACACATGAAAGTGTACATCAGAGTAGTGGTCAAACAAGATCCACAATGTCATAAAAGAATAGCTACAAGTGCTAGACAAAAGAATATGGATACATCTATGAGTCTTATCTCAAATGTATACAACAAAAACTACTAATCTAAGTAGTTAGCCAAAAGTCAGGGTGACAATCCCAGATGTGGAGTCAAGCAGAAGCACCTGTAACATCTCGGTCTGACCCGAGTATTATTTAATATAAAAAAAAATAAACGGATCAGTCTAGCTATAAATATCCGATAAAATGATATAGAATAAGAGGTATGACATACACATATGATAACCATGAAGCCATACTATGACAAGTATGCAATTGAAAATCAACTAGGCATTAATCAATATCACAAGAATCTTCTCAAAGATCAAAAGGAATGTCATACTCTTTATTTACCAAATCACCAAACTATAAATATTGACAATAATACCAATGTCAATCACAAAAGTTAATGACACACAAATTCACCAATGCACAAATATTGATAATACTTATCAATGTAAATCAAGAAAATTGGTGAAAACACAAATTCCAGAAATCATCAATGGAAATACAGAAATCACAAAAAGGGGGGAGGCCTATCACAAAACGGGAGCATGAAAACTCACCAACACGTGTATCACAAAATGGAACACTATTCCATGATTGCTAACCATTAATTTTGAGCCGAAGCTCCACAAAACGGCCCGAAGACCATGGGTCGCTACCCCACCAAATTGAGCCGAAGCTCCACAGAAACGGGGTTTAGTCTCCCTCGTAGACAAAGAGACATCGCACATTTGCTAGTCTAAATCACAAAAAAAATGATCATCAACGATCATCAACGATCATCAAGAAGTGTCAATTACAATAAGCTAGTAAAAATCTAAGCTTAGCTTCATGTCCATAAACACTAGCTTAACTTAAATATTTACGAACAAATTGTAATTTTCCACTAGAAAATTGTCACAAGAGATTCAATCGAACAAGTCCAAGAATTAACCAGCGAAGTAAATGCAAGTGTTTCATACCATTTGATTTACTAAGCCGTTTAATTAGATTTCTCGTACGAGTGAAATAAAGTGACAAATCACAATAATGATTGTAGAAACAATAAATCACAAAATTTCACATTCGAATTCGTGAATGAAATCCAAAAAATTCAATTATAAATCCATCAAAGTGGAAATACCCTTGCGACTTAACAGCCACGACTTACGACTTAACATAAGTCAACACAAGAAATCAGTGGCTCAACGCATGCGACTACACGGCATACGACCTAAGAGATCAGCGACTTAAGAAATAGCATGCGGCCTAACAGAGAAACACAACATGGCGCGACTTAGGCATGGCGCAACATGGCGTGACCCAATTTGGTTGCGACCTAAGGCGGGCCGACCTAACTGCAAGGCGAGAAGAGTAAAGCGAACGACCTATGTGGTCAGCGACCTAAGGAGCTGGCGGCACAACAGGCTGAACGACCTAAGTGATGCAACGACCAAAGAGAAGAATAGGCTGAGCGACTTAAGGGTTGGAACGACCTAACAGGCCGAGCGACCTAAGGTATAGCGCGACCTAAGGCACAGGGACAAGCCGAGCAACCTAAAGACCAAAGAGGAATGAAGGCCGAGCGACTTAATGACCTAACTTGTCGCGACCTAAGTTGAGAAGAAGGCCAAACGACCTAACGTCCTAAGGGGGTACAAGGCCGAGCGACCTAACGACCTAAAGGGTAAACAAGGCCGAGCGATGACCTAACGACCTAAAGGGTAAACAAGGCCGAGCGACGACCTAAGAAGCAAGCGACCTATGGGTTGCGTGATACAACATGGCCGAGCAACGACCTAAGGTGAAAGCGAACTATGGGTTGAGACCTATGGCAGGCCGACCTAACTGCAGGCCGAGAATCATTCATGTGCAGGCCGAGCAACCTAGGGGTTTGAAGTGCAAAAACTCTCTCAAATTGCAACCGATCGAACACGAACGCCAGGGGATTACGCCCACCGGCTATCTGATCGTATTGGCTCCTCGATGCATTACCAAAAACGTGTTCAAACATCAAAGATTGGATTTTTTAAAAATTTGAACCCAAAACACTAAAAATTGGGATTTTCACTAATTCAATCCAAACCAAAAGCAAATGCACATGAGTAAGTGTTAGGAATTCATACCTAGCAATCAAAGATAGTTATAAACAAAGATGTGAGATAAAAATCTCACCTTTACACAAAATGAATGAAGAAGAAGCTTGAGAGCAAAGGAAGAATCAATGGCTTCTCCTTTGAATTTGGAGTTAGATGTTGGATTTGCAAATGAACTTGAGCTTGGAGTTTTAATTTCCCATTCCTTCCTCCATTTTTTATGAAGCTTGAGTGTTAGGAAATGAAAGTAAAGTTATGAAGGGAAGGGGGTTGAGATAGAGTTAATAGTTTAGGCAAATGGGCTAAACCAAACCCAAAACCCAAAGTGAAAAAGTGGCAAAATTCCCTTAACTCCAAACATAGCAAAGTTTATACTCAAAAAGATTGCAAACGGTGTTTTGGACCCAATGGAAGTGGTTCCGAGTCCTAATTCGACCGTATGCAAAAAGTAACTTTTCAGACTAAAATCCGACTAACAATAAAATATTTAAATAAAATATTTAAATATTCAATCGTAAAATATGCGGGTTGTTACGGTAAATTAATATTATCGGAAGCGCACGGCATATAAATGTTAGTAGTGACGAGTACGGATCGATCCGTAGGAAATCGTTAGATTTTAAATCTCTATTCAACAAAATTATACCAAAGTCGAGAGACTGTTTTACTATAAAAAAATTAAAAACTAACACTGCAAAAGTGAATGAAAACTACGAGAATAAAATGACAATTTAGAGATAATTCCACTCTCAAGATCATATAGTTCAGCAAAATATGAAGTTATGATCCGTCTTTTTTGGTCATAAGTGAATTTAAATGATGTTTTTATCATAATTACGACATATTTATGCTATTAATTAGCCCAACATAAGCCATCAAATGATACCACAACCTTTAAATCACTTTTAATTCTCATGAGAAATGACAATAAGTTGAAAGTAAAATCTATTTTGAGCATGACCTATTAACTATTAATTAAAAATATAGACCATCAAATTTTGATTTCAACATTCACTTCATTATGATAATCATATGTAGATGAAGAGGTAATTGTGTTTAGTGGTCGTTTAAGCATAAAATATTTGGTGTCAACAATATAGGCTATCAAATTCAAAGCAAAATTAACAAGTTACCTAACATCGTCATCAAGCACAAAAGGAGAGCAATAATTATCAAAATGTTAAAGCTACATGATTAGAGAGCTTCATTGCCCCTAAAATAAAGGGGTTTAGCCTCTCTTTTTTGTTATCATATCAACAATTGTAGCAAGCAATATGAAATAAAAAGAAAAGGAAAATGAAGGCTAATGAAAAAGAGAACTAATTGAATTGCATAAAATAAAATCTATTCATAAATAAGTAAATCTACATTACTAACATGAAAGGAAATAAACAAGAAAAGAAAAGAGTATGTATTAAATTGCGTAAAAAAGAAATTACATGAAATAAGAAATGGCTAAGTAGCCATAGAAAGAAAGAGTATTCTCATTTTATTTTTGATCCTAAACAAAGCTAAGAGAAGAGAGCGTAAGAGAGGAGAGCCTAAGAGAAGAGAGGAGGTTACATGAAGCACAAGGGTTGTTTATACATGTTAGGAAACCCTAATTCATTTTTTGGGAACTACCCAAACTACCTCTCTAGGAAGAGTGCTGGCCAAGTTACTTTTAGCATCAATAATCATCCATTAAGTGTGCATGAAGATTTAGTGGCCTTTTAATATGTAGATTAGCTCTAATTTGTACATTAAGGTAGGTGGGTTGGGTCCTCAATGATCCATGAAATGAATTATTTTCATCTTCACTCCTTTGTATTCACTTTTGTGCTTGCATATATCTTCATGAAACCACTTGTATATGAAGTCAAATTCCTACAAAAAGACATATAAAATTCCAAGTAAATTTTCACAAATTAATTTATGTACAAAAATGACCATTTTGCTCTTATATGGAGATGAATATATGACGATTTGAAAATAAATTTAATTTTGGTTCAAACAAGTTAAAATACCCAATGTGATCATTTATTTACTTTAATTAGACTAGGTATGGTGGTAAAAATATGCACATTTACGTACACATCATCAAGTCAAAGTCAACATGCATAAGTACTCTAATGTACTTATGTCTCCTAATGACGTGTTATTCTCTTTTTATTTTCTTATTATAGTTGCCAAAGTGTCGCATTATCATTTTCTTAACTTATTAATTACACTTAACCCTAATAAAATTACTAATATATGTTTATAACATTGCATGTATTTGAATATACATACAAATGTGTACACAACATTTCAAATAACTTTTATACGATGAAACGTCAAAAATTCGAAAAACGATTACTGGTCACATTTTCTGTTTTTCATCGAACTATATATTTTTGTAAACAAATTTTAAAAACTATTTTACCATTATTATTTATTACAAAATTTTTTTTAATTTCGTTATAAATTTATTTATTTGAATATTCAAAATTAATTAAATATTCAAAAATCAAAGTAGTGAAATTCATGGTCGTTCTATTACAATTTGATTTTTCTAATTATTTATTATATTTGAACCATTTGTTATAATAATAAATTTTTGCAATATAATTCACCATTATCATTTATTAATTAAAAGAAGTTAAATGATACAATTAAATCCATTTAATTCATATTTGTTTCACCATTCAAATATTTAATTCTTAATTAAAATATTTAATCGATCACGATTATCGAATTCCAAGTGTTAAATTACAAAATCAAAATATTTAAATATCTAAATTAATTAAATATTTATAATCAAATGACCAAAATTTTGGGTTGTTACATTCTCCCCTCTTAAATGAATTTCATTCGTGAAATTTCTAATGAAAAAAATGTTTCCAAACCCTTAAGTCTATTAATTAGAATAGGCCATTAAACTTATTAAATTTTCGAAACAAATTAGTCGGAATAGATTTCAAAATTTTCAAATCTTTTAAATCCGTTCACCTGTAACAACTAATACCCTTCCATATCATTCACTTATTATAACTCGAAAATCAAATTTTAGTTTTCTAAAATTTTCTAACTCTAAAATTTTCACCAGCGTCTCCTTTGCATGGCTCGATCGGTTTAACTACAAATTGCCTCTACGGGCTCCAAGCCAATCAAAGAAAACAAAAGCCAAGTGTCCTCCCATATCTGGGGTATAAAATCGTCAAGCAATTTATATTTTCTAAATTAATTACGTACCTCTTTACGTTTGATATATATTTTGGCAAGTAATTTATAATTTTCTTTGCAAATGCAGGTGCACAAGAATTAATAGCAATATCTGGAATGCCTATACTTATAAAAATCTAAAAGAAAATCAGGCTGACAAAAACAATATGATGTCACTCTACATGCAAAAACTATCATGATATAAATCTTCATGCAACCAACAACCATATCTCTATCATATGCGACAAACAAGAGGACATATTACAATAGATGCCATGCATCTAAATTTTATTGATGATAGATTTAAATCTAAATACCCGGGTATTTCAATTTAAAATTTATTTTCAAATTTCTCAAACGAGAAAAATCAAAGATCTGAATCAAAATGACAAAGAGGGAATTCCTCCAAATAAATGATGGTGAAACTCTAGAATCAAAACAACATAGAGCGTCCAAGGGTATTCCGGTTCCTCCAAAAACATCAACTAGAGTGAATGAATACCATTTCTTTCTAAAAATCTTTAAAAATCTCCTTTTCCAAAATCACGAGGATTTAGATCTTGATAACCACCATTTAAAATCTGTAACGCCCCGGAAATTTTAATACCGAAATTTCCAGATAGTTAGAGAAAAGAAGAAAAAGAAAGAAGAAAGAGAAAGAAGAAAGAGATAGAAGAAGAACAGAAAAGAAACACACAATCTCACATTCGCAGCGGATAAAATATAATATCACATAAATAATAGTTTTACAAGAAGAGCTATATCATTACACTTATATCTTTATACATCAGAGTTACATCAATACACAACACTGGACAGTTTAAGACAACATGTCCTAACTATACAATAATATATCACAGTGATAAAATACTCCATACGTTCCAGCCATCCAGCTCGCCTTCTGAGCTCCAGAACGTCCCTACATGAAAATCTATAATACTCGGTCTGACCCGAGCATTACATCAAAGTAACACCCGGGTCAGGCTGGAAACCAGCGTGAGTAAACTCATCTAACAAGGAATATCCCAAAAACATACAACTTATATAAACCCGGGAAATTTATCAATTTACAACTTCACAAGTTGTTATAGACATCACTTATTTCACACATCAATTTCTAAGTATCAAAACTTAGGTTAAATGATCCAATTTACTTAAATCATTCCAAACCAGCTTATTGATTTCACATATCAATCTATAAAGAATCGAAGTGGTTTCGGGTATTAACTAATACCCGACTCCGGTCTCTTCGAATCCAGTGTCATCCCAACTTAAATTATTTAAGTGAAATACGATTCAACTTTAAATACCAGATGTCAAAGTAACTCATCATCAATAGATAACCATATCATCATAGTCTAAATCAACATGTCATATCACATAGCGTCACGAACTACTTATTAGAGATATCAATTTATCAAAGGGGTTCCAATATCATTCTATTATCCCTTAATAAATTCCTCAAATTAATTTACCCTTAACCAAATACAGTAATTAACTTTTTAATTACCTCGTTAATTAATTATTAATCATAATTATTGATCACCCTTGATTAATAACATCCCGAATTTAACTACCCTTAATTACTTCATTGAATAAATTAATCCCTAATTTATTCTCTAATTAATCTTTGGATAAATCCCATTCGGTAATCAACTACCCTTACTTACTTTATTTTCAAAAATTAATTATTCTTAATTAATTATCTCAATTAATCCCCTGATTAATTACATACGAATTTAATCCCAATTACTTTCATCATCAACATCTTTAATTGCATTTAGTAATTACCATTAGTTACTTCCTTAAGTAATTACATTTCCATTAATTACATTACGTAATTATTCATCAATCATCAAGTGTTTAAATTAATTAAACTTAATTAATTAATCTAAATTAATCACATTAGCCTAATTAATTACATTAAGTAATTAATTCATTAATTACTTCCATTAAGTAATTAAACAAAAACAATTTTACAAGTGATTATTATTATTATTTAATCTAAATAATTATTAAAAAATAATCACATTCATTAACTGTTTAATAATCTTAATTAATGTCCTTCATTCACAATTTTTAATTACATTATTAAGAAATTAACTCTGATTAAGTATCATTAATTACAAATTAATTAATATTTAATTATCAATTTATTAATCTTTAATTATTAAATTAATTAAGTGTTAACTACAACTTAATTAATCCTTAATCCCTTGATTAATTAATTCTTAATCATTAATTAAGATTTAATTAATAACTCTTAACTACAAATTAATTAACCTTAATTAATTAATATTAAACCTTAATTAATTTAAAAATTATTAATTAATTAATTAATTATCCTAACATTAATTAATTAAATAATTAATTACCCATTAAAATTAACTTAATAATTTAAAGGAATCCAATCATTAAATTCATTCATCTTCAAGATAACTTTTCTTACTTAATCAAAGTACTTAAAACAATTTGTTTCCAAATTTACTTTAAATTCTATTTAAATTTCATTTTAAACTTAAGATACAAATTTAGCTTAAACAAGGTTTTTAAAAAAAAATAATTCAAACCCCTTTTTCTCATATGTTAAAAGAAATATCCACTTTATAAAATAGTTCAAAGGATTTAAATCCCAATTTTAATTTAACTTTTAAATCAATTTAAAAATACAATTAAACAAACCAAATTTTTTAAATCATTTTAAATTTAAAAATTTCCATTTATTTTAAAAACTGAAACTCAACCCACCTTTCCAGATTTTAAATCTAAAACTTATTTTAAATTTCTATTTTACAATTTAAAACTTACAATTTAAATTCTAAATCAATATGCTTTGATGCTTAAAAGTTTTAAAAACCAAATAAATTTTTTAAAATTTAAATCGTTTCAAAAAAACAGGATTCAAACTATTAGAATTTAGATTATATCCAGGTTTAAACTTAGTTCAGTTCTTAGTTTACATTTAAACTTTTCCTTTTTAAAACTAAAATAGCAGAACAGGTTCTGTTTTATTTTAAAATCTAGAACAAAACATTACTTGTGCCACTCCTAAATTTCTCCGAGTCAAAACTATAACTACTTCGAGTTGAAACTCGAATTTCTCGAGACCAACGCGAGGCACCAAAAAAAAACCTGAAACCAACATTCACCTGCACATCCAATTGCTCTGTGCACATGTACCCACGTCGAAGCCTTCATCGATCATCTCTGATGATCTCCACAAGTTGCCGATCAATCACAAATTCGACTACGATCAACGCATCGCCATTGAAGACTCAAATTTGAATTCAACCCTCTCACTCAAACCTGGAATAGGCCTAACCTCCTCAATCTAAACCTGTCAACGCCTTCCCTCTGAAGCTTCGACCATCATCGCTTCTGTAACTCCAGCGAAGACCCTGCCAACCCATCATCTAACGTTCCCCAAAATATAGTTGAACTCGATCAATTAACAATGCCGAAATGATTGATTACAACAAACTCAGTAAAACTAGGGTTCCAAACTCAAAACTCCAATCACCTCCTCCACACTGAAATGCAACTCCATCAAATAATTTCCACAACATCCCTGATAACTTCACCACCCCCAGGTACAATCACGACACCTCCAGATAAATGAGGCAGCAGCAATGCTTCAAAATACAAAATGCAGAGAATAGGGAACTGCACTTTGTATATAGCATTAAAAATTTTGATTTTGTTTTTAAAAATCATGTTTTAGTATGATGATTTGATTTATAACTCTGAATCCATGAATTTCTAAACTTGGATTTTCTCCAATATAATGTTTAGTCCTCTGTTTATAATTCCAGAGCCATTCCCATATTTTTTTTTCAACTTCAGTACAATTTAATCTGAAGTTTATGATGAAACAACCATAATTTGTTTAAGTCTTAAACCCAAACGAAGATTAAATTAAGAGACAATAGTTTTTTTTTTAAAAAAACAACCAGAAGTTTGAAATCAAGAATCAGTAATGCTACAGGTAAAACAAACATGCACACCCATATATGTCCATACATATATTCACAACAGATATCATATAATACCTATTCATCAAATTTGACTAGCATGCAACCCAATTTTTAACTACTTAAATTTTTAAAAGCTGAGTTACTCACCTGTGTTTTGAAGACAGCGAACAAGCCTTTGAAACTTGAATTGATTGCTGAAATT
This sequence comes from Allium cepa, assembly GCA_030765085.1. Taxonomy (NCBI): domain Eukaryota; kingdom Viridiplantae; phylum Streptophyta; class Magnoliopsida; order Asparagales; family Amaryllidaceae; genus Allium; species Allium cepa. The sequence continues at coordinate 688,487,889 of CM060937.1, read as the reverse complement.
TTTAACTTTTTTTTTGATTAAATCTTGCTTTGATTTGGTTTCCAGTTTGATTTTGAAAACATACTTTTGATTCGAATCTTCCTTTGCTTCCAGATTTTGAAAACTTGACTGCCTTAATTCAAAAACTGGAAAGCTTGAATTGCCGAAAGGGTCTTAAGACTTGATTTTCTTAAAACTGAAGTACAGATTGGTGATTAGCTTTGATTGATATTTGAGAATATTACAGGCTGATACAATCTGGTTTTAAGTTTCAGATCTTTGAGTTTAAACAGGTTTTGAGTTACTTAAAATTTTTGAGACGATCTAAATGCTTAGATCTGGTTTTCAGTTTTAGAAGAGGACAAAAAAATGTTTTTGAACACCAAAAGATTTTTTTTTTGCTAAGCCCCCCTTTTTTTTCAAAAATAAACTCAAGATAATGCCACTTGTTGCCTTAAGTTGTAGATTATTTTACAAGTGTCTTTCTTAAGAGTTAAACGCCATACACATGTTATTAGAGATGTTCACAAGTTAACACATGTACTTTTCATGCAAAAGTAGATTTTCAAATATTTAATAAAGCTTCATAATTAATTATCCAATTTATAAATACTTTTTAATTTATATAAATCAATCTCTTTTAAAAAGAAATTAATATAAAACAATTTTTTATTCTATGTAAAATCATGAAAATACACTTTAAAACCAAAGTATAATTTTAAGATATAAATAACTATATTTTGAATTTCAATTCAAACTCAATTTCAATTTAAGGTAAAATTAAAAATCAGCCTATATATTTTTAACAACATATTATTTGTTTGAAAGGCATAATTTGCCAATGATAATAATTAAACTACAAGATTATCAATTAAATATTTATCCAAATATAAAAATTCAGTTTCTATTATCATCAGAATTCTTATCTGTCTAATCTATAATCCAATATTTCTTTTAATTAACCCAATCATATTATTAATTACAATACCCAAAAATCCGGGTTATTACATTCCTCCCTCCTTAGAATCTTTTCGTCCTCGAAAAGGAATGAAGCCAGAATTTATTAAAATACTTATTGTTAGAAAAATTATTCTTTGAAGCACTTTTTAAAAAACTTTTAAAATCTACATAATATTATAAAATGGTTTTATAAAAATACTTTTTATAACTCGATGTTTCAACCAATCCATCCTTGTTCTTATAGAAATTCGGTCATACGTTGATCAGGCGTAAGACTGAAAATCTATAAGTGCTTGGCAGACCCGTTTTCAACATCCAGTGGAAAAACTTTGAAAATAATTCTTATTGGAAATATAGAAAACAGTTTTTGAAAATAGAGGATATATCTTTGGTGAGAATTCACTGGAAATCATCACCTCCATCCATGGTCACAGTTACATTCCAGGGTTGCGTTGCCGTCGCAGCAAAAGTCCATGTAACTGCAGGCTCTCTGCGGCCTCTCGATTATGCCATGGATCCCACACAACAGATCACGGTTACATCCAGGGTTACATTGCCATCGCAGCAAAAGTCCATGTAACTGCAGGCTATCAGCGGCCTCTGATTTTCGCTGTCGAAATGAAACCTCTCCACTCCTACATAGGTCGCAGTCTGCCGATATAAAATCAAACGCGGACTGTTGGCTCTCAGCGGCACACACGACTTTCGCTATGTTATACCATAGGTCGCAGTCTACCGATATAAAATCAAACGTAGACTGTTGGCTCTCAGCGGCACACACGACTTTCGCTATGGTATACTCTACTCATAATCCCCAGGAACTAGTTTTGTCCGGACTCCTCACAGGATCAACTTTAGAACCCCCCTTAGGGCTCAAGGCAGCACCACCCGGTGGTAGTCCTGAGAAGTTCATTTCAAGGGAGCGCCTTTTTCCCCAGAGCCATCATCAAAACATTTCATACTATGCATATATAGTATCTTTAAATCACACACCTAGTATGATTTCATACAAAGCTCCTTTACATAAAATCGATTATTCCAAAATCGATAATTCTCAAACTAGGCTTTCCAAATTCTCATATTGATTTTACCCAAAAATCAAAAGCCTTTCCAAATCCATAGGTTTCCAAAATCCTCATAAGATCCTTTACATATATACACACACACACACACACACACACACACACACACACACACACAAATATATATAACTTTTAAAACATCGGATCATTTCAAACTTGTATAAAACTCCTTTTATACTTCAAACATTTTCAAAAACCTTTTCTTCTGGCAAAAGATTCAACAGGGGGAGTTTTATCTTATATGTCAAAGATATATAACTTTATTTATCCAAAATCAAATATCCAATTTGATTACTCCTTTCAATATCAATTTCATTCAAATCCGTACGATGTACACATATCGTTCGTACGCCATACCAATCTAATCGCCACTCGATCACACAACTTCATTTCCGAACTAGTATCGTCCACCCGACTTCTTAGCGCGGACTCAGATCTGGTTTCTTGATCAGAAACCGTCATTCTCCTTGCATAGTCATAACTATGATAGAGAACATCCAGAACCAATCAACAATCCATATCCAGGTTCGCCGTCGAAAATCGAGTGAAAAATCCCAACTCGGATCGACATACTATCTCGAAATTCTGTGCTCGAATCTGGATCAAATCACTATGCGAATAGAATAACATACGTACACCCTACGTATTTATCTTTATTGGTTATTAGCCAAATCAATTCCATTTCTGTTCGCATTCACTTAAATTTTCATTCATTAACTCACAATTGCTTCAATCCATTTGGATTATCACCTCTATTCTTATTCCGATTGGATTTTTAACCAATAACAATTTGAACTCCGACCAATTTATTCAGAAAATAGCTTGAAATTTTAAAAAAAATAGATAAATAGTTGGAAAATAATTAATAGTTTGTAAAATAGGTGTAAAATAGTTAGAAAATAGTTAAAATAATTATAGAAATTTTAGATAATTGCAAAATAATAGTAAGATAGTAATTAGTTTATAAAAAAGTTGGAAAATTCCTAAACAGTTTCAAAAATAATTGTAAAATAAGTATAAGATAATTTGGCTTTTAAAAGAAAGGATGTATATATAATGAATAGCTTGGAAAATAGGTTTATAATAAAACAATTTATATTAAAAATAGTCCAGAGTCAAAGCCGTTCAATTCCCAATCTCCATTCCAAATCAATTCAATTTAAATTCCATTTCCATTTAAATTGACCCAATTCCAATTTAAATAATTTCAATTTCCATTGAAATTTATTCAACCCCAATTCAAGTTGAATTAACCTCAGTTCTTTCCAAATTTAACTTTATTCAACTTTGATCTCAAATTCTACTAATTCAAACAAATTTCAACAGAACTAGTTCTAATTTCAATTCATTTTAACACCAGTTTGAATCAATCCCAATTTCAAACTCCATTTCCAAATCAAGTTGAATTATTCTTGATTTCCTCCCAAATTCAATTCAAATTCTATTTGAATTCAAAAATTATTCAATTTTAATTATAATTCCAAATTATTCAAATCCATTTGGACTAATTTCAAATTGAACCGACTTCAATTTCAAATCGTTTCCAATTAATCCAATTCAATTTTCCCTTTGAATCTTATACTCATACATCTTCAATCACCATTTTAATTAATTCAAATCAAATTCAATTTGAACTAATTCAAATTTCAAATTTAAACCATCTCTCATTCTTTTAAACAATTCCAATTCACCACTTAAATATTTTTAAAAACAATAGGATGATATTATCTAATTTATTTTAAACATCCATTCATTTTAAATTTCTAGATGTCAAACCCAATTTGAGATCACTCAAACTCTCAATTACAATCAACCATTTAACTTCCCAAGTTAAATCCTAAATTTATCTTCAAATTTCCAAATCAAGTTGATCATTCCAACTTATTTAACTTCTTTCAAGTTAAATTCAATTCACTTAATTCAGTCAAATTCACACAATTTGAATTCCTGTTCAAATTTTCATAATTCTTTTCCATCTATAAGTTCAAAAACTTATCACTTTGGGTTTTCACATCTCGTTCCAAATTCAAAACTCACCATTTAGAGTTTATTTCCAACCATCTTTGATATTATGTATATCCACATATATACATATTAATTTCTTTTACATACCAAGTTATATTTTAAAATTTTAAACCACCTTTGGTTTTTAATTCAAAACAAATTTCTTTAAATTTTCAAACATCTCTTGTTTGAAATAGAACCATTTCATTCAAATGCATTAAATAATATTATTTAATATTTCTTTAAATTAACTACATCATTAATTAATTCCAATTAATTACATTCAGTAATTAACTTTTTTCTTAATTACCTTCATTAAGTAATTGTCCCTTAAATTACTTACCTCTAGTTACTTCATTATGTAACTTCCTCTTGATTTATCATTTCCAATTATTATCCATAAATTAATCTCATTAAATAAAGTTTAATTAATTACATAAATTAATTGATTATCCTTATCCTGAAACCTTTCTCAAATTCAAGATTTAATTTCAGTTTTGTTGTATTTCCATTACTACTTGATTTAATTCAATAATTTAACAACCAATTCCTTTATTAATTGTTAGAAAGATATATTGCTTTATATATCAAAATATAATCTTATATAAAACCATTTAAAATCTTTATATAAGAAAATAACAAGTACGCTCCCTCATATATATATATATATATACTCAACTCATTCAAGGGTACCACTTACCCTATTCTTAATGACTAATCCCACTAGAGCCAAGGTTCTCGCTTAACCTTTAGCTCTGATACCAAATGTAATGCCCTGGAAATTCCGATACTGAAATTTCCAGATAGTTAGAGAAAAGAAGAAAGAGAAAGAAGAAAGAGATAGAAGAAGAATAGAAAAGAAACACACAATCTCACATTCGCAGCGGATAAAATATAATATCACATAAATAATAGTTTTACAAGAAGAACTATATCATTACACTTATATCTTTATACATCAACGTTACATCAATACACAACACTGGACAGTTTAAGACAACATGTCCTAACTATACAATAATATATCACAGTGATAAAATACTCCATACGTTCCAGCCATCCAGCTCGCCTTCTGAGCTCCAGAACGTCCCTACCCGAAAATTTGTAATACTCGGTCTGACCCGAGCATTACATCAAAGTAACACCCGGGTCAGGCTGGAAACCAGCGTGAGTAAACTCATCTAACAAGGAATATCCCAAAAACATACAACTTATATAAACCCGGGAAATTTATCAATTTACAACTTCACAAGTTGTTATAGACATCACCTATTTCACACATCGATTTCTAAGTATCAAAACTTAGGTTAAATGATCCAATTTACTTAAATCATTCCCAACCAGCTTACTGATTTCACATATCAATCTATAAAGAATCGAAGTGGTTTCGGGTATTAACTAATACCCGACTCCGGTCTCTTCGAATCCAGTGTCATCCCAACTTAAATTATTTAAGTGAAATACGATTCAACTTTAAATACCAGATGTCATAGTAACTCATCATCAATAGATAACCATATCATCATAGTCTAAATCAACATGTCATATCACATAGCGTCACGAACTACTTATTAAAGATATCAATTTATCAAAGGGGTTCCAATATCATTCTATTATCCCTTAATAAATTCCTCAAATTAATTTACCCTTAACCAAATACAGTAATTAAATTTTTAATTACCTCATTAATTAATTATTAATCATAATTATTGATCACCCTTGATTAATAACATCCCGAATTTAACTACCCTTAATTACTTCATTGAATAAATTAATCCCTAATTTATTCTCTAATTAATCTTTGAATAAATCCCATTCGGTAATCAACTACCCTTACTTACTTTATTTTCAAAAATTAATTATTCTTAATTAATTATCTCAATTAATCCCCTGATTAATTACATACGAATTTAATCCCAATTACTTTCATCTTCAACATCTTTAATTACATCCAGTAATTACCATTAATTACTTCCTTAAGTAATTACATTTCCATTAATTACATTACGTAATTATTCATCAATCATCAAGTGTTTAAATTAATTAAACTTAATTAATTAATCTAAATTAATCACATTAGACTAATTAATTACATTAAGTAATTAATTCATTAATTACTTCCATTAAGTAATTAAACAAAAACAATTTTACAAGTGATTATTATTATTTAATCTAATTAATTATTAAAAATTAATCACATTCGTTAACTGTTTAATAATCTTAATTAATGTCCTTCATTCACAATTTTTAATTACATTATTAAGAAATTAACTCTGATTAACTATCATTAATTACAAATTAATTAATATTTAATTATCAATTTATTAATCTTTAATTATTAAATTAATTAAGTGTTAACTACAACTTAATTAATCCTTAATCCCTTGATTAATTAATTCTTAATCATTAATTAAGATTTAATTAACAACTCTTAACTACAAATTAATTAACCATAATTAATTAATATTAAACCTTAATTAATTAATTAATTATCCTAACATTAATTAATCAAATAATTAATTACCCATTAAAATTAACTTAATAATTTAAAGGAATCCAATCATTAAATTCATTTATCTTCAAGGTAACTTTTCTTACTTAATCAAAGTACTTAAAACAATTTGTTTCCAAATTTACTTTAAATTCTATTTAAATTTCATTTTAAACTTAAGATACAAATTTAGCTTAAACAAGGTTTTTAAAAAAATAATTCAAACCCCTTTTTCTCATATGTTAAAAGAAATATCCACTTTATAAAATAGTTTAAAGAATTTAAATCCCGATTTTAATTTAACTTTTAAATCAATTTAAAAATACAATTAAACAAACCAAATTGTTTAAATCATTTTAAATTTAAAAATTTCCATTTATTTTAAAAACTGAAACTCAACCCACCTTTCCAGATTTTAAATCTAAAACTTATTTTAAATTTCTATTTTACAATTTAAAACTTACAATTTAAATTCTAAATCAATATGCTTTGATGCTTAAAAGTTTTAAAAACCAAATAAATTTTTTAAAATTTAAATCGTTTCAAAAAAACAGGATTCAAACTATTAGAATTTAGATTATATCCAGGTTTAAACTTAGTTCAGTTCTTAGTTTACATTTAAACTTTTCCTTTTTAAAACTAAAATAGCAGAACAGGTTCTGTTTTATTTTAAAATCTAGAACAAAACATTACTTGTGCCACTCCTAAATTTCTCCGAGTCAAAACTATAACTACTTCGAGTTGAAACTCGAATTTCTCGAGACCAACGCGAGGCACCAAAAAAAAAATCTGAAACCAACATTCACCTGCACATCCAATTGCTCTGTGCACATGTACCCACGTCGAAGCCTTCACTGATCATCTCTGATGATCTCCACAAGTTGCCGATCAATCACAAATTCGAACATGATCAACGCATCGCCATTGAAGACTCAAATTTGAATTCAAGCCTCTCACTCAAATCTGGAATAGGCCTAACCTCCTCAATCTAAACCTGTCAACGCCTCCCCTCTGAAGCTTCGACCATCGTCGCTTCTGTAACTCAGGCAAAGACCCTGCCAACCCATCATCTAACGTTCCCCAAAATATAGGTGAACTCGATCAATTAACAATGCCGAAATGATTGATTACAACAAACCCAGTAAAACTAGGGTTCCAAACTCAAAACTCCAATCACCTCCTCCACACTGAAATGCAACTCCATCAAATAATTTCCTCAACATCCCTGATAACTTCACCACCCCCAGGTACAATCACGACACCTCCAGATAAATGAGGCAGCAGCAATGCTTCAAAATACAAAATGCAGAGAATAGGGAACTGCACTTTGTATATAGCATTAAAAATTTTGATTTTGTTTTTAAAAATCATGTTTTAGTATGATGATTTGATTTATAACTCTGAATCCATGAATTTCTAAACTTGGATTTTCTCCAATATAATGTTTAGTCCTCTGTTTGTAATTCCAGAACCATTCCCATTTTTTTTTCAACTTCAGTATAATTTAATCTGAAGTTTATGATGAAACAATCATAATTTGTTTAAGTCTTAAACCCAAACGAAGATTAAATTAAGTGACAATAGTTTTTTTTTTTAAAAAAACAACCAGAAGTTTGAAATCAAGAATCAGTAATGCTACAGGTAAAACAAACATGCACACCCATATATGTCCATACATATATTCACAACAGATATCATATAATACATATTCATCAAATTTAACTAGCATGCAATCCAATTTTTAACTACATAAATTTTTAAAAGCTGAGTTACTCACCTATGTTTTGAAGACAGCGAACAGGCCTTTGAAACTTGAATTGATTGCTGAAATTTTTAACTTTTTTTTTTGATTAAATCTTGCTTTGATTTGGTTTCCAGTTTGATTTTGAAAACATACTTCTGATTCGAATCTTCCTTTGCTTCCAGATTTTGAAAACTTGACTGCCTTAATTCAAAAACTGGAAAGCTTGAATTGCAGAGAGGGTCTTAAGACTTGATTTTCTTAAAATTGAAGTACAGATTGGTGATTAGCTTTGATTGATATTTGAGAATATTACAGGCTGATACAATCTGGTTTTAAGTTTCAGATCTTTGAGTTTAAACAGGTTTTGAGTTACTTAAAATTTTTGAGACGATCTAAATGCTTAGATCTGGTTTTCAGTTTTAGAAGAGGACAAAAAAAATGTTTTTGAACACCAAAAGATTTTTTTGCTAAGCCCCCCTTTTTTTTCAAAAATAAACTCAAGATAATGCCACTTGTTGCCTTAAGTAGTAGATTATTTTACAAGTGTCTTTCTTAAGAGTTAAACGCCATACACATGTTATTAGAGATGTTCACAAGTTAACACATGTACTTTTCATGCAAAAGTAGATTTTTAAATATTTAATAAAGCTTCATAATTAATTATCCAATTTATAAATACTTTTTAATTTATATAAATCAATCTCTTTTAAAAAGAAATTAATATAAAACAATTTTGTATTCTATGTAAAATCATGAAAATACACTTTAAAACCAAAGTATAATTTTAAGATATAAATAACTATATTTTGAATTTCAATTCAAACTCAATTTCAATTTTGAGGTAAAATTTAAAATTAGCCTATATATTTTTAACAACATATTATTTGTTTGAAAGGCATAATTTGCCAATGATAATAATTAAACTACAAGATTATCAATTAAATATTTATCCAAATATAAAAATTCAGTTTCTATTATCATCAGAATTCTTATCTGTCTAATCTATAATCCAATATTTCTTTTAATTAACCCAATCATATTATTAATTACAATACCTAAAAATCCGGGTTATTAAAAAATCCTTCGTCTATAAATTTAAACTTTTTAGACAATGGTACATGAAATCACACAGCTAATCAATTCAATTCAATCAAATCCAATCAATCAAATTCCATGAAGGAATAAACTAATACTAAAAATCAATCAAATTCCATAAGGGAAACTTATCACTTAACATCGTTTCCAAATATCAAATGATTATGTCACAAATATTAACTAATATTTTCACTTAGTATTCTATTCAATACTAAAATTATTTATGAATTAGTTCATATATTCTCACTAAAGTTAAAGTAAAGTTATACCTTTATTAAACATCAATTCATGACTTATTTCCCTTTATTTACTTGTATAATACTCTTCTACATCCTAGAGTACATATAAATTTTACTTTACTTTTTGAAAGATCTAGATGGATATCAAATCAAATTGTGGTTTCTTAAAACCAAGTCAACCTATTAACCCCTTTTTATTTAGAGTGTTAAAATGAATATTATTTATGGGTTGACCCTATCAACAAGTATTTCATATTACTTAGACGTTTAAAAAAATTATATTGGTTCAATAAAACAACATTTATCAAAATTTCTTATATAATTTAACCCAATTTAAACCCATGCTAAATTATCCCATAATTATTCTAAGGGAAAAGTCCTATTTATCAAAACAATCTTTATTAGAATTACCTTTTATTTTGAAACCAATTCCCCCCTTTAGGGAACTTAAAATTAAATACCTGGTTTAAATTTAAAATTTACCATTGAAAGCATACTTCATATATTTTTATATTTAATAGCTTCGAACAATTTATTTAGCGAAACATCACTTTGGGTTTATTCTAATTTTGAACTCATTTTGCTCGCACAATGATAAAGAAAATAATTTACTAAGCACTTCATAGCATTAAATCACACAAACGTCCGATCGTCACTTAGGAGATTATTCAGATTACTACAAAACTAGTTGAAACGATTTCCTCCTAATTATCCCAAAGAAAATGCATTTCATTTCAAATTTTACTTCCCAATCTATTTTCTATTTTTAAATATTTTCAAAAGTATAGCTATTTCATTTCTCAAAAATTCCTTTGAAAATATTTTTCAAAAATTCAGGGATTTAGATACAAAAAAAATTCTAAACATATTTTTCAAACTGAATTTATATAAAACTTCTTTACATAAAAATAATTTTATATTATAATAATCCTTCTTTATTGTAATAGAATTATCTTCAATATTTGTTCTATAAATACCTTCCATTATTTAAATTATATTACAATTTTATAAATTTTAGTTCTAAACTCACCATTATTAAACGGTGAATTCTTTATTTAATCATATTCTTCGAACATCTTATAGTCAAATCATGAAAATTAATTCACAGAGGGTTCGATTTAAATCAAGCGATAAATGCTCCTAAATAAATCAAGCACAATTTGGCAATCAACACACAACAGTATATGCTTTTCATTTAACCTAAGCATAACCGAATAAATAATAGTGATAATAAATAAATATTATCACATTTAAACCAACTCACTATATTACTATATAGAACTTTGAAAATTATGTATATATATAAAATACAATCCCAGGCAAAATATTTAATTTGCCAAATTTTCAAAAAAATTCAATACCATGTTCGTTGGCCTTGGTCAAGTATTTAGAAATCTTTATCGATACTGTGGCATCCCACGTCTTGACCAGAGTTCATAAAAACTCAATAGACCAATTAACATAATACGTTTTTATAACAATAACAAATATGCTTTCGTATATATAATAATCTCAAACTCATTCTACGGTGTCGCGTACCCTATCTTTAACAAGCCAAACCCTACTGTGATGACCCAGGATTTTTAACAATTTAAATTGGAATATTTAATTGATTGTAAATATTTAAAAAGTTAACTTTTAACTTGAATTCAAATATTATTACTAATAGAAATTAGGTTATTAGATTTAATAAACGGAAGTTGGGTAAAATGTTGAATCTGGAGTTTTAAGCCTATTAAAAATAATTTAAAGGCTTATAAAATTTATAATGATGATGCTGAAGATAATAAAATGGTAGAAATTTAATTTAAAGGTGATTTGTTCAATTTTAATAATATATCGTTTAAATCGATATTTAAAAATAGCCTTCCGAGGCACGGTCTCGGATTTTGACGAAACCAATTCCATTGGATCCGTAATATTGTATTATTATTGTATTTCAATTTTCGTAGCATTTGGAGTTACCGTTTGTCCGTACGGGTGAGAAACATGTTGAAATTAAAATTGATAATTTAACACTTAAACTCGATTCAAAAAGCTATCTTCCACATATGACCGAATTAGGTTCCGAAACACGTTCCATTGTGTTCGGAATGCGGATAAAACTTTATAAACGCCTGGCAGCATGTCCGATTCGGAGTTCTAGATTTCGCTATATATAATACGAGATATTTTGAATAAAAAAAAGTCAAACCCTATATCAGCTGACCTACCCTTATTGAGCCAACCTATATCTGATCGCGCCGTTTCCCTTTCGTTAAAATTCAGACGTCTCTTTTATTTTTTACCCCAGGTCGTGCAGAAAAAAAAAGAGGAAAAAATAATGATATGGCTTCCCTATCTTCTTCAAAATCGAAATTTCTTTCCCCTCTCTTCAATTCAAACCATGGCCGAACTAATTTGCAACCCAAATCTATTCGTCTTCAGCTAAAAAAAATGGAAAATTGATTTCGCGTTCTCGAACGAAGCGGCGACCTGTGAGTCGTTCGTGATGGCGAGGCAAGGGTTGTCGAGGCCAGCAGTGGTGGAGTTCTGGGATTGCGAGGGCTCGTGGAATCGAGATGTTGGGTTTCGTGTGAGCGACGATCTCAAAGTGAGCAAGGTTGGCATCGCGGTCGATAAGCGTGACTTCATCAGCAAAGACGAAAGGGGGGAGGCCGCAATGTCGTTCGATTTGGATGAAGGGTCTTCGGCATCTCGACTTTGAGGGGACTCGTGCTTTCGAATCGAGTAGGCAGTGAGGTATGTATTTACAAATTATATTTTGTTCAAATTTAATATATGCATAAATATTTATAAAAAAATAATAAGAAGAACATAATAATAGTAAGTTTTATAAGCCAGTATATTTTCTTCGAAGTTATTGGTTTATTTATGAATATGTATTTATGCAGTAAAATAATCTATGTTGTTATTTACAGAAAAAAAAGAAAAAAAAAGGAAACAATTTTTATAACAAAAATGTGTATATATATATATAATACACAAATGTATATGTGAAGATAGATTTTTGAAGTCTATGATTTATTTACATTTGTATAATTTCAAGGATAAGATAAAATAAGTATACAAATTTTAAATGTTATTTTAAATATGTGTATTAAAGAGATTGACTTATTTATTTATTTTTGTAACTTGAAATTTAATTATTTTGTTCCTAAAAATTATTTCTCATAAGAAGATTAGCTAAAATCAATTATTTGTTAATTAAATTAAATTTATCAAATGAAAATTAATTATTCAAATTGTTCGAATATTAATAAAATCGTTTAATGTTTATACAAGGTTATAACCCGGGAAACCAAGTCGAAATTGAAGTGGACTGCAAAACAAATTTAAAGGTGAGTTAATCTCACTCAACTGGGTTTTTATTTAAATTTAAATGGTTACATTTAAATGATTGGCTGAATGGTTGAATTGAATTGATGTGCTATATTATATATAGTAGTATATAGTATATATTGGGTGATTGATTTCCCGCATCAGATAGCGGATGAGACCCTATGCGCCGCATAATAGCGGATGATATTATATAAATCACATATACCGCGATATTCCACCTCGAAGTGGAATTGGTATTGTGCTAACATCTGTGGATGTAGGGAAACTGGTTGGAGAGATCCAACTGGATTCCTCACAATATAGCAATTATTTTCATAATTGATGATGCATTTAATTTATATACTGTGAAGGATAAATTTGGGAAATAAATTATGCTGTGTTATGATTGGGTAAGTATAATTTGGGATTCTATAATATAAATAGAATAAATTGGGTGGTTTGATAGGTAACTACTTAATGTAGTTAATAAAATATAATTACGTAGGGAAGTAATTAATAAACAATTACTGGATGTAATCAGTTGAATGATGATTTGTTAATAGAAGAAAATTGGGTATAATTACTTTGTGTAATTAATCAAGAGATTAAATAAGATAATTAATTAAGGAGTAATTAATTTATTTAGTGAAGTAAATAAAAAGGTAAATAATTACAGGATGAGACAAATCAAGGGTGATTAATATGTGTGGTTTAATTAATGATTAAATTATTTAATGCAATTAAATTAGATTAGGATAAATTGAAATGTAAATGGAAAATCATTAATTTATATAGTCAATTATGTAATTATAGATTGATTAATTAAGATTAATTAATCAATAATTAGTGATTTATGAGAAATTAAATAATAAGTAATTAAAGATTAATGTAATTAATTATAGTTAATTAATTTGTGAAGTAATTAAAGATTAATTATTGATTTTAGCTAAGAATAATTATTTTGTGAAATTAATTAAAGGTAATTACTTGAAGGTAATTGAAGAATAATTAATCCAGGGTGATTAATTAAGATGGATAATTAAGGGATGGTAAATAAATTGATTTACAATTAGTTAATGTTAAATGAAGGATTCTAAGTGATCGAGGTTAGTAATTCAATTTGAATTAATTAAATAAATTTGGAAGTGATCAAGTTGCTTATGGATGATTGGGTGGTATTGGATGCCTTGAATGAGACTCGAAGAGATCGGGGTCGGGTATTAGGAAATACCCGAAACCACTTCGAATTTTTTTATAGATTGATGCGTGAAATCTATAGGCTGGAATGAAGCAATTTTAATGAATTGGACTAGTTAAATCTAAATCTTGGTACTTATAAAATGGATGTGTGGAATAAGTGATGTCTATAATAAATTGTGACTATGTAAATTAATACAAGTTACCCCGGGGTTTATATAAGTTGTTTTCTTTGGTATTCCATGTTAGTTGGGTTTACTCACGCTAGTTTCTAGCCTTACTCGGGTGTTACTTTTGTGTAATGCTCGGGCCAGACCGAGTATTACAAATTTCCAGGTAAGGACATTCTGGAGTTCAAGAGGCGAGTTGGATGGCAAGAACGTATGGAGTGTTTCCGCTGTATTATATTGTTGTATATCTGTGACATGATGATTGTGTATATCCAGTGTCTGTATATATGTGTAACTCTGATGTATTATAAATGTATTTTGATAGATACAGAATTCTTTTGTAAACTGTTATTATTTATTATTATATTTTATCCGCTGCGAACGTGAGATGTTGATGTTTCTGATCTTCTTCTTCTTCTATCTCTTTCTTCTTTTTCATAACTATCCGGAATTTTCGGGATCGAAAATTTCTGGTCGTTACAGTTGGTATCAGAGCTAGGTTAAGCGGGAACCTTGGCTCTGGTGGGGATTACTCCTTAAATAGAGTCCGTAGTACTCTAGGATGAGTTGAGAGTGTGTGTTTATATATATATATATATATATATATATATATATATATATATATATATATATGAGAGAGCGTACTTGTTATTTTCTTATATAAAGGTTTTTAATGATTTTGTATAAAAATATATTTTGATATATAAAGCAATATTTCCTTTTAATAAATATTTAGGTGATTGCTTGTTAAATTATTAGAATTAAATTAAGAAGTAATATAATACAACCAAATTGAAATCTTGAATTTGGATTAAATTAAGTGGTAATAGAAATATAACCAAATTAAAATTAAATTGATTGAAAATGAAATTCTAGAATTTGAGCTCAGAAATTAAATTGTTTAAATAAAGTTTAATTTGGTTTAGAATGTTAAGCCAACCTTTGAGAATTTAACTCGAATTTATATAATTCGAGATGGTTTAAAATTGAGATTGACATTGAATTAGTTCAAAATTGAATTTGATTTGAATTAATTGGATTTGTGATTGAAGATGTATAAGTTTAAAATTTTAAATGGACAAATTGAATTGGATTGAATTGAAATGATTTGAAGTTGAAGTGGGTTCAATTGATACTAGTCCAAATTGATTGGAATAATTTGGGATTGCAATTAAAGTTGCGTAGGATTAAAATCAAATGGAATTTGATTTGGATTGGGAAAGAAATCAAGATTGATTCAACTTGAATTGCGGTAAAATAAATTTCGATGGAAATTGAAGTTATTCAAATTGGAATTGGGTCAATTTAAATTGAAGTGGAAATTTAAATTGAATTGATGGGAAAGTGAATAGTTTTGACTCTGGACTATTCTCAACATAAATTGTTCTAATATAAACTTATTTTTCCAAGCTATTTAATATATCCGACCTTTCTTCTTAAAGCCAAATTATTTTATATTTGTTTTACAATTATTTTTGAAAACTATTTAACAATTTTTCAACTGTTTTATAAACTAATTACTATTTTTCAACTATTTTACAAATTAATTACTATTTTACAACTATTTTGCAATTATCTAAAATTTCTGAACTATTTAACTATTTTCCAACTATTTCACAATTAGTTAACTATTTTGCAAACTAATAATTATTTTTCATCTACTTATCTATTTTTAAAATTTTCAAGCTATTTTTATATATAAACTGGTCGGAGTTCAAACTGTTATTGATTAAATACCCAACTGAGATAAGAATTGAAGTGAATAAAATCAAAGTGAAGATGAATAGAAAGGAAATTAATTTAGTTAATAATCAATGAAAATAAATACGTAGGATGTACGTATATTATTCTATTCGCAGAGTGATTTGATCTAGATACGAGCGCAGAATTTCGAGATAGTTATATCGATCCGAGTTGGGATTTTTCACTTGATTTTCGACGGCGAACCTAGATATGGATTGTTGATTGGTTCTGGATATTCTCTATCGTAGTATGGCTATGTAAGGAGAATGACGGTTTTTGATCAAGAAACCAGATCTGAGTCCGCACTAGGAAGTCGGGTGGACGATACTAGTTCGGAAGTGGAATCGTATGATCGACTGAGCGATCAGATTAATATAACGTACGGGTTATATGTGTACATCGTACAGGTTTGGATGAAACCGATATTGGAAATTTCTATGATAAAAGCGACTTTATAGAGTAATCAAATTTGAATATTTGATTATGAATGAACAACGTTATATATCTTTGTTATATAAGATAAATCTCCCCTTGTTGAATCTATTGCCGGAAGAAAAGGATTTTTGAAAGTGTTTGAAGTAGAAAAGGAGTTTTATACAAGTTTGAAATGATCTAAAATGTTTAAAAATTATATATTTATATATAAAAAGGATCTTATGAGGATTTTGGAAAAAAGTTTTGGGAACCTTTGAATTTGGAAAGGCTTTTGATTTTTGGGTAAAATCAATATTGGAATTTGGAAAGCCTAGTTTGAGAATTATCAATTTTGGGATAATCGATTTTGAGAAAAGGAGATTTATATGAGATTCATACTAGGTGTATGATTTGGAAGATAATACATGTGTATAGTATAAAGTGTTTTGATAATGGCTATGGGGAAAAAGACGCTCCCTTGAAATGAACTTCTCAAGAGTGCCACAGGGTGGTACTGCCTTGAACCCTAAGGGGGGTTCTAAAGTTGATCCTGTGAGGAGTCTGGACAAAACTAGTTCCTGAGGATTATGAGTAGTGTGTAGCGAAAGTCGAGGGGTGCTGATGCCTACAGAGGCATTTGGGTTACGCTGTGACGACAATGTAACTCGATGTCACTGCGATCTACTGCAGACCATAGCGAAAGTTGTGTGTGCCGCTGAGAGCCAACAGTCTGCGTTTGATTTTACATCGGTAGACTGCGACCTATGGTAACATAGCGAAAGTCGTGTGCGCCACTGAAAGCCAACGGTCTACATTTGATTTTACATCGGTAGACTGCGACCTACATAGGAGTGGAGAAATTTCATTTTGACAGCGAAAATCGAGGGCGTTGATGCCTATAGTTACATGGACTTTTGCTGCGATGACAACGTAACCTTGGAATGTAACTACGATCTGTTGTGGGTTCCATGGCGTAATCGAGGGGCGCGGAGTGCCTACAGTTACATGAACTTTTGCTGCGATGGCAACGTAACCCAGAATGTAACTACGACCATGGATGGGGGTGATGATTGCCAGAGCATTCACACCGAAGATATTTCCCCCATTTTCAAAAACTATTTTCTATATTTTCAATAAAATTATTTTCCAAGTATTTTCACTGGGTGTTGAAACGGGCTTACCAAGTACTTATAGATTTTCAGTCCTACGCTTGATCAACGTATGACCGAATTTCTGTAAGAACAAGGATGGACTGGTTGAGACATCAAGCTATAAGAAGTATTTTTATAAGCTATTTTAATAGTATTATGTGAATTTAAAAGCATTTCTAAAATTTTAAAATAAAGTGATGGAATTTTGGAAAATGAAAGAAAATCCAAACTGGAATTATAAAAAAAATTGAACTTAGGAAAATTTAATGATGTGATTTTTGTAATAAAATTGAATATTGAATTAAAAGTTGGAAGTAAGCTAATTAGCTAAATAAATTAGTTGATAGGGTATATAAAAAAAATTAACTCGGTTAAATAAAATGGATTGTAAGTTAATAATGAAGTTTGGAAATAAATTCGAATTCGATTTGGATTGATAATGAATTCAAATAAGTGGAGATGTTGTTAAAATAAAATCGAATTGAATCATAATAGAATGGTTTGAGTTGCAAACAAAACCCAGATGAGTAAAAATAAATTGAGAATGGCTTTATATTAACAAAATAAATTCAAAAATGAATTAAGTAGGTGAATTAAAAATTTAAAATGGGGTGAATAAATGGGTTAATTGAATTAAATAATAAATGGATGAAGTCTGATTGAATAGAAATTAACTCAAAGTTTTAATTGGAATTAGGTTATCAAAATGAACTTAAGCTATGAGGCGTATTAATTTGAAGTAAAATTGCTTCAGTCAATAGAAGCTTGGTGTCGAGTAAGAATGGAGGACCATTAAATAAAAAGTTTGGGTTAAATTTATTGGGAAAATGGATATTAAAATAAGCATCGAGTGTGTCAAGCACAATGAAATAGTTTTAAAATGAATCCAATGCGGAGATGAAATGAAATGCAATGAATGGTTGGTGAATAAATTAGAAATAAAATGGAATTAAATACAGAATGAGTTGAAATTAATTTGAAGTAGTTATAAACTAAAATGGATACTCTATTAAGCGAATATCGCCGAATTTCATAAAAATAAAAATGTTGTCGTTTGACGTAAATGAAGGTAAAGAAATTCTATTAATTAGAAGAAAATAAAATTGATTTTTGAATCATTTGAAGTGAATGTGAGCTGTTGGGTTAAAATAAATTGAATGTAAGCAATTGAGTTGTAAACCAATAAAATTGAACGAAATGGTATATGAATTTGTTGAAAGAAATTGAATTAGTGTTGAAATCGTATCAATTGCTCGTGGAAGTTATTTAGAATGCATTTCTTTTAGAGTTGATGTGTTGTAGTTGTTTAAGTAAGAGAAATGTTATAAACATATATATAGTGCTTACATGTTTAAATTGAGTAAGTACTGGTATTGGGAAGCCGTTTGGCTGGATTTGGTTGCGCTAATTGCTAAAAAAATAAGCCGCTTGCTTAAAATGCTACATAAAGGTACGCCTACGCAATAAAAATAGAAAATATGAAATGTTTTTGTTTCTTCCATCGGGTGGGTCGATGTATATATATATTTATATCTCTTGTCAAACTGCAAAAAATCCTCCGTACAAAGGAGACTGCCAAAACTTTTCGAAAATTTTGGGAGTTAGAAAATTTTTGAGAAATTTTCTGTTAGCGACAAAACGATTTCAAATTGGAAATTGAAATAAATTAATATATGAAACTAATTTAAATAATGATATGAATCAGTTATAAGTGGAAGATAAAATTCAATATTCAGAATTGAAGATGAATTCACATGGAAATGAGAAAAACTAATTTGAATAGAAGTAAATATGGAAACTTCTGTAAGGAAATGTATAAAATGATTCTAAAAGCTATGATTGGATATTATTGCTAAGTAGGATATATAAGTATTATAAAGGGAAAGGAAAATTGATTTTGATTTCAGGAGATAATTTGAATTGCCCAACTAAAAGGTACGTGTTTAAATTTCTGTATGAAATTTGATTGGGTTTTTGATCTAACCACTTGGCTTTTTGTTTTCTTTTGGAATTTGGAAGCCCGTAGAGGCATTTTGTAGTTGTACCGAGCTAGCCGTGCAAAGGAGACGCTGGCGAATTTTTTTGGAAATTTAGGGAGTTAGAAAATTTTGAGAAAGTTTTGATAATTTAAATTTGGATTTAAATTTAGATTTGAATAAATGAAGTAAATAACGTTATTGGAAACTGTGGAAGGTTTTGGAAGTTGGTTGAAGTAATAGTGGGTCTTTAATAAAAGATATGCTGTGGCAAGTTGATAAAACTGTTTGGTTTTGGAAAATAGTAATGTATTGAATCATTCTTCTTAACTAGCAATTTCGGAGACGAAATTCTTTTAAGGGAGAGGAATGTGACGACCCGAAATTTCTAACAATTTAAATTGGAATATTTAATTGATTGTAAACATTTAAAAAGTTAATTTTTAACTTGAATTCAAATATTATTATTAATAGCAATTAAGTTATTAGATTTAATAAACTGAAGTTGGGTAAAATGTTGAATCTGGAGTTTTTAAGGCTATTAAAAATAATTTGAAGGCTTATAAAATTTATAATGATGATACTGAAGATAATAGAATGGTTGAAATTTAATTTAAAGGTGATTTGTTCAATTTTAATAACATATCGTTTGAATCGATATTTAAAAATAGCCTTCCGAGGCACAGTCTCGGATTTTGACGAAACTAGTTCCATTGGATCCGTAATATTGTATTATTATGGGATTTCAATTTTCGTAGCATTTGGAGATACCGTTTGTCCGTACGGGTGAAAAACGTGTTGAAATTAAAATCGATAATTTAACATTTAAACTCGATTCAAAAAGCTATCTTCCACATATGACCGAATTAGCTTCCGAAACATGTTCCATTATGTTTGGAATTCGGACAAAACTTTATAAACGCCTGGCGGCATGTCCGATTCGGAGTTCGAGATTTCCCTATATATATAATATGAGATATTTCGAATAAACAAAAAAGTCAAACCCTATATCAGCCGACCTACCCTTATTGAGCCAACCTATATCTGATCGCGTCGTTTCCCTTTCGTTAAAATTCAGACGTCTCTTTTATTTTTTACCCTAGGCCGTGCAGAAAAAAAGAGGAAAAAATAATAATATGGCTTCCCTATCTTCTTCAAAATCGAAATTTCTTTCCCCTCTCTTCAATTCAAACCATGGCCGAACTAATTTGCAACCCAAATCTATTCGTCTTCAGCTAAAAAAATGGAAATTTAATTTCGGTTCTCGAAAGAAGCGGCGACCCGTGAGTTGTTCACGATGGCGAGGCAAGGGTTGTCGCGCGCACGAAGATGGGCCGGCGCTTAGAGTGCTTTCGAGGCCAGCAGTGGTGGAGTTCTGGGATTGCGAGGGCTTGTGGAATCAAGATGTAGGGTTTAGTGCGAGCGATGATCTCGAAGTGAGCAAGGTTGGCATCATGGTCGATGAGCGTGACTTCATCAGCAAAGACGAAAGGGGGGAGGCCGCAACGTCATTCGATTTGGATGAAGGGTCTTCGACATCTCGACTTTGAGGGGACTCGTGCTTTCGAATCGCGTGCGCGAGTAGGCAGTGAGGTATATATTTACACATTGTATTTTGTTCAAATTTAATATATGCATAAATATTTATAAAAAAAATAACAAGAATATAATAACAGTAAGTTTTATAAGCCATTATATTTTCTTCGAAGTTATTGGTTTATTTATGAATATGTATATATGCAGTAAAGTAATATCTATTGTTATTTACAGAAAAAAAGAAAAAAAATACAAATTTTCATAATGTATATATATATATAAAATACACAAATGTTTATGTGAAGATAGATTTTTGAAGTCTATGGTTTATTTATATTTGCATAATTTCAAGGATAAGATAAAATAAGTATACAAATTTTGAATGTTATTTTAAATATGTGTATTAAAGAGAATGACTTATTTAATTATTTTTGTAACTTGAAATTTAATTATTTTGTTCCTAAGAATTATTTATTATAGGAAGAAAAGCTAAAATAAATTATTTGTTAATTAAATTAAATTTATCAAATGAAAATTAATTATTCAAATTGTTCGAATATTAATAACAGGAAAATGGGCTGAAGGAAAAACACATCATGTTTTTTTGCTTGAGAGACGCACAGATTTTTCTTTTCTGTTTAAAGGACGGGGGTTTTATAATTTCGGCTGAAGGAAAAACTTGAACAAAAATTAAATCATGCGTCTTCTTCAGTCTCGTTCCTCTTCAATCTCGACCTCAAATCATGCCGACTACCAAAAATTAGATTGATCTTTGCTTCTCCTCGAATAAAATTCCCTGCTCCGTCTTCCCAAACTCACTATTGCTATTCACCTGAAGATGCCGGCTCGAAGATGCATCTCACTTCACCATTTCTCTCAGATGAAGATCGGGATCGTCGCTCCTCCATTCTAGATTGCTTGAGTCGAGTTCGCCATTCTTGTTGTGCTTTGTGATATCGAGAATAGGAGACGATGCTGTGAGCGCTTTGAGTTTGAGTGCATCGCCACCTGCTTGTGAACGCTATAGAGTTCTAACACGATTTTGATTTTAATTGGATGTTTGACGTGTATTGGAATTATTGATGATTGGTAACGTTTTTTGTTTCTATGTGTGATTACTGTATCTTTCATATTATTATGCTATATGAAACTAGTATTTCTATGTGTGTTATGCAATTTAGCCTTTTATTATTTTATTATTTTGTATTTGATGTGGAATGTTGCTCCTGTTAGTTTCAGATGGTGTATTTAATGTTGATTGTGTTTCTGATAAGCTTCAAGCTGTTGTTCATAACTATAATGCTATATTATACTATCATTTTGCATATTGTAAATATGACATTGGACTTCATAACTCAAATGTTATGTTAGACTATCATTTTGTATGTGCCTGAAGTATGCTAGTGGACTTTGTGATTAAAATGTTACATTGGATATCATTTTGCATACTGTAACTTCGATATTGGACTTCGTAAGTAAAATGCTATATCAAACTATCACTTTGCATATTTCAAATGCGATAGTTGACTTCATAACTTAATTGCTACATTAAACTATCATTTTCCATATCATAAACATGGTAGTGGACTTTGTGATTAAAATGTTACATTAAATCCCAATTTTCATATTGCAATCATAATATTGGACTTCATAATTAAAATGCTACATTAAAGTATCATTTTGTCTATTTTGAACATGATAGTAGACTGCATAACTCAAATGCTACATTAAACTATCATTTTGTATATCATAAACATGGTAGTGAACTTTGTGATTAAATGTTACATTAAAAAACAGAGATGCTATATGTAGTTATCATTTTGTATATTCTATTCATGGTAGTTCTCTTTAGAAATACTTATTTCATTTTGTATATTCTATTCATGCTAGTTCACTTTAAATATACTTATTGTGATATCCCGGAATTTTTGACAATATCAATTTAATAATCTTTATATAAAATTAAATTGATATTGACCATATTGATTAATAAAATATGTTTTGGTTTAATAATCAGATTTAATAAATATTTAATTTGTGATTACCTTTTAAAAGCTAAAACAAATGTTTTAAATTATAATGTATATATATTTGTATATATATTATAGTTTATCTTTGTTTGGAATTTAACTTACATGAAAATAAATAAATGAAGTGTTGTTTTTAAATTCCAATAAAATATTGAGTAATTAGGAAATTATGTTTTAAATTAATATTAAGCTTTTAAAAATCTATTTAAATTAGTGATTATATGGTTTGTAATATTTATAATGAATGTTAAATTGTTTAAAATTTGTTTTAGCTTAATTTTTGTTTTAAAATTAAATAAAAGTTGATTTTATTTATTTTTAATATTACTTGATATAAATATGATTTAGAAATATTTTATATAAGTCTAAATATAAAATAGCATATGATTTAAATTCATTTAATAATAAAAGAAATTTATAATTTCTTTATAAATCATATAAAATTGTTATTTTTAAGCTATATTAATAAACATACTATTTTTCATAAATATAAAAGGAATTAAAATAAGGAAATAGTATTATCATTTTAAATTAAATAAATTGATTTTAATTTTGATTTCAAAATTTTAAGTTGAATTGAAATTGTTTTTGAAATTCAAATTAATTGATTCTTTAAAATATTGTATAAGTTTTAATTTATAAATTGTTTTATTTACATTTACTTTTAATAGGAAAATCATATATATTCATATAAACATAAAATAAATTAAAGAAAACTATTTTAAACATTTAAAAATATAACTAAATTAAATAATAGTCAAGTGTTAACAATTAAATAATCTTAAGCTACATGTGTTTATTAAAGAATAAAGCAACATGACAAGTGTCATTGTCTTATTTTATCTTTTTCTTATTTTGAATTAAAATAAATTTCAGCCTTATAAACTTTTCATTTTTTTTTCCTCGTTCTCTTTTCAAACAAAAGCTAAGCAAAACAAAGAAAACATACAATTCAAATTCATGCAAATCAAGTCTGCATTTTTTTTATAAAAAATAAAATAAAAGGATCAAGAACCTGCATTTTTTCATCTCTGGGAATCATCAGCATTTTTCAACATGCAATCTCAAGTCTGCATTCTTTCAAAGGCCTGCATGCATATAGATTGGGATAAGAAGCAGTAGCACTTCATTTCCATTGGCATAACACTGCTGCATTTAAAAGACAGGATTTAAAAGTTTTTCTAAATCATTGCAGCTCTGTTCTTCAGATTTAAGGTGAGTAACTTCTAAATTTCTTTTAACAAAATCTGGTTGCATGTTATTATATCTGGAATGAACTGATATGCATGATAACATTGAAGCTATTTGCTGTATGTATATGAGTTCTGGAAATTACTTTGTAATTAAATAGGTATGTATACTCTGTTGGTATCAGAACTTCTGTGTTTTTGACTTATGTTTAAATTCAAATTCTAGTAGACTCATGACTTAACCACTATTGAGGAAATGGATTACAAACAAATTTTGTTTGGTAACCATAAACTGAGCATGAAAATTTAATAAGGCAAACTAAATTCAAAATCTACTCTGGAAATCAAAAAGGTTCAGTAAACATGATATTGTTTTAAAACATAAAATTTCTTAATTTATTAAATTTAGATGGTGATCTTAAACCATTCGATGAAACAAGATTTTTAAATCAGAGTATACAATTTATAGTTTAAGTTCTAAGGGTAGTTCACCTTGATCTGGAAAAGGGTGAATTTGGGGAAATGCTGTTGATTTTGGGATTTTGAGAGTTTGATGTTTCATGTGGGTGAAGATGAGTGATCAGGAACTTTATTAAAATTATCAACCTGATGATTTAATCTTTGGACTAGCAGAGAAATGGGGAAACTGGTCTGTAACCCTAGTATTATGATCAGTTAGAAAATTCGATCTTTCTCTCTCCAGGGTTGATCGAGTGTTTAGGGTTTTTGAAGGATGGTTGCTGGACCCTAGGGGAGTAAGTAGCCGGAATTGTAGCTTGAATGATGGTCGGAGGAAGGTGAATTCGCCGTTGACAGGTCTAGTGTTTGGGTTTGTACTGTGGTTTCCAGGTTGGGATGTGGGATTGGTTTCTGGGAATTATAGGGATGTGTACACAGGGAATACTCGAGTAATCTGAGGTTGTGACTCGAAGTTGGAGTAAGGGTGACTCGAAGCAAAATGGTTTTGACTCGGGTAGTTTTAGTTGCAGGGTTGTTTCTGTAACCTGAACTGTTTTAGGTTTTAAATTTTTAAAACTAAATTTAAAAATAAGTAAGGCAAGTTTAAATCTAAACTTAAAACAAGTTTAAATTATGAATTCAAATAGATTTGAAATTCCAGATTTCAAATAGAAAATTTGCAGAAATAAAATATTTAGAAAATTGAAACCTGACAGTGTGTAGGTTTTAAATTTTAAACTAAATTTAACATAAAAAGGAAGCAAAGCAAGATTTAAAGAAAGGTTCAAACCAAGTTTAAATTATGAATTCAAAATGAATTTGAATTCTTGTTTTCAAAATAAATAAATTTTATAAAATGGAAAGTTTAACAACTGAACTTGTTTACAGTATTTTTAATGAGATAGTTAAAATTTGGAAATAAGATTTTTCAAACAAGAATTTAAATTTAAGTCAAAATCTGGATTTGAAATCCTGAATTCAAATTTGAAATTTGAAATCTGAAAGTTTTCAAAAAGGAATAAGTTTATAAATTCTAATGTTATGATTAATCTTGAATATTTTAAGTATTTTATAACATATGCTTTGTAAATCTGAAATGAAATTTAAAACATGATTTTAAATTTAAATTTTTGAATCTGAATGTGAAGCATGATTTGAATTCTAGTTTGAAATGAAATAAGATTTTGAATTTAAATGTTTCAAAATCACTTGAATATATTTAAAGTATAATTTAAATTTTATTTAAATTGATTGTGGGTTAAACTATTTATAAAATACCTTAAGAATTCTTTAATATGGAATAAAAAGTGTTTAATAATTAAATCTTGTTTAAATTTGATTTCATTTTAATTTTAATTTAAAATGGAATTTAGATAAATTTAAAAAGTAAATTATTTTTAATTTACTTTGATAATGATAATTAAATCATTAATGAGGTTTATGATTTCCATTAAATTGTTTTGAACTTAATAATTTATTACCTGATTAAGGTAATTAAGATTTTAATTAATTAATTTAATTCATTAATAATTAGGTTAATTAATTAAATAATTAAAGGTTTTATTTAATTAATTAAAAGGATTAAGTAAGTTAATTAAACTTGATTAAAGTGTGATTTAGAAATTAATTAAATAAGATTTGTTAAATTTAATTAATGATTTGAATTATATTAATCAAGTAATTAACAATTAATTAAGTTTTTAATTATCACTTGATTAATTTAATAATTAGAAATTAATTAATGAGTTTTATAAATTAAGAATTAATATTTATTAATTCAGTTAATTACTTTGGAGAAGTAATTAAAGTGGTCAATAACTTAATATTATTTTAAAATTAATTAATGTAATTAATTTTTAATTGGATTAATTAATTTAAGATAATCCTTTGAATTATTTAAGTATAATTACTTAATGAAAATAATTAAGAAATTAATTACTAATTATAATTAATTGAGTTTATTTTGATTAATTAAGTTAATTAATTTAGTTTAATTAATTTAAATTAATCACTGATTGATTTGAGAAGTAACTACAAATGTAATTAAAAATGAATAATTACTTGATGTAATTTAATATAAGGATACTTGAATAATGAAGGAGTTTTGGAAATCAAATACTTTGTGTAATTAAATATGTAATTTATATGACAGAATAATTACTTAAGTAAGTAATTAATAATTAATTACTTAGTGTAATTAATTTGGAGTTTTGATAATTGAATTATTTGAAGAAGATAAATAGATGTAACTAATTTAATGTAATTAAATAATGTGATTAATCAAGAATGATTAATCAATAGTGATAATTGATAATTAATTTAATAAAGTAATTATAAAATAATTTGGGATCATTAATTATTATAATTAATGATGTAATTAAGGATTGATTATTAAGAACAATTAATCGATGAAGGAATTAATTAATGTAATTATTTAAGGATTAATGTAATTAATTATAATTAATTAATTAATGAAGTAATTACAGGTTAATTTCTGAATTTGGTTTGGGATAATTAATTTGTGAAATTAACTAGAGGTTAATTACTTAAAGGTAATTCAAAGATAATTAATCAAGATGATTAATTTGGGTAATTTGCTAAGAGTAATTAATTGATATATAATTAATTAATTGATGTGTAAGCAAGATTTATATGGATGAGTAATTAATTTAATTCATTTTAAATTAATTAAGGAAGAAGTAATTAATTTAAATTCATTTTAAATTAATTATAGAATAATGATTAATAAGTCATTGCTTATGAATGATGATTAATATTTATTACCCTGAATGATTGAGATCTCAGTTATGAGATAAATGATGTTGTGTGATTTAGATGCTATGGTTGCATTAAGTTGATAATATGAATTATCTGTTTGGAATGATAATATAGATTATCTGGTGTGATGATAATATTGATTATCTATTGTGATGTTGAGAATTATCTATCTGTGTGTATATAGATAATATTGAATTGAATTGTTTTAAAACTTTAAAACAACTTGGACCTAAAAGACACGCTTTGGATTTCGATGAAACCGGGTTCAGGTTTCCATATTTGGATATTCGGAAACCATATCGATTCCAAATAACGTTAGGTCGTGAATCCAAATGGAGCTTTGTGAAGACTTGAGATGTAAGGACCATACGTCAGTATAGCTCTGTGGGTGATTCCGTAATGAGTTTGACGGAATAGTTCTTATAGGTTCGAGAGGAAGATTCAGAGTGCAAGGGTTATCGTCGTTAACTCTGAGGGTGATTCCAAAATGAGTGTAACGAGATAATGCCTTCGGTTTCGTTCGAACCCGGAACGAACTTGTATGGATTGAATGCTTTCAGAACATCGTCAGGTAGACGATGAGCATTCTAAGAGATGTGTTCTCTAAAGGTAATCGTAGCCTCAAGCCTCATTAACCGGGAATGGCTAAAACAGGGGAGGTGCAGCAAGGCTTCGTGGGTAGCCCCCACTGGAGAGCGAGATTGATCCCTGTTTAGAAGTCCCTTTATATTCGGTTGCGTGGGCGGTTGATTGCAACAACTACGGGGGTTGTCTTGTTTGGAACTGTTCAGTAAGGAATGGTTCCGGCCTTGTGTTGCAGGGGAGCGGGCATACTCCTCGGTACGGTGATCTAGGCCACGTAGTGTGACGGGCGGTACCCCAGTAGCCCTGCCATTGTATGGAATCCACAATCCAATAAGTGCCAACGGTTTTGATTGTATTACCCACTTTTGTGGCTAGTAGCTGGAATTTAATCATGTAACAATTTCGGCTATTTCTTATTTACTTGAAAACCCTAGACACTATTATAATATCACCAGATTTTCTATCAAATGTTTTGGTTAGCGTAAGGTAAAAACTTTTCCATGTTTATGTGTGGGAAGTCTTACGTGATACCTTTCTTTTGAAAGGTTTTTAAAGTTAAGCAACCTTAACCTGTTACTCACACCAGACCCATGTCTAACCCGGAGTTTATCTTTTGTTTTCTTAAACTCTTGGGTACTCAAATTTTTACGAGTAGTCAAGAGATTCAGGTTTGCATTGACGAATATTGGAGGAGCAATGGAGCAGGAGGCTTCTGCGTTGTAGATATATAGTTCCGCTGTGTTTTCTCTGTGTTGTGTTTGTATTGAATTGTAAATACTAGACAGGTGTTTATAACTGTCTAGTATATGTGATGTGTATGCTGTGTATCTCTGATCGATATTGTATATTATGTAAATGCTTATGTTATTAATATAATTTATCCGTTCCGCTGTTGAGATTCTAGTGTTGTTTCTTCTTTCTCTTCTTTCTTTTCTTCTTCTATCCCTTTCATTCTTAATTGATGATGCGATTTTCTGGGAGTAGAAAGTCGGGTCGTCACACTTATGCTATATTCAAGTATCATTTTTCACTTTTTTCGTCATTATTGAGTTGAAATATGCTTATGCTATATCCAACTATCATTTTGCATAGTTAGATAACGTTACTATATTTAAAAGTACAAATGCTATATTAGTCTATCATTTAGCATATTAAACCCAATCTACTGTGTCTCAAATATAGAAATGCTATATCTAAATATCATTCGAAATTCATGGTACTTTTTAGACTGTTTTCTTCTTCTTCTAGATTCTTCTTTTCCATTCATTTCTTAGATCTTAAATTTGCAGCTCTTGAATTCAAAGTTCGAATAATTCTGACATAGGTTTGGGTTGAGGCGACAAGTTAAGTTTTCTCGATTTTCGACAATGGAAGATCCAATTCGATTCGAACATCAGCAAGAGAGAGGCTTGGACGATGGCGGCTTGGACGACAACGACTTCAGATGACGATTGCTTGGACGGTGGCGGCTAGGGCAAGCAGTAGCTGAAGGTAGACGGCGGCTGGGGTAAACTTGGACGAAAGCAGAGGAAACAGTTGAAGTCGGAAAATTGAAAAAAAAGCGCCACTGTCCTTCTGCCTAAATTTTAAATGTTGCGTCTTTGGTTTAAAAATTGGTTTAAAGTTTTTCCTTTAAGTTAATTACCTCTATTAATAAAATCATTTAATGTTTATACAAGGTTATAACCTAGGAAACCAAGTCGAAATTGAAGTGGACTGCAAAGCAAATTCAAAGGTGAGTTAATCTCACTCAACTGGGTTTTTATTTAAATTAAAATGGTTAAATTTAAATGATTGGTTGAATGGTTGAATTGAATTGATGTGCTATATTATATATATAGTAGTATATAGTATATATTGGGTGATTGATTTTCTGCATCATATAGCGGATGAGACCTTATGCACAGCATAATAGCGGATGATATTATATAAATCTCATATACCGCAGTATTCCACCTCGAAGTGGAATTGGTATTGTGCTAACATCTGTGGATGTAGGGAAACAGGTTGGAGGGATCCAACTGGATTTCTCACAATATAGAAATTATTTTCATAATTGATGATGCATTTAATTTATATACGGTGAAGGATAAACTTGGGAATTAAATTGTGTTGTGTTATGATTGGGCAAGTATAATTTGGGATTCTACAATATAAATAGAATAAATTGGGTGGTTTGATAGGTAATTACTTAATGTAATTAATAAAATATAATTACGTAGGGAAGTAACTAATAAACAATTACTGGATGTAATCAGTTGAATGATGATTTGTTAATAGAAGAAAATTGGGTATAATTACTTTGTGTAATTAATCAAGAGATTAAATAAGATAATTAATTAAGGAGTAATTAATTTATTTAGTGAAGTAAATAAAAAGGTAGATAATTACAGGATGAGATAAATCAAGGGTGATTAATATGTGTGGTTTAATTAATGATTAAATTATTTAATATAATTAAATGAGATTAGGATAAATTGAATTGTAAATGGAAAATCATTAATTTATATAATCAATGACGTAATTATAGATTGATTAATTAAGATTAATTAGTCAATAATAAGTGATTTATGAGAAATTAAATAATAAGTAATTAAAGATTAATGTAATTAATTATAGTTAATTAATTTGTGAAGTAATTAAAGATTAATTATTGATTTTAGTTAAGAATAATTAATTTGTGAAATTAATTAAAGATAATTACTTAAAGGTAATTAAAGAATAATTAATCCAAGGTGGTTAATTAAGATGGATAATTAAGAGATGATAAATAAATTGATTTACAATTAATTAATGTTAAATGAAGGAATCTAAGTGATCGAGGTTAGTAATTCAATTTGAATCAATTAAATAAATTTGGAAGTGATCAAGTTGCTTATGGATGATTGGGTGGTATTGGATGCCTTAAATGAGACTCGAAGAGATCGGGGTCAGGTATCAGGAAATACCCGAAACCACTTCGAATTTTTTACAGATTGATGTGTGAAATCTATAGGCTAGAATGAAGTGATTTAAATGAATTGGACTATTTAAATCTAAATCTTGGTACTTAGAAAATGGATGCGTGGAATAAGTGATGTCTATAATAAATTGTGACTTTGTAAATTAATACAAGTTACCCTGGGTTTATATAAGTTGTTTCCTTTGGTATTCCATGTTAGTTGGGTTTACTCACGCTGGTTTCCAGCCCGACCCGGGTGTTACTTTGATGTAATGCTCGGGTCATACCGAGTATTACAGATTTTCAGGTAAGGACGTTCTGGAGCTCGGGAGGCGAGTTGGATGGCAAGAATGTATGGAGTGTTTCTGCTGTATCATATTGTTGTATATCTGTGACATGATGATTGTGTATATCCAATGTCTGTATATATGTGTAACTCCGATGCATTATAAATGTATTTTGACAGATACATAATTTTTTGTAAACTGTTATTATTTATTATTATATTTTATCCGCTGCGAATATGAGATGTTGATATTTCTGATCTTCTTCTTCTTCTATCTCTTTCTTCTTTTTCATAACTATCTGGAATTTTCGAGATCGAAAATTTCTGGTCGTTACACCTACCAAAGCCTAGGTTCTTGCTAAACCTTGCGCTTCGATACCACTTTGTAATGACCTTCCTTTTTGACCATC
This sequence comes from Allium cepa, assembly GCA_030765085.1. NCBI lineage: Eukaryota > Viridiplantae > Streptophyta > Magnoliopsida > Asparagales > Amaryllidaceae > Allium > Allium cepa. Next base: position 688,456,108 of record CM060937.1, on the reverse strand, counting down.
GAAAGTCAACACCAAACACTACCGCTGTGTTCCAATGTTGTGCATCCAATCGACCAAAGGACAGATTATTAGGGTAAATAAAAAAGAAAAGAATAGAGAACAGAGAAAATCAGAATCTCTCGACAGAATTAACAACATATAACATAATAAGGACAGTAGAAACTGTCACTCCAAACATACAGAGCATACCAAAGTTAAAAACAAACCTTATCAACTGGATAGTTATAAAATCCTGACCTTACAAATGCCGATCGGTATACTATATAATACAAAGGAAAATAAAATACTACGATAGGTGAAACTTCAGCTTCTCTCCACGTTCTCTGAAACATCAAGGAAAACCTAGGAAAATACTCGGTCTGACTCAAGCATTGTAAATAAATAACTCCCGGATTAGTCTTGTAATACCAGCGTGAGATAACTCGAATAATGGAAAACATATATAAAAATTCTATGAGACCACGCCGCTGACATGGAACGAGTTTTTACCTCACAAGAATAAATTCCATACGAACAATAGCAGAAATAAACATCAAGAAAAAATCCAAATATTATTGGGCATAAATAATATTAACCAACACTTGAAAGAATGGAAATAAACTGGGTAAAATCCAAACTAGACAGAATGGATAGAACAAGGAAAAACAGTCCAACTTGATAGAATGGTCTAAATAAGGTAATGGTCCAAACTTGATAGCATGGGTTAAATAAAATAACAGTCCAAACTCGATAGAATGGACTAAATAAACACTTAAATGTCGTGATGAGGATTTAGCTCTACTCATGGCAATTTTAAAGCTAAAGCAGATTCAAGGATACGAATCAAATAAGGAATGGAAATTTTCCAACAAATGACTTGGAGGGTGCTCCTCTCTCACCGAAATACCTCTAAAAATATACTTGAACTCTGATGGCTCTCAGAAACCTCGAAGTCGGACCCCACCAACTGTTACGAAGTATTTCATATCTCAATTCGCAACACCGAATCTAATCTAGAGTGGATGTGAAAACACCCTTATGGGAGCAACCTCACATAGTTTAGCCCCCACTCGCTCTTTGGTATTAGTTATTTCCGATAAAGGATAGTAAAGCTCAAATGAGTAACACATCGACTTAGAGTGATGAAATAAAGTGGCTGAAGTAATGATGGCTTAGATACCAAATACCGTGGACATAAAATGATCGTATATGGAAATTAAGTCTTGTAACTTATCACCACTCATTAAATTCAAACTCGTACTATTTTAGGTTTAACAATAATACCGGAGAAGTCAAGGTAGTGTTACCTCAAAGTCATGTCCAACAATCACGCTTAACTTTTGAAATAGCGACAAGTTTATTTCTTTGATGTTTAGTGCTAATTATAGAAATAAATCGTTTCCATATAAGTGATTCGCTTTTCAAAAATAACTCATTTCCGTATACGAATCAAAATTTTACTTTTAAAAACAAATTGAACTTTTTTGCTTAATTTCTGTATTGGTAAAACACTTTTAGAATTAGTTCTTGATTTTTAAAACATTAAGAGAATAATTTTTCCAAGTGCGCGGCCCTGAAGGCCAAAACCAACATCAGACCGAATACCCAGAAGATTATCCAACTTATCTTCTCAATAATCGAGTTCCAATTCCTTTTTATACTTTAAAAACAAGATTAATTATCTTGAAAGATAATTAATTACATTCAAAATCCCTTTAAATAAATAATTCACTATCTATAATAAAATAGATAATTATTTCCAAACACTTTTATAACATTAGTAAATTAACCTTATAATCTTTATTAAATCAGTCTATTAACTTTAAATCAGTTTATTAAAGCAATTTTTATTCTATTATTTAACTCGCTTTAATCACCTATATTAAATCAATTAATTAAAAAGATTTATTAAATTAAAATAGTAATTAACTAAATGAATAATCATTCTCAAACATCATTAGTTAAAATGATAAGTAATTCAAAATTCTTAAAACAATTAATCAAGTTCACATCATCAATTACTCGGATTAATTAAATACAAACTTCAATAGTTAAACCAATAAATTAAAACATTATTTGTTAAAATGATTTATTTAATTATAAAACATCATTAATTAAAATGATTTAACTAAATTCCAAATATCATTAGTTAAAAAAATTAACCAAATTTGAAAACAATCATTAATTAGAATGATTAATTACACTCAAAAATAATTATTTAGAATGATATATCACTTTTAAATATCATTAATTAAAATGATTATTAATTTCAATTATTATTAATTGGAATAATTAATTAAGTTCAATAAATTAATTGAACTCCATTATCATTAATTAACTAATTAATTAAACTCAAATAATCATTAGTTAAAACGATCAATCAAGTATAAAACATCATTAGCAAAAATGATTACTTTAATCTGAATATAAACCAATTTTGATCATCTTTGTTAAATTAGTTAATTAATCTCGAATTAGTTAATTTATCGAAATTAATTTAAATTATCATTAATCAAAATGATTAATAAATATTCAATATTCTTTTTAGCGAAAACACAACCTCAAGTTCATCGGATAGGGTTTTGGGGATGAAAGTTTAATAAATGATAATATAGCGAAAATCGCTATATTGACATTTAAACAATAAAAGGTAATGGCAGTAATACAAACCATCGATATTACAATATAATGATGTTTATAAATAATTTATGGTCGAGAAACCACCTTTAGGTCTCTTTATAGATTTTCCCTACAAAATAATGGTTACCGATAATATATAGATAATCATATGGGTTTGTAACAACCAAATTAATGTGTCATCCATTTTCCAAATGGAAATTCAACCAAACAAGCAATCAAACAATTTTAACTGACATTCGAACAATCAATAAGCGATTTTAACATCATTAATATGATATAATAAAATTAAATGTGAGTTAAACTCACCAAAGGTTTTGAAAATTCGAAATACTTTAGCGCACGGAAATCTTGGAAAACTCAAATTCTTCTCGAAAATGGGTTATGTTGCATCCGACCTTTGGACCCTTTCCTCTTGGATTTTGAAAAAGTGGTCAGGAGTAAAGTTTCAGTTATTCTTTCCTCTATAACTAAAAAAATGAATTACTCAAAAAAGTTAAATTTTGAGGAAGTTATAGCAAAAACAGTGAGAGGTATTGTCAGACATCAAAATCTAGGTTCAAAAACAATCTTGCAAAAAAATGAATTTTTGGCGCATCTAAGATCGAAATAAGAAAAAGCAGTAAACCATAAAATTGTAGGCACTAGAAATATACATGATTTGAAAAAAAGTAAATCTGTTTTGAACTTTATTAAGAAGTTACGGCCGAAACCATTTCGGGTAAAATGGAAGAATTTAAATGGAAAAGAAGGAACCTTTAAACAAGTTCTTAAAACATTTAAAGTTAATTTTTAAAATCTTTAACATGAAAAGTTATTTTGGAAATCATTAAAAGGTTCCATAAAGCTTTAAGAAAGATAAGAAAAGAGAAAATGAGAATAAAATGAGTAATAAAGGTGAAAATTTTGTTTTATATGAAATAAAAATAGCAAATTACCTTTTTACCCTCATTTATTCTGCCCTCCACACATGCAGGCCAAGTCACACCCTCTCCTCTACCCCACCGTTTTAAGCCCACACCTAGCCACCCACCCAACGAATCAAATTCAACATGCATAAGTACTCTAATGCACTTATGTCTCCTAATGATGTGACACTCTTTTTTTTAGTTGCCAAAATGTCACATCATCATTTTCTTAACTCAACTAATTACACTTAACCCTAACTTAATTAATAACCTATGTTTATAACATTACATATATTGTGTGTGTATATATAGAAATGTGCACATAATATTTCCAATAACATTTATATGCGTCGAAAATTCGGAAACGATTTTCGGCCATGTTTTCTATTTTCCATCGAACTATATATTTTTATAAACAAATTTTAAAAATTATTTTACCATTATTATTTATATTAAATAGGGTTTTATTTTCATTATAACGCCATCTATTTGAATATCTAAAATTAATTAAATATTTGCAAAACAAAACAATGAAATTCCGGATCGTTTTATTACAATTTGATTTTTCTTATTATTTATTATATTCGAAACATTTGTTGTTATAATAGATTTGCAAAATGATTCACCATTATGATTTATTAATTAAAATAAGTTAAATGACATTATTAAATCTATTTAATTCATATTTGGTCACTTTTCAAAAATTTAATTCTTAATTCAAATATTTAATCGACATTATTATTGAATTCAAAGTATTAAATTTCAAAATCCAAATATTTAAATATCTAAAATTAATTAAATATTTAAAATAAATGACCAGAATTTTGGGTTCTTACATCGAAAGGTTAAACTATTCCCTTCTATGCCAACTTAGACGGAAGGTTGGGGGCAGTCATGCTAATAACCTTTCGACAAGGTCGAAAGGTTTGACAACCATGTATTTTATCAGCCTGGTCGAGAGGTTGAAGAAGCCTCATTAACCTTTCGACAAGGTTGAAATGCTTGACCATTCACTGTTCTTTTCATCTAGATTAATTTGATTAAGACTTTTTACCTAAAGATACACTTTTAGAAGCGAGAATCATCTCAGCGACAAGGTTTTGTCCAAATAAAATTATCTATCGAAGCATTAGAGATGTTGGCAAGATTTTTTGTTAACATTTTTGGCGCTAGAAGACGGCTCGAACCTCCGAACCTATCGCTATATATGGACTAATTATGGCTTATTTCTCTTGCCTATGAAAAATGAGATCAAAATTCTTAAGTGGACTCGAAGAGGGAGTAGTGCACACTTCCAACCTGGAGGAAAATATAGCTCCCGCTTTTAACCAGGATGTGGTCCTTCTGGGGCAAACTTTGTCACCAGCACCACGGGATGAAAATACGGAGAAAATCAAGCGCTTGGAGCTGCAATTATAGGAAATGCAGGATCTGTTGAAGATGGTTTTGTCTCAAAGATCATCGAAAACTCCAGGTAAACTCAAGGAGAAAAGTTGTTTCTCCTAGAAGAAACCTGAAAACTAGTTCCAAGAAATGCAAAGGTAAAATAGACTTGACCTCCTCAAAACAGAAAGAGTTCCTATAAAAAAAAGCTAATCATCAAGAAAGAATTCATGACAAGTCATTAGAGCATTCTGGCAGCTCAACTTCATAAGAGTATTACCCGAAGCAGAATAATTATGGCAATGTAGAAGCTTTCCTTAAAGATGTTGCCGAGAAGGCAGTCAAGGACGCCATGAATTCAAAAGGAAAAAGAAACATGGATGTGAATGTAAATGACAATGAGAGGGTGCCACCATTCAATGATGAAATCACGGTGACCGTAATTCCTACCTATGTCAAAATCCCATCAATGAAATATCATGGGGATCTTATGGCTTTTGACAGCTAGATGGACTTATATAAGGGGTAGTCAGGTGCCGACTATTCCCCGTTACACTCCAAGGGGCGGTAACAAAGTGTATAGACAGTACAGAGAGAAAAACATCTACTCTTGGAAACAGTTTTCTTATGAAATCTTAGCACAGTTCAGCGTTTGCTAGGATCCAATTTTTGATTATACGGTCCTGGCAAACATCAAGCAAAGATAATGTGAATCTTTGGGAGATTATTTGAGGAGATTCAACGCGGAAGCTTTAAAGGCAAAGGACATGAATGATCGATACGAACACATAGCCGACCACTCTGGGTTAATTGAAAATACTCCACTACAACAAATTCATCCTTTTACAACGTTTATTTTACAACGTTTGAATATAAAACATTGTAAAAAAACACATTTTACAACGGTTTTTGAAAAACGATTGTAAAAACTATGTTTTTTACAACTTTTCAGAAAATGTTGTAAAAGATGACTTTTTACAACGTTTCTTATAAAAACGTTGCAATAAACAACTATTTTATAATGTTTTCGAAAAACTTGAAAAAATACCCTTTTTACAACAGTTTTAAAAGGTTGTAAAAACGTTGTTTCTTTCTTACAATTACATATTAATTAACTACAACCATTTTAAAAATAGTTCTGCTAGTAGATTTACATTAAGTTTTCTAAATTTATTTAGTATTGCTTAAAATATTACAATAATTTATAACTAATAATACATATTTAGTGCTTGCTTAAATAATTTATAAATGGTAGTTTATAATTAATAATTTATAAATGAGAACTTTGATAGATAACATTCATAATTTATAACCAATTATTATTAACAAACAATTTATAATTACTAATTATTATATATAATTAATAATTTTTTATATTTAATAATTTATTATAATTAATCATTAATAATTAGTAAATTATATAGTTAATATTTATTAATTACATTTAAAATTAATAAATATAATCAATAATTAATATTAAATCATTACCATTGAATAATTAATTATTAATATTCATTCATGATAAAGAAGTAATATGTAATAAATAATAACTAATTATATGCATATAATAATTAGTACCTAATAATCAATATTCAATTATAATAAAGAAGTAATAAGTATCAATTGATAATAAATAATTAATAAATAAGAAGCGATATTTAGTAATTAATAATTAATATTAAATAATTTTTATCAAATAATTAATAAGTTAGACTACAGTTAAAAATTAAAAATTAATAAGTAATTAATATTAATAATTAACAATTAATATTTGTTATTTTGTATTTGATATTTAATAATTATAATTAATATTTATATTTAATATTTCAAAAAATTTAAAATTTCTAAAATAGATTTAAAAGTTTTGAAAAGTAGTTTACTCGTAGGTTTACGTTAAATTTTCTAAACATATTTAGCATTGCTTAACATAGGGGGAATTGATTTAAAGGACAAAGATTTGTATATTTTTTGCCTCAAGGACACGACCTCGATAATTTTACCACAAGGACAAACATTCTTCTAAAAATTATTCATGAGGACAAACATTTTTCAAAATTGTTCAAAAGGACAACAAAACTGCTACCGAGTTAAAAACTGATACCTAAAAACTGCTACCGATAACTACAAACTGATACCTAAAAACTGCTATCAATAACTAAAAACTGATACCTACAGAAAGTTGTCCTTCATGATAATATTGCAGGTCTGTCCTTAAGTTTAAAAAGCTGTGAAATTTTGTCCTTGACAATAATTTCCTGCTTAACATATTATAATAGTTAGTAATTTATAATTAATAAAAAAAAAATTAATTGGCCGATCAGATCATGGTGGTCCAAGAGGGCAGCACCCAATTCCAAAAATGATATATTTTATTTATTTTTGAGTTTGAACTTAGATGATAAACGATTACAACGGATTGCAATTACATAGAATCACCTTTGACGCACCAGGCAGAACATAAACTTTAATTGAACAGTTTTCTTGTGTTATCCAAACATAAAAAAAGAAATGCAGTGAAATCAGCGGGTTTTAAAATTTTGAGCGGGCTGCACAAAATATTTCACTGCCCGCTTTCTCTTTTACTCCGAAATTTTCCTCTGCTTCCTTCCTATGCTTCAAATCCCAAATCAGTCTTCTGCCCAAATCGACCCCATTTTTTCCTAGATCTAATCTAACTAGAATTCAAAGATGACGAGTCATCTTCTTCGCCCAAATTGACTTTATTCTTCTGCCTCCTCATCAGCTCCTAAACGATGGACGATCGCCCAAATAGACTATGATTTGGTTTCAGTCCACTCTATTTGTGATATGTCCTTTTAGGTGGAGAGATGCTTTAGATAAGGGTTGCGATGTCAGAACAAAGAACGAGAAATAGAAAAATATACATGTCACTTTCCGATCCAACCGATTCTAAACATGCAGGGCAGATCTGATCGGTTTTTGTTCGTTCAATCGTACTAAACACTTTGTAACAAAAGATCAATAATAGGACACGTCGAAAGAAACAGCAGCAAAGTTGAAGTTAGATCTTTGTTGAGGATATTTAGATGTATTTTTAGTTTCACATTAATTACATGGAGAACAAGAATTTTTCTTACCTGTTACTCAAACGCAAACCAGGAGTATGAGTCCATTGGATCTATATAAATATATACATCATTGACCAGTCGATATGCATATAGTTTGATAATGATTTTAGTCTTAATATTAATAAAATTGGATAGATGCTTGCAGTGAATGAAAGAATGGAATGGAAGGAAATGATATTGATTACACTTTTATGCAAGAACTGATTGTTCTAATAAGTTGGAAAATTCCTCTGAACCTGTATTTTATTTAATTGTTCCTCAGCTAATAGTAACAATACTTTGGTTACACTATTTTTATTTTGGCTTTATAAACCATGAAAGTTGTTTTTGATGCTACAACCCAGAAAAGCTGAAAGACGTTTCGTCGAGTATTTTGTCTAAAAACAGTGGGATTAAAGTCGAGACAGTAGTGATGGACTTTTCAGGCGATTTGGTGGAAGGTGTCGAAAGGATCAAGAATGCCATCAAGGGAAAAGATGTGGGCGTTTTGGTAAATAACGGCATGTCGTATCCGTATGCACAATATTTTCATGAAGTCGATGATGAGTTGTTAAGGAATTTGATTAAGGTGATTGTGGAGGGTGTTACCAGGGTTATGCATGCTGTGCTTCCGAGCATGATCGAAAGGAAGAAAGGTGATATTGTTAATATTGGGTCGGGTGCTGCAATTGTTATTCCTTCTGACCCGCTTTATGCTGTGTACGCTGCTACTAAAGCGTGAGTACTTTTTTCTTCCTGTTAATGTTTTCATTGCTGTGCTTAGTCTGTTTTAAGTTGGTTGGCTGGAGTTCCATAGAAATCAGTATACGAGTTAACTTTGGCATGAAACAGTTTGAAATTAAATATGAATTTGATTAATCCGAACTAAAATTTTCATCCAGTAGGAAGTTCAGGTTTTATTGTGTGCTATTTTTTTTTTCTATTTCTTGCTAGTTTTGTTAGAATAAAGCAGACATATTTGACAGAGTTGGTTAATTATTGTATAAACTAGGTGGGAATCCGTGCTTCGCACACGGCTAATCGTGGAGAATGCAACGTGATTTTGTGAAAAATATAATGTGTTTTCTATACTTGGTAAGTGTGGTGTGTTTTCAATAGCACATTGTAGAGTTAGCGGTGGTGGATGATGATGAAAATATTAGCGTGCACGATATATTTGAATATCCAAGTTGCACATAATTAGAACAGGTATCATAACATGGTTAGCTAGGTGGAGTAGCATAATGGTTAATCCGGTAAAGTATACATACCCCAATACGTGGACGGTTTTATGTACAGAACTAACAATATATTCTGAATGAAAATGAAAGGACTTGTACTTGAAAATGATGTTCATTGCATATATTGTTATACACATTAGTTAACTAAGCATGTACTGACTAATATCATGGTAGTTCTAAAAACTTTTGAAACATTTATAGGATCTATGGATGTTAAACTTAACATAAGTACAAAACTAAAAATTCCTTGGTACTTCAATTTAATACCAATTCGAATTCTCATTACAAAGGATGTTAACCACTATAAAAGTTATCTTCTGTTTGTCCAGATTTTCAGATTGTTGAACCCCTACTGCCATAGTCATGTTGTCATTTTTTTTAAATTAGAATCCACATAATAGGCTGTTCTTTAAGATCCCTGTAATACATATAAGGTTAGTAAACAATGTCAGACCTTAAAAGCAATAAAGTTCAATAGTACCTAATGCAACAATTAAACTTAGCATTAGGAAAATGGAGGAATCATTTCTAAGTACAACCATAATAATAGCATAGTTTTGATTATATGTATATTTCATTTATCATATTAAGTCAGCAAGGTACCTTAAATTTCAGTTGTCAATAAGGTATATAATTTGAATGTGTGGTTTGGAAAATTGCTCAGTCTGTAGGAACGAAAGGAGACACGCTGTTGTAGCCAATTTCTAGTTAAGCTAACCTATGGACATTGAATGAACACAACGACTAAATGCAGTAAACATCGTAGTAAAAGGAGCAACTCACATGTTTAATATTTTTGAAGTAAAATTGAGCACATATGGAGTGATATTGGCGATAGAGAAAAATGGACAAAAAAGAAAACTGAGTAGTGTGAGTACCGCCATTTCCGCTAAGCATCGGTCCATTATGACAGTGGTAGACTGCAGCATCAGAACAACACAAAAGATCAATTTGTTAACTACGACAACAACTTGAAAGTTGGAAGAAATAAATAACGTATTCAGTGATATTTCATCAAGTCGAATTATAGTCGAAATTCACGTTAGGAGCGACGCAGATTATCTATATACATCGTGGAAATTTAAGATGATTTTACACAAGCACAAATAATAACACACTGATGTACATGACTTAGTTTCAGATCTCAACATCGACTCTTGCCAACATAAGGTAGTTAATTAGATTTGCCAAAGGTCAATTATGTATATAATAACAATTTAACATACACGTGCTGAACAAAACTATTGTATTCATATCATGATAAAACTTAGTTCAGTGATCACATTTTTTACGTGAAACTATTCAACACTCACTGTGCTTCATACATAAGCTCAGGAAACATCAATGTGCACACCGATTGGTACAAACTAACTACAGTTGGTGCATATTATAACTAATCAAAAAAAAAATTCAATTATCGACAGTGGTAATCACACAGGGACAGTGGTTGGATTATATTGTGGAAGGTTGCTAATTTTTACCACTTCGAAGATACTGAAATTTTCAACTGTGAACTTATATGAAAAAACATAATAAGATTGAATTCATAGATGGCCTAAAGGGGAAGTACACTCGCTTCAAGCGTCTGTTAAACCTAGCATTTCTTAAAGAAAATTACATGAGGGTGGATAGTTTTTCTGTCTTCTATGTCTCCATTCTCTCAAAAATCAATTAAGATATAAAAAATGAAATGCATGTGAGATACATTGAGAAATTTGGGCACCAACAGCGGGGGAAAAGCCTCTTTAATTTTGCAATCCTTTCGAAATCTTAAATCAAGTGCCATGATGACATTTGCAAAACAACGTTAAAACACAAATGGTACACTACAGAATGGGCACACATTGAACCGACTCATACATTCAATTTTGCAGTCACTTAGCTCGTTTAACATTATTTATGGCTCATTCATTAACCGTTATTCATCAATATTCATGCTATCTTGGTTCATATAAAGAATCATTAACTAATATCATATCTATAAAAAAACGTAATGCACTCATACTATAACGTTTAGTGCGAACAGTAGTACATTTGCATGCTTACCTATTGTTTGTATACTTACTCTTCTTGCACTTAAAACCTTGGTAATATTTTTGATTTCATGGTGTGTCAGCCTGAACTAACATACCATGTCAGTCCCCACTATTTTGTTTGAAATCTTATGAATCGTTGCTGCTTCATTTTCCTGTAAAATCTCACATGTTAAATATAGGTGAATATAGTATTGAATCTGTTAAACTAACCATGTCTGAAATCTTAAGCAGCTGATCAACATTTTAGTCTATAATTGCTACAACTTATTTATCAAAATGAACCGTTCTATAAGGTCCGAAAAAGAAAGATGAGGGAAGTGAGTTAAGAGACAAAAAATAAGTTAAAAAGTAGGAATTTGGGAGTTCTAATATTTTATATCAGAATACATAGTAAAATGCCCAAAAATATTTCTATCTTCTAGCTTTATTGTTAGCAGATGTGCAGTTATAGTTACCGACATGATGGCATCAAGTATATCCAAAGTCACACGATATCTGAAACATTTAAGTAAATTGAGTTCTAAGACTGAAATAATCAATTTGTTCATAGTCTAATAATGTATGCATGTAGTTGATAAAGAAGAATATATTTCCAGTTCGCGTAATAAATTTCAATGTTATGTGAAGACAATAGAACATTTTGAGGTCATTTAGTTAGTAATGTAAGCTTATAAGAACAAAATATACATATACTATTCATAAGAATGCATTTATCTTATTCAAACATCATGTTCCACTGATTATTTAAGTCATTTCATTCAATACTTAATTATCATATTGATCAGATTATTGTACACTAAAATCTTAAATATAGTGACTTAATAGTATATTGTATTTCTCATACCTTTCAGCAGTTTGAATAGTAGTAATAATGCAAACCAATAATACAGAAATTTATAGTGGTATTATAGCTATTATTTGATGATAGGATATTGTTTTTAGGTTCATATATTATGAGAATACATAAGTTCTACGCAGTGGTGCAATTGTGTGTGTGTGTGAGGAAAACACATAACATGCACTCTAACTCATGATAAACCAAATGGTAGCAACACTCAAATAAAAACCAAGGAAGAAAATGAATAACATAGGTATGTAGATGATAACAATGCTCAAATACCATTTTCAGGTCATTAATTTTTATTACATAGTTTTCCAGGACAAACAAAATTTGGTTTGTTTATCAATTACAATAAACTGACTAAGTTTGAATATAAGGTGAATTCATGGGGTCAGCTTGCATAAATCAATTGTGAAACTCCATGAATGCACTTTTACTAAATACAGAATAAATTACCATAAGAAATTTCAAGTACATCGGTTGTCAATGATGTAAATGTACTGACCAAATATGCATCAGTTGGATACGCATCAGTTGGATATAATTTGTATTAAATGCAACATAAAATGGTTGATGTGAAAATTAAGTAGTATTCATTAAACCTGCACTGTACAAAAAACCACATGCTCGTATACAATAAAGATATAACGAATAATTATCTATTATAGCATAGATTTATGAATTTATTTTTTGAAAAATAGAGGATCTTCGAATGGATATAAATGCCTCCAGTGGACTCTGAAAACTTTATACCGCATGAACAAATCAAGTCAATATATTTTGATTTAACTTATTGTTTGATGATTCTAATAAATACTACTTCAGCTTAATTAGCATTAATTCAAAATGATTGATAGATATTGGAATACAGTAGTCTGAACAAACTGAATCTCAGTGGTAGAAATGAACGTTAGTTTTTGATTGAATTTCAAGTTTAAAATACAAATAAGTATACAATATTAGCATAGTATATTGGAAATTGAAAATAATACTATATGTATAAGTGATGTTATCTCAATTTCATTCCAAGTGAGCGCAGTGTGTTAAACCAGAGCTACTACACATATTAAACCCAAAAAAAAGATCAGTTGCAAAGTTGAAGTATTAAATATTAAATGAATGAATAAAGGATAATACCTCACATGATAACTGTCAACAACTTGCGCTTTAAAACATCAATGAATGAATAAAGAGTGTCACCTCGTACAATGAGTATCCATGACTTTTATGCTTTATTATGTTCAACTTAACCATGTAATACAGTAACCTACCTCTTCCTGTTTGTACTTTCATATTTAATATCAACGTGATTAATTATGTTTTAACTTTTAACCATTATCTGATAGAAGAATAAACATATGAGAAAACCTAACAGTTTCATAAAAATTCATTCAGATTATTGAATAAGGGTAGAGAAATTACCTTCAATGCATACAATGAAGATGCTGAGTAGTAAAGATTTCAGTGGGTATACCGCTTCTCTAAGAATGAGGGGTTTATAACCTAAGGAAGAGGTGAAAGAAAAATTAACGAAAACATTTTACTTTCTCCAAGAACAAATTTTTGAATATGAAGAACGACCAAAAATTAACTGGGTGCAAAACAAATGTTAGAAGTAATTTACAAAAAATCTAACTGTGCGAGTTACAACCAGAAAGTTGACTATGTTCAAATCAAATAGTAGAACTACTTTACAACTAATGTAGCAAATCAGAGGCCGACGCTTATTTCAAGCATTACCGATTAGAGGAATACGAATGAAAACATGTGAAAACCTAACAGTCAAACAAAATTTCATGGGAAATAGGGAAGGAGAAATTGCCTGGTGTAGACAATGACAATGCGATTTGAGGAGTGAACTTTGGCTTCAACAACTGTCGATTTATGTACTGACGTTAATGCAGAGTTTCTAATGTAGAAAGAGGGGAAAGGAAATATAGGGGAAATGGTTTGCAAAGATCGTGGGATGGAGAAAGTGTGGTAACGGTTTGGAAAGAGAGTGGGATGGAGAAAATGTCTGTATTGTTGAAAAGTAAAAGTTGAAGGTACGTCGGTGTGTTATTTTGAAATAACGAATATTAGTGTTGCCACATCAGCAATATTTGGATTGTGCTTTTAGGTTTAAGTAATAGATATCTGTCTGTTAGCAACTGTTCTTGACAAAGTTGGTTAATTGTTCGAGAAGTTATGAATTGATCCTTGTCTATCTATTGGCCAGTAAAAATAATTCTTCATTTTCCTTCAAAATAATCAACACCTCTGCATTACTATTTGCGTTAAAATTGGTTACAAACCTCAAAAGCCATGAAAGCACCAGTGTTTACACACAGATCCACAATATTCACACACGGATCTCAGATCTAGATAATGTAGAGAGTAAAAGTGCAAAAACAGTAAAACTAAAAATGGAAGAAAGCAAGAAAGAACACAAGATTTATAGTGGTTCGGCAATTCGGTCTACTCCACTTTGAACCAATCCTTTTTATTCCTTTTGTGCCGTTGAGATTACAGTTACAAGACTTTTTGATTAATAAACAAAATAGAAGAGTTCCGACGTCCAGAGTCCAAGCAAATCCCCTTTGCAATTGCCATAGGACTCCTATTTATAAGTGTAGAAAAAAAATATCCGCCTCAAAACCTGAAATGCCTCTTCTCTTGCGCAAATTGGCCCACTAGACCGATCCAGAGCGATTTGGGATCGATGCATGTTCAATTTGTATCGATCCAAAAGTGGTCCAATCGAGCTGAGATCGATCATGGATGTTCTCGAGTCCATCAGGAAGTTCCTTTGAAAATTTCATAGCGTTTGGACTTGTAGATTGTGAGTTATGATCGATGCAAGTTTGTGTTTCTAAGTTGGCTGTCGCGTTCGCATCGACCCAAAGCTCTGCATCCTCCTCTCTTCGTATCGATGTAACTCGTATCGATGACATGGCTCGGAAATCCAGGATAGTTCCTTTTTTCATGCAGAGCTGACTGCTTCCTTCTTAATATCCATTCAGTGCTATGTTCTTCGTATCGATGCCGGCGTGCATCCTTCGTATTGATCGCTACGTATCGATCCTCTTTGTATCCATCCACTAGCACCTGTGGGCTTATTCGTATCCATCAACTATGCCTTTGTTTGCATTCATCAACCAACTTCCCTTCGTATCCATGTTGTTTGTATCAATCCAAGCTGTTGTTATGGATCGATACCAAAAAGACCGATACGAACTCTACCTTCGTATCCATCCTGACCGATACAAAATCTTCAATTCGAAGCGTGCAACTATTTCCATCCCGATCGACATGAACTACCACCGATCCAATGCCACGTGTGTTATCCACATTCGCATCCATCCGTTGACACCCCTTGATCGATACGAATCGTATGGATACGAACGAATCCATCGATCCGAAGTAACCCACGTTGATCGATATGAACAGTATCAATTCGAACCATATCGATGTGAAGGTATCGATGCAAATCATTTCTCACCAATATTGACCCAACCATATCTCGAGTATACGAACTTCGTTAGACCTGAAATTTGAAATGCAGCCTCATCTAACCTTGTTCATCATTCTCAATCGATCTTGTCTTGATTGGAGCTCGGTCAAATTTTGATGATATCGATCACAACCTTGTTTCCAATCGATCTCCAATCCTAATTTTTATCCATTCTAACCAATTTGTTGATATGCCGGTCTTGACCTAAAGGCTGGGTAATATTTTTCCTCCAAAACGTGCCTTGTGGTAAGAAGCCATGTTTTTCATAGCTCTGAATCCGATATCCAAAGTTCATATTCCATCCATAGCCAAGTCTGCGACTGCTTCGAGTCGATGTCCAATTCGAAGTCCTGTAACCACAACCTTAGCCAATTACGTAGCTATCTGAATTCGTCAACCAAGCTTAAATCTATCCATATCCAATAACCAATAACCAAATCCATTACCTTTTTGGGTTGATATCCGAATCCGGGACCGCACGGGTCCTTTGCCAAATTCAGGACCGATCTGGGTCCATTTATCCCAAGCCGAAATCCGAATTCATGACCTCTCCTAGTTTGACTCCAACTTCATAGACTTCGCCGGGTCGCGCTATCCTGTTCCAGCCTCGACTCTCCGGTCATGGGTTTATATGTTCTCCGGCTTCGGCTCTTCGGCCAAGGACTTCTGTATTTTCCGGCCTCTGCTCTCCGGCCAAGGACTTTTATATTCTCCGGCCATGGACTTTTATATTCACTGGCCTCGGCTCTCCGACGGAGGACTTTTATATTCTTCGGCCTCGACTCTTCGGCCAAGGACTTTTATGTTCTTCGGCCTCGGCACTTCGGCCAAGGACTTTTATGTTCGCACCCTCGGCTCTCCAGCCAAGGACTTTTATATTCTTCGTGTAGGATCGATTTCACCCTAGAGGGGGGGGGTGAATAGGGTGATACTATTAATTATAAAAATTTATTACGGAAGCTTATAAAAATATTCAATTCAGATTTCAACACAGTTCACAGCGAAATAATAGCAGCACAGAAAAATAGCAGAATAATAAAATGCAGAAATAGAACGACGCAGAATTTACCCAGCTTCGGCAAAACCCTGCCTACGTGCTGCCTCCAAGGTTTCTACTAGAAATTAGATAATCTGACGCTTACACACGTAAACTCGTGACACCCGCTATCGACTAAATCTAACTCTACGCTTAAAACCCTGTCACAACTCAGCCACTGAGTTGCGAATTCTCAAACTACGCCACGTAGTTTGTGCCCTAGTCACACGACTAGAAATTTCAACGGTTTAGAAAGAAATTAAAAATCGAAAACAATTTAAATAAAAAACAACCCTAATTTAAAATAAAAGCCATTTAAAATAAAGCTCTTAAGGTAAAGGTCGGCCCCCTTTTATATTTTCACAGTTTTGTGGCCCGTTCCTTAATTAAGAAAATGGCGGCTTTTTCTTTGCAAACTAGGACTTCGTCCCTTCGATCCAATTTAGGGTTTTGAAACAGAAGCTGTCGATGGTTGATCGAGCGTATGATTGATTCTGGTCCTCTCTTTGTCGATCGTCTATTTCTTTGAGTTGCTCACTGCTGCTTCTATTTGATCGAGTTCAATGTTTGCTTGGGTATGTAATTTTCCTTTTTGTGCTATTATGATTTTCGTATTCGAACTCGATGATTATGCCGATGATGATCTAGGGTTTTTATATGGGTTCGTAACCCTTGATTTTCGTTCTTACAAATATATTTGAATTTGTCAATTTTGTTTGATCGGCCGTTCGATTTCACTTTGATGCTGATGATTTCTCTGACTTTGTGACGACCCGACTTCCTACGCCCAGGAAGACATGCCATCAATAAGAAAGGAAGGGGTAGAAATAGAAAAGAATAGAAAGAAAGAATAACAACATCAGAATCTCACAGCGGAATAGAATAAAATGTAATACATCAACATAACTATTACATAGTTATATATACATCAGAGTTATACAATATCATACATGTTAACGCTAAAGTTTGAACGCTAACACCCCGGTGTGTGAAATATAGTTGTGAAAGCACCACCCGTGAATACGGGAATCAAGAGATAACAGTAAGTAACAGAAAATGCAGTAAATGAGCACAGAGTTTATAGTGGTTCGGCTTTTGATCAAGCCTACGTCCACTTCAATCCTTTTTATTGCTGATTGAATTACAACTTATTACAATCTCTTTCAATTACAATCCAATTCAATTCAGAAAGCAAGTAGCTAAGGAAAACTTCGTCGTGACAGGGCTCTTCGAATCCATGATTGAATGTGTTAAATTCCTGTGCGAAGTTGATCTAAGCGTCTTGCGTGTGCTTGAAGCGATGGAGTGTAGATTGCTTTGAAGATGGTGAAGTCTCAATCTCTTGAAGAAAATGATCCAAAAGTCCTTTTCTAGTTGGAGCTAGGGTCATATTTATAGACATTTCTCGAAGTTAGGTCGTAACTCGTACACGACTCATAATAAGTCGTAACTTGTAGATGACTCATGGTAGGTCGCGGCCGACCTACTGGGTTTAGCTCATGGCTTGGTCCAAAGTTATGCACCCATTTGAATGAATGATACAAGTTCTAAGTCGTTCCTGAGTTAACCAAATGCAACTTCCTTTATGCTAGCATGAGTCGTACACGACTCATCATATGTCGTAAGTCGTCAACGAGTCATTTCATTACAGCATGGTATTGAACTTGTCTCCAAGTCTTAGGTCATGAACGACTTATCTGCAGTTATAAGTCAGCAGCGACTTAAGTGTTGTTGACTCTTCCTTTTAGTGCTTTGAGTCGTCATTCCTTTAGGTCGTGGACTTTCTTAAGTCGTAAGCTGTGAGCTGTGGTCGCGCACGAGTTAACTAGTCGTAGCTCCTTGTTTGCTTGCTTGAGTCGCTGACGATTCAAGGTAGGTCGTAAGCACAATTCTTTAACTCGTGCAACTCCTCAATTGTTGAGTCGGTAACTTGCTGAGTCGTGAAGTACCTTGAGTCGTGAAGTACCTTGAGTCGTGAAGTACCTTGAGTCGGCCAACACCTTTAAGGCATTAAGGTTATAACCCGATGAGTCGCTATCCCTCTTGAGTCGTTAAGTCGGCAATCAGTTGAGTCGTCATTCATTTTAGGTTGGCAATGAGCTAAGGCTGTTAAGTCGTGACATTCCCTAAGTTGTTTAGGTCTTAACCTGTTAGGTCGTTAGCTCCTTAACTCGTAAGCTCTTTAACTCGTGGACGCCTTAACTCGTAAGCTCCTTAACTCGTGGACTCTTTGACTCGTAAGCTCCTTAACTCGTGGTCGAAACGGGGTTAACATTTGCCCCTCGAAGCACACGCTTAAGTCGTAAGTCGTGTGCTTCGACTCATCATAACCCGGGCGCGCCGATTCGAGTTACAGCGCCTCCAGATATAAAATGCTTGAGTCGTTCCTCCTATCTCACTCTTCTCATTACTGATCCCCTGAGCCATTCCTGCCATTATCACGTCTTCAAGCTTCCAAAGGCGATCTCGACCCAATTTTACTTCCAACCATCTCTAGCTTCACACCACGTAAGCAACTTTCTCTTTTTCCCAATCACCGATCACCATCATCGATCTCCGCCCACGATTTACATCCTTGAGCCTTGCAAATACTACTGCATGGATCATCGGTGGACTTAAGGCTATTTGATTTGATTAAGGATAACTCGCGATTTATAACGATTTCGTGGTGTGATAAGATTAAAGTTAAGGATTGTGAAGTTACTGGATTAATGGGTCAAGAGGAAAAAGCTTGTGGGTTAGGAGAAGAAGCTAACGGGTTAAGAGTGAACCGTTGTTTTGAGTATGATTCGGCAGTCTTATGCGACCAAGTATTCTCTGCGACTTAGCAACCTTTACGACTCAAACCCTGAGTCGTAGCCGAGTTAAAGCTTTGAAATCTTGGGTCGTGGCCGTGTTAGTACATAGGAAATTTCCCACTGCTTTTCCACTGGAGTCCTTCCTCTGTTTCGCGGCCTTTGACCCAAAGCACTGCCGACTTAGAACATCATTGATTTAAAATTGAAGCAACTTAAACTGACTCGCCCCTTAATCCTTAAGTCGTGGGCAAGCTAGCCAGAAAACCAATGACCTGACCTAACTTTGAACCGTTGCATGGACTTTGAACTGTTGAACTTTATTGCATTCATTCACAGGTCACCTTAACTTGCGAGCTAACAATCTGTCCAATACAACATTTACAGAAAATTGGGACGAATATACTGCCATCGACTGCCCACATCAAATGACAGATTAGTTAATAACAGATAATTAACTCAAATAAATTGTGTGAACGAAGTGCTTTCATCAATTTCAAGTAAAATATTAAAGCAACACTGAAGTAGTCAATTGAAACTGACCAGCCTGCACTAATATTATGCTTGAACTTTAGATTAACAAGTTCTGAAATTTTGTAGTCGATCAATCATCGACTAGTTTAATTCCAGTTATATTTACTTGCTATTTTTATTAGTTTTGCACGACACTTCACACTTTTAGGAAACGTGCACCTTCACATTTGAATATCCAGTTGCTTGTGTAGAATGACTTCTCAGGAAGAAGATACAACAGTTCAGGCTAGAGAGGCAACTGTTATTCCGGCTCCACTAGTCAATCCTCCCGAAAGAGCCCCTACCACGCTATCATACAAAGTTTTTCGCCAGTTGTGCGCTCAGTTTGGCATTGCTGAATCAGATGCCATTCTTCCCGAGAGAAGTAACACTGCTGACATAGCACCCCTTGGCTTTGTGACAGTTAACCGACAAATGTGCCTGAGCGGGGCCATCCCTCCTTTCAACAACTTTCTCCAGCATCTTCTTCGTCAACTGGCCATCGCTCCATCCCAGCTACATCCCAACGGTTATGCCATTCTAATGGGGTTGGGTGTGCTATTTAGGAGAACGCTTGATCGACTTCCGAGCTTTGATGAAATCTGTTACTTATGTTCCTTTACCCGGACCAAAGATCATCCTTCTATTACTGTTGTGAGAAGCGCCCGAAATCGCAAATTGATCGTTGGCCTTCCAGACACTGCTCATGGGTTCCTAACCCAGTTCTTCTTTGTTCGTTGCCCCCCAGGGTTTTATGCTGTGTGGAGGGAAGGAAGTAAGATCATCCATCTTTGTTACTACGTTGGTTATCCGACTTTTGCGAGACTGAATTGTTAAGTGTTAACTCCGCTTCTTTTTTACTTTCAGCGCTCCCCCTTCCTTCTAGGGATCCCAATCATAGGCCAACTTTCGAGAGGCTCAAGGCCGTGCCAGTTGAGGAGAGAGACATTCAATTTCTGTTGAAAGACGAATTTTTGCATCAGTACGGACTTTTGCATACTTCTCGTTCTACACATCCTCATGAAATCCCAGACTCCCCGGCTAGAGCTTCGGATGCCCCAGCTTCTACTGACACATCCGTACCAAAAGGACCTGCTCCCGAAGCTTCACTAGTGAAGTGCTCCACTTCTGTTGATGTTGCGGGGCCATCTGACAAACTTGCCTCGGTCATTGAGGAAGAGCCTCGGGGATCTCCCCAATGTTCACAGGAATCTGGCGAAGAAGCTGAGAAAACCAGCCCTGCCAAGCAGAGCAGGGACGATACTTTCGAAGGATTAAGCGATCTCTTTGCCACCTCACAAGAGATCTTTAAAGATGATCCTATTATTGCCGGGGTTTCTTCTTCAGTAGTTGAAGCGACTTCCATTCTGCAACAGACTCCGTCAACTCAAGAGTTGACGCTAACTACTACACCCACAACTACTCCACAATTAAAGAGTGGTTCGTAGTTTGATGCGCGTAGTTTGCACATTACACACACTTGGAATTTTTTGGCATTTTTATGCTTCTGACTTTTTGTACTTTGAAGAATTCTAAAATTTAGCTCTTTTTATTTCAGATCCTCCGATGGGACGCAGCGGATCCTACTATGATGACTTCCAGCACTATGGGAGGCGTAGCCAATATGATTATAGGCGTTACCTCCCCTCTTACAGAGAATCCGATGAAGAAAGAGCCGCCCGAAAGGCTCAAGAGAAGAGGGCTCAAGAGGAGCATTATGAAAGAAGAGAGAGGGAGGAGCGCCACGATTCTTCGCAGAGAGGCGACGATTCCCATAAAAGAAAATCCCATGATGACGGAGGAAAAAGTCATATGGTTGAAGATTCGAGCAAGCGAGCCCGACATGGTGAGAAGCACACCTCTACAACTCCTGAAAAGGTTACTGCCCCCGCCTCGCTTGACATTCCTTCTGGCTCTCCCGCTCTTGGGAAAGCAGATATTCAAACAATAATCAGCAGGCCCAAATTCCAAGTTGGACCGGGCCCGGCCACTTTGCAAAGTCGGTTTCCACAGTGGTGTCTGAAGGGAGTAAGGTTCGACCTTGACTTGGTCCCCATTGACAAGTCTGCCATGTTACGAAACCTCGATGCCATCAAGCTTGATATTGAGAGGATGTCAAACTGGCAAAAACTTGTTGACGAGCTCCAAAGGGTTAATCGTGCAAATATAGAGGCCATGCTCACTATGGAAAATGATAAAGCCGAATGGCAAAAGGTTCTCGAACAACACGATACTGAAATGAGGAGCATCGCTTCTTACAATGAAGAGCTTGAAGCAAAAGTTGAGGAACTGAAACAAGAGCTTGCTACTTCCTCTACTTCCTATTCTCAAAAAGAAGAAGTGCTCCTAAAACAAGTGAGAGACGCTCATGCCAGCCAAAGAGACGCCGAAGACAGGCTCGAAGTGCAACAAAGAATCAGTGAGGGCTATATTGCTGATGTTGCAGAGCTTCGGAAGAAAAACAGCTCCCAAGAGGTGGAGATTCAAATGCTTAAGCTTCAACTTTCCAAAGCTGAAATTGAGCGTGATGAGGCCGTTGCCGGCAAAATTACAGCTGAAGAATCTCACGAGGCAACGAGGACCAACATCAGCTCAACATTATTTGATTTCTACCTGCATAGCATCTTGGGGCATGGTAGCCTCGCCTTTCTAGGCCCCAAGTATGAAATTACTCTAGCTGAAGTTTGGGAGGCCGCACTCGATATGCTTGGCGGTAAAGGCGCTGGCTATGCTGAGTCAGCTCTTGAGGAGCATTATCTTGATGATGATGCTCGCGCCGCTCTCGCCAAGGGGAGAGAACAGCTTGCAAAATTAAGGGCCGAAACAGCGGCAGGAGAATATTCGGGAAAAACTATCTCAACTGTTCCAATTCAGCCTTCTCCTTCGGCCGAAATTGACATTACCGGTTCTAGTTCTCATTCTCTATCTCCTACCAAAGTTACCACCGAGATCACAAGCATACAGGGTGGAGATGAAGGTGACGGGAGTACCGAGGCACAGGCTTATGAGGTTGATGTCAGGAAACCGATTTCTCCAGGTAACTCTACCGTTAATCTTACCCAAGTAGACTGCTCATCTGTTTCTTACGAGCTTGATGAGCTTTTTGACTATTTTCTGAACCTCAGCGAGCCTTTGTCTCCGCTCTTTACTGACTTTAACTTCTTTTCTTCTGTAGAGAAAGCACCGAGCATTGTTCAGGCTTCTCCTCCTCTAATTATTCCTTCTCCGCCTCTTAAGGTCACTCCTCCTTCTGCCTCGCAACCCGGGTCACAAGAGGAGCAAATAGAAGCTCTTCACGGCTTGGATGATCCTGTTGCTTCTCAAGATCCGAGAGGAGAAGAAACTGAAGGAAGCGAGAAGACCCCAGAACCTACTGGCTCCGATGATGAACCGCTAGCTAAACTTTTTTCTCCAGGGAGTGGGTCTTCCTCCAAAAAGAGGGGAAAGCAGGGAGTCTCTAACAAGAAGAAGAAATCTTCAATTGGCGAAGAAAAAACGGAAGAAAGTCCAACTGAGCCCCTCTCTCCTTTGTCCCCTACCCTTAGAAACCGGCCTGAGAAGTTGGTCGTCCGGCCAGGTGCGGGCTCAAAAGGTGGAAAAAAGAAGAAATGATGGCTCTGGTTCTGTGGCTTTCATATCGCTTTTTTGCTTTTTGCTTGTACTGATCGGAGATTGTACGGGTACCGGCCCCCTCTTTTCTTGTGCTTTTTACTTTGAAACCTGTACCTGTATAAAATTCTAATAGTGTTGAATAAAATGATTCTTTTTCTTTGTACAAACTTATGTCTGTATCTGAGAATGCATTTATTATTCATTTTTGTACAAGTTTCTTTGCACGATATTGCAGTGAGCTTATGGTATACTGTTTGAGCACAATTTTACCGATGTAGTTATACCATGCTGCCCCTATACCATAAGCTCGTTGCAATATTTTATATTTTGAGGGGACTTGTACTTTTATTTTTTAGAGAATAATCATTCCCTACTTGGAGGAATATTATTTCGTTAAAAAACAGAGTACAATTCCCTCCACATAAGTTTTTATGCTCCATCCTTCAAAGATATCACTCTTTCTTTTGTGCATATACACATTTTATCAAGTGAATTCTTCTATGTGGTAAAGCGGGTATCTGAAGGGTACTTTAACTTCTTTCTGAGGAAGAGAATTTCCCAGAATAGGTGGATCATTCTTCCTTTGAGAGTTAAAGTGTGCCTTTTGAAGATGGCTTCTTTTTTTTTTTTTTTTGCCACAGTAAAGGGCTTTTTGATTTTTGTTTCTTTGAAAAGTTGCACCTCTGAGGAAGGCTTTTTCACGTTTCAACACCTGGAAGTTTTATTTCAATCTTGGTGAAACGTGTGCCTCCGAAGAGGTCTTTCTGCTTGATTGTGCCTCCGGGAGGAGGTCTTTTCATTTCTGTCTCTGGGAAGAGGTCTTTCTGTCTTATTGTGCCTCTGGGAAGAGGTCTTTTTGTTTCTGCCCTTTGGGAGAGGTTTTTTTTTATTTTTTTTATTTTTCTTATTTCAACTTTGGTGAAGTGAAACTCCGAAGAGTGGCTGTTGCACTTCAACTCTTGGTGAAATGTGCCTCCGAAGAGGTCTTTATTTTGTTCTGCATTTCAACTCTGGTGAAGTGAAACTCCGAAGAGCGGCTGTTGCACTTCAACTCCTGGTGAAATGTGCCTCCGAAGAGGTCTTTATTTTGTTTTGCATTTCAGCTCTGGTGAAGTGGACCCCCGAAGAGCGGCTCTTACACTTCAACTCCTGGTGAAATGTGCCTCCGAAGAGGTCTTTGATTACCTAGAAGTTACTCTCTCATGGTTGGAGGGTCATGACTCCTCTAATCTTTTTTGTTGAGTAGAGAACTTTCTTTTTTGCGGCATATGCCTCGTTAGAGGTCTTTATCTTCCGAAGAGTTGTGCCTCTGAAGAGGATTTGTGCCTCCGAAGAGGGCTTTAGTTGTTCCTTGTCCACTTGCTTATGCCTTTTCAGCGACCCTCTGTTTTTCTTTTCAAGCTCACACTCCCTTCTCTTACAAGTAGTTTGTTTAATCCAAAGAAGTGTACTTCATTGCTAGGAAAGTTCGCGAGAACGGGCATAAGCTTCTTAATTGGATGTTTGTTTGTTCAAACGATCTCAACTTATTAGCAAGAGCCCGTTTTCGGCGAAATCATTGGCCGTTCAATTGAAGCACTTCCTATCTAGGATTTGAATTCGGGGCTTTTGTGACTTGAAATTTGTTTGTTGAATGATAACAAGAATCACTTGGTCTTGTAATGTGCAAGTTTTATTTTCGTTGCCTGCAAAAATTTAAATCGACATTTCAGCAATACATTTAATGTACTTTTCATATCGAAAATAAAGCAAACATGTAATAATAATAAGGAACACAAGATTTATAGTGGTTCGGCCAAGAATTTGGGCCTACATCCACTTTATAGTCTTTCATTATTCACTTGCATCGGCTTTACAATTGCTTTCAATTACAAGAATCATACATTTATAATTCTTTTTACAATATTTCAACAAAGCTTTCAAGTAAAGTATGGACGTAAGTGGTTGCTGTTCCAAGCTCTTGGAATTTGATCTCCTTCAACAGTAGTGAGTTTGAATGTGCCGTCAAGAAGCTTCTGACCTATGACATATGGTCCTTCCCAATTTGGCCCAAACACACCTGTCGCCGTCATAATTCTCTTCAGGACTAGATCTCCAATCTCAAAGCTGCGTTGGCGAACTTTGGAATTGAAATGTCTGGCTATCCTTTGCTGATGAGCTGCGATTCTGAGCTCAGCCTCTTCTCTTTTTTCATCAAGGAGATCTAGTGCCTCAAGCTGTAGTTTTTCATTCTCCGCTTGATTGAAATGGATTCTTCTATGTGAAGGGACCTCTGTTTCTACCGGAATCATTGCTTCTGACCCATATGCCAATGAAAATGGAGTATGCCCAGTCGCAGTTTTGTGGGTAGTTCTGTATGCCCATAGTGCTAGTGGTAGCTTATCGACCCAACCACCTTTTGCTCTTTCGAGTTGCTTCTTGATGGTTGACTTGATAATTTTGTTTACTGCTTCCACCTGCCCGTTTGCTGCGGTTGAGCTACTACTGAGAAGCTTTTTCGGATTTTGAATCGTTTGCAAAAATCTTGGAATTCTTCACTTTCGAACTGAGTACCATTGTCTGTAATTATCTTTTGAGGCACACCATACCTGCAAATGATACTTTTAGTCACAAAACTTATCATCTTTTTAGAGGTGATAGTAGCCAGTGGTTCAGCTTCTGCCCATTTAGTAAAATAATCTACAGCAACAATGGCATATTTGATTCCAGATTTGGCAGTTGGTAAAGGTCCTACAAGGTCTATCCCCCATATTGCAAACGGCCATGGACTGACCATCTGTGTGAGTTCAGTAGAAGGTGCTCTAGGAATTTTGGCAAATCTTTGGCATCTGTCACATTTTCGGGAATAGTCTGCTGCATCTCGATTAATTTCTGGCCAAAAATATCCGTATCGGAGAATCTTCTTTGCTAAAGTTTGACCACCTAAATGATCACCACATTCTCCCCCATGCAGCTCAGCTAGGATTGTTTTGGACTCTTCCCTGGATACACATCGAAGTAATGGCATTGAGAATCCCCGTCTGTATAATTGGCCATCCTGGACTATATAGCGAGAGGCCAGTAGCTTCTGTCGTTCTTTTGAATTTTCCGGAAAGATCCATTGAGCAGATATTCTGTTATTGGAGTCATCCATGATTCTTGCTCTTGAGACACGCTCATGATCCAATCAATATCCATCTCATTAATGCTTGGAGCCGACAGGACTTCCACTGGAGCTAACCCCAGAAATTGAGTTTCGCCTGTGCTAGAGTACTTTGCGAGAGAATCTGCTTTCATGTTTTCTTCTCGAGGAATATGGCTTATCGTGCAGTGGTCGAAGTCACACGGGAGTTCCCAGGCCTTTGACAAGTAGGCAGGCAGATTTCCCCCTTTCGCTTGGAATTCCTTCTTGACTTGGCATACAATAAGTTGAGAATCACTGAAGATCTGTAATGCTCGGATGTTTAGTTCTTTAGCAATTCTCAAGCCAGCGATAAGAGCTTCGTATTCTGCTTCATTGTTCGTTGAAGGAAATTCCAATCTTAGTGCATAGCATAATGACCGACCTTCAGGGGTTTCAAGTACAACCCGGCTCCAGAACAGTAGTCATTTCTCGCGCCATCAACATATAACTTCCATTGGATTGGGGAATCATCGATCGTTTCCTCCCCACTGTTACCCTTATCTGTGAATTCTGCGATGAAATCCGCTAAAGCTTGTCCGTTGATTGCTTTTCGGGGGTGATAAGTGATGTCATATTGACTGAGTTCAATGTTCCACTTTAGAAGACGACCCGAAGTCTCAGGGCGAAACAGGACTTGCTTTAAAGGTTGATCAGTGAGGACTCTGATAGGATGAGCTTGGAAATATTGCCTCAACT
Organism: Allium cepa; assembly: GCA_030765085.1. Lineage (NCBI taxonomy): Eukaryota > Viridiplantae > Streptophyta > Magnoliopsida > Asparagales > Amaryllidaceae > Allium > Allium cepa. The sequence goes on along the minus strand of CM060937.1, from coordinate 688,428,707 downwards.
TCCTCGATGCAATCAGTAGGCAATGGGCGAGTTTTTCCAACTTGGAGTAATTCATCTCTGCCCCAGTGAGTCCTTTGCTGATATAGTAAACCGGATGTTGAATCCTCTTGTCTTCTCTTATCAGCGCTGCACTTAAAGCATGAGATGATACTGCCAAGTATATAAGAAGATCCTCACCATCGCCCGGGCCTAAAAAGTATTGGAGGCGTTTCCATATGGCGAATCAATTCATCAAAGGCTTTTTGGCATTCGGGAGTCCAATCAATGTTTTTCTTTCCTTTCTTTAGAGCGTCAAAGAATGGGATGCATTTATCAGTAGCTTTGGAAATGAACCGACTCAAGGCGGCGACTTTTCCGTTGAGACTTTGCAATTCCTTCTTCGTTCTAGGAGCTTTGACTTCTTTTAAGGCGGTAATTTGAGCTGGACTAGCTTCAATGCCCCTAGCGCTCACGATGAAACCTAAGAACTTTCCAGACTCCACCCCAAATGAACATTTTAAAGGGTTAAGCTTCATTCCGTATTTCCGGAGGACTGCGAACATTTCTGCTAAGTGTTCTATGTGATCCACTGCTTTCTTAGACTTTACTAACATGTCGTCGACGTAGACTTCCATAGTCTTACCCAATTGCGGTTTGAACATAGCATTAACAAGTGTTTGGTAGGTTGCCCCCGCATTCTTCAGCCCGAAGGGCATAACTCTGTAGCAGTAAAGACCAACATCGGTGATAAAGCTCATGTCCTCCTGATCTGGCTCATGCATCATGATCTGGTTATATCCGGAGTAGGCATCCATAAAAGATAACAATTCATGTCCCGCTGTTCCATCTACCAGTTGATCGATCCTGGGTAATGGGAAGCAGTCTTTGGGGCAGGCCTTGTTTAGATCTGAAAAATCGATGCACACTCTCCATTTTCCGTTGGCTTTCTTAACCAGCACTGGATTTGAAACCCAATTCGGATAGGTAGATTCTTTGATAAAGTCATTCTCCATGAGCCGATCAACTTCTTCTTTTAATGCTGCTGACCTTTCTGGACCTTGGGTTCTTCTTTTCTGTTTCACAGGCGTAAATTTTGGATCAATATTCAGAGCGTGTACTGCAACTTCTGGGGATATTCCGCACATATCGGCATGAGTCCAAGCAAAAACATCCAAATTTGCTTTTAAAAAAGATATTAAGATATTCTGAATTGACATATTAAGTTGTGAACCCACATTCAACACCTTATTTGGGTCCTTCGGGTCAACAGGTACTGGTACTGTCGTTTCCACTGGTACCACTCTATTCTCCCCTGCACTGGCTTTTCTAGGATCCATCTCTTTTCGTGCTCCGCTGTGCTCGCCAGTGCAGGGTCCGCCCTGTAATTGCTACAAGGTTGGTTCTTTGATGCGGACTGGGGTTGCCACATCCTTTCCCATTTCTCTTTTCCTTGCCTCTCGCAGCTCTGTCAGATAACACTCCCGCCCGGCATTTTGATCCCCTTTTATAACTCCTACTCCATTGTCTGTGGGGAATTTAATGGTGAGGCGCCATGGGGCCTGAACAGCTTTGAACGCTGCAAGAGTTGGACGGCCAAGGAAAGCATTATAAGCGGAAAATTCGTCAACAATCACAAAAGTTTGCTTGCGGACTACTTTTCTTTCTCCCTCTCCGAGTTCTACAAGCAAATCAATGGTTCCTATCGGCTGCTTTGGCTCCCCAGTGAAGCCAGCGATTTTCTGTGACGAGGCTTGCACATCAGCCATAGGGATCTTCATTTGGTCGAATGTTTTCTTGAAGAGGATATTACAGGATGCGCCACAATCAATGAGAACTCTTCTGACAATAGCTGGCCCGATACCAGCCGAGATGACTAAGGGATCCAAGGTAGGAGCTTCAACACCTGTGGAATCCCTGGCTCTGAACACAATATCATCATTGAAAGTTCTTTGTTGTTTCAGGGGCGTAGCATCTTCCAAAACAAAGACATCTTCTTCGGCCGGTACATATTTCAAAGCCCGGGTATACCTTTCCATCTCACCCCATCTCCTGCCTGCTGGGTGAGGTCCTCCCGTAATGACATTGATAACAGGCCTTCCGGATTCATGCCCTGCATCCTTCTTACTTGTCCTGGGTTAATGAGCAGGAGCTTGTTGCCCCTGACTAGATGAAGCAGGATTGCTGCTATTCTTTTCCACAAATTGCTGTAGCTTGTTTTCCCTTATCAACTCTTCAATCAAAATTTTCAATTGGCGGCATTCATCGGTATCATGACCGGGTTGATTATGGAAGCAGCAGAACTTCCCGCTTTGTACAGTTTTTTTCCCGGTTCTCAAAACGGGAGGTTTAGGATAATCAACAGAATCTTTAGTGGCAAGGTAAATACGCTCCGGCGTATCTGATAAAGGAGTATATTCCGATGGCTTGAAGGAACGAGGCTTCTTCAAATTTTTCTGTTTCTTCCCATCGTTATTTTCCCTTTTCTGTCCTACAGATTCATTCTTGCGTGGAGCAACAATGTTATCTTCAGCTTTTTCCAATACTGCCCTTACCGGTACAGGACGGCTTTCTAGGCGTATGAACTCATCTGCTTTCTTGTAGAATTTTTCAAGGGAATTTGGTTCCTTCATGTTTAGCCATTTTCCAAATTCGCTCGACTTGTCGATGGCCCTCATCAGATAAGTCAAGATCATCCGTGGTTCTGCATTGTCTACCTCGGCCAGCGCTATATTAAAGCGATTCAAGAAAGATCTGATAGTTTCCCCTGGATTCTGTTCTAAACTTGACAACGACATGATATCTTTGGCTTTTGAAGCATATAGTCTGAACTGCTCCTTGAATTTCCGGGTTAGGTCAGAAAACTGATCTATAGATCGGATTGGTAGCTTGGTGAACCAAAGCAGAGCTACACCTTCCAAATATACAGGAAAATATCGACACTTTATTTCATCAGAAGCTCTGGCACCTGTCATGTGCCAATCATACTTATACAAGAATTCGTTCGGATCACTTGTCCCCTTGTAAGCTGGAATAGTTGGAGGGACGAACTTCCTCGGGAACTCAGCCTTTAAGATCCTTTCGGTAAACGGGGTTTTACTTGGAGCGAAACCCCATTCTTTCTCGTCTTCATCCCTTTGCATGCTCTCTTTCATGATTTGTCGAACCATTTTAGAAAGATACCCCTCATCATTTCGAGCTTTAGATCCACCAACTTCAGGAAATGTCTGCTCAAAGGGGCTGGCAGCCCTCTCAGGAACGTTCCTTTTTTCAGCATCATGAACGTTGCCAGCAAAGTTCCTTTCATTGCCCGTTGGTTGACGGTTTGCCCAAGCAAATCGTTCAACTTATTCAAAATTAGGGCATTTTGGGCATTCTGAGCCTCCAATTGTGCACTTTGGGAATTTATCTGCTGGTTTAGCCCTAAGATTACAGCATCCAACTCCGCTTTTGTAACCCCAACAGGTGGAGTGGCTTGATTAGGTACCGGGGAAGCGGAGGTTCCCTCTTGAACATTTCCAGATCTAACAGATCTACTCCTTCTCCCCGGAGCCATGATTTCAGATAAACTTCTAGTCTTTAGAGAGATTCCTTCAACAAGCTTTCGTGGAGCAATGATGATAATTCACCTGAGTTCAACTCTTAGTGAAAGCACCAAAAATGTTAACGCTAAAGTATGAACGCTAACACCCCGGTGTGTGAAATATAGTTGTGAAAGCACCACCCGTGAATACGGGAATCAAGAGATAACAGTAAGTAACAGGAAATGTAGTAAATGAGCACAAAGTTTATAGTGGTTCGGCTTATGATCAAGCCTACGTCCACTTCAATCCTTTTTATTGCTGATTGAATTACAACTTATTACAATCTCTTTCAATTACAATCCAATTCAATTCAGAAAGCAAGTAGCTAAGGAAAACTTCGTCGTGACAGGGCTCTTCGAATCCGTGATTGAATGTGTTAAATTCCTGTGCGAAGTTGATCTAAGCGTCTTGCGTGTGCTTGAAGCGATGGAGTGTAGATTGCTTTGAAGATGGTGAAGTCTCAATCTCTTGAAGAAAATGATCCAAAAGTCCTTTTCTAGTTGGAGCTAGGGTCGTATTTATAGACATTTCTCGGAGTTAGGTCGTAACTCATACACGACTCATAATAAGTCGTAACTCGTAGATGACTCATGGTAGGTCGCGGCCGACCTACTGGGTTTAGCTCATGGCTTGGTCCAAAGTTATGCACCCATTTGAATGAATGATACAAGTTCTAAGTCGTTCCTGAGTTAACCAAATGCAACTTCCTTTATGCTAGCATGAGTCGTACACGACTCATCATAAGTCGTAAGTCGTCAACGAGTCATTTCATTACAGCATGGTATTGAACTTGTCTCCAAGTCTTAGGTCATGAATGACTTATCTGCAGTTATAAGTCAGCAGCGACTTAAGTGTTGTTGACTCTTCCTTTTAGTGCTTTGAGTCATCACTCCTTTAGGTCGTGGACTTTCTTAAGTCGTAAGCTGTGAGCTGTGGTCGCGCACGAGTTAACTAGTCGTAGCTCCTTGTTTGCTTGCTTGAGTCGCTGACGATTCAAGGTAGGTCGTAAGCACAATTCTTTAACTCGTGCAACTCCTCAATTGTTGAGTCGGTAACTTGCTGAGTCGTGAAGTACCTTGAGTCGTGAAGTACCTTGAGTCGGCCAACACCTTTAAGGCATTAAGGTTATAACCCGTTGAGTCGCTATCCCTCTTGAGTCGTTAAGTCGGCAATCAGTTGAGTCGTCATTCATTTTAGGTTGGCAATGAGCTAAGGCTGTTGAGTCGTGACATTCCCTAAGTCGTTTAGGTCTTAACCTGTTAGGTCGTTAGCTCCTTAACTCGTAAGCTCTTTAACTCGTGGACGCCTTAACTCGTAAGCTCCTTAACTCGTGGACTCTTTGACTCGTAAGCTCCTTAACTCGTGGTCGAAACGGGGTTAACAATACAACATGATTGTCATATACAACTGTCAGAACATACACCTCAAATACATCATATACTAACTAACACAGCGGAACAATATAGATAGATACATACGTCTGGTCTTCTGCTCCAACTCCTCCAGAAAATTCTATACTCCGAATACCTATCACTTGGCTACTCATAAAAATTTGAGTACCCAAGAGTTTATGAAAAAAAAATATAAACTCCGGGTCAGACACGGATCTGGTATGAGTAAACAGGTTAAAGTTGTTTAACTTTGAAAATCATTTAAAATAAAGGAATTACGTAAGACTTCCCACACATAAATACGGGTAAGTTTTTACCTTACGCTAACCAAAAATATTTTATAGGAAATTCAGTGACATTATAGTAGTGTCTAGGGTTTTCAAGTAAAACACAGAAATAGCTGAAATGCTTACATCTCACATTCCAACGTAGTTGGGCACAACCAAAACATACGGCGCTTATTGGAAATTGGATCCCATACAATGGCAGGGCTGCTGGGGTACCGCCCGTCACAGTTCGTGGCCTAGATCACCGTACCGAGGAGCCACCCTAACTCCCCTGCAACACAAGGTCGGAACCATTCCTTACTGAGCAGTCCCGAACAAGATAACCCCGCAGTTGGTGTACATCCAACCGCCCACACAGCCGAATAAAAAGGGACATCTAGACAGGGGTATACCTCGTCCTTCTTGGGCATGACCCACCTAACCTTGCTGCACATCCCCTGTTTTAGCCATTCCCGGTTGATGAGGCTTGAGGCTGCGATTACCTTTAGAGATCACATCTCTTAGAATGCTCATCGTCCGCCTGACGATGTGCTGAAAGCATTCAATCCATACAAGTTCGTTCTGGGTTCGAACGAAATCGAAGGCATTATCTCATTACACTCGTTTTGGAATCACCCTCAGAGTTAACGACGATAACCCTTGCATTATGAAAACACCATCTCGATCTTCACTTAAGATTACACGACCTAACGTTTAATTTGGATCGATGTGGTTTTCGGAATATCAATTGGATACCCGATCCCGGTCTCATTGAAATCCAAACGCCATTTTAAAGGTCAAGTTGTCTAATTAACTTAAACAATTTAAATTCAACAATTGAATAGCAATTCAACACAGATGAATAACATCAGATAAATCATATACAATCATCACAGATATATCCAGGATATCACAGAACATCACAGGATATAAATAAACATCAGAGTCAATCAAATAAAATCATCAATTCATATCAACATTTAATTTGATTTATTTTAAACTTAATTTCATGCTTAAGAGTAAACTATATTTTACTCTTGCTTAATTAATTAGTAATTAATTAACTTATTTCAAATTATTAATTACTTATTAATCATTCTCTTAATTAATTAATTAATTATTAATCAATAATCTTAATTATTGATTTATAAATCTCAGTTACACAATTAATTATTACTAATTGTTTATTTAATCATTAATTATTAATTAACTTACCTTTTAATCATTAATTAGTTATTTAATCTATTAATATGATTTGTTAAATTATTAACTTCCAATGATTAATAAAATTCTTAATTACAAATAAGATTACACAAGATTATTAAAACCTTTAATTTCAAGTTTGATTATACTTTGAACTACTCTTAAATTACAATTATAAAGTTTATTACCTGCATAATTAACTTTGATTTTAAATAAATTACACATCTTTGTATTAGTAAAGCTTACAGTTCATCTTGGCTTAAAACAATCTGTAAACATTATTAACTTGATAAATACTTAGCTTATATACCTTTACTTTCATATTACAGTTAGCAAAAATTCAAGGAATTAGAAACCCGAAGTAAACAACGCGACATACTCGGGTTGAACTCGAGATAACCCAGCAACTTTCTCGCGTCACTCCCTGCCTCTCTTCTCTTCTCCCTGTTTCATCTTCTTCTGTTCTTTTTTTTAGAGCTTAAGTTTTAAAAACTGTTAAAACTAAATAACACACACGCCTATTCAAACTCGACCCAGAAAACTAAGCCAAAGCAAAGAACGATCAAACTCGATATTTCCTCGAGTCGACCCTGACGCGATCTTCTCCTCCGCCGTGCACATGCACGGCGGTCCACCACCGCGCCATCGCCACACAACACCACCAACAAACCTCTCGTCATCCCCTCACTCGAATATGAAGCCCAGCTCAACCCAAAACTCACGAAATCAAAATTCGACTAAAAAAAAAATTGAACAGGAACTCGAACACAGTAGACAAATTCACCTCGACTACACGATCGCGATCACCTGAGACGTCAAGACTTCGGTCATGGCTTGCCGACATCACCTCCTAACTCCTCCCAAAACTTCACATCACTCGGTTGCGCCATGTCGACGTAAGCATCGAATGAACATAGCACAAAACAATAAACCCGTAAACCCTATTTCCAATCAATCCTCAAAAATCTTGCATTCATAAATTTTTTTTAACATTTTTCTGTTAATCTCCCATTAATATACTAGCTTCATGTAAAATTTCATCAAAAATTATTATATGAATTATCTGAAATTCATGAAATAGCACATATGGTTTACTGATGAACTGCTCTAAACACAGTTAACTAAAAATTATAATTCTAGTCTTAAAAATCATATTACTGAGTGTTGTTTCAAGATATGAATTCGAATTTAAAATTTATGCTATTCGAATTTTGATTATTATTTACTTTTTACTGTAAGTTGAAGTTTCAGTGTTTAAATTTTACAGTTATCTTAAAAACACCTTCAAACCTTAATCTGAAGCTTTAACAAATTTTATTTAGTTAAATTACTAATTACAGGAGTTGATTTCATATAAAAGTATGAAAAAATCTTTAATTTCTTTGACTTAACAGAAATCTTGAAACCAGAAAGAACAACTATAAGAACATACAGTATTTAGCAAGTAATCCAGAACTTTTAACATACACATAACAAAATCTTCATAAACTACAAAATAAGAGTTAGATAAGAAATAGTTTACTCACAAAAAACTGTTGGAACTTGAAACAGAGGCTAGTTGTTGATGGACAAAGAAGACCGCAGTTTGCAAATTTGAATTCCAGTAAACTTCCTTTGCTTTCTGAATTTTATTTGAACTAGAAATATGAAGTTTTGTTTATTTTCTTTTGCTTCTTCTCAGGTTTGTTTTCATAAGTTAATGACTGAACTCAATGAAATAAGAAATGATGAATACATATATATAACTTTCAACAATGGTGTCTTCTTGAATAAGCTTTAACATAATATAATATTTGCTTTATTTTTATTTGTACTAAGACCTGAAATGAAAGGCATATTTCGGCTGAAAGATATTATTATTATTTTTTCAGACATAAATGTGTGCTAATTAAATGCCTATGTCTTTACTTATGTTAACACATAATTAAATGCTTGGTGACACAAGGAGTTATACAAAGATGTTTGCAGATTTGGTTTGTACTAATGTGTTTTGCTGGCACTTATAATTGAGTTTCTCTGTACAAAGAATTTGCAGATTTTTAGTTTGTACAAAGATGTATTCATAAAGGTTTATACTTATTATGTTTTACTGACAAACTTTGTTTTGTCTTATTTTAGATGTAAATATTTATTTTCTTATGCATATACAGTTTACTTGCAGATTTTGGTCTGTACAAAAATGCTTTATTGATGTGGATTCTTGCTCTCTCATGTTAACATAGAAATAAAAATGTTTGCTGACAAACTTATTTTATTTTGTCTTCATACTTATGTTAACATTTCTATTTATATCTTATTCATATTATAGTTTTGTACTTATGTTTGTGTATACTAATGTTTATAACTATATTTTATGTTATAATTATATTAAATATTTATAAGCTTATTTTATTTTAATTATAAAAATTGTTGTTAGAAACATTTCTTGGTCTTATTTTTATTCAAAGTTTAATCTTTCCAATATTTGATTTCTAATGTATTTGCACTAATGTATTGTATATTTATATTCAATATGAAAAGAATTGTATTATTATACTCAACATTATTAACTACATTTATACTTTTGATATTAAATGTCATTAATATATAATTTTTAATTTAATTGAATAAAACAGATTTATTTCTGAATATTGTTGAAAGAGTCTATTTTACATTTTGAAATTATAAATTCTTTTATAACCATATACAACTAATAATATCCAAATTCTTATTTATTTATAAATGAAAATCTTATATTTTATTTAAATTAGATTTAAAAACTTATTATAATAATAGGGTCAAAATTCCGGAATGTCACATTCCTCCCCCTTTAAAAGAATTTAGTCCCCGAAATTTAAACAACAGTTAATTCAAAAGCTTAATATTAACAATCCAAACATACATATCATCCATACAAAATAAACAATCAAACAGTCAATTCTAACAGCATTACTAGCTATCCGGACAAAAATCTGGATAAGCTTTTCTAAAACGATCAAGAGTTTCCCAGGTACAATCTCTGGGATCCTCACTCCATTGCACCTTGACAAGTTTCACCACTTTGTTCCTGAGTTGCTTCTCGTCTTGATCTACAATCTGAACAGGATTTCTAACCACAGTCAGGTTGGGTTCTACTTCTAAATCTTCCTGAACAACTGGTTCTACCACCAATGATGGGTCATGAACAAATTTCCTTAAATGACACACATGAAATGCATTGTGAATCCCAGACATCCGTTCTGGCAATTCAATCCTGTAGGCTACAGTTCCAATTCTTTCCAATACTCGGAATGGACCAATATATCTCGGAGCAAGTTTTCCCGTTTTTCCGAATCTTATAGCACCTTTGATTGGGGAAACTTTAACAAAAACTAAATCTCCGATCTCGAATTCCAATGGTCTTCGTCTCTTATCTGCATATTTCTTCTGACGATATTGAGCAGCTTTCATTCTTTTCTTGATAAGCTCAACCTTCGCAGAAGCTTCACGAATAAGATCGGGTCCGAGCACAAGTCGATCATTCGATTCAATCCAACAAGATGGGGATCTACACGGTCTTCCATACAGAGCTTCATATGGAGCCATCTTAATACTCGCTTGGTAACTATTATTATAAGAAAATTCCACTAAATGAAGATGGTCTTCCCATGATCCACCAAAGTCCAATACACAAGCTTGAAGCAAATTTTCCAGAATTCGATTAAGCCTTTCCGTTTGTCCGTCCGTCTGAGGATGATAGGCTGTACTTAATCTCAAACTAGTTCCCATAGCTGATTGCAAAGCTTCCCAAAATTTACTAGTGAAAATAGGATCACGGTCACTTACTATGCTGATAGGAACACCATGCAATCTGACTATCTCCTTTAAGAAAATTTCCGCCAAGGAAACTGCAGTACGAGTCGCCTTAACCGGAATAAAATGCGCACTTTTTGTTAAACGATCCACAATAACCCATATTCCTTCATTTCCTTTCCTGGTTTTAGGCAAACCGTCTATAAAATCCATCGAGATCATTTCCCACTTCCAATCTGGAATTTCCAAAGGTTGCAATAGTCCAGCAGACTTTTGTTGATCTCCCTTCACATGCTGGCAAATGGCACAACTATTTACAAAAGCAGCTACATCCTTCTTCATAATCGGCCACCAGAAAACTCTCCTTATATCTTTATACATCTTCGAGATTCTCGGGTGAATATTCAATTTGGAACAATGACACTCAGCTAAAACTTCTTGTCTCAATCCATCAATATTAGGCACACACAAACGACTATTAATCCTTAAAGTACCATGATCATTTACCTTGAAATTCGAATATTGCCCGTTCTCAGTTCCAAGAATTATTTCCTCAAAAGATTTACCCTCCATTTGCTTACTAATGATCTTTTCTTGAAGAGATGGAACGACTTCCAAAAGAGATAAGACCGCATTTCTACTAAGAGCATCAACCATGACATTTGCTTTCCCCGGAGTATACAAAATATCCAGATCATAAGATGCCAAAAATTCGACCCATCTCTGCTGTCTCAAATTAAGATCTTTTTGAGAGAAAATATACTTCAACGGTTTGTGATCCGTGAATAACTCAAACTTTTCTACCAAAAGATAATGTCTCCAGATCTTCAAAGCAAAAACAATAGCTAACAATTCTAAATCATGCGTAGCATAGTTCTTCTCATGTGACTTCAATTGCCGACTAGCATATGCAATCACTCTGCCATTCTGCATCAACACTGCACCCAATCCAACTAAACATGCATCAGTATATACTTCAAATTTGCTCTTCCCATCCGGAGTAGCAAGTATTGGTGCACTGATTAGCCTTGTCTTCAATTCCTGAAAAGCTTCTTCACACTAAGGTGTCCATTTGAATTTGGTTCCTTTCCTTGTTAGTTTGGTCAGATGCGAAGAAATCTTGGAATAATCCTTAATAAATTTTCTGTAGTAGCCAGCTAAACCCAGAAAACTGCGAACTTCAGTTGGCGTCTACGGCTGTTTCCATTTCAAAATAGTTTCAACTTTCGCCGAGTCTACAGAAATGCCTTCACCAGAAACAAGGTGCCCTAAAAATTTAACTTCTGATTTCCAGAAATGGCACTTTGAAAATTTTGCCTTCGACACATGCTTCCTCAGAGTCTCCAATACAATTCTTAAATGTTGCCTGTGTTTTTCTTCCGATTTGGAGTAAACCAAGATATCATCAATGAATACCAACACAAACTTATTCAACACATCTCTAAAGACTCGGTTCATGAGGACAACAAAATTGGCTGGAGCGTTGGTTAACCCGAAAGACATAACCAACCACTCATAAAAACAATTCGGTCCCCTAAATGCTGTTAAGGGAATACTATCCTCAACCACTCTCAATTGATGGAATCCTGAAGCTAGATCTAGTTGAGAGAAGATAGAAGCTCCATGCAATTGGTCAAAAAGATCATCGATACGAGGAAAAGGATATTTATTTCGAATGGTCACTTTGTTCAATTCTCTATAATCAACACAGAACCTTAGCGAACCATCCGATTTGGTGACAAATACAGCAGCAGAGCCCCAACAAGAAAAACTGGGTCTAATCAAACCCTTCTCTAAAAGATCTTGCGTCTGCTTAATCAACTCTTCTCTCTCTCTAGGAGGCATTCTCCTACTGGGCTGAATCACCGGCACAGCTCCTAGAATCAAATCAATACGGAACTCAATCTCTCGGTGTGGCGGTAGACACTTGACTTCTTCAAAAACATCAGGAAAATCTTGAACCACTTCGATTTCCTCACTTTCTCTTGAGAAGTCTCAACTCCTTGCAAAAGATTACACAAATGAATTTCAGAATTGTCGCACAACACTCTGGCAATTCTACCCAAATAAGTTTGTTCTCCCTTCACAATCCAGAACAGCCATATACTGTTCAGGTCAATCCATCGAAGAAATGAATCCACTCTGCTACTTCTGAAATCACCTCAAGAAAACTGCTAATCAACAAACCTTCTCAACAACACACAGAAAACTTCCAGTTATAGGGCTAACTCAATGTCCAAAGACTTCTATTCAAAGCTCTTCGAGAAACTCGGGCCTCAATCAAACAAAAATACCCTACTAAACTTGGTCACAATTCTGAAACGGACATACTTCCTTAACATGTTCCAAAGAAACATCTTCGGAGACATCCAAACTCACTGTGTCTCATCACACAGCTACAACACCTTGAGATATCAAGATATCATGATTTGGTCATGTCCATCCGATAGATCCAAACTCAAGCTCATCCAAAATTATATTCCAACAATGAAATCCTCACATCATCCAAAGCTCACTCGAGACGGTAATAGGTCTACAGTCTCGACAGATACACTCCAACTGCAAATATTCAAAACTCCAATCATCGATAGTCGTGTTTCACACACCACTACCCTATCTACCTTATAACTTATATTGGAATACCCGAACAGGTAACCCAATAAATAGGTAGAAAGAAATAAATATATATATATATATATATATATATATCAAAATTACAAATACGCTCTCTCAAGAAAGAAATCACTCAAGAGCCTAGGTATTTACTCAACCTAGCGCTCTGATACCAGCTGTGACGACCCGGCTTCCTACGCCCAGGAAGACGTGCCATCAATAAGAAAGGAAGGGGTAGAAATAGAAAAGAATAGAAAGAAAGAATAACAACATCAGAATCTCACAACGGAATGGAATAAAATATAATACATCAACATAACTATTACATAGTTATATATACATCAGAGCTATACAATATCATACAACATGACTGTCATATACAACTGTCAGAACATACACCTCAAATACATCATATACTAACTAACACAGCGGAACAATATAGATAGATACATACGTCGGGTCTTCTGCTCCAACTCCTCCAGAAAATTCTATACTCCGAATACCTATCACTTGGCTACTCATAAAATTTTGAGTACCCAAGAGTTTATGAAAAACAAAATATAAACTCCGGGTCAGACATGGGTCTGGTATGAGTAAACAGGTTAAAGTTGTTTAACTTTGAAAATCATTTAAAATAAAGGTATTACGTAAGACTTCCCACACATAAATACGGGTAAGTTTTTACTTACGCTAACCAAAAATATTTTATAGGAAATTCAGTGATATTATAATAGTGTCTAGGGTTTTCAAGTAAAATACAAAAATAGCTGAAATGCTTACATCTCACATTCCAACGTAGTTGGGCACAATCAAAACGTACGACGCTTATTGGAAATTGGATCCCATACAATGGCAGGGCTACTGGGGTACCGCCCGTTACAGTACGTGGCCTAGATCACCGTACCGAGGAGCCACCCTAACTCCCCTGTAACACAAGGCCGGAACCATTACTTACTGAACAGTCCCGAACAAGATAACCCCGCAGTTGGTGTACATCCAACCGCCCACACAACCGAATAAAAAGGGACATCTAGACAGGGGTATACCTCGTCCTGCTTGGGCATGACCCACCTAACCTTGCTGCACATCCCCTGTTTTAGCCATTCCCGGTTGATGAGGCTTGAGGCTGCGATTACCTTTAGAGATCACATCTCTTAGAATCCTCATCATCCGCCTGACGATGTGCTGAAAGCATTCAATCCATACAAGTTCGTTCCGGGTTCGAACGAAACCGAAGGCATTATCTCGTTACACTTGTTTTGGAATCACCCTCAGAGTTAACGACGATAACCCTTGCATTCTGAAAATACCATCTCGATCTTCACTTGAGATTACACGACCTAACGTTTAATTTGGATCGATGTGGTTTTCAGAATATCAATTCGATACCCGATCCCGGTCTCATCGAAATCCAAACGCCATTTTAAAGGTCAAGTTGTCTAATTAACTTAAACAGTTTAAATTCAACAATTGAATAGCAATTCAACACAGATGAATAACATCAGATAAATCGTATACAATCATCACAGATATATCCAGGATATCACAGAACATCACAGGATATAAATAAACATCAGAGTCAATCAAATAAAATCATCAATTCATATCAACATTTAATTTGATTTATTTTAAACTTAATGGCATGCTTAAGAGTAAACTATATTTTACTCTTGCTTAATTAATTAGTAATTAATTAACTTATTTCAAATTATTAATTACTTATTAATCATTCTCTTAATTAATTAATTATTAATCAATAATCTTAATTATTGATTTATAAATTTCAATTACACAATTAATTATTACTAATTGTTATTTAATCATAATTATTAATTAACTTAACCTTTTAATCATTAATTAGTTATTTAATCTATTAACTACGATTTGTTAAATTATTAACTTCCAATGATTAATAAATTTTTTAATTACAAATAAGATTACACAAGATTATTAAAATCTTTAATTTCAAGTTTGATTATACTTTGAACTACTCTTAAATGACAATTATAAAGTTTATTACCTGCATAATTAACTTTGATTTTAAATAAATTACACATCTTTGTATTAGTAAAGCTTACAGTTCATCTTGGCTTAAAACAATCTGTAAATATTATTAACTTGATAAATACTTAGCTTATATACCTTTACTTTCATATTACAGTTAGCAAAAATTCAAGGAATTAGAAACCCGAAGTAAACAACGCGACATACTCGGGTTGAACTCGAGATAACCCAGCAACTTTCTCGCGTCACTCCCTGCCTCTCTTCTCTTCTCCCTGTTTCATCTTCTTCTGTTTCTTTTTTTTAGAGCTTAAGTTTTAAAAACTGTTAAAACTAAATAACACACGCGCCTATTCAAACTCGACCCAGAAAACTAACCCGAAGCAAAGAACGATCAAACTCGATATTTCCTCGAGTCGACCCTGACGCGATCTTCTCCTCCGCCGTGCACATGCACGGCGGTCCACCACCGCGCCATCGCCACACAACACCACCAACAAACCTCTCGCCATCCCCTCACTCGAATACGAAGCCCAGCTCAACCCAAAACTCACGAAATCAAAATTCGACTAAAAAAAATTGAACAGGAACTCGAACACAGTAGACAAATTCACCTCGTCTACACGATCGCGATCACCTGAGACGTCAAGACTTCGGCCGTGGCTTGCCGACATCACCTCCTAACTCCTCCCAAAACTTCACATCACTCGGTTGCTCCATATCGACGCAAGCATCGAATGAACAGAGCACAAAACAATGAACCCGTAAACCCTATTTCCAATCAATCCTCAAAAATCTTGCATTCATAATTTTTTTTAACATTGTTCTGTTTAGGGCTGTCAATGGGTCGGGTCGGGTCGGGTTTGGGTCGGGTCAAGTCGGGTTCGGGTTGATTTTAAATGGGTCGGGTCAACCCATTTATTAAACGGGTCGAAAACGCTCAACCCGAACCCAACCCGTTTATAAACGGGTTGACCCGACCCAACCCGTGTAACCCGATTATAAATGGGTCGGGTCAGGTCGTAAATGGGTCAGGTCAACCCGTATATGGTGTAAATGGGTCGGGTCAACCCGTATAAGGTATAATTGGGTCGTAAACGGGTCGGAACGGGTCGTAAACGGGTCGGGTCAACCCGTATAACCCGTATAAGGTACAAACGGGTCATAAACGGGTCGGAGCGGGTCGTAAACGGGTCAGCTTAACCTATATACTATATAAACGGGTTGTTAACAGGTCAGTTTCGGGTTGGCGGGTCAACCCGAAACCCACCTGTTTATAAACGGGTCAAATTCGGGTTGACCCGAAAATGACCCGCCAATTAAATGGGTCGGGTTAACCTGCTAATTTCCGTGCGGGTTTCGGGTCGTGTTTCGGGTCATGTAGGAAATTGACAGCCCTAGTTCTGTTAATCTCCCATCAATATACTAGCTTCATGTAAAACTTCATCAAAAATTGTTGTATGAATTATCTGAAATTCATGAAATAGCACATATGGTTTACTGATGAACTGCTCTAAACACAGTTAACTAAAAATTATAATTCTAGTCTTAAAAATCGTATCACTGAGTGTTGTTTCAAGATATGAATTCGAATTTAAAATTTATGCTATTCGAATTTTGATTATTATTTACTTTTTATTGTAAGTTGAAGTTTCAGTGTTTAAATTTTACAGTTATCTTAAAAACACCTTCAAACCTTAAAATGAAGCTTTAACAAATTTTATTTAGTTAAATTACTAATTACAGGAGATGATTTCATATAAAAGTATGAAAAATTCTTTAATTTCTTTGACTCAACAGAAATCTTGAAACCAGAAAGAACAACTATAAGAACATACAGTATTTAGCAAGCAATCCAGAACTTCTAACATACACAGAACAAAATCTTCATAAACTACAAAATAAGAGTCAGATTAGAAATAGTTTACTCACAAAAAACTGTTGGAACTTGAAACAGAGGCTAGTTGTTGATGGACAAAGAAGACCGCAGTTTGCAAATTTGAATTCCAGTAAACTTCCTTTGCTTTCTGAATTTTATTTGAACTAGAAATATGAAGTTTTGTTTATTTTCTTTTGCTTCTTCTCAGGTTTGTTTTCATAAGTTAACGACTGAACTCAATGAAATAAGAAATGATGAATACATATATATAACTTTCAACAATGGTGTCTTCTTGACTAAGCTTTAACATAATATAATATTTGTTTTATTTTTATTTGTACTAAGACCTGAAATGAAAGGCATATTTCTGCTGAAAGATATTTTTTTTCCAGACATAAATGTGTGCTAATTAAATGCCTATGTCTTTACTTATGTTAACACATAATTAAATGCTTGGTGACACAAGGAGTTATATAAAGATGTTTGCAGATTTGGTTTGTACTAATGTGTTTTGCTGGCACTTATAATTGAGTTTCTCTATACAAAAAATTTTGCAGATTTTTAGTTTGTACAAAGATGTATTCATAAAGGTTTATGCTTATTATGTTTATTGATGTGTATTCTTGCTCTCTCATGTTAACATAGAAATAAAAATGTTTGCTGACAAACTTATTTTATTTTGTCTTCATACTTATGTTAACATTTCTATTTATATCTTATTCATATTATAGTTTTGTACTTATGTTTGTGTATACTAATGTTTATAACTATATTTTATGTTATACTTATATTAAATATTTATAAGCTTATTTTAGTTTAATTATAAAAATTGTTGTTAGAAACATTTCTTGGTCTTATTTTTATTCAAAGTTTAATCTTTCCAATATTTGATTTGTAATGTATTTGCACTAATGTATGGTATATTTATATTCAATATGAAAAGAATTGTATTATTATACTCATCATTATTAACTACATTTATACTTTTGATATTAAATGTCATTAATATATAATTTTTAATTTAATTGAATAAAACAGATTTATTTCTGAATATTGTTGAAAGAGTCTATTTTACATTTTGAAATTATAAATTCTTTTATAACCCATATACAACTAATAATATCCAAATTCTTATTTATTTATAAATGAAAATCTTATATTTTATTTAAATTAGATTTAAAAACTTATTATAATAATAGGGTCAAAATTCCGGAATGTCACAGACTTCTTCTATTTACTTGAATAATCACGGTGTTGATTTTAACTTGATTTGTTTACTTGGCTATCACGGCACTGTTGAATTTCGTGGCCACCATGGTTTGGTTGCATTTGACTTCGGTCATAGTTTGGTTTCGTGAATTTCTCGTTGACTTCGGTATGCTTCCACGACTTCGATACTTACATTGTTCATGTCGACTTGGCTTGATTTTGTTCACTGACCTTTACATGATGTTGCTTGATTATGGTCTCTGACTTTGTTCATCATATTAAGTATGATCAGTTGTCCACGGTGTCGATTTTGAGTTGTATTATTCCACAGCTCTGACTTTGTTTTGATAAATTGCTGCATGGATTTTTGGCTGATAAATTGCTGCTTCGATTTTGACCATGGCTTCTTCTGTCAACATTTTAATATGTTATATTATTTTTACTGTATATAAATATTTCTTGTGTGTTATTCTTGTCACCGTTCTTGTGCATTCATGTGCTTGATGTTCACTTATTGTTCGAGGCAGTTTGCATTAATCTGTTTCATGAATGCTTGCTGCTTGACCTTTGTTGCTGTGTTGATCTTGCTTGCTACCTGGTCGACACTTGCAGTTCACTGTGTCAAGTTGTTGTCTTCATATTGTCACTATATCATGTTCGATACAGTTTGCATTTCAGTTGTTTGGTTGACACACTTGAAGTTGTACATTCTTGTGTTTGTTCCGTCATGTGGTCTGGATTTGCTTTGATCTCATTTCTAATGTGCACTGAGCCTCGAGTGTATACTGAGTTGTGCCTTGTAAGTTTCATTTAGAGTCTGCACTATTGTTTCATTTGTTTTGGTTGTTGCATTTGTTTGGTACACATGATTTTCTGGTTTGAGGATGTATATATGAGTTTTGCAATTGTAGTCTTTTGTACCATGCTTATTGTGAGTTTGAAGTTGAAATAGTCATGTGTACTTCTGGTTTTGGTTTCTTGATGCGGCTATGCACTGTATATACATGTGCCATTTCATTTTCTTCTCTGGTCTGTTGGCACTGTTGTATTATGATTTGTACATTGAGTTGAATCCAGCTTAAACACTCGGGTTTGGCCTTGTGCTCGTGTCGAGATTTTATTTATATTGCACCTGAGTTGAACCCGTCCTTTTATTTTGGGTTTGACCTGTGCTCACCTGTCCCTGTAAATCAATCAAGTGTATATCGGTGTGCACGGCCTTGTGGCATGTACAGTGATACACTGTGCATGTCACATTGTTCGTGTGTGATGAATTCAAATGTAAATGATGACGAACAACCCAAATAACTAAGGCAAATAATATTTTCAAAATCACATTTTATTTTATACTGCAAAAATATTTTCTTTTCAGTTTTACTTCGTTAGTGTATATAGTTGCAGATTGCTCAGATGCTGGATTCAATCTGGAATGAAGTTGAAGATAAATACGAGTGTGAGAGATATGTAGTGAGTTCAACTGTATATGTAAAATTGTGATGTAATTGAATTTGTATCAAAGTTGTATAGTGAATAGTGAGAGCTTGAATTTGTACTATTCAAAATTGTAATAAATATTTGTTTGAATAAAATTTCTATTTGAATTCAAAATCTGTGTTATTTAATTTTATTCAGCAAATATTTATTTAATCTATGAAAAATAATATAGTATATTAACAAGTACATTTACACGAGTATATATATATGTTTATTATCATCAAACATAAACCATATAACCGCATATTCAACAATCTCCCTCTTTTGATGATAACAAGCATATATTTAAGATTTTGAATATGTTAAATGTATTTGATCATAGATATATCCTAATTGCTCCTCCTATTTAAATGCTTGCTCTCTACAAAAAGCTCCCCCAACATAAATGCATACATATAAAAATATGCAAATGAACCTAGATGCAAATATAAAATTATTTGACCTTTGCTTGATTTTATTTGACAAAATCTTAACTTTTCTCTCCCCCTTTTGTTATCAGCAAAAGAGTAATAGTTTTAGAAAAAATAGAGATAAAGTGATCGATATTAATCCAACATTAAAAACTCAATTGAATATAAATATTAAACTTCAATAAAAAATCAAACAAAAATCATAAATATTTTGTTAGGCGCGTATTTCACTTTTAGAATGATGGGAATTATGTCATCATATAAAACCATACAGTTGTGTCTATTTATGGTATATTTATATCAGGAATTTGAATATCTACTAACCATGCATAATCGTTAGGAATTTTAAATGAGATTAGTAGTATTCTAATTTTATTTAAAAAAAATAAATTCAAGTATCTTCTAACCACGCATAACCGTGAGGACTTTTAAATGGGATTAGAATCAACTTGTTTATTTTAAAAATCAACTTTTGATATGCGTTCCATACATGCATAACCGTGAGGACTTTTAAATGAGCATGGAAGCACATAACAAATTCCAAGTAATTCACCCATGCATAACCGTGAGGACTTTTAAATGAGAGTGAATACTTTGGTGTTTTTTTTACGATATAATTTTTTTCTAATTTAAAAAAAAATGTAAAATGAAAAACGAATGATTCCTGTTTAAAGTACCACATATCGACAAATTATATAGAATTTTGATGAGTGATGGTTGTTAGATATATGATAGAAATAGAGATGGTCATGGAATTTTTACCAACAAAATTTTTATAACTCTTGTTTAAATTTCTAAAGAAATTAACTAATTATACCGTCTCGAGTCATAATATATGATAAATATCAATACTCATCACTTTTTCAATCACTATTTATCTTTTCAATAATTATTAGAGAGTCAGATTAGTCAAAATAGTCATTTAAAATCAAATTGAGAAATAATTATGAAATCAATTTTTCAAAATGACTAATCTGAAAATATGGTCAAAAATGATTTCCTTGAGGTGGTTTTATAAGAAAATTTTCTACTATTTGAAATGAAAAATATGCAGATATTTTCTTTGAAAAACGATGCAGTTACTAAATGTCTCAAAAATCACGTTTAACTAGTATTTTTTCTATCAACTAGATTACCAGTGTAATCTGCATCAGAATTTCTCTTTCACTCAAAATTATCATTAATTGAATTTGATCGACCATGAAGTGTGCAACAAAAATTTCAAAATCAATTTTAATAGCTTTTTAAATGACATTCTCTTGAATTTTAATTGAAGCCGTGTAAATAATCAAAAACCGTGAATATAGAGTTAGCCGTATTATAACCCAATGTGTTATCATCCAACAACACTATTTTTAATCCAAACTAATATATATGAAGTAATTCAAAAAATCTAGAGAATTTTATAGTGTTTTTGGCATAAGAATATAATTTGGCCAACTATGTTAAATAAGTCGGAGTCAAAAATCATCATTATTTCATCATCTCAATATTGGCTGATTTTAATTCAGAATATGGTGCTGATTATCACATTTAATATATCGTTCAAATAAATATACCATTACCTGTTTTACCTTTACGATATTTTTCGTTGTTGTCCATTGTGATTCTGTCACCTTTATACTAGGCTAAGGAACTTTGCTTTGTCGCCCGTTGTGCCCTTGGAACAGCCAGAATCCAAGTGGCACTATTGTTGTTCCTTAATCTGCCACCACACCTACACGTTGAAATATTTTTGTGACCTATTTTTTTTTATAGGTCCATGATTGTTAGTGGCAGAATATTTTGAAAAATAATTTTGTGGAGACCTAAAACTATTTATAATCGTTCCCTTCGGCACCAAATTTGTTTTACTTTGAGAGATTTTATTTTTGCGCCTTTTGGAACCCAAATCGGTATAGTTTTCACATGTTTGGGTCTATACCAACAACTATTTTGAGCGTGTCCATATTTTCTACAAATCGTGCACATAGAATTAACTTGATTAATATTTCTTTCAGCATTTTCAGAATGATTATATCCAAGTCCTTGTCTTACCGTATTAACAGTTTGCTTTCCTAATAGCATATTCAACGATTTTTCACTTTTTGAAAATTTATCTAAAGTCGTTGACAATTGTTGGACTTGTGTTTTGAGAGACTCATTTTCGTTTGAACAATTGTGTGCACTTTTTAATAGAATTCTCTCTTCTAGTATTTTCATTCTCTTTTAAAATCAGAATCTCATTTTCAAGCAATTTCATTTTAATTTCTGATTTTTTAATTTCTTCATCAAATGTTGGACACTTACCACACTTAGGGATCCTACTTTGATAGGTTTTAACTAATTGGTCAAGTTGTTCATTTAATTCTATCAAAGTGTCTTTTTGTGATTCAAGTTTAGCATATTTTTCCCTAAGTCGTTCAAAACAGCCATTTACTTCGTGGAAATAAATAAGTAATTCAGAGTGAGTAAGTTTTGATACCTCGCTTGGCTCGTCATCGTCGCTATCGGTTATATTTCCATGAAGGCACATATTTGCTTTCTCACTTTCACTGCTATTGCTTTTATTCCACATGGCTGCAAAACATCTTCTTTTTGATTTCTTTTCTTTGTCGAGTTGAAATCGGGGATAATTGGGCTTGATATTACCGGGTTTGTTGCAAATGATCCCGTGTTCTTCCGAGTTGTCTAGTGCTTTGATTATTCTGCTTTTTAATTTTTGATTTAGAGCTGGATTTCCATATTTGTGGTTCCTCCTTTTGAATTTCTTCATTATTAACGCTAGCTCAGCTGCTCCATCATCATCATCCTCATCACAACTTCTTTTTACAAATCCTGTTAAGCACATTTCTTCAACTGAGTTGGTTGTAGAGAATTCTCATTGCTGTTGACTTTTGCACCATATATTGCATGGAAAGTATTCCAGATTTCCTGTGCATTTTCACAATGAGAGATGAAATTAAAATTATCTTGATTAATATGAGAATAAAATATATGCATAGCAAGAGCGTTAATCGAGATAATTTTCTTATCTGTTATATCACACTCGTTTTCAATAATATCCCAACACTTAACATTAACAGATTTTAAATAAAATTCCATTTTCAATTTTCAATTCAAAAAATCCGTTCCATCGAAAATAGAAGGAATAATAATGGAACGACCCTCAATAAAGGTATTATTAAAAGAGGCCATTTTAAAAATTCAAATTTTTAAAACAAAAACCGACTTTTGAAACACGAATTTTTAAAACAAAAATTGACTTCTATTTCTGGCTCCGATACCACTTGTAGGATCGATTTCACCCTAGAGGGGGGTGAATAGGATGATACTATTAATTATAAAAATTTATTGCGGAAGCTTATAAAAATATTCAATTTAGATTTCAACAAAGTTCACAACAGAATAATAGCAGCATAGAAAAATAGCAGAATAATAAAATGCAGAAATAGAACGACATGGAATTTACCCAGCATCGGTAAAACCCTGCTTATGTGTTGCCCCCAAGGTTTCTACTAGAAATTAGATAGTTAGACGCTTACACACGTAAACTCGCGACACCCGCTATCGACTAAACCTAACTCTATGCTCAAAACCCTACCACAACTCTGCCACTGAGTTGCGAATTCTCAAACTACGCCACATAGTTTGTGCCCTAGTCACACGACTAGAAATTTCAACGGTTTAAAAATAAATTACAAATTGAAAACAATTTAAATAAAAAACAACCCTAATTTAAAATAAAAGCCCTTTAAAATAAAGCTCTTAAGGTAAAGGCCGACCCCCTTTTATATTTTCACAATTTTGTGGCCCGTTCCTTAATTAAGAAAATGGCGGCTTTGTCTTTGCAAATTAGGGCTTCATCCCTTCGATCCAATTTAGGGTTTTGAAACAGAAGCTGCCGATAGTTGATCGAGCGTATGATTGATTCTGGTCCTCTCTTTGTCGATCGTCTATTTCTTTGAGGTGCTCACTGCTGCTTCTATTTGATCGAGTTCAATGTTTGCTTGGGTATGTAATTTTCCTTTTTGTGCTTTTATGATTTTCGTATTCGAACTCGATGATTGTGCCGATGATGATCTTAGGGTTTTTATATGGGTTCATAACCCTTGATTTTCGTTCTTACAAATATATTTGAATTTGTCAATTTTGTTTGATCGGCCATTCGATTTCACTTTGATGCTGATGATTTCTTTGACTTCTTCTATTTACTTGAATAATCACGGTGTTGATTTTGACTTGGTTTGTTTACTTGGCTATCACAACGCCGTTGAATTTCATGGCCACCACGGCTTGGTTGCATTTGACTTCGGTCATAGTTTGGTTTCGTGAATTTCTCGTTGACTTCGGTATGCTTCCACGACTTCGATCTTACATTGTTCATCTCGACTTGGCTTGACTTTGTTCACTGACCTGTACATGTTATTGCTTGATTATGGTCTCTGACTTTGTTCATCATATTAAGTATGATCAGTTGTTCACGGTGTCGATTTTGAGTTGTTTTATTCCACAGCTCTGACTTTGTTTTGATAAATTGCTGCACGGATTTTTGACTGATAAATTACTGCTTGGATTTTGACCATGGCTTCTTCTGTCAACATTCTAATATGTTACATTATTTTTACTGTATATAAATATTTCTTATGTGTTATTCTTGTCACCGTTCTTGTGCATTCATGTGCTTGATGTTCACTTATTGTTCGAGACAGTTTGCATTAATCTGTTTCATGAATGCTTGCTGCCTGACCTTTGTTGCTGTGTTGATCTTGCTTGCTACCTGGTCGACACTTGCAGTTCACTGTGTCAAGTTGCTGTCTTCATATTGTCACTACATCATGTTTGATACAGTTTGCATTTCAGTTGTTTGGTTGACACACTTGAAGTTGTACATTCTTGTGTTTGTTCCATCATGTGGTCTGAATTGCTTTGATCTCATTTCTAATGTGCACCGAGCCTCGAGTGTATACTGAGGTGTGCCTTTTAAGTTACATTTAGAGTCTGCACTATTGTTTCATTTGTTTTGGTTGTTGCATTTGTTTGGTACACATGCTGTTTTGGTTTGAGGCTATATATATGAGTTTTACAATTGTAGTCTTTTGTACCATGCTTGTTGTGAGTTTGAAGTCGAAATAGTCATGTGTACTTTCTGGTTTTGGTTTCTTAATGCGGCTATGCACTGTATATACACGTGTCATTTCATCTTCTTCTCTGGTCTGTTGGCACTGTTGTATTATGATTTGTACATTGAGCTGAATCCAGCTTAAACGCTCGGGTTTGACCTTGTGCTCGTGTCGAGATTTTATTTATATTGCACCTGAGTTGAACCCGTCCTTTTATTTTGGGTTTGACCTGTGCTCACATGTCTCTGTAAATCAATCAAGTGTATATCGGTGTGCACGGCCTTGTGGCATGTACAGTGATACACTGTGCATGTCACATTGTTCGTGTGTGATGAATTCAAATGTAAATGATGACGAACAACCCAAATAACTGAGGCAAATAATATTTTCAAAATCACATTTTATTTTATACTGCAAAAATATTTTCTTTTCAATTTTACTTCGTTAGTGTATATTTTTGTAGATTGCTCAGATACTGGATTCAATCTGGAATGAAGTTGAAGATAAATACGAGTGTGAGAGATATGTAGTGAGGTCAACTGTGTATGTGAAATTCTGATATAATTGAATTTGTATCAACGTTGTATAGTGAATAGTGAGAACTTGAATTTGTACTATTCAAAATTGTAATAAATACTTGTTTGAATAAAATTTCTGTTTGAATTCAAATTCTGTGTTATTTAATTTTATTCAGCAAATATTTATTTAATCTGTGAAAAATAAAATAGTACATTAACAAATACATTTACACGAATATATATATATATATATATATATATATATATATATATGTTTATTATCATCAAACAAAAATCATATAACCGCATATTCAAAACTTCGCCCTCGACTATCCGACCGAGGACTTCTGTATTCTCGCCTCGGCTCTCCGGACGAGGACTTTCATATTCTGTTTTAGTCCATTCCATCGCTCTCCAGCGAAGACACTCATTATTTGTGATTACTACCCCGTCTCTTCGGTCGGGACCGTAATCACGAGACTTGTATTATTTATTACATTAATCCAAATTCACTTGTTACAGAATATAGTTAACAAATTGAAAGTCCGAACAAACAAGGAAAACTAAACAAATGTCCATGCAATCAAAGAAAGAACCAAAGTTTATAGGAAAATAGAAAGAAAACAGGATTTCATAGACTCGAGTAATATGGTTTGTATCGTCTCAGAGCATGCCTAGGGACCGTCTTCGATCCCATACATGTGTAAGCGACTTAGCCGTATTACTTTGAGCACTATTACTTGTTCAATGTGACAAATTTATTTAGTTGACGATGAGCCGACGATTCCTTGATCCAGTTCTATCCTAGTTCGTGGTGGGCAGTGCTCCGTTCCACTGTCCCAGCTCGATTCCTTACATATTGTTACAGATGACCATTCTTTATATGCTCTTCAAAAATATCGTTCAAAAGTATGCAGTCGTTCGTGTTGTGCCCATTCGGCTCATGGAATATGTAATGCTTTCCCGATGCTCGCTTGTATTTGGAAGGTTCCCTTCTTGTCGATTTTCGATACTAGAGGCACCCTCCATTATCCAAGTAAATCCTTTCTAGAGTTTCAGTTAGATATGTGTAGGAAGAGAACTTTGAATCCCTCCATGGCCTTTTCGAAGTGCTACTGTTGTCATTCATTTTTCATTTTCTTTTATCATCTTTGACTGGGTTCTCCCTATGGTTGACCTCCACCCCTTACTGAATAAGCTTCCGCTCTCTCCCTTCTCTCTCAGCCTACACATCTTATTGCCTCAGAAACCTTTCCGTCCCATGGTAGAACTCCCTAAGATCCCTTGGCGGGTTTCGTTCCAACGATATCTTAAAATCTGAATTATCTATAATTCCTAAAACTACCGCCATCAAAAACATCGATCAATCAGGTCGATCCACCGAAGCCGCTGCTGCATTGAATCTGGTTAAGAAATCCCTGAGTGACTCTCTTTCCATTGTTTCATCGATGTAGAAGTCATCACGTTCTTGGGTTAGACTATGTGGACCCATAACTGCCTCACAAATCCTTCAATCGACTTTGTCCATTTTCCATTAGAGGCACTTTCCAGCTGTCTAAACTATAATGCTATAGTATCAGTTAAATACAAAGGGAACCATCGTTCCATGACCTTCTCTGATGCCTCCAGCACTTCCTTATGCCTTATGTACCTTGTCAAACGAACAGTAGGATCAGTTCTCCCGTCAGACACCTCCAGTTTCGGCAATTTAAAATTTGGCGAGTTCTTAGCTTGCCTTATCATGGGAGCAAAAGGACTTATATTCACATCCTCCAAGTCTCTATGCACCAATCCGCCTCTCATGGCTCGCCTAACCATCTCTGCCAATCTATCGCTGTCATCAAGCTGCAGTCCTTATACGTTGCCTCCGATCTGCCCCCCGAGTTCACGAGGGAATCCTAGAATCTACTCTCCTGGACGAGAATTCATTCCTCTATTAGTGCCATGTTGCTCGGCTCCACTTGGTACTTTTCCCGGGATTGGGTCATGCATTGGGTGAGTGCCTTCTAGTTCTAGTGCTGCGCCGGATGGTCTTGCTCCATTCTGAACTCCAGTTGCTCCGTGCTCCCGATCCATATCTCCAGTGACTCCTTTAGTTGCGTTAACTTGATTCTGCACTTCAACTTGTCCAACTTGTCGTAGTAGGTTCTGCATCATCTCCACTTGCCTCTTGAGCATCATTTCCATCTCGCCTCTGGTGATGAAGATCGATGCCTGATTCGCTCCTGGGGAAGACTCCTGACTCTCTTCATGCTGACTCCTTTCAGTCCTTTGTCTTCTTACCGACTGCCTTGCCATAGCTTTCCAAATCCAAGTCTTCAAGCCTTTTAATTTGAAATCCAAGCTTTAGAATTCCTGAGTTCAATTCTCAGTGAAAGCACCAATGAGTTTGCGTCAAAATTGGTCACAAACCCTAAAAGCCGTGAAAGCATCAGTGTTTATATATAGATCCACCATATTCACACACAGATCTCCGATCTAGACAATGTAGAGAGTAAAAGTGAAGAAACAGTAAAATTAAAAATGAAAGAAAGCAAGAAAGAACACAAGACTTATAGTGGTTCGGCAATCCATCATATGTCCACTTTGAATCGATCCTTTTTATTCCTTTAGTGCTATTGAGATTACAATTACAAGCCTTTTTGATTAATAAACAAAATAGCAGAGTTCCAATGTCCAGAGTCCAAGCAGATCCCCTTTGCATCTACCATATGACTCCTATTTATATGTGTAGATTCAAAAATATTCGCCTCAAAAACTGGAATATCTCTTCTCTTGAGCAATGGGCCCATCAAAACGATCCAGAGTGATTTGGGTTCAATGCATGTCCAATTCGTATCGATCCAAAAGTGGTCCAATCGAGCTAACTTCAATCATGGAGGTTCTCGATTGCATCAGGAAGCTTGTTTGAAAATTTCATAGTGTTTGGACTTGTAGATTATGAGTTACGATCAATGCAAATTTATGTTTATTAGTTGGCTGTCACGTTCGCATCGATCCAGAGCTCCGCATCCTCCTTTCTTTGTATCCATGTAACTCGCATCGACGACATGGCTCGAAAACCCAGGGTAGATCCATTTTTCATGCCGAATTGACTGCTTCGTTCTTTGTTTCCATTGAGTGCTATGTTCTTCGCATCGATGCCGGCGTGCATCCTTCATATCGATCGCTTAGTCTCGATCCTCTTCGTATCCATCCACCAGCGCTTGTGGACTTATATGTATCCATCCACTATGCCTATGTTTGCATCCATCAACAAACCTCCTTCGTATCTATGTTTTTCGTATCGATCCAAGCTATTGTTATGGAATGATACAAATAAGACCGATACAAACTCTACCTTTGTATCCATCCTGACCGATACGAAATCTTTGATTCGAAGCGTGCAACTATTTCCATCCCGATCGATAAGAACTACCACCGATCCAAAGCCATGTGTGCTATCCACATTCGCATCCATCCGCTGATACGTCTTGATCGATACGAACCATATCGATACGAATGACATCCATCGATCCAAAGCAACCCACTTTGATCGATACGAACAGTATCGATTCGAATCATATCGATAATAAGGTATCGATGTAAACCATTCCTCACCAATATTGATCCATCCATATATCGAGCATACGAACTACGACTGGCCTGAAATTTGAAATGTAGCCTCCGCTGACCTTGTTCATCATTTCCAATCGATCTCATCTTGATAGCTTGGTCAAATTTTGATGATATCGATTACAACTTTTTTCCCAATCGATCTCTAATTTTGATATCCATCCTTTCTAGCCAATTTGTTGATATACCGGCCTTGACCAAAAGGCAGGGTAACACTTACATGTAGGTTTTAGTAAATAACGGAACAACAAGTGCAACCGAAATCATAAGTATTGATGTTATTGTGTCGGTCTCCTGATAACTATTGAATAGGTGGTAACCAACGCCTAATTTATTTGTTACGTCGCTGCAGCTCTTTATGATAACTGCAAAGCTATTCTTGTGGGAGAAAGGACATAGGGAAAGGTCTGAAAGGGGTTGCCAAACTTTGATTCTGCAGTTTATTTTTCCCAATATAAAGCTTGTTTTATTAAGTATGACCAAACTCTTAAATTATTGTAACTTTTCCTATGGTTTGATATAATCTGTCTTTGAGCTTCATGATGGGTCTTGTGTAGTAGTTACCATTAGGAAATATGTTACACAAGACCACAAAGACGTCAATGATGTTGAACCTGATTTTTCACACCTTGCAGGTACTTGATCTATATAGTTTCCTTCTATAGTTATTGTATTACTATTGACATCTAAAAAGAATCACTTGTCTCCCTTAACCATTGGCATCGTACAACATCTACTTACATGATTATTATTACGGTACATTTTTTTGATTTATCAAATATATACCAAAGCATTTAATTTTATTCTTAAGCTGTTTATTACCGTACCGCAGTGCAAAGCCGTTAATGAATGTGGAGTAATGACAGTTGAATAGCTATACCATATAATGACAGTTGAATAGCTATACGATAGTGAAAGACCATTGTAAAACAAAGATGTACAATTATTTTAGGCCTAACAAAAAAGTAGAAATTGATGGTAAATAACATACCAAAAGAAATTATATCCATTAAAATTTTAATGCTAGCCAGAAGCATTTTTGTGAAGTCAACAACAGCACGCTATAATTAATAAGCTCATGCAAAATTAATCTTCCTATTGTATATATTTGCAGATCTGAATGAAATTCGTGATGCTCTTTCTAAATGAAAGATTCAAAGAACTGGGTAAAAAAAGGTACTATTGCTATATATGGTTGTTTTATTGACAAAAATCACTTTACTGCTGCAGTTTACATATTTATAATTAGATTCTTGGTCATTAATTTGTCTTACTTAATTTCTTTCTTTCAGAGTTTCACGAAGATTATGCACATTGCGATGCCATGTCTTTCAATTCCAAATGGAATTTGAAGAATTTTGATAGATGATACTGAAAATTTGGACGCTATGGCAAAAATGAACGTTCTACATATTTGTTCATTTGAGGGGATAAGGAAACCATACTAGGCTGCCTAGTGCAGAATGATATTCAACTATTTTTTCTTTAAAAGCAGGGGTTGTTTTGCGGTTTCTGTTTGTGGTCGGTAATTGCAGTTTAGCTCTTCTAATCGTAAAATAGGCACACCTCGTTTGTTAGTCTAATTATTTGACATTCTTCATTTTACTAGATAAAAGTGCAAATACAATTTTTACCAAAGTTACTCACACTTGGTTAAAAAAAGTGGATTTGTTGGAAGGTGTCAAAAGCAAAGCCGGTCCTAGGAGTTTGATTGCCCTAATCGAACTAGAATTTTATAAATTTTATTGCCTTAATTTAAAAAAAAAACGGTGTGCTTATTGAAATAAAGATAAATACTATTATGACATCTATTATTGATCACAAAATGTTTTCAACTAGTCATATTAAATATGCAAAATTTCAAATGTTAACATGATATCCTAACATATCGTTTCTTTTCAATTGGAACAACTCAACAATTCTTTTTAGCAATTTAAAACAAATCGAATATCAATGAGAAGAGCAACTTTTACGTTTGCATACATTTAAAGCTATAGTGACATTGCTGTTCTACATTATTTTACTTCAAATATTATCATTTTCCAATTTATTATCTGGATCTAAGAAGGCTGCATAAGATAGTGAAAAATCATCAATGGCTTGTAGCCATATTCATGCTTGAGAATTGATAACGTATGTTGTCCACACCACATATGATATATATACTTGCTCAACATGGAACATTTTTTTTTACTGATTCAACTTGCTTCTGTTCTAAACTGAAATGTCCCTTGAGCATCCAACTGTTTTAGGTTTTCAACGTATTGCATTTAACAAATTTTGAAATCAGCGGTATAAATTTTTAATTAAAAAATACTTACATTCAATTAGCAATCAACAAACTAGTTGACTAGCATTTAGTAAACGGGGACAACGACAGTACCTAAGTTAAAATCATGGCAATGAGGCACTGTAGCAGTAGGTGGTTATTGGCAGCAAGGTGAAAATAGCATATAAACTGAACGGAGGTAAAAACGTATGGAGATAGAGGTCTTGCCATGTTTTTATCGTCGATTTCATTTCGAATTGAAGATTGGGGCAGCTCAATTTGTGGCAGCATAACATTATGCAGTTGATGGTTAGTAGGCGGTGCTGGAGCTGCTGCTTGGATTGTACAACGGTGAGATGTGGAAAGTGAGAGCGGAGCGAATTCAAGAAACATGATTTTTATTTTTCTATTTTTTGTTGCCCCTGCTGATGTTGCCCTAGTCATTAGTCTCTCTCGACCATGCTTTGGGTCGGGCCTGGTCAAAAGGATCAAGAATGTGTGTGTGTGTCTATATATATATGTATGTATATATGTATATATATATATGTATGTATATATGATTCAATATATGTGTATATGGTTGGAGCCTATGATATTTTATCTATATTGTGTGGGAATCTTTGATATTTTGTTTGTATTGGAACATGTGTTAACTTATTTCGAATGAAGTAGTTTTGCGTTTCATGTATTTAAGTTACTGTGATTTTATTATTGTATTAGTTGTAACAAGATATTGAGTTAGCTAAGAAGCCGCACTACATGTACGACTTTTTATAATGTCATACTAATGTTTTTGCAACATTAAAAAAGAGTTATAAACATGTATACTGCAACATCAATAAAAAATTATAAAAAATTATTTTACAACGTTTCCAAAATATTGTAATAAACTATTACACAACAATCTAAAACATTATAAAAAGGCTTTTATGTTAGTTATTTACAATTATTACTACATCCCAAAAGCGTTGTAGTAAACTTTATTACACGTTTTCTTACAACTTAATAAAAATGTTATAAAAGATGCCGACCCTAATATAACTTGGCCTAAGATGACGTTTGCAAAAACGTTGTGAAACCTATATTACACCATTTTTTTGATGTTGCAATAAGATGTTTTTGTTGTAGTGCTCCTTTCGAGAAGCAGCAATTCGTCAATGCAAAGATCTCCAAGACTTCCACTTTTAGGTGGATAAATTCATCCGGATGGATGAGCTTTACTATGCCAAGAGGAAAACACTTCCTAGAAAGGAGGAAGGAAGATTTAGCTTAGACCATAGCCATATAAGGGTTAGATGGGATGAGCCAGTTGTTTTAAACAGGCCACTGTCTTACATATATGCTACAACAAAAGAAAGAGTCAACTTTCCAACCTCCTACAAAGCTAAGAATAGTCCAAAGCAGAAGAAGGAAGGAGATTACTGTGCCTACCATAAAGCTAATGACCACAAAACAAATGAATGTAGTGTGCTAGCCCGCATAATTCAAAAGAAGATCCGAGAAGGTCATCTCAAAGAATTTATCCATGATCAGCACAATGCCCAAAGAACTGAAAGTGCTCCACATAAGCGTCCGGTCAGCGTTGTAAATGTTATGGAAGATAAAGACACCCTCGGCCTAAGCTCGACAATTAAAAGAATTAATGCGATCTACGATGGGCCACAGCCGGTAGGAAATAGTAAAGGAGCTCGGAGCAGATATATTAAAGAAGCCAAGGAAGGAATTCATTCTATTCAATAGGAGCCTCTAACAAAGAGCCCCCGACTCACTATTCAAATGCCAAATCCAGTGGTCACACTATAGGAGTTGCGTAAAGGAGTTCATCATCCACATAACAACAGTCTTATGATCACTGCTCAAATTCGACTGTCAATTGTCTCTAAAATTCTTGCCGATACAGGAAGCGCGGTTGACATCCTCTTCAAGCATGCTTTTGTTCAAATGAATATCCCAGAGTACAAGCTAGAGCCGAGCTCCGAATAGATATTCGGGTTCAACAACAAGGGATTGACTCTAACAGGGCAAAATAAAGCTTCTAGTACAAATGGGGTGCCTCTTACCTGCCCAACATTTGAAACCATATTAGTGATAATTGACCAACCCTCTTACTACAAAGCTTTCTTCGATAGCCTAGCCCTGGATGAAATTGATGCATTCATCTCGCCAAAGTGCATCATGGTGAAGTTCTTAAAAAAACGAGGCTGGGGGATTGTGCGGGGAGAATAATTCAACTCCAGTGAAATGTACTTTGCCACGCTCGATCTATATAAAAGAGAGTATTCTACTTATTTTAATTCTTCTATTACTTTACAGCCTTCGGATGATGGATCTTTACATCCAACGTTCAAAGCAAAGATTAATAATAAGAAGTTTAATAAGCGCATATGTCAAAATTACATTTCTGCAGGAAACATGAGAAAGGGGGTTGGCACAAATTTAGCGGATGAAGGACCAATATTCACAGAATTTGATTGTCGGGGTGAGACGGAGATAATAAGGCCCATAGAGGACCTTGAGGGAACCCATATAAATTTTGAAGATGTTTCTAAAGTGTTCAGAGTGGGTAAAGATCTCGATGGTGGGCTAAAGAAAGATCAGATTCAGTTTCTCATGGACAACAAGGATGTATTTGCTTGGTCACATTCATATATGGTAGGGATTGATCTGACCGTCATGTGTTACGCCCTTAAAATTAACCTAGGAGCGACCCCTATAGGGCAAAGAAAGAGGCAATTTGATAAAGTTCGAATAGATGCTCTAAAAGAGCAAGTTGATAGCATCCTTGAAAATTGTGTAATCCACTAAGTACATTAACCCAAATGGTTAACCAACACATTTCTGGTGAAAAAGTCAAATGGAAAGTGGAGAACATGTATTGATTACATAGATTTAAACAAAGCATGCCCGAAAAACTGTTTCCCGTTGCCACGAATAGGTCAGTTGGTAAATGCAATGAGTGGACACAAGTTGTTACCTCTTATGGATGCTTATTCAGGATACAATCAGATATTGATGTTAAAGCCAGATGAAGATCACACCAGCTTCATTATAGAGTGGGGAATTCATTGTTAGAGAGCCGTGCCATTTAGTCTAGAGAATGCAGGGGCAACTTATCAGATATTGGTAATCGAATGTTCAAAGAACAGACTGGCAAAAATATGGAGGTTTATGTTGATGACATGCTGGTAAAATCTAGCGAACATGAATACCATCTCAAAGATCATGAGGAAACGTTCGAGATATTGCGGAGGTATCAAATGAAGTTGCATCCAAAAAAGTGCTCTTTTAGGGTTTATTCTTGAAATTTCTTAGGCTACTTAGTAAGTGCTCAAGGAATAGAAGCAAGTCCCGACCAGAATCAAGCTATAAGGAATATGGCCGAACCAAGAACTAGCAAGGAAGTGATGAGCTTAAATGGAAGAGTGGCTGCGCTAAGAAAGTTTGCTACTGATCAACGCATACCTTTCTTCAATGTGATTCAGAAAAGAAAGAACTTTGAATGCGGTGAAGATTGCAGAAAAACATTCTAGGAATTGAAAAGCCATTTAGAGAAACCACCGACACTCTCAAGACCCGAGAGTGGGGAAACTTTGTGTTTATATATGGCAATATTGGTGTGACGATCCGGAATTTTTGGACATTTTAAATTGGGATACTTAATTGATTTTATATTTAAAAGTTAATTATTAACTTGGTCTTCAAATATGAATATTTATTGGGTAAATAAACTATTTAATTAAACAATTGGGGATTGGGTAAAATATGAAATCCGGAGTTCTAGACTTGTAAAAAAATAATTTGAAAGGTTGTAAAATTTATATCGATGATATTGAAGATAAGGAAAGCTTTAAATTTGAATTTAAAGGCGTTTGCTTAGTTTGAAAAATATATTGTTTAAATTGAATTTAAAAATAGCCTTCCGAGGCACAGTCTTGGAATTCGACGAAACCAGTGCTATTGGATCCGTAATAGTGTTTTATTATCGGATTTTAAATTTCGTAGCATTTGGGGTTGTTGTGTGACCGTACATTTCGTAAACACGCTGAAATCTATACCAAAAATTCAATATAATAACTGAGTCCAAAAAGCTATTCATATGATCGAATTAGAACTCGAAACCTTTTCCATTACGTTCGAAATAGGGTTATAATATTATAAACGCCTGGCAGCACGTCATAGTAGGACGTCGAGAATTAGGTAGCAAATTCGAGATGGTTTAGATTTAAATAATAATTATATTCAAATTGTTTTGACGGCCTTTTTCTTTATTTCAACACATGCTTCCCCTAAGATAACACTTGTCCACTTATATTTACACGCGTCTTCTTCTTCCTTTTAAAATCGTAGCAGAGCTTTTTTAAAAGAAAAAACAAATTGAAAAGAAAACGTAAAATAAAACTAAGTCTCTTTCCTCTTTCAATTTCATTCTTCAGGCTACCGAAAATTAAATCAGCATGGCCGCCCCCCTCAAACCCTTTGATAACTTCTCTGCCGATGCTATCGCCTCGAGCTCAAGCTCGAGGCTACATGAAGGTGCGTCATCGCGAGCTGGAAGTTCTAGTGGGCTGGGTCGCGAAATTGATGGTGGCGCCGTGACTATGGAGGAGCGACGAGCAAAGTCAAGAGGATGGTGGAGCTGTCACATGCGTCAGTAGATATGGGTTGCGTTTTGGAGTTGAGGAGGGCTAGTGTCGCGTGCGTGAGAGGCAATGGCAGTGGGAAATGGTGAGATCGGAGGTTGATGGAAGGGATTCGCGGAGTGGAGAAGTCGCACGTGGGTTTGGGCATTGCGATTTGGGGATTTGTTTTGTACGGCAGTGAGGTTCGAGTCTTTTTTCTTCAGTCAATTTTGATTATATATGTGTGTGTGTGTGTGTGTGTGTGTGTGGATATAAGAAATTAAAGTATATGACTTAAACAGGAAAAGTTATAGATAAGGTTTTGTATTTGCAGAAGAATAAAGAACAGTTCTGTTTTCTAATTTTTTTTTGAATCGACTATATATATAGGACAACAAGGTATATGTTTCTGCTTAGATTTAATAACTTATGTATATGAATATGTTAAAGAAAATGAAGGAAATAAAATAAATATTGTACAGTAAGATATTGGAAACAATTCGGTTTTATTTAATATATAGGGTTGAAAGGAAATTTTGTTTTATTAAAATCTTATATATATACATACATATATATATATATATATGTAAGATTCTGGGAAAGTACAGGAATTTTAAATGTTGAAGAGTTGTATAAAAATTGTAACAGCCCAAACTTTTAACAAATATTTTTCACTTGTATTCTAAAAAAAACTTTGGGGTTTATTATATAAAAATCTAAATTTAAAGTGATTAAAAATAAAAACAAAAACAATTGACCAAATTTTTAATTAAATAATAAGATCTCTGAAATTTTGACGTGGTTAAGAATTAACTTTAATTTGGAAATTTGGGTTTTTGTCGAAGATGGTAAATAACTTAATTACTAGCAAAATCAAGTTTTAATTAAGAAAACATTAATAGCTTAGGTGGTTAAGACATCTGGGCTATTCACGATAGGTCACGAGTTTGCGTCTCAGCTCGGTCAGAATTTCGAATTTTTTAGTGTATAAATGAACTGGGTAATTACGCGTTAAAAAGGGCGCCTAAATTTAGGGAATAAATACCGTGTATATATATATATATATATATATATATTTGATGTAAATCTTTTTCCAAAGGTCTAAAAATAAAAATAAAAAGTTTTGAAGTTTTTAACTTTGTTAAAAGACGACTCAATTCGCAATGTTAATAAAATGAATTTTGTATATGTATAATATATGTAAACCAATAAAATTTTGGTAAGTAATAACTTTGTAAAAAAATTTAGTGTACTAATGAACTGTTGGATTTCGCGTTTAAAGGACGCGTAAAATTTATGGTATAAGTAACGTAATAAACGTATAAACTAAAAAAGTTATTTTATATAAATTTAGGTGTTTTGCATTGCGTCGATTTGGCATATTTTAAAAATCATATTTATATCTGTATGGATTAAAATATCAGTTAGTAGTTTATAGTAAACGTTACATTTTCCATAGTTGTCAATTGGGTTTTAATTTTTGTATATGACTTTTTCATTCCAAAATCTTTGCCAATTCTTGCCGTTTCATTTAATTCAATCAAAATAAAGATCAAAATTTCATATAGCTGATCACGCAACTATAAAATGGTATAAAATGTTGAAATCAAATTTTCATAAATTGGCAGCATAAATCACGCATATAAAATAACGTTCAAACTAAAGAAACTGGAAAGTAATCAACGCATGCATTTAATCAAGATTTTCGTATAACTGGGAATAGTGAATCACGCTCCTCTATTTCATAAAGCACGAATCCATATCTGTTGCTTCTTGTTTCCCACTGCAATTTGTTTTGCAAATTTTCGTACAACTGATCAAGCAAATTATGTAAACATTTATTTCATTTGCCTTTTCAATACAGAGCAAATTTATATTCGCTGACCGTTTTGCCTAAAATCACGCAAGCTTATCCATGAAAAAAAAAACAACGTTCAAGCATAACAAACTGGAAAGTATATCGCGCATATTTTTTTAGAGATCTCTTGCCAATTTTCACCTATTTGTTTCCCTGCATGCCGTGCCTATGTTCCATTTTAGACCAAGTATACTTCACTTCCTTGCATACAAAGCAACTCCTCTTTATAAATACATAGCCTCGTCCAAAACTTTTCTCTGCATCTCATAGTTTAGCCTTCTTCTTCTTTTGTGCTGAAGCCTCTATCAGGTAATGGTTTTACATTTTCTTTTCTTCTTCCAGTTTTTCCCTTTCTTCTTGTTGTTGTTCTTTGTTTCCCTTTTGCCTTGCTCGGCTACTTCCCTCTAAGTTTTCATAACCGAGCTTATATCCCGAACAAGCCCATGGTTAATATATTATAATATTTTTCGAAAAATTATTAAGTATTTTTGAAATAAAATTTATGTAATTTAACTAAAAATTTGACTTAAGGATTTAAAATTTTAAAGGTGTTTTGTTTTCTATAAGTTAAATTTTGTAAGTTAATAATTGGTTTTAAAGTGAATTTAAAGATTTTATTTACGATAAATGACATAATAATTAAATTTGATTTAATATGGAGTTGAAATCTAACCTAGAAATTTTAATAAAAGTTATTTCCGAAAATGGATATGTTTGGTATAATAAATAATGTACTTTGAATTGATAAAATGAAAGACGGTTGAAATGGAACATTTGGGAATAACTTTTATTTAACTTGAATCATAGTTGAATTGATGTCTAAATGAATAAAGTTGTGAAGAAAATTTAGTGTATATTAACTATAAAAGGAAAAAAAATAAATTTATGGAACGGATATGTTTTGTAAGTAAATAATTGAAAATGTTGTTTTCAAATGGAAAGGTGAAATTTCCATTTATGACTTAACTTGAAAATTAGAAATTTGGTTTTAAATAAAATTGTTAAGTTAAGTAAATAAATGAGAATTTAGTTTTATTTAGGAAGTGGATATTTTTAAATTAAGTGTAAAGTTATTTGGAAAAATATATATACAAGTTAAGTAAAATCGGGAAATTCTGACTTACAAATGATTCATAGTAAATTTGGATATTTTATTTATAAAATTTATTTTATTTAATCATAAGATAAATGGTATCCAAATGAACATTTTCTGAAGTAGGAATATGATTTTATAAGTTAAGAATGGTTAAAAAGTTAAATTTTTATGTTTCTGAATTCGACAATGTTTTGAAATTAAAGTGGCAGAGACGTGTTGTATTTATGAACAGAGAGAGTTTGCATTAGGCAGAGACGCAAGTTTTGTGTAAATACATATTTTTCAAACTAGATAAGGGACATGCCGTTGGAATATATATATATATATATAATAAATAGTATTGCCAAGCCTATGAAGTTGGGGTCGGGATGTGGGGTGAGGCAGTCGAGCAAAAGTTGAACCAAAATTTCTTTTACTCCATTCGTTCCAGTTGTTTCAAAATATTTGCTTTAACCGTAAATTTAAGTCGCGTATTGGTTTTATTTGGATTTTCTTCTAGATTTTGATCAAGTCTCCGTTGTAAATTTATCGTGCTTTCTATACTCTTATTTTGGGATTTTCGTTTTATCAAATTTTTCTGCAGCATTCATGTGAGTATTTCTCACCAGACAAACATACCTATATTTCTGTGAATTATCGCAAGTGTATTTGTAAATTATTTATTAAATGTCATCTGTCTGTAACATAACGTATGATGTTAAACCCCATTTTAAATTGACCCCTCATCAGTTGTTTATCTGTTGTAATATAGTTGCAGTTATATTATTTAATGGTTATTTACTGTTAAATCATCACTGCAAGTTCCCTGTAAATTGAGATCGTTATAGGCTGAAATGATAGGCCTGAACGACAATTATTATCCATATATATTATTTAATTGTTTAAAATTTGATTTGTTAACTTGGGATTGCGGGTTTGAAATGATAGAACCCGGGGTTTTGTAAATTGCAGATTGAAATGATATAAATCCGTATCACTTGACCTAGGCTAGAAAACTATATACATACCCGTGGTTTATATAATGTTTTTCTGAAATATTTTAAATTTATTTTAAAATGGAAGTTTATAATGTTCTGGTTTAAATATATTTAAAGGATTTTTATAAGATTTATAATGTTTTGAATGAGTTAAAAATGTTAAATAAATAAATAAATGTTTAAATAAATTTTGGAATATAACTTATTTTGGGAATTTCTGAATTTTGTTAAAAATAAGGTTTCAGTTAAGAAAAAAAAATTTGATAAAAAGTTATATTGGGAATTTAAAACTTGATGGTTAAGTTAATAGTCTATTTTCAGCACTTAAATGATGTCTTTTATAAACAAACTGTTTTAACCTATAGACTTTAGGTAGCATTTCATAAGTGCTACAGAGACTGGGATTTTGAATTATTTAAAAATTAAAATTATGTAAACAATCTTTAGGGGAAAAGGCCTAAATTTTGGAATTTAATGTGTAATTGATAAAAATAAGAAATTGACTTTGGATGGTTTTAAAGGAAGAATTTAACTTTAAAATTTGGTAAAAAGGGGAAAAAAATTCCTAAATAAATTGAATAGATTTAAATGGTATTTTTATAAAATGACTAATGTTTAAAAACAATATTTTGATATTGAAGGTATTTGAAATTTATTTTGATTTCAAAATATAAATACCATTTTTAAAGGTTGTAACCACGGGTTATAATAACGCTTGGTTGTTAAAGAGACCGGGATCGGATATCTGGCATACTCTCTGTCGATACCGAAAACCACTTTGACAACCGTGTACGCGGTGGAGATTCCAGAATGAAGTAGGATGGTGGTGACGGTTCCTTTGAGGTAAATACGTGGACCCGACTCCCGTGAGTTGGCATAAGGTGGCTAAAACAGGAGCGATTCTCGGATTAATGAGGTAGCACCTCTGATCGGACGCACTTCTTCGTATGCCATTCTATTACTTTTGTGATTGTTTTGGTGCGCACCTTTGATTTGAGAGTGTTGTTCGAGGTGGGCGGCAGCTGCGCGCTGCGCGTTTCCATCGGTCCGGATAGCAATTGGTATATCTACCCCGGCATTGCCTGGTTGTGCCGTGTCACCTACCATAGCGAGCCTTATACGATTTTGGTTTTGTACCATACCTATGGAGTGCCCTCTGACGACGCCCAGTACGGGGGAAATTACGGTACTGTATAGACTATGAGAATATATTCCGTGTTAAGGGCTATATGGGTAACCCCTTAACGCTATTAAAAAGTAAGTTTATTTTACTAATATACATTATTATAATAGCGAAATATTACTACATAGTAAATAGTTTAACGGATCCTTAGAGGATGGGCGGTCCCAAGCATCCTTTAAGTTACTTGCTCTATACTACAGTACACTTGAATTAACTTACACTATATAAGTATGTATGTCCTGACTCGAGTGTTTATGTTTTATTTTACGCTCGGGTCAGCCTGAGTCGCAGTTTCAGTTTTCTTCCCGGAGCTAGGACATTCTGTAGATCTTTCGAGCTGCTTGCAAAATCTTTCAGTCTATATTT
This sequence comes from Allium cepa, assembly GCA_030765085.1. Lineage (NCBI taxonomy): Eukaryota > Viridiplantae > Streptophyta > Magnoliopsida > Asparagales > Amaryllidaceae > Allium > Allium cepa. The sequence continues at coordinate 688,387,307 of CM060937.1, read as the reverse complement.
TATTTATGTAATGGAGACTTTGGAATATTTGGATTTCTATTGATGTTTTAAACTGTATCGGAGATTCTAAACCATGTAAAATTTTATTCGGTTGAGATGTTTAGTGGCTTCATGAACCACTAAGTATTTCAAATTCCGCTGCGAGATTTCTGATATCTGCGTCTGTGATTCTGTGATTTATTTACTGCATATTCTGAGTTTTGCCAAAAATTTATTTACGACGCGGTATTTTGAACAATTCAAGTGCGACATGTGCGGATGCGAATGGTTGAAAATACTGGGTCCTTAGAGTTTGGTATCAGAGCTTTGGCTCTAGGCAAAACTTAGAATGTATGGTAAAATTGATTTACAAAATCACTTTCATTTGAGCTTGAATCTCTTCCTTTTCGAATTTTGGAACGTTCCCTGCGGTTCCGAAATTCATTCGTATCCCTCACTATTCATTTTCTTTCGATTCTGGAGTATCCCATAACTCCACTTCGGATGATCTTTATAGTGAATTGGCGGTCTCGCCAATATTCTAATAAAGGGGTGAAACTCCTTTACAATTAGCATTGATTCACCAAAGATTTATATTTAACCTCGGTTTAGATGCTAGTATCTTTGGTTATTACGAACTCTATCTCTTTGGATCGAATGGTAAATCTACATTCGATATGACTCTTTGAGTCACGGTTGACCAGGTTAAGGTTGCCCGCAATTTATGTGAACTTATCTAGTTCCTTATTCTGTTATTTAATCATCGGTTCTTCTAATTCCAACTTATCTTTAAATCAAAATTCTCTTTGATTTGAGTCCATCAAATTTGAATCTCTATCCTTGTTTTGGAAAATTTATTCCTATATTTGGGAAAAATCTAATATTATATATAAGTATAAATTTTCAGGATTTTTATAATTAATCTAACTAGCTGTCAAGAAATAATAGTTTTTGATTTTGTTTATGGTTTTGTAAACCATGTGTTTTGTCTAATATAAATAATTGAATATAAACAAAGTTATAAATTAATTTGGAAACTGAAATGAATTTAAAACAAGAACTTGAGAATTCAATTTCCGATAGTTTCAAACCTTGGGTTTAAAATTTTGAAAGGATATATTATTTAAATTATTTTCGAATAAAAATTTGTTTCCAAAGAATGTTAAAGGTTTAAAAATCATTGCTCTTCTCTTTGTCGCTAGGAAATAATTTTGGTGATGACAACAACATCATCGACATTCATTTTCGAGTTTCGAAGTGAAAAGACCATTCTGTAGTCTGGCTACAGTGTTACCTTGAGAATTTAATTGATTTAAATCTCTAAAATATGACTTGATTTATCATATATAGATATATGATTTAAATTTGATTTGACATATTATGTACAAATATTTATTTATCTCTAAATGGGTTGAAGGAAATCAGAAATTTAATTCTTGAATTTTATCTTGAATAATTTCAATTATATAAAAAAAAATCAAAATTTTGAATAAGTAATTCAAACTTGAGATAATTGAATTTGAAAGTTTTATTTGTATAATACTCAATTTCATTTCAATATAACTTACCTTGATTTTCAGAAGTTAACAATGTAATTGGATAATATACAATATAAAAAGATTTATAAATAAAATTTTAAAGATATGATATTTATAACTGAATTTTATTCGAGATAAATTAAAATAATATATCTAGTATAAATAAATTGAAGGAAATTCTCTTTATAAGTAATTTGAGTTTTCTTAAATGATTACGGGTTTATTATGCAAATATTCAAACTTAATAATAGAATTTAATTGGTAGAATAGAAATTTCCAACCTTAGTTCCAATTGTCTAATATTCAAGTTTGAAAATATTGAAACTGAAGTGGTTATTGAAACTGAAAGTGTTTTTGAAATTTATGAATTTTGACTTAAGTTTTTTTTTTTATGAAATAAAATTGTAAGTCGCAGAAATTATTTTATTTTATAAAGTAATTTTAAATGCAAACTATTTTATTCCATATACTGTTGATTATCCAAACCATTCAAGTTTTAGAAGTATGGTTTAAAACTATGAATTTTGGAGTATTATGTTTGAAAATTTTATACAGACACCGTCGGTCTATATATATAAATATTTTGATTTATATGGTTTTGAAAAGGATACGATTGATAAATATTAAATTTTGATATATATATATAGTAAAATTTCTTGAATTTAGCTATGTATAAATTTGTTTTGAATTTTAAAATAAGCTAAATAATGAAGTTGATTTCTTTTATATAATATAGTTAAGTATCTATTTAAGTTTCTATTGTATATAGAGTTTTAATAACTCAAATAAAAGTAAGGGTTTTACTTAAATAATATTTGCTATATTAAGTAAACATTTCAAAATTTAAATAATAAGAATTGTATTTGGTATATATTAAATTATCAAAGAATCCATTTTGAAATAGTGGAATATTTAAAGATCTAAATAATATAAGCTATAAAAATTTAAGTTTTGAAATATGGGATATTTAAGCTTTGAATTATATGGGAATTTGAATGGTTTAATTGGAGATTCAAATTGGTATTGGGAATTTATTGTGAAATTTAAAGAAACTATTTTAGTATATAAAGTAATATATTAAAGGTTATGTTTCAAAGCCATGGTTTCAAAGTATATAGATTGGAAATATGATATTTTTGATTTGGGTTTTATAAAAATAATATCAAAATAAGTTGTTTGGGAAATGGTAAATTTACTCTAACAATTAAGTTAAATTACCATTTCAAATTTGGATTAAAATTAAACATTTTAAATTAGAATGTTATAATACCTTGTGTAAAATTTGGATAAAAAAAAATGAATGATTTTTTTTAAGTGTAGGGATATTATACAAGTAAATGTTAAAATTTTAAGTATAAATAGATGGAATCAATGATTAATTTAAAATTGAATTTTTATTGTTTAGATTAATGATTCTAATTTAAGCTTCAATTTAGTTTCCTTTCATATTGTTTCTATTCCCCTACCTTCTTCCTTTTCGAGGACGAAAAGTTCTGAGTGGAGGAGAGTGTAACAGCCCAAACTTTTAACAAGTATTTTTCACTTGTATTTTAAAAAAACTTTGGGGTTTATTATATAAAAATCTAAATTTAAAGTGATTAAAAATAAAAATAAAAACAAAAACAATTGATCAAATTTTTAATTAAATAATAAGATCTCTGAAATTTTGACATGGTTAAGAATTAACTTTAATTTGGAAATTTGGGTTTTGTCGAAGATGGTAAATAACTTAATTTCTAGCAAAATCAAGTTTTAATTAAGAAAACATTAATAGCTTAGGTGGTTAAGACATCTGGGCTATTCACGACAGGTCATGAGTTCGAGTCTCAGCACGGTCAGAATTTTGAATTTTTTTAGTGTATAAATGAACTGGGTAATTACGCGTTAAAAAGGGCGCCTATATTTAAGGAATAAATACTGTATATATATATATATATATATTTGATGTAAATCTTTTCCAAAGGTCTAAAAATAAAATTTAAAAGTTTTGAAGTTTTTAACTTTGTTAAAAGACGACTCAATACGCAATGTTAATAAAATGAATTTTGTATATGTATAATATATGTAAACCAATAAAATTTGGTAAGTAATAACTTTGTAAAAAAATTTAGTGTACTAATGAACAGTTGGATTTCGCATTTAAAGGACGCGTAAAATTTATGGTATAAGTAACGTAATAAACGTATAAACTAAAAAAGTTATTTTATATAAATTTAGGTGTTTTGCATTGCGTCGGTTTGACATATTTTAAAAATAATATTTATATCTGTATGGATTAAAATATCAGTTAGTAGTTTATAGTAAACGTTACATTTTCCATAGTTGTCAATTGGGTTTTAATTTTTGTATATGACTTTTTCATTCCAAAATCTTTGCCAATTCTTGCCGTTTCATTTAATTCAATCAAAATAAAGATCAAAATTTCATATAGCTGATCACGCAACTATAAAATGGTATAAAATGTTGAAATCAAATTTTCATAAATTGGCAGCATAAATCACGCATATAAAATAACGTTCAAACTAAAGAAACTGGAAAGTAATCAACGCATGCATTTAATCAAGATTTTCGTATAACTGGGAATAGTGAATCACGCTCCTCTATTTCATAAAGCACGAATCCATATCTCTTGCTTCTTGTTTCCCACTGCAATTTGTTTTGCAAATTTTCGTACAACTGATCAAGCAAATTATGTAAACATCTATTTCATTTGCCTTTTCAATACAGAGCAAATTTATATTCGCTAACCGTTTTGCCTAAAATCACGCAAGCTTATCCATGAAAAAAAAAGAAACAACGTTCAAGCATAACAAACTGGAAAGTAAATCGCGCATATTTTTTTTAGAGATCTCTTGCCAATTTTCACCTATTTGTTTCCCTGCATGCCGTGCCTATGTTCCATTTTGGACAAAGTATACTTCACTTCCTTGCATACAAAGCAACTCCACTTTATAAATACATAGCGTCGTCCAAAACTTTCCTCTGCATCTCATAGTTTAGCCTTCTTCTTCTTTTGTGTTGAAGCCTCTATCAGGTAATGGTTTTACTTTTTCTTTTCTTCTTCCAGTTTTTCCCTTTCTTCTTCTTGTTGTTCTCTGTTTCCCTTTTGCCTTGCTCGGCTACTTCCCTCTAAGTTTTCATAACCGAGCTTATATCCCGAACAAGCCCATGGTTAATATATTATAATATTTTTCTAAAAATTATTAAGTATTTTTGAAATAAAATTTATGTAATTTAACTAAAAATTTGACTTAAGGCTTTAAAATTTTAAAGGTGTTTTGTTTTCTATAAGTTAAATTTTGTAAGTTAATAATTGGTTTTAAAGTGAATTTAAAGATTTTATTAACGATAAATGACATAATAATTAAATTTGATTTAATATGGAGTTGAAATCTAACCTAGAAATTTTAATAAAAGTTATTTCCGAAAATGGATATGTTTGGTATAATAAATAATGTACTTTGAATTGATAAAATGAAAGACGGTTGAAATGGAACATTTGGGAATAACTTTTATTTAACTTGAATCATAGTTGAATTGATGTCTAGATGAATAAAGTTGTGAAGAAAATTTAGTGTATATTAACTATAAAAGGAAAATAAATAAATTTATGGAACGGATGTGTTTTGTAAGTAAATAATTGAAAATGTTGTTTTCAAATGGAAAGGTGAAATTTCCATTTATGACTTAACTTGAAAATTGGAAATTTGGTTTTAAATAAAATTGTTAAGTTAAGTAAATAAATGAGAATTTAGTTTTATTTAGGAAGTGGGTATTTTTAAATTAAGTGTAAAGTTATTTGGAAATTTATATATACAAGTTAAGTAAAATCGGGAAATTCTGACTTACAAATGATTCATAGTAAATTTGGATATTTTATTTATAAAATTTATTTTATTTAATCATAAGATAAATGGTATCCAAATAAACATTTTTCTGAAGCAGGAATATGATTTTATAAGTTAAGAATGGTTAAAAATTTAAATTTTTATGTTTCTGAATTCGACAATGTTTTGAAATTAAAGTGGCAGAGACGTGTTGTATTTATGAATAGAGAGAGTTTGCATTAGGCAGAGACGCAAGTTTTGTGTAAATACATATTTTTCAAACTAGATAAGGGACATGCCGTTGGAAAATATATATATATATATATAAATAATAATAATAATAATAATAATAAATAGTATTGCCAAGCCTATGAAGTTGGGGTCGGGATGTGGGGTGAGGCAGTCGAGCAAAAGTTGAACCAAAATTTCTTTTACTCCATTCGTTCCAGTTGTTTCAAAATATTTGCTTTAACCGTAAATTTAAGTTGCGTATTGGTTTTATTTGGATTTTCTTCTAGATTTTGATCAAGTCGTTGCTTCCGCTGTAAATTGATCGTGCTTTCTGTACTCTTATTTCGGGATTTTCGTTTTATCAAATTTTTCTGCAGCATTCAGGTGAGTATTTCTCACCAGACAAACATACCTATATTTCTGTGAATTATCGCAAGTGTATTTGTAAATTATTTATTAAATGTCATCTGTCTGTAATATAACGTATGATGTTAAACCCCATTTTAAATTGACACCTCATCAGTTGTTTATCTGTTGTAATATAGTTGCAGTTATATTATTTAATGCTTATTTACTGTTAAATCATCACTGCAAGTTCCCTGTAAATTGAGATCGTTATAGGCTGAAATGATAGGCCTGAACGACAATTATTATCCATATATATTTTTTAATTGTTTAAAATTTGATTTGTTAACTTGGGATTGCGGGTTTGAAATGATAGAACCCGGGGTTTTGTAAATTGCGGATTGAAATGATATAAATCCGTATCACTTGACCTAGACTAGAAAACTATATACAGACCCGTGGTTTATATAATGTTTTTCTGAAATATTTTAAATTTATTTTAAAATGGAAGTTTATAATATTCTGGTTTAAATATATTTAAAGGATTTTTATAAGATTTATAATGTTTTGAATGAGTTAAAAATGTTAAATAAATAAATAAATGTTTAAATAAATTTTGGAATATAACTTATTTTGGGAATTTCTGAATTTTGTTAAACATAAGGTTTCAGTTAAGAAAAAAAAAATTGATAAAAAGTTATATTGGGAATTAAAAACTTGATGGTTAAGTTAATAGTCTATTTTCAGCACTTAAATGCTGTCTTTTATGAACAAACTGTTTTAACCTATAGACTTTAGGTAGCATTTCATAAGTGCTACAGAAACTGGGATTTTGAATTATTTAAAAATTAAAATTATGTAAACAATCTTTAGGGGAAAAGGCCTAAATTTTGGAATGTAATATGTAATTGATAAAAATAAGAAATTGACTTTGGATGGTTTTAAAGGAAGAATTTAACTTTAAAATTTGGTAAAAAGGGGAAAAAAAATCCTAAATAAATTGAATAGATTTAAATGGTATTTTTATAAAATGACTAATGTTTAAAAACAATATTTTGATATTGAAGGTATTTGAAATTTATTTTGATTTCAAAATATAAATACCATTTTTAAAGGTTGTAACCACGGGTTATAATAACGCTTGGTTGTTAAAGAGACCGGGATCGGATATCTGGCATACTCTCTGTCGATACCGAAAACCACTTTGACAACCGTGTACGCGATGGAGATTCCAGAATGAAGTAGGATGGTGGTGACGGTTCCTTTGAGGTAAATACGTGGACCCGACTCCCGTGAGTTGGCATAAGGTGGCTAAAACAGGAGCGATTCTCGGATTGATGAGGTAGCACCTCTGATCGGACGCACTTCTTCGTATGCCATTCTATTACTTTTGTGATTGTTTTGGTGCGCACCTTTGATTTGGGAGTGTTGTTCGAGGTGGGCGGCAGCTGCGCGCTGCGCGTTTCCATCGGTCCGGATAGCAATTGGTATATCTACCCTGGCATTGCCTAGTTGTGCCGTGTCACCTACCATAGCGAGCCTTATACGATTTTGGTTTTGTACCATACCTATGGAGTGCCCTCTGACGACGCCCAGTACGGGGGAGATTACGGTATTGTATAGACTATGAGAATATATTCTGTGTTAAGGGCTATATGGGTAACCACTTAACGCTATTAAAAAGTAAGTTTATTTTACTAATAGACATTATTATAATAGTGAAATATTACTGCATAGTAAATAGTTTAACGGATCCTTAGAGGATGGGTGGTCCCTAGCATCCTTTAAGTTACTTGCTCTATACTACAGTACACTTGAATTAACTTACACTATATAAGTATGTATGTCCTGACTCGAGTGTTTATGTTTTATTTTACGCTCGGGTCAGCCTGAGTTGTAGTTTCAGTTTTCTTCCCGGAGCTAGGACATTCTGTAGATCTTTCGAGCTGCTGGCAAAATCTTTCAGTCTATATCTTATTTATGTAATGGAGACTTTGGAATATTTGGATTTCTATTGATGTTTTAAACTGTATCGGAGATTCTAAACCATGTAAAATTTTATTCGGTTGAGATGTTTAGTGGCTTCATGAACCACTAAGTATTTTAAATTCCGCTGCGAGATTTCTTATATCTGTGTCTGTGATTCTGTGATTTATTTACTGCATATTCTGAGTTTTGCGAAAAATTTATTTACGACGCGGTATTTTGAACAATTCAAGTCCGACATGTGCGGATGCGAATGGTTGAAAATACTGGGTCATTACAAAAATTTAGATCTTTAATTTTAAATATAGATTTTAAACCAACTTTTCAATTTTTAAAGAATATTAAAACGATTAAATTATTTAATTAACTTATATAATTATTTTGGTTATTTCAAATATTGTGTATTGGGAGGTTAACTAAATTAATTAAATTTAAAAAATGGAAATTGGTCATTTGATTAGTTCAAATATTAATAAACCGTAAAATGTTTATACAAGGTCTTAAGTCGTGAGGAAACTAGTCGGAATGGATTGGATTGCAAAGCCAAAAATCAAAGCTGAGTTAATCGCACTCATTTGGAATACCATCTAAATTTAAATAGTTAAATTTAAATTATTGGTTGAATGATTGAATTGACTGGATGTGATATTATATATAATAGTGTACATATATATATATATATATATATATATATATATATATATATATATATATTAGAGTGATTGATATTCTCGCATTATATAGCGGATGAGGCCCTATTCACCCCACATAATAGCGGATGACCCCATATACCGCGATATTCCACCTCGAAGTAGGATTGGTATTTTATATTGTGCTAACATCTGTGGATGTAGGGAAACAGGTTGGAGGGATCCAACTAGATTCCTCAAAACGTTGAATTTATTTTATATTCAGTAGTGTGATGTATGAGATAATTTGTGATGGATTATATTGATTATATTGGAAATTGAAATTATTGAATGCTATGGCTTGGTGGAATATATATTGGTATTTAAGAAAATGAAATCTATATAAAGTTGGATTTTTGAAGGGAATAAAAAGGGAAAATTTTGAAGTAAAATAATTATAGGGAATTCAAATAAATTAAAGGAATGAATTTGGGAAAGGGACAAAAGATTGATTTTAAATCCTTTATATTAAATTCAAGGATGGGAAAAATAGAGATTTTAAATGAATGGAAAAAAGGATTTTATTTAAATAAGGACTTAAGCAATATTTTTTTGTGATACGAAGAAATATATGTTTAAAATTTAAGATTTGAATGAGTTGGGAAAATAAAAGGAAAATTTTGAAATAAAGTATGAAATTGGTATTTTCAGTTTAAATAAGATTTTAAATCATATAAAGGAGTAAATATAAAATTAATGGGTTTGTAATAAATTGAATAAGTAAAGAAATTTATTTTTATAATAGAATAAATCTTGGAAACAAAATTTGGAAATTGATTTAGTGTTTGAAACTGAGTTTTAAAAGGAGAACGAGACTATGGAATTTATAAACTGGGTTTACAAAGTGAAATAAGATATGAGAGGATAATTTGGAAGCACAAATTCAAGATGGGAATTCATAAGGACAAGGTGATTTGTTGAAAAATAAATAGTGGTTTATTTTTTTAAAGGTGTGGAAAGGAAAGTGTATTTCCTTGAAAAGCTGAATATATTTTCAAAGAAATATTTCCAAGTATAAATTAGAGGTTTTAAAAGAATGTTTTAGAGAAATTTTATTATTTTAAATTGTTTAGAATTTTAAAGTAAATATTTGTTGATTTAATTATAGTAATAATTATTTTAAAGGTTTAACTAGTTTTATGATTTAAAAGATACTTTTTTAATATTCATACCTTATAGAATAACGTTTAATTTTAAATTTGTTTTGGCTTAAGTTTTACATGAGAAATTGGTATAAAATTTTGTAACTAATATTTTAAATAAAGTGTTTTAAGTAGTTTTTATTTTAAGGGTTTTAAAGGATATATTTTTGGATAAGTGATTCAAGTTATTTTAAAATCTAAAGTATTAAGACTTAGGAATTTCCAGTGGAATTAAAAAAATTAGGTGGAAATTTATTCCATGAGAGAAAAGTGATTTGGAAATTATTTTCGAAGGGTTGAAGTGTGGAAATATATCTTGCGAAGATAGTTTGAAATAAATAAATAATTTGAAAAATTATTAAGGCCTGATGGTTGTTTGTGATGTTTATGATAGTTAAATAACCGACTATCAATAATGGCCAATGCGCTGATCGTTTCGAAGAGATCGGGATCGGAATTAATTTCTTGAAAACCACTCCAATCCGGTTTGAACGTTTTCGTGAGGAAGACAAGAGCTTAGAGTCGAAGATGGGGCAGTGAAGTGCAAGAGCTAATCGTTAGTAATCTTGAGGGTGATTCCAAAATAGATGTAGTAGGAGTAGTGCCTTTGGTTCCGTTCGGACCCGGAATGGACTTATATGAATGAATGCTATCAGAACATCGTTAGGAGGACAATGAGCATTCTAAGTTAATGTGTGCTAAAAAGGTAATGCATAGCCTCGAGCCTCATCAACCGTGAATGGCTAAAACAGGGGAGGTGCACACAAGGCTATGTGGCTAGCAACCAATTAGGGTAAGGTCATCCCTGTCTAGATGTCCCTTTATTTCGGCTATGTGGGCGGTTGCTTATCCCAACCGCGGGATGATCTTATTCGGACTATCCATTAAGGGGTAGCTCTGGTCTTGTGCAGCGGTGGATTAGGTTGGATCCTCAGTACAATGCTCTAGACCACGTACAATGACGGACGGTACCCCAGTAGCCCTGCCATTGATGGAAATCCATTCTCCCTACGTGCCTTTACGGTTTTGATTGTAGAACCTAGTATTGATTGAATTTAATAATGGTAACAATTTCGGCTATTTTAATAATTATTTGTACTTGGACACTATTATAATATCAAAGGATTTTGATAAGAAATGTTTTGGTTTTCGTAAGGTAAAAACCCAACATGTTTATTTGTGGTGTGGTCATACGAGATACCTTTGATTCCAAAGGCTTTTGAAAACTTTAATAATCCAATTGAGTATGTTTTCTCACGATGGTTTCCCAGACCGACTCGGTTGTTGTTTTATTATGATGCTCGGGTCAGACCGAGTATTATAATGCAGGATAGGATGCGATGGAGCTCATGAGACGAGCTGGATGGTGAAACTTATCGCACGTGCTTGATATTCATTCCGCTATGCAGTGTAAGCTGTATATTCAGTTTTGGGAGGACAAGTTAATGTAATTGTCTGGAATTTGAGTTATTGATTTGTGTATGATGTGATGTATTATTCATTTACAGATTCTTTTGTATAAAAATCTGTTGTTATCTATTATAAATTATTCCACCGCGTTTGTGAGATTCTGATATTGTTTCTATTTTCTCTTCTACCTCTTTCTTCTTTAACCCTAATGGTCCGTATTTCCGTCCATTTTGAGTTGAACTATTGGGGAATATTGTCGGCTCAAAGGGATACAGGTTTACGGGTTGTTACAGTGGTATCAGAGCTGAAGGTTAAGCGAGAACCTTGGCTCTGGTGGGGGTTACTCGTTAAAAATAGAGTCCGTAGTACTTTAGAATGAGTTTGAGATTATTAATAGATATGAGCGCGTATTGTTAGTGAATATAAAAATTGTTTTTATATTGTACCGATTTATCGGTTGAGTGTTTAAGGATTCTGGTCGATATTTGGGACGCCGTGTCATTGATAAGTGTTTCTAAACTCTTAAACAAGATAAACCGACACAATATTGTTTTAAAATAGGGTAAATAAAATAATTTTACCCAAATTATTTTTGTATATAAAAGAAATAATTTTCCATAAATTATTATAGTACATGGTTGCCTGGTTGTTAGGAAGTGATAATATTAAATTATTATCATTGTTATGGGAAATTGAATAAGAAATTGAAAGATAAGAAATAAATTCATATACAAATGGGATTCGTAAATGTAAATTGTAAATATAATTTGAAATAGAATTCCAAAGAAATATTCGAAAATAAATTGAAAGAATTTGAAACTTGGAATTTGGGAAATTTAAATTCCTTTGAATTTGAAAATGGTTTTCAAAGGTTTTGGAAAAATAATAGTGATATTATTTCGAAAATATTTTTGAATTTGATTTGAAATCTGGTAGGGATTTGGAATCAAAAGTATTTGAATTTTTTTTAAAAGAAGTAAAATCATTAAACTCACTTCAGTCGCTGGAAAATAATTTCGGTGACGACTGCAGCATTATCGATGTTCATTTTCGAGTTTTCAAGAGAGGAATTGCTACCAAAATGTTTTAAATTGGAGTTGTTTGCAAAACTGGGATTGGTTTTAGAATTCAAAAGACAATTTGATATGCAAATGAATTGTGTATATAATTGATTTCAAAAATGTTTTTGAAATGTTGAAAAATTGTTTAAACTCTGGAATCTAAATTAAAGATGTTTGTGGTATATAATAAGTATGATAACTTATAGGAATTGGGAATTGGTTGAAATAAGATTCAACTTGAAAAGGGTAAAATAAAAGTAAGTGTGAAAATAAAAGAAGTTGGAAGGTAAGCTAATTAATTAAAGTGAATCTAGTAAAAGAAAAATTGAATTTGAGGAAAAGTCTTAGTAGACTAAGTGAAATGGTTACATAAATAAAAATTTATAAGTTAGAAATAAACGTGTGAATGAACAAATGAACTTGCATTTGTAAGTAAATAGGATTGAAACTGAATATGGGAGTTTAATTTGAATTGCGTAAAATGGGAAATCAGTCAAGTTGGACTAAATAAAACAAAGTATTGAAATTAAAATTAGCGAGTAAACTGATTGATTTAAATGATAAGCAAATGAAATGAAATTGAATATTGGGATGATACTTGATTTAAATTGGGTAAAATGAAGTGTAGAATTTGTTCGAATGGATAAAGTTTGGAGATAAAAACTATTTAGATTTAAAATTAATTAGTAAGTGGAACTAGTTGAAGAATGATTAGTTAAATATGGTTTGGGATAAGGTGAATATAATTCAATATTTAAAAGTGGATGGTAAATTGGATTCAAATGAAATTTGAAAATTTAAGGTAAAAGGGAAAATAGATATAAAAGCTTAAGTGGTGAAGTGAAAATAAATATAAAATGTTCATATTGAACTTAAGAAATGCTGGTGGAATTCTTAAGTAAATTTGTAACTGAGAAAAATACTAAGTTACGATTTTGAACGAATGTTTGACAAAAGTTAAGTAAAGGATGATTGTGGATAATTGAATGGAAATCAGAATAAAGGTGAATACAAGAGAATTGATATAGCTAATAATCAATTGGGGAAAATATGTATGATGTGCGTATATTATTTTATTTGCATAACGATTTGATCCAGATTCGAGCATAGAATTTCAAGATACTTATATTGATCCGAGTTGGGATTTTTCACTCGATTTTCGACGGCGAACCCTGAATATGGATTTTGATGGATTTTGAAAATTCCCTATCATAGTTACGGCTATGCAAGGAAAATGACGGGTTCTGATCAAGAAAACAGATCCAAGTCCGCACTAGGAAGTTGGGTGGACGATACTAGTTCGGAAGAGAAATTGTGTGATCAAGTGAGCGATCAGATTTGATATTGCGTACGAATGATATACGGACATCGTACGGGCTTGAATGAATTAAATATTGAAAACTATGTAAAGAAATGAGTAAAATTATTTTGAATTCTGTGATTGGATATTGTTACTGAGTAGGGTGCAGGTAATTAATAGCAAAGGATAAATTGATGATGTTTACAAATTCAGAAGATCAATTGAATTTCCCGATAAAAGACAAGTATTTAAATTTATGTATGAAATATGACGATTTTCTGGTCTAGCCACTTGCCTTTTTGTTTTATTTTGAAATCTAGGGGTCCATGGAGGCATTTTGTAGTCGTACCGAGTTAGCCGCGCAAAGGAGACGTTGGCGAATTTTTCGTAATTTAAAGACTTAGAAATTTTGTTAGAAAATTTTGATAATTTATAATTTGGTTTTAAATTTTAATTTTAATTATTGAGTAAATAATATTGTTTGGAACCTATGGATGAGTTTAGGAAGTTAATAAGAGGGATAGTGTGTCGTTAATAAAAGAATTATTTTGAAAACTAATTGAAACTGTTTGATTTGAGGAAACAGTAAACGGGTTATGGACCATTCATCTTAACTAGTAAATTCGGGGACGAAATTCTTTTAGGGGGGAGGAATGTGACGACCCAGAATTTTTGGATATTCGAAATTGGGATATTTAATTGATTTTAAATATTTAAAAGTTAATTGTTAACTTGGTTTTCAAACATGACTATTTATTGAGTAAATAAACTATTTAATTAAATAATTGGAGATTGAGTAAAGTATGAATTCTAGAGTTCTAGGCTTTTAAAATAATAATTTGAAAGCTTGTAAAATTTGTATTAATGATATTTGAAGATAAGGAAAGCTTTAAGTTTGAATTTAAAGGTGTTTTTCTCAGTTTTAAAAATATATTATTTAAATTGAATTTGAAAATAGCCTTCCAAGGCATAGTCTTGGAATTCGACGAAACCAGTGCCATTGGATCCGTAATAATATTTTATTATCGGATTCCAAATTTTGTAGCATTTGGGGTTGTTGTATGATCGTACGTTTTATAAAAATGCTGAAATCTATACCGAAAATTGAATATAATAACTGGATCCAAAAAGCTATCTTCTTCATAGATCGAATTAGGAACTTTTACATTGCGTTTGGAATAGGGGTGTAACATTATAAACGCCTGGCAGCACGTCTGAGTAGATGGTTGAGAATTAGGTTGCAAACTCGAGACAGTTTAGATTTAAATAATAATTATATTCAAATTGTTTTGACAGCCTTTTTCTTTTTTTAAACACGTGCTTCCCCTATTATAACACTTGACCACTTATATTTACATTCGTCTTTTTCTTCCTTTTAAAATCGTAGCTGAGCATTTTTAAAAGGAAAAAAACAAATTGAAACGAAAATGTAAAAATAAAACTAGGTCTCTTCCCTCTCTCAATTTCATTCTTTAGGCTACCGAGAATTAAATCAGCATGGCCACCCTCCTCAAACCCTTCGATATCTTCTCTGCCGACGTTATCGCTCTTAAGCTCAAGCTAGAGGCTTCAGGCAGGTGCATCGTCATTCGGTGGAGGTTCTAATGGGCTGGGTCGCGAAATTGGAGGTGGTGCCGTGAGTATGGGGGAGAAACGAGCAAAGTCAGAAGGAAGGTGGAGCTGTCTCGTGCGTCAGTAGATCTGAGTTGCATTCTGAAGTCGAGGAGGGTAGGTGCTCGCACGCGTGAGAGGCAATGACAGTGGGAAATGGTGTGGTCGAAGGTTGAGGGAAGGGATTCATGAAGCAGATAAGTCGCGCGTGGGTTTGGGCATCCAACTTGGGGATTGTTCTGTACGGCAGTGAGGTTCGAGTCTTTTTTCTTCAGTCACTTTTGATTTAATATATATATATATATGTAGATATAAGAAATTAAAAGTATATGGTTTAAACTGTAAAAAATTATAGATAGATAAGGTTTCGTATTTGCAGAAGAACACAGAACAGTACTGTTTTCTAAAAAAAAAAAAAATTTTGAATCAGCTATATATATGTATAAGACAACAAGGTATATGTTTCATCTTAGATTTAATAACTTATGTATATGAATATGTTAAAGAAAACGAAGGAAATAAAATAAATATTGTATAATAAGATATTGGAAATAATTCTGTTTTATTTAATATATAAGGTTGAAAAGAAATTTTATTTTATTAAAATTTAATATATATATATATATATACATGTAAGATTTTAGGAAAGTACAGGAATTTTAAACGTTGAAGAGTTGTATAAAAATTTAGATCTTTAATTTTAAATATAGATTATAAACCAACTGTTCAATTTTTAAAGAATATTAAAGCGATTAAATTATTTAATTAACTTATATAATTATTTTGGTTATTTAAAATATAGTGTATTGGGAGGTTAACTAAATTAATTAAATTTAATAAATGTAAATTGGTCATTTGATTAGTTCAAATAGTAATAAACCATAAAAAGTTTATACAAGGTCTGAAGTCGTGAGGAAACTGGTCGGGATGGATCAGATTGCGAAGCTAAAAATCAAAGGTGAGTTAATCTCACTCATTTGGAATACCATTTAAATTTAAATAGTTAAATTTAAATTATTGGTTGAATGATTGAATTGAATGGATGTATATTATATATTATAGTATACATATTGGAGTGATTGATATTCACGCATTATATAGCGGATGAGGCCCTATTCGCCCCGCATAATAGTGGATGACCCTATATACCGTGATATCCCACCTCGAAGTAGGATCGGTATTTTATGTTGTGCTAACATCTGTGGATGCAGGGAAACATGTTGGAGGGATCCAACCGGATTCCTCAAAATGTTGAATTTATTTTATATTCAATAATGTGATTTATGAGATAATTTGTGATGGATTATATTGATTATATTGGAAATTGAAGTTATTGAATGCTATGGCTTGGTGGAATATATATTGGTATTTAAGAAAATGAAATCTATATAAAGTTGGATTTTTGAAGGGAATAAAAAGGGAAAATTTTGAAGTAAAATAATTATAGTGAATTCAAATAAATTAAAGGAATGAATTTGGGAAAGGGACAAAAGATTGATTTTAAATCCTTTATATTAAATTCAAGGATGGGAAAAATAGAGATTTTAAATGAATGGGAAAAAGGATTTTATTTAAAATAAGGACTTAAACAATATTGTTTTGTAAGTACGAAGAAATATATTTTTAAAATTTAAGATTTGAATGAGTTGGGAAAATAAAAGGAAAATTTTGAAATAAAGTATGAAATTGGTATTTTCAGTTTAAATAAGATTTTAAATCATATAAAGGAGTAAATCTGAAATTAATGGGT
Organism: Allium cepa; assembly: GCA_030765085.1. Lineage (NCBI taxonomy): Eukaryota > Viridiplantae > Streptophyta > Magnoliopsida > Asparagales > Amaryllidaceae > Allium > Allium cepa. The sequence goes on along the minus strand of CM060937.1, from coordinate 688,370,438 downwards.
TTGTGATAAATTGAGTAAGTAAAGAAATTTATTTTTGAAATAGAGTAAATTTTGGAAACCAAATTTGGAAATTGATTTAGTATTTGAAACTGTGTTTTAAAAGGAGAATGAAACTATGGAATTTATAAACTGAGTTTATCAAGTGAAACAAGATATCGAAGGATAATTTGGAAGCATAAACTCAGGATGGCAATTTATAAGGAAAGGGTGATTTGTTAAAAATAAATGGTGGTTTATTTTTTAAAGTAGTGGAAAGGAAAGTGTATTTCCCTAAAAAGCTGAATATATTTTCAAAGAAATATTTCCAAGTATAAGTTAGAGGTTTTAGAGTGGTTTTAAAGGAATGTTTTAGAGAAATATTATTATTTTAAATTATTTAGAATTTTAAAGTAAATATTTGTTGGTTTAGTTATAGTAATAATTATTTTAAAAGTTTAACTAGTTTTATGATTTAAATGATAATTATTTAATATTTATACCTTATAGAATAACTTTTAATTTTAAATTTGTTTTGGCTTAGATTTTACATGAGAAATTAGTATAAAATTTCATAATTAATATTTTAAATAAAATGTTTGTGTAGTTTTTATTTTAAGAGTTTTAAAGTATATATTTTTGGATAAGTGATTTAAATTATTTTAAAATCTAAGTATTAAAACATGGGAATTTTCAGTGGAAATAAAACAATTGGGTGGAAATTTATTCCGCGAGAGAAAAGTTATTTGAAAGCTATTTTCGAAGGGTTAAAATGTGGAAATATATCTTGCAAAGATATTTTGAAATAAATAAATAAATTGGGAAATTATTAAGGCTTGATGGTTGTTTGTGGATGTTTATGATAGTTAAATAACTGACTATCAATAATGGCAATGCGCCGATCGTTTTGAAGAGACCGGGATCGGGATTAATTTGCCGAAAACCACTTTGATCTGGTTTGAACGTTTTTGTGAGAAGACAAGAGCTTGGAGTCAAAGATGTAGCAGTGAAGTGCAAGGGCTAATCGCTACTAATCCCGAGGGTGATTCCAAAGTGGATGTAGTAGGAGTAGTGCCTTTGGTTCCATTCGGAACCGAAACGGACTTGTATGGATGAATGTTATCAGAACATCGTCAGGAGGACAATGAGCATTCTAAGTGAATGTGTGCTAAAAAGGCAACGCATAGCCTCGAGCCTCATCAACCGAGAATGGCTAAAACAAGGAAGGTGCACGAAAGGCTAAGTGGCTAGCAACCAATTAGGATAAGGTCATCCCTGTCTAGATGTCCCTTTATTTCAGCCGTGTAGGTGGTTGCTGATCCCTATCGCAGGGTGATTTTATTCGGACTATCCAGTAAGGGGTAGCTCCTGTCTTGTGTTGCAGGGGATCAGGGTGGATCCTCGGTACGGTGATCTAGACCACGTACTGTGACGGACGGTACCACAGTAGCCTGCCATTGATGGAAATCCATTCTCCCTACGTGCCTTTACGGTTTTGATTGTAGAACCTAGTATTGTTGGAATTTAATAATGGTAACAATTTTGGCTATTTAAATATAAGTATTTGTACTTAGACACTATTATACTATTAGAGGATTTTGATAAGAAATGTTTTGGTTATCGTAAGATAAAACCCAAAATGTTTATTTGTGGCATGGTCTTACGAGATACCTTTGATTGCAAAGGATTTTGAAAATTTAATAATCCAATTGAGTGTATTTTCTCACACTGGTTTTCCAGACTGACTTGGGTATTGTTTTATTATGATGTTCAAGTCAAATCGAGTATTATAATACAGTATAGGATGCAATGGAGCTCAGGAGACGAGCTAGATGGCGAGACGCATCACATGTACTTGATATTCATTCCGCTGTGCAGTGTAAACTGTATATTCAGTTTTGGAGGACAAGTTAATGTAACTATACGGAATTTGAGTTTTTGATTTGTGTAGTACTCTGATGATGTGATGTATTATTCAGTTATAGATTCTTTTGCGTAAAAATATGTTGTTATCTATTACATATCATTCCGCTGCGTTTGTGAGATTCTGATGTTTTTTTTCTGTTTTCTCTTCCACCTCTTTCTTCTTTAACCCTAATGGTTCGTATTTCCATCCACTTTTAGTTGAACTGTTGGGGAATATTGTCGGCTCAAAGGGGTGCGGATTTGCGTGTTGTTACAATTAGAACACGGGGTCAGTTCAGTACTCATTCGAGAGGACAAAGGGGCGCAACTCCTAGTATACTATATAAGCAAGCGGCTGAAGGATACAGAAGTTCGATACCCAGTTATAGGAAAATTAGCTTATTGCTTGATTCTTACAGCTCGAAAGCTCAGAGCATACTTCCAAGCACATTCGATCATGGTATTGGCAAATTTTCCTCTTAAACATGTTTCTAGTAAGCTTCAACTAAGGGCAGCAATCAAAGGTCGGGCCCTAACAGATTTTCTTAATGAATGCACTATCTTTATAAAGGAACAATAGGAAAAGGAGAAAGACCAGAAGCCCATGTTTCAACTACTTGTGGATGGGGCATCAAATGAGAAACGTGCCAGATTAGGTTATGTAATTATAACCCCAGATGAACATCGATTGCACTATGCCATGAAATTGGGATTTCCTGCAACCAATAATGTGGAAGAATATGAGTCAATGGCAGTGGGACTAACTCTGGCATTATAATTGAAAATCCCACGGATATATATTTTTTGTGAATCATAGCTAATGGTCAATCAAGTGAACCAAGTATACCAAACAAAGGGCCACAAGCTGTCTTTATATGTGATGAAGATATTGCAAATGCTTGTCTTCTTCAATTTTTTTAGGTAAATCAAGTACCAAGAACAGAGAATGCACATGCAAACTCTTTAGCAAAATTAGTTAGCTCAAGGAGATCCCCTGAAACACGAATTGTTCCTATTGGATATTAGAAAAAGAAAAGCATTGAACTAGAGACATCCGAACAAGGGGAAGAATTGCTAGTTATGACAAGATCACAAACCAAGTCGTGGAGGAGAGTAGAAATAGAAAGCAACAGTGAGCTGACGAATGAAAGGGTGGACATACCTAGTCCAAGTATGAATGTGTTTGGTTAAAGGGACATTACCAATCGCTAAAGGTGAAGCACGAAAACTCAAGGGACAGGCTCCAACCTTTGTTATGATAAATGAAATCCTCTATAAAAAGGGATATGCTCTGCCTTATCTTCATTGCGTGAGCATAAGTGATAGGATGATACTATTGGCTAAAGCACATGAGGGGTTGTGTGGTGACCATTCAAATGGAACAATCCTTGCAAAGAAAGTATCGAGGCAAGGGTTTTATTGGCTACACATGGTGAGCCAAGTAATAGACTATGTAAAAAGACATGATAATGCTATAAGTTTTCAAAAATACCCAGGTTGCCTTCAAGTCAATTAACTCTAATTATAAGTCCATGGACCTTTGATGTTTGAGGAATACATTTGATCGGCCCACTGCCAATTTCAAAAGAACGGGCTAAATATGCCATAGTGGCTATAAAATATTTCACCAAATGGGGAGCTAAAGCACTACCAAAAATCACTACGGGAAAAGTACTGTGATTTTTCATTAAGAATATCGTAACCAGGTTTGGAATTCCCCAAAAAATAATCTTTGACAATGGGACACATTTTGAAAGCCAAGAATTCTCTCAATTCTGCCACAAAAATAGGATTATTAAAAGTTTTCATCTGTCGCACATCCAAAAGCTAATGCAGCGATTGAAGCTGTAAATAAGGCCATAAAAAACATTTTGAAAATGTGGCCGAATAAAGAAAACAGTAATTGGGTAGAAGAACTACCATTAGTGTTATTAGCCTACCGAACATCTGCTATGACTGCAATAGGACACATTTCGTATTCTTTGACATATGGATGTGAGGCAACGCTACCAATCAAGATTGAAATACCCTCACACCGAAGGATTGCCTATGCTTTTGATAAGAACCAAGAGTTGAAGAAAGAATCACTAGATTTGATACATGACTTAAGAGATGAAGCAGTGGTAAGAACCACCAAATATCAAGGAGAATCTCTAAGTATTACGACACAAGAGTAAATACTTGGTCATTTCAAGAAGGGGATTTGGTACTCTGTACAGTAATGGTCAATACTAAGAATCTTGTAGATGGACCCCTAGGACCAAACTGGGAGGGGCCATTAATCATATGCAAATTAATCTCACCAGAAGCCTATAAATTATGTCGCCCAGATGGTAACATGGTGCCTAGAACATGGAATGCTGAACATTTAAGGCCATATTTTCCAAAGATAGATTAATAAAGAGCTTCTTTCTGAAAAGAAAAAATCTACAAGGTTGGAAGTGAAATGCTCCTCATATTTGGACACTAGCTAAGATGGTAGTCTACCTAAGATGGTAGAAAGCCTCTGTCTGCGTCGAGATGGCCACGGAAGAGCACCTCCTAGAGGGAGGGCTGGTAAGCCTTTAACCGCGTCATAAGATGGCTACGTTAAATCACCAGACAAGCCCTTGACCGTGCCTCTTGTCAAGTCGAGGTACCGCCTGGAGGAAGGATAGAGTAAGCCTCTATCTGCGCCATAAGATGGCCACAGTAGAGCACCGGACAAACCCATCCACACACGCTATGGCCTGGTTATGGAAACTCTTGATGTTAGTCCGTGAGATGATGATTTTTATGACAACAACCTTAGAATAGATTATAAAATATAAATACTGACATTATAAGTTTAGATATATATGTATATGCAAGATTTAACCATGCAGGTACCAAGAATGAAGACTGTACAACATAAAGATTCAAGATATCGAGATAGAAGACTCATGAGTATCAAGATTATCAAGAGTTCAAGATTTCAAGGTTAAGTATTTTTATTAGGAATTTTGTTAAAACTCATAGAAAAGCACTGGAATCTTAAAATCCAATTTATTCATGGAATGGAATCCACTTCGAGTCTGTTAAAGAGATGAAACTCTAAGTAGGATGGAACCTACGAAAATCTAGTGGAACATTGTTTTGTATCCACTAATTTTAATTCAAACGATTTTTAGTACCAAAAGGGTTATATCCATTGATAAGTTGTGAAGAGTTTAACCATAGATAATCTCTTAACCACCCCATCAAATAAGTGGAAGATTACAAAATTATCTTGTTTCAAAAATGATTTCAAAACTTTCCTTTTAAAAACATCAAAACCCTCTATCCTGATTTTAAATAATTTTCGCCTCAAAATTATCTTTAATTTCAAAGTCAAATTACTCCCGATTCTAAACTATCTTTTAATATAATATATTTAGCTTTTAAATATTTATACTTAGATTTAAATAAAAAATTATACTTAATTTCTATATATATTATTCTCTATAGTTACTTATGAATTTTTAACTATAGTCAAGTATATTTATAAAAGTTTAAAATAGTTTTAATATAAAATAAAATTTATTTTCAAAGAAAATCAAAACACCAAAAAATCCTTTGGGATGTAGACATGCCCAAGTACCCCAGTCGACATGGTGTCAATTGAATTCAAAATTTAAATTTCAAAAGAAGTGTTTATTCGCCATAACTCTTCATGAATGGACATGGCTGTTGTTCTTCTATAAATAAGGGTTAGTTTCAATGAATTTTATATCAGATTTTTTGGTTTTTCACTCCTCTTCTTCTTCCACATTTCTTAATACATATTATTACCATTAGTCTACCGAAATCAACATTGAATCAAACTCGATTACTTCTAATTTGATTCTCTAGCACTATCTCTTCAAGATTATCAGTGCTATTCAGAGTTATAGACTTCTTTGTAATCTGTTAAGCGAGAAAAGGTGTGATTGTAGCCTTGGAAATTAATCAGGAGAGAAAAGGTGTGATTGTAACCTTGGTAAATCAACTGGGTAAACTTATGGACCGGAAGTCGAGTATCTCTACCTAGAGGATAGAAATTCTGGAGGGTGTACCTCGTAGCCTTGAAACTGAGGGTGTAATTGTAAAATTGCTTTTGAAAGGAAATCCGTACTTGTGTTGCAGGACTGGATGTAGGGTAATTCCGAACCAATATAAAATCCGGTGTGTTCTTTCATTTACTGCTTTTATTTTATTTCTCCATCTGTGTTTGTTTTTGTGATCATATCTGTGTCTGAATATTGCATACATTGGTGTCTAAATTAACATAAACTCAAAAAGATTTAGTAATTCTTTATTAACACTATTCACCTTCCCTCTAGTGTTAATCCTAGCCTTAAGATCCGTAATCCACATTTCTCACAATTGGTATCAGGGCAAGGTTTTCAAAGCTTCATAATTTGATTTTTGAAAAGTTTTCAAAATGGCTACCAACACTGGTACTGTTACTAACACTAGTATCCCTGTCACTAGTTCATTTTTAGAGGGTCAGTCTACTGTCAGACCACCACTTTTTACTGGCAGTAACTATGCGTATTGGGCATGTAGGATGAAAATATATTAACAATCTATAGGATTAGACACTTGGAATATCACATAAACTGAATATTCTGAACCCACAACAAATTTGCACAATGGACTGCTGAGCAAAAGACTGTTTACAAAATAATTCTAACGCAATGAATATTCTGTTTGTTCACTAGACAGAAATGAATTAAATAGAGGGTCAGTTTGTAAGCCTTTATATGAAATCTGGAAAACTTTGTAAGTTACTCACGAAGGAACAAGCAAAGTGTAACAACCCGATGTTTTCAACCATTCGCATCCGCACATGTCGGACTTGAATTACTCAAAATACCGCATTGTAAATAAAATTTGGCAAATATCAGTATATATAGTAAATAAAATCACAGAACACAGACATAGAGTAAGAAATGCAGCGGAAGTAAAAGAGATAGTAGTTCATGAAGCTACTATATAAATATATCAAAGTTAAATAAAATACAACAGAAGAAATAAAGTACAACAGAAGTCTCAAGATGATAACCAAGTACAAGCTAAATACAATACTGGAATTAACAGGATAACTGAGGTGAATTAGAGAAACAAGACAAGCAGATAATCTCCAGCGATTCCAATCTACAGGAAGTGGAAATCCAAATCTGTGAATAACTCAGGCTGACCCGAGCGTAAATAAAAATACAAACACTCGAGTCAGGACAATATATACTTATATAATGTAAACCAACTCAAGTGAACTGTAATAAGGTACAAGTAACATAAAGGATGCCTGCGACCGCCCATCCTCTAAGGATCCGTTAAACTATTTACTATATAGTAATATTGCGCTATTATAATAATGTCTACAGTAAAATAAACTTACTTTTAAATAGCGTTCCGGGCTACCCATATCACCCTTCACACATAATAGTCCCGGCAGTCCATACAATATCATGACATCTTCACACCGGGTGGCTGTTAGAGGATACTACACGGGCTGTGGGAGAAAAACAAACTCGTAGTAAAGGCTCGGTATGGTAGGTGACACGACACACAAGACAATGCCAGGGTAGATATACCAACTACGCACATGGCTGGTGGTAACGCAACAGCCACATACGCCCACCTCGGAACACACTCCCATATCAAAATCAGAGGATGGTCATCTAATCAATCACAAGTAAGAGTATAGTATTGAAGGAATGTGTCCGATCGGAGGAATGACCTCACTTGGCCCGAGATCGCTCCTATTTTAGCCACCTTATTCCAACTCACGGGAATTGAGTCCATGTAATATACCTCAAGAATGTCGCCACCATCCTACTTCATTCTAGAACCTCCACCATGTACACGGTTGTTAAAGTGGTTTTCGGTATCGACAGAGAGTATGCCAGATATCCGATCCCGGTCTCTTTAACAACCAATCGTTATTATAACCCATGGTTCTAATTTTAAAATATAATATTTTGTACTTCGAAATAAAATATCATTTCAAATCCAAATCTTTATCGAAATAAAGATTAAATCATTTCCAAACCATTTCAATATATCAAAATAGCATATCCTTTCAAAACTTCCTTTTCAAATCATTTCAATATATCGAAATATCATATCCTTTCAAAACTTCACTACAAATCATTTTAATATCAAAATATCATTTCAAAGATAGTTTATACTTCGAAAACCCAAAATCGTTTTTGTTTCAAAACTATATTTATTTCGAAAACAATATCATTTCCCTACCAAACCTCTATTCACTCTTCAAAATAGTTTATACTTTCAAAGTTATAACTCTATCGAAACCAAAACATTGAAATCATTACATTTCAAAAATCAAAACATTTTGAAATCATACATTTGCAATCATCCTTTAATTCTATACATTTACAAAATTATTAAATTAAACCCAAATTTCAATTTCAATTTAATTTAATTCAAACCATCATTTTCAATTCAAATTCAGTTTACTAACAAACCATTTCAAATCTTATCAAATTCAAATATAGGTTTAATCCACAAAATACAATATTCAATATTTAGTATATTTCAAGGTTTGAATATCCCACCTTTCATAAATCCACTATCATTTAGATAAACTCAAATGATATATACTTCAAATATACATTTATCAAATAAATTAAATAAATCAGAAATCAAATATCCTTTATCAAAACGTCAAATATTATTCAAAACATCATTCATTTTATTCATTTAAATAACTTTTCAATCTCTTTATTTTATTTAGGAATTAATTACCATTTAAAACTTATGTTTCAAAAGATTTTATATCAAAAATTAAATCTCTCCATTTACATCATTTAAAGTCAATTCCTTATATTTATTAATTAAATATTAAATTTCCAAAATTTAAATCCTTCCATTTAAAGCCATATAAATGTCTCTTCATTATCTTTAGAAATTTAACATTTAATTTCCAAAAATTTCTCATTTTTCCAAAGATTATTTTTCCATAAAAGTTATTAAAACAACAAAAAAAGAGTTTCCGTAGCACTTAAAAATGCTACGTAAAGTAATAGTTTAAAATAGTTCATTTGACAAAAGACAGCGTTTAAGTGCTGTAGTAGATTTCCTTTAAATTTCAAATAAACTTAAATGTTAAGTTTAACCACTATAACATTTACAAAGTGCTATAATAGCCTTTATTTCAATTTAACCTTTTAGTTCATTTAAAACAACTACAACATTTACAAAATGTTGTAGTACCCTTACATTACATTTCAAAAATGCTGTTAAATCAAATTCGAGGCTTCAATACAAATTTTACCAACAGTTGATTTTAATTCAAACCATTTAACTTATAAAATCATAAAATTTCAGATTTTGAAATCATCATTTCAATACTCTTATTTTTATGATTTTTATACAGTTAAATTTCATCCAAAAATAAATTTTAACATAACTTCTTATTTAAATTAAAGTATTAAATCCCATTTCTTTAATTAATTTTATTACTTAACCATTAAATTTTAAATTGCCAAATTATAACTTATTTATCTTTATTTTACTTAATAAAAATGTCATTTTTAACAAAAGTTCAAAATTTCCCACAATAAGTTATATTTCAAAATTTTGACTTCAAACATTCATTTATTCACATTTTCATTTATTCAAAAATCACTTTTATTTTTATAAAAAATCATTTTATTCATTTTAATTCAAATTATTATACTTTTACTTTTAAAAATAATTTTAAAACATTTCAGAAAATAATTTATAACCTACGGGTCTGTATATAGTTTTCTAGCCTAGGTCAAGTGATACGGATGTATATCATTTCAATCCGCAGTTTACAAAGAAAACCCGGGTTCTATCATTTCAAACCCGCAGTACTAAGTAAAATGAATGATTTTGAAAACCACTCAGGCCTATCATTTCTGCCCATAATGATTTTCCCTTATTCTAAAGTTCGTTCGGGTATGTATCATTTCAACCCATAGTGATTCTGGTCTACAAGGAACTTGCAATGATGATAACTGATATAAATAACTGAAATAGCATGAAATAACAGTAACATATGATATAACAGGTGTAATAATAGGTGTGAACATCATGTGATAATAATATAGCAGTTATAACAAGATGATATAAGTTACAGATTCAAATGATGTCCGTTTATCAACTATATAAGTACATATTAGTCTGGTGAGATTTGTTCACTTGTTTAAGCTGGAGATGACAACCACAACACACAAAACAGAATCTTTGATGGCATGACAACATGAATATGATTTAAGTTTGAGTGATCTAAATAGTAATTGCCTTGAACACATTCAAACAAGACAATATAACACACATAATATTTCAACTCAAAATACGACAAAACAATGTTAAGAATCAATGCATAAAACAAAGCCCAAAATGTTTGCACTTGCTTTCAACCACCTATGCTTCAGCTATAGGTCAGAAACACATGGCTAAGGAGTGGATTTTGATTTGGTTTTGGGTTGAATAGGGTCGGCCAAACATGTACGGTGATGGGGCAAAGGTGATACAAAGATATAGGTGCATGGATTTCAACTACAAGGCAAAATAACATGACTTCAATGCAACTAAGGTCACGGCCTAAGGAAGGACAGCCATGGCCAGGTTTGTACTGGGCTGGAGGATGGTGTGGCAATGGATTTCAAGTCATCCATGGGTGGTGGAGGTGGAGTAGGTGGCGGCCAAGGGGTGGTTGAAGGTGATGAAGGCATAGGTGATTGGCTATAGTGCATATGGGTGAAGTTTGTGTAGATATTGTTGGATTTGGTCACATGAGTGCATGGCCAGTAGCTTGGGGCTATAGAGGAGGTGGTGGAGGCTGACTTAGGTGGTGGTGGTGGTAGCGAAAATGAAGGAGGAGCAAGGGGCTGAGCTACAAAGGTGAAGCAAGCAAGTGAAAACAACATAAATAAGAAGAAAACAATGAAAAAGAGAAAAGAATTTACCAAAGCTTTGAGAGATGATGGGAGGCCGAACTTTTTAGAGATGAGAAGCTTTTACATACGTGAAAAATGAAAAAAAAAAAAGCGGCTGAAGAAAAGTTAAGGTCGGCTAAAGAAAATGAATACAAGAGGTTGGAAAATGAAGAGGTGGAAAGCAAGGAGTCACAAGCAGCTAAAAAGTCACAAAACTCTTCGAATTTCTTATATATATATATTTGAAATTTATAAATACATATAAAAAATGAGAAATAAATATAACAAGTCAGAAATAAAAATAAATATATCAAATAAATAATTAAATTTTAATTAAATAGAATTTAAATTAAGAAAATGGCTTAAAAATGCAAACTAGGCTTTAAAAATATAAAATAAATTCAATAAGCTTTGGAAAAATTATAACATCACTTTAAAAATATTTAAAAGTCAAAATATACATATTATAACATAAATGTACAAATTATAATAAGATATGTCAAGTAAAAATACCATTTATATAAATTAAAACAAAGAACATTGTTAAATAACCCTATATACACACAATATTGTAAAGTGTATAACTTTCACAATTTAAACCAAATTTCAACGAAACGAAAAGCAGTACTCATGATATTAAATCTATTTTCATAATAAAAGATAAAATTCAAGAGTTCAAATATTTAAATTTAAAATTTAAAAGTCAAAGTTTGACCAGTTTTGACTGTAGATCCATTTTTCAGGAAAATATTCAATTTATACCAGGTTGAAATTATAATTCATATAATAATCAAAATTTATATTTAGAAATAAAATATTTGAAATAAAACAAGTTTAAAATAATTTCAAAATAAAATAAAGTCAAATTTAAATTATATGCAAAAAATCTTAGGTTGTTACACTCTCCCCCACTCAAAACATCCCCGAAAAGGAATGAGGTACGGGAATTAAAGCACAGAAAAAGATAAAGTGAATAAGATTAAGACAAGATGACAAGGAGATTGAAATTATACCTGATAACTATTGTTATAGGTAAGTTTAACAAGGTGGAGATTATCAAAGATGATAGAAAGATTTCTAAATAGAAAAAATTATAAAAAAATGCCTACACCAACCTGAAGCAAGATAAGGAAAATAAGGACAACCAAAAGATAGTTTGAAAAAAATAAATAAGATAATAAGTTAGAAACCATGGAAATTTCAACTTAAATAGAAAATTAATTTTTTTACACAAGTTGAATATATCTTAACTATCTCAAATTTTATTATCTTATCTTCTAATCATCTTAAATTAACAATTTCTAAGATCATGGATTTGAAAAATAATCATACATTATACTCATAATGTACTTAATAAATTTAATTCTTCTTTATTCCTACTTAAAGTTAAATTTATTCCTCTTAATATATTTTATCATCTATTCTCACTATACTTACTCATATTATAACTGCTCTAATTTATTATTAGTTCCATTAACATCGTTTTATATTGTAAATTATTCAATTAACCTTTTATTCTATTTAGTCCTGTTAATCATTTTATAACTAAAATTTAAGTGTATAACAATTATTATAACCACTCAATTTTTTTTATAAAATCTTTTTATATTGTATATTATCCAATTACATTGTTAACTTATGAAATTAAGGCAAGTTATATTTAAATCCAATTGTATTATACAAATAAAACTTTCTAATTCCCTCATCTCAAGTTTGAATCAATTTTGATTTTCTTTTTATAATTGAAATGATTCTTTAAAATAAAATTTAAGAATTAAATTTCTGATTTCTTCAAACCATTTAGAGATAAATATATATATAAACATAATAATTCAAATCATATTTAAATCATATTATATATATATAAATCCAGTTTTATTTTTGAAATTCAAATCGATTAAATTTCCCAAAACCAAGCTGTAGCAAGACTACATAACGGTCTCTTCACTTCGAAACTCGAAAATGGACATCGATGATGCCGCGGTCATCACCGAAGTTATTTTCCAGCGACAAAGAGAAGAGCACTAAATTTTAAACTTTCAAGTTCTTTGAAAACAAATTTCTATTCGAAAATACTTTAGATAATATAACCTTTTAAAACATTAAACACAAGGTTTGAAACCATCGGAAATTGAATTCTCAAATTTCTTGTTTTAAATTCATTTCAGTTCCCAAATCAATTTATAAACAGCTATTTATATATTCATTTATGGAACAATAAATGATAAATCAAGTATTATCATTTCAATTGATTAATTTAAATCAATTTTTTAAGTTCCATAAATTTACTTATATCAAAAATTATTTCATTAACCAAATTTTAAAATAATATTGTGTCAATTTGATCTGTCAAAGTGTTTTAGAAATCCTATCGATAACGTTGATCAGACGGATCGATCGGAAACCCAAATCAACATCAACAACTCAAACAACATAATATATAAAACATAGATTTACCAGTATAGTTCAAAATGTTTGGAGTTGGTTTAGAAACAAAAGACAAGATGGTTAAACAGAGTAGGGAGATGGATAAGCTTAAATAAACCACGGGTAACCTTAACCGGGTCAACCGTGACTTAAAGAATAAGATCGATGTGGATTTTCTGGGGTAAATCTACATTCGACTTCAGGAGATAGAGTTTGGAATAACAAAAGATATTAGCATCTAAACCAAGGATAGATATAAATCTCTGGTGAATCGACGCTAATTGTAAAGGAGTTTCTCCCTTTACAAATGAATTTTTGAGATTGGCGCGACCGCCAATTCACTATAAAGCTCATTCGAAGTGGAGTTATGGGATACTCCAGAATCAAAAGGAGATGAATAGTGAGGGACATGAATGGATTTTGGAACCGCATGGAACATTCCAAAAATTCAAATGAAATTTGAATCAAAGAGGAAGAGATTCAAGTTTGGATGAAAGTGATTCTGTAACTAAATTTACCATACATTCTAAGTTTTGCCTCAAAGCCAAAGCTCTGATACCAACTGTAACAACCCGATGTTTTCAACCGTTCGCATCCGCACATGTCGGACTTGAATTACTCAAAATACCGCGTCGTAAATAAAATTTGGCAAATCTCAGAATATATAGTAAATAAAATCACAGAAAACAGACATAGAGTAAGAAACGCAACGAAAGTAAAAGCGATAGTAGTTCATGAAGCTACCATGTAAATATATCAGAGTTAAATAAAATGCAACAGAAGAAATAAAGTACAACAGAAGTCTCAAGATGATAACCAAGTACAAGCTGAATACAATACTGGAATCAACAGGATAACTGGGGTGAATCAGAGAAACAAGACAAGCAGATAATCTCCAACGATTCCAATCTCTAGGAAGTGGAAATCCAAATCTGTGAATAACTCAGGCTGACCCGAGCATTAATAAAAATACAAACACTCGAGTCAGGACAATATATACTTATATAATGTAAACCAACTCAAGTGAACTGTAATAAGGTATAAGTAACTTAAAGGATGCCTGGGACCGCCCATCCTCTAAGGATCTGTTAAACTATTTACTATATAGTAATATTGCGCTATTATAATAATGTCTATAGTAAAATAAACTTACTTTTAAATAGCGTTCCGGGCTATCCATATCACCCTTCACACATAATAGTCCCATCAGTCCATACAATATCATGACATCTTCACACCGGGTGACTGTCAGAGGATACCACACGGGCTATGGAAGAAAAACAAACTCGTAGTAAAGGCTCGGTATGGTAGTGACACGGCACACAAGACAATGCCAGGGTAGATATACCAACTACGCACACGGGCTGGTGGTAACGCAGCAGCCACATACGCCCACCTCGGATCCCATATCAAAATCAGAGGATGACCATCTAATCAATCACAAGTAAGAGTATAGTATCGAAGGAATGTGTCCGATCGGAGGAATGACCTCACTTGGCCCGAGATCGCTCCTGTTTTAGCCACCTTATGCCAACTCACGGGAGTTGGGTCCATGTAATATACCTCAAGGATGTCGCCATCATCCTACTTCATTCTGAAATCTCCACTGTGTACACGGTTGTTAAAGTGGTTTTCGGTATCGACAGAGAGTATGCTAGATATCTGATCCGGTCTCTTTAACAACCAATCGTTATTATAACCCATGGTTCTAATTTTAAAATATAATATTTTATACTTTGAAATAAAATATCATTTCAAATCCAAATCTTTACCAAAATAAAGAAAATCATTTCCAAACCATTTCAATATATCAAAATAGCATATCCTTTCAAAACTTCCTTTTCAAATCATTCCAATATATCGAAATATCATATCCTTTCAAAACTTCACTATAAATCATTTTAATATCAAAATATCATTTCAAAGATAGTTTATACTTCGAAAACCCAAAATCATTTTTGTTTCAAAACTATATTTATTTCAAAAACAATATCATTTCCATACCAAACGTATATTCACTCTTCAAAATAGTTTATACTTTCAAAGTTATAACTCTATCGAAACCAAAACATTGAAATCATTACATTTTAAAAATCAGAACATTTTGAAATCATACATTTGCAATCATCCTTTAATTCTATACATTTACAAAATTATTAAATTAAACCCAAATTTAAATTTAAATTTAATTTAATTCAAACCATCATTTTCAATTCAAATTCAGTTTACTAACAAACCATTTCAAATCTTATCAAATTCAAATATAGGTTTAATCCATAAAATACAATATTCAATATTTAGTATATTTCAAGGTTTGAATATCCCACCTTTCATAAATCCAATATCATTTAAATAAACTCAAATGATATATACTTCAAATATTCATTTATCAAATAAATTAAATAAATCAGAAATCAAATATCCTTTCAAAATATCAAAATGTCAAATATTATTCAAAACATCATTCATTTTTATTCATTTAAATAACTTTTGAATCTCTTCATTTTATTTAAGAATTAATTACCATTTCAAACTTATGTTTCAAAAGATTTATATCAAAAATTAAATCTCTCCATTTATATCATTTAAAGTCAATTCCTTATATTTATTAATTAAATATTAAATTTTCAAAATTTAAATCCTTCCATTTAAAGCCATATAAATGTCTCTTCATTATCTTTAGAAATTTAACATGTAATTTCCAAAAATTTATCATTTTTCCAAAGATTATTTTTCCATAAAAGTTATTAAAACAACAAAAATATAGCTTCCGTAGCACTTAAAAATGCTACGTAAAGTAATAGTTTAAAATAGTTCATTTGACAAAAGACAGCGTTTAAGTGCTGTAATAGATTTCCTTTAAATTTCAAATAAACTTAAATGTTAAGTTTAACCACTATAACATTTACAAAGTGCTATAATAGCCTTTGTTTCAATTTAACTTTTTAGTTCATTTAAAACAACTACAACATTTACAAAATGTTGTAGTACCCTTACATTACATTTCAAAAATGCTGTTAAATCAAATTCAAGGCTTCGGTACAAATTTCACCAACATTTGATTTTAATAAACCATTTAACTTATAAAATCATAAAATTTCACATTTTAAAATCATCATTTCTATACTCTTATTTTTATGATTTTTATACAGTTAAATTTCATCCAAAAATCAAATTTTAACATAATTTCTTATTTAAATTAAAGTATTAAATCTCATTTCTTTAATTAATTTTATTACTTAACCATTAAGTTTTAAATTATGAAATTATAACTTATTTCAATTTATTTTACTTAATAAAAATGTCATTTTTAACAAAAGTTCAAAATTTCCCACAATAAGTTATATTTCTAAATTTTCACTTAAAACATTCATTTATTCACATTTTCATTTATTCAAAAATCACTTTTATTTTTATAAAAAATCATTTTATTCATTTTAATTCAAATTATTATACTTTTACTTTTAAAAATAATTTATAACCCACATGTATGTATATAGTTTTCTAGCCTAGGTCAAGTGATACGGATGTATATCATTTCAATCCGCAATTTACAAAGAAAACCCGGGTTCTATCATTTCAAACCCGCAGTCCTAAGTAAAATGAATGATTTTGAAAACCACTCAGGCCTATCATTTCCGCCCATAACGATTTTCCCTTATTCTAAAG
Organism: Allium cepa; assembly: GCA_030765085.1. Lineage (NCBI taxonomy): Eukaryota > Viridiplantae > Streptophyta > Magnoliopsida > Asparagales > Amaryllidaceae > Allium > Allium cepa. Next base: position 688,353,546 of record CM060937.1, on the reverse strand, counting down.
TCTGTTCGGGTATGTATCATTTCAACTCATAGTGATTCTAGTCTACAGGGAACTTGCAATGGTGATAACTGTTATAAATAACTGAAATAGCATGAAATAACAGTAACATATGATATAACAGGTGTAATAATAGGTGTGAACATCATGTGATAATAATATAGCAGTTACAACAAGATAATATAAGTTACAGATTCAAATGATGTCCGTTTATCAACTATATAAGTACATATTAGTCTGGTGAGATTTATACACTTGTTTAAGCTGGAGATGACAACCACAACACACAAAACAGAATCTTTGAAGGCACCACAACATGAATATGATTTAAGTTTAAGAGATCCAAATAGTAATTGCCTTGAACACATTCAAACAAGAAAATATAACACACATAAGATTTCAACTCAAAATACGACAAAACAATGTTTGGAATCAATACATAAAACAAAGCCCAAAATGTTTGCACTTTCTTTCAACCACCAATGCTTCAGCTATAGGTCAGAAACACATAGCTAAGGAGTGGGTTTTGATTTGGTTTTGGGTTGAATAGGGTCGGCCAAACATGTACGGTGATGGGGCAAAGGTGATACAAAGAGATAGGTGCATGGATTTCAACTACAAGGCAAAATAACATGAATTCAGTGCAACTAAGGTCACGGCCTAAGGAAGGACAGCCAATGGCCAGGTCTGTAGTGGGATGGAGGATGGTGTGGCAATGGATTTCTGGTCATCCATGGGTGGTGGAGGTGGAGTAGGTGGCGGCCAAGGGGTGGTTGAAGGTGATGAAGGCATAGGTGATTGGCTATGGTGCATATAGGTGAAGTTTGTGTAGATATTGTTGGATTTGGTCACATGAGTGCATGGCCAGTAGCTTGGAGCTGTAGAGGAGGTGGTGGAGGCTGTCTTAGGTGGTGGTGGCGACAGCCACAATGAAGGAGGCTGCAAGGGGCTGAGCCACAAAGGTGAAGCAAGCAAGTGAAAACAACATAAATAAGAAGAAAACAATGAAAAAGAGAAAAGAATTTACCAAAGCTTTGAGAGATGATGGGAGGCCGAACTTTTCAGAGATGAGAAGCTTTTACATACGTGAAAAATGAAAAAAAAAAGCGGCTGAAGAAAAGTTAAGGTCGGCTAAAGAAAATGAATACAAGAGGTTGGAAAATGAAGAGGTGGAATGCAATGAGTCACAAGCAGCTAAAGAGTCACAAAACTCTTCGAAAATGAAGCCACCTTATGCCAACTCATGGGAATTGGGTTCATGTAATATACCTCAAGAATGTCGCCACCATCCTACTTCATTCTGGAACCTCCACCATGTACACGGTTGTTAAAGTGGTTTTCGGTATCGACAGAGAGTATGCCAGATATCCGATCCCGGTCTCTTTAACAACCAATCGTTATTATAACCCATGGTTCTAATTTTAAAATATAATATTTTGTACTTCGAAATAAAATATCATTTCAAATCCAAATCTTTATCGAAATAAAGATTAAATCATTTCCAAACCATTTCAATATATCAAAATAGCATATCCTTTCAAAACTTCCTTTTCAAATCATTTCAATATATCGAAATATCATATCCTTTCAAAACTTCACTACAAATCATTTTAATATCAAAATATCATTTCAAAGATAGTTATACTTCGAAAACCCAAAATCATTTTTGTTTTAAAACTATATTTATTTCAAAAACAATATCATTTCCATTCCAAACATATATTCACTTTTCAAAATAGTTTATACTTTCAAAGTTATAACTCTTTCGAAACCAAAACATTGAAATCATTACACTTTAAAAATCAGAACATTTTGAAATCATACATTTGAAATCATCCTTTAATTCTATACATTTACAAAATTATTAAATTAAACCCAAATTTAAATTTAATTCATACCATCATTTTCAATTCAAATTCAGTTTACTAACAAACCATTTCAAATCTTATCAAATTCAAATATAGGTTTAATCCACAAAATACAATATTCAATCTTTAGTATATTTCAAGGTTTGAATATCCCACCTTTCATAAATCCAATATCATTTAAATAAACTTAAATGATATATACTTCAAATATTCATTTATCAAATAAATTAAATAAATAAGAAATCAAACATCCTTTCAAAATATCAAAATGTCAAATATTATTCAAAACATCATTCATTTTTATTCATTTAAATAACTTTTAAATCTCTTCATTTTATTTAGGAATTAATTACCATTTCAAACTTACGTTTCAAAAGATTTTATATCAAAAATTAAATCTCTCCATTTAAATCATTTAAAGTCAATTCCTTATATTTATTAATTAAATATTAAATTTCCAAAACTTAAACCTTCCATTTAAAGCGATATAAACATCCCTTCATTATCTTTAGAAATTTAACATTTAATTTCCAAAAATATTATCATTTTTCCAAAAATAATTTTTCCATAAAAGTTATTAAAACAACAAAAATATAGTTTCCGTAGCACTTAAAAATGCTACGTAAAGTTATAGTTTAAAATAGTTCATTTGACAAAAGACAGCGTTTAAGTGCTGTAATAGATTTCCTTTAAATTTCAAATAAACTTAAATGTTAAGTTTAACCACTATAACATTTACAAAGTGCTATAATAGCCTTTATTTCAATTTAACTTTTTAGTTCATTTAAAACAACTACAACATGTACAAAATGCTATAATACCCTTACATTACATTTCAAAAATGTTGTTAAATCAAATTCAAGGCTTCAATACAAATTTCACCAACAATTGATTTTAATTTAAACCATTTAACTTATAAAATCATAAAATTTCACATTTTAAAATCATCATTTCAATACTCTTATTTTTATGATTTTTATACAGTTAAATTTCATCCAAAAATCAAATTTTAACATAATTTCTTGTTTAAATTAAAGTATTAAATCCCATTTCTTTAATTAATTTTATTACTTAACCATTAATTTTTAAATTACCAAACTATAACTTATTTCTATTTATTTTACTTAATAAAATTGTCATTTTTAACAAAAGTTCAAAATTTCCCACATTAAGTTATATTTCAAAATTTTGACTTAAAACATTCATTTATTCACATTTTCATTTATTCAAAAATCACTTTTATTTTTATAAAAAATCATTTTATTCATTTTAATTCAAATTATTATACTTTTACTTTTAAAAATAATTTTAAAACATTTCAGAAAATAATTTATAACCCACGGGTCTGTATATAGTTTTCTAGCCTAGGTCTAGTGATACGGATGTATATCATTTTAATCCACAGTTTACAAAAAAAACCCGGGTTCTATCATTTCAAACCCACAGTCCCAAGTAAAATGAATGATATTGAAAACCGCTCAGGCCTATCATTTCAGCCCATAACAATTTTCTCTTATTCTAAAGTCCGTTCGGGTATGTATCATTTCAACCCATAGTGATTCTAGTCTACGGGGAACTTGCAATGGTGATAACTGATATAAATAACTGAAATAGCATGAAATAACAGTAACATATGATATAACAGGTGTAATAACAGGTGTGAACATCATGTGATAATAATATAGCAGTTATAACAAGATGATATAAGTTACAGATTCAAATGATGTCCGTTTATCAACTATATAAGTACATATTAGTCTGGTGAGATTTACTCACTTGTTTAAGTTGGAGATGACAACCATAACAAACAACACAGAATCTTTGAAGGCACGACAACACGAATATGATTTTAGTTTGAGAGATCCAAATTGTAATTGCCTTGAACACATTCAAACAAGGCAATATAATACACATAAGATTTCAACTCAAAATACGACAAAACAATGTCAGAATCAATGCATAAAACAAAGCCCAAAATGTTTGCACTTGCTTTCAACCTCCTATGCTTCAGCTATAGGTCAGAAACATGGCTAAGGAGTGGGTTTTGATTTGGTTTTGGGTTGAATAGGGTCGGCCAAACATGTACGGTGATGGGGCAAAGGTGATACAGAGATAGGTGCATGGATTTCAACTACAAGGCAAAATAACATGAATTCAATGCAACTAAGGTCACGGCCTAAGGAAGGACAGCCATGGCCAGGTCTGTAGTGGGCTGGAGGATGGTGTGGCAATGGATTTCAGGTCATCCATGGGTGGTGGAGGTGGAGTAGGTGGCGGCCAAGGGGTGGTTGAAGGTGATGAAGGCATAGGTGATTGGCTATAGTGCATATGGGTGAAGTTTGTGTAGATATTGTTGGATTTGGTCACATGAGTGCATGGCCAGTAGCTTAGGGCTGTAGAGGAGGTGGTGGAGGCTGGCTTAGGTGGTGGTGGTGGAAGCCATAGTGAAGGAGGAGCAAGGGGCTAAGCTATAAAGGTGAAGCAAGCAAGTGAAAACAACATAAATAAGAAGAAAACAATGAAAAAGAGAAAAGAATTTACCAAATCTTTGAGAGATGATGGGAGGCCAAACTTTTCAGAGATGGGAAGCTTTTTCATGCGTGAAAATTGAAAAAAAGAAGCGGCTGAAGAAAAGTTAAGGTCGGCTAAAGAAAATGAATACAAGAGGTTGGAAAATGAAGAGGTGGAAAGCAATGAGTCACAAGCAGCTAAATAGGCACAAAACTCTTCGAATTTCTTTTGTATATATTTTAAATTTATAAATACATATAAAAACTGAGAAATAAAGATAACAAGTCAGAAATAAAAATAAATATATAAAATAAATAATTAAATTTTAATTAAATAGAATTTAAATTAAGAAAATGGCTTTAAAATGCAAACTAGGCTTTAAAAATAGAAAATAAATTCAATAAGCTTTGGAAAAATTCAAAAATCACTTTAAAAGTATTTAAAAGTCAAAATATACACAATATAACATAAATGTATAAATTATAATAAGATATGTCAAGTAAAAATATCATTTATATAAATTAAAACAAAGAATATTGTTAAATAACCCTATATACACACAATATTGTAAATGATATAACTTTCACAATTTAAATCCAATTCAACGAAACGAAAAGCAATGCTCATTATATTAAATCTATTTTCATAATAAAAGATAAAATTCAAGAATTCAAATATTTAAATTTAAAATTCAAAAGTCAAAGTTTGACCAGTTTTGACTACAGATCCATTTTTCAGGAAAATATTCAATTTATGCCAGTTTGAAATTAAAATTCATATAATAATCAAAAATTATATTTGGAAATAAAATGTTTGAAATAAAAAAGTTTAAAATAATTTCAAAATAAAATAAAGTCAAATTTAAATTATATGCAAAAAATCTTGGGTTGTTACACAAAGTTAAATAGACCAAAATTTCCATGCTCACAAATCAGTTTCAATTATTTAAAATGAATCCTAATGAGTCTGTTTAGGATATGTATAGTAGATTTCAGGATATTGTGCATTCTCTTATATCTTTGGGAAAGGAATTTTATGAAGAAGATCAAGTCGGAAAGATTTTAAATTCTCTAACTCCGGAATGGGATCAAAAGACACTTGCGATCGAAGAGGCAAATGACATCGGTACTTTAAAGATAGAAGAATTAATTGGAAATCTAATGTCGTATGAAGTTCAAATGATCGGCAGAAGAGAAAGTAAAGCATATGAAAAGAAATCAATGGCATTCAATGCATTGACCGATGGATCAGACTCAAACAGTGATAATGATGAAGAGATAGCCTTTATGACCAGAAATTTTAGGAAATTCCTAAAATACAGAATGATGAATAATCTCAAGAGAAACAACTATAAGAATTCTGGAAATCAGAATGTAGTGCCAAGTAATGACAAATGTTACAACTGTGATAAACCTGGCCATTTCAAAAGAGACTGTCCGTATCCTGATAGGCAAAATTCTCCTATGAACAATGATCCAGCAAAGAAATAGAAGCGTGCATTTATTGCTACTCTAGATGACTCAGACTCATCCTCAAGTGATGATGATCATAAGACAGATTATTCGAATTTGTGTTTCACAGCTGTTCATGACTCCGACGAATTCAAAGAGACGGACTCAGAAAAAGGTACACGTTTACAATACAGTTGGTTGAAATTACTTGCTTAGAATTAGTTGCTTGATTGTTTGATTGATTGATTTTAAATTGGTGTGTTGTTTGAATTTTAAAATTGGTTTTCTATTTTTTGTTATTATTTCATTATTTTACGATTTTTTTATTTTTTTTATTTTTTTAATAGTATAATAATATTTTCTGACATATAATCGAAGTTTAATAATATTTCAGATATATATATATATAGGCATTAAAAATAATAATAATATTTATATATATGTATTAGAGAACTTAGGAAAAATCAATTCATGAAAATTCAAAGGCACATGTCGACATGGTCCCTACCATGATGTCGACATGGGTACCGTAATTTGAATTTCAAAATTTGAATTCAAATGTTTGAATTTTCCTCCACCTTTTCACTTCATTCAATTCTCTAAAAAGCTACCTTTAGACCAGAGAATATGTCCTTTAAGAATCTATTTATTCACTATCTTTTATCATATCTTTTCACTCTCATTTTCAAATTCAAACTCTCTCTTCATAACTTCAAGCTATATACTCTCTACTTTAATGGCTTCTTCAAGCAACCCTTCCGCCATGAGAATTTCCAGAAAAACCAAAGAGCAATTATTCAATGATCCGGAGGCAATAAAAGCATACATCAATTATGCTAACTATGCCAAAGTCCATTCCAGAAAATTTGCTATTTTTCAAGATTTTTCTTCTTATAAACTTGATTCTCTTTTTGCAAACAATGGAGTTCTTAGTCTTATTGATGCTTCTCAAAATGATTTTGTTTGCTATCCAAATCTTGTCAAAATTTTCTATGCTAATTTAAACTGTGGATTTTATCATGGAAATGAGGATGAAATTTGGAGTAGTGTCAATGGCACTAGAATTGTTTTGAATTGTGATATTTTGGGTACCATTCTCAATTGTAATTGTATGGGAATGGATCTTTCTAATTTTAAAATCGATGAAAATGATCGTGAGACATTTCATCACATTTTCGAAGGGATTGATAATTTTGAATTCAAAAATCAAAATTTTCGTCCAAAGGCAAGAATTGTCAATCTTCTTTTGCAACATACTTTAACCCCAAGATCGGAGAATTTGAACAATCCTACTTCAAAAGTTTGCAAAGCTCTTTTTGCTATTTTTGAGACATAAATTAGGCGCAAGTTATTTTGGATGAACTTCGTCCTAAAAATCTTGAAATGGGTGAGAATACTTTATACCATGGAATTTATCTCACTCGGATTTTTAACTATTTTAGAGTGGATTTCAAAGGCGAAGAATTTGTTTCTAGAAAAGTTTTCAATCATTCCAACATTTCGTTTATGAAAATTCCTTTTGTTTTTCAACCTTATGAGACCCTTGCCAAAAAAGAAGAGTGATTGGCTCATGAGGAAATGAAAGAAGAGAAAGAAGAAGAAGAAGGGGATGAAATGGAAATTGAAGAAGAAGAAGGTGAAACCTCTTTGGAAAGCATTGACTATTCTCCTAATCCATCCACCAAAACCCATCCTCAAAAACCAAAAGACGATTGTTGAGAATCAACGGATTCTTAAAAGATCCATTAGTAAGAAGTTGGACAAAATTTCATCCAAGATGAACAAGTTCATTTCCAAAGTCAGAAAGAAACTTAGACTATCTTCATCATCATCATCCTCTAACTAGTTTTATCTTTTCATATCTTATTATATTTGTTTTAGTTTGCTTTATTTCGAATATTCATGTAGTTTATTGTGTGCTTAATCGTTGTATTATCGTAGTAAGCAATGAAATGAAATTTCCTTTCTGTTATCTACCTTATCTTTTCTCCGGAATAAATGTTAGTATATTATATAAATATATATATACACACAATTATTCACAAAATCAAAGTAGTCATAATTTTTCACTAACCCATGTCTACATCCCCTATATGACCATGTCGACATGTACTGGCCAGAGATGACAATTGATTTTGAATTTGAAATTTGAATAACTACCAAATGTCTATTCATTTCAAACGAATTTCTACACCTATAAATACCTGTTTCTTTCAGAATTCCTCACTAAAATTTATTTCTTATCATCCATATCCTTTATTTTTTTCACAAGTTCAACTATGGCTAATCTTATTCACAATCTATCCGAAAATCTTGAAGAAACCCTTAATTCGTTCAAGAATATTCTCTCGTTTATTCTACGTAACCAGCGTCACTTAGAATTAAGTCAAATGCAGATGATCAAGGAACAAGAAAGGCACTTCGATGCGATACGATGGATGCTCTCCTCTCTGCACAAGCATGATAATGAAGCACATCCTCCCGTCTCTCTCACCTATGACAATGATAATTGGGATGCTATTAAGGCAGACCCAACCTTTGGAGAGGAAGGATGGGTGGAAGTTCCACATAACGTTTGATTTTTATTTGTTTGCTTTGATTGATTTGGTCTGGATTGATACTTTGTGTGGATTGATTCATTGATATTAGTTTGAAGTTTGTTGTATAATATATATATATACATTGAAATGTAAATAGTCTTTGATTAGTTATCATGTTCATAAGTATAATTATTTCTTAATCTATATATTATATATTCCGTTGTGTAGTTTATCAATGCAGATACTAAAGCCCAAGAATGAGGGGGAGTGAGTTTTTTTGTTGATGACAAAGGGGGAGAAATATAAAATAGGGTAGTTAGGCATAAATTAAGGGGGAGTTATTAGTTTTAGGGGGAGTTATTAGGATAGAAATAATATTTTATAAACACAGGTTGTCATCATCAAAAAGGGGGAGATTGTTAGTCCGTGAGATGATGGTTTTGATGACGACAACCTTAGAATAGATTATAAAATATAAATACTGACATTATAAGTTTAGATATATATGTGTATGCAGGATTTAACCATGCAGGTACCAAGAATAAAGACTGTACAGTATAGAGATTCAAGATACCGAGATAGAAGACTCATGAGTATCAAGATTATCAAGAGCTCAAGATTTCAAGGTTAAGTATTTTTATTAGGAATTTTGTTAAAATTCATAGAAAAGCACTGGCATCTTTAAATCCAATTTATTCGTGGAATGGAATCCACTTCGAGCCTGTTAAAGAGATGGAACCCTAAGTAGGATGGAACCTACGAAAATCTAGTGGAACATTGTTTTGTATCCACTATTTTTAATTCAAATGATTTTACAAAATTATCTTGTTTTCAAAATGATTTCAAATTTTCTTTTAAAAACATCAAAACCCTCTATCCTGATTTTAAATAATTTAGCCTCAAAATTATCTTTAATTTCAAAGTCAAATTACTCCTGATTATAAACTATCTTTTAATATAATATATTTAACTTTTAAATATTTATACTTAGATTTAAATATAAAATTATAGTTAAATTCTATATATATTATTCGCTATAGTTACTTATGAATTTTAACTATAGTCAAGTATATTTATAAAAGTTCAAAATAGTTTTAATATAAAATAAAAGTTATTTTCAAAGAAAATCAAAACACCAAAAAATCCTTTGGGATGTCGACATGCTCAAGTACCCCATGTCGATATGGTGTCAGTTGAATTCAAAATTTAAATTTCAAAAGAAGTGTCTATTCGCCATAACTCTTCATGAATGAACATGGCTGTTGTTCTTCTATAAATAGGGGTTAGATTCAATGAATTTTATATCATATTTTCTGGTTTTTCACTCCTCTTCTTCTTCCACATTTCTTAATACATATTCTTACCATTACTTTGCCAATATCAACATTGAATCGAACTCGATTACTTCTAGTTTGATTCTCTATCACTATCTCTACAAGATTCTCAGTGCTATTTAGAGTTATAGACTTCTTTGTAATCTATTAAGCGAGAAAAGGTGTGATTGTAGCCTTGGAAATCAACCAAGAGAGAAAATGTATGATTGTATCCTTGGTAAATCAATTGGGTAAACTTGTGGCCCGGAAATCAAGTATCTATACCCAGAGGATAGAAATTCTGGAGGGTGTACCTCGTAGCCTTGAAACCGAGGGTGTAATTGTACAATTGCTTTTAAAAGGAAATCCGTACTTGTGTTGCGGGACTGGATGTAGGGTAACTCCGAACCAGTACAAAATCCGGTGTGTTCTTTTCTTTACTACTTTTATTTTATTTCTGCATCTGTGTTTGTTTCTGTGATTATATCTGTGTCTGAATATTGCATACATCGGTGTATAAATTAACGTAAATTCAAAAAGATTTAGTAATTCTTTATTAACACTATTCGCCCCCTCTAGTGTTAATCCTAGCCTTAAGATCCGTAATCCGCATTTCTCACAATTGAAAGGAGGATGGAGTAAGCCTCTATCCGCTCCATAAGATGGCCAAGGAAGAGCACTGAACAAGCCCCTTTCCGCCCCGCAAAAGGGATAGGACAGGGCATCTCCTAGAGGAATATCGGGTATGTCCTTGGTTCCAGCCTCTAAGATGAGCTGCCCAAGAGCATCAGACAATAATGGACTATGACGTCCAGGCCAAAGAAGAGGCCCAACAATAATGGACTATGATGTCCAAGCCCAAGAAGAGGCTCCACAAATAAAGTATTAAGATGTCCAAGCCCAAGGAAAGGCTCAATCAATAATGGACTAAGGCGTCTAGGCCCAAGAAAAGGCTTAACAAATAAAGGACTAAGATTTGGCATAGAGATGTTGAGTCGTATATTTTTAAGCGGGGGCTCTTCTTGGAATGAAAATACACCCTCTCTAGCCTCCTTAATATATATATTCCTTGTCCCTTTGTTAGTCCCCGTTGGATGTGGCCTTCATGAATTACATCAATCCTATTCAGCAGAATACTTAAGCTCAAAGGATCATTTTCCCCAGAATACTAACAGCATTACAAGTAAGCTTTTGAGGACCATCCCTAGTTCGTTGAACTTTCTATTTGTCTTAGATAAACTCTTTCAAATGATCTTCATGAATCCGCTTCTGAATTATTACCGCCAAGAATCTGCTCCAACAGTCTTGTGGTCATTTTCTTTGTGGTAAACACAATGGTCTCCCCTTTTCTTTGTTCTGGGTAATTCTTGGCCTTGAAGGAAGTTGGGAAATTTATTCTCTCCTTTGCTATAGCATAGATGTATGACAATGGCTTGTTCAAAGTGATTGAATTTTCAATAATCTATTCTCATCTTGCTCTTTTATGCCCTCGTTCTAACCGAAACCTTTGACCTTCCTTTTTAGGGATTGCTTTCTTCTTAGCACGATACCGCTCATTCATTAGAATGTACTTGTCAGCCTAAAAATGGATGTCCTGAAGATCCATGCACCCATTAATAAAGATTTGTTTCCAAAATGGTGTATTCTCTATTAATCCAAAGTGTACCTCAACGAGCTTATCACGATCATTAATGTCCTTAGCCTTAAATGCTTCGATATTGAACCTTTTGAGGTAGTCTCCCATACACTCTCCCTTTCTTTGTTTAGTGTTAGCTAGAACTATATATCTATGGTTGTGTCCTTGCATATGCAAATTGAGCAGAGAACTCATAAGAAAAATGCTTCCACGAGTTGATTGTCTTTTCATGGCATTGTTGACACCATTTTGCTGCTGCCCCTTGGAGAGTCACTAGAAACAATATGTATCGAAAAGCTCTAGATGCATTATACAGATCCACTTGGCCGTCGAATGCCATCAAGTGGTCGTCTGGATATGTAGTTCCATGGTACTTTGTAGTTGGGATCTTTACATAGGAGAGGATAGTTATTGCTATGATTTCGTCCGTGAAAGCCATTACTCGCTCATTATCATTCACTATCTTGTCCAAGGTCCTCTTCCCATTAGCATTCAACACATCTTTAATTGCTTTTCCTACCGCATCTTTTAGATAGGCTTCTGCATCAAGATAGGTCTAGATAGCATTCATTTAATGTTAGCTTCCAGAATGTCCAAGAGATTTGTTTAGCACCCTTCCTTGAAGATCAAATTTAGTTGGGGGACGCTCTTTCTTTTTCGATGACGTCAAATAATTTTCGCTCTTATCTTCATTTGTATAGGCCTTCAAATTCCTTCTCGGAGAGATCACCTCATCTCCATTTGTTAGCTTTGCTATCTTAGAAGATTTTTTGGACAATGACATCTTAAGAAGTTCTTGCATCCCCAGCAACTACTGTTCCAAATACTTTAATTTGGTGGCGTTATCATCTTGTTGAGCTGATGTTGATGGTTGCCCAGGTACAACCTCCTCCAAGTTGAAGGTTGGAGTTATATTTTCTTCTAAGGTTGTAGTATGAACAACCCCCTCCGTCCATTGTTCTAAGTATTTTGGTTTAACTACAATAAAATGAAATATCTATAGCACTAATACAATGTCTCTTTGTATGCTATTAAAATTGTATAAAGTATAATTTTCACTGCCATGTTATTTAAAGGCGGGAACAAAAATTTTCGGCGATCAGTGTTTATTTTTCAGCGCTATGCATTATCTTTCCCCTTTTACCTTTGTCTCCTAAAAAATGAAATAAAAGACTTTGTCTCTCTCTTTTTTTTAAAAAACCCAAAACTACATCAGGTCATTCTTCGGAAAACCCTAAATCAAATCAGATCACCCGATGCCCCTCCAATATGAAGAACCGCCCCACTTTGTCTCCCTAAATCACACACTGTAGATCTAATGCTACTCCAATCCGAAGAACCACAATCAGAGTTACCTATTTAGTTACAAAGTTTGATGATTTATATGTTGTCATAGCTCTATTTTGTTGTATGAAATATTTTTCAAGCTTAAATAAGTGCAAAATTTCTGAAATTTTACTCAACTTCATAATGGTTATGGCTTGGTTTTTAATTGTTATTGAATTTACCAGTCTAAAATGGACTAGTACTTTTTTCCTGTAGTTGAATATTGAATATGCAATGCACTAGTCAGTTGTTATTTGTAACAGTCTATATCTAACCTACTTGATATGTGCTGAAATGATGCAGCGCACCTTGTTATGCGACCTAACGACTTATGTCTTAAGTCGTGCCCGAGTTATGCCAACCAGCAACATAGCATGTTATGCTTTAGGTTGCTGACCCTAAGTCGCTCAGGACATACGAGCGAGCTACGACCTAGCGAAGAATGCGAGTTAATTCACAAGTTCGAAAGCAACGACCTAACAAGTTCACACCACATTTCTTTAAGTCGTTTGAAGGTTAGGTCGTTCCAGCATCTTAAGTCGCTCACTGCATCCAAGGGCGCATTTACTTTAAGGTCGCTCCTGCCCTTAAAGGCCGCATTTACTTTAAGGTCGCTCCTGTCCTTAGGTCGTGAACCTCGTGAATGCCAGTAGGTCGCTGAAGCTCAGGTCTTAGGTCGCTCCAGTTGCTAAGGCGCAAGTCGCATGAAGCTGTTTTCTATAGGTTGCATGAAGTGGTTAGGCCGCACAAGATGTTATGTCGCTCATTCTTATCTTGCTAAGTCGCCAGAAGCTTAGGTCGCTTATGCCGTAACTTCTTGAGTCGCATACGTTGCTGTTCTTATGTCGCAAGTATTATAGTAGTTGTATATGTTGTTATGCTATAAGTCGTTTGTTGGTGTAACTTTGTTAAATCATATTCCTTATGTCGTATGCTGTTGTATTTTGTTGTGTTGTGCTTTGTGATGTTAGGTCATAGGTCGACACCTATTAGGTCGGCTTGTGTTGTGCATTGTGATGTTAGGTCGTAGGTCGACACCTGTTAGGTCGGCCGTGTATGTTGTGTTGTAATTTCCCTATAAATAGGGGAGAGGGGTCATTTGTAAAGTAGTTGATTTTGAATAAAACTTTGTTTGAGTGCTTTGTGCCTCTTTGAAATTGGAAGTTGAGCGTTGTCTCCTTTCTCTATTTTTGGTTATTCGAGTGCGCTCGAATCAATGGATTTGAAGCCGATTCACAGAATCTCGTGCGCGAGATCAACGTAGAAGAATCGTAGATCTTTTAACACGGTATCGTGTGCGATCAACGTGTTGGAGATAGCTAGAATCCGGTATCTCGCGAAATCAACGGATTTGGGCATTTGGGTATCTTTAATCCATCGATTTATATTGTTTCACCTAATCGTTTCATCGATTAGTTTGGCACAAAATCTTCATTTCATTGTCATCCGTTATATCCGCTGCATCAGTTTGGTATCAGAGCTAGACTTAGCCAACCATAGCTGAGCCGAGCCTGTTGGGAGAAGATTTGAAGTGTTGGAGTTGACGCAGAGAGTTATAAAAGTTGGATCCGAGCTATAAGTAGATGCGTGCATCATCTTGTAGATCAAGGCCGTGAGTTGAAGTTTTGAATCAAGGCCGAGAGTGACAGTTTCAGCCGAGCCGAGCTAAGTTGAATCCGAGTTAAAGTTTGGTATCAGAGTCAAACTTAGCCAATCATAGCTAAGCCGAGCCTATTTAGAGTAAGGAGGAAGTTTTGGAGTTGTGCATCACTTTGTAGATCAAGGCCGAGTTTGAATAAGTTGGAGCCGAGCCTAACAGTGTCAGATTCGAGCTAAGTTGTTCAAGCCGAGAGTTAAGTATTTGGATTTGTTAAAGATTCTACCATGCTGCCGAGAAGAGCTAATCGTCATCAAAATGTTGAAGATTTTTATAAAAGAGAAGATGCTGAACAAATGGAACAACGAATTAGCAATAAATTCAATGAGAATCTGAATGAGGGAATTGGTAGATTGGAGAAATTGATGATCGATATGAATCAAAGTCAACAGAGAAGATCACTAATCTCGAACCATGGAGGAAACAGAGTTTCGACATCGGTTTCGGAAGCGAGGAGGGTGTCACCACAATCTTGTAGAGAAAGAAGAGAGTCATCAGTTTCAACAAGAAGAGATTACCATGAATACAGAAATGAAGAGAGAAGAACTCCACGTGAGTTTGGAGATGAGCCATATCGTGATGCTGAAAGGCATAGTAGAAGAGATATGCATGATCATAGAGATGTTGATGGTCGAGATCGATATCGAAGTACATTTGATTATGATGAAGATGGTGATAGAGGGAGTGTTCATTATCGAGGTCGAGACCAAGTGCGAAATCAATATCGTGATGTAGAAGATGATCGTAAATGGGAGTCAGGGATGAAGACAGAAATTCCAGAATTCAAAGGATGAATGATAGCGGAAGAGTTTCTGGATTGGTTATCAAATGTTGAAAAAAAAATTGACTTCAAGGAAGTACCCGAGCATCGTAGAGTTAAGTTGGTTGCTACACGATTGAAGGGAAGAGCTATGGCATGGTGGCAACAAACTAAACTTACACGGGAAAGGATGGGAAAGTCGAAGATTGTTTCATGGGAGAAGATGAAGAAGTTGATGAAAGCTATTTTTTTTGCCTTATAATTATCAGTCTCTTATGTATCAGCGCTTACGGAATTTGAGACAGGGAACAAAGTTGGTAAATGACTATGCAGATGAGTTTTATCAACTGATTGCCAGAAATGATATCATGGAGACAGAGGAACGGTTGACAGCTAGATTTGTTGGAGGGTTGAGAATGCAAATTCAGGATATGGTGAATATGTTTGATCCAAGATCCGTTGCTGAAGCATACTAGAAGGCTCTAGCTTGGGAGAGGCAAGGTAGAAGAGGAGGTGGTGTGTTTACAAATTCCAATAATCAAGTGAAAGGAGCTAGTAGCAATACGAATGTTTCCAAGGCCGTTGGAAAACTGGTTATCAATGAAGTTGCTAAGACCAAGGTCAACAACAATTTCAAGTGTTATAACTGCCAGGAGTTTGGTCACAAGAGCAATGAATGTCCGAAGTCGAATAAGCAAGCGATGGTTGCAAAGGTTGAGGATGAGGATGCAGAAGTAGAATGTTCAAATTCACCACAAGTTGAGGAGGAAGAAGAATTGTCAGGAGACGAGGGTTGTAATTTGATGATGAGGAGGTCTTGTTTGACGCCAAAGCAGGCATAGGAGACTAGTTGGTTGAGAAATAACATCTTTCAGTCAACGTGCACTATTTTGGGAAGGGTTTGCAAGTTTGTCGTTGATGTAGGAAGCTGTGATAACATCATTTCTTCAGAAGCTGTAAAGAAGTTGGCATTAAAGACAGAAAAGCATCCCAAACCTTACAAGTTGGCTTGGTTGAGGATAGGTGGAGAAGTGAAGGTTGGTCGAAGAGCTCGTGTAACTTTTTCCATTGGGAAATAGTATAAGGATGAAATCTGGTGTGATGTGGTTGATATGGATGTCTGTCATTTGTTGTTGGGGAGACCGTGGAAATACGATAGAGCTGTGTAACATGATGGGAGGACTAACTGTTATAGTTTCATGTTCGGAGGCACTAAAATCACTTTAGTTCCTAAAAAGCGACAGCAAGATGAAGGCAAGTTGGAGGAGATTGAAGAACTAAAGACTTTGTTATCTTTGAAGGAATTTATCAAGGAAGTGGAGGATGAGCCTGAAGTGTTTTTGTTGATCGGACGTGAAAGTAGTGTGGAGATTGAAATTCCAGAGGAAGTTCAACCAGTGTTGAAGGAGTTTGAAGATGTATTCCCTGAAGAGTTGCCAAAAGAGTTACCACCGTTGAGAGACATACAACATAAAATTGATCTTGTTTCGGGAGCAGTGTTACCGCATAGACCACATTATAGAATGAGTCCAAAAGAGCACGAAGAGTTGAGAAGACAGGTGGAGGAGTTACTTGAACAAGGGCGCGTACAAGAAAGTTTAAGTCCTTGTGCAGTACCAGCATTGTTAGTGCCGAAGAAGTATGGAACTTGGAGAATGTGTACAGATAGTCGAGCACTAAACAAGATTACAGTGAGGTATAGATTTTCGATGCCGAGATTGGATGATTTGTTAGATCAGTTGAATGGAGCTGCTATCTTTTCAAAGATTGATCTGAAGAGTGGGTATCATCAGATTCGAATTTGACCAAGGGATGAATGGAAGACAACATTCAAGACACGGGAAGGGTTGTATGAGTGGCTGGTCATGCCGTTTGGTCTTTCGAATGCACCTAGTACTTTTATGCGAGTGATGAATCAGATCTTTCGACTGTTCATTGGAAAATTCGTGGTGGTATACTTTGATGATATATTGATATATAGTGGGAGCACCGAAGAACATCTACTACATTTGCGGGAAGTGTTGATGATACTTCGTCAGGAGCAATTTTATGTGGCAACAAAGAAATGCGTGTTCATGATGCATAGTGTTTTGTTTTTGGGGGTAAGGGAAGGCATCCAGGTGGATCAAAGTAAAGTTGAAGCAATCAGAAATTGGCCACAACCTGGGACGATAACAGAAGTTAGAAGTTTTCATGGTTTAGCATCATTCTATGGAAGGTTTATTCCATATTTCAGTAGCGTGATGGCACCTGTTACTGATTGTATGAAGGGCAAGCAGTTTTCATGGTCGAAGGAAGCAGGATTTGCTTTTGAGCGAATCAAGGAACTTTTGACGACAGCACCAATTCTAGTTTTGCCGGAATTTCAGTTGCTATTTGAACTACATACTGATGCATCTAAAGTCGGGATTGGGGGAGTGTTAAGTCAGAGGGGCCGTCCAATTGCTTATTTCAGTGAGAAGCTTTCGGGAGCAAAGATGAGATACAATACCTATGATGTGGAATTCTATGCTATTGTTTAAGCTATAAAGCATTAGAGACACTATTTGTTTCATAAAGAGTTTGTGTTGTATACTGATCATGAAGCCTTGAAACATTTGCAGGGGCAGGATAAGGTTGCAGCCAGGCATGCGTCATGGATCGCATACTTGCAACAGTTTACATTTGTAGTAAAGCATAAGTCGGGAGTTACAAACCGGGTGGCAGATGCATTGAGTAGAAGAAATCATTTGTTGACTACGATGAGAGTTGAAGTGACGGGGTTTGACGTACTTCTAGAATTATTTGTTGAGGATCCTTACTTTGCTAAGATTGTAGATGAAGTCAAAAAAGGGAAGACTGATGAATTTATGTTGGTAGATGGTTTTCTATTCAAGGGAGATCGGTTATGTATACCAGAGGGCAGTTTGCGAATGAAGATTGTGAAAGAATTGTATGAAGAAGGTCATGTGGGAAGAGATCGCACTTTGCAGTTGATTTCTCAATCATACTTTTGGCCTTCCATAAGGAAAGAAGTTGAAAGACTTGTGGAGAGATGTCACATATGTCAAGTTTCTAAAGGGACAGCTACGAATGCAGGATCGTATATGCCATTGCCTGTGCCTACTAGACCATGGGTTGATATTAGCATGGACTTTGTTTTGGGTTTGCCGAGAACTCAACGAGGGAATGATTCTATATATGTTGTAGTGGTTAGATTTTCGAAGATGGCACATTTCATAGCTTGTAAGAAGACAGCTGATGCAGTCCGTGTTGCTCAATTATTCTTTAAAGAGGTTTATCGACTACATGGACTACCGGAGACCATTGTTTCTGACCGGGATACTCTATTTCTAAGTCATTTTTGGTTGAGTTTGTGGAAGATGGTTGGAACTAAGCTGAATTTTAGTAGCGCCTATCATCCGCAAACAAATGGGCAGACGGAAGTGGTGAACAGATCTTTGGGAAATTTCTTGAGATGTCTTGTGAAAGATAATTTGAAGAGCTGGGATGTGAAATTTTGTCAGGCGGAATTCACACATAATCATGCAGTGAATCGAAGTACTGGATTCAGTCCATTTCAAGTGGCATATTCAGCAATTCCGAAGGGACCATTGGATTTTTCGACAGTGCCATTTCAGAAAGGGGTTGTTAACGAGCTTGTGATTTCGTGAATGAGTTGCAGGAGTGCCACAAGAATGTTCATGAACGATTGCTTAAGTCAAATGAGAAATATAAGCAACTGGCAGATAAGAAGCGATGGAGTGTGGACTTCAAAGAAGGTTATTTTGTTTATGCAGTATTGACGAAAGATCGTTTTCCAGTTGGAACTTACAACAAATTGAAAGCTCGAAAGATTGGTCCAGTAGAAATTTTGAAGAAAATCAATGATAATGCGTATCGGTTAAGCTTGCCGGAAGAGGTTCATACTTCTGATGTTTTTAACGTCAAACACTTGATTCCGTATCAGGAGCATAAGCTTGTCGAAGAAGAGGAAAGTGTGAATTCGGGGTCGAATTCTTTTCAACCAGGGGAGGATGATGCATCGCACCTTGTTATGCGACCTAACGACTTATGTCTTAAGTCGCGCCCGAGTTATGCCAACCAGCAACATAGCATGCTATGCTTTAGGCCGCTGACCCTAAGTCGCTCAGGACATACGAGCGAGCTACGACCTAGCGAAGAATGCGAGTTAAGTCACAAGTTCGAGAGCAACGACCTAACAAGTTCACACCACATTTCCTTAAGTCGTTTGAAGGTTAGGTCGTTCCAGCATCTTAAGTCGCTCACTGCATCCAAGACCGCACTTACTTTAAGGTCGCTCCTGTCCTTAAAGGCCGCATTTACTTTAAGGTCTCTCCTGTCCTTAAAAGCCGCATTTACTTTAAGGTCGCTCCTGTCCTTAGGTCGCGAACCTTGTGATGCCAGTAGGTCGCTGAAGCTCAGGTCTTAGGTCACTCGAGATGCTAAGGCGCAAGTCGCATGAAGCTGTTTTCTATGGGTCACGTGAAGTGGTTAGGTCGCACAAGATGTTATGTCGGTCATTCTTATCTTGCTAAGTCGCCAGAAGCTTAGGTCGCTTATGCCGTAACTTCTTGAGTCGCATACGTTGCTATTCTTATGTTGCAAGTATTATAGTAGTTGTATATGTTGTTATGCCATAAATCGTTTGTTGGTGTAACTTTGTTAAGTCATACTCCTTATGTTGTATGCTGTTGTATTTTGTTGTGTTGTGCTTTGTGATGTTAGGTCGTAGGTAGACACCTGTTAGGTTGGCTTGTGTTGTGCTTTGTGATGTTAGGTCGTAGGTCGACACCTGTTAGGTCGGCCGTGTATGTTGTGTTGTAATTTCTCTATAAATAGGGGGGAGGGGTCATTTGTAAAGTAGTTGATTTTGAATAAAACTTTGTTTGAGTGCTTTGTGCCTCTTTGAAATTGAAAGTTGAGCGTTGTCTCCTTTATCCATTTTCGGTTATTCGAGTGCGCTCGAATCAACGGATTTGAAGCCAATTCACGGAATCTCGTGCGCGAGATCAACGTAGAAGAATCGTAAATCTTTTAACACGGTATCGTATGCGATTAACGTGTTGGAGATAGCTAAAATCCGGTATCTCGCGAGATCAACGGATTTGGGTATTTGGGTATCTTTAATCCATCGATTTATATTGTTTCACCTAATCGTTTCATCGATTAGTTTGACACGAAATCTTCATTTCGTTGTCATCCGTTATATCCGCTGCGTCATGAAACTTCTATTTTGATTATATTTGCAATATTTCGATTCAACGTACAATTATGTTATAATGACTACATAATGTTTGGCCCAATGTCATCCAGCATGCTCTATTTCATTTAAGCTTTCAATGGAATAGCAAGAGATATTGATCCCAAAAGGCGGTGCTTCCAAAGTTAGTATATATTTTTCACTCAAGATTAATTTCCAATTTATTAGACTATTACGCATATCTTACTTTTAGATTAGCGGAAATATAGGAAGCTGAAACTATATTTCTCCTATACATTGAATTATAATGCAAGATATTGATAAAATCTTGAGTGCAATGTCTTATACGTCGTATGATATGTCATTGAATACTGTACTAGAAAATAACTAATAATGCTACCACGCTGAACAAATTGCAATTAAGAAGATCCATCATGATTATATATATTGAAAAACCTCTGCAACTCTATCAGTGACAGTGTTAAGAAAAAGATAAGCAATCCCAATAATATTAATAAGCTTGCTAAAAACATGATGAATACAGACGTAGAAGCTCCATGAACTCAAGCATCAATTTTACCAACAAACATAAGAAGATAGTTCCATGAGCCTACAAAGCTAAAAAGTTTTGAAAAGGGGACTTTTTTTTATTCTTATCATCTTCTTCTATGTTCATGTTACTTCGAGCTTGTTGTTGATCAGCTTTTGCTGTCTTCAGGGACTATTGCTAAAGTCATAATTTATTTCTTCCTATTTGGGTGATAATAAGGAGAATGAGAGTTTGGAATGAGTTGTTAAGTGAATGTTGGTATGGAAATGTAGGTAGAGATGATGATGTAGGATTTTAATGTGGCGTGTTAGGTAGTGAATGAATTTTCCTTTTCATTTAAGATTTTAAACAACTGGTTTTAACTAGTTTGCTGGCATGTTTCTATTAATTACCACACTGTTTTTTTAATTTGATTTTTATAGGGTATAGTGAATTTTGTAAGGTTGATATTATGCATGGATTTAATTTTTTTGCATCTAGTAATATTATTAGCTCAGTTTGCTTAAATTTTATTCAGGATAAAAAAGGTAAACAATGCACCTAAATTTTCATTATGGTATAAAGTAATAATATAAACAAATATAATTCCATAATAAGTATATTGTTTACAAGCGCATGAAATAAGCTTACAAACAATATGCCTAACCTAAGCCGTAACCAAATGTTAAAATTCAAAACAACAGGAATCATAATCATCTTTGAGCAAAAAAAAATTCTCTTGTTCCCAAAATACTAATAAAATTAGTACCCAATAATCATTACCCTCTTTAATTAAGCCTTATTCGATTTCTTCTCAGGATGATTTCTTTATTTTAACAAAGAATTTACCGTTTCGAGGTTTATTATCTGGTTATCCTACCTTAATTTTTTTGCCTTTCATTTGTTAGAATTTGTATAAATGGTATATTTTGTATAAATTTGATAATGTCATCCATTTATTGGGTTTATAGTCAGGTTCCTTTATGTTTGATGTTGAGTTTAAGTTGGTGGTGTTTTTATCGGCAAATGCATTACTATGACAAGATACTTTAGGATGTAACATATCTATGTCTTATTCTAGTTGTCTTTATGATGGATTGGTTAGTTTTTATTATTGATTGGTTAACTTTTATGCCCTATTTTAGTTTTGCTTTACAATAAGACTTTTTCCATTATTGATATCATTTTACACTTGGTAATGATATTATTGACCAAACACATTATCACAAGATAATTTGGGACGTAACCCATCTATGTCAGACCGGCCTTGAGATAGGGTTACCCCAACCCAAGATATTTAATTTTTGCACTTTATTAGGAATTATCATTACAACAAAATATGCTTATTACAATGTTTTTTTACAATTTTATTCATAAAATGTTGTAAAAAAGCTTTTTTAAAACGTTTTTCATGAAAAGGTTGTACAAACCTAGTTATATACAACGTTTTTCAAGAAAACGTTGTAAAATCCTTGTTCTTTACAACGTTTGTAATCAAAAGTTGCAATAATACTCCTTTAACAACTTTTATTACGAAAACTTGGTAAAAACATTTAACAACTTTTTCCTAAATGTTTTGAATATTAATTTACTATAGAAATGGTTTTACTTGCATGTTGTAAAAATATTTGAGGGAACGTTTACTACAGGAAACTACCAAATTAACGCTAATTTCTTTAATATACCTACTATTTCTTTAAACGTTGTAGTGATTAATAATTAATAACTTATAACTAATAACAAATATTTTTTCTAAACATCCACGCTTATATATATATATATATAGGTCTCTATTTATAATTTTTTATAATTAAACATTATTTATACATAATTTTTAATTACTAATTATTATTTGTAGTCAGTAATTACTTTTATATTTAATATTTTTTTGTAATTAATTGTTAATAATCAGTAAATTATCATTAATTTTTATCACTTAATTTAATAATTAGCAAATAAAATTAATAATAAATATTGAATAATTGCTATCGATCAAATGATATTAAATATTAAACAATCAATATTCAGTTATAACTTAGAAGAAATAAGTAATAAACAAGAAGTAATATCTAATACTTAATGAGAAATTAATTACCATTAAATAATTAATTAGTAATAAGTAATCTTTATTTCTTACTAAGAAATGTGTACTTTATAGTATTTAATATTTAATGATTGTAATCACTGATCCATGATCCATATTCGTGATTACGCTTTAGAACACCAAAATATCGACACATCTTTTAGATCCAAATCAAAACCCGTCCTATGAAAATATTCACGACCACGGTTCGAAATATCTGCACCTCTTTCGGATCCAAATTAAAATTCCATTCAAACAAAACAACCTACCGTCATGACCATGATTTCAAAACAAAGTTCTCGATGTTTTCAGAAAATTCAAAAATATTTGTGAATAAATTTAAAAATTTATAAATTACTAATGATTTTATTTTTTAATAATTACTATAAGTATTTAATGTTAAATATTCACTATCACTTTTAATATCTAATAATTAATTTAATCATTAGTAATTAATAATTAGTAATAATTATATATATAATTAATATTAATATTCAATACTTAATTTAATAAAACATTACACAAAATTATAAAATTATATTTAATGTTGAAAAATTGATAATTAATAGTAATGTTAATGATTAAGAAGTAATATTTATTATTTAGTATTAAAATTTTAACAATTATATTTAATATTTAAAGAAAATTGAAATTATAATAAATTAAAAAATATTTATATAATTTAAAGACAAAATTTTAAAATTTTCTGTAAAAATTTAAAATATTCATAATATTTGAATTCAAAGTTTATTGCAAAATGTATCGCAACTTTGTATTGCAACAAAGTATTACAATTTTCTTTTAGCCTTCAAACCAAACTTTTTGGCTCTGACCGGTAAATTTTGGCTCCAAGCGAATTTTATTTTCCATCCCTTTCAAATTTTAACTAATGTTCATTTCAATCTCCCTCAATCTGTGTTTCTCCTTTTAGCAATTTTCTTTTATCCTTCAAATCCAAAGCCCTAATTGAAACGAAATTAATTATGTTTCTCAACTCCAAAACCAAATCCCTAAGTCTTGTCAAAATCTATGTTCACGGCACACGCACTGGAAGTCCAAGCAATTCTCAGTTATCAGAATATGATTATGGTCAGTCAGATACTTACCCATTTCTTTGTCAACAATTTGTTAAAATTTCTAAGTAATAAAGCTTTTCCAATTGAGGCGAATAGAAGAAAAGACGAGCAGGCAAGTGAGCTTTTCTACGAGGAGGAGCAGATTGTTGAAGAAGGAGAGAGAACATGCTGTGCTTTGCGATGCTAAAGTTGGTCTCGTTATTTTTTGTGCGAAAGGAAAGCTATACGAGTTTTCGAGGTATGTGATTTTGTGTTCCATCGTCTTAAAATATACTATGATTTTCTTACATGGGTTCATTCTACTTTTTAATTATTTTTTCCACCAATTTAGTTGGATGTTGCATATATAAGAAACTCTTTACTTTGATGGCGTTTCTTTCTTTTTTTTTTGTTTGTAAAAACCTTTTTGAGCAAACGTAATTTCCTTGCATTGTAGGTATGCAGCAGGTTGGTAGATCTATATAAATGTTTAATAAGATAAAATCATCAGAGTGCCATGTCCTTGAGCAGAGTGTACATGACTGTTTATTGTGTACGTAAATTGTACGGGTCTTCATGATCCTTAGGTCATCAAATCGTCATCATTGCTTCATGAAGTTATATGCTCTATATTATTCTTCATATAGTTCTTTATTTCATTAAAAGGCAATTACAATATTTATTTCAATTTACAGATTTGAATTGAAGTATTTTGATCCTTTTCTTCTTCTGGATGAGTTTTCAAGTATTGTGCTGCTTACCATCTAAAAGAGGATTAACTAAATTAGCTTGAATGAAATGTTGATTAAAATATTTTATCTGAAAATTGCAGTTAATTTTCTATTTTCTTACCTTGTCAGCAAAAAGTTTTGACTCAGGTTATTCTACTTTGATTTTCAGGTTTTGAAACCGTCACTTATATGCTAGAGGTAAGTGCTTTTTTCTCCTATCCATTGGCAAAAATGAAGTACTAAAACATTATTGTTATTATCGTTATCGTTATCGTTACCGTATGAAAGGAGCATAAAGGATTAAACATT
Source organism: Allium cepa (assembly GCA_030765085.1). Taxonomy (NCBI): domain Eukaryota; kingdom Viridiplantae; phylum Streptophyta; class Magnoliopsida; order Asparagales; family Amaryllidaceae; genus Allium; species Allium cepa. The sequence continues at coordinate 688,328,577 of CM060937.1, read as the reverse complement.
ACATCAGAAGTTTATGACAACGTACACTTAGTTGGGCATTAAAAGGAGAAAAACTTGAATGTGCATGTTTTGGAGTCACAGTAAGAAAGTAATATTTTTATCTTGATAATTTCTTAAATATACGGTTCAAGTGAAAAGGGGTAAACTATTGGAGTTTTGTTACCAAAATTTGAGTCTTGCACCTCGTATTTCATGTTTGGTCTTTTGTCATACCAACCATATGTTTTGAGCTATAACTCTTTTGTTATTTATTGGATAACTAACCAAAATGCAATAATAAAATTGATATAGGAAAGAAGAGAGAGAAGCAGGAAGAAGAGAAGGGCATTATCATTCGTTTCATCATAGGCCACAGGTTCGATTTGAATATGGGTGCAACCTACATAAACAGCTCGATTTGTTAAAACTGTACTTAATAGTATGATATTCCAAGCAGTGCTACTTCGAGCGGAATTCGTGATAGAGCAATTGAAGCAGAGAATAGAAAACATGGAGATTTCTTGAAACTGGTATTAAAAAAAAAATCTGAATTCCTTTTTCTTTTTGATGAGTTTATATCATGCACCGATATGAGATTCCAGGATCACGTTGAAGGATATCTTGAGTTGTCAGCAAAAACAAAAATATACTTTACTACTGTTGTTTCTACGTAGGATGCAGAAAGATGATGCATGCATGCAAATATTGGTACACACTTTTAATCGAAATTTACAATTTCACTTTTATTGTACGTGAAGTATATATTTAACTTTTACCAATTTATTTCAGCAACACTAGGGGCAACTTTGGCTAGGCATCGTTCAAAGTCTCGTGTATACATTGGATGCATGAAATCTGGCCCCGTCCTTGCTCAAAAGTAAGTTCGCTTAAGTCAGTTAATTTGCATATCAAAGGACTTGGCAAGCTATATATCTATCTGTTTTAATTTTCGCTACCCCCTCGCATCTTCCGAAGAGACAAGACTACTGAACGAAGCTCTTTTGGTGGCAGCGTCATGATTGGATATCCCTACATCCCCAGAGCATATATATTTTCATGGCAACATTTTATTTGTAACAAAAGTAAATTCTTGTTGTTACATGCTACCAATCTCATATATATGCTGATTTCTTTTGGAATGTCTTGCGATGTGAGACTAATCCTAATTCAATCTACGCACCCACTCTAATACAATGCGAGCCACACCTAACACTATCAACAAATATGCTAACTTCAGAATAACTCAATTTGGAATTTATGATATAAATGATTTTGCGAAAGTTATCTTATTATTATTAATAACAATATTTTACTAATCACAGACATGCGTTACACAAGTATGCAAATGAAGACTTTCATTAGGAGCTTGGTTCACAGACCTGTGGTGCGATGCAATAAGTCAAGGTAGTATAGTAAATGTAGTTTCTTATAATAGCTTCCTTGTGGTGTTTGATCTAACCCAACTTTCATTAAAAATTATTTTTGTTTGACCTTGCCCACAAATGAAGACAAATTTTTCTTTAATACCTAGATCCTAGCGGTAGCAGTCTATTGTAGATAACATTTTTAACAGTTACTAAACCTATAAGAAAAAAAATCCAAAATTATTAGTGTGAATAAGATTATTGGTTACTTATTCACTTTCATAGAAGTTATCACTAACTTACTCGCTTAACGATTGTACAAAAATTTCTTTTAATACTCACATGATTACCACAAACGTATTCACTTAAAGATCATAAAAAAAAAAAATTAATACTCGCATGATTAACGCTAACTTATTTACTTCATAGAAGTTACAAAGCGATTTAATTAGCGATTTAATCAGCGATAACTTATTTAAATTGAAAATGCACGTGTTAACTTGGAGCAAGATTATTGCTTTGTACTATAATAAAATGAAAATGACTCATGTTTGTATACATTAATCTTTTTTTATTCATTAATTTAAGAGAAATAAGTTTCTATCGTATTATTCTTTATGAGACTTAATATGTAATTAATTTATCATTCTTGCAGATACTTACATCACGCACACCATCACAACATGGTAGTACTAGTTTTCCAAATAGTCATATGGAACTTCCAAAAAATGCAAGCTACTCAATTGATAAAAGAAGGTTGTTACTGAAGAAATGTTTATACATCTAATGATCACGCTACTTTGGTATACCATATTCCTCTTGGGGAGGATAATTGAAAAATTTGGATCGATGTGTCAATGGAACCTCAAGCTTTGTTGTGGAGAGAGACTTCAGAAGCGTGTACTATTAAGCAAGTTGTAGTAACAACAGTTGTTTTGCATAAGGATTTTGTCGCTATTGTCAATTAGCCCGTTGGGCTACGGTAAGTTTTGATCTTTTTGTTTGTATATATGTGGTCCAATATACGTGTATGTGGATCGAGCCTATGATATTTTGTCTATATTGTGTTGGAATCTTTGATATTTTGTTTGTAGTGGAACATGTGTTAACTTATTTTGAATGAAGTAGTTTGGAAAAGTGCTCTATTTTGTTTGTGTTTGAAGTATTTAAGTTACTGTGATTTTATTATTGCATTTATTGTAACACGACATTGAGCTAGCCAAGGAGCTGCACTACATGTACGAATTTTTATAATGTCATAGTAATGTTTACGCAACACTAAAAAAGAGTTATAAACATGCATACTGCAACATCAATAAAAAGTTGTAAAAAATGATTTTACAACGTTTTCAAAATATTGCAACAAACTTTTACACAACAATTAAAAAATGTTGTAAAAGGGCTTTTATATTAGTAATTTACAATGGCTTATAAATGTTGCAAAAGAGTTTATTACAACATCTCAGGAACATTGTAGTAAACTTTATTATAATGTTTTCATACAACTCAATAAAGATGTTTAAAAGATGTCGACTCTATTACAACTCGGCCTAAGACGACGTTTGCAAAAACATTGTGGAACCTCTGTTACAACGTTTTTTGATGTTGTAATATGATGTTTGTGTTGTAGTGTAATAAATACACAAAGCAACCAATGAATTTGATTGGAATTTTAATAAATACCTAAGCTAACCAATGTTGTTGGGTATGCTTAATCGTTCAACAAGTTGGTTTAGTTTTCTTCTTGCATTTCATATACAGAACCGTGCATAAAGCTCAAGATATTTTGTCAGCATAAGGAAAATGACTAGTTGAATAACTTGTACGTACACTGAATCTTCCCAGTAAAAAATACGGATGGATCTAGAAACTTCAAGGTATAAACGATTTACCCAAAATAAGATTTAAAGTCATGAAATACTTTGCATGCAAATTCACATTTAACTTCTCATCTGCAATCTTTGTCTGTGGTAAGTAAGTTTAACAAACAATCTAATCTTTTTCCGCTTTGTACAGTTGACTAATAATGAAGTACCTATTGTTCTTTTAAAGCATCTATTCTCTTAAATTGTGCTTTTGAATATGTAATATGATTTTACTAGCTGCTGGAATATAATTAGAATAATTTTAATCTATACCCAAACAACGATTCTATGACAATATCATACAGAGAAGTATTAGCTCTCTATAATGAATTATATAATCTTTCTACGTAATTTGAGGCATAATCTTTTTATTTTTGAGTAGTGGCCCTTAATGTATGCTAGGGGATAAGACATCGAACCTAACCTCTAGCAATAAATCTAAGTAGAAGCCTTACAATGTGAGAAGAGGCATGATCATTTATTCAACTTAATATATCATACAAGAGAGTGGTCAGAGGAATGTGGTTTATTTCTTTTTATTAACATGGCTACTTGAAGATGATGCTATAAGATTTTGAGTCTTAGAAATTTATAGCAACACTAGTAAGATCTTGACCATAGCAAAAGGTGAAAATTTCCACTATCTCTACAGGAGGTGGTGATTCTCATGCAATATAAGTTAGACATTTTTTTCATGATGAGAAAATTTCTTTGAAATAGGTAGATCTAAAGAATCAGTTTATATATTTTTCTTAGGTAGAGTGTGACTCAAAACTGTATTATATTGGTTGCTTGCAGTTTAGTATATGAATCTTAAAGATAAGATTTTGAAATGTGTAGCCCGTTTATAATGAATATTGTTACCCCATTTTATGGTCAAAACGGGAATAACAACAAATTGGCAAGGAATTATGGATAGCAGGACTGGGAATAAAGGCTACGATGGATATCGTCAAAATTCTGTTGAACTCCGATCGAGACGAAATTGATTGAAAATGACGATAAGGACTATGAAAGGCTATGTTTCAAATATCAAGTTAATCGGAGTTCGTATGGAGGAAATATGATGGATTCAAGGTGGGAGAGGAATGTTGTTCGAACCCATCAGGTTCGAAACCATCAGGTTCGAACCCATCAGGTTCGAAACCATCAGGTTCGAACCCATCAGGTTCGAACCCATCAGGTTCGAACCCATCAGGATCGAACCCATCAGGTTCGAACCCATCAGGTTCGAACCCATCAGGTTCGAACCCATCAGGTTCGAATCAACGGGAACTAGATTGGGTTCGAAAGGAATGACTTCAGTGCAATGGACATGGATTCGAATGATGGATATGGACTCAAAGATAGTGGATTCGAACGATGGACATGGACTAGAAGATAGTGGGTTCGAATGATGGACGCGGACTCGAAGATAGTGGATTCGAATGATGAAGCTCGAAGAAGGAAATGGATACGAAGTTTTAATGGATTCGTAGGAAATGATGGATTCGAAGTTCTGATGGATTCGTGGAAAATGATGGATTCGAAGTTCTGATGGATTCGTGGAAAATGATGGATTCGAAGTTTTGATGGATTCGTAGAAAGTGAATAGACACAAAGTTTTGATGGATTCGTAGAAAGTAAATGGATTCGAAGTTTCGATGGATTCGTAGGAGGTGAATGGATTCGAAGTTTGCATGGATTCGAGAGTTATGGAGTCGAAGGACTGAAGATGGATTCGAAGGGTATGGATTCGAGAGAGTTGGCCTCGTGGGTTCGAAATACATGGTTTCGAAGTAGACAGACCATGGGTTCGAACCAATCAGGACGCACGAATTCTAGAACTTGGATCGATCATATCTTCCAAACCGTTGATCCAAATGCAATGAAATTTTTACAGGAGCTTACATACATGTTGAAGAATGTTCACACCAAATTTCAGCTCAATTGGATGGATTCTTGATCGATTCGAAAATCACTTCGAATCGATCCCAAACTGGGCACGGATTCCGAGAACACGGGCCTGTGGGCCCCCCTCACGTGCCAAGCAACCTCCCCAGGTTTTAGGCGGGATTTCAACCTTCCACGCCTATAAATAGAGCCCCTGGTCATTCAGAAAAGGGGTCGGAAGATTTGGAGAGGAAAAGCAAGCCCAGACGCTGCTAAAATCATTCCATAGCATTATTTCTGCTATTTTCTTCAGATTTGGTCACTACAACTGTTGTAATCACTTGTAATCTTCAAGGATAATCAATAAAAAAGAAAAAATTGGAGTGGACGTAGGCCGGAGATAGCCGAACCACTATAAAACTTGTGTCTCTGTTCTTTACTTTTGTGGTTGCTGTCTATTATATGTTGAGATCTGTTGTTTGTGTTTGAATATCATTAATTTATATTCATACACTGGTGCTTTCACGGTATTGGGTGTTTGTGGCCAATTTTGGCGCAAACAAATATTATCTCTTTCAAAAAAATTCTTAATTTTGATAGAATTACATAAAAATAAAAATAAAGACGCCTTTAAAAATTGATAATAATTTATTGATTTCAGATTTATTTCCAAAACATGCATTTTTAGTTATTCTCGTATCATTTCTTTTAGTATAATCTCCAATAATATGATGTTGAAATGTGTATAATCCATTTATAATGAATGTTTACTCTTTTTGGAGAAATTTTAAATTTGGAAGGAATCAGGTAAAAACAAACAAAATCGATTTTAAAACTTGATGAGAATTCATTGATTTCAATATATATTTCCAAAACATGCATTTGGCATGCAAATATGTAAATTTGGTTTGCTTGATGAATATATAGAATGTATATTATTTCTCCATTTTCTATCTACTATCTATTTTAGCAAACTATGTAGGGTCCCCAAATGCTTTACAAACTATACCTTTACACATGGTTGATTCATTAGTCAGGTTTCGCATTATTTATATGTCACTTGATATGTTTCAAACAAGTAAATATTTACTTTCCAGAAAATACGTTTGGGTTACTTTTGATTAAAATTTCAAGTTATCGTATGGTTAAAGCATATTTTTGGGTGTAGCTTTATATCATCAAATTAGGTTGTTCCATTTGCTTGGGTCAAACTACTAAAAATAACTTATTGAAATATTCACAATTATTGATTGGAAGAAGAGTGACCTTATGACACTGAACGGTTTGATGTTTAGTGGTAAGATTTTTGTGCTAGAGACATCTCCTTGTGAATGTAAACTTCAAAAAAATTACAAGTCAGAATCCATGGTAGTTGAAGGATCAGAATTTGCACTAGTGTGTACGGTTAAGATGGCAGAAATTTTGAATTATAATAATCATATAAATTTTAACTGAAACTATGTCCATATATTGTTATGGTCAAATTTTCACCTCTATCAATATAGTTGAATTTGGATTAAAAAAAATTGTTATTGAAAAATTTATACACAATGATCATGTTATAATTTGACTTGAAAACTTACATTTATAAGTCTAAACTTGGTTTATATATGTGTGCATCTGCGTGTTTTTCGACGTAAGTATGTAAACTTATGGAGTATAGATTGGTTCATGTCAAAACAATTTTATTGCTCATATCAAAATAATTTTATTGCTTTACAAATTTGATTTAGTTTAATATCCTACTACTGAGTAGAAAAGGGTGATTGAACTTTAAAATGCATGAAGTAAGTGTATATTGCTTAAAATTGACTAGGGAGATTCATATTTGTCTTCTGTTTTTTCAAAAATAGATGAAAAAATCACCCATTGATAATTATATCATAAATAATGGGACATAATTTATATTTGACTAAAATTTATATTTAAACATTCAAAATTTTGAGGAAATATTGTAATGTTTTGACTCGGAGAGATAGTAAAGAATAAGAGCATCTTAAATTCCCTTGTTTATTTCCTAAAAAATTAAACCATAAAGTAAATATTTTATCTGTTAAAACATAACAAATTTCTTCATCTTATTACTTTTTAAACAGAATACTGCTGCGCAAAAATTGCACAAATGCGAAAAAACAATAAACATGATCCAGATTTGCCATTTTAAACATTACTCAATCTAGCAACAATTATTCTATTACTTCAAATAAATAACAAATAACTACAAAGAAGAAAGAGACAAACAATATTTATACTGTTTCCACCACGATCAAGTTAATGTATGTCCCGTTCAAAGGAGGGAGATTTTATTACACCTGAGAGAATTACAAGAGATTAGAAGATAAGATTTTACATATCAAAGCCCTAAATTAGAATTAACAAGAAGAGACACTCCATTTGCGAATAACTGTCTGAATAACAGGATGAGTTTACAATGAAGTCCACTCTCAATATATAGCCAATGTAAATTCATGTGAGTCATCAATAAAATTACAAAGATGTGGTAAAAAGATAATGGAGGCAAGTTACAATGGTAACAAATCGTGGAAATGTAGCAAGTAATTCACTCATTTCCGAAGATAGAAGAAAATAATCCCAAAGCAATGCGATTACGAAGAAAGAAATAATATGCATATCTTTTTGCATATATATTATTCCATAACGTGCACATGCGTATATTTCCTTGTCATCTCATTCAAATGCAATCCAATAATTTATGCATTTCCATAATGAACAAACATGATTACTTTCCTTCTTGCATATTTTTTCCCTTCTATTTGTGACTTTGTATCACCAAAATTTAACACTCCACCTTGATGCAAAATCATATATCTCCAACACCCCATCTCGACTCAAGTGTTCTTCTCAACATAAAACTCTTAAAATTAAACTCCACCTTCAACCAAAATCTTTTAATGAGATACAAATCAAAAACGAATATTTACCCAGTGGTTTCGGCAAGGCCACTCCCATCAAACTTTGCTAACGATCTCAGACAATGTCCCCGACCGCTAATAAAATGTTGCAAAAATCCAAAATCGAAAGAAGATAGATACCAAAATAACTCAAAGCCACCAAAGCCAAAATTTCTCTCAATCACCAATTCAAATACAGAGGCAAAAAACAAAAGCCAATAGACATAACAAGGCTAATCCAAATCTTTATATGCAAGATAAATCTTTCTCCTCTCATATACATTATCTGCCAAACAACAATTTCGCATGGGAATCAACATAAGACTCTCACATCAACATCGTGCCTTGAAGCAGATGCAGGTTTCCAAATACAACTGTCCCTACAATACCCTAAACTCCTTATCATCAAATTTTCAAGACTGGAATGCTCTTCTCTCTCAAATAATCTCCTCCATCTTTAACTTCCATATTGCACAAAATCTTTTTTTTCCCATCCAAATGAGTAATAGCGTAATCGCCGTCGGATCTACCGCTCTCTCTAGGAGCCACTGATACACAAATTTAAACAAATCATCTTGCTCTGATATCAATCTGTTGAGCAAAAATTGCAAAATGCGGAACAAAAAACATGATCTAGATTTGCCAAATTGAACGTCACTCAATCTAGCAGCATTGTTCTATTACTCTAAATAAATAGTAAAGAACTATAAAGAAGAAAGAGACACACAATATTTATAATGGTTCCACCACCATCAAGATAGTGTGCGTCCAGTCCAAAGGAAATAGATTTTATCACACCTGAGAGAATTAAGAGATTACAAAATAGGAGTTTACATACCAAAGCCTTAAATTAAGGTTAACAAGAAGAGACACTCCATTTGGGGATCACTGGCTGAATACCATGATAGATTTACAATGAAGTCTACCCTCAATATATAGGCAATATAAATTCATGCGAGTCATTAATTAAATTACCAAGATGTGGTAAAAAGATAATGGATGCAAGTTACAATGGTAACAAATTGCGCAAACATAGCAAGTAATTCACTCATTCCAAAGATGGAAGAAAATAATCCTAAAGCAATGCGATTACGAAGAAAGAAATAATATACATATCCTTTTGCTTACATATTATTCCATAACATACGCATGCGTATATTTCCTTACCATCTCATTCAAATGCAATTCAATAATTTATGCATTTCAATAATGAACAAACGTGATTACTTTTCTTCTTACATATTTGTTTCCTTCTATTTGTGTATCACCAAAATTTAACAAATACATTTTGTTACTTACTACAATTTCACATTTACGCCTAAATGATTGAATATAGAGAGAGTTGTTTGTTGATAGAAATGTCAATCTTCAAAATCTTCATATAAATCATTTTCCGATCTCTTGAATCACATGTTCCATGTTACAACCAATATATGGAGCATCATTCGACTCTATGGACTGGAAATATGTTTACAGAACTATATTTAGTTATGTTATTACTCTTACAAGTCTTCTGTATTTCAATAAATTTATGATGGAAATTCATGTTTCCATGGTCTAGTTTTCAGCTTCATCGGCCTGGTGAACCGAGCTTCATTTCCTATTCTACACAACTCCAAATGTTGTTTCTTGGTTTCTTCACTATATTCATATCTCGGGTTCTATACAGTCATACATTTTTTCCATTAACTTTGGCCAAACTTATCATCCTTTCTCTTTCGTTTTGCTGTCATGGTTCTTCAGGCACAAAAGAAGATATAGATGTGTAAAATAATGGGACCAATGATAGGTTAAATGTCCTAAATATAACCTACTTCTATAAGGTAAAACTATAATTTTGTTCAATATTCTTTTGAAATTTTAATTTCTGGTTTGTTTCTTTTTTTGTATAATTCCACTTGGATCAATTGCTAAACAGACCATCAAGCAACATTGCCTTCTCCACTTCTAAACTGGTCATCAACCACCATTAGCAGCTTTGCTTTTAGGCACCGCCTAGTTGATGGAACTTGGGCATTTTCATTCATTCTTTTTTCACTATATTTGACATTTTCTAAAAGAAAAAGTTTAGAGACACACAGGAGGTAAAAGAGAGTTTTATAGAATGTAAGGGAGAAGGGAAATAAAGAGAAGGGCGATTAGTTCGGTTGGAGTTATATTAAGGTGAACTGAACTAGTTAACAAATTATGCGCATCAACAAGCCCCGCATCAATCTCTACCTTCGATTTTGGACTGAAATGGTTAGCATAGCTTCATATTTTAGATGTGATAAATGGAATCAATGTATTCTGGACTTATGGAAGGAAAATATATCAGGTACTGTCAATCTCGCATTTAGAAATCTCATGAAAAATGTAATGCCATCTTTTATTGCAGCCAACCTAATAACACACACTTTTCTGATAAGCCATGATATATGAAGTTGTATTGTAATCAAGGTTCTAACTTGTTGTGCAGGCATGTAAATAAATGTAAACTTTCAAATAATCCACGCAGTAACGGTTTTTTTGTTGTTGAAATAAAAATGGAATATGAGATCTCGAATTTTTAAGGGTATGTGAATTTTACTGTTATAACTGATTTAGAGTCTGACTAGGATTTTATTTTAAACAAGACTTTAGAATTGAGGAAAACAAAAGGTTGATTGACACTCAATAAAGATGATGTGGAAACTGGAGTGGTGAATCAAACTGTTAGCTAACAAATGATTTCTGAAAGTGCTTCTTATTTGTCATCACGCTTTAAGTTGTAAAGCATGGTACAATCAAATTTTGTATGGTGACATGTCAATCATTGAAATTGAGACCTAAGAAACCATCATAGCTAGTAATTAATAACATTGTATGACAAAATTGTATGATTTTGAATGCGCGCACTTGGAAACAATTTCCATTTAAAAGGTGTTGATTATATGAATGAATAGGAGTTGATTGTTTTCAATTGTAGAAAATTCTTAGATTCCCTTTATATTTTCAGGTTTTCCTCAGATCCATACAGTTCACTTTTGGTATCTATTGGTTATCAATTTTCATTAGCATCCACTTACAATATCTCCAAATCTTTCTAGTAATCATGGACATCCATTTTGCTATGGAATCACCTTATCGAGGCTAGCTGTAGTCGCCACTGATGAGTTGGGCAACGACGCCTCTAGAAAAATTACGTAAGGTTGGTGCTGCCTTAATAAGCAAAAGTTTATACAGATTTTTAAGATGTTTAAATATTTGAATGTGTGATTTTATTCTTGATGTTGTACCACTTTTACACAGGTAGCCAGTGTTAAAGTTGGTTAACTAAACTGAAGATAAAGCACTTTGCTACCTAATTGTAAGTTTAAAACATTCTATGCTTTAATCTTTTTAATCATTTGTTATCACCTTCCCAAGACTTATGATATTTATAATAGGCACTAATAAAGGTATTGATGTTGATAATTTTGGCTGGACAAAAAATTTAATGACCATATCATATTTCAGTATCAACCTATAATTGGTAGTACACACACAGTAGAAAACTAATTAAGGTTGCTCATAATAGATGTGACAAAGTATTGAACGTGTGGAAATGCATTTAGCTTAATGTAGCTACAAATGTTTCACTTAAGTTAATGTGTCAAAAAAACAATCTAGAATTGAGTATAGATTATATTGCCCTAATTGAATAGAAAAACAACCAAAGTTGTAAAGTATCTAATGGACAGTGTAAAAATAGTTTAGGCCGAGGAGGTTAATTCAGCAAGTTTCTTTTAGTTTTGTAAAGAAGGTGATAAACTGTTTGCTTTTCTCATCTATACCTTGCATCTTTGCGTAAAACCTGATTCATGTCTAGTGGAGTTTTGGTTGTTAATTAATTAAAAATAGCAAACTTAACGAAGATAGAGAAAGAAGAAAATAAGTGAACGTAACTTGGCTAATGAGTTTAATTGAAAATGAGGATAAGAAGCATTGGTTAAACATGGGCTGCCATTTTTGTACATTTTTTCTTGTCCTAATTCGGGTCCTAAATGAGAATCGTACGGGCACAGACCAGACGTCTTACAGCCTCGGATCGAGTCAGACAACGGACTGTCCTGTTCTATATACATCTCTAGTCATAAGTGGGTACATTCAGATATGGTGAAGAGGGATTTTGACTTGGTGGAGGTTCTGGATTCTTTTGGCTTCACGTTTAAAGTATTGACACTAACAAAAGTAAGCAGACACAAGACTGTCTTCATGAGTGGTAATGATTCTATAAATACAATGTTGATTCCTTTCACCGAGCATTTAGGATTCTCCTATAGAATCCCTTCAGCCAAGCTTTCCATGGATACACGTGGGAAGTTAAAAAGTTACTTTTTGGAACAAGGTCATTGCATCTGAAATGAGGCTATACTATAGGAGAACATTTGTGCAAATTAGATGTGCCATTTAGATTATAGTCCGACAATTTGTGGTTGTTTCCATGTAGAAATAATTACTCTGAATATGGCATGAACATAGCTGCCTGATGTTTAAGTAACTGTACGAAGACTTTGTGGTTGAATTAGGGCAAAACTGATTACCTAGAGTGTACTGCTATTGGTACTCCGATTTCATCTTCTGGCCACCATTCTAGTTTTAATAGAAATGAATTTTTTGTATGTGCTTCTGGCCACCAATATCATCTTCATTCACTTAGTTATAAATAACCGTTTGTATCAGCAGTTTTTCGTGGTTTAACGCCGCACGGCCATTGGCAATTGAACCTTATTATGGAAAACGGCCGAAGGTGACCGAATAGTATTTCGGTCCTTTGTAGTCGATCGAGGTGCCACTTAATTTAGAGAGAAAATTAAACAGTGGTAGGAAGAGGAACCCACATTATTTTGGGGTGGCCTTCAATGTAGGTGGTCAGAAGAGAAAATTGGGGTGTTAATAGTAATACACTACCTATAATGGAGGAATTTGGTTCTGTTTGATTCTGTAGGGACGAGTCTGATGCTGTTGTAGGGTACTCTATAGGAATTATTTCATCCAGTTGAAGTGGAGAGTAGCTGAATTTAATTTCGTGCAGTTTTGGCTCGACATAATAACGTTTGGAACCGATTCTTCATTAATAACGTTTGGCTCGACAAAATGGCTCGACATATAATGTGTTTCTGGGTAGGCCGGTTCTGGCGGAGTTTAGGGCAGCTTTGGCCCTGTGGTGTTTGACTTTGAAGTTCCCGACAGATAAAAGAGTTGGTCTTGTGCATGGCGATCAGGTGACTGGTCGCGCATGCGATGTGGATGAGCTGAGAGAGGCCCAATAGAGAGAGAAAGGAAAGGTTTCGGATAGCTCCGTCTACATCCGGAATACTGACGATTGACAAGTAGTGCCCAAGCCCTGGCCCGGGCGTCATTCTCGAATCTATAGAGACATGGATCTGAGAGATGATGAAGGGGAGCCTAGAGAAGCAAAAGCAGCACCGGCTGAAATGACGATTAACATTCCATTCAGCCGAGATGACCCATCACAAGTACTCAATATTGGATCACAACTCGACCCGTTAGTTGTCGAGGATCTCATTGATTTTCTCCGAGCGAATCTAGATGTTTTCGCTTGGACACATTTTGACGTGTGCGAGATTTCTCCTGCTATTGCGAGCCATATGTTGAACATAGACCTGAAGTACGTTCCTGTAAAACAGAAAAGGAGAGACATGGACCTGGAGAGGTCTGCTGCTCTCAGAGAGGAGGTGGACAAACTCAAAGCCAATGGGTTCGTCCACGACGCCCTCTACCCTGAATGGGTGTCTAACCCTGTGCTTGTGAGGAAAGCAAATGGAAAGTGGAGAACTTTCGTTGATTACTCTGATTTTGAACAAAGCATGCCCGAAGGATAGTTTCCCTTTACCCAGAATCGACCAGCATTCCAGACTAAGAACACACTAGTTTTGCCACTGACGTTGGGTTATATTGCTATGCAGTGATGCCTTTCGGATTGAAAAATGCGAGAGCGACTTATCAGCGTCTGGTGAATCGAATGTTTTAAGGACCAGATTGGTAGAACGATGGAAGTCTATGTGGATGACATGCTCCTGAAGTCACGGCAGTCAAATGGCCACATTCGGGACTTGGCAGAAATGCTTGATATACTCAGACATTATGGAATATTAATCAATCCTTTGAAGTGTTCCTTTGGCGTTGCATCAGGGAAGTTTTTGGGTTTCATTGTGAATGCGCAGGGAAACGAAGCTAACCCGGAGAAGATTCAAGCTATTCGAGGCATACAAGTGCCTAAAACAATAAAACAAGTACAAAGTTTGAATGGGAAGGTGGCCGCTCTGAGTCGATTCATATCCAAAGCCACAAATAAGTGTATTCCTTTCTTCGATGCAATAAAGAAAGGAAAGAGAAATTTCGAGTGGACATCCAACTGTGAAGAAGTGTTTCGAGCTCTGATAAGGCATTTAGAAAGTCCCTTGGTACTATCGAAATGGGTAAACCATGAGATGTTGTACGTGTACTTGGCTATATCCCAGCTTGTTACCAGTATGGCTCTAGTTCGCGAGGAGGATCGAGTTCAGAAGCCGGTGTGCTATGTCATTAAACGTTTAACGGGGGCAGAAAGAAATTATCCTAAGATTGAGAAACTAGCTTATTGCTTGGTGATTGCATCACGCAAGCTTCGGCCATACTTTCAGGAACACTCAATCAGTGTTTATACTGATCAACCCTTGCGGCAGGTCTCTAATGACCTAAAAATTCAGGAAGGATGTTAAAATGGAATATCGAGTTACCTACTTTCCACGAAGGGCCATACAAGGGCAAGCGCTAGAAGACTTCATTGCTGAATTCACCATGTCAGGCAAATCAGACGGTAACAATATCATACCTCCCATTCGATGGAATGTACACCGATGGGACATCTAACGACCACTGTCGGGAGCTAACATAGTTCTTGTGACTCTTGAGAACTGATCAGTTTGTCATGCTTTGAAGCTTAAATTTCCAGCGAAAAATAACGAAGCCGAGTATGAAGCATTGATTGCTGGCTTGAGAATTATCAGAGAACTAGGGGTAAAATCGGTTAAAAAAATTTGTGACTCACAACTGGCGGTATGCCAGGTGCGGGGAGACTATCAAGAGAAGGGACAGAGACTTGCCCCATACCTTGCATGGGTTCAAAAGCTGCTAGCAAATCTAGAATATTATGATATTTCGCATGTCCCGCGTGAACAAAATAAAGAAGCCAATTCATTGGCAAAATTTGTGAGTACCGGCGATGCACAACAAATGGGATTGATTCCCGTTGAAACCTTACATACTTCGAGTATACATATGATGGAGGTATATTTCGTGCTAGAAACAGAAATCGAGAAAGAATCATGATTGACCCCATTCAAGCAATACTTGCTACACGGAGTCTTGCCCGAAAGAAGGAGCGAAAGACGATAAGTCATTCGTAAGGCTTCACGATATGTAATGCAGGACTAAATAATGTATCAGAAGGGATTCTTGGCCCCCTTACTCCGGTGCATTGCCTACGATGAGATAAAACGAGTCCAGAAGGAAGTCCATGAAGGAGAATGCGGTGACCATACTGGGGGGCAGACATTAGGAAAGAAAATCCTCCGTTATGGATACTATTGGCCAACTGTAAATTGGGACGCTGCCGACTACGCAAGGAAATGCGACAAATGCCAGAAGTATGCAAAAATCCCGCGAGCTGAGCCAACGGAACTCATGCAAATGGTTAGTCCTTGGCCGTTTGCGTTGTAGGGGATCGATATAATCGGTTCCTTACCCATATCTTAAGGTGGTGTGAAATACACGACATGTACGATCGATTATTTTACCAAGTGGGCAGAAGTAGAGCCCTTAGCCACGATCACCACCAAGAAGGTCATTAATTTCGTTCTACGAAATATTATATGCCATTTTGGCCTCCCACTATCATTACAGACAACGGAACTCAATTCGAAAACAAAGAGTTCAAAGAATTTTGTTAAAGGTATGACATCGAAAAAAGGTTTGCAGCAGTTGCTCATCTAAAAGCTAATGGACAAGTGGAAGCTGTGAAGAAAATAATCAAGCCCATATTGAAAATGCGTTTGGAAAAGGCTAGTGGCAAGTGGGTGGAAGAACTTCCAACAACACTTTGGGCTTATAGAACCACCCACAAGTCTGCGACTAGCCACACTCCATTTGCATTGGCACATGGCATGCAAGCTATTATACCCGAAGAACTTAAAGTTCGATCACATCGGGTAACTCATTATGACCCCACGATGAATCAGGAACTTTTGCTGGAATCGCTGGACTTCATTGATGAAAATCTGAAGAAGCTGATTTAAGAGCGGCTGCGTATAGACACCGAGTTGCTGATATTATAAAGGAAAAGTCCGACCAAGAGTCTTCGACGTGGGCGACCTCGTTTTGAAACGAGTTTTTCCATTCCCATCGCATTTGAATTCCACGTAGGAAGTCCATACATCATCGAACAGAGGCTTGGAGAAGGAACTTTCAAGCTAGCGACCTTGATGGCGCGACACTCCCTCGAGAATGGAATAGCGAGCATCTGCGACATTATTATATTTAGTCTATTCATTTTCTATCTTTGTTGCAATTATTTTAAGTATGTTTACATTCCGTTGGTTCTTAGTTTTCAACATGTAATAAGACAATTTAGCTTGTTTCATTAATAAAGGCTTGAAGCCATTTTTTCCATGAATTATTGATGTCTCCGCATATGATAATTTTATGATAGAAAACTAGAGTTACATTATTCTGTCTGACGTACGAACGTGCATGGACGACTTAAAATCTACAGGTCCTCTGAGTGTGGACTGGAGTACTCTGAGTCCCCTGAGTGCAGACTAGAGTATAAATGACTTAAAATCTCCAAGTCCCCTGAGTACAGACTGGAGTACTCTGAGTTCCCTAAGTGCGTGCTAGAGTATAAATGACATAAAATCTCTAAGTCCCCTCAGTGCGGACTGGAGTACTCTGAGTCCCCTAAGTGTGGACTAGAGTATAAACGACTTAAAATCTCCAAGTCGCCGGAGTGCGGACTGGAGTACTTTTGAGTCCCCTAAGTGCGGACCAGAGTATAAACGACTTCAAATCTTCAAGTCCCCGGAGTGTGGAATAGAGTATTAACGACTTAAAATCTCCAAGTCCCCGGAGTGAGGACTGGAGTAATCCGAGTCCCCTGAATGCAGACTAGAGTATAAACGACTTGAAATCTCCAAGTTCCCTGAGTGCGTACTGGAGTAATCTGAGTCCCCTGAGTGCGAACTAGAGCATAAACGACTTGAAATCTCCAAGTCCCCTGAGTGCGGACTGGAGTGTTCTGAGTTTCGTGAGTGCGGACTAGAGTATAAACGACATAATATCTCCAAGTCCCCTGAGTGCAGACTGGAGTACTCTGAGTCCCTAGGGTGTGGACTACAGTATAAATGACCTTAAATCCCCAAGTCACCAGAGTGCGGACTGAAGTACTCCGAGTCCCCTAAGCGCGGATTAGAGTATAAACGACTAAAAATCTCCAAGTCCCCTGAGTGCGGAATGGAGTACTCTGAGTCCCCTGAGTGCGGACTAAAATATGAACGGCTTAAAAATCTCTAAGTCCCTGGAGTGTAGACTAGATTACAACTGAATGGAAGTCATCAAGCCCCCGGCGTATAGATTGAAAAATATTATAAGTACCCAAAGCATGGAATAAAGGATGTGTAATTTCAAAAAAATTCCGAGTTATATGAAGATGAATTGGGGTTTATGTAACTCTCAACCGCTCGGGTTTCGACCATAATAATACCATAAACTAAACAGTGAAATTCGTTTTAAAGACAAAATAACCAAATTTTATTTATTCATCCAAAGTGAGGTTCTACCATAACTCCTCCAAAACTCGAAGTCAAAAGTCTATTTACATTGACTACGGAAATAAGTAAAAATAATTATGTAATCTAAGCTAGCTCTCGTTGAATGAGTGTAATAGCTACTTCTTTGACTTCTTCTTTTCCTCCTTTGTTTTCTCAGGTGACTCTTCCCCCACGTGTTTTCGTTTGGACGTTTTGCTTGAAGGGGAGGTAACAACCAAGGAAGAATGAGGGACCTCTAGTGTCCTGGACCCACCAGGAAGGATGACCTTCAAAGGCTTGTTCAAAGATTCATCTAGATCCACAACTCGGGCTCGACTTTGATTTCAGCAGTCGTTTTCTTTTCCTCCACGAGCCGCTCCTTCATGCTCATTTTAGAAGTGTGCCCAGAGGCACTTGTGATCTCAATTTCATAACTTCCTTCGACAGGAGACGAAGTCTTAGACTTATCCTCATCGAGTGCCTCAATCACTTGAGCATCTGGACCAGGAGCCTCTCCCACACGAGTAACCTCGCTCGCTTTCTCCTTCGTCTCCCTAGCGTCACCACTCCTCGGAGTGGGCTCAGGGTCAGAGCGACCTGTGCAAAATCACAAGAGACAAACATTAGAATACAATAATCTCTCGTCGAAGAGGGCGGCTCTTTGAACTTTAAAAAGAAGAGCTATGTACCGGCTTCTTTCTGGCTCTCGATCGTCCGAGGAGTCTCACCCTTTGGAATGGAAGATAGAATGTGAATGCCGAGGCCAGGGTCTTCTGGGTCATAACCAGCGTGTTGCTCGAATGGATCGAGTACTGGTCGATCAACCGGTTGAGTAGGAGGAAGGGTTGGAGACTCGGTTCTAGACGGACCGGTAATGACATCTTTTCCTTTGGATGAGGAGGAACCTTTACAGTAGAGGGCCTTTGTTGTAGACAAGCCTGAAGGCTCATCCCCCCCGGAGAAATTCTTTCGCCAAAGCCTCCTCATCAGCCACTTCGGTGCCCAGCTCGACCTTCCTGTTATTTATTAAAGTCTCCCATGCCTCGGCTAGAGATTCAAGGTAGCCCTCGCCAAGAAAAGTTAAGTCCCGATGCATGAAGACACGGGCGTTGTATTCTGCTATAAGTGGGTCGAACATGCACTTAATCTCTTCCCTGCCAGCCTATGTAGCCGCCTCAAGGTGAGAGTCAATATCCACGGATGCTATTCTCTTTCCCTCTTCACGGGCTTCATCCTTCAGCATCCCGACCTTAGAGAGCTCGTCGTCGAGCTTTGCCTTTAGGAGTTGCGTAGCAACAATCTCGTCGCAATATCGTTGCGACTCTTCCTAGACAGCAGTTTTTTCCTCTCTCTCTTTGCGGAGTTGATCTTCCAACTCTTTGACTCCGAGGGAAAATGCACCCCTTTCCTTCTGAGCCGAATCCTTCTCTAAGGCCAGGGCCCCATAGCGTTGGATCGCTTCGTCAATTTATTTCTTGTGTTTTTTCTGGATGATTGACGGCCTCCATAGTATCTTTAGCATTTTGTTGGGCGGCTTCGAGCAGAGATTTGTACGAAGAGAGCTCTTCCTTTTGAGCTTTTATAATGTCTTTATCATGAATGGCTTCGAGCTTCAGGCAGTCAATTTCGTGTTGACGCTCCACAGAGACTTTTGAGACCTTTTCAGCTAGATGGACAAACACACCATGTTGAACATAAACGTCACTGTTGCAAGCGATGGAACTCTGTTTGACGTGTCCTGGAATGTGGTGGATCGTCAGGAGGAACTTCAGACCATTGAAGTATATTTTGGGGAACTTATCCTTAAGCTCGGCTAGTTTCGTCGATATCGTCGGATCTGTTGCGGGAATAAGGGAGATGGCTTTGAACGTTCAGTTTTCTTTTGAGGTTCCCAAGATTGCCGTGTGCTGGATGAACCAAAGTGTTGATTACAAGGGACATCGGATTAGGACCCCTTGTGGCCGTATTTCTCCCTACCTTGCTTCAAGTGATAAGGAGGATTATAATGGTATGGAAGCTGATGATAAGTTTTCTTTCAAGAAGATGAATCCCAGGAGTGATAATCCCTATCGCCGTCATCATCTCTATCCCGACGTCTTCCGGAGCCCGAATCCCATCCAGAGTGGTGAAAGATAGATGACCCGCGAAGTCGATCGAGTCCGTGTGTACATCCCACATCACCTACATAGAATTTGAATAGCAACAAGTCAGCAAAGAGTAGGGCAATGGCAGAAATTTAAGTATAAGGTGAAGTGCATGTGTCTGTGTGTGTCCTAGTGTTTCCCCCCGACGGACTAGTTTCTTTATCTCTACTTATGGGAGTGTTTTCTCCCTGAACATGGGCCCGAGTGCCTGCATCGCCTCTTGTGGGCGAATGAAGTTTGAGCACTTCTGGATCATTGAAGCCGTAGTTAAGCAAATCGTCGGGAATAGTAAGGTCCGACAGGCCTTTCAAAGAACTCTCTAAATGCTGTGAGGATGGTTCTCTTTCCACTGGAATAAGGGTGACCATAGAGGTTCCACCCCCTGTTTTCTTCCTCAGCTTGTAGGTCTTCTTTCCCTTCGAACGGGAAGGCATCATTTCGATATCATGAACCTCGACTATCGGGTTCCGAGCGGGACTAACATTTTCACCCTGTGCTTCAGGCATTTTGGCTTCTCTAATCTCCCCCTCCTCTGGTGTGTCAGGAGCATTACGTGCTGAAGACCCAGCCTGCTTTTTTTTATTTGCCCAAAGTAGGCCTGGTTATGGTGACGCCTTCAGGGAGGCTTAGGCGGTGACCTTCCGCCAGCAGCCCAAACTTCGACAGCGATTCGTTTGAAATGAAAGATCTAATGTCCCGGTCTCCTGAGGGGATAGCTCGAATAGCATCAATAGCTTCAGAATACCTAGGGCCTTGGGGACATGGGTTGATGCCTGTAAAAATAGAGAAAGTGTTAGAAAAGGTGCAATTTCTGCTAAGTGCAAGTATTGATCCAGAAAAAGACTCACTTCCTTCCACCCATCTCCTTGCAAAGCCGGGAGGACAGCGCATGTAGAACCACTCCAATTTAGACTGGGCGAATTTGCTCCACACCTCGATCAGAATTTGACATTTTCTATATGGCTTGAGAAATACAAAAGATGGGCTGTTTGACCATCTCTTGAAACGATAGATATAGCGTATATCGCCAGGAGTCGGGAGCCTGAAAAGGACACTCATGAAGAGAATGCAAGTGAAGTATACGAACGCATGGCTATTTGGATGTAATTGCAATGGGGTGATCTTGATATATTATAACAGGTCGTGGAGGAAGGAGTTGAACGACGGCACGCTACTGACCCAACACATGAATCTGTTGCAGGACATATATCCGACTGGGGGCAAGTGAGGACGATCCTCTCTCGATGAAATCAACACATCATCAAAAGGAATCCTATGTACTGAGTATATACGACGGAGCATGGTTTCGTTAATTCTTGAGGCTTGGGAATCGATCGAATCGTCTAAAAAGATCGCTGCATCCAAGGCATCGGGAGCCAAGTCGACAGATGTGATCGCGGGGCTCGGCTTGTCTTGTAAAGGAGTAGTCAACGGAGTTGAAGTTCCAACTACTTCTTTTTGAGAATATGGCACGGGTCTGTCCGAGATCGTGGCAGAACTAGATTTCCTAGACATCTCTGTTGAATGTTGGATTTGATGAAACACCTGTTTGAACTATGCTTGATAAAAAATCGACAATAGAATTAACAACAAAAATACCCCCCATGTGGTGTGTAAACTAGTGCTATCATTCAAGTATAAGTGCCAAGAAATTAAAGGTCATAGAGTTGACGAAGTAAAGTTAAGTTTTAGACTTTCGTCTTCGAAGACCGTCATTGTTGACGGTCTGCGAGAGCTTGCAGTAAGATGGTTTATGTTTTGAACTCGACATCGGCACTGTACATTGAAGGTTATTATCCGTTTTAATCAAGTTAAATTCAGGTTTGTGGTTGTCTAAACAGAAGAGTTATCAGTCTGGATTATCCGGTATGCTTAATTGCTTAAGTCCATGTCCTTATTCAATGTCATATGTTCGGACATTAAAAAAATAGGATGCGTCAACTATGCATTATGTTCGATTAGTGTTGTTATTGTACACCACTCTCCTACCATCCATTACTACCGTTCGGCATGCGACAAGTCATGTCGAACCGCAATCATGTCGGACCATATACATGCTGAGCTGCATCGCTCAGCACTTTGCCCTCAACGTTAACATCCTT
This sequence comes from Allium cepa, assembly GCA_030765085.1. NCBI lineage: Eukaryota > Viridiplantae > Streptophyta > Magnoliopsida > Asparagales > Amaryllidaceae > Allium > Allium cepa. The sequence continues at coordinate 688,306,530 of CM060937.1, read as the reverse complement.
CCTACACATTATCTCTACCGCTCGACACAAACGAGTCATCTAGCAAGTCATGCCGAGCCGCCTCGTTTGGCACTCTACCCATCTCCCACTTTTCTCCTACACTCCCTCTAACACCCGTTCAGCATAGGGGGTCATGCCGAGCCGTAGCTATATCAAACCACGTCGCTCGGCACGCTAAACACACCTCAATTTTACTCCTACACACCCTCACATCGTTCGGCATAAGGAAGTCATGCCGAGCCACATCCATACGTCTTCTTCTAACTCCTTTCTTCAGATAAATTAGACATCTTCCTAAATGGCCAGTCGACCACTACTTCAACTTGCATGCTACCATCGACCAACACTAATTAACCTCATCAATTCCTCCTGGGCCGACATCTTCTTCTTCCTCTCCATCTAATCCTAAGTCATGTATAAAACTTCGAATCCACTTTCTTTATCTACACGACTTCCATTATTCATGGGTTATATGAAGGTCGTAGATTCAAGTCTCGTCTAAAATCTCTATTCGGAGAGAATCGAGTGAATGAAAGTTCGTACCTAGAAGAAGGGATCGAGGTCTAATGGGGTGCTCGATTTAGAAGTGGAGTCCTCTCGGATTTGTTATTGAAGGCAGTCGTGATGTAACGTGTGGAACACAGGAGTCGAGAAGGAGATTGAGGTGTTGGTAAAAATCTAGAAGGAGGTATATTCGTAAGAATGTTAGAGCGGAGGTAAATTGTAAAAAGGGAATAAGAAGGGAAGTACTAACTTTTATAGTAGGAAGGAAAGAAGTGTGCTACTATTGGCACCTAGGAAATTCTTCTACCTATCATTAAATTTTTACTACCTTTCAATTTTTTCATATGCTTATGGTCAAAAAAAACTATTTCCTCTTCAGCCCTAAACAACCATAGCCTTTTTATCTCCTTTAGGAAAAAAATCATGTACACTATCTCAAAACACCATCAAAAAATAAAATTTTCAAATCAAAATGCAAAAATAGAATACTTTTTTCCTTCTTATAGGTGATGCCAAATTGAGATTAATGGATGATTGTAATTCTAGTGAACACAAAGAGCTTAATTTACTTGTTTCACAATGTCTATTTTTTCGTTATGCATCAATCTAATATTTGTTTTTTTATTTTATTTTTTGTTATTTTAGGATGATTTTGCCGGTCCAGTGGCTAACATAAATTTGAAGGACATAAAGTTTGATGGTGTTATAATCACAAATCTTAATGTAAGCTATTGAATTGTATTGTTTTATTATACAATGTTCCCTTACATTTTTAATTTTTTTTAGTTATTAGATAGAGGATACCAATTACAATAAAACATCGAATTCACCAATAGTGAAAATATGAAAGAAGATGATTAAATAAATGTTAGAAAAGGCATGCAAATTTATTTGACAAACCATTTTTTAACCAATCAAGTTTTTATTCAAAATTTTACCATCCTGAGTACGATTAAAAAAAAGATTTTGTATTTTATTTTTTGTATATGTTATATGTTTTTTATAATGTTTTGAAAAATAGTTGAATTTGATTTAGGGAATAGAAAGATAATTGTTGTATTTTGAAATATTTGGGTTCTTGTTTACTTAAAATAAAATTATAGTTAGTATTAGAAAGCAGAGAACCAATCGTTATATGGTGGTGTTTAGTTCTTTGAGCTAAAAGCATTTTCCTAGGTGTTAATAGTAGCACACTTTTAAGAAAATATGATGATAATTCAATTTTTTTAAATTGACTTTGATTATGAAAGGCAAAAAAATAACCCATTTAAAGTATCATGAAATTTTTGACATAAAATATTATGTCGGACGTTATAAGTGACATGATTATGACCTTTTAAAAATACTATTAAAAGATTATTTAGTTAAAACTAATTTCCTTCAAAGTCAATAATTAAATATGTTTTATGGAAAGTTAGAGACAATCAAAGTTTAAACCTTTCTTTAATAAAACCAACAAATAAATCAACTGTAAACCGATTTAAATTGTCTAAAAAAATTTGATCTAGCACAAGAATGTATTTACTTATAAATATATTTTAGTTTTTACTACAAATGATATAAATGTGACCGTCTTCCTAAAAAATGTAAGGAAAGTTTGTCAACTTAAATTGTAACATGTAAATGTTTTTTTATAGTCTATGTTAGTATATAAATGGATGCCTTCCATTTTTTACTTTATTTTCGTAGTGCATTCTATGGTGATTATGATTCTGCTTCCTTTTTTACCCTTAGTTCCATAATTTTAAAATAGTGAGATTAGTTCGACCTTATGCAAACTGTATTTCTTATTCAGGCCATACTCTACCTATTCCCAATCACCACATAAAATAGTGGCAGCTTCAACCATGATGATTCTTGGATTTAACTTCTTAAATAATTTCAACTACGATTCAATATGAATTCAAATGCAATTTTATATTTAATGCTGGTTGATATGGAAAAGACTTTTAGTCTATGTCTTTAGGTCAAGTTGGAATATACGCTAAGCTTACTCTTGGTTGTGCTAGTTTAAGTTTGGGCTTTTGAATTGTCTTCTTGGTTCGGTAAACTGGTTTTTTCTGTTGAATATGCGCTTATATGATTCTTGTTTGATGTTAATAAACATATATACATTCGTTTAAATGTATTTGTTAATATACTATTTTGTTTTTCAAAGGTTAAATAAATATTTGTTGAATAAAATTAAACAACACAGAATTTGAATTCAAACGAATATTTTATTCAAACTAATATTTATTACAATTTTGAATAGTACAATTTCATGCTCTCACTATACATATACAATTTTGAATACATCACGATTTTATATTTACATTAATAACCTCACTACATATCACTCACACTCGTATTTTATCTTCAACTGCATTCCAGTTTGAATCCAGCATCTGAGAGATCTGCAAAAATATAAACTAACGTAGTAAAATTGAAAAAGAAATATTTTTGCAATTAAAAAATAAAAGATTTTTTTTGAAAACATTGTTTTGCCTCAGTTATTTGGGTTGTTCGTCATCATTTTTGATTGTATCTGTGCATATCAGCATTTTATCAGGGACAGGTTGTACATAAGTGGCTGCAGTACACACGTATACATTTGTACACGTGTGCACTGCACCGCCAACTCGTGTGCACAAATCAAACAAAAGCACTGCTAACAATTCAGCACAAGGTCAAACCCAAATAACACACGGGATCAACTCAAGGCAACTTGAAGCATACAAGCTCAATGAAGATTGCAGCAATATACAGATGAACAAAATGACCAAGTGCAACTGGAAACAACAATGGATGCAAACTACAAATACATGATACTGTATTCAAGACTCAAGAACACATCAAGTAAATGACACAGTATACACAAGTGAAGCCAAAAGAAATCAATCCAGTTCCAACACAACTGAATCAAGTAACCAACAGCTAGTGCTATCAAATGAACCAGTGACATGAACCATGCAACAATTCAAATCAACACATCAACAAAACTCACTGGAATGAACAAGCATGCACATACACCAAAGCTAACAGCAGTGCCAAGAAACTCAAGTGCTACCAGATAACAAACAAGCATGAAGCAGTCATGAACAATGCACAGCTAGTCCAAACATGTATCAGAGAACATATGCATCAGTTACAAGCTAGAATGCACACTACTCTAATCCAGACCAAAGCAACCTTATCTATGCTCAATATACAGTGCAAACACATCGAGTATGACACAGCAACAAGGCAACAATGACTCAGATGTGCAACAAGTCCAAATACAACAATATGCAGAAGCAAGATCAACACAGGGGTGATGCAGTGCAACATCTACGGCAGCAAGGGACGAATAACCAAGTGCATCACTGACCCAACAACAAAGACAACAGCCAGTCCAATGAACAAAGACCAAATGCACAATGTCACAGCAAACTGGCACCAACTAGAAGATCAACTCGAATCAATTGACCACAAACAACAATTTAGCTCGAAGAAGTGACAGTAGACAAGTCGAAGAATAACAATGCAGACGCAAATTATCAACACAGTATAAAAATGAAAAAAAGTGCATTGAAATGGCCAGAGACGAAATGAATCAAAGCCAAGACCAAAGCCAGCAGTAAATTTTTTTTCACGAAATCAACATAGTGAAAGCAAATCAACGCAGTGATAAAAATTTCAAGTGAGTATGAAGTATTGACGAAGTAAAAAATCAACACCGTGATGAGAACGGCAATTCAAAGCCAATTCAAAACCGTGGGTATCAAGCATCGAATATACGATTGTGAACAAGTCAGTGAAATCTCATGCATCAATACCAGATCGAACGGCCAATGACGAATTCAAATATATTTAGACGAACGCAATTCAAGGATTTCGAACGCATATAAAAGCCCAATCATCATCGGCAATTTAATTATCGAATTCTAGAAAGCAAAAATCAATAAAGCAAAAAGTAAATAATACCGATTCAAGGAGAGAATTTGATCAACGAAGCAGCCGAAGTGAGCAACAATCAATCAACAGTACACGCGAATAATCATCGAATCAATCAACATATTATCGGCACTTCGAAAGCCCTAATTTGATCAAGGACGAAGCCCTAAATTTTGCAAGAGGAACGGCAGCCATTACGAACGAAGGAAATAAAAGAGACGGGTTGAATTACTAAAGAGTGCTGGCCTTATTCCTCTAAAAGGATCTCTATTTTATTAAGGGTTTTTTAATTTATAAATAGGGTTTTATTTTTAATTGTTTTTAATTGTATTTTCTTTTTTTTAAAACCGTTTAAATTTCTAGTCGTGTGACTAGGGGACAAGCTACTTGGCGTAGCTTGAGAATTCGCAACTCGGTTGTTGAGTTGTGGCAAGGTTTTGAGCGTAGAGTTAGATTAGTCAATAGCGGGTATAGCGAGTTTACGTGTGTAAGCGACGGATTATCTAATTTCTAGTAGAAACCTTGGGGGCAGCACGTAGGCATGGTTTTGCCGAAGCTGGGTAAATTCTGTGTTGTTCTGTTTTTTTTTCTGTTATTTATATTCTACGATATCTGTGCTGCTATACTGTGATCTGTGTTGAAATTATTCCGCGATTAATTTTTTATAATTAACACTATCACCCTATTCACCCCCCCTCTAGGGTGAAATCGATCCTACAAGTGGTATCAGAGAAAGGTTTAGAAGTCAACATTTGTTTTAAAAATTCGATTTTTTGAAAAAAACAATTTTTGTTTTAAAAATTTGAATTTTTAAAATGGCTTCTTTTAATAATGCTTTTGCAGAGGGTCAGTCGATAGTTAGACCACCAATGTTCAATGGTGAATATGCTTTTTGGAAAAATAGGATGAAAATTTTTCTGAAAACCATTGACGCTTGGGATATTGTTGAGACAGGTTACAGAACTCCAACTATAACTGTAGATAATCAGGAAATAGAGAAACCATAGGAACAATGGACAGAACTAGAAAATAAATTACAGAATACTAATGTCAAAGCTATGAATTCTATTATCTGTTCATTAGGTCAATTTGAATTTAATCGTGTCTCACATTGTCTAACTGCGCAGGAAATATGGCACATACTAGAAGTAACTCACGAAGGAACATCTCAAGTCAAAGAATCTCGCCTTGCCATGCTAAGCAGCGAATACGAGAACTTTACAATGGTGAAGGAAGAAAATGTCAAAGAGATGTACGGACGACTTTCCAATATCGTATACAAATCAAAAGCTCTCGGAAAAACATACACCGAATTGGAAATAGTCCGGAAAATCCTCAGAGTCCTTCCACGAAGCTTTGAAGTGAAAGTAACTGCCATTCAAGAATCAAAAAATTTAAAACAACTCAAAGTTGAAGAACTCATCGGAAATCTCACCACTTATGAGCTAGAAATGAAATTCAAGGAAGAGCATGAAGGAGGTGACACTCGAAGAAAATCAATAGCTCTTAAAGGAACAGCTAAAAGTGATGACGAAGACGACGACGATGGTGCAGAAGAACTAGAGCTGTTAATAAGGAAATTCAAAAAATGGAATCAGAAACAGGGTAATTCAGCTCGAATTCAAAAAGCAAAAAGCAGAATAGCCAAAACACTAGACTACTCAGAAGAACAAAAGATTATTTGTTATAATTGCAACAAACCCGGCCATATCAAGCCCGATTGTCCACAAATTAAATCCAGCCATGGAAAGAAACAGAAAAAGAAAAGTTGTGCAGCCACTTGGGATGAAATAGACGAGAATGATCAAAGCACTGGCAGTGAAAGCGAAAAGGCAGAATTGTGTCTTCAAGGTGATACAACTGACAGTGACGATGACGAGCCAAGTGAGGTATCAAAACTTACCCATTCTGAGTTGCTTATATATTTTCATGAAGTAAAAGGCTGTTTTGAACGACTTAGGGAAAAATACGCCAAACTTGAATCTCAAAAGGATACTTTGATAGAATGCAATGAACAACTTGATCAATAAGTTAAGAACTATCAACGTAGGATCCCTAAGTGTGATAAGTGTCCAACATTCGAAGAAGAAATTAAAAAATCAGAAATCAATATAAAATCACTTGAAAATGAAATTCTGATTTTAAAAGAGAATGAAAATACTAGGAGAGAGAATTCTATTAAAAGGTGCACACAGTTGTTAAACGAAAATGAATCTCTCAAAACACAAGTCCAACAATTGTCAACGACTTTAGATAAATTTTCAAAAAGTGAAAAATCGTTGAATATGCTATTAGGAAAGCAAAATGTTAATACGGTTAGACAAGGACTTGGATATAATAATTCGAAAATTGTTGAAAGCAATATTAATCAAGTTAATTCTATGTGCACAATTTGTAGAAAATTTGGACATGATCATAATAATTGTTGGTATAGACCCAAACATGTGAAAACTATACCGATTTGGGTTCCAAAAGGCACAAATATAAAATCTCTCAAAGTTAGACAAATTTGGGTGTTGAAAGGAACAATTATAAATAGTTTTGGGTCTACACAAAATTATTTTTCAAAATTTTCTGCCACTAACAACCATGGACCTATAAAAACAAATAGGTCACATAAATTTTTCATCGTGTAGGTGTGGTGGCAGGCTAAGGAACAACAACAGTGTTCTCTGGATTTTGGCTGTTTCAGAAACACAACGGGCGACAAAGCAAAGTTCCTTAGCCTAGTATAAAGGTAACAGAATCACAATGGACAACGACGAAAAATATCGTAAAGGTAAAACAGGTAATGGTATGTTTTAAACGATATATTAAATATGATAATCTGCACCGTATTTTGAATTAAATCAGCCAATATTGATTTGATGAAAAGATGATGATTTTGTTTCTGACTTAAACAAAATAGTTGGCCAAGTATATTCTTATGCCAAAAACACTACAATAATCTCTAGATTCTTTGAATTACTTCATATATATCAGTTTGGATTAAAAATAGTGTGTTGTTGGATATTACAATTGGTTATAATATGGCTGGCTCTATATTCACGGTTTTCTGATTATTTACAAGGCTTCAATTCAATTTCAAAAGAATGTCATTTAAATTGCTGTAAAAATTGAGTTTGAAATTTTTGGTGCTCACTTCATGTTTTGGTCAATCAAATTCAATTAATGATGATTTTGAGTGAAAGAGAAATTCAGATGCAGATTACACTGGTAATCTAGTTGATAGAAAAATTACTAGTTGAATGTGATTTTTGAGACATTTAGTAACTGCATCGTGTTTAAAAGAAAATATCTGCATATTCTTCATTTCAAATAATTTTCAAATAGCAGAAACTTTTCTTTTAAAACCCCCTGGAGAAAATCATTTTTGACCATAGTTTCAGATTAGTCATTTTTGAAAAATTAATTTCATAATTATTTTTGAATTTGATTTTAAATGACTATTTTGACTAACCTGACTCCCTAATGTTTATCGAAAAGAAAAATAGTGATTGAAAAGGTAATGAGTGTTAATATTGATCAAATATTATGACTCGAGACGGTATAATTAATAAATTTCTTTAGAAATTTAAACAAGAGTTATAAAACTGTTTGTTGGTAAAAATTCCATGACCATCTCTATATCTATCATATTTCTAACGACCACCACTCATCAAAATTCTATATAGTTTGTCGATATGTGGTACTTTAAACAGGAATCGTTCGTTTTTCGTTTTTCTCATTTTTAAAAAAAAAAGGGGTAATAATAATAATAATAAATACCAAAGTATTCACTCTCATTTAAAAGTACTCACGGTTATGCATGGGTGAATTACTTGGAATTTGTTATGTGCTTCCATGCTCATTTAAAAGTCCTCACGGTTATGCATGTATGGAACGCATATCAAAAGTTGATTTTTTTTAAATAAACAAGTTGATTCTAATCCCATTTAAAAGTCCTCACGGTTATGCGTGGTTAGAAGATACTTGAATTCATTTTTTAAATAAAATAAAATTGGAATACTACTAATCTCATTTAAAAGTCCTAACGGTTATGCATGGTTAGTAGATATTCAAATTCCTGATATAAATATACCACAAATAGGCACAACTGTATGGTTTTATATGATGACATCATTTCCATCATTCTAAAAGTGGAATATGCGCCTAACAAAATATTTATGATTTTTGTTTGATTTTTTATCGAAATTAAATATTTATATTCAATTGAGTTTTAATGTTGAATTAATATCGATCACCTTATCTCTATTTTCTCTAACACTATTATTCTTTTGCTGATAACAAAAGGGGGAGATAAAAGTTAAGATTTTGTCAAATAAAATCAAACAAAGGTCAAATAATTTTCCATTTGCATCTAGACTCATTTGCATATTTTTATTTGTATGCATATATGTATGGGGAGTTTTGTGTAGAGAGGAAGCATTTAAATAAGGGGAGCAATTAGAGCATATCAATGATCAAATACATTTAATATATTCAAAATCTTAAATATATGTTTGTTATCATCAAAAAGGGGAGATTGTTGAATATGCGCTTATATGATTCTTGTTTGATGATAATAAACATATATACATTCGTTTAAAAGTATTTGTTAATATACTATTTTGTTTTTCAAAGATTAAATAAATATTTGTTGAATAAAATTAAACAACACATAATTTGAATTCAAACGAATATTTTATTCAAACTATATTTATTACAATTTTGAATAGTACAATTTCATGCTCTCACTATACATATACAATTTTGAATACATCACGATTTTATATTTACATTAATAACCTCACTACATATCACTCACACTCGTATTTTATCTTCAACTGCATTCCAGTTTGAATCCAACATTTGAGAGATCTGCAAAAATATAAACTAATGCAGTAAAATTGAAAAAGAAATATTTTTGCAATTAAAAAATAAAAGATTTTTTTTGAAAACATTGTTTGCCTCAGTTATTTGGGTTGTTCGTCATCATTTTTGATTGTATCTGTGCATATCAGCATTTTATCAGGGACAGGTTGTACATAAGGGCTGTAGTACACACGTATACATTTGTACACGTGTGCACTGCCCCGCCAACTCGTGTGCACAAATCAAACAAAAGCACTGCTAACAATTCAGCACAAGGTCAAACCCAAATAACACACGGGATCAACTCAAGGCAACTTGAAGCATACAAGCTCAATGAAGATTGCAGCAATATACAGATGAACAAAATGACCAAGTGCAACTGGAAACAACAATGGATGCAAACTACAAATACATGATACTGTATCCAAGACTCAAGAACACATCAAGTAAATGACACAGTATACACAAGTGAAGCCAAAAGAAATCAATCCAGTTCCAACACAACTGAATCAAGTAACCAACAGCTAGTGCTATCAAATGAACCAGTGACATGAACCATGCAACAATTCAAATCAACACAGCAATAAAACTCAATAGAATGAACAAGCATGCACATACACCAAAGCTAACAGCAGTGCCAAGAAACTCAAGTGCTACCAGATAACAAACAAGCATGAAGCAGTCATGAACAATGCACAGCTAGTCCAAACATGTATCAGAGAGCATATGCATCAGTTACAAGCTAGAATGCACACTACTCTAATCCAGACCAAAGCAACCTTATCTATGCTCAATATACAGTGCAAACACATCGAGTATGACACAGCAACAAGGCAACAGTGACTCAGATGTGCAACAAGTCCAAATACAACAATATGCAGAAGCAAGATCAACACAGGGGTGATGCAGTGCAACATCTACGATAGCAAGGGACGAATAACCAAGTGCATCACTGACCCAACAACAAAGACAACAGCCAGTCCAATGAACAAAGACCAAATGCACAATGTCACAGCAAACTGGCACCAACTAGAAGATCAACTCGAATCAATTGACCACAAACAACAATTTAGCTCGAAGAAGTGACAGTAGACAAGTCGAAGAATAACAATGCAGACGCAAATTATCAACACAGTATAAAAATGAAAAAAAGTGCGTATCTTTGAAATGGCCAGAGACGAAATGAACCAAAGCTAAGACCAAAGCCAGCAGTAAAAAAAATTTCACGAAATCAACATAGTCAAAGCAAATCAACGCAGTGGTAAAAATTTCAAGTGAGTATGAAGTATCGACGAAGTCAAAAATCAACACTGTGATGAGCACGACAATTCAAAGCCAATTCAAAACCGTGGGTATCAAGCATCGAATATACGATTGTGAACAAGTTAGTGAAATCTCATGCATCAATACCAGATCGAACGGCCAATGACGAATTCAAATATATTTAGACGAACGTAATTCAAGGATTTCAAACGCATATAAAAGCCCAATCATCATCGGCAATTTAATTATCGAATTCCAGAAAGCAAAAATCAATAAAGCAAAAAGTAAATAATACCGATTCAAGGAGAGAATTTGATCAAAGAAGCAGCCGAAGTGAGCAACAATCAATCAACAGTACATGTGAATAATCATCGAATCAATCAACATATTATCGGCACTTCGAAAGCCCTAATTTGATCAAGAACGAAGCCCTACATTTTGCAAGAGGAACGACAGCCATTACGAACGAAGGAAATAAAAGAGACGGGTTGAATTACTAAAGAGGGCCGACCTTATTCCTCTAAAAGGATCTCTATTTTATTAAGGGTTTTTTAATTTATAAATAGAGTTTTATTTTTAATTGTTTTTAATTGTATTTTCTTTTTTTTTAAACCGTTTAAATTTCTAGTCGTGTGATTAGGGGATAAGCTACGTGGCGTAGCTTGAGAATTCGCAACTCGGTTGTTGAGTTGTGGCAAGGTTTTGAGCGTAGAGTTAGATTAGTCAATAGCGGGTATAGCGAGTTTACGTGTGTAAGCGAGGGACTATCTAATTTCTAGTTGAAACCTTGGGGGCAGCACGTAGGCAGGGTTTTGCCGAAGCTGGGTAAATTCTGTGTTGTTCTGTTTTTTTCTGTTATTTATATTCTGCGATATCTGTGCTGCTATTCTGTGATCTGTGTTGAAATTATTCCGTGATTAATTTTTTATAATTAACACTATCACCCTATTCACCCCCCCTCTAGGGTGAAATCGATCCTACATTTTCATGCTTGGCGGATCATTCTTTTTATTTTTCTTAGCATTTTTCTACTTGTTGATTTATTTCAACATAGTGGGGAAGGCCGAGAATTCAAATGGGTTGAAGTTGAGATGGCACACGAGTGGTTATAACATGGTTTTTCTTTGGGCTCCCTTCTTTGTCGCAGCCAACCAATGATGAACCATCATTTTCGTATTTAAAGCTTGAGACTTGATATATGCATTGTTGGCTTCTAAGGATATTGAAATGGAATTGTACATTTCTACCTATTTTGTTATTCCTCGCCGTGCCTTGTAATGGTGCGGGGATGACAAATGGAGGTATCTTCTTCGACGTTGATTGACAATGTTATTAATGCTTGGTGAAGTTTGTTCGTTGAGTGATTCCAAAGTTTTATGGATGTGGTGTATCGATTAAATAAGCCTGGTTGATCCTGGCTTTGTTCGCACTTTATGAAAAGACATTGCACGATTATTTCATCACCTCTTTTAATTAAGAGTGTATTCGTCATCTTGTCGGTGCCTTTAAGGACAAGCTACCTGGTTGATCCTTCACGTAGTCATATGCTTGTGCCAAAGAATAAGCCGTGCATGTGTAGGTATTAGGCATGGTTTTAGGTTGAGTTGATGACTAATTTGGAGAGTTGATAAACATCAAATTGTTTATAAATTAAGCTATTTATTTAAAAATTATTTTATTCATAATGCATTATTTCTCTGCCCATTTTTTGTGTTTATTGCAGATTCTTGATTTTCATAAATGAAGAAATTATCGTAGAATTATTTTCAAATGTTGCTCAAATTCTTCCTTGATTAGTAACAAGCCAGATGCACATGTTTACACAAAGGGTATTATAGCTCAGTTGGTGTTTTTGATGTGCATTCAATAGTAGGTCACTGGTTTATATCTCGCTTAGCGCATATTTCTATTGACTATGAACATACTTAATCAAAAGTTGTTAGAACGCATATGAGAAATACCTTTCTAGACGTTTATCTATGTTTAATTTTACTTGGACGTAGCTCGTGCAAGAAGTGTGTGAAGCAAGACTAAGTCCAATAATTCTAGAATTCTCCCAGTTGCGCAAAACGTTTAGATATGGATGCAATGTGTTTTATAAATACCTCCACCTAGCCACATTTAAAAATATACTGTACATTGTCATTTATCATAGATTTTCCTTTTTACGGTGCCATAAGTGCATCAATTTTGGTTTTTCTATTTTCTCTTTATTTTATTTTCCTACAATGGACATTTATTTTAGCAATAAAGTATTTTATTTCGTTTTCCTAGAATTAACAATTACATTTTATTTTATTTCTTTTTTACATTTTAATTTTGTTTGGGATTTATTGGTTTGCCCAGAGGTTAATAGATCTGTGTATTATTTATTTGCTCTTCTACTAATTAATCAAGCAACATCATTCAAATTCTATTTTTTAAACTTTTTCTAGTTTTATTTTGTTTAATTATTTAATCATTTCTTTTGTGTTTCTCTATAATTCCATTTTTCTGCAATTATAGTATTTCATAGTTTGATTTACACAAATCCAAGTCTTCCAATTCGGTTTGATTCATACTCACACAAATATTGTAAACGTCGTCGTGCATTTATGGTAAAATAAATCATGGTTTTTGTTTTAACTAAAATCGTCGATCAAGTTTTTGGTTCCATTATTGGGGAATTAATCAATTTATAGTGTTTATTTAATTTTCGATTTCTGTTAGCTTTTATATATGTAGTCTTTTTTTGTTGGTTTTCAATACTCAGTTTAAAAAAAAGAAACTTGTGAAATTTGACATATCAACTTTCTATTGCTATTACACACGGCCATTCTAGTACAAGACTATCATTTTCCAAAAATGGTTCACATTTTGTAACGATCAAAGTATTTTCAACAATTTTATAACGTTAATAATAAAAAAAAATTAAAATGTAAATGATAAAATTTTGAAATAAGAATTTTTTATTTGGAATGCATCCATTTAGTTATAGTAATGGGTAAATTTTTATTGAAAAACATTAAAGTTAATTTATTTATGAAATTTAAAATATAAATTTAATCAGCTAAATTGGTGAAGTTTATATAGTTTCGAAATCTGAATATTTTTATTTATGTATTAAAAATGTATATCATTTTCTGAGAGTGACGTCGTTATTCGTTTCGTCAAATTTGGATTTATTTGGCTCCATTATCTTATGTTCTGCGTTTTAGCAGCATTTTCGATAGCAGAAATTCGAGTTTTAAAAATTTGATCGCATCGCTGGTATTCGTGTACCATTCTTTTTGTCTCGTCCTGCTGATCTCTGAGCATATTTATTTCTTTATTTTAAGATTCTGTAAGCGACAGAAACGACAAAACTGGACGTCATATCGGTACTGAAATTTCTGACTTTTCATTTTTCCCTTTGCCATCCAAACTTTTGCCGTGTAATCCAACAATTGATTGCTTTAATAACCTTTTCCTGAATCATGGGGTCGATCGTTGCAATTACACTCATTTTATGTATTTCCCTAAGTCTCTTCGTTTTGCCTCACCGTTCACTCAGAAAAAGGGTACGTCTTTTTTTTTTTTTTTTTTTTTTTTTAAGTTCTTCGTCCTGTGGCTCTACCTCACTTCCTTCTTTTATATGGCCGCACTTGACAAAGAGTGTGGGCTTGCCTTTGTTTTTCACGTTTAAAATTTACGCAGATGTGATGTATGTGTGTATGTCAGAATGGTTTTTTTTTCCGTGTTACATATATATATATATATACACGCTATATATGTGGCTCTGTTTACGTGTATATACGCTGTACATATGTTATTGTATATATATGTATCCGGCTTTTATTTGTGCCCAGTTCCTTTTTTCCTGGTTTTGCGGTGACCTATTTTTCCTTCTCAATCATATACTAGAATAACCGCACAACGGTTGGAGAACCTACCGTTGTGGTATTTGATATCAAAGAAAAACGTTTTTGTTTAATTTTTTTCTTTATTATTAATTTGATGAAAAATTAACTGCATTTAAAAAAAAAATTGAAACCGCGTAAATTCAATTATATCACTGATTGAAAATGTAGGTCAACTTGATACTAAGAATGTGCTATTAATGTATTGATATGAATTATCCACAGACACACAGACATCTGTATCAAGAATGTTCAATATACACTTAATTTTGAGCTTATTTGTAGCTCTAACGTATTAATGAATTTGGAAAAAAAAAATAAAAAAAATGCCGTAATATACATCATCATATATTTTAATACCTAATCAAAGAAGACTACTAATGCAAAAATTGATTTATTAAATAAATCTCATATTATTGAACTACAATGTTTAAATAAATTACTTAAAAATACCATTATTATATGAAGTACTAACATTGCTGAAGTAAAAATAAGAAATAAACTAAAATTAATGAAAAAAAACAAAACTTTGGATTCTGCTATTGTTGATATTTCTTCTAACAAGAAGCTTGATTCCGCCACATAATCAATAACTGATTGAGACATAACCATTGATTTTTCACTTTTTTTCATTCATGTACTCAATTTGGGCAACATCAACTCTGAAAAGACGAGGGATGCATAACAACTCCTTTAGTTTAAAGAAAAAACTTTAGATGGACCTCGTAAAGAGCTGGTCCACAAATCTACCCAACAAACAACACAAACAAAAAAAGAAAAAAACCACTAAAGCGTTCTAATATATATGTATGTATGTGTGTGTGTGTGTGTGTGTGTGTGTGTGTGTATATATATATATAAGTGATATATATATATATATATAAGTGTCATCTGTTCAGTTCTTCCATGATCTTTAGGTCATTTGGCGTGAGAAAGTATTCATTCCACACAAGGAAGATGATGAAAAAGTTCTAGGTCCATCAGCAATCAATGAAAGATACTCTAACATGAAGACAATGTTGCTTGCCTAGCTCAAATCAATTCAAAGAAAGACTATATTGAAGTCAATAAAATGAAACATATTTCTCCAAAATGTTTCTTATGGACATGGGTTGAGAAGAATCAAGAAATTGAGTTTCAACAAATAAACTTAGAGAGTAATTGTGTCACTTTATTCCTTGAAGCGTGGTTCAAGAAATTGGTGTATGATGTTGACATGTGAAAGATGCATGATCAATAATTGTATTCAGTTGGTACTTAACCAAAGGAGCAATACTTCATGAATATTACATTCATTTAGGTTTTACCTCGTTAGAATTTCCTAACAATGTTTCGATGGAGGAAAGGCAGAGTGCTATAGTTTGATGGTTGTCTACATCATCAATATCTGCAGACTTATAAACCTACATATACCCAGCATCCTGTATTTGAGTGTAAATTATAAACTTATGGATAAAAGTTCACTTTCTTGACCTCTTCATTAGAATGATTACATTATGACAGGCCATCACACATCTCTTATTTTAGTTAATATTACCCCATATATTAATACAATTTTGGTACCTCTGCATAATATCCACAGTACAATTGCGGCTATTTACATATGTGCAAAATCACATATATACCCTTGTAATTGCAAAAGGATGATACTTGTGATATAAAGATCCCATCTTTTTCATATTCCCCGTGTCCAACTCAATTTCAACTAGCTACTATCATCGAAATTCGATAATTTTCTATAGATGTGATCTACATATCATCAAGTATCATTTCTGCAATTCTCACACTATTTTTTTTTCTTCAAATCAGTCATGGCGAAATTCGATAAGCTCCATCCACTTCAGACATGGCGAAATTCTTTGTCAGTCTGTTAATTCCAACTCCTTCAGTAATAGCAGCAAAAGGGTTTTTCATTCTTTTCCCCTCTGCTTCTTCTTTCGTGTACATCACTCCTTTAGTGACCTTATTGAATAGACCTGATCCTGGTGGGTCTGCTAGAAAGCACTTTATGTTTGGGTTCTTTTCTTTGATAAATTAGAAACTCCAGTAAGTGTACCACCATGCCTGCTCCTGCAATGAAAGCATGCAATTTGCTGAAGTTTGGTCCCATATTTCTGGGCCTGTATCCTTTTAATGGGCTCTGAAGTTTGCTAGGTTCTCAAATTGATCTACAAAGAAGCCACCTTTACTGTTGGATTTTGATTCATTATCTTCTTCTAGCTTTGCTGCTAGTTTATTGGCTTCATAAGCTCTCCTTCTTGCCACATTGACAAAGTGATCTTTATGTGTGATGGACACTGGTCTTACTCTTTCTACTGTTGCTCCAAGTGCCTCAATGATTTGTGACTGAAAAAGGAGCAATTTATTTAAAGCATTTTAACACAAAAACATGTTTTTTGCAACTATAACCATTACTGCCAGGCAAAGGTTTAAAACTGACCAATAATCAGAAATGAAGTTTATTTTTGAGCTATAAAATATGGACTGCAAAACATGATATCTTTATTCATATTCATGTGTTGGATAGCACATGCCAACAACCCGCATTTTGGCATCATACAACTCATATTTGCATGTTAATTTGTTATATAACATGTATTCATATATTATATAATAGGCAGTCATGTGTAATGTACTGCATATTCATATTGTTGTATTTGGTTGCAAAAGAACTCTTCAAAATACAAAACCAATTTTTTTTAATACTAAGAGTGTTATTTTATTCAGTAGAAGATTCATTTTGATATCTGGAGGACTCAAATCCATTACATATAGAACTTCTGTCTAAAGCATCGTACCTTTAACCACTTGAACCCGAAGTCCTTGACCATGAAACCAAATTTTTGTTCAAGGAAAATACATAATTTCTTCATATACAATCAATCAAAATCCATTTTTGTCTAAGAAAACACTCGCCTGAATAATGGACGGAAAATAATGCTTGAGTCTATGTGACACCTCTACACATATTAATATATTCAAATTGTTTGCTTTCCAAACCCCAAAAAAAATAAATTTTTACCTTATGTAATAGACTAGTACACATTTGAGGGGAAAAAAAATTGAAAATGGAAGACAAAATAATGTTTCAACATAAACAGATAAACTGGCATCAAACTAAGAAATTATACATGACTCAATTTAGCTACTGAAATTATGTAATCATAATTCAAATTATGAAATTAAAAATCAAGTAATTTGTTTTGAAAATTATATTTTTCGTGAAGTAAATAACGTCAATCAAGGCTTTGTTGTGGTAACCAAAACCTTCCTATCGGTCCTGTTGGCAATATCTTCATCTAGATTAGAGATCTCCTGATCATAATTATTTCATAAAACAAATATGATAAGATTCCAAAAACAAAAGGTTACATACTGTTATTCAACACTAATATCAAAACAGATCGTTTAAAAGCACAGAGTTTACTTACTCTCCTATATTCCATAAACTAACTGGTAAGCAATGATCTGATCTATAAGCCACAAATCATTCTAGGAATCAACAATCACCAGCAAACTATTGTTATGAAGCCATTTTTCAATGCCAAATCGTAAATAGTATTTTTATTAACCAAGTAAACAACCTGACTATTTAAATGAATAGTCATGAAAAACTGTCATGCCATACTCAAACTTCTGTCATACCGGTTACTGTAAAAGGCAAACATATGGGGGTTAACTTTAGTGAACAAGACATCCTACAATGTAAAAGTTCATGGTTATTCTCTATGGCAGCTCATCTTCGTGTAACTAAACATTTCAAAGGGACATGCCCCAAAATTAAAACCAGTAACTGACTGCAACACTTTGGTTCCAACTATCACATTGCTAAGCTAGTCCATTCTAAAAGCTGCGTTATATAAATTACAGCGAATACCGGAAACTAATATCCATGGATCCCGTAACTTCATAGAAGTCGAATATTCCACAGTGCAAAATGGCTTTATTCTACAAATTACAGGTCCCAATTATTTCGTTTTTAACAGGGAATGGTTGGAAAGTTTTGCAACTTTGCAGGTCCTTAGTGCACCAGACCACATATCAAATTGTAAAGTAGTATTTGACATTTCTTTATCTTTTTGATAAAATTGTGTACATTAACATGATTGTACGGTATTTCTTTGGTATATTGTTCATAATTTGAACATAACATCTAGTAGAAAGAACATATCTACACTCTCCAAATTAATGACATAATTTGTTCCATTGTACATCTAAATAAAATAGAATGGGAAAATGCAAGCTTAACTTAGTTGGAAAGGATATACCAAAAGCAACAAAATCTTTAGGACTAAAGATATATTTGGAATATCAGATGAGAAGTTAATATCTAGAGTGGTGGAAAAGCTATGGGTCTAAAGTAGAAATCTAGCATCCAAGTAAGATCCTTAATAAGTCTATAAAATTAAACTGCAAAATAATAACATGAAAACATAGATAGTCTTAAAAATATATGATTGGAAATGGCAAAGCGAGACCAAAACCTACTTTTTCAATGGCAATACCATTAGGAATAACGAAATGACATTTACAACCATAAGCAGGTGCGATTGTAGCAAGACTGATAGTAGTGCTCCCAACATTCCCTTCTGTTACCGCACCACCTTTAACTAAGTCGCTAGAATTTAAGGCCTACAAAAAAGACATTCATACATAAATTGCAGCCGCAAGATTTAAAAAAATAATAACATTGGGATGAAATCTAATATATGTTTTCTCCAATACCAAGCAATTCCTCTTCCTTTGGTGAGCTTTTAGGAATCATTTTATGCCTTGTTCGTTTCATGTTTGGAATAACATATGCACACTGTTTACAACTTATGACTTCTGATATCTTTAATCATGTCTTACGTAGTATTACCAGTTTATTATTTCCTTTCAAAAATAGGGAATGGCAGTTTTGCAAATAATATAATTTACTGATATCAAAACATGATTTATAATTTGAATTTATAGGCGAGAAACTCCTATATGCTTTTGTGGTTTTATTGTTATTTTGAGTGCTCTACTATAACCAATGATCACACTTATTTTCAAAAAGAACACATACACACAGATTAAGACTGTAGCTTCTTTATTATTGATTTTTTATTACTCTATTTTGTATTTTAGGAAGGTTTATGCCAAGTTGAGAAAAAAATACCTCAGCCTACAAACTAAACACTAGTTTAAAGTTAAATTTTACATTGATGTGTATTCGGATTAAAACTTTTATCTTCATGATTGTTAATATTTTTAGAATTTTGCAGTTTTGGTAAGTTTTCCAAGTATCTCTTGTTGGACTTGTATCATATATCATATAATTGTTTAATATTTACTAATGCTTTCATGATCCATTTTCACGTACAAACAAGTATTGTAAGGACTTTTAAATTCTGTTGTTATAACTAGCTTCCTATTATATAACTGAATGATTTTACCACTTCATAGTGAAATCAAACCTATAAAGGAATATGTCTGTACAATCTTGACCACATCATATCCTATATGAAATGAGTTCAATACTGAAAGGATTAATAAACTCAGAGTTAACTGTTAGGTAATGAGTAAATATGCATGGGAAACTAATTACCTGATATCTCAAATTCAATATTGAAAAAATATGGCTTTAATCTGGCAATGACTTTTTTTTAGCAAATTCGTTTCTTCTGTTCGAATGCTATGTGAATGCAGCACTGTACATTCAGTTATTTAACTTTTTTTTCAACTGCACCATTATGTTCAGTTATACATCAAAGGTTAACTGCATATATTCATGTATAATTTATACCACCATTATAGAAACGATGAAATCGGGCATTTCTAAATTTGATAATATCGATATTTCACATTAATTTCTTTCATGAATTCATCAAATAGTAGAAAAACAACTATAATATACATCATAACTACTATCGAAGCATCCAAAATCAAAAATAATTAGAAAAGAAAGTTTTACCTGGAGCATTATAGAATTCATTATAGAAACGATGAAATAGGGCACTTCTAGATTTGATGATGTCGATATTTCATATTATTTTCCTTCATGAATTCATCAAATAGCAGAAAAACAACTATAATATACATCATAACTTTTGTCGAAGCTTCCAAAATCAAAAATAAGTAGAAACGAAAAGATTACCTAGAGTGAGACGAGAGGCGCAGTCGAGATCAACCAGCGGGTGATGTAGTTGCGGTAAAATAAAGAGGAAGAGCGAGACGAGAGGCGTAGTTGATCAACCAATGGAGACTTGAGAGGAGTACGAGAGGAGTCGCGTTTGCATCAAATAATCTCTGGCACTGGAATAGGGTTTTACTTGGTTTAGAAGAAATAAAGAGGAGAGGGAAAGGGAAAATCGACCGGAGAAAACGAAGGCGAAAGCTTCAAATGGAAATTACGCGGTCAGCAGAGAAAATTTGGGGGAGAAGCACACGTGAAACAAAAACAAACAGCGGCAATGTTATTTTGGCTTCAGAGAAATTAATTTTGGCCTGTGACAGTAGGCAAACCTCCATAACGGTCGGTTTGATTAAGGTCATTCGTATATATGCTTCGCATATATTTCACTATTGGCAAAGGGTATCAAAATGGAGATGTTGTACGTGTTATATATGATAATATATTGCGGATGATTTTTTTTTTGACTACAAATGATATCGATGTCGTTCTTCTTATATTTGTCGTAGGAGATCATATACACACAATATGTATAATATAGTTATTTCAAATATTTTAAATTAAATTTGTACGTATATCACCTGTGTGTATATATTTGTTTTATTTACATCGTCGTGCTAAAATCCGCTTTCTTGTTGTCGCACCTATTTGATATCATGCTGTATCCATGTCAGTAGCTTCAATTCCATCGTTCTCTAGCCTTGAAAGGTGAGTAATTACTAATGATTAATATTCTTATGTTCATTAAATTGACTTAATAGGAAATGACAATTTAAATGTACTGTTAAAACTGAATTGCCAGCTATTAACTGTTAAATGTGATAAGTTGTTATTCCATTTTGATCACTTATGTAAATTGACACTATTATATGTCAATTATTTCGTTAGTAATTGTTATATTATGTTATTTATTGTTGTCTCTGCACAAGTTCTCTTAGCTGAGAAATCACTATGAGTTGAAATGATACATACCCGAACAGACTTTAGAATAGGAGAAATCGTTAGGGGTTGAAATGATAAACCTAAACGATTTTAAGTCATTATTGAATTTTTTGGGATTGTGGGTTTGATAATATAAACCCGTAAATTATTTTTTTAACTATTGCGGATTAAAATAACAAATATCCGTATCACTTGACCATAGGATAGAAAATTATATACGGACATCGTTCGTCTATTTTTAAAAATGATTTCTATATATTTGGAAGTAAATATATGAGTTGATTTTGAATTGAAAAAGTGGTCTTTTGATTTTTGAAATATTTTTTATAACCTTAAATGTGGATTTTGGGATATAGAAGTATGAGTTTAATTAAAAAGGAAATTTGTAAAGTTTACCTGTCGTTTTATTCTCTAAAATATGTAGAATAAGATTTTAAGCAGAAATATAAAAAGTTAACTTATTCAAAATATATAAAAGTAGTTTTCATTTAATATATAATATTCTAAAGGGTTCATTAAATTTATATTTAAATAGATTTTCTATAACTTTAGTAAATAAAAAGGTTGGAAAGGTACTTTGGAATTTGATTGGTAAATTAAACTGGTTATTAATTTAATTTAAATTAGGATTTATTCAGAGCTTAATGATTTTGGGAATGATTTATAACTTGCTGCAATAAAAAGTGATAAAATGAAAACCTTAAGATAAATAGATTTAAAATATTGAATGTTCGTTTGACTTAAATTTGTATTTGAAATTTTATTTAAGTATTTATCAAGTAATTTTATAAATGACCATGGTGTGAAATATGCGTTTGGTTGTTAAAGAGACCGGGATCGAATATTGTCATACTCTTTGCCAATACCGAAAACCACTTTAACAACTTTGTACATGGTGGAGATTTTAGAATGAAGTAGGATGGTTTGGCCAATGAACTTTATTGGTATTTACGTAGCCCTGCCTCCCGTGAGTTAGCTTGATGTAGCTAAAACAGGAGCCACACCGGGCCAAATGAGGTCATTCCTCCTATTGGATACATTTCTTCGAAACCATATTTATTGCTTTTGTGATTTGATTTTGTTTTGCACACCTTTGATTTAGGAGTGTGTCTCAAGGTGGGCGGTAGTGGCTGCTATGCATTGCCCCCAGTCCGAATACACAAACGGTATATCAACCCTTGCATTGCCTCGCGTGCCTTGTCACATGCCGTATCGCGCCTACTACGAGTTTGCTTTGTGCCGTACCTTAGGAGTGCTCCCTAATATCCCACTTGCAAGCGGAGTTCACAGTATCTGTATAGACTATGACATTATATAAAATGTGTTAAGGGGGATATGGGTAACGCCTTAACGCTATTTTAATATTTTACTTTACTGTAGACATTATATATGTAGCATATTATACTATGATATAGATAGTTTATCAGATCCTTAAAGGATGGAATCCCATCATCCCTTTAAGTTATACTGCATTTACTTGACATTTCACTTGAAGTTGATTTATCTACATAAGAATGTTAATCTTGATTCGAGTGTTTTGATTTTCTTTATGCTCGAGTTGGCTTGAGTGTCACAGTTGAGATTCATCCTTTGGGGCTGGAGTTCATTGGAAGATTTAGTTTATCTATTTCAGCTCTTAGTTTATTTCTGCTATTTCCAGTTGTATTTTCAGACATTTCATTTTCTTTATACTAGAGACTTCTGTATACTGGGATTTCTGATGTTTCTTTTTCAGACTATGTTGTTTCTGTAGTAGATTTATGAACTACTGTTTATCTTTCCACTGTTTTTGTAAACTTTGTGTCCGTGACTCTATGATTGATTTATTTACTGTATATGCTAAGTTATGCCAAATAAATATATTAACAATCTGTTACTTGGAGCAATTCAAGTCAGATCTGTGTAGATTATTATCGATTTGAATGGTCCAAAATAGCAGGTTGTTAGTTGGTATCAGAGCTTTGGTTTAGGAAAACTTAGCATATGAAGTAAAAAAAACACATTAGAGATAGGGTTGCAATACCTTAGAATGGGTTGAATCGATTATCGAGTCATATTCGATTGTGTTTGAAATTCTAAGTTGGAACCTTTTTAATGAGGATTTCTTTTGAATTTTAACCTATATCCCTGTTCTAAAATCAAATTCTTGTTTTCCAAAAGAGTAACCGTAGGAATGCACATGGTAGGGGTTAAGGAAATGCTCCCGCACCACCAGTTGCCCCTGTTCCACCTGTTGTCGCTCCTGTTGTCGCACCTGTTCAGCCGGTTAGGTTCACTCAGCTTTGTAAAGAGTATTCTAAGCTTGGAGGTACTAAGTTCACTGGAGCCGAGAGCATTATCGAGGCCCAACAATGGTTGAAAAGTCTTGAGAGGATTTCCACTAGACTGGACATCATTGATGCCCACATGCATCATTTAACTGCTTGGCAGTTACAGGAGTCCACCCAGGATCGGTGGGAATCTGTTACCACTCAGATTGTTGCGGCTAATATCTCTTGGCAGTAGTTCAGGTAAGATCCTTAGTTGTTCTTAGCTTACTTCTATCGAATCTTTTCTTTGAAATTTATCTCCTTTAATTTTGCTTTATCTTGGAACCCTTCTTTCCGGGGATGCTTTTGTGGCAAAATGGAAGTTGGAAAATCCCAGTTATATAGGGAATTTATGGATCTTGAGCAAGGTGACATGACTTTTACTAAGTACGAGAGGAAGTTTAATGAGCTTTCCAAGTTTGGTCCCAGTTTGATTGACACTAAGCTCAAGAAGAATCAGAAGTTCATTCACGGTGCTCACCCAAAGTATTATGACCGTATGATTAGTCATGCTTACGACACCTTCACTTCTTTGATGGATATAGCCACCAGATTTGAGAACCCTACTTCTAAAGTTAAGCAAGCAGTTTTGGCATCTCAGGGTACTTCCAATGGTTCTAAGAAAAGGAACCCACCTTCCAGCAGTAGAAGAAGAATTGGCAGAATGCTCATGGTATTGGATCTGTTCCTTAGAAGTAATCTCTTAACCTTTCTACCATCACTTATTTCAAGTGTAACCTGTAGGGTCACTATGCCAACAGTTGTCTATCTCCTACTAGTGCCGCCTTTTCTCCACCTAAGGCCGCCAGAAACAACCTTTGCCACCATTGTCTCCAGCCTGGTCATTACAAGAATAACCGTCCCACCCGCAGAGAGACAAGACATCTGAAATCTTTGCAATGTCTTCTTCCACCACTCCTCCTCCGTCTGCCAGTGATAACCAAGGTACCCTTTGGAGCTTATTTTCTTTGCATGGTTTTCCTGTTTGTGTTTTATTTGACACTGGTGCATCCTATAGCTTTATATCTATTGATCTCTTTAATAAATTCGACCATATCTTGCGACCTCAGTTGGTGACTTCATCATTATGTGTAACTAATCCCATTGGCGGTCCTTCCAATCTTAGTATGATTTTTAAAGGAGTGTAACTCCTTTACAAGAATTGTCGATTCATCAGAGATTTCTATGTTTTGGGTTTTGACGCATTTGATATTTTACTGGGAGGTTGTTGGCTAAAACATTATGATGTGGTCATTTCTTGTAAGGCCCAAACAGTCTCCCTAGTAAGTGAACTGGGAGAGCCTTTGGTTGTCGAGTATCGATTCCTTATGATTTTGTAGGAAGTTTTATCTTTTCACTTGATGCTCAGCCTAGTGATCTTGACTCCACCCATGTTGTCCAACTCTTTTCAGATATATTTGGTGAAGTCACTTCTCTTCCTCCTAAGCAAGAAACTGAATTTTGCATTGATCTTATTCCTGCCGCTCGACCTATTGTTCTCCTTCCCCAATGGATGGCACCCAAGGAAAAAGTTGAGTTGAAGAAGCAGATCGAGGATTTATCCTCTAAGGGCCTGATTAGGCAGATTTTTTCTGAATGGGGTGCTGTTGTGGTCTTTGTCACCGAATCTGATGGTTCTTTGAGGATGTGTATGGATTATAGAGAGTTGAACAAGCTTACTCTCAAGAATAGTTATCTGATGCCTCACATCAGTGATATGTCCGATCAGCTCCAAGGGGCTAAAGTATTCTCTTAGCGTAATCTTGCCACTAGTTTCCACCAACTTTGTGTAGCTGAGGAAAGCATTCCCAAAACTGCTTTTGAAACAGAAAACGACTTCTATGAATGATCAGTCATGCCTTTGGATTAACCAATGCTTCTGCCTTCTTTGTCAACCTTAAGAATCGTGTCTTTCGCGATGTTCTCAACAAGTTCATTCTGGCTTTTGTTGACGATATTCTTGTCTTTTCAAAGTCAAAGAAGGATCCTAAATCTCATTTGGGATATGCACTGGAAACTCTTAGGAGTCACTAGTTGAAAGCGAAATTTTCTAAATGCCATTTCTGGAGAGATGAAGTCTGATTCCTTGGGCATATTGTTTTAGAGAATGGAGTCTCGGTTGACCCGATTAAGGTCGCCACGGTTAATGTAAGTCTTTCCACCTTTTCTCACTTGAATTCATCTATCTTATATGTTTTTGGACTTATCCCCTTATCAATTTCTAGGATTGGGAGATACCTAAGACTCCGATGGATATTCATAGCATTTTGGGCCTTGCCGGTTATTATCAGTGATTCATTAAGAATTTCACCAGTATAGCTGCACCTCTAACTGCTTAGAATTTCACTCATATTGTTTAATTGGAATGAGATGCGTGAAGCCGCATTTAATGAGTTGAAGCAAAAGCTTACCTCTACTCCTATTCTTGCCGTCTCGAATAGGGATGGAGGATTATTGGTTTATGCCGACACTAGTAAGGAAGGATTGGGTGCTGTGTTGATGCAGGATGGGAAGGTCATAGCCTATGCTAATCGTCAGTTAATAGCCCACGAAACCAACTTTGCCCCTACGATTTGGAGTCACTTGTTGTTGTGTTTGCTTTGAAGTTATGGAGGTACCACCTTTTGGGAACCAAGTTTGAGCTTTTCACCGATCACCAGTCTCTTAGGCATATCTTCAACCAAAGGATTTAAACCAGAGGCAAGTTCGATGGTTAGAGTTATTATCATTTTATGATCTTGACATCTACTATACCCCTGGAAAACCTAATGTGGTGGCCGATGCCTTGAGTTGGAAGAAAGCCATGATGTATCAGATTGTTGTCATCTCATCTCTTATTGATCATATCGCAATTAAGCAGGATGTGGATGTGATGCTTAAGCTTATGAAGGAGAACATTCGAAGTAGGGAAGGTGATGATCAGAATTAGTTAGGAGCGCAGATTGATCGAAATAGAGTTCTGAGGATTAATGGGCGGATTTGTGTTTCGAAAGTTGATGGTTTGAGAAGTTCCTAGAGAGAATCATCAGTCTAGACTCTCTATCCATCCAGGTATTATTAAGATGTTTCAGGATATGAAGAATTTGAATTGGGGAATGGTATGAAGAGTGATATTTCCATCTTTGTGAGTAAGTGTGCTACATGTCAACAAGCTAAGGCTGATCACTAGAAGATCGCTGGATTGCTGCAACCCCGTGAATATCCTATGTGGAAGTGGGAACAAGTTTCTATGGATTTTATCAATGGTCTACCAAGGACTAGAAGGGGTAACGAGAGTATTTGGGTAGTTGTCGATCATTTGACCAATGATGTGCACGTAAATGTGCATATATTTACATCCATATTTTATCTCTTTTTATTTAAATAAACATCATATTTGAGCATTTTAACATGTTTAAAACCAAAATTTAATTATTTTCAACCATCGTATTTTCATCTTCATTCAAGGGCAAAAGGTCATTTTTGTGCGTGTGTCAATGTAAGAATTTTTACTTGGACAATTTTTATGATTTTTATACGATATTTTGATGCATATGGAAGAGGGATTCATGATGATATATGCATGCACAAGAAACTACAGAGGAATGAAGAGGAAATAATTCAAGTTCAAGATCATGGTGCACCACACCCACTTACCTTGATTTTCAATTAGGATCTAAGCACATGCTAAAAGGTCATTAAAGCTTCATGTACATTTAAGTGGGGGAAAAGTGGATGTTAATGATTACTTGGTGGCCACACTACCTCAAGGATACTTTGGGAAGCTCTCTAAAAAGGAATCAGAGTTTTATGCATGTATAAATAACCCTCTTATGTACATGTGAATATATTTTACCTTTCATATTACTTAGGAAATTAGAGTACAAAATTGTAAGCAATGTTTCATGAAACAAAAATGGCTTCTTAGCCTCTTTCTCCTCTTATTTACATGCTTTTATTTACTTCTCATGCTTTTATTTATACTCTTTCCTTTTCTTTGTTAATAGATTAGTTTTACATTCATGCAAGTAGTGTAGCTTAATTCCTTTTGTTGTAAGTAGTTTAATTACGTTCTCTTATTTGCTTATTTTCTATTTTCTTCTCTTTTGAATGTTGAAAGTTACTCGTGTTGCTTCAATGCCACAAATGAGTAGCTAAACCCTTTCAATTTAGGGGTGACGAAGCTCTCTAACTTTATGAAATTTCAACATTTTCTAAGATTTATGATCTCTTTTGTTTATGATTCATGAGAGTGAATTTTGATGCAAGTTTATACAGGTGGATTTGATAGCTTATATTGCTTTTGCAGATGAGCTATTCTTATTCAACTAAACACAATTTGCATCATCATTTGATAATCCATTTTTGACTTTTAAATAAGAGTAAAAATGAAATTTGATGATCTATATTACTAGTTACAATAGTAAATAGATTATCCTTAAAATAGCTTTTGCTTTGACTTCATTTTCATGAGAATTATAAATGGTATAATTGTTGTTTTGTAGTTTGATGATCCGAGTTATGTTAATTAATAATATAAACTAACTATACTTATGATAAATGCAATGATTTCACTTAATATCAAAGTTAGAGATCATAAATTATTTTTTTGTTGATTTACAAAAATTTAGGAGTGGATTTACCTTTAAATTGTTCTTTAGTATAATAGTTTTTAAATCACATTTTAATTCTAGTTTTAGCATCGTTTTATTTCTAGTTAACAATCTCTCCTCCAATTGGTCTAATTTGATTGAATAGAGTTTTAAAATCTTAAAAATTCCTTACGGAATGACTTGTACTCTCTACGTGCTACATTTGTACATCGTGTGCTTGCGGTAAATTTAATTTGAATTTTTTCGACTATTTTATAAACCGATAGAAAATTAGCCGATTAACAAGTTTTTGGCGCCATTGCTGGGGAACGAACCCGTGTCACCCGCGTGACAGGTGGGAATGCTCACACTATACTACAATGAGCGAAAAGGAGCTTCTAGCTGTCGTTTTTGCTCTTGAAAGATTCTGACCATGCTTGATAGGTTCACACATCACTGTGTACACGGACCACTCTACGCTTCGACATCTGTTCGCAAAAAAGGATGCTAAATCCCGTTTAATTTGTTGGATCCTTTTAGTTCAAAAATTTGACCTTACAATCAAAGACAAAAAAGGATCCGATAATGTCATAGCCGATCACTTGTCTCTTCTTCCAAGCGCACCATCTTCTTTGCCAATCATTGAAAACTTCACCGATGAACAACTTCTTTCGATTTCTATCGGTCCATGGTACGCTGATATAGTGAACAACTTAGTCACTAAAGAAACTCCTCCATCTTGGTCCAAACAAGACAAATACAAATTCATGTCCCAAGTAAAGTATTTCTATTGGGACGATCCATACTTGTTCAAATACTGTTCCTACCAAGTCATCCGACGTTGCATTCCAGATAATGAGATCAGGAGTGTTCTTTCGTTTTGCCACGATCAAGCGTGCGGTGGACATTTCGGTCCTCGAAAAACTGTGGAAAAGGTGCTTCAGTGTGGTTTCTATTGGCCTTCTCTTTTAAAAGACTCTTTTTAATTTTGTAAAACTTGCGATCGATGTCAAATGCTTAGACGAATTTCTCGACGAGATATGATGCTTTAAACCCCATTCTTACGATCGAAATCTTTGATGTTTGGGGTATTGAATTTATGTGACCTTTTCCTAATTCTTTTGGAAATTTGTATGTCCTTCTCCCTGTCGATTATGTCTCAAAATGGGTCATAGCCCTTCCGTGCAAAACCAACGACCATAGAATTGCTGTAAAAATTCTCAAAGAAAACATCTTTTCAAGGTTCGGCACACCTCACACAATAATCAATGATAACGGAACCAATTTTGTAACCATTCTTTTGAAACTTTAATAAAGAAATACTCGATAACCAACAAGTAACTCCATATCATCCCTAGACTTGTGGTCAAGTTGAAGTTTCAAATCGAAAAATAAAACAAATTTTGGAAAAAAATGTTAATAAAAATTGAAAAGATTGGTCTCAGAAATTGACCGTTGCGCTTTGGGCTTACCGTACTACTTTTAAAGCTAACCTTGGGATGTCCCCATTTCGTTTAGTTTATGGTAAATTTTGCCATTTACCCGTTGAAATCGAACACAAAGCGTTTTGGGCAATCAAGAACTTAAACTTGGATCTTGAGAAAGCTGTCGAAAACCAAAACTACAACTCAATAAACTAGAAGAACTTAGGAACGATGCGTATGAAAATGAGAAAGTTTACAAACAAAGAACCAAGGTTTTTCATGACAAGTCAATCCTAAGGAAAACATTTTCGCCTAAGCAGAAAGTTCTTTATATGACTCAAGGCTTGATTTATTCCCTGGGAAACTTAAATCAATATGGACCAGACAATTTGTGGTACAAACTGTTTTTCCACATGGTGCTATAGAAATAGAAAACCCAGGAATGGATCGATTTTCAAAGTCAACGATCACGTTTGAAACCTTTTTTGAAATTGCCAAATAACCAAGATGAGGAGTTCATGATCCTTCATGAGCCAAGCTACGTTTAGTAAGAATGTTAACCCTCTTTTGTAAATATGTACATATTTCTTTCCATTACACTCATTATATCATGCATTGACTGTGGGGACACAGTCAAAATTAAATGTGGAGGGAGTCTCATTTTCATTTTTTTAGTTTCATGGCATTTTTTTTAATTTTCATTTTCTTACTTAAAAATATATCAAAATTCCTCAGTCTCAAAAACATTTTCTTTTTAGCATTTTGATTTATTTTTGAAGAAACACTATGGGATAAGTATAAGTTTGGTTAATAAATTGAAATATTTGAAAATTTATTTGTCTTAGCAAAAATAAAAATGAAGTTTGATTACAAATAAAAATGGTTTAACTGGTATATAGGAAGGTTCATATGTGTTAATTAAGAAGTATGTTCTAATTGAAAATCTTTGTTTAAAAAAGTGGTAAATTTAAAGTGAAGAATATAACATTTTTATCTTCTAAGTTAAACGGCGCTAAGATGATTTTGCAAAACTCTCTCTTTCTATAAAAAAATTTGAAAAAAAATATTTGTACATGCAAATATTTTCTATTAACACGTACGGTCGACAAGTGTACATAATTGTGTGTACACTAGCCATGCCCTGTACCTTTCTCACGTAAGCCCGAAAGGCAGTGTATGATCGGTATATCTGGCTTCAGTTTGTCTGAGCTAGGTGTATGTATACATAAATTCTTTTATTAATGATGCCTATAGTCGATAGGTGTTCACGTTTGTGTGTTCACTCGCCACGCTCTATATTCCCTCGCCACGCTCTGTATTCCCCACACATAACTCCGCAAGGCTGTGCATGGGTAATATATCTGGCCTCAATTTACCTGAGTTAGGCATATGTAAATATTATTAATATCAATAAAATTTTCAAATAAGAGAAGCAAATGAAATCTAAGCACCATTTTAACTTTTTTGATTTAACTTGTTATTGGAAAGAAATGAAAATACCACTTTAATAAACTTTGATAATCAACTAAGGATCCATTTCATAATTTCATTGTGTTATCAACTGAAACAACTAGTAAACTATGGTCTATCTGTTATGACAACTTCATTTTTATTGAAAAATTTGATGAGTAAATGACTTAAATTTTCAAGAGAATGACCAAAACTTGTATTTAACTTGTTTGTGTCTATTTAAAAGTAAACCTTTCATTCGTAAATATTTCCAAAAGCTCACATTCATCTCTTTGTAAATAAATCTTGCATTTTGTTTGTATTTTCATTTTGCATTTGGATTTTGTGGGTAGTATCCATTGAAAACCCTCACGAGACAGCACTCGTCCTATTGGGGACACCTAGAGGTTTACGGGCTTGTTGCATACGCTTAATGCAATCATGCTTCCTACGAAAATGGATTTATCTTAGTTTTCCTTTATTTAAGGATGAATAAAAAGATAAATGTAGGGGTATGTGATGTTCCACATAAATGTGCATATATTTACATCCATATTTTATCTCTTTTTATTTAAATAAACATCATGTTTGGGCATTTTAACATGTTTAAAACCAAAATTCAATTATTTTCAAACCATCATATTTTCATCTTCATTCAGGAGAAAACGGTCATTTTTGTGCATGTGTCAATGAAAGAATTTTTGTTTGGACAATTTTTATGATTATTATAGGATATTTTGATGCATATAGAGGATGGATTCATGATGATATATGCATGCACAAGGAACTACAAAGGAATGAAGGAGAAATAATTCTAGTTCAAGATCATGGAGGACCCCACCCACTTACCTTGATTTTCAATTAGGAGCTAAGCTCATGCTAAAAGGTCATTAAAGCTTCATGTACATTTAAGTGGGGAATTAGTGGATGTTAATGATTACTTGGTGGCCACACTACCTTAAGGGTACTTTGGGAAGCTCCCTAAAAAAGGAATTAGGGTTTTATGTATGTATAAATAATCCTCTTATGTACGTGAGAATGTATTCTACCTTTAATATTACTTAGGGAATTAGAGTGAAAAATTGTAAGCAATGTTTCAGGAAATAAAAATGACTTCTTAGCCTCTTTCTCTTCTCTTATTTACATGCTTTTATTTGCTTCTCATGCTTTTATTTATGCTCTTTCCTTTTTTTGTTAATAGATTAGTTTTACATTTATGCACGTAGCGTAGCTTAATTTCTTTTGTTGTAAGTAGTTTACTTACATTCTCTTCTTTGCTTATTTTCTATTTTATTCTCTTTTGAATGTTGAAAGTTACTTGTGTTGCTTCAATGCTATAAATGAATAGAAAAACCCCTTCAATTTAAGGGTGATGGAGCTCAACAACTTTATGTAATTTCAATATTTTCAATGATTTATGACCTCTTTTGTTTAAGCTTCATGAGAGTGAATTTTGATGCAAGTTTATACAAGGAGATTTGATAGCATATATTGCTTTTGCAAATGAGCTATTCTTATTCAACATAAACACAGTTTGCATCATCATTTGCTAATCCATTTTTGTTGTTGTAATGAAAGTAAAAATGAAATTTGATGATCTATATTACTAGTTACAATAGTGAGTAGATCATACTTAAAATAGCTTTTGCTTTGGCTTCATTTTCATGAGAATTATAAGTGGTACAATTGTTGTATTATAGTTTGATGATTTGAGTTATGTTAATTAATAACATAAACTAACCATACTTATGATAAATGCAATGATTATTTCACTTAATATGAAAGTTAGAGATCATAAATTATTTGTTTGTTGATTTACATAAATTTGAGAGTGGATTTGCCTCAAAATTGTTCTTTAGTCTAATAGTTTTTAAATCACATTTTAATTCTAGTTTTAGTCTCATTTTATTTCTCTCCTCCATTTGGTCTAGTTTGATTGAATAAAATTTTAAAATCTTAAAAATTCCCTGCTGAACGTCCCGTACTCTCTACATGCTACATTCGTACACCGTGCACTTGCGGTAAATTTAACATGAAATTTTTCGACTACTTTCTAAACCGTTAGAAAATTAGCCGATTAACAAGTTTTTGGCACCGTTGTCGGGAAACGAACCCGGGTTACTCGCGTGATTGGCAGGAATGCTCACCACTATACTACAATGACTGAAAAGGAGCTTCTAGTTATCGTTTTTGCTCTCGAAAAATTCCGACCATACTTGATAGGTTCACACATCATGGTGTACGTGGACCACTCCGCGCTTCGACATCTCTCCGCTAAAAGGGATGCTAAATCCTGTTTGATTTGTTGGATCCTTTTACTTCAAGAGTTTGACCTTACAATCAAAGACAAAAAAGATCCAATAATTTAGTGGCCGATCACTTGTCTCTTCTTTCGAATGCACCATCTTCTTTGCAATCTATGAAAACTTCCTCGATGAACAACTTCTTTCGATTTCTATCGATCCATGGTATGCTGATATAGTGAACTACTTAGTCACTAAAGAAACTCCCTCATCTTAGTCCAAACAGGACAAATACAAATTCATGTCCCAAATAAAGTATTTCTGTTGGGACGATCTATACTTGTTCAAATATTGTCCCAACCAAATCATCCGAATTGCATTCTAGATAATGAGATCAAGAGTATTCTTTCATTTTGCCACGATCAAGCGTGCGGTGGACATTTCTGTCCTCGAAATCCGCGGAAAAGGTGCTTCAGTGTGGTTTCTATTGGCCTTCTCTTTTCAAAGACTATTTTGAATTATGTAAAACTTGCGATCGATGTCAAATGCTTGGATGAATTTATCGACGAGATATGATGCCTCTAAACCCTATTCTTACGATCGAAATCTTTGATATTCGGGGTATCAACTCTATGGGACCTTTTCCCAATTCTTTTGGAAATTTGTATGTCTTCTCGCTGTCGATTACATCTCAAAATGGGTCGAAGCCCTTTCGTGCAAAACCAACGACCATAGAATTAATGTAAATATTCTCAAAGAAAACATCTTTTCAAGGTTCGGCACACCTCGCACAATATTCAGTGATAACGGAACCCATTTTTTAACCGTTCTTTTGAAATTTTAATAAAGAAATACTTGATAACCCACAAGTTGTCCACTCCGT
Organism: Allium cepa; assembly: GCA_030765085.1. Lineage (NCBI taxonomy): Eukaryota > Viridiplantae > Streptophyta > Magnoliopsida > Asparagales > Amaryllidaceae > Allium > Allium cepa. Next base: position 688,272,138 of record CM060937.1, on the reverse strand, counting down.
TTCATCCCTAGACTTGTGGTCAAGTTAATGTTTCAAATCGACAAATAAAACAAATTTTGGAAAAAACTATTAATAAAAATCGAAAAGATTGGTCTTAGAAATTGACCGATGTGCTTTGGGCTTACCGTACTACTTTTAAAATTAACTTTGGGATGTCCCCATTTCGTTTATTTTACGGTGAAGCTTGCCATTTACCCATTGAAATCAAACACAAAGCATTGTAGGCAATTAAGAACTTAAACTTGGATCTTGAGAAAGATGGCGAAAAATGAAAACTACAACTCAACGAACTAGAAGAACTTAGGAACGATGCATATGAAAATGAGCAAATTTACGAAGAAAGAACCATGGTTTTTCATGACAAATCAATTCTAAGGAAAACATTTTCTCCTAACCAGAAATTTCTTTTATATGACTCAAGACTTCATTTGTTCCCTAGGAAATTTAAATCAAGATGGAGCGGACGATTTGTTACGAACTTTTTTTCCACATGGTGCTGTGGAAATAGAAAACCCTAGGGATGGATCGATTTTCAAAGTCAACGGTCATCGTTTGAAACCTTTCTTGGAATTGCCAAATAACCAAAAGGAGGAGCTCATGATCCTTCATGAGCCAAGCTACATCTAGTAAGAATGCTAACCCTCTTTTGTAAATATGTGCATATTTTTTCTCGTTACACTCATTATATCATGCATTGACTGTGGGGACATAGTCAAAATTAAGTGTGTGGGGAGTCTCATTTTCATTTTTTTAGTTTCATGGAATTTTTTTGAACTTTCATTTTCTTACTTAAAATAAATCAAAATATTCCTCAGTCTCAAAAACATTTTCTTTTTAGCATTTTGATTTATTTTTGAAGAAACACTATGGGATAAGTATAAGATTTGGTTAATAAATTGAAATATTTGAAAATTTATTTGTCTTAGCAAAAATAAAAGTAAAGTTTGATTACAAATAACAATGGTTTAGCTAGTATATAGGAAGGTTCATATGTGTTAATTAAGAAGTATGTTCTAATTGAAAATCTTTGTTTTAAAAAGTGGTAAATTTGAAGTAAAGGTATAACAGTTTTATCTTCTAAGTTAATTGATGCTAAGATGATTTTTGCAAAACTCTCTCTTTCTATAAAAAAATTTGAAAAAAAACATTTGTATATGTAAATATTTTCTGTTAACACCTACGGTCGATAGGTGTATGCACTTTTGTGCACACTTATCATGCTCTATACCTTTCTCACGTAAGCCCGAAAGGCAGTGCATGATCGGTATATCTAGCCTCAGTTTGTTTGAGCTAGGTGTATTACGTATAAATTATTTTATTAATGATGCCTATAATCGACAGGTGTTCACATTCGTGTGTTCATTCGCCATGTTCTGTACTCCCCTTACATAAGTCCGTAAGGCAGTGCATGGGTAATATATTTGGCCTCAGTTTACCTGAGTTAGACATATGTAAATATTATTAATATCAATAAAATTTTCAAATAAGAGAGAGTAAGAAATTGAAATCTAAGCACCATTTAACTTTTTTGATTTAACTTGTTATTGAAAAGAAATGAAAATAGCACTTTAATAAACTTTGATAATCAACTAAGGATCCATTTCATAATTACATTGTGTTATAAACCGAAACAACTAGTAAACTATGGTCTATCTGTTATGAAAACTTGATTTTTATTGGAAATTTTAATGAGTAAATGACTTAAATTTTCAAGACAATGACCAAAACTTGTATTTAACTTGTTGATGTCTATTTAAAAGAAAACCTTTCAATCGTAAATATTTCCAAAAACTCGCATTCATCTCTTTGTAAATAAATCTTGCATTTTGTAAATATTTTCACTTTGCATTTGGATTTTGTGGGTAGTATCTGTTGGAAACCCTCAAGAGACAACACTCATCCTATTGGGGACATCTGGAGGTTTAACAGCTTGTTGCGTATGCTCAATGCAATCGTACTCCCTACTAAAATGGATTTATCTTAGTTTTCCTTTATTCAAGGATGAATAAAAAGATAAGTGTAGGGGTATATGATGTGCACTTGAATGTGCATATATTTACATCCATATTTTATCTCTTTTTATTTAAATAAACATCATATTTGGGCATTTTAACATGTAAAACCAAAATTCCATTTTTTTCAAACCATCATATTTTCATCTTCATTCAGGGGAAAACAGTCATTTTTGTGCATATGTCAAATGTCAATGTAAGAATTTTTTCTTGGACAATTTTTGTGATTTTTATAAGATATTTTGATGCATATGGAAGAGAGATTCATGATGATATATTCATGCACAAGGAACTACAATGGAATGAGGAGGAAATAATTCAAGTTCAAGTTCAAGTTCATAGAGGACCACACTCACTTACCTTGATTTTCAATTAGGAGCTAAGCATATGCTAAGAGGTCACTAAAGCTTCATGTAAATTTAAGGGCGGATTAGTGGATGTTAATGATTACATGGTGGCCACACTACCTCAAGGGTACTTTGGGAAGCTCCGTAAAAAAGGAATTAGGGTTTTATGCATGTATAAATAACCCTCTTATGTACATGAGAATATATTCTACCTTTCATAGTACTTAGGAAATTAGAATGCAAAATTGTAAGCATTAGTTCATGTAATAAAAATGACTTCTTAGCCTCTTTCTCTTTTCTTATTTACATGCTTTTATTTACTTCTCATGCTTTTATTTATGGTCTTTCCTTTTCTTTGTTAATAGATTAGTTTTAAATTCATGCAAATAGTGTAGCTTAATTAATACCTTTTGTTGTAAGTAGTTTAATTACATTCTCCTCTTTGCTTATTCTCTATTTTCTTCTCTTTTGAATCTTGAAAGTTACTTATGTTTCTTCAGTGCTACAATGAGTAGCTAAACCCCTTCAATTTAAGGGTGATGAATCTCTCTAACATTATGTAATTTCAACATTTTCTATGATTTATAATCTATTTTGTTTATGCTTCAAGAGAGTGAATTTTGATGCAAGTTTATACAAGGGAATTTGATATCTTATATTGCTTTTGCAAATGAGCTATTCTTATTCAACATAAACACAGTTTGCATCATCATTTGCTAATCCATTTTTGATTTTGAAATGAAAGTAAAAATTAAATTTGATGATCTATATTACTAGTTACAATAGTGAATAGATCATACTTAAAATAGCTTTTGCTTTGGCTTCATTTTCATGCGAATTATAAGTGGTATAATTGTTGTATTATAGTTTGTGGTTTGAGGTATGTTAATTAATAACATAAACTAACCATACTTATGATAAATTCAACGATTATTTCACTTAATATCAAAGTTAGATATCATAAATTATTTGTTTGTTGATTTACAAAATTCGAGAGTGGATTTGCCTCTAAATTGTTCTTTAGTCTAATAGTTTTTAAACCACATCTTAATTCTAGTTTTAGCCTCATTTTATTTCTAGTTAACACTCTCTTCTCCATTTGGTCTAATTTGATTGAATAGGATTTTAAAATCTTAACAATTCCCTACGGAACAACCCGTACTCGCTACATGCTACATTCGTAAACCGTACACTTGTGGTAAATTTAATTTGATTTTTTTAATATTTTCTAAACCGATAGAAAATTAGCCGATTAACAAGTTTTATAAACTAAAAAACTTGTTTGTGTCGACTAATGTTCTATGAACTAGAAAATAGCCGAACGAATTTCGAAATAAAAATAACCGCAAGTGCACGACATACACTTGTAGTACGTGGCGAATACGGGTCGATCCGCGGGGAATTGTTGATTTAAATCTTCTATTCAATCAAATTAATCAAAGTTGAAATGAAAGTTAGGCTAGATAATTAAAGAATTGACTAACTAACTAAAAGAAAAGAGAAGCAAATATAAGACTTAAGTGATAATTTAGAGAATAAATCCACTCTCTAGATCATGTAGTTCAACACATATGAAATCGTGATCCCTCTTTTATGGTCAATAGTGCTTTAATTGATGTGCTTATCATAACTATGGCATATTTGTGATAATGGTTAGCCAACATAAGCCATCAAACTATAACACACCCCTTAAACCACTTACTAACTTTCATGAAACTTGACTATGAAAATGAAAATGAAATCTATTTTAAGTATGACCTATTAATTATTAATTAAAAATATAAACCATCAAATTTGAATGCCATAATCATATTTTGACGAAGAGGCATTTGTGTTAATGATTGTTTAAGTATAGCCTATTTGGTGCCAACAATATAGGCTATCAAATTCAAAGCAATAACAACAAATAAAACACTTCATTAATCACATTAAGCATAAAAAGAGGGCGCGAATTAACAAATAGTTGAAGGTACATAATTAGAGAGCTTCATTACCCCTGAATTGAAGGGGTTTAGCCTCTTATATTTGTCATTTTATTAACAAATGTAGCTATCAACATGAAAGAAAAACGAAAGGAAAATGAAAGCTAAAGGTAAAGAGAAGCTAATTAACAAGAATTAAAACTAATCTACGTTGCATGAAAATAAAATCTACACTATTAGCATGAAAGAAAGAAAGCATGTCAGTAAAATAAAACATTAATTAAGATTGCATAAAAGAAAGGAAAAATACATGAAATAAAAATGGTTAAATAGCCATGGAAAGAGAAAGAACCAAGTCCGCTCATTTCATCCTGGTCAAGTCAAATCGAGCTGCTTCTAGCTTAGCTGAGATCTATATGAGGGAGATTGTCTGTCTCCATGGTGTTCCTTCCAGCATTGTTTGTGATTGTGACCCTATCTTTACCAGCATATTCTAGAAAGCCTTCTAATAGGCTTTGGGTAATCATTTGAACCTTTTGTACGGCTTGTCATCCTAGATCGATGGTCAGATGGAAAGGGTGAATCAAATTCTAGAACATCTTCTTTATGCTTGTGTTCTTGACTATGGAGGATCTATGGAAGATCATCTCCATCTCGTTGAATTCATCTATAATAACAGATATCAAGTATAACCTAGTATTTAAGTTTGAATCATTTTAAGCTTAATTAATCTATTTGTCCTTGTCTTTTGGAATCAGGCAAGTATCGAGATGTCTCCATTTGCCGCTCTTTACGGACGATCCTACAAATCTCCATCTTGTTGGATTGAGTCCGGTGATCGCCTAGTTCTTGGGCCTGATATGATTCTGGAAGCATCTCAGAAGGTTTAGGAGATTAGAAGGAATATGAGGATTGCCTAGGATAGGCAGAAGAATGTAGGATCGATTTCACCCTAGAGGGGGAGCGAATAGGGTGATACTATTAATTACAAAAATTTATTGCTGAAGTTTATATAAAATAATATCAACATAGATATATCAGAATTATTGCAGCATAGATAATAGCAGAATAATAAATGCCGAAATAGAACAATGCAGAATTTACCCAGCTTTGGCAAAAACCTGCCTACGTGCTGCCCCAAGGTTTCTACTAGAAATTAAGCAGTCAGACGTTTACACATGTAAACTCACGACACCCACTGTCGACTAGCCTTAACTCTATGCTCAAAACGCTGCCACAAATCAGCCACTGAGTTGTGAATTCTCGAATTACACCATCGTAGTTCGTCCCCTAGTCACACGACTAGAATATACAATTGTTTTACAAAATTTAAAAACAATTAAACTCAAAACCCTAATTTATAAAACTAAGGCCCAAAAGAATTTAGACTAGCCTAATTTAAAAGTTTTTAAAAAATATATCTTTTCCCTTTTCTTTTAATCTTTCGTCTGGCTTTCTTTGTTATTTGTGATAATGGTCGTCTTCCTTTTTTCACGTTCTCTTTGCTCTGAAATTGGGGCTTGTAAAAATTGAGGCTGTCGACTTCGATTTCTCGATTGAACGATTGTTTAGTGTCCCCTTGCTTTGTCAATCGATGATCTCTCTTCTTAGCACACGCCTGCCCCAATTTTTGATCGAGTTCGACTCCTGACTTTGATATGTAATTTATGCTCTTTTGCTTTTTCTAGTTGAATGCTTGAACTCGATCAATGATTCGAGTTGAATAATTATTCTTTGTTTTGCTCGAACTCGAATGCCTTTTTGCCGGTGATGTTTTAGGGCTTATATAGGAATCGAATTCCTTATTTTTCGTTCGTATATCTCATATGAATTCGTCAATTATTTTTGCTTGAATTCGTCTCGGCCACTCGATGTTGCTTGTATGTTGATGATTTATTTGTCTTTGTTAATTTCGTATAATTTGATAATGACTTTGTTAACTCCGCCCCGACCATGACTCAACGGCTTGAAAGATTACCGATCCAAAAGGATACCGACCTAAGGCCTAAGAGGGATGCCGACCTAAGGCCTAAGAGGGATACCGACTTAAGGCTGAACAGTTGCCGACTTAATGCCTAACAAGAACGCCGACCCAACTGCCTAAAACAGGATGCCGACCTAAGATAGCTACCGACCTAAGATAGAAGCCGACCTAACTATCCAGAGAGTTTGCCTCTCTAACTGCTCAAGATAGGGACAAGATCATGAACTATACCTAAGTCGCAACCGACCTATGACCTATGTTAAGTCGTTCACGACCCGAGCAAGGAAGACAAGTTCAATGCAGCTACTTGGCATAGTGGCCTCTTAACTCGTACACGATCCAGGACTTACCAGTTAAGCCGTGACTTGCGACTTGCCAGTTAACTCGTTCATGACTCACGACCTAGCTTGAGTCGTCCACGACCTAAAGCTACTAAATGTAAGCCCGATGCCGTATTACTGATACAAGGAGGTGTTGACTCGGGGGCGACCTAGGACTTATACAAGTGAACCTATGTGAAACCGTGGGGTTTGGCCAGATAAGTCGGCCACGACCTGCCATAGGTCGGTCACGACTTACGACCCAGGGGAGAAATTTTCCTATAAATACCAACCTATCTCAAACTTGAGGGGGACCTTTTTGGCTGATCTCTTTAAGCACCGATACTCTGCTGAATTCTCGACTGACTCAATATTTCAAATAGGAAAGGCATCTCAACTAACTTCAAGAAGAAATCTGACACAATCAACATGGGTTCAAAGAATTCGTCTGCATCAAAGTTCTAGTTGTTTGTCTCATCAGTATTTTAATTGAAGATTGTTGTAAAGTTGTAATTGATTCAGTAATAAAGATGATTAAAGTGGACGTAGGATTACCTGAAGCCGAACCACTATAAAAGCTGTTGTATTTTCTGCTTTCTCTGTGAATTTTCTACTTGTTTTAGTTCCCGTGTTCGCGGGTGGTGCTTTCACTCAAACTCAATCTACACCGGGGTGTTAGCGTTCGATTTTAAGCGTTAACATTTTTGGTGCTTTCACTGAGAAACCGACGAAGGAAACTTCCACTATTGCTCCGCGAAGGGTTGTTGAAAGGATTTCTTTCAAAACCAGAAGTTTGTTGGAAATAATGGCTCCTGGGAGAAAACGAAGTTCAGTAAGATCCGACAATGTTCGAGAGAATAATGCTACCTCTCCTCCTTCAAGTCAAGCAGCTCCAACTGTTGGAGTTACACGACCTGAATTGGACGCCGTAGTTTTGGGGTTGAATCAACAATTGAATGCTCAGAATGCGCAGATGGAAGCTCAGAATGCCCAGAACGCCTTGATCTTATGTAAGTTGAATGATCTACTTGGGGCAAACCGTCAACCGGTTAATAATGATGGGAACCCTACTGTGGGAGTTCAGGACGTTGAAGGGAACATTTCTCAAAGAGCCGCAGACCCTGTGGAAAGGACTCCTCTTCAAGCTGGAGGATCAGGGCCGCAACCGACCCTCCGTGAACGATTGTCGAGACAGAATTCAGAGAGAGTGGCTGATGTGTGCCCTCCAGAGCCTCTAAATAATGAAGAATATTTTTCGGGTATGGTTCGCCAAATCATGAAGGAAAATACGCGAAGAGATGAAGATGAGAAAGAGTGGGGTTTCGCTCCAAGCAAAACTCCATTTACTGAAAAGATCTTGAAGGCGGAGTTTCCAAGGAAATTCGTTCCCCCTACTATTCCGGCCTACAAGGGGACGAGTGATCCTAACGAGTTTGTATATAAGTACGACTGGCATATGATAGGTGCCAGAGCGTATGATGAGATCAAGTGTCGATATTTCTCGGTTTATCTTGAAGGTGTGGCTCTATTGTGGTTTACAAAGCTGCCAGTCAGGTCCATTGATCAATTCTCTGATTTGACCAGGAAATTCAAGGAGCAATTTCGATTATATGCTTCTAAAGCAAAGGATATAATGTCGCTGTCAAGTCTAGAGCAAAATCCGGGAGAATCTATCAGATTATTTTTGAATCGTTTTAACATAACATTGGCCGAGGTAGATAATGCCGAGCCACGCATGGTCCTAACATACTTGATGAGGGCGATTGACAAATCGAGTGAATTTGGAAAATGGTTGAAAATGAAAGAACCAAACTCACTTGACAAATTCTACAAGAAAGCGGATGAATTCATGCGCCTGGGGAGCCTCCAAACACCGGCTAAGGTGTTATCAGCAGAAGCCGGGAACGATGGTGCTCCTTCAAACAAGAAAGAACCTAACACTCAGAAAAGGGGAAATGATGGTGGAAAGAAATAGGGAGATGCTAAGAAAGGCCGTTCTTTCAACTTCACACCCTTGACCGATACCCCTGAGAACATCTTCTTTGCAACCAAGGATGATGTCAATTATTCGACACCAATTAAAATGAGAGTTGGGATTAAGATGGAAAAAAGTGGAAGGTTCTGCCGGTTCCACAACCAGCCCGGCCATGACACCAACAAATGCTGTCAGTTGAAAGAGGTAATTGAACAACTTTTGAAGGAAAACAAACTCCAGCAGTATGCGAAAAGAAATAGAAATGCCCCAACCTCATCAACTCAAAGACAACAAGTTCCCGCTCACCGTCCTGGCTCAAGTGAGAAGGCCGTAGAACTTGAATCAAAAAGGCCTGTCGTCAATATCATAACTGGAGGACCTCACCCAGCAGGCAAAAACTGGGGCGAGATGGAAAGATATGCCCGGGCCTTGAGGCATGTACCAGCTGAAGAGAATGTTTTTTTAGAGAACGATGCGCCTTTAAAGCAACAAAAGACTTCCACAGATGATATTGTATTCAGTGCCAGAGATTCTTTGGGTATCGAGGCTCCTACCATAGATCCTCTGGTCATATCCGCTGGTATTGGGCCGGCTACTGTGAGAAGAGTTCTAGTTGATTGCGGAGCTTCATGCAACATTCTCTTCAAGAAGACCTTTGATCAAATGAAAATTCCAATGGTTGACGTTCAAGCTTCATCACTTAAGATTGCTGGGTTTGCTGGAGAACCCAAACAGCCGATTGGGACCATAGATTTGTTTGTAGAACTTGGAAAGGGATTAAGGATGGTGGCTCGAAAGCAAACCTTTATAATTGTTGAAGAATTCTCTACTTACAATGCCTTTTTAGGCCGACCAACTCTGGCTGCGTTCAAAGCTGTTCTTGCCCCATGGTATCTGACTCTAAAATTCCCCACAGATAACGGAGTTGGTGTGATTAAGGGAGACCAGGATGCGGGGCGAGAATGTTACTTTGCAGAGTTGCATGATCAAGGAAAAGAGAAATGGGAAAAGGTGCGGCGACTCCAGTCCGCACCAAAGAACAAGCCGTGTAGCAATTACAGGGTGGACCCTGCACTGGTGAATGTAGTGCCGCACGAAGAGAGATGGATCCAAGGAAAGCCAGTGCTGGGGATAATAGGGTAGTACCGGTAGAGGTAACAATGCCGGTATACGTTGACCCAAAGGACCCGAACAAAGTGCTGAATGTGGGTTCACAACTCAACACAACGATTTAGAATGTTCTGATTTCGTTTTTGAAGGCAAATTTGGATGTATTCGCTTGGACTCATGCTGACATGTGTGGAATATCCCCAGAGATTGCAATACACACTCTGAACATTGATCCAAAGTTTACACCTGTGAAACAGAAAAGAAGAACTTAGGGTCCTGAGAGAACGGCAACGTTAAAATAAGAAGTGGATCGGCTCATGGAGAACGGTTTCATCAGAGAATCTACTTATCCAAATTGGGTATCAAATCCAGTGCTGGTTAAAAAAGCTAACGGAAAGTGGAGAGTGTGCATTGACTTTTCAGATCTGAACAAAGCCTGCCCCAAAGACTGTTTCCCGCTGCCCAGGATTGATCAGCTGGTGGATGGAACGGCAGGGCATGAATTGTTATCTTTCATGGATGCATACTCCGGATATAACCAGATTATGATGCATGAGCCAGACCAAGAGGATACGAGCTTCATCACAGATGTTGGACTCTACTGCTACAAGATCATGCCTTTCGGACTCAAGAATGCAGGGGAAACTTACCAAAGGCTTGTTAATGCCATGTTTAAACCACAGATTGGCAAGACAATGGAAGTTTATGTTGATGATATTTTAGTGAAGTCTAAGAAAGCAGTGGACCACAAGGATCACTTGGCAGAGATGTTCGCAGTACTCCGAAAGTACAGAATGAAGCTTAATCCCTTGAAATGTTCATTTGGAGTGGAGTCTGGAAAGTTTTTGGGTTTCATTGTGAGCGCTAGGGGCATTGAAGCTAATCCAGCTCAGATCACTGCCCTGAGGGAGGTCAAGGCTCCTAGAACGAAGAAGGAATTGCAAAGTCTCAATGGAAAGGTTGCTGCCTTGAGTCGGTTCATTTCCAAAGCTACTGACAAATGCATTCCATTCTTTGATGCTCTAAAAAAAGGAAGGAAAAACTTTGAGTGGACTCCTGAATGTCAGAAAGTATTTGATGATTTGGTTCGTCATATGGAAGTACCTCCGATACTTTCAAAGCCTGACAATAGGGAAGATCTTTTCATATATTTGGCAATTTCACCTCATGCTCTTAGTGCAGTGTTGGTACGAGAAGACGCAAGGGTTCAACGCCCAGTCTATTATATCAGCAAAAGATTCACTGGGGCAGAGATGAACTATTCAAGATTAGAAAAGCTCGCCTATTGTTTGTTGATCGCATCAAGAAAATTGAGGCCGTATTTCCAAGCTCATCCCATCAAAGTCCTTACTGATCAACCTCTAAAGCAAGTCCTATTCCGTCCTGAGACTTCGGGCCATCTTTTGAAATGGAATATTGAGCTCAGTCAATATGAGATCACTTATCATCCCCGGAAAGCAATCAATGGACAAGCTTTAGCAGGTTTCATCGCAGAATGTACGGATAAAGGTGATAGTGAGGAAGAAGTCACTGATAACGTCTAAATCCAATGGAAATTGTATGTTGATGGCGCAAGGAATGATTACTGCTCTGGAGCAGGGGTTGTCCTTGAAACCCCAGAAGGGCGATCGCTATGTTATGCGCTGAGACTAGAATTCCCTTTGACAAACAATGAAGCAGAATATGAAGCCCTCATCGCTGGTTTAAGGATTGCTAAAGAACTAAAGATCAAGGCATTGCAGATCTTCAGTGATTCTAAACTTATTGTTTGCCAAGTCAAGAAGGAATTTCAAGCTAAAGGAGGGAATCTACCCGCCTATTTATCAAAAGCCTGGGAGCTCCTTCAAGATTTTGACCGTTATTCAATAAACCATATACCCCGAGATGAGAACATGAAAGCGGATTCTCTTGCAAAGTATTCGAGTACCGGTGAAGCTCAACTATTGGGATTAGTTCCCGTCGAAGTCTTATCAACTCCAAGCACAGATGAAATGGATGTTGATTGGATTATGGATGTATCCTAAGAGCAAGAATCATGGATGACTCCGATACTTGGATATTTACTCAATGGTTCTTTGCCAGAAAGTTCAAAAGAACGACAAAAGCTGATGAGGAAAGCCTCCTAATATGTAGTTCAAGATTGTCGTTTGTACAGACGAGGATTTTCAATGCCATTACTCCGATGCATGACAAAGGAAGAAGCTAAGACAATTCTGACTGAAGTACACGGAGGGGAATGTGGGGATCATACAGGTGGTCAAACTTTAGCAAAGAAAATCCTCCGTTATGGGTACTTTTGGCTAGAAATTAATCAGGATGCTGCTGACTATTCCCGAAAGTGTGATAAATGCCAGAGATTCGCTAAAATTCCTAGAGCACCTTCCACTGAGCTAACACAAATGGTCAGTCCATGGCCGTTTGCTATCTGGGGAATAGATCTCATTTGGCCTTCGCCGACTGCCAAATCAGGGATTAAATATGCTATCGTTGCTGTTGATTACTTCACTAAATGGGCTGAAGCCGAACCATTGGCTACTATTACCTCTAAGAAAATGATAAGTTTTGTGACTAAAAATATCATTTGCAGGTATGGTGTGCCTCAAAAGATAATCACAGACAATAGTGCTCAGTTTGAAAGTGAGGAGTTCCAAGATTTCTGCAAACAATTCAAGATCCGAAAAAGCTTCTCAGCAGTGGCTCATCCGCAGGCAAACGGGCAAGTGAAAGCAGTAAACAAAATCATCAAATAAACCATCAAAAAGCAGCTGGAAAAAGCAAAAGGTGGTTGGGTCGATAAGTTACCGCTTGCACTATGGGCATACAGAACCACCCACAAAACTGCGACTGGGCATACTCCATTTTCATTGGCATACGGATCAGAAGCGATGATTCCAGTGGAAACTGAAGTCCCCTCACACAGAAGGATCCATTTTGATCAAGATGAGAATGAAAATTGCAATTGGAAACACTTGACCTCCTTGATGGAAGAAGAGAAGAGGCTAGGCTTAGAATTGCAGCTCACCAGCAAAAAATAGCCAGGCACTTCAATTCCAAAGTTCGTCAGTGCAGCTTTGAAGTGGTGGACTTAGTCCTGAAGAGAATTATGACAGCCATAGGTGTGTTTGGGCCAAACTGGGAAGGGCCATATGTTATAGGCACGAAACTTCTTGATGGCACATTCAAACTCACAACTGTCGAAGGAGAACCAATCCCAAGAGCTTGGAACAACAATCATTTGCGCCCATATTTTACTTAAAAGCTTTGCTGAAATGTTGTAAAAGAATTACGAATATATGATTATTGTATTGAAAGCAATTGTAAAGCAAGTGAATAATGAAAAGCTATAAAGTGGATGTAGGCCCAGTTTTTGGCCGAACCACTATAAATCTTGTGTTCTCTACTATTATAAACTGCTTTGTTTTATTTCGACATATAAAATACGTTAACAGTGTTACTAAAATGTCGATTTAATAATGCAGGCCATAAAAACAAAGCTTACCCATCGCAAGACCAAGCGATCTCCGACATCACCCAGCAAGCAAATGCTAAACCATTCAAAATTTCCATACTCAAATCCTACTAAAGAAGTGCTTCGAACAAAAGTTAGCGATGTGGATAGAAGTGGACTATTTCTAACTAGCTGCAAATGTTTGAACAAACAAACAACCAGTTAAATAGCCTGTGTCTACCACCACCAACTCGCTTAACTATGAAGTATATTTCTTTGGATAAGGAAAATTATTGACAACTAAAAAGGGATGACACTTGCAAAAGATAACGGGGATCGCCGACATGAATAAATGGCAAAGAGACATGGGCGAGCAAGCATCAAACAGCAAAAGACCTCTTCAGAGGCACAAGCCCTCTTCAGAGGCACAACTCTTCGGAGGATAAAGACCTTGAGCAGGCCAAACCAGAAAAAGAGAGATCTTTCTCGATACAAAGTTGCGGACTGATCGGTTGATACACTCCCGTGAATCCGTCCAACCGAGAGAAAGAAACTCCAAATTTCCAGGCAAAAGCCCTACTCAGAGGCACACGTTTCACCGAGATTGAAATAAAACTTCTAAGTGTTGAAACATGAAAAGCCCTCTTCGGAGGCCCATTTCACCACAGTTGAAATGCTAAAAGACCTCGAGCGGGACAATCCAGAAAAAGGGAGATCTTTCTCGATACAAAGTTGCGGACTGATCGGTCGATACACTCCCGTGAATCCGTCCAACCGAGAGAAAGAAACTCCAAACTTCCAGGAAAAAACCCTACTCAGAGGCACACATTTCACCGTGATCGGTGATACACTCCCGTGAGTCGAAATGTGAAAAGCTCTCTTCGGAGGCCCGCTTCCCAGCGAACAGGGAAAAATAAAAGCCTCTCCCAAGGGGCAGAAACAAAAAGACCCCTTCCCAGGGGCACAATCAAACAAAAAGACCCCTTCCCAGGGCACAATCAAACAAAAAAAACCTCTTCCCAGAGGCGCCATCAAACAGAAAGCGTTTCACCGAGATTGAAATAAAACTTCCAAGTGTTGAAACGTGGAAAGCCCTCCTCGGAGGCACAACTCTTCGGAGGCACACGTTCACCGAGATTGAAATAAAACTTCCAAGTGTTGAAACGTGGAAAGCCCTCCTCGGAGGCACAACTCTTCGGAGGCACACGTTTCACCGAGATTGAAATAAAACTTCCAAGTGTTGAAACGTGGAAAGCCCTCCTCGGAGGCACAACTCTTCGGAGGCACACGTTTCACCGAGATTGAAATAAAACTTCCAAGTGTTGAAACGTGGAAAGCCCTCCTCGGAGGCACAACTCTTCGGAGGCACACGTTTCACCGAGATTGAAATAAAACTTCCAAGTGTTGAAACGTGAAAAATCTGTCCTCATAGGTATAACTGTTCAAAGAAGCATTTCATCAGAAACGCAAAGCAAAGATCAGAAAGCCCTCCGCCGAGGTGCAATATCAAAAAAAAGAGAAGCCCTCTTCAAAGGCACACTTTAGCTTTCAAAGGAAGACTGGTTTATCTATTCTTGAAAATACTCTTCCTCAAAAAAGAAGTTAAAGTGCCCTTCAGAGGCCCGCTTTACCGCATAAGAGAATTCACTTGGTAAAAATGTGTGTATGCACAAAAGGAAAAGTGATATCTTCGAAGGTTGAAGCGTAGAAACTCATATGGAGCGAGTTGTACTCTATTTTTAGCAGAATAATATTCCTTCAAATATGGAATAATTATTCTCCAGAAAATAAGAGTACAAGTCCCCTTAAGGTATAAAATATTGCAACGAGCTTATGGTATAGGGGAAACATGGTATAACTACATTGGTAAAAATTATGCTCGAACAACATACCACAAGCTCACTGCAATATTATATAAAGAAACTTGTACAAAAATGAATAGTAAATGCATTCTCAAATACAGACAGAAGTTTGTACAAACAAAAAGAATCATTTTATTCATTCAATACTGTCAAAATTTTGTACAGGTACGGGTTTCAATGTAAGAAGAGAAAGAAAAGCGGAGGCCGGTACCCGCACAATCTCCAGTCAGTACATGCAAAAAGCAAAAAGCGATATAAAAAGCACAAAACCAAAGCCATCATTTCTTCTTCCTTCCACCTTTTGAGCCTGCGCCCGGCCGGATGGTCAACTTCTTAGGACGGCTTGTAAGAGTAGGGGACGAAGGAGAAAGGGGCACAATCAGACTTTCTTCTGCTTTTCCCTCGCTGGTTAAAAATTCCTTCTTCTTCTTTGAAACTCCACTTTTCCCCCTCTTCTTAGAAGAAGACCCGCTTTCTGGAGTGAAAAGTGTGGTTAATGGCACATCATCGGAACAAGTTGGTTCTGGAGTCTTCTCATTCCCCTCAGTTTCTTCTCCTTTCGGGTCTTGAGAAGCAATAGGATCATCTAAGCCATGAAGAGCTTCTATTTGCTCCTCTTGCGACACGGGTTGAGAGGCGGATGGAGGAGTGACCTGAAAAGACGGAGGAGGAATAACTGGAGGAGGGGAAGTCTGAGCGATGCTCGACACTTTCTCTACAGAAGAAAAGAAGTTAAAATCAGTAAAGAGAGGAGATAAAGGCTCATCGAGGTTCAGGAAATAGTCAAGAAGCTCATCGAACTCATAAGAAGTAAATGAGCAGTGTACTTGGGCAAGATTAACAGTAGAGTTACCTAGAGAAGTCGGCTTCCTGATATCAACCTCATAAGCCTGTGCTTCGGCGCTCTCTTTGCCTTCATCTCCACCCTGTGCACTTGTGATCTCAGTTGTAACTTTAACCAGGGATGGAGAATGGGAACTGGAGCCGACAATGTCGATTTCGGCCAAAGGCGAAGGCTGAACTGGAATAGTTGAAGTAGTTTTTCCTGAACGTTCTCCTTCTGCCATCCCAGTTCTTAATTTTGCAAGTTGTTCTTTTCCCTTGGCGAGAGCGGCGCGAGCTTCGTCATCCAAGTAATTCTCCTCAAGAGCTGATTCGACGTAGCCGGCACCTGTAGCACCAAGCATATCAAGTGCGGCCTCCCACACCTCAGCCAGAGTAATTTCATATTTGGGACCTAGGAAGGCGAGGCTACCGCGCCCCAAGATGCTATGCAGGTAGAAGTCAAATAATGTCGAGCTGATGCTGGTCTTCCTTGCCTCATGAGATTCTTCAGCTGCAATTTTTCCAGCAACAACCTCATCACGCTCCCTTTCAGCTTTGGAGAGTTGAAGCCTAAGCATTTCGATGTCCACCTCTTGAGAGTCGGTTTTCTTCCGAAGATCTGCAATATCAGCAATGTAGCCCTCATTGATTCTTTTTTGCACTTCGAGCCTGTCTTCGGCGTCTCTTTGGCCGGCATGAGCATCTCTCTCTTGTTTCTGAAGCACTTCTTCTTTTGAGTGTAAGAAGTAGAAGAAGTGGCGAGTTCTTCTTTAAGCTTCTCGACCTTCGCTTCAAGCTCTTCATTATAAGTAGTAATGCTCCTCATCTCAGTATCATGCTGCTCAAGAACCTTTTTCCATTCAGCTTTGTCATTTTCCATAGTAAGCATGGCCTCGAGATTCGTACGGTTTACCCTTTGAAGCTCGTCAACAAGCTTTTGCCAGTTCGACATTCTTTCAATATCAAGTCTGATGGCATCGAGATTTCACAGCATGGCAGGCTTGTCAATAGGGACCAAGTCAAGATCGAATCGCACTCCCTTTAGGCACCAGTGCGGGAACCGGCTTTGCAAAGTAGCCGGGCCTGATCCAACTTGGAATTTAGGCCTGCTGATTATTGTCTGAATGTCTGTCTTCCCGAGAGCAGGAGAGCCAGAAGGAATGTCAAGTGAGACGGGGGCAGTGACCTTTTCAGGAGTTGTAGAAGCATGCTTCTCACCGTGCCGGGCACGCTTGCTTGGGTTCTCAACTAGATGGCTTTTTCCCCGATCATCATGCAACTTTCTCTTGTGAGAGTCGTCACCTCTTTGGGAAGAATCATGGTGCTCCTCCCTTTCTTTTCTCTCATAACGCTCTTCTTGAGCCCTCCTCTCCTGAGCCTTTCGGGCGGCTCTCTCTTCGTCGATTTCTCTGTGAACGGGAAGGTACCGCCTATAATCATATTGACTACGCCTCCCGTAGCGCTGAAAGTCGTCATAGTAAGAGCCACTGCGTCCCATCGGAGACCCTGAAATTTAAAAAAAAAAGACAAGTCTTAAAAGTCTTCAGAGAAAAGAAGTGTAACTTTAGAATCTTCAAAGTACAAAGAGTTAGATGCATGAAAGTGCCAAAAGGTTCTAAGTGTGTGTGATGTGCAAACTACGTGCATCAAACTAAGAACCACTCTTTGATTGCGGAGTAATCGTAGGGGTAGTAGTCAACGTCAACTCTTGGGTCGACGGAGCTTGTTGCAGAGAAGAAGTCGCTTCCACCACTGAAGAAGAAACCCTAGTAGCGACAGGATCGTCTTTAAAGAGCTCCTGTGAGGTGACGAAGAGGTCGCTCAACCCTTCGAAAGTGTCGTCCCCGCTATGCTTGACCGGGCTTGTTTTCCCGACTTCTTCACCAGACTTCTGTGAATGTCGGGGAGATCCCTGAGGCTCTTCTTCCTCAATGACTGGGGCAAGTGCGAATTTGCCAGATGACCCCGCAACATCGACCGTGGTAGAACACTTCACCAGAGAAGTTTCGGAGGCAGTTTCTTTTGGTAAGGGTTCGTCAGTGGAAACTGGGGCATCTAATGCTTTAGGCGGGGAGTCTGGAACCTCATGGGGGTGCGTAAAGCGAGAAGCGTGCAAAAGTCCATACTGATGCAAAAATTCATCCCTCAACAAAAATTTTATACTTCTCTCTTCTGCGGCCACGACACCCAATCTTTCAAAAATTTGCTTATGGCTTGGATCTCTAGAGGGGAGAGGAAGTGCTGAAAAGAGCAAAGAATGAAATTAGCAATTGGTAGTTCGGATCTCGAAAAAGTTTGAAAATGGAGAAAATAGATACAGGTAATCTTACTTCCTACTCTCCAGATGGCATAAAACCCTGGGGGGCAGCGAGCAAAGAAAAACTGGTTCAAAAATCCATGAACACTTTCGGTAAGATCAGAAATAAGCTTGCGGTTTCTATCACTTCTCACAATAATAAGGGAAGGATGGTATTTACTCTTTGCAAATGAGCATAAGTAGCGAATTTCTTCAAAGCTTGGCAAGCGATCAAAAGTTCTCCTAAACAAAACACACAACCCAATCAAGATGGCGTAGCCATTAGGATGAAGTTGGAATGGAGAGATTGTCAACCGAAGGAGAAGGGTTCGAAGGAAGTCGTTAAAAGGAGGAATCGCCCCGCTTAGGCACATTTGACGATTGACTGCGACGAAACCGGGGGGAGGACTGTCGGCAGTATCATTTGACACGGGAAGTAGGGCATCATTTTCAGCAAAACCAAACTGAGTACGTAGCTGAATAAACGCTCTCGGAGTGAGGATAGTCGAAGTTCTTTCTGGAGGATTCTCTATGGGAACAGCTGTCTGAAAGATTTCTCCCGCTTGAACTACTACTTCTTCTTCTTGGTGGGAAGCCATTCTACACAAACAACTGGATATTCAAACATGAAGGTGCACGTTTCCTAATATGTGTGGAGTGTTGTGTAAAATCAATCAAGCAATAAGCAAATATAACTGGAATAAAAACTAGCAAATATTTGTCAGTTATAAAGTCCAGGGTTCGTTATTTTAATACACAAGTGTAATGTTGATGCAAACAAATCAGTTCAAGTTAGCTATACTTTGCATTGATATTTCACTTTAGTTGATTGGTTCACAGCATTTCATACAGTGTTTTTTAGGTTGATTACTTTATGTCAACTAATCTGTCATTTGATGTGGGCAGTCAATGGCAGTATATTCGCCTTGGTTTTCTGTGATTGTTGTTTTCAGCAGGTTGTTAGCCCACAAGCTAGTGTGATCTGTGAAATAAGGCAGCAAAGTTAAAACAATCCAGGATTTAAGCAGTTCAGTCCAATAGGTTAAGTTAAGAATTCAAATTGGAATTATGCTTTTAAGTGAGAATTCGAATTGGGCATCCAAGTGTTAACTCGGCCGTGACCCAAGGAATCTTTCACGAGCTAAGATTAAGTTTCTGATTCTTTAAATCGGCAGTTCTTTAGGTCGTGAAGAGTAGTAAGGAGGAAGGCTCCGGTTCAAAAAGTGGTGTGAAATTCCCCAAGTGCTAGCTCGGCCATGGTTTAAGGGTTAGGCCGGCAGAAGATTAGGTCGGCAAAAGTGCTAACTCGGCCACGATTTAAGGTTTAGGTCGGCCAAAAGTTAAGTCACCCAAAATCACTAGGTCGCGTCCAAATCAATATCTCGCTCCACTCAACCCGTTAACCCGTTAGCCGCTCCATCCACAAAAATCCCTCATTCCATTCATGCTATTTCATTCATGATATCGGATCATCCAATAAACCAGTTCGAAACCACTACAAGTTCAACACCTTGCAATCCTAACACAAATCAAAATCGACTAGCCAGAAGCAGTAAACCATCTTCATCGTCTCATCGGTCATTTAAAAAGCCAAACCGAGCAACCTAAGCTTCATCAACCGTAGGTGTAATGGGATTCGTGATGAAGCATTATACAAAGAGGCGGTTCAACTTTGAGTGACGGAATTCATGAGCCAATAGTAATCTATGATCGAAGAAGAAGGTTTACTTACACGATGAACAGCAGAAATTGTCAGCAATTGATTGGGGTG
Source organism: Allium cepa (assembly GCA_030765085.1). NCBI lineage: Eukaryota > Viridiplantae > Streptophyta > Magnoliopsida > Asparagales > Amaryllidaceae > Allium > Allium cepa. The sequence goes on along the minus strand of CM060937.1, from coordinate 688,252,266 downwards.
AAATCGCCTTTTGGAGCTCGGGAAATTTTTTAATGGCAGAATCAAGCAAGAGAGTAGGTAATGAGAAGGAAGAAGGAGATGTGATTTATACCTTGCAGTGGAGGGATCTGAAGCGGCACGTACGACCTAACTGTTAGGTCGCGTACAACCTACCGACTTAGAGAGTGGACGGGTTAGAGGATATTGAAGCAGACGACCTAACCAGTAGGCGTATACTTCGAGGGGCAATTGTTAACTCCGCCCCGACCATGACTCAACGGCTTGAAAGATTACCGACTGAAAAGGATACCGACCTAAGGCCTAAGAGGGATGCCGAGCTAAGGCCTAAGAGGGATACCGACTTAAGGCTGAACAGTTGCTGACTTAATGCCTAACAAGAACGCCGACCCAACTGCCTAAAACAGGATGCCGACCTAAGATAGCTACCGACCCAAGATAGAAGCCGACCTAACTATCCAGAGAGTTTGCCGCTCTAACTGCTCAAGACAGGGACAAGATCATGAACTATACCTAAGTCGCAACCGACCTATGACCTATGTTAAGTCGTTCACGACCCGAGCAAAGGAAGACAAGTTCAATGCAACTACTTGGCACAGTGGCCTCTTAACTCGTACATGATCCAGGACTTACCAGTTAAGCCGTGACTTGCGACTTGCCAGTTAACTCGTTCACGACTCACGACCTAGCTTGAGTCGTCCACGACCTAAAGCTACTAAATGTAAACCCGATGCCGTATTACTGATACAAGGAGGTGTTGACTTGGGGGCGACCTGGGACTTATACAAGTGAACCTATGTGAAACCGTGGGGTTTGGCCAGATAAGTCGGCCATGACCTGCCATAGGTCGGTCACGACTTACGACCCAAGGGAGAAATTTTCCTATAAATACCAACCTATCTCAAACTTGAGGGGGACCTTTTTGGCTGATCTCTTTAAGCACCGATACTCTGCTGAATTCTCGACTGACTCAACATTTCAAATACGAAAGGCATCTCAACTAACTTCAAGAAGAAATCTGACACAATTTCAAAGAATTCTTATGCATCAAAGTTCTAGTTGTTTGTCTCATCAGAATTGCAATTGAAGATTGTTGTAAAGTTGTAATTGATTCAGTAATAAAGAAGATTAAAGTGGACGTAGGCTTACCTGAAGCCGAACCACTATAAAAGCTGTTGTGTTTTCTGCTTTCTCTGTGAATTTTCTACTTGTTTTAGTTCCCGTGTTCGCGGGTGGAGCTTTCACTCAAACTCAATCTACACCGGGGGGTTAGCGTTCGATTTTAAGCGTTAACAGACTTGTTCCTCACGGCTTCAAATTGCTTCCATGATTACCATGGCTTTTTTGATTTGGTTTCTTTTTGACTTCAGTCAATTGATTTGTGTAAGGCTATGAGAAAAATTGAATTCTACCAGTATGTTCATCCCTATAGCATATTTGACTTTTTCTAAACGTGTATCTTGATTTTGCGTTGTTCAAACTTTCTATCATGTTTGATTTTATGGCATTTTAACCTTAACTTTATTACAACTTCCAACTCGAGTGCTTTTGTGAGATTTGTTATTCATGTAGTCTGCAGGCTTCTCTTGTGTTTGCTTGTATACTTCACTTGATCTGTACATTCGAGTGTGTAATGTGCAATTGTAGCCTTGGTCGAGTTTGAAGCTTGAATTTGGTCTTGGTTCCTGTAAGACTGTAGTTGTCTTTCACTTGATGCTTGATCACTCGTAGTTGCCGTAGTGTTGCAGTCTTTAACTTGTATCACATCCCGTTTCATAATTTGTAGTTTGTAGTATTTGTGACATTGAGCCTGTGTAGTTTGGTTATGTTGCACTGAGTTGTAGATCATCACTTTGCACTATGTATATATGCTATGTTGTTCATGTTTCTAGTTGTGCATTCGTACTTGAAGTACTTGTCTGGTTCACATTGCTGGTGCAACCTTTTGTCTCATTGATGCATTGCATTTTTCTTTGTCTTCGAGTCTGTGCATTCTTCTCTGGCTTGTATTTGGTTGTATGCATACTTATTGCTTTGTCTTCGACATTGCCTGACCATATGCATGCTTCGAGCCAGTCTGCATATGCTTTCATGATGTAGTGTCTTCACTTTTGAACTTTATGTGTAGTTGCTGTCTACATCCATGCCTTGGTTTCACAGCACTGTTCATGTACAGTCTGCTTGGTTGTCATTGTGTACATACATGCTGCAGCTTGATTTCATTGATATATCTTCACTGGTTCATTATTCTGGTTGACGTTGTTTCAACTCCACCGTCGAGTCTTGTGTTTTGTGTAGACTGGTACTCCTTTCTGGTTTGCATTGTGTTGTTACTTCGAGCCAGTGCATATGAACTGGTGGATGCTTTGTACTTATTGTCTTAACTGCAACCACATTGTCACTGTATATTGTATTTTCTAGTCTTCGACATTTCACTGGTGCATATGTTTTGGTCGAGGCTTTGGATAGTTGCTGTGCACTATGGTTTCATGATGTATGTTTGCACCCTCTAATGTCTCTGAGCTTGTTTGCAACTGAGTACATTCATGTTGTGTTGATTTGGTATTTGCTTTTTGAGTTGTAGCCTCGAGCTGCTGTCTCTGTTTGCTTGATGTCTAGATACTGTCTGGTTAGCTTGTCACCGCATGTATGTATACATGCGTATATACATATGTGTGTGTGTGTGTATTTGTGCATTGACTTTGATCTGACCAGTTCGTTTCCTTGAGTCTGGTTTGGACTATCTAGTCTTCGCTTCATATGTATATCATTGAACTTTTTGGTCAAGGCTTGTTTTAGTTGTCGTGGCCATTTTATTCGAATTTGCACCTGTGCTGAATCCAGCATAAAGCTCGGGTTTGACCTTGTGTTGATATCGTGACTTGATATTTGTATTTCACTTGAGTTGAACCCGGCTTTTAATTTGGATTTGACCTTATGCTCACCTGTCCCTATAATTTTATCAAGTGTATATCGGTGTGCACGACTTTGTGGCATGTACAGTAATAAACTATGCATGTCACAAGCTGTTCGTGTACGATGAATTCAAATTTAAATGATGACGAACAACCCAAATAACCGAGGCAAATATTATTTTTAAAATGCACATTTTATTTTACAATGCAAAAATATTTCCTTTTTAATTTTTCTACATCGATGTGTATTTTTGCAGATAGCTCAGATGATGGATTCAATTTGGAATGAAGTTGAAGATAAATACGAGCGAAATGAGTGATATGTAGTGAGGACAATTATGTAGATGAAAAATTGTGATGTAATCAAATTTGTATTGTAACTGAAATTTGTATAAACTACCAAATCTTGATTCCCTTCTGGAACTACCAACTAAGGTTCCTTAGTCAATAAGTGTTTCAATCTCAGGAATGCTTCCTCACACTTATTGGTCCAAATGAAATTCACATCCTTTCGCGTTAGCTTGGTCATCGGTGCTGCTATCCATGAAAAATCCTTTATGAACCTCTGATAAAACCTAGCTAATCTAAGGAAACTCTTTATCTCAGTCACCGTCTCTGGTCTGTTTAAATTATTCACCACCTCAATCTTTGTTGGATCTACAGACAACCCATTATCTATGACTACATCACCAAGCAACTTCAGTTTCGTCTTCCAAAAATGACACTTCGAAAACATTGCATTTAGCTGATGTTGCCCTAACGTTTCAAGCTCCAGTCTAAGGTGAGCACCATGCTCGCTTTCATCCCTAGCGTATATTAAGATATCATTTATGAATACCGACACAAACCTATCCAAATTATTCTAGAAAACTCGGTTCATCAAATCTATAAAGAATGTTGGTGCATTAATTAGTCTGAACGACATCACTAGCCATTCGTACGATCCGTATTTGGTTCTAAACTCCATCAAAGGAATACTCCACATTCTTAAGGAAGTTTAATTATGATCGTTACAAAGTAACCTATTTTGGAATATTACTCCAATGATATCTTGAATATTAGCTGCGTAAATTTGGGATTGCTCGTTAAGATTTCATAACAAAGTCACAACCTTAATAGAAGTTAAAATCTATTTTGTAGAAAACAAAGAAGAAATTTCGTTAGAGTTTTGTCCTAAAGAACAAAAGCTTCTTTCATACAAGGGGGCTAAATTTTAACCATAAAATACTTAGAAGAACAAAGATATGAAAGAAGGGTCACGAGAGCATGAGGAAAGATTAGAAAGCACCAAGATGTTCTGGATAATCATACCTTTCGACGTGGATATTCTAGCGAAGTCCAAGGCAATCTTTCAAAGTCCATAGGCAGGATGATGCTCCAAGAATCCACCTTTCAACTAGGATGAGAGGTCTTTCAACAAAGAAAGGAGAAGGAGCTCAAACCAAACCTTTCGAACGAGTCGAGAGGATGCAACCATCAAAGCATCAAACCTTCCGAAGTAGTCAAAAGGTACCATTCATGGAGTTCTTGCCTTTCGAAGAAGATGGAGAAATCAAAGGCAGCAGGTGCAACCCTATAAGGACCTTTTCAAAAGCATAGCAAGCCTTTAGAACCAGTTGGAGCACATCCAGAATGCCTTTCGACTAGGTCGAAAGGTTTTTACGAAGAAAGCAATGCTCAAAAATCAGCAGAGAATGGTAGATAACCATTTGAAAATATTGAAGGGAAACGTAGCACTCGACAACAATCAAGTGAGAAGCAACCTTCCGATAAGATCAAAAGATTCATAACAAGCATGTAAAGAGCAACCTTCCGAGAAGGTCAAAAGAAACACAACATTAAGAATAAGGCGAGCCTTTCAACAACATAGAAAGGTTCATGAAACTTTGAGAAAGGCACCTTTCGACCGAGTTGAAAGGTTCATGAAGACATGAGGACAGCAACCTTTGGTCAAGGCCAAAAGGTTTATGAAGGCATCGAAAAGACAAACCTTCCGACAGCAATGGAAGGTTCATTATGGCATATAAGGGGAAAACCTTTCGACAAAGATGAAAGGTTTGTAGTTGCATATTAAAGGGAAATTTTCCGACTCAATCGAATGTAAAGAGTCTAATGGAATAAATAGTCGAAAGGAGGACCGTCTTTGTCTATAAATAGGATCTGAGTGGTCATGTTTTAGGGATCAGAATTCTTTCATTCTAATCTTGTATTTTCTTAACCAATACATGGTAACCCTAATTGGATGCGGATCTGGGGATTTAATAAAATAAAGCTCTTTATTGGATAAAGAGGGAAGTCCAAAGCTTTCTTAATTTCTTTGTTTTTTGCTTAAGCTTTTGTGGGATTGAATACTATTTTCAGGTTCAAACTCAATGAAAGGTTCTTGTCGACAAGATCGACAACACTTTAGTTTCAAATAACTATTATAACCCCTCAAACCCTTCAAATTTATAGTTTGAACCCTTCGAAAAGGTCAACAACTCACCTAATTCCCATACACACTATAACCTTCTGAAACCATTAGCTTTGAGGTCTAGCCTTTCGATAAGGTCAAGAGCTACTACATTTCCACCAAGGAATTTGAAATCTAGCCTAAACCCAAAGAAGGCTACCACCCTAACCTTTTGACAAGTTGAAACCGACTTTTAGAGACTTAATTCAGGGAATTTTGACCTAAACCCTTACTAAAAACTTCTTAATAGCAAAACAAAGACGAAAGGTTGCGTAATCCACAATATATACCTTTCGACGATGTCGAAAGGTATGGTCTAAGAATTTTCAACAAATAAAGTCAAATTGAAAGGCAATTCTCAAGGAAATTTCACTTACTATTCTTTCAATAGGCTACCAATATTTCTTAGCATTATTTTAGGGTGTTGAAAAGAAATATTGTTAACGTTTTTGGCGCTAGAAGGAGGCTCAAACCTCCGATCCGTAATCACTTTTACCAAGAATCAATAAAGAACTTCGTTCAAAAAGAAGAAGATAGAAGGAGCCGTGAATAATATTGAAATCTCCAACGAAGAAGGTAAGCCACAACCAACTTTGGAAAACAATATAGTTCCAAACTTTAACATGGAGAATACAAAAATTGAGCAACCATCGACCTTAAGGAGGATGGAAAACAATGAAATCAAAGTCCAGCAACTACAACAACAAATGATAGCCATTCAGGAATTTCTTGATAGAATATTGTCTCAAGAGTCTCTAAAGGTTATGAAAGGAGAAGGCGAGGTATGACATCTAAATGAAGATCAATATAAGGAGCTAGGAAGTCAGGTTAGGAGAACCTTCGAGCAATCAAATAGCTTAAACGTTGAAAATAGTGGAGGTCACCACGACAACATCCACAACAAATTCACAGAGGATACAATAAGAAATGTACTCGAAGAATTAAGGAAATATGTTATCCTACAAAATGCTCCTTTTTCATAAGAAATTATGGCAACTAGCATTTCTTCTCACATTCAGATTCCCCCACCAAAGTACAATGGAACTACTGATCTAGAGGATCACCTTACAGCATTTGAAAATTGGATGAACTTGTACAATTCCTCTAGGACAGTTCGATGCAAACTTTTCTAGATTACTCTTCATGGAGTAGCTATCCAATGATAGGAATTATCTAAAGGACACCATTTATTCCTAGGAACAATTTTCTTATGATTTTGTGACAAAATTTTACGTATTCAAAGATCAAACTATGAGCTTTGGCTTGTTAGTTACAATCAAACAAAACTAGGGAGAACCACTAAATGAGTTATTAAAGAGGTTCAATACTAAAGCATTAAAACCCGAAGGTGCGATCGATAGAGACAAGTTAATAGCAGTTCGGTCTGGGCTAGTCGGGCCAACCCCTTTTTGGTAACAACTTTAATGGATGCGAGGATCTACGAAATTTCTACTTCCAAGCCGAGTAATTTATTCAGATAGGGAAAAAAATTTCCACGACAAGGGAATCTCAATGAAGGCAAAGTATAGAAGAAATCAGTTTTGAGTCCCCAAGTGAAAGATTTGAGGGAAAGAAAAGTAGGAGGAAAATTCAGAAAGAGATTTCTGATTCCAATTTTGTGAATTTGAACAAGCCCCTTTCTCATATTTTTGCTATAGCAAAAGATTCTAAAAGCTTTTCAATTACCCATAGTATATCAAGCTGGCCCAAACCAAGCAAAGTGAATGATTATTGTGACTATTACAAAGCGAATGGACATAAGACTGATGAATGTTGTGCCTTATTGAGAATGGTCCAACATGCAATCATTTCAGGATCTCTTATAGAGTTCATTAAAGAAATTCGAATAACTTCTTATGCTAATAAGAGAATTGCCTAAATACCCGTGAACTAACTCTTTCTGTAGAAGAATGGTGGACAACAACTTATTTAGCCTTCAAACCGAGTGACATTTGTTTACTATGAACTTTTCTTATTTATAAAATTATAAACTTGATTCCTGTTCCAAAATTGATCATGTACTGATTTTAAAATTCACGTGCCATTGCAGGTAAAACAAACCAGCCCATGGCATCTAGCACACAGATAATACACAACAAATTTCCAGCTACATGAGATAGACGACTCAAATGCTTGATATAGAGCAACTATCAATGTATAAGTCAATGTAGTACAAAGATCGGTTCTCGTGAAACCTCGGGCTGCTATTAGTTCTTCATCAATTTCTAAAAAGACATACGTACAAACACACACACACACACACATATATTACAAAAAGGTCAATAGACCAAAATATATTTTCACAAACATCTCCAAAACTGTTTCTATACCTCCAAGAGGGAGGAGCAAAGCCCCTAACATCCATATCACTTCTTATGGGAGAGTCAAGATAAGCACTTGCAAAATCAAAAGCCCCTAACGTCCATATCACCTCTTAGGGGAGGATCCGGTAAAGCGCTCATCAGGAACCTTATGAAGAAAGGTCACCTAAGTACATATCCTTTTGAGACAAGGGAAGCCCAACGAGGGGCTCATCAAACAATGGACTAAGATATCTATCCTAAAGGGAGCTTTTGATAGATTAAGACGTCTAGGCCCAAAGAGTGGCTCATCAAATAGTAGACAGAGACATCCAAGCCCAATAGGGGCTCCAAATAAAAGAATAAAGACAAAAATGAATGAAACTCAAGAAGAAATTCAGAACCCAAGAGAGTTAAGGGTTAAAGAAAGAAACCTATCCATCATCTAAGACAAAGTTGGGATCCTAGAAAAGGATACACCAAGAGGCAAAGGATAAGCTAATGTATTACAGTACTTCCAATCGTAGGAAAATGATTCCTACATTAAAGGATTAAGAAACTTTCATACCACAAAAAGCATGAGACTAGAAAATGGAAGTAGGAATCCGTAACATGGAAACAAAAATAAAGCCCGACACGAAATCCAAAGGAATAGTATATATAATAACTTTTAGTCATAGAGATAAAGTATATCACTCCAAGATCAAGTTAAGAAAGTCACTCCTGAATCCTTTAAGATAAAGTGAAAGATTGGATAGAAGAGTCTATTATACCTGTATATACATATATACATGTACCACTAACTTATAAGCACTTTAGGAGAAACACGTTTATTAACAGGAAACTTTCCTATGAATAGCTTTAGAATAAGGTTAGATGAACTTAAAATCTACTAAATATGCTATTATTAGATATATCTATGGCTTCGTACTTATATTGAATGGAGTTTTGAATATTTAATTTGTCAGATGAGATCCTGATGAGACTTTGGATGAATTCTTGATTTCGTGAATTTTGAGTTTCACCATTTTTATTGATGCAAATTTCAGTTTGGATTTTGTCAATTTTTAATTTCTATATTGCTTTTTATGATGATATATAGACTTCATACTCATGTTTATCCTATCAAATTTTCATGATAACTTTTAATTGAATTCTCGATTTCATTTAATTTTGAATTTCCCTATTGGTCTCTTATGATGATTTGTGAATTCCAAATATTGAGTTTCTCCCCATTGAATTTTCTTGATGATTTCTTGTTAGTTGCTTGGTTTAATAAGTTCTTAGTTTCCCTATTGAGTTTTTATGATGATTCAGAGATTTCCCATTTCTAGTTTCGTTATTGAATTTCTGATTTCCAATTTTGTGAATTCTGGATTCCCTTGCCGATTCTCATAATGAATAATGAATTCTGCTCTTCCTAATGGATTTTTGTGATGATTTATGGACTTTCAATTCCTTTTCATGAAGATTTTGTTTGTGATGATTTATTAATTTCATTGACTTCATGATGATTTATCGATTTCATTGGAGAATTCTATGAAGGCTCCATATTGAATTCTTAGTTTCAAGGTTTCTCAATTCCTTCATTAACTTTTGAAATGGATTATGAATTTTACATACATGAATTTTCACTATGATTTCGCATCATTTGTTTGTTTAATAAGTCCCTAAATTATTAACTCATTTGTGGAGTTTTTATGATAATTTATGGATTTCCCATTGATTTTTGTGTTGAGTTGCTGATTTTATATTAATGATTTCTTTATTAAATGACTGTGATGATTTCTTGCTGTAATATTGGTTTAATGAATTTCCCCGCTGATTTCTCTGACGATTCATGAATTGTATATGTTATAATTTCCTATTGATCACTCGTTTCATGATTTCTTGGTTTCCTTTGTTGATTTTCCATGATGTTTATGAATTTTTCATCGATCTTCTGATTTTCAACAAGAATGGATGAGTTTCAAAACACATTGTTGATTCTTGTATTTTTAAATCCCTGATTTAATTGAATTTAAGCTTCCTTATTGATTCTTTGGAGGATTGGTGAATTTTGTATTTCTAATTTTCCAAGTAAAAGTTTTGGATGATATTTATGAGGTTCTGAATTGATGAATTCTGAAATTACTTAATGTTTTTCATGGTGTTTTATGAATTTCTAATTTCCTTTGTTAGGTGTATGACAATCCTTTATGAGATTTCTGATTTAATGAATTTCAAGATTTCCTTATGAATCTTTTTGGTAATTTGTGAATTTTGCATTATCAATCAATTTAGGATAATATCTTGTTGGGTTTTGATACAGTGAATTTCGAATTTCCTTGCTGATTTTCGTAATAATTCACCAATTTGGTTCTCCATACTTCCATGGTAGAATTTGGATGGTTTCCTACCTATTTTCTGATTTGTTGAGACTCGTGTTTTCCTTTGGATTTTGATGAGAGTTTATGATTTTCCTATTCCCTATTGTTTTATTTGATTTTCAGGTCCCTGATTTTAAAAATCTTGTGTTTCCTTAATCATTTTTTATCATGATTCATGAGTTTCATATTTCTACTGTCCTTATTGAGGTTATTGATGATCGCTACTTGGATTTTGATCGAATGGATTCTAAAATATCCTTGAGGGTCTCCTTGATGATTTATGAATTTTCTATGCTGGATTTTTCTCGTGGAATTTTGAATGATCTTTTGTCAATTGACCAATTTCATGGACATTAAAATTTCTATATGGATTTTGATCACAGTTTATGAATTTCACATCTTCGATTTCCTTATGGGACCTTTACTAGATTCCTCTCTTTATAAATTCTATATCCTGTTACTGAATTTTATGATGATTTATGAATTTTCCATTGAATTTAAAATTTGATTTCAATATAAGACCTACGTGACACCAAATGGAAACATAACTAAAATACTTTCTACTTTTTCACTAAATGAGAATTACCAATCAATGGTTTAAGTTGAAAATGAAGGAAACTTAGCGGGACAAAGAAAGGTCCCCAATAAAATGAAATTGATTTCCATAGATTGAAAAGTTTTAACTTGAGAAAGAAATATCAACAGTCTGTAATAGATTTTTTCCAAAGGTTTATTTATTTGAACTGATATCTACAAATCAGATGATATTACTCCACATTCTCAGGGAAGTTTAATTATGGTCATTACAAAGCGACTTATTTGGGAATATTATCTTATGACCTCTTGAATATTAGCTGCATACATTTGGGATTCCTCGTTAAGATTTCATGACAAAGCCAAAACCTTAATATAAGTTATGATCTATTTTGCAGGAAGCAAAGAAGGAATTTCAATGGAGTTTTGTCTAAAGAACAAAAGCTTCTTTAATATGGGGGAAGGAGGGCTAAATGTTAATTAAAAAATATTTAGACGAATGAAGGTATGAAAGAAGGGTCACGAGAGCATGAGGAAAGATCAAAAAGCACTGAGGTGTTCTGGATAATCATACCTTTCGAGCATCTGGCGAAGTCCAAGGCTATCTTTCAAAGTCCATACACAGGATTATGCTCCAAGAATCCACCATTCGACTAGGACGAGAGGTCTTTCAACAAAGACAAAGGAGAAAGAGCTTAAACTAAATGTTTCAAAGGAGTCGAAAGGATGCATCCATCAAGATTTAATAGCTTCAAACCATCAAAAATAGTAGAAAGGTTTTGTTCAGGGAGTTCTTACCATTCGAAGAAGAAGAAGCAATCAAAGCAAGCAGGTGCAACTCTATAAGGACCTTTTCGAAAGCATAGAAAGCCTTTCGAACTGTATGGAGCACATCTAGAATACCTTTCGACTAGATCAAAAGGTTTTTGTGAAGAAAGAAATGCTCAAATGTCAGCAGAGAATGGTAGATAACCATTTGAAAACATTGAAGGGAAACACAACACTCAAAAACAATCAAGTGAGAAGCAACCTTTCGACAAGGTCGAAAGGTTATAACAAGAACGTAAAGAGCAACCTTCCGACAAGTTCAAATGGAACACAACAATAGGAATAAGGCGAGCGTTCCGACAACATCAAAAGGTTCATGAAATCTTTAGAAAGGCAACCTTCCAATAGGGTCAAAAGGTTTGTGAAGATGTCAGGAAGAGCAACCTTTCGTCAAAGCCGAAAGGTTCATGAAGGCATTGAAATGGCAAACCTTCCAACAGTGACGAAAGGTTCATGTGGCATATAAGGGGAAAAACTTCTACAAAGACGAAAGATATGTAGTTTCATATAAAAGGGATATCTTCCGACCCAGTCGACAACATAAGTCAAAAAGGGGACTGCCTATGTCTATAAATAGGACATGAGAGGCCACGTTCTAGAGATAAAAATCGTCTCATTCTAATCTTGTATTTTCTTAGCCAATACATTGTAACCCTAATTGGATGTTGATTTGGGGATTTAACAAAATAAAGCTTTTTCTTGGATAAAGAGGAAGACTTAAGCTTTGTTAATTTCTTTATTGTTCGCTCAAGATTTTGTTGGATTAACTCCTATTTTTAGGTTCAAACTCATCAAAAGGTTCTTGTCGACAAGATTGACAACACTTCTATTTCAAATAACTACTGCAACCCTTCAAAGCCTTCAACTTCACAGTTTCAACCCTTCGGCATGGTAAACACTCAATCAATACCAATATACACTGTAACCTTCCGAAACCTCGGCTTTGAGGTTTAGCCTTTCGACAAGGTCAAGAGCTACTACATTTCCACCAAAGAATTTGATATCCAGCCTAAAACCAAAGAAGCCTACCTCCCTAACCTTTCGGAAATATTGAAGCCTACCTTTCAAGGACTTAATTCAGGGAATTTCGACCTAAACCCTAACAGAAGACTTCTTACTAACTAAACATAGTCGAAAGGTTGCTCGATCCATAGTATATTCCTTTCGACAAATTCAAAAGGTTTGATGTAAGAATTATCAACAAATAAAGTCAAATTCAAAGGCAATTCTCAAGGAAATTTCACTTACTGTACTTGTAATAGACTACCAATCTTTCTTAGCATTATTTTCGGGCATTGACAAGAAATCTTGTTAACATATTCAACTTACAATGATCAATACATAACCTTAACGATCTGTCCGGCTTCTTACCAAACACTACGGCTGCTCCCCAAGGAGAACTACTTGGTCTGATAAAATTTTTGCTTTCCAAATCCACCAACTACACCTTTAACTGTTTCATCTCGGTATGTGTCATTCTACTTGGTGGTCAACTCACTGGTTCTGCTTTCGACGCCAAATCTTTACAAAATTTAGTAGCTCATTACGGCAGCAATCCCACCATAGGTTCAAAGACATCTGTGAAATCTCTAACCATGAAAACTTGATTCAACTCTTCTACTAGCTCCTCAACACCTAACAAAGCATTCATTTCAAAGCAAGGATTTTCTATGAAATATATATTCCGATCACTATAGTTAGGGTGTTCAAGCGACATTTTCCTGTCATGTAGCATCGTATTTACTTAACCAATCCATATGTGATGACCCGGATTTTAGAATATTTGTAATTGTTAAATTTACTGAATTTGATTAATTGAAATACTAATTTATAGATTTAACAAATAAATCTGATAATAAATATTTATATTTGGATTTGTGTATAAATGAATTTGAACTATAATAAATACTAAGTTTTAAATATTTTGATAAATATTCATTTACTAATTATTGAAATTTGAAAATATTTGCTTAATAATCTTCTTTATTATTATTTTGGCTGAATTTATCTTTTACAGATAAATATGTTTCTATTTTAATGTGTATTACTAAATGGCAAATGAGGTTTGGATTTGAAATCCAAACATCTTTAAAAAGATAAATTTGATTATGAAACAAATCTTTTTATTACTCTTATTTAAATTTAAATCTAAGCTTAAAAATATATTTTAAACAATTAACATTTTATCTCAAATAAGTTCATGTTCATTTAGATAAGTATTTATAATTAGTAAAAAAAAGAAAAGAAAAGAAAAAGTTAAATATTAAGCTTTGATAATGTATATATCTTTTGAAAATATAAGCATAAAATTTAAAAGTATATAGCATTTAAACCATAATAAGTATAATATTTGAAATTTAATACATATGTTATAATTTATTAAACAAGGGTTTAAAACTCAAATTATAAATAAATTTACAAAAAAGGGTTTAACACAATTTAATCAAAAAGTGACATTTGTAAAACAAGTGTTGATATAAGCTCACAAGTGGCAATAAAATAATTTTTATTTTAAATTTAGTATTGTAAAAAAAAATTGAAGAAGCCAGGTTTTATTTTTACATCTCAAAAACAGTTTGAAATTTGTTTGAAAACATTTCCAATCTGCAGTCTGGAAATAAATATACAACCAAGAAATTCAAGTCTTTGAAGCATTTCCAAACTGTAGCTAGATCATCACCAACGAGATTTCATTCTTAATCAAACCTGTAGCCTAAGATTTCCAGTTTAAAAACAGCAAGCTGCAAAAGATCAAACAATTGCTTATTTTCAGAATTCAAAGAAGAATAAACAATTCCAGATTTTTAAACAAAGGCTTCTCTGTTTTCTTCACAAACAGGTGAGTAAATATTTAAAAAAAAACAGTTGATCTTGATTTTCTGCCATGCATGTGATGATATTGACTTGTATTAAAATTCTATAGCTTGAATTTATATGAATTGGTATGTATATGATGGGTGAGCTTGTCTGTTTATATGCATTCAAGAATGTTCTCTGATGTTTTACTTGGAATACTCTGCTTATAAAAATTTCAATATCTACAAATCAAATCTATATTAGCCTTAAGTATTTAAATGAAAGTTGTTTGTAATTGTATGATGAAGATTATAAAATAGTTCCAGGAATTTTAAATACCATAAATCATGTTTAAATTAAAAATTAACAGAGGAACTTGAATTTTTGTTAAAAACCAACTATCTTAAAATCTAAATTGAATTACATGCATGTAATCACGATGGAAAATCGTGAATTTTGATATGCATTTGGTAATTTTTAGTTGAGAATTCGTGTGAATTTTGGGTTTGAACGTTTTGGGTATTTTGGTGTTTGCCGATGATCGGCGTGGCGAGGTTGATCCATTTTTGGTATGAAGGTGGTTTGATTGATGATGTGCATGGGAAAATTGCAATTGAATTTTTCCAATGTCTTATTTGTTCGAAATCGATCAAACTAGGGTTTTTTTTGGTTTTTGTTTCGGCTGGACTGTCATGAAATTTGCGACGTGAATGTATGACCGGAGTTGATCGCGACTTGGGGATGGGTAGCATGGAGTCACGTCGATGCTCTGGTGAAGGTATTGAAGGGTCCGGTGGCAAGATCATAAGTGGTGGTTGGGTTTTTGTTTCGAGATGCTTCTGCATTTTTACGTGGGATCGGTCCAATTTTGATTCGCGTACGTATTCTTGAATCTGGATTTGGTTTGGGATTCGAGTGCATTAGAGTGATCGTCAACGTTGGTCGTGACGACCTATCGTGGCCGGAGGCGATGGGACACGTGCACCGTGCACATTTATGCGCACTGGAAATTTTCGAATTGGAGAAGACGAGTTGAAACCCGAAGTAGCATTCGCGTTGTATTCCGGGGCGACTCGAAGTTGAAGGGCTGGGTTTTTTTTTCGGGGTTAACTCCTGTTATTTAGATGATTGTCTCGAGTGTTGGGTTGTTGCTCATTTGTTAAGTACAGTAATGAGATTAGTTTGCAAATTAAAACCTGTAGTTTGAAATAATTAAGATCAAGTTTAAAATTTTAAACAAGCTTTATAAAATAAACAAATTTTCAAAGTTAAAAGTTGTTGTTTTAAAATAAATGTAAATCAAACCTTTAAAAGTGATAATTGAATTTATTTCAAATATAAAAATGTTTAAGACGTTTATTTTGAAAGTAATTATCTAATTAAATTTTGAATTTCAATTTAAAAGAATGTTTTGAATTTAAATATTAAATCAAAGCTTTAAGATAAATTTTAAGGTAATGATTAATAACTAAAGTTTTCAAATTATTTTGAAAATTAATAAGTTTAAAAATCCTTTTTTGATTGGATGGGAATGAATCAAGAAAAATTCTATGGTAGCATATCAAATCTAGAACCTTGGTTTTTCCTAGAATTATTACTACTTTTTAATGCGTATAAAATAAAACAGTGGATCATACCTACCAAATTACTAATTTTTAATTTTCCTTTCTATGAAAATATTAGTAAAAGTAAAAAGATCAATGTAAAAAAAATGAACAACATAATGACTAATGAATTAAGAACTTTCAATTAGAACTATTTTTTTTTCAATTGATTTTTTTTTACCGTCATATTTGAAAAAATGGAAACTTCCGACCCGCACGAAAGGCGTAACGATCTGGGCACTGTCTCGGAGAGAGGCTCGGTGAAATGACATGTCTGTGAAGATGCGGACTACCTGCACCTAGACAGAAAGACCCTATGAAGCTTCACTGTTCCCTGGGATTGGCGAACTTTTATTCAGCTTACTATTTAATAACTCATAATCAGATCTTGGTAAACAAATATTGGATACTTGATAATTTGAAAGCGACTTTCCAAGTACTTGAAGTACTTAAATACTGTTTAATAGATGAAAATAGAAGGATTTATAATCCCAACCCATGCAATACCATCATTTTGAATCCATCCCAAAGCTCCATTTACTCAATGAATGACTCCTCTCTAAAACTTTTTGTTTGTCTACTACTTCTTATTTCTTATGTTTTTATTTATTTAAAATAATGAATGTATGAATCTAAACAAAAGATTTCCGATATATCTTTGGTGAACAAGAGAAAAAGCATTATTATTTCGATACAAGACGACACAAGAAAAAGGAGTTATACCTTTTCTTGTGTCGAATATAAGATTAGGAAAACTTATAATCCTTCCTATACTGTTCTTTCATTTCATTTATCCAGTATGCTCGAATGACCCTTTCTCATAATAAGAATGTACATAACACTATTCCGGTCTGGTCCGGTATGGAATGAACTTATAATCTGATGATCGAGTCGATTCCATGATTATAAATTCATAACCCCAGCCCATTTTAGACGGAACAGATCTACTAATTCTTTTATTCTAGTTAGTAAGAGGGATCTTGAACTAAGAAATAGGCCTAGAAGCTAAAAGAGGGTATCCTGAGCTAAAAAATAATGAAATAATTTTTCATTATAGAAACTGAAGTAATGGGCTCTCATATCAAGAGGCTCATTACTTCAACAAGTCTAGTCTCCGTGTTCCTCGAATGGATCTCTTAGTTGTTGAGAGGGTTGCCCAAAAGCGGTATATAAGGCGTACCCCGTAAATATACATTTTGGGAAAATGAAACTTCCATTGAAGAGAAGCAAATGAAACGCTTTCATAAAAATTCTCATAGAATCGAGAATGAAGTTTCGATTCATCTCTGGAGTTGAATACCTCATTCAAGAATTTGTTTGATCCAACCCGTAGGAGGCTAGGTTAGTCGAAAGATGGTTATCGGTTCAAGGACGCAAGGTGACTTTGCTTTTGTAGGGTAAGAAGGGGTAGAGAAAATGCCTCGAGCCAATGTCCGAGTACCAGGCGCTGCGTCGCTGAAGTAACCCATGCCATACTCCCAGGAAGAGCTCGAACGACCTTCAACAAAAGGGTACTTGTACCCGTAAATCAATCATTTGTCCTTGGGGATTCGAAATTAATCCTCTCATACCTACTAATTGATGTACCTGAGATGCATTTCCTCAAGCTCCCGAAAAGGACATTAGATGGACTAGATTAGATGGATCGGTCATCCGAAAATTAGGATTCATTTTTGTCTCAAATATTCACTTGTAGCATACCATATCTCAATGGATTAACGTAATTTTTCTACCGCGTGAAGCTCCATCAAATAGAGATTTTTTTATTTCGACCATCTTTCGATTGGTAATACGAGATATAAGGACCACTACTAAAGTAGTACTACACCTTTGATCGTGAAATATCGATTGCTTGTTGAACCCTGTGAATCGCGTGAAAGTAGGATACTCCAAATTCGAGGGTCAGAGAGTTTCATAAAACGTTCTTGATGGAAAAAAATGTGAGTGAAAGAAAAAAGGATACTTAAATGAAATACTGGAAAGAATAACTGATAATTAGAAAAAATTGTATTACTCACGTAAAATTATTATATTCTATTAATTTCTATTAGTATTAATTGGAATTAACTAGTTAGTAACTTTTATTTCTATTTATATATATTTTTTCTTTTTTATTGTTTTCGTCTTCTTAGTTTTAGATTCGGGTCGAAAATAGAAGAATTAAGTCGATCAAAAATTAGATAATTAAAGTGTTTTAAATTTCGAATTTGATTTCTAAATACCTTATTTTCAAATAAGGTTATAGTCATTATTTTGTAAACCGAATAGAATATGTTGTTTTAAGTTATTAAAATTTGATTTATTTCAAATAATTTATTTATGAAGATAAATAATGTTAAATTATTTTGATATGAATTTGAGAGTACCTAATCAATATGATTTTGGAAATAAGTAAAAGTTTAATTAAGAATAATGTTTTCTTAATTAGTTAAGGATTTTGAAATATAAGATTGTTAATTAAATGTTTAATTAATTTTAAATAATTAGTTAATTATTTATTTAATTTTTAATAATCACTTAATTATGAATTAATTAAGTGTAATTACTTAATGAAGTAATTAATGGTTATTTATTGAATGTAATTAAGTATGGAAGTAATTACTAATGCAAGTAATTAGTGGAAAATTACTCATGGGAGTAATTAAATGGAAGTGATTAATAGTTAATCACTAGATGTTATTAGTTAAGGATTAATTAATATAATTGTTTTGAAGTTAATTAATTATGGGTAATTAATTTAGTAAAGAATTAAGAATTATTAAATGATGGGATTAATTACAAGTAAGTAATTAATTAAGAGAATAATCATCTAATGAAGTAATTAGAAGATAATTACTCATGTAAGTAATTAAGGGTTAATTACTTAATTAATTTAGTTAAATAATTAGTGTGATTAATTAATTTATGAATGTAATTAAAGTATAATTAATCATAGGAAGATCAATTAAGGAAAATCATTAAGAGATGATTAATTTATTTATTTGGAATATATAAATGATGGAGGATTTAGGTAATCCAATTGATTTAGAGTTAATTAATTCTGTTTATGAATGATTGATTTGTATTGGATGATTGATATTGGGTGATTGGTTGATACTAGATGATTTGATTCTTTGTTATGTGATATGCTACTTTGTGAGATGAATGGTTGATATGAATTATCTGTTGTGATAATACGATTCATCTATCTATTTATATCATCCTGAATATAAGTTTCTAATGTTTAAACCTTTAAAACAACTTGGACATTAAAACGGCGTTTGAATTCGGTGAGACCGGGATCGGGTTTCCATATTTGGATATCCGAAAACCACATCGATCCAAATTAAACGTTAGGTCATGAATTCAAGTGGAGCTTAGTGAAGACTCGAGGTGTAAGGACTATTGTCAGTATAACTCTGGGGGTGATTCCATGATGAGTTTGACAGAGATAGTACTTACAGTTTCGAGATGGTGATTCTGAAACTCTGAAACTTCCATTTTTTTAATTTGAATGGTATTCACTTGTATAACTTGGGTTAAGATGACAACCAATTTGAAGAAACCGGAGTCGGGTATTAATTAATACCCGAAACAACTTCGAATCTGTATAAATTGATATGTGGAATCAATAGGCTGAAATGGAATGATTTAAGTGAATTGGACCATTTAATCTAAGTTTTGGAACTTACAAATTGATGTGTGATGTAAGTGATGTTTATAACAACTTGTGCAGTTGTAATTTTATATAAGTTACCCGGGTTTATTTAAGATGTATGCTTTTGTATTCCTTGTTAGATGAGTTTACTCACGCTGGTTTCCAGCCTGACCCGGGTGTTACTTTGATGTAATGCTCGGGTCTGACCGAGTATTACAGATTTTCAAGTAAGGACGTTCTGGAGCTCAAGAGGCAAGCTGGATAGCACGAACGTATGGTGCGTACCCGCTGTATATATTATAGTATCTGAAACAGATTGATTTATCTGTCCTGTGTTTGTAAATATGTTATAACTCTGATATATTAAAGAGTAATTTGGCAAGTACAGTGTTCCTTTGTATAACTATTATTTATGTGACATTATATTTTGATCCGCTGCGAATGTGAGGTTTCTGTGTTTTGGTGTTTCTGGTTCTTCTTTTCTTCTATCTCTTTTCTTCTTTTCCTAACTATCTAGAAATTTCGGGATCGAAATTTCCGGGTTGTTACACCATACCCAAAATAATTTCAAATGCTACGAAATAAAACAGATGCAAACTGCAAAAAAAAGGTTTGACATAACAAATCAAACTCTAGATAGTCATGTTTTATCTGAAGTGTTGCATACCCTCCTATTAGATTAGCAACCCTCAAGGAAGTTACTAGGTATGAGGGTTCTATGTTAAGCTTATCCACCAAATAATGAGATATAAAAGAATGCGATGCACCAGTATCAAACATAACTCCAACTAACATGCCATGAATCAAAAATGTACCTCCCAAAACACCTTTTCCTTTCTCTTGAGTTGTTGGTCTTGAGGTAGCTGGCTCCAATGCAAATAATTTTCCTTTTCCATTCTTAGCTTACTCTTTGCACTGGCTCTTATAGTGCCTAATTTGATTGTAGTTGAAACACCTCACCCCTTCATCTCAGCATCTTTCTTTCCCCTGCCAGTTCGGCACCCAAGGGCATAATGTCCCATCTTGTTACACTTGTAGTGAACAAATTCTACAATTCCCTTCTTTGTGGCTCTACTCTTCTAAGCTTCTTTCTTATGGAAAAACTTCCTTTTCTTACTCTTCCCTCCCCGAGCTTCCTTTTCCTTGTTCCCTTTCACATAAGCATGCATCTCTTCATGCTTCATGGCCATTTCAAGATGGGTCTCTAATATGCGATAACATTGCCTTAGCAAGCTAAGGCTTCAACCCATGAATGAAATTTTCATTCCTCTAAATCATAGTGCCAATAGTAGTGTAACCACATCTTGCTAGCTTCTCAAACCTCTTCGCATGCTCAAGCACGGTCATGTCCCCATTGGTCCAACTCAGAAAACTTCCTAAGCAAGGCATACTTAGCAATCTCAAACATAAACCTCTCCTCGAACCATATCCTGAACTCTGCCCATGTCATATTCTCTACATTACCTCCAATAGTGATAATGTTGCACAAATATAGTGCTGCTTCTTGTAGCTGTCCAGAAGCATTCCTTCCCTTCTACACATTATTGAGCCCCAGATCAAAAAAAATCCTCTCATGATGAAGTGGCCAATTCTCTGCTTCGATTGCATCTTCAATACCAATGAACATCTTTCCTCCTAGCCGAGCGTAATCTTTACTCATAATAGCATAATAATTCACTACTGGAGCTTTTTGGCTTCCTCCTCCAGCAATACCTCCAACTACACCAGCATCAATTACCACTTGCATCATGTTGACAAAGGACTGATACATAGCTCCCATGTCTACTTGCGGGACTCCAGCACCCACATTTCCTGCTAATGTCTGACCTTGGTTCTTCGCGTATTTGGTATGGCGTTTCCATTAGTGGTGGTGCTTTCTCTACCAAGATTACTCTTCCTCTTCGAGCGTCCATATCTACATTCGAGTCTCATTAGATAAAGAAGAATTTCCTAAAAGAGATAGCAGAATAGAGACAACATATACTTATATATAGCAAATACAAGTACATTACTATAACATCATCCCATACCCTGATCTTACTTTAATTCCTTAGGATTATGTGTTCAAAAAACATTTTACTTTAAAGTTTTTCATAAACCTATGATCTAATACCAAGTCGTAAAATCCCTTATCTTGAGGCCCAAAGCTATGCGTTATAGATACTCCGATTATCTATAGTATTAACTTTCGACGATAAAATATGGTAATGTTAATGGGATCCATAATATCAGAAGCACATAAATATGAAAAAATTAGTAGATTTCAAAAAACAACTTTTTTGATTATATTTCACAAAAACATGTTTCATATCCACTTACATGATCCAAATCATTTTCCAGGTTTAGATTAAATATAATTATTGCATAAATACGTCAAGAGCGACATATGAAGATGCCCCTTGGATGACCAAAGTACTAAATAGGGAAAATCTGTCTTTATAAATCACAATGGAATGAAATAAAAATAGCAACTCCTAAATGTAGTTAACATCAGCCTCTTGCTCGTCTTCAGAAGCTTTATTCGTCCACCCACTAAAACTATAAAACTTAAACTCTCATTCTACTCAAATCCATTTTGAGCAACTGAGAGTTAAGGGAATACCATAAAATTTGTGTCAGACATAAACCCTGGTGTGAATAGTACTATTACATCTCGATTTACTGATATTAAGTTAGACCACGCTGCTTTGCGAAATGGGTTTAAAATATATCTTTTTGCAATCAAATCATGTAACCAAACTGGTTAACCAAACTGATTATACAGTAATAAAAAATATCATATATGCTCAAAAATAGGTAATAAATGTACCATCTGTCCAAAACAATGTAGTTTTGTTTGGCTAAATACAAACTTTGGCTAACTCGGGCCTACCAGACAAACTAACCAAATTATCTATCAATGGTTAGGCATACTTCTGGATGGTCCGTCCTTAATTTACTTCTCCAAGGGTTACCTGATCCTAATGTTTTATCGGGCTCACCAATAACCTATCTTCCTCTATGTGTATATATATATATTCCTTTCTGCATGTAAGTTCCATTTAAGTCTTACCTGTGACTAAGCCCCACACACTGGAATTTTGGACTAAATTAGCTAGGAGCTAATAGCTAATGTATAGGGCGTGACCCTGTACCAGTCCCATTTGGTATACAAATATTCAAGTCATTTTACTTAGGGTTCACTACCCTTTTAAATTTTAGTAGAAAACCTTTTCCAAATGATTAACCCTTTAAATCATATATGAGAAACTATACTATTTGCTTTACTCAAATCTCTTTACCATTATATATGCTTTACACAAAACATAGTTAATGAAAACATTCCCTTTGCTTAAAACCTTTAATAATCTCTTTCAAAAGCATTGACAGTGCTTTAACCGTAAAATCTACTTGATGATAGAAGTATGAAAGAAGGATAATAGAGATGTAGTTTTGATGAAGAGGCAGTCCAAGTCATCATGAAAGGCTTAAAAATGATGTTCATAAAGTCTAATTACTCATGTAGTGTGAAAGCCTTTGACCTGGATGAAAACAAACAGAACCTCCCACCATGATCAACCTTTCAACATACATTAACAAGAAATTATGAATTTAGAAATCCATTCGGAAGTAATCAATGGTGATCTCTCAACTACACATCAATCCATTCGAAGCCGAAGAATTCACCATAGAGAAACCTTTTCAAAAGCATAGTAAGCCTTTTGAACTGGTAAAGACACATCCAGCCTTTCGACAGCATCGAGAGGTTCTATGAAGAAAGCAACACTTAGAAGTCAGCAAAGAATGAAAAGCAAGCTCTCGACAAAGTTCAAGTGTCGACAAACCTTTTGGAAAGGTTGAAAGGTTCACAAAGGATGTAAAAGACAAACCTATCGACGTAGTCGAAAGGTTAACGAAAGCATAAGACTGGAAAGCCTTCTGACAAAGTCGAAAGTTCCATAAAGGCATATTGAAGACAAACCTTTTGATAATGTTGAAAGGTTCATAATAGCATATTAAAGACAAACCTTTTGATAATGTTGAAAGGTTCATAATAGCATATTAAAGACAAACCTTTTGACAATGTCGGAGGGTTCATGACAAAGAAAACCTTTCGATGAGGTTAGAAGGTACATGGCAGCATATGGAAAACAAACCTTTTGAAAAGAATGAAAGGTTCACAATAGTATATAAAGAGGAGGCCTTTTGACAAGGTGGAAAACGAGGAAGCAAAAGAGATAAGCCAAGAAGCACAAGAGATTTATAACCTTTTGTCACAGTTGAAGGGTTTATAACTCTCCGATGAAGATGAAGGTTAAAGGCTGCATAAAAATGGGACCTCTCAACTTAGTCAAGAGCATGGAATCAAAAAGGGAGCCGCCTGCATCTATAAATAAGACCAAAGGGCTCTAATTTTTGGGGCCGAATTCTGGATACTGAATTCGTCTTCTTTTCTCCATTTTCTAAAGATAATTCTACTTGTAAAATCCTTGAACTGAATTATGGAGAGAACTCTATTTCTTGTAACTCATTTTGGATATGAATAAAATAGAATTGGCTCGGTCATGATGGATATTGGCAAAGAGGAGGATCATTAAGATTATTAGCAAGGCTAATGATCAATTACACACGATTTCATCTCTTTTCTCATAATCTTTTTTGATATGTGCTCTATATATATAAGATCGACTTAGATATTTCCCATCGCAGCACGTCATCATTAAAATCCATGCCTAATGTAAAGTAATGATGACATGTTGCATAACCAAATGCATGGTTATGGGAATAACTAAATTGACCTTATAAAGGAAAAGTAAAAAGGGGATAAAGATATAACCTGGGACTGCTTCTAAAGGAGGAAAACCTTTCGACTTAGTCGAAAAGTTCACTTCGTAATGGAATTCTGGGTTTTATATATATATATATACATACATACATACATACATACATACATACATACATATATATATATATATATATATATATATCTTATAACCACTCATTATGAATTTTATTCAAAGGGAATCAACTTCCTTATTAATTAATAAACCCTTCGAATTAATTCCATACATGGAAAATGGACAT
The DNA here is from genome assembly GCA_030765085.1 of Allium cepa. NCBI lineage: Eukaryota > Viridiplantae > Streptophyta > Magnoliopsida > Asparagales > Amaryllidaceae > Allium > Allium cepa. The sequence continues at coordinate 688,227,770 of CM060937.1, read as the reverse complement.
CAATGGGGAAAAAAGAAATTTAGGATGGCAATGAGCTTTGCATGTCCTCATAACAATGTCGAGAGGTTTCATATTTTACCTTTCCACATGGTTAAAAAGGAAGTAGTAGATGTCGACTATAGCTACTCTTTACTCTAAGGTTAGGTGGAACCCATCAAATTAATAATTTCTAAAAGCTAAATGACTAAGAATTACTTCAACCTAGTAGAAAGGTTGGAGAAGTCTTGTCACAGCTTTTGAAAAAGCCGAAAGTTCTGACAAACTTGTATCTATTTCAACTTAGTTGAAAAGTTGGAATGATCCTGTTAAAAACCTTTCGACCAGGTTGAAAGGTTGGACTAATTCCCATTACCCCAACTTAGATGGAGGGTTAGGAAGATCATGCCTACAACCTTTTGACAAGATCGAAAGATTTAAAAATCAAGAGTCTTATCGACCCGCTCGAAGGGTTGTAGTACGACTACTCACCTTTCTTTTCGACCAAATTAATTTGATAAAGACAATTTATTCAAAGATATACTTTCAAAAGTGAGAAAAATCTCAACCACATGGTTATGTCAAAACAAAAGTTGCTTTCCAAAGCATTGAGGATGTTATTAATTTTTCTAGTAACATATTTGGCGCTAGAAGGAGGGCCTGAACCTCCAACCCTATCCCTATATTTAGACTAAATATGGTTTCTTTCACTTGGCTAGGAAAAATGAGATCAAAATGCTTGAGTGGACCTAAAGAGGAAGTATTGCACACTTCCAACCTGGAGGAAAACATAGCTCCTACTTTCGACCTGGATGGGGACACTCTAGGGCAAACTTTGTCTCTAGCACCACAAGATGAAAATACGAAGAAAATCAACCAGTTGGAGCAACAATTACGAGAAATCCAGAATCTATTAAAGATGGCTTTATCTCAAAGATCATCAAAAACTCCAAAGCAAATTCAAGGAGAATAAGTACTTTCTCTAAGAAGCAATCTAAAAGCCAGTTCTAAGGAATGCAATGATAAAGTAGACTTGACCTCCTCAAAGAAGAAAGAACTCCCAAAAAAAAGCTAACCATTAAGGGAGAATTCTTAACAAATCATTAGAGTAGTCTGGCGGCTCGACTTCAAAAGAGTTTTACCGAAGTAGAATAATTATGACAATGTAGAAGCTTTGCTTGAAGATGCTGCCGAGAAGGTAATCAAGGACGCCATGAATTTAAAAGGGAAAAGTACTATGGATGTGACTGTAAATGACAATGAGAGGGTCCCTCCTTTCATCGACGAGATCATGGCAACAACAATAACTCCATATGTAAAAATCCCATCTATAAAATATCATGGGGATACAGATCCTCATGATCATCTTATGGCTTTTGACAGCTAGATGGACTTATAAAATGCTTCTGGGGCAGTTAGACGCCGACTGTTCACTACAACAAAAAATGCCTTTCACAGGGTTTTAAAAACATCATTAAATGCTTTCACAGCGTTATGAAGAAGGCTACTTAACAACATGCAGTAATAGGGTTCAGATATGTCGCAGCATTTTAAAAACCTCAAAAATGCACTATATTGCAGCGTTTTAATTTTTTGTAGCTTTTCAGAAAATGCTACAATATATCCTAATCCTTTTACAACTTGTTATTTGACAACCTTCTTCAAAATGCTGCAAAAGTGTTTCACGGCGTTTTTAAAATGCTACGAAAGACCTTTCTCATAGCATAAATGAAACGTTGAAGAAAGTTATATATTGTTTTATTGATTTTCTTAAACACGATAATTATGTTGTAATATCATAGAAATATGCTTATCGATATGCTTTAATTAACCTATGTATAAAACATATTCAAATGAAATTCCAACAATAATCATATAAACACATTTAAATAGTTCAACGCATTATGTATAATAAAAATATCCAGGTTTGCACAATATTCATAAACCTTGTTTGCACAATATGCGTAAGTCAAATTACACAAATATTACTCCAAACCAACTATATCATCTAGTCCACTTGTGGTATGGTTCCCACGTAATCTGGTGATCCAATCCAACTCTCCATTTAGAGTTTCAATCAACTCAAGCTAATGCATCAAGAATTTTGTTGTGCTCTTTGAGATTGTGCATGTGCTGTACAATTGTCTGAAATCATCCACGTTGTATCCCATTTAAAATTTTACTCCAACATGACTTGTACGTTATGTATTATATAAGGAATAAAGTAAAAAGCAAAATGTATGACTTGTAAGCTCTGTAATTGTGACGACCCATAATTTTGGACAATTTAAATTAGGATATTTAATTGATTTTAATATTTAAAAGTTAGTTTGTAACTTAAATTTCAAATATCACCATTATTTGGAAATTTAATTTTTGGATTTAATTACTGTAAATTTGGTAAAAATGTTGAATCTAGAGGTTTAAGCTTGTTAAAAATAATTTGAAGGCTTGTAAAATTTATATCGATAGTACTAAAGATAATAATAGCGTTGAAATTGAATTTGTAAGTGCTTTGTTAAGTTTGAAATTATATCGTTTAAATTGATATTTAAAAATAGCCTTCCGCGACACAGTCTCAGAATTCGACGAAACCAGTTCAATTGGATCCATGATATTGTATTATTATCGGATTTTAATTTTCGTAGTGTTTGGAATTGTGGGGTGAGCGTATGATATATAAACGCGCTGAAATTTATATCGAAAATTCAATTTTATAACCGTGTTCAAAAAGCTATCTTCTCCATACGATCGAATTAGGACTCGAAACCTTTTCCATCGCGTTCGGAATAGAGGTATATCATTAGAAACACCTACCGGCACATCTAAATAGGAGTTCAAATTTTTACAGTATATAATTTGAGATATTTTGAAAAAAATATATATAAAAGCAAAATCAAATAAACAGTAACCTTCTCTAACATGCTTCCCTAACTTTATATCACGTCTATGCCTTATCCTTTTCATTCTTTTAAAAATCGAGAGTCAGGAAAGAAAAAAAATGGCTGTTCAAAATCGATTTTCCCCTTCTCTTCCTCTTTCCGTTCGAAATGAAGCCAAGGTCCACTTTCAAAATCGAATCGGCCTTTCCCTCTTGGTCGAAGCCACATCTTCAACTAAAATCGAATGAATTCGATTTCAATTTCTAAAAGAAATCGAACAATAGCTATTCGGTGCCTAGATGAGCTCGTGTGTGGCTGTTGAAGGGAGGAGATCGTCGATGAAGCAAGCCGGTTCACATGCGCGAGAGGAGAGTCCGAAGGAGCTGGGGGGGGGGGGGGGGGGGCGCTGCGACATCGTGGTGGTCCGTGAGGCTAAGAGAGGTTGCCGACCGATTGTAGGGTTCTCGTTCACGGTGAGCTCGAGAGGTGCGCGTTCACAAGGACTTGGGCGAGGTTGAGATTGGGAGTAGCTCAGCAAGTGGTGGTCGGATTGGCGAGGCATTTGCGTTCAGGAGGCCGAAGTGGTGGTTGGTGTTGCATGCGCGAGGGAGAAGCCGGGTGTCGCGATAGTCTGGTGGTATTGTTGGCTCTGGGAGTGAGTGAGGTGAGGTATCGTTTTTGTTCAAATATATAATGTTTACATTTAGGAAAAAGGTAAATAGGAAATCTATTTTATTGGATTTAATGTATGCGTATATTTATAGATAAACAGAAAAATATATAATGTTTACAGCAGGGAAAATATTCATTTCGGTTATTTACTAGAAAAAATATATATACATACATATAGTTAAAATATATATAGGACTTTTAAAATGTTGTAGGATTTTTAAAAAGGTAGATTTTTAAAATATATATAGGTTATTCTAGTATATGTAGATTCAAAGAAAATTAAGTATACATATTCATATTAGCATTTACAAGTTTAATTCCGAATGATAAAGATTTATTTGCTTAATTAAATCTACATTATTTTAGTTACTAAGAATAATTTATTAAAATAAATTTAGTTAAAATTTAATAATTAGTTTAAAAGAAAATTTATTAGGTTAAATAAAATAAATAAATAATAATAATAAATTGTTCGGTCAATTCAAATACTAATAAATTGTATAAATATTTATACAAGGTCAATCATGGAATCAAATCGAGAATGAAGAGGATTTGCAAATTTAAGGGGCAAAGGTGAGTTAATCTCACTCTTCTGGATTGCTATTTAAATTTAATGGTTATATTTAAATAATTGGTTGGATGATTGAATTGAATTGATGTGCTATATTATATATGGTAGTATATAGTATATATTGGAGTGATTGATTTCCCGCATCATGTAGCGGATGAGACCCTATATGCCGCATATTAGCGGATGATATTTTATTTAAAACCCACATACCACGATATTCCACCTTGAAGTGGAATTTGTATTGTGCTAACATCTGTAGATGCAGGGAAACTGGTTGGAGGGATCCAACTGGATTCCTCAAAATTATCTAGATTATTTAATATTCTGTGTTATGAATATTTGATATTCTGTGATGAATTATATTGATAATTGGAATATTGAATGCTCCTCGGTACACTGGGTTATCAAAATATATAGAATTGGAATTTTGAAAGAAAATAAAAGAGTGAATTTTTAAGTAAAATAATCGTCGAGAATTTGAATAAATTTAAGAATGAACTGGATAAGAATAAAAGTGATTTTAAAATTCTAATAAATAATTTCGAGTATGTAAAAAGGGGATTTTGAATAAATAGAAAATAATGAATTGTAATACTTAAGTGATATTATTTAAAGGAATAAATAATCTACTTTAAAAATTTAAGGTTTCAATTTATTTTAAAGGGTAAAGAAGGAATTTGGGGAAATCTAAAATTGATATTTTTAGTTAAAAGATTTTAAGTCATAATTAAGGAATAAAAATCTGAAGTCAATGGGTTTTGAAATAAATGAGTAAGTTAAGGAATTTATTGCAAATGGAGTAAATTGGGAATCAATTTTGAAATTGATTTAAGTGTTTGAAATTGGAATAAAGGAGAATGTGACTATAAAATTTATAAAATAGGTTTATAAAAGTAAAGTAAGATATCAGTGGATATTTGAAAGAATAAATTCACGATGGGAATTTATTAAAGGAATGGGAAAATTTGTTTAAAAATAAATAGTGATTTATTTTTAAAGATAGAAGGAGAAGAGTATTTCCACGTATAGCCAAGTACGTTTCAACGTATATTTTTAAATATAAGTTATGTTGTTTTAAAAAGCATGTTTTAGAAAATTTATTATTTCTAAATGCTTAAATTCTAAAGTAAGTGTTTTCTTTTAATCTATTATAGTAGTCATTATTTAAAAGTGACTTGATATTTGTTTTAAAAGAGAAAATCTAGTTTCATATTTTATGAAGTAACCTCATTTTAAATATTCTTAATATATATTTTTAATAAAGTATTGAAGTAGTTTTCAATCTAAATGTTAAAATATATTTTATAATAAAGTGTTTTTAAGTTATTTTAAAAATCTAAAGTTTTTGTGCTTGGTATTTTCAGTGGAAATAAATATTTGGGAATTTATTTCATGAGAAGAGTGTGGTTTGAAAACTGTTTCAAAAGGGTTGAAAATGGAAATATATCTTGCAAAGATATTTTGAGGTTAATAAATAACTCAGGAGAAATTATTTATTGTTGATGGTTGTTGTGAATGTTATTTGATAGTTAAATAACCGACTATCAATATTGGACAATGCGCTGATTGTTTCGAAGAGAACGGGATCGGGATTAATTTCTCCAAAACCACTTCGATCCGGTTTGTACGTTTTCGTGAGGAAGACGAGTTTGGAGTCGAAGATGGAGCAGTAAAGTGCAAGGGCTAGTCTCTACTAATCCTAAGGATGATTCCAAAATGGATGTAGCAGGAGTAGTGCCTTCGGTTCCGTTCGAACCCGAGAAGGACTTGTATGGATTAATGCTTTCAGAACATTATCAGGTGGAAGATGAGCATTCTAAGTGAAACGTTTTAAAAAGGTAACGCTTAGCCTCAAGCCTCATCAACTAGGAATGACTGAAAATCAGGGATTATGCTGCAAGGCTATGTGGGTAGCACCCATAAGGGTGAGGTCATCCCCGTCTAGATGTCCCTTTTTATTCGGGTTAGTGGTGCGGTTGCTGATCCCAACCGTGGGGTGATCTTACTCGGGATTATCGGTAAGGGGTAGTCCCGATCTTGTGTTGCCGGGGGTCGGAAGTGATCCTCGGTATGCTGATTTAGACCAGGTACCGTGACAGGTGGTACCCCAGTGCCTAGTCATTAGTTGGAAATCCATTTTCCCTACGTGCCTGTAAGGTTTTGATTGTGCTCAACTATTGCTGAAACGTGAGATGCAAGCATTTTAGCTAGATTCTATTTTACTTTATATAGACACTATTATAATATCAGAGAATTTTAATAAAAAGTGTTTTACTATCGTTTGGTAAAAACCTGACATGTTTATTTGTGGCATGATCTTACGAGATGCTTTTGTTTTCAAAAGAATTTTGAAACTTCAATAACCAATTTGAGTATGGTTTTCTCATGCTGGTTTTCTAGACTGACTCGGGTGTTATTTAACTATAATGCTCGGGTCAGACCGAGTATTATAAAATACATGAAAGGATGCAATGGAGCTCAGGAGACGAGCTGGACGGCGATACGTACTTCCGTACTTGATTATTGTTCCGCCGCGTATTCAGTTTTGAGGATAAGTTTATATGACTATCCAGTTGTAGGTTATTGATGTTGTTGAACTCTGATTGTAACAACCCAGAATTTTCGAACCCGAAAATTCTAGATAGTTAGAAGATGAAGGAAGAGAGAAGAAGAAACAGAAAACACAACACAAATTCTCACATTCGCAGCAGGTCCAAAATATAATATCAAATAATTACAGTTTACAAAAGAATACTATATCTGTCAATCACATTTTTAATACAACAAAGTTGCACACATACTCAAACACTGGACATATACAAATCAACATGTCTTAGAAAACCAGAAATATATTACAGCGGAAACACTCCATACGTTCCTGCCATCCAGCTCACCTCTTGAGCTCCAGAACGTCCTTACTTGAAAATCTGTAGTACTCGGTCTGGCCCGAGCATTACATTAAAGTAACACCCGGGTCAGGCTGGAAACCAGCATAAGTAAACCCATCTAACAAGGAATACAAAGCATACAGCTTATATAAAACCCGGGGTAATTCGTATCAATTTACAAATTCACAATTTGTTATAGACATCACTTATTTCACACATCAATTTTCTAAGTATCAAAATTTAGATTAATAGTCCAATTCACTTCGAACTTTAAATACAAGATGCCCCTTTACACAAACAATTCATCATTGATAGATAACCACAATATCCTGTCCGCCCAAACATATGATATTATAAAACATTTCATATCGGAGATATCAACTCATTCAAGGCATCCAATACCATTCAATCATCCATAAGCAAACTTGATCACTTCTAAAATAAATCTGATCACTTCTAATTGAATTACTAACCCTAATCACTTAGATTCCTTCACTTGATATTAATTAATTTCAAATCAATTAATAAATCATCCCTTAATTATCCATCTTAATAAATCACCCTGGATTAATTATCCTTCAATTACATTCAAGTAATTATCTTTAATTAATTACACAAATTAATTATTCTTAACCAAAAACAGTTATTAATCTTTAATTACTTCACAGATTAATTAACTATAATTAATTAAATTAATCCTTAATTACTTACATTACTTAATTATTCATAAATTACTTATTATTGATTAATTATTCTTAATAAATCAACCATTAATTACATCATTAATTATATAAATTAATGATTTCTAATTACGATTTAGTTTATCCTAATCTAAATTAATTACATTAAGTAATTAATCATTAATTAAACCACAAATATTAATCACCCTTGATTAATCTCAACCAGTAATTAACTACCGTTTTATTTACTTCGTTAAATAAATTAATTCCCTATTCTATAAAAGAAGTTTAAAGGAATTTAAAACCAAATTCATTTTTAAATTCAAATCAATTTAAAAATGCACTTTAACATTTAAGTTGTTAAAACAATTTGAATTTAAAACTTTATTTGTTTAAAAACTGAGATTCACTAACTTGAATTCCAGATTCAACTTCGATTTAAAACGTGTTTTAAATATCTACTTTACAATTTAACTCCAGTTTTTTAAAAAAAATCACATTTATTTCTTTCCAATTCATTTTTATTTTTATTCTATAATTATTTCACTTCTAAAATTCACCCTTATTTTTCTTTTCAAAAATCCAATTCTATATATTTTGATAACTCAGTGTACCAAAATATATTCAAGCAAACCATAGCAATCAATATTCCAATTATCAATATAATTCATCGTAGAATATCAAATATTCATAACACAAAATATTAAACAATCTAAATAATTTTGAGGAATCCACTTGGATCCCTCCAACCTGTTTCCCTGCATCCATCGATGTTAGCACAACGTAAAATACCAATTCCACTTCGAGGTGGAATATCGCGGTATATGGGATTTATATAATATCATCCGCTATTATGTGGCGCATAGGGTCTCATCCGCTATATAATGAGGGAAATCAATCACTCCAATATATACTATATATTACTATATAATATACCATATCAAATAAATTCAATCATTCAATCAATTATTTAAATTCAACCATTTAAATTTTAATTAAACCAGATGAGTGAGATTAACTCACCTTTGATTTAATTTGCAACCTGTTTCCATTCTGGTTTGCCTCTCCATTATTTTTGACCTTGTGTAAACATTATACATTTTATTAATATTTGAACTAAACAAATAATCAATTACCACTTAATAAATTCAATTTTAAACTAATAATCTGGGTTTAAACGAATAATTTAATTTCAACCAATTTCCTATGGTAATCATATCTTTTTTTTTCAGGAACTAATATGATATAAATAATTTATTTAAACAAATTAATCACTATAAATCATTAATTTAAAATAACTAGTAAGTTTAGAATGGATATACGTATCTTCCATTTAGTAACTACATTTATAAAACAATTCATATAAAATCAAAAGTTAAATCTTTTATATAAATTTTCCTATTCCAAATCCATGTAAAAAAAATCTTCTGCTTACTCTAAATGTCAGAAATAATTTACTTTATATATACTGCAATAAAAATTTCATTTTTCATTTTTTTTAAATATTCCCTACTGTAATAAATCCTATTTCCAAATATTTATTAAATCAACTAAAAATTTAATATTGGCTAAATACCTCACCGCTAGCTCGAGAATCAGTCCACCAGACCACGACGAACTCACCAGAACTGAGCTGCCTCAATCTCAACCAAAACCCTAGCTGTGCAGCGCCATCACGTTACTGCAATTCCGCCGACACCTCCACCAAATTGCGGTTAGGCCTCGCGATGTCGAACACGAGCTCCTCCAACGATTCCCCCTTGGATGCTTCGCAACCTCCAGCCGCCCCCGCTAAACCCATTGCACGGACTCCCCTTTAGGAGAGCCTCAACCTTCGCGACTTCGACCAAGCATCTTGAGCTCAAGCTCGAGTTCACAAATATGGCGGTTCGATTAGAAATTTACTGCGTCGCCATCGCGATGTCGCGAGCTATCCTCCTTCCCTTGTTCGAGTGCAAGCTATTTCTCCTTTTTTATTTTAAAACAAGTTCGATTTGATCGAATTGATTTTCATTTTGAAAATGAAGAGGGCGCGACTTTGATTTGAATCGAAAGAGAAGAAAGCCTCGGCTTCGAACTAGAAAGGAGGAAGAATAAAGAGGGGCCGCGATTTCAATTTCAAAAATATCTATGTTCGGCCATTTTTGTCTTTCAATTTCAGTTCTCTAAAAGAAGATAAGCCCTTGCTTTATAAAATTGAAGAGTTGAGTCTTCGAGAGGAAGATAGGCTGACTAGGAGATAATGACATTTGACTTTGAATATATAATATAATATTTTAAAAAATCTCGTATGGCAACATAAAATCCCAAACCCCTATCGCGGTATGCCATCAGGCGTTTATAATGTTATACCCCTTTTCTGAACGCAATGGAAAATGTTTCGAGGCCTAATTCGATCGTATGGAGAAGATAGCTTTTTGACCCCAGTTATTATATTAAGTTTTCGATATAAATTTCAGTGCGTTATATATCGTTCGATCGCATGACAACTCCAAACACTACGAAAGTTAAAATCCGATAATAATACAATATTACGGATCAAATGGAACTGTTTTCGTCGAAATCCGAGACTATCCTTCGGAAGGCTATTTTTAAATATCAATTTAAACGATATATTTTCAAAACTTAACGAAACACTCCCAAATTCAATTTCAACACTTTTACTATCTTCAATACTATCTATATAAATTTTACAAGCCCTTAAATTATTTTTAATAGGCTTAAAACTGTAGATTCAACATTTTACCCAATTTCCAGTAATTAAATCCAATAACTAAATTTCCGAATAATGGTGATATTTGAAATTTAATATACAAAATAACTTTTAAAATATTAAAATCAATTAAATATCCCAATTTAAATTGTTCAAAATTTCGGGTCGTCACATTCCTCCCCCCTTAAAAGAATTTCGTCCCTTAAATTGCTAGTCAAGCAGAATGATCCAATACGCATTACTATTTTCCAAAACCAAACAGTTTTTAACAACAACCCATAACATATCTTTTATTAAAGACCCACTATTACTTCAACCAACTTTCCAAAACCTTCCATAGTTTCCCACAACATTATTTACTTCATTTATTAAAATCTAAATTTAAATTATCAAAACTTTCTCAAAATTTTTTTAACTCCCTAAATTTTTGAAAAATTTCGCTAGCATCTCCTTTGCGCGGTTAGCACGGTACAACTACAAAATGCCTAATCCGGGCTCCCAAATTCCAAAAGAAAACAAAAAGCCAAATGGCTAGATAAAAAACCCAATCAAATTTCATACAGAAATTTAAACCTATACCTTTTTGTCGAGCAATTCAAATTTATCTTCTGAAATCAAAACCAATTTTCCTTTCCCTTTATAATACCTGCATATCCTACTTAGCAATAATATCCAATCATAGCTTTTGAAATCATTTTATACATTTCCTTATAGAAATTTCCATATCTACTTCTATTCAAATTAGTTTTCCCATTTCCATATGAATTCAATTTATCTTCAACTCTGAATATTGAATTTTATCTTCCATTTATAACTGATTCATATCATCATTTTAAATTAGTTTCATACACTAATTTATTTCAATTTTCAATTTGAAATCGTTTTGTCGCTAGCAAAAATTTTCCCAAAAATTTTTCTAACTCCCAAAATTTTTCAGAAAATTTTGGCGGAGTCTCCTTTGTACGGAGGAGCTTTTGCAATTTGACAAAAGATATAAATATATATACACTGACCCACACGGTCAGAAAAACAAAAGTAGTTCATATTTCCTATTTTTATTGCCTAGGCGTACCTCTATTTAGCATTTTTGAGCAAGCGGCTTATTATTTTGGCAATTAGCGCGACCACATCCAGCAAAACGGCTTCCCGGTACCTGTACTTACTCAATTCAAACATGTAAGTACTAAATATATGATATTTATTAACATTTCACTTTCTTTCAATAGCTAAACACATGCATTTCATAAGCAACATGCACCAAACACTTTCCATAAGCGATTTATATGATTTTAAAGCTAATTCAATTGCTTCCAATCAATTCATATGCCATTTCATCCAATTTTAATGATTTACACCTCAATTTCTTACATTCAATTTATTTTTAATCCAAACAACTCACATTTATTTCAATTGATTCCAAAAAATCAATTTCGTTTACCTCTACCAATTCATAGAATTTTTGTTTACTTCCGTTTAAGTAGAACGACTAATTTATTCTATGCAATTCGACGATATTCACTTAATAGAATATCCATTTTGGTTTTTAGCCACATCCAATTGATTCCAACTCATTTTATATTTAATTCCATCCCATTTCTAGTTTATTCACCAACCATACATTTTTAAAATCATTTCATTGAGCTTAACAACATTCGATTCTTATATTAATAACTATTTTCCAAATTAATTTAACCGAAACTTTTATTTAATAAATTTTCATTCTTACTCGAAGTTGAGCTTCTAATTATTTTTACTTAAGTTAATTTACTTCAATTTATTCCAACCTCAAAACTTAAGGTCACTTCATTTGCAAAATAAATTTTCCTTTTCAGTTTAACTTAGTTCTATTTCAATCTACAATTTTTTTTGTGTAGTTATTATAAATTTAATTTCCAAATTCAGTTCATTCATGACTCATTTAACTATTTACAAGTCCATTTTCAATTTATTTCTAACTTCTTGAACTTAATTTGCAATTCAAACCATTTCTGTTTCAATCCAACTTCCTTTTTATTCGACAATATTCTAATTGTATTCAATTTACTAACAATTCAAGTCAATTTAATTTATAACTCAAGTTTTCATTTCCAAACTCCATTAATAACTCACAATTCAACTTCTATTTAACCAATTTAAATATTATTAACATACTTACTTAACTAATTTATTTAGCTAACTAGCTTACTTCTTTATTTTAAATTTTTAGAAATACTTTTAAATTCACATAATACCATTAAAATAGCTTTTTATAAAAATACTTCTTATAACTCAATGTCTCAACCAGTCCATCCTTGTTGTCATAGAAATTCGGTCATACGTTGATCAAGCGTAGGACTAAAAATCTATAAGTACTTGGTAAACTCGTTTTCAACACCCATTAAAAATACTTGGAAAATAATTTTATTGAAAATAACGAAAACATTTTTTTTAAAACAGAGGAAATATCTTTGGTGAGGATGCTTTGGAAATCATCACCTCCATCCATGGTCGCAGTTACATCCTGGGTTACGTTGCCATCGCAGCAAAAGTCCTTGTAACTGTTGGCACTCTGCGCCCTTCGATTACGCCATGGTACCCACAACAGATCGCTGTTACATTCCAGGGTTACGTTGCCATCGCAGCAAGTCCATGTAACTATATGCATCAGCGTCCTCGATTTTCGCTGTCAAAAATGAAACTTCTCCACTCCTACATAGGTCGCAGTCTACCGATGTAAAATCAAATGCAGACCGTTGGCTCTCAGCAGCACACACGACTTTCGCTATGTTACCATAGGCCGTACTCTACCGATATAAAATCACACGTAGACTGTTGGCTCTCAGTGGCACACACGACTTTTGTATGGTTTGCAGTAGATCGCAGTGACATCGAGTTACACTGTCGTCACAACATAACCGAAATGAATCTATAGGCATCGGCACCCTCTACTTTCGCTACACACTACTCATAATCCTCAGGAACTAGTTTTGTCCGGACTCCTCACAGGATCAACTTTAGAATCCCCTCTTAGGGTTCAAGGCAGTACCAACCTATGACACTCCCGAGAAGTTTATTTCAAGGGAGCGCCTTTTTCCCTAGAGCCATTTTCAAAACACTTTATACTATAGACATATTGTATCTTCCAAATCATACACCTAGTATGAATCTCAAATAAATCTCCTTTCTCAAAATCGATTATCCCAAATCGATAATTCTCAAGCTAGGCTTTCCAAATCCAATATGGATTTTACCCAAAACTCAAAAGTCTTTCCAAATCCAAAGGTTCCCAAAACCTTTTTCCAAAATCCTCATAAGATTCTTTATATATATATATATATATAAATTTTTTCTTTCAAAATTTTTTGGATCATTCCAAACTTGTATAAAACTCCTAATACTTCAAACACTTCCATAATCCTTTTCTTCCGGCAATAGATTCAACAAGGGGAGATTCATCTTATATAACAAAGATATATAACTTTGTTAATTCAAAATCAAATATTCAAATTTGATTACTCTTTTTTTAAAGTTGTTTCAATCTTACTTATCATCATAAAAATATCCAACCTTCACTTTTATCCATTTTATATTTCACAAAATATACTTTCATTTCGAAAGAAATCATTTCACATTTCTTATTCACAAATTTTCAATATCAATTTCATTCAAATCCGTACGCTATACCAATCTGATCGCTCACTCGATCACACAATTTCACTTCCGAACTAGTATCGTCCACCCGACTTCTTAGTGCGGAATCAGATATGGCTTCTTGATTAGAAACCGTCATTCTCCCTGCATAGCCATAACTATGATAGAGAATATCCAGAACCAATCAACAATCCTTATCCAGGTTCGTCGTCGAAAATCGAGTGAAAAATCCCAACTCGGATTGATATAACTATCTCGAAATTCTATGCTCGAATTTGGATCAAATCACTATGCGAATAGAACAATATACATACATCCTACGTATTTAACTTCACTGATTATTAGCCAAATCAATTTCCTTTCTATTCATCCTCACTTTGATTTTATTCACTTATTCACATTTGCCTTAATCCCCATTTGGATTATCATTTCAATTCTTATCTTAGTTGGGTATTTAATCAATAATAGTTTGAACTCCGACCAGTTTATATTTAGGAAATAGCTTGAAAATTTCGAAAATAGATAAGTAGTTGAAAAATAATTATTAGTTTGCAAAATAGCTGTAAAATAGTTAACTAATTGTAAAATAGTTGGAAAATAGTTAAATAGTTTCAGAAATTTTTGATAATTGCAAAATAGTTGTAAAATAGTAATTTATTTGTAAAATAGTTGAAAAATAGTAATTAGTTCACAAAACAGTTGAAAAATTGTTAAATAGTTCCAAAAATAATTGTAAAACAAATATAAAATAATTTGGCTTTAATAAGAAGGTTGTATATATTAAATAGCTTGGAAAAATAAGGTTATATTAAAACGATTTATATTGAAAATAGTCTAGAGTCAAAACTGTTAAATTCCCCATCAATTCAATTTAATTTCCACTTCCATTTAAATTGACTCAATTCTAATTTGAATAACTTCAATTTCCATTGAAATTGAATTAACCCCAATTCTAGTCGAATCAATCTTGATTTCTTTCCAAATTCAAATCAAATTCCATTTGATTTTAAACCTGCCCAACTTTAATTACAATTCCAAATTATTCCAATCAACTTGGACTAATATCAATTGAACCCACTTCAATTTCAAATCATTTCAATTCAATCCAATTCAAATTTTCCATTTAAATTTTCAAACTTATACATCTTCAATCACAAATCCAATTAATTCAAATCAGATTCAATTTGAACGAATTCAAATCAAATTTCAAATTAAACCATCCCGAATTATATAAATTCGAGTTAAATTTTTAGATTTAACCCTTTAAATCAATTCAACTTATCTCTTTAAACCATTTAATTCTGAATCCATTTCAAACTTATCTTCATTAAATTTTAATTTGGTTGTATTTCTATTACTACTTAATTCTCATTATTAAAATTTTCAAATAATATAACAACCAATTACCTTAATATTTATTAGAAAGAAATATTGCTTTATATATCAAAATATATTCTTATATAAGATCATTTAAAACCTTTATATAAGAAAATAACAAGTACGCACTCTTACATATATATACATATATATTCGAGTATATATGTATGTGTGTATACACACACACACACACACTCTCAACTCATTGTAGGATACCATTGACCCTATCCTTAATGAGTAATCCCAACAGAGCTAAGGTTCTCGCTTAACCTTCAGCTTTTATACCAACTGTAACAACCCGGAATTTTCGAACCCGAAAATTCCAGATAGTTAGAAGAAGAAGAAACAGAAAACACAACACAAATTCTCACATTCGCAGTGGGTCAAAAATATAATATCAAATAATTACAGTATACAAAATAATACTATGTCTATCAATTGCATTTTTAATACATCAGAGTTACACACATACTTAAACACTGGACATATACAAATCAACATGTCTCAGAAAATCAAAAATATATTATAGCGGAAACACTCCATACATTCATGCCATCCAGCCCGCCTCCTGAGCTCAAGAACGTCCTTACCTGAAAATCTGTAATACTCGGTCTGACCCGAGCATTACATTAAAATAACACCCGGGTCAGGCTGGAAACCAGCGTGAGTAAACCCATCTAACAAGGAATACAAAGCATACAGCTTATATAAAACCCGGGGTAACTCGTATCAATTTACAAATTCACAATTTGTTATAGACATCACTTATTTCACGCATCAATTTTCTAAGTACCAAAATTTAGATTAATAGTCCAATCCACTTCAAACTTTAAATACAGGATGTCCCTTTACAGAAACAATTCATCATTGATAGATAACCACAATATCCTGTCCGCCCAAACATATGATATTACAAAACATTTCATATCGAAGATATCAACTCATTCAAGGCATCCAATACCATTAAATCATCCATAAGCAAACTTGCTCACTTCCAAAATATATTTAATCACTTCTAATTGAATTATTAACCCCAATCACTTAGATTCCTTCACTTGACATTAATTAATTTCAAATCAATTAATTAATCATCCCTTAATCATCCATCTTAATTAATCACCCTGGATTAATTATCCTTCAATTACATTCAAGTAATTATCTTTAATTAATGACACAAATTAATTATTCTTAACCAATAATAATAATTTATCTTTAATTACTTCACAGATTAATTAATTATAATTAATTACATTAATCTTTAATTACTTATATTAATTAATTACTCATAAATCACTTATTATTGATTGATTAATCTTAATCAATCAACCTTTAATTACATCATTAATTATATAAATTAATGATTTCTAATTACATTTTAATTTATCATAATCTAAATTAATTACATTAAGTAATTGATCATTAATTAAACCACAAATATTAATCACTCTTGATTAATCTCAACCAGTAATTAACTACCTTTTTATTTACTTCATCAAATAAATTAATTACTCATTCTATAAAAGAAGTTTAAAGGAATTTAAAACCAAATTCATTTTTAAATTCAAATCAATTTAAAAATTCACTTTAACATTTAAGTTGTTAAAACAATTTAAATTAAAAACTTTATTTGTTTAAAAAATGAGATTCACTAACTTGAATTCCAGATTCAACTTTGATTTAAAACTTGTTTTAAATCTCTACTTTCCAATTTAACTCCAGTTTTTTTTAAAAAAAAATCACTTTTATTTCTGTCCAATTCATTCTTATTTTTATTCTATAATTATTTCACTTCCAAAATTCACCCTTATATTTCTTTTCAAAAATCCAAATCTATATATTTTGATAACTCAGTGTACTGAAATATATTCAAGCAAACCATAACATTCAATATTCCAATTATCAATATAATTCATCGCAGAATATCAAATATTCAAAACACAGAATATTAAACAATCTAAATAATTTTGAGGAATCCAGTTGGATCCCTCCAACCCGTTTCCCTGCATCCACCGACGTTAGCACAACGTAAAATACCAATTCCACTTCGAGGTGGAATATCGCGGTATATGGGATTTATATAATATCATCCGCTATTATGCGGCGCATAGGGTCTCATCTGCTATATAATGAGGGAAATCAATCACTCCAATATATACTATATATTACTATATAATATACCATATCAAATTAATTGAATCATTCAATCAATTATTTAAATTCAACCATTTAAATTTTAATTAAACCAGATGAGTGAGATTAACTCACCTTTGATTTAATTTGCAACCTTTTTCCATTCCGGTTTGCCTCTCCATTATTTTTGACCTTGTGTAAACATTATACATTTTTATTAATATTTGAACTAAACAAATAATCAATTACCATTTAATAAATTCAATTTTAAATTAATAATCTGGGTTTAAACGAATAATTTAATTTCAACCAATTTCCTATGGTAATCATATCTCTTTCTTCTTCTTCAGGAACTAATATAAATTAAATAATTTATTTGAACAAGTTAATCACTATAAATCATTAATTTAAAATAACTAGTAAGTTTAGAATGGATATACGTATCTTCCATTTAGTAACTACATTTATAAAACAATTCATATAGATGCAAATGTTAAATCTTTTATATAAATTTTCCTATTCCAAATCCATGTAAACAAATCTTCTGCTTACTCTAAATGTCAGAAATAATTTACTTTATATCTACTGCAATAAAAATTTCATTTTTCATTTTTTTATACATTCCTTACTGTAATAAATCCTATTTCCAAATATTTATTAAATCAAATAAAAATTTAAGATTGGCTATATACCTCACTGCTAGCTCGAGAATCACACCACCAGACCTCGGCGAACTCACCAGAACCGAGCTGCCTCAATCTCGACCAAAACCCTAGCTGTGTAGCGCCATCATGTTACTGCAACACTGCCGACGCCTCCACCAAATCGCAATTAGGCCTCGTGATGTCAAGCACGAGCTCCTCCAACAATTCCCCCTTGGTCGCTTCGCAACCTCGAACCGCCCCCGCTAAACCCAATGCGCCGCCTCCCCCTCGCGAAAGCCTCAACCTTCGCGACTTCGGCCAAGCTTCTCTAGCTTGAGCTCGAGTTCACAACTATCGCGATTCGATTAGAAATTTACTACGTCGCCATCACGATGTCGCGAGCTATCCACCTTCCCTCATTTGAGTGCGAGCTGCTTCTCCTTTTTTTCTAACAACGAGTTCGATTTGATCGAATTGATTTTCGATTTTGAAAATGTAGAGGGCACGACTTTGATTTGAATCAAAAGAGAAGGAAGCCTCGGCTTCGAACTAGAAAGGAGGAAGAATAAAGTGGGGCCGCGATTTCAATTTCAATAATATCTATGTTCGGCCATTTTTGTCTTTCAATTTCAGATCTATGAAAGAAGATAAGCCCTTGCTTTATAAAATTGAAGAGTTGAGTCTTCGAGAGGAAGATAGGCTGACTAGGAGATAATGACGTTTGACTTTGAATATATAATATAATGTTAAAAAATATCTCGTGTGGCAACATACAATCCCAAACCCCTATCGAGGTATGCCGCCAGGCGTTTATAATGTTATACCCCTATTCCGAACGCAATGGAAAATGTTTCGAGGCCTAATTCGATCGTATGGAGAAGATAGCTTTTTGACCCCAGTTATTATATTAAGTTTTCAATATAAATTTTAGCGCGTTTATATATCGTTCAATCGCACAACAACTCCAAACACTACGAAAATTAAAATCCGATAATAATACAATATTATGGATCAAATGGAACTGGTTTCGTCGAAATCTGAGACTGTAATTCGGAAGGCTATTTTTAAATATCAATTTAAGCGATATATTTTCAAAACTTAACAAACCATTCTCAAATTCAGTTTCAACACTTTTACTATCTTCAATACTATTGATATAAATTTTACAAGCCCTTAAATTATTTTTAATAGGCTTAAAACGCCAGATTCAACATTTTACCCAATTTCCAGTAATTAAATCCAATAACTAAATTTCCAAATAATGGTGATATTTGAAATTTAAGTTACAAACTAACTTTTAAAATATTAAAATCAATTAAATATCCCAATTTAAATTGTCCAAAATTCCAGGTCGTCACACTGATGATGTATTCTGATGATGTGTATATATATATAAAACATATATAATTTTCTTTTCTGTATAGATCTGTTATTGTCTATTATATTTTATTCCGCTGCGATGGTTAGATTCTGATGTTGTTTCTATTTTCTTCTTCGACCTCTTTCTTCTTTAACCCAAATGGTTCGTAGTTCTGTTCATCTTGAGTTGAGTGATGAAGAATAGTGTCGACTCAAGGGGTACGGGTTTGCGGGTCATTACAGTTGGTATCAGAGCCAGGTTGGTAATAACCTTGGCTCTGGTAGGGATAACTCATTGAAAATAGAGTCCTAGTACTCTAGAATGAGTTTGAGCGTATTAATAGATATAGGCGTGTATTTGTTAATGAATATAAATTGTTTTAATATTGTGTTGACTTATTGGTTCGGTGGAATACGAATTTTGGTCAAGTAAGTTGGCCGCTATTCGAGAAGAGTTTATAAATACCTAACAAGATAGACTAACACAGTATTATTTTAAAGGTGGGTGAAAGAAATAATTTTCCCCCAAAATTATATTTTGATATAAAAGAAATATTTTATTAAATGGTTATATAACTTGGATGTTTCGATGATAATATTTTAAACAAATAATATTTAAAAAAAAGGTATGAGCGTAAATTATACAAATGAATTATAGTTAAAATTTGACTTAAATCAAAATCTGTAGATTTAAAACCCGGGAGATTTTGGAAGTGTTTTCGAAGTGTTTTGAAAACAAATAATAGCATTGTTATTTTAAAAAGTATTTCTGAAAGGAAATTGTTTCAAATAAATTTTGGGAAGGGATATAGCACTGAACTCACTTCAGTCGTTGGAAAATAATTTCGGTGATGACTGCAGCATCATCGATGTTCATTTTCAAGTTTCTAAGTGATGGATTGATGTCAAACTGATTTCTTTAGAAGAAGTAGGTTGTTTTTGAAATTTCAAAGGAAATTTGTTGGGGATAAAAACCAGGATTGTTTAAATATTTGAGAAATGTAATTTTGGGATAATGGTGATTTCAAATGATTTGAACCGAAAGCTAGGTGTTTGAAATCCTGAATCCTTATTTGAATTGGAAATCCCGATGAGATAAGTTATGAACTTATAAAATTTGAGATGATTTTTAAATAAGGAAGGAAAATATAAGCTTTGAATGTTGGAATTAAAATTTAAAGTGAAAACGTTAAATAAATTTAATTAGTAGAAATTAAATTATGAGAAAATTTAATTAATAGCGATTTGAAAGAAATAAAATTTAATTGAATTAGAATTAACTTAAGCTAAATAGATGGAGGAGAGTTGGATTGAAGTCAACTTAAACTAAGTTTAATGATATTAGGTTGGATTTAAATCAAGTGAAAATAAAATTGAATTGAAATAAAATTCAGTAAGTTGTAGATAATATTTAATGGAATGAAATTCTTAGATAAATAAACTCCGATAGCTATAAAAGAAGTGTAAATGCTTAAATAAAATTAGTAAGTAAATCAATTAATTTGAATAGGTAGTAAAATGAATATTGGAAGGATAATTAATTTATATTGTGTTAAGTAAAGGTTTAGAAATAAACTTTTATTTGAAATTTAAAATAAATTAGTAAATATAACTAATTTAAAATAAGTATGGAAACAAAATAAGTTAGAAGAGTATGTCAAATTTAATGAACTTAAGCTAAGTTTAATACTAATGTGATTGGATTTGAATTAAAGTTGAAATATAATTGAAATGGAATTGTATCACGTGGTGGATACAATAAATGAAATTATGTTCTTACTTAATAAAATTTAAATGGATTGTGAAGTCAAAAGAATTGTATGAGGGTTAGATTTAACTGGAGTTTAGCTAAATAAGATTGAATGGAAAAAATAAGCCAATTTTTTTTGCATTTTGGGAAATGAATAAAAATCCAAAACTTGGATTATAAAATAGATTGAACTCAAGAAAATTAAGTGAAGTGATATTTGAAGGTAAAAATCAAATATTGAATTAAAAGTGGGAAATGAACTAATTTGAATAAATGAGTTAAGTGAGTGTGCTAATGGAATCTTGATTGGTTGGACAAAAAATTTGAATTATGAGTTAAAAATGGATTTCATGAAGTTAAACTTGAGTTATAAATAAAATTCAACTTGGAAGTGTTAAGTGAACTGAGTTGGATTGAAATATGGTGAAATGAAAATGTGAAACAAAATTTAAAATAGATTGAATGAGTACACTAATTGAATTTAATAGAATGGAATCTAATTGAAAATGGAGATGAACTTAAGTTGTTAACTTAAATAAATTGTCAAATGGTTATTAGTGAGCTTTATGGAATGGTTTTGAATGGAACCTGTTTGAATAATGAAATGGAATATAAGAAGGTGGATAAAATTAAAAATGAAGTGAAAACTGAGAACGCATGGATTGTGAATAAATTAGAAATGGAATGAAATTTATATAAATTGAGTTGGAATCAATTTAAAATGGCCATCAGCTTAAGTGGTTATTTACTTGGATGAATATCACTAATTTGCATGAGAATAATTGCTCGTTGGACGAAAACGGAAAAAAAATAAAATTCTATGCATCATTGCAAGTAAACAAAATTTATTTTTGAATCAACTGGAATAAATATGAGTTTGCTTAGAATGAATTGAATGAAGGGAAGTGAATTGTAAATCACTTAAAAATTGAAAATAATAGTTTAAGAACTGGTTGTAAGCAATTGAAATTAGTGTCGGAATCTTATAAATTGCATTCGGGTATTGTTTGGTGTATATTGCTTATGAAATGCATGTGTCTAACTATCGAAAGTAAGTAACTGTTAGTGAGTTGCATATATTTTATACTTACATATTTAAATTAAGTAAGTACAGGTTCAGGGAGGCCGTTTGGCTGGATTTGATTGTGCTAATTGTTAAAATAATAAGCCGCTTGCTTAAAAATGCTAAATAAAGGTACGCATACGTAATAAAAATAGGAAATATGAACTATTTTTGTTTTTCAGACCGTGCGAGTCGATGTATATATATTTATATCTCTTGTCAAATTGCAAAAGCTCCTCCGTACAAAGGAGACTCTGCCAAAATTTTCCGAAAATTTTGGGAGCTAGAGATTTTTTTGAAATTTTTTGGTAATTTTTTTGTTGGCGACAAAACGATTTCAAATTGGAATTGAAATAAGGGATTTTGAAAATGGAAATTGGAACTAATAGTTTTGTTGGAACTAAAGGATTAGGAAAGTGAATTTGGGATTTTTGATTTCAGAGGATAAATTGAAATTTTCTCGGCAAAGGTATGTATTTAAATTTCTGTATGAAATTTGATGATTTTCTAGTCTATCTACTTGGCTTTTGTTTTCTTTTGAAATTTGGGAGCTCGTAGAGGTATTTTGTAGTTGTATCGAGCTAGCCTCGCAAAGGTGACGCTGGAGAAATTTTCAAAAGTTTTGTGAGTTAGAAAATTTTTGAGAAATTTTGAAAATTTAAAACTTGGTTTTGAATTATAGTTTGAATGGTTGAATAAGTAAAGTTGTTTGGGAACTATGGAAAAGTTTGGAAAGTTAGTAAGATGGATAGTGTGTCTTTAATAAAGATTGTTGGGTTGTTGTTAAAAACTGTTTGGTTTTGAAATATAGTAATGGGTAGTGAATCATTTTTCTTAACTAGCAATTTCCAGGATGAAATTCTTTTAAGGGGGAGGAATGTGACGATCCAGAATTTTGGACAATTTAAATTGTGATAATTGATAGATTTTAATATTTAAAAGTTAGTTTGTAACTTAAATTTCAAATATCACTATTATTTGGAAATTTAATTTTTGGATTTAATTACTGGAAATTGGGTTAAAATGTTGAATCTGGAGTTTTAAGCTTGTTAAAAATAATTTGAACGCTTGTAAAATTTGTATCGATAGTACTGAAGATAGTAATAGTGTTGAAATTGAATTTGGAAGTGTATTGTTAAGTTTTGAAATTATATCGTTTAAATTGATATTTAAAAATAGCCTTCCGAGGCACAGTCTTGGAATTCGACGAAACCAGTTTCATTGGATCCGTAATATTGTATTATTATCGGATTTCAATTTTATAGTGTTTGGAGTTGTGGGGTAAGCATACGATATATAAATGCGTTGAAATTTATATCGAAAATTCTGTTTTATATCTGGGTTCAAAAAGCTATCGTCTCCATACGATCGAATTAGGGCTCGAAACCTTTTCCATTACGTTCAGAATAGAAGTATATCATTAGAAATGCCTACCGGCACATAATAATAGGAGTTCAAATTTTTACAGTATATAATTTGAGATATTTTGAAAAATATATATAAAAGCAAAATCAAATAAACAGTAACCTTCTCTAACACGCTTCCCCAACTTTATATCACGTCTATGCCTTATCCTTTTCATTCTTTTAAAAATCGAGAATCGGGAAAGAAAAAAAAGGCTGTTCAAAATCGATTTTCCCCAACTCTTCCTCTTTCCATTCGAAACCAAGCCAAGCTCCTCTTTCAAACTCGAATCGTCCTTTCCCTCTCTCGGTCGAAGCCACATCTTCAACTCAAATCGAATGAATTTGATTTCGATTTCTAAAAGAAATCTCACAGTAGCTATTCGGTGCCTGGATGAGCTCGTGCACGGCTATTGAAGGGAGCAGATCGTCGATGAGGCAAGTTGGTTCGCATGCGCGAGAGGAGAGTCGGTAGGAGTTGGAGGGGGCGCTGCAGCATCATGATGGTCCGTGAGGCTAAGGGAGGTTGCCGGCCGATTGTTGGGTTCTCGTTCACGGTGAGCTCGAGAGGTGCACGTTCACTAGGACTTGGGTGAGGTTGAGATTGGGAGTAGCTCGTAAGTGGTGGTCGGATTGGCGAGGCGTTCATGTTCAGGAGGTCGAAGTGGCGGTAGGTGTTGCATGCATGAGGGAGAAGCAGGGTGTCGCGATAGTCTTGTGGTACTGTTGGCTCTGGCAGTGAATGCGGTGAGGTATCGTTTTTGTTCAAATAAATAATGTTTACATTTGGGAAAAAGGGAAGTAGGAATTCTATTTTATTGGATTTAATGTGTATGTATATTTATAGATAGACACAAAAAATATATAATGTTTACAGCAGGAAAATATTCACTGCGGTTATTTACTAGAAAATATATATATACATATAGTTTAAAAATATATATATATATAGGACTTTTAAAATGTTGTAGGATTTATGAAAAGGTAGATTTTTAAAATATATATTGGTTATTCTAGTATATGTAGATTCAAAGAAAATTAAGTATACATATTCATGTTTGCATTTACGGGTTTAATTCCGAATGACAAAGATTTATTTGTTTAATTAAATCTACTTTATTTTAGTTACCAAGAAAAATTTGTTAAAAGAAATTTAGTTTAAAATTTAATTATTAGTTTAAAATAAAATTTATCATGTTAAATCGAATAAATAAATAATAATAATAAATTGTTCGATCAATTCAAATATTAATAAATTGTATAAATATTTTACAAGGTCAATCGTGGAATCAAATCGAGAAAGAAGTGGATTTGCAAATTTAAGGGGCAAAAGTGAGTTAATCTCACTCTTTTGGACTGCTATTTAAATTTAATGGTTAAATTTAAATAATTGATTGGATGGTTGAATTGATTTGATGTGCTATGTTATATATAGTAGAATATAGTATATATTGGAGTGATTGATTTCCCGCATTATATAATGGATGAGACCCTATGCACCGCATAATAGCGGATGATATTTTATTTAAAACTAATATATCGCGATATTCCACCTCGAAGTGGAATTGGTATTGTGCTAACATATGTGGATGCAGGGAAACAGGTTGGAGGGATCCAACTGGATTCCTCAAAATTACCTAGATTATTTAATATTGTGTATTATGAATATTTGATATTCTGTGATGAATTATATTGATAATTGGAATATTGAACGCTATAGTTTGCTTTAATATATTTCGGTACACTGGGTTATCAAAATATATAGAACTGGATTTTTGAAAGAAAATAAAAGAGTGAATTTTTAAGTAAAATAACCGCTGAGAATTTGAATAAATTTAAGATTAAACTGGATAAGAATAAAAGCGATTTCAAAATTATAATAAATATTCCGAGTATGGAAAAAGGGGGTTTTGAATAAACAGAAAATAATGAATTGTAAAACTTAAGTGACATTATTTAAAGGAATAAAGAATTTACTTAAAAATTTAAGGTTTGAATTTATATAAAAGGGTAAAGAAGGAATTTGGGGAAACCAGAAATTGGTATTTTTAGTTAAAAGATTTTAAATCATAATTAAGGAATAAAAATCTAAAGTCAATAGGTTTTGAAATAAATAAGTAAGTAAAGGAATTTATCGCAAATGGAGTAAATTGGGAATCAATTTGGAAATTGATTTAAGTGTTTGAAATTGGAAATTTAAAGGAGAATGTGACTATGAAATTTATAAACTGTGTTTATAAAAGTAAAGTAATATATCAGTGGATATTTGGAAGAATAAATTCACGATGGGAATTTATTAAAGGAATGGGAAAATTTGTTAAAAAAAAAACAGTGATTTATTTTTAAAGATAGAAAGAGAAGAGTATTTCCCTGGATAGCCAAGTACATTTCATTGTAAATTTTTAAATATAACTTATGTTGTTTTAAAAAGCATGCTTTAGAAAATTTATTATTTCTAAATGTTTAAACTCTAAAGTAAGTATTTTCTTTTAATCTATTATGGTAGTAATTATTTAAAAGTGACTTGATATTTGTTTTAAAAGAGAAAATCTAGTTTCATATTTTATAAAGTAACTTCATTTTAAATATTCCTAATATATATATTTTTAATAAAATATTGATGTAGTTTTCAATCTAAATGTTAAAATATATTTTATAATAAAGTGTTTTTAAGTTATTTTAAAAATGTAAAGTTTTTGAGCTTGGTATTTTCAGCGGAAATAAATATTTGGGAATTTATTTCATGAGAAGAGTATGGTTTGAAAACTGTTTTCAAAAGGGTTGAAAATGGAAATATATCTTGCAAAGTTATTTTGAGGTTAATAAATAATTCAGGAGAAATTATTTATTGTTCATGGTTGTTGTGAATGTTATTCGATAGTTAAATAACCGACAATCAATATTGGACAAAGCATTGATTGTTTCGAAGAGACCGGAATCAGAATTAATTTCTCGAAAACCACTTCGATCCGGTTTGTACATTTTCATGAGGAAGACGATTTCGGAGTCGAAGATGGAGCAGTGAAGTGCAAGGGCTAGTCGCTACTAATCCTGAGGATGACTCCAAAATGGATGTAGTAGGAGTAGTGTCTTCAGTTCCGTTCGAACCCGAGGTGGACTTGTATGGATGAATGCTTTCAGAATATTGTCAAGTGAACGATGAGCATTCTAAGTGAAATGTTCTGAAAAGGTAACGCTTAGCCTCAAGCCTCATCAACCGGGAATGACTGAAAATCAGGGGTTGTGCAACAAGGCTAGGTGGGTAGCGCCCATTAGGTTGAGGTCATCCCTGTCTAGATGTCCCTTTTTATTCGGCTTAATGGTGCGTTGCTGATCTGAACCTTGCGATGATCTTACTAGGGATTATCCAGTAAGGGGTAGTCCCGGTCTTGTGTTGCAGGTGGTTGGGAGTGATCCTCGGTATGCTGATCTAGAATAGGTACCATGACAGGTGGTACCCCAGTACCTAATTATTAGTTGGAAATCCATTTTCCCTACACGCCTGTACGGTTTTGATTGTGCCAAACTATTGCGGAAACGTGAGATGCAAGCATTTCAGCTAGATTCTATTTTACTTTCTATAGTCACTATTATAATATCAGAGAATTTTAATAAAAAGTGTTTTAGTCATCGTAAGGTAAAAACCCGACATGTTTATTTGTGGCGTGGTATTACGAGATGCTTTTTTTTTGAAAAGAATTTTGAAACTTTAATAATCAATTTGAGTGTGGTTTTCTCACGCTGGTTTTCCAGACTGACTGGGGTGTTATTTAACTATAATGCTCGGGTCAGATCGAGTATTATAAAATACAGGAAAGGATGCTGTGGAGCTCAAGAGACGAGCTGGATGGCGATACGTACTACCGTACTTGATTATTATCATGCCGTGTATTCTGTTTTGAGGATAAGTTTATATGACTGTCCAGTTGTATGTTATTGATGTTTTTGAACTCTGATGATGTATTCTGATGATGTATATATATAAAACCGATATAGCTTTCTTTTGTGTAAAGATCTGTTATTATCTATTATATTTTATTCTGCTGCGATGGTTAGATTCTGATGTTGTTTCTATTTTCTTCTTCTGCCTCTTTCTGCTTTAACCCAAATGGTTCGTATTTTCGTTCATCTTGAGTTGAGTGATGGAGAATAGTGTTGAATCAAGGGGTACGGGTTTGCAGGTCATTACAGTAATATAGTAACAAGGAATAAAGTTGAAAGAAAAATGTAAAACTCAAAAAACAAACTGGTATGTTCAACCCATTACATGTTTATAGCACATAGACATTTGTCCTGTTATCTCAACAGATGTGGAGCCTACCCTCTTCGCATATCACAAATTAAGTATGATGTAAAATTTAAAACCTGAATTATGTTATACACATACATGGTGTTATAAACACCAAATAAAAAAATAAACGAAAATACATTGATATTGAGCTAAGCATTTAGAAAAGGTATCTAAAAGCAAATAACCTAATAGTAAACACTATTTGCAAAGAAATAAATAGCAATAGTAATCGTAGTCTAAATACAAATAAAATAATCTATTTAATGCAAGAAACATCACTGAAAATAATGATGCCATTTGAGATATCCTAAAGCAAAATATAACTCCTAGTAGAAGCTAACATATAACTTGTAGTAGAAGATAATATATACATTCACAAAATAAAGCAAAATAAGTAGGACAGAGTGTTGACTCCCAGAAAAAAGGATTTAAGAAAGAAAATTTAGAAGTCTAACATGATATACACTGTTCGATGGTAGTTTAACTCCCTCTTAAATCGACCTAGTGGCATTGAGGAATGATTAAATTTATTTGAATGTCCGTTTAAGTCAGATTTGTCCAACGACATTTATGCATTGTTTGACTTTCATAGTTTCATTCACATGCATGTTCCGACAATCAAAATTTTCGTATATAATTACAAAATTATAAAAGCCAATAGTCTGACGAAGTGTTGCTTTACAAGTTTTTGCAAAAATGTCTCTTCGATAACTACACTTAGCTCTTGCTGACATGATAGTTCTAGTATTTGTTACCCCTTTTCGACTGCCTTTAAAGTATAAAATTGGATACCACTATCTGTATGACAACATATTTAGACCATTTGATATTTACATTTCTTGCAGCTTAGTACAATCACTGTATATCTAACATGTTTAGTACATTTGATGTCTATATTTCTTCTAGCTTCCTACAGTTTTGATAAAAAAATAAAGGAAAGAGCATTCAACGTCAATGACAATGGAATGTGAAATAGGAGGATTAATGGACCCTGAAGGATACATGCCATGGGAAGAAGATTATGGATTAGAGACTTTACACTACTTTGGATTTGGAACCATGAACCTGGTTCTAATGTTAGGTCGAGAGTTAAGTGATTTGAAGTTGAGATGATAAATAATAAAACTACAAAATGTTACATGTCAGCATAAACTAAGCATAAATGTTGCATAGCAGCTTAAGCTAAATGTATGGTGTTGGCTAGCAGTTGCTATTTGAAATGATTAAAGCAATATTTTAACTTAAGTGGCGAAGTTCAGATCAAATAATAATTCTGGAAGATGATAAACATTATCCAAATACAAGGGTTATGCTTCCAAAAAGTTTTTTCCTCTTATACAAGATCATTGACAAACAAAATGATTTCTGCTGTGTTAGAGAACAAACCATTGAACAACAATTTTAGTAGTTATGGTATTTAATAGTAAATTATAAATACTAAAAAATAATACAAGAAACAGATTGAATAGGAAATAGATTTCACATAACCCGATATATAAAACACTTGTTTCATTAACATATTTACAAAAACTATTATAAACTCATAAATATAAAAGCGACGAGCAATTTATGATTTTATAGTACGACAAAAATATCTAATTCAAATATCTCTTAAACTTGAAAAAATTCGAATTTTTATATCTGATTATATTTATAAAATGGTATGATTCTTCTAGTCCGCTAGTATGATAATGACCATAACCATCAACTGTAAACATAGCAAGGCATTATTATTTATACAACATACTTATTTAATATTTTAACTCCAGTTGCATGAACTATTTTATGAAGGACTATAATCTATTTTGTTTACCTGACCATGACAAAAAAAACAAGGCAGCTAAGTAGTCAAAGTTGTAAGCCAAAGAAAAACAATTATAGCTAGTATGATACTATGTTCCTCGCTGTGTATCACAACATGGTGTAGAACTAATAACAAGGACATACATGTATCATGTATTATCAAGGACAAAATCGAGCATATTTCTTTATACACCGATGTTAACATTCTTAAAAAATACTAGGTCCATAGTAGGGATTAACAATCTATTGACAAATTTTCATAAAATTTAGTCAACTTTGTTCAATTTTTGTAAAACTTAGTTAATTCATTTAATTTTATAAACTTAATTAATATTTATAAACTTAGTTCATATTTTAGAACTTAATTAATTTTTACAAATTTAGTAATTTCATTTTGAAAAAAACTAGTTAATTTATACAAATTTAGTTAATTTTTGAAAAACTTAGTTAACTTATTTATAAAGCATATCCCGACCACCCCCACTCTCAAAAGCTTCTTCTGTTTATGAAGCTTTTTTTCCAACAATGTGGGATAAAGTTATACAAGGATTTACATGTTATATGTTTTTAAATTATAGGTCAAATAAATTATGTAATCTTGAATTAGACAAGTCGGAATAGAGAGTAAATAACTGACCTTGAGTTTCTTGTTTTTTTTGTTTTCATGTATATTTGAATCTCAATAGCAGGCACATCCAGAATCTGAGTTCCCTTTTTATGGTCATTAGAGCCATCTTCTTTTCGACATGATTTTTGAAGTTCTTTCAATATCTAAAAAACCAAAAAACATCAACAATTAGCTGAAGCATGTAACCGATAGTAATTTCCGAAGAAAGTACTCGCTAACAAAGAAAGAAATTACCTTGTTCATTTGTCCATGTTCACCCATGTCAGACCATATCTTGCAAAGTTTAAGATTGGTATTGAACCACAACTCTGCAAATATAAAGATGAATTTTAAAAGGTAATCTCAGAACATATGATCAAATATACAAGGGAAAAGAAAAGCTAGGTTTATACTAACGAGTGGCCCGTTTTCAGACCTGACAAAATAGCATCATCTCAGCTGAGTTCCAATTGTGAATCAATTATATAATCGCCAAAATTATGAGCAATAAAGTTGTTAGATAATATTTATGTTCAGCAATTTATATCATTAATCCGAACCATGAAATGAGAGATAAGATTTAAGAGTAGAATTCGTAGATGACACATAATAAACTCAACTCACCAATTATAAGTTATGCTTCTATAATAACCTCAACAATGTTAAATTTTACAAACTTGGTTAATACAGTTAAATATTTATAAAACTTAGCTAACTTTTATAAAATAAAATCAAATTTTATAAACTTAGTTGTTTTCGTAAAATTAACTAATTTTTATAAACTTAGTAATTTTTGCAATAATTTTATCAACTCAATCTAATTTTTATATACTTAGTTAACTTTTATAAAACTAAGTCTAATTTTACAGACTTATTTATTTTTATAAACTTAACTAATTTTTTTTATAACTTTTGATTTTTATAAACTTATTAATTTTTATAATAACTTTTGTATACTTAATAATTTCTATAAACTTAGTTACTTTTTATGAAATAATTCAATTTTTATAAGTTTATTTAATTTTTATAAAACTTGGTTAACTTAGTCAATTTTATAAACTTGGTTCAATTGCCAAAACTTAATTATTTTTTATAAACTTGGTAAATTTTATAGACATATTAAATTTTTATTGAACTTGGTTAACTTCATTCGTTTTTATAAATTTGGTTAATTTTTATAAAATATATCCAATTAGTCAAATTTTTGTAAAACATTGTTAATTTAGTTAATTTTTACCTAGTTAACTTTGTTTGAGGTTTTTAACTTGGTGTTTAAAAAATTAATAATTTTTTATATGCTTAGTTAATTTTATAAGCTTGTTTAATTTTATGAGAATTAGTTAACTTAGTTAATTTTTAACTTTAGTTATTTTTTATAAAACTTGGTCGACATAGTTAAATTTTTAGAAAACTTGGTTATCTTTATCAATTTTGGTGAACATACTTAGATTATTAATTATTTATTAAACTTAGTTATCTTAATTTAATTTTTTATAAAACTTAGTTACCTTCGTTAAGTAGTCGACTTTTTTAAACTTACTTAGTTTTTATAAACTTGGTTATTTTTATAAAACTTATTTAACATAGTTAACTTTTATAGATTTAGTTAATTTTTATAAAATTTTGTCAACTAAGTTAATTTCTTTAATTTTTATAAAATTTAGTTAACCTAGTTAGTTTTATAATTTTTTTTATTTTTTATAGAAATGTGCTAGCCAATTTCTAACTTACAAACCAATTACTTAAATCTACAGACATGTGTTAAGAATCATTTGGTTCTAAATTGTTGGGTTTTACATAGATATTGTTTGTTATCCAAATCAATGATATTTAAAAAAGTTTGTGTTTTAATGAAAATCAATACGTCATAAGAGATTACACTTAAAACATATTTTCTCATAGAACTAAATTTTATTATAATATTATTGAGTACTATGAATATGCCCAAGTCGAGGAAGGATGCACATCATTCTCAAATTATTATGTCTTGAAGTAGAGTGAAATTCAATTCATGAAACATAAGTGCATGTATACTAAGTATTTGTATTTCAATCCAAGAAAGAGTGAAAAACAGGGCTAGAAGAAACCATACCCTCAAAAGTCTTCAATTGAAGAGAAGTTGTGTTGCCTTATAATATCTTATAGCTCTGGGCAAAGCTTTTTGACATTAGCATACCCATGCATCGTAACACAAATGCAAACCTGATTTGGTTACAACACACACACACACATATATTATTAGATAGGTTATAAATGCAAAAGAATCATGCAACGATAAATTAGACCGAATTTGGAGTAAAAAAGAAAAAAGCATTAGCAAATAGTCACGTCAAAAGGGCATATGATTCGTTTCCTTTAAATCATTAAATAGACCAAAGTTGACAGTTCAAACTGTAATAACAAGCAATAAAATAATATTTTCTTCATCTTTGGTAGTAAATAAAAACAGTATTGTAAATGATTGCCCGAAAGTAGTACAAGCCTCAACAGAGTAAAAAGTAAAAGGGCAATACATCAAACAACTTCATCTAAGAAAGTAGTCATTTGGAGCTCCTAAATTCCTTCTTCAACTCAGAAACCTT
The DNA here is from genome assembly GCA_030765085.1 of Allium cepa. Lineage (NCBI taxonomy): Eukaryota > Viridiplantae > Streptophyta > Magnoliopsida > Asparagales > Amaryllidaceae > Allium > Allium cepa. The sequence continues at coordinate 688,194,749 of CM060937.1, read as the reverse complement.
TTTCACACACTCCACCTTATACCTCCCTGACATTGTTGCCGCCACCTTTCCCCACTTCATATCCACATACTTAGGAAATGCTTTTAAAGCATTCAACAATGCAATGTCGTCATTGGAACCCTAGCTCCTCTTCCTCACACTCAAAATCTCACCAACTCCTTTTTCCACTGGCTTCCCAACATTCATAAACCGCACAAAGGATCACTGTCTCCATCCTTCCTGTGACGACCCGGAAATTCTAACAATTCAAATTTGAACAGTTAATTGATTTTAAATTATTTAAAGATTAATTTTAACTTGAATTCATGATATCAATATTTTTTGGATAATTAAATTATTGAATTATATAGTTTAAATGTTGAATTATATAAATCGAAATTGGGTAAAATGCTGAATCTGGATTTTAAGCCTGTTAAAGATAATTTGAAGGCTTATAAAATTTATAGTGATGATGCTGAAGATAATAGAAAGTTTGGAATTTAATTTAAGGATAATTTGTTCAATTTTAAAAATATATCGTTTAAATTGAATTTAAAAATAGCCTTCCAAGGCACAGTCTCGGAATTCGACGAAACCAGTTCCATTGGATCCGTAATAGTTATTTATTATCAGATTTCAATTTCTGTAGCCATCGGAGTTGTCGTTTGACCCTGGCAGCTCGAAACGCTTAGATTTATTTTAATTGATTTAATTTAATACCGATCGTTTAATTCCGTAACTCGCACATACGTTCAAATTAGCCTCCAAAACACGTTCCTTTGTGTTCGGAACGTGGGTAAAACCTTATAAACGTCTGTCGGCATGTTTGATACGGGGTTTGGGGTTTTCGTGTTATGTAACACGAGGTATTGTCATATTAATTATATAAAATCACCGTACTTAGGAAGCTATTCCTAAGTCTATTTTATGTTTCCATCGCCCTCTCTATTCTCAAATGAAAACAGATCGTCCTCAAGAAAAATAAATAAAATAAAAATGGCCGAAGCCTTCGAAACGAAAAAAATAAAATAAAATAAAAAGAAATTAGTGGATGACTTCATCGTTCGATCGAGCTGAGAAGAGGGTTGAGTATTGCTCTGAGGAAATCGCGAATGGCTCGTGATGATGGCAAAGCAGAGATGGAACCGTTCGATTCAGGTGAAGTTCTCGACGTCGTAGGGATTGGTATGTTTGAAAACGCGTGCGTGATAGAGAAGCTGGGTCGAGTCAGCGACCGTGAGAGAAGAAGCGCGCGTGAGACTAGCTGTGGGAGGGTCATGGTGGAGGCGATCGCGTGGATCTAGGGTTGGAGGCCGCAACTGCATAGGGGGATCGAGACGAGCACCACGCTTTTGGCGGGTTGAGACCGATTGTAAGGCAGTAAGGTAGATTATTTCTTGTTAATTTTAATTTGCATTCTTAAAAGGAAAAAGGGAAATCTTTCTATTTATTTACAGAAAGAAAAATAAAATAAAATATATAATACGTAAGTATAGGAAATAGAAAATTTGTTTTCAGAGAACTTTTATACATATGTATAAATCTGAAGATAGATATGTAGCAGTCAAATATAAACATGTCTACTTTTGTTTATCCATATATAAAGATTAGTAATATAAAGAAAATTCATTAATTAGAATTAAATTATAAGTTAATCAAATTTAATGGCGATTGATAGTTCAATTCGTTTCGAATATTAATAACCTGTATAAATATTTATACAAGGTCAAAACGTGGATAAACCAAGTTGAGAATGAAGTGGATTGCAAATTCAGGATGCAAAAGGTGAGTAGATCTCACTCTGTTTTGATTTTTATGTGAATTTAAATGGTTAGATTTAAATAATCGGCTAAATGGTTGAATTGAATTGTTATGCACTGATGTCCTGGTGACTTTGGTTTTGGATGGTTTTTGAGTGAACTGTTGCTTGATTCGAAGTATTCGAGGTTTTAAATTGTTTAAAACTGAAATCATAAATAAGAATTATTTCCATTTTAATGTTAATAGGGATTTAATGATTGGTGATTCATTAATCAGTGGGGTGATTAAAATGGATGATAAATTAATTCTAATTAATTAATGGTTTGGCTTAATTAATTTAGTAATGAATGGTTTGAATTAATTGATTAAGTTTTAAGTTGATTAATTAAGTGTAAGTAATTCAGAATAATAATTGAATGGTGTGACAAGTAATCGCATAATGAATTAATGAAATATAATTACTTTGCGGAAGAAATCAAGAGATTAATAAGATAATTAATTAAGGAGTAAGTAAGTAATTTAGTTAATGAAGTAAATGAAAGATAGTTAAATGCAGGTCGAGACTGTTTTGAGAATGATTAATATCGTGGTTTAATTAACGAAATTAATTTAGATTAGGATAAATGAAAATGAAATTGGAATTCATAATTTATATAATTAAGGATGTAATTTAAGATGAATTAATCAATAATAAGTGACTCTTATGAGGAGTTAATTAATGTAAGTAATCAAGGATTAACATAATTAATTTAGTTAATTAGTTATAAGGTAATTAAAGATTAATTATCGATTTTGGTTAAGAAGAATTAATATTGTGTTAATATATTAAAGATAATCACTTGAATGTAACTGGAAGATAAATAAATCCCGGATGAGTAATTAAGCCAAATGATGTGGGGTTGATTAATTAATTGATTTGGAATTAATTAATATTGAATGAAGGAATCTAAGTGAATGTGGTTAGAAATTCAATTAGAATAAATTAAATTGGTTTGCATGTGATTAAGTTTTGCTTATGAAGGGTTGAATGGTGTTGGATGTTTTGAATCAGTAGACATCTCTAATATGAAGTGTTGTGTATTTCATTTTGATAATTTGGGTTAGGATGAGACGAGTCTCGAAGAGACCGGGGTTGGGTATTAAGAAATACCCGAAACCACTTCAAATATTTTATAGATTGATATATGAAATCCATATGCTAGAGTGAAGTGATTCAAAGGAAATTGGACTATTTAAATTTAAACCTTGGTACTTAGTAAATGGAAGTATGGAATAAAAGATGTCGGTAACTAATAGTAGTTGTGTGAATTGAATCGAGTTACCCGGGTTTTATATAAGTTGATTGCTTTGGTATTCTATGTTAGTTGAGATTTCTCATGTTGGTTTCCAGCCTGACCCGGGTGTTACTTTGGTGTAATGCTCGGGTTAGACCGAGTATTACAGATTTTCAGGTAGGTACGTTCTGGAGCTCAGCAAGCGAGCAAGATGGCAATATCGTTTAGAATATTTCCGCTGTAATTATATTATTGTAATTCTGTGATAAATTAATTGTATATGACCAGCATTTGAATATATGTGAAACTTTGATGTATTGAAATGTAATCAACAGATATGGTATTCTTTTGTAAGCTATTATTATTTATTATTATATTTTATCCGCTGCGAATGTGAGATGTTTGGTGTTTCTGTTCTTCTTCTTCTTTCTCTTTCTTCTTTTTCTTAACTATTTGGAATTTTCTGGTTCGGAAATTTCGGGTCGTTACACTTCCTCTCCCTTATTGACTTCCTATCTTTAATATGCTTTCCACTTTTAACCTTCCTTCAAACGCATCTACGACCTTCTCCCACTACCTTGGCTCCCCAACAGAAAGCTTAGATACATGTTGCTTTAGTATTTCGCAGCCCTTTCACTCCATTCCTTTTGCTCTTTGATTGGATCCTCCTCAAAATGACTCTTTTCAAAACCTCCCTTTACATTTTATATTTCAACTTATACTTAAATATGTTGGCGAAATTTATGGTTATACCATTACCATTAGGAAAAAAAAATTAAGTTAAGGAGAAATGCCTTTTATCAATCTTTATATATCATAAAATAGATGATATATGTAAACTAGGTTAAGGTGTATTCTTTAAGGATTCCAAGTGTTACAAACAAGTAGGAAAATGTGGAAAGTTGAAGTAATAGGTCTCAACAAAACATCTTAATAGATGTGCTAACACATTAAAAAAAGTTGCCCATCTAATAAACCGCTGCAATATTACATCGTTAGACTATCTCTACACTAAAAAGTCTACATGCAACTGTTCTCAAAATAACAATATTGTATAAAGAAAAATCTAGTATCAACAAAAATAGATTTATAATCAACCCAATAGAAATGGCAGTTGGTAAATACGATTTCAAATTATTAAGTCGAATAAAATGTTTTATTTTATTTTATGTTACTTATTTTTTATTATATTTTTTATTTAAATTATTGATTCACTAAATATCGTACTAAACGAAAGAAGAGATATTTATGCTCTTGGATGATGGATATCAACCAATCATTAATGTGACGACCCGGAATTTTTAAGCCTTTTAAATTGGAATATTTAATTGATTTTAAATATTCAATAGAGTAATTTTAACTTGAATAATGAATATCACAACTTATTTGATAATTTAATTATTGAATTTAAATAATTTAAAATTGGATGAAATGTTGAATGTAGAATTTTAAGCCTATTAAACATAATTTGAAAGCTTATAAAATTTTTATTGATAATACTGAAGGTAGTAAAAGTGTTAAAATTGAATTTGAAAATGTTTGGTTAAGTTTTGAAATTTTATATCATTTAAATTGAATTTAAAACAGCCTTCCGAGGCACAGTCTCGGAAGTCGACGAAACCAGTTCCATTGGATCCGTGATAATTTATTTTTATCGGATTTCAAATTTCATAGTGATTGGAGTTGTTGTGTGAGCGTACGATATATAAACGCGTTGAAATCTTATATCGAAAATTTAAATTAATTAATATATTTACATATTTAGTCAGCAGTGAGATTTCTTTTCAATAGCCACCGTTCTTTCACTTCAGCCATCTTCTTTCTGAACAAGCCTACGCAGAAACAACTTTTTGTGCTAACGTCTTTTCAATGTCGCTTATCTTCTGAAGAAAGCTTATACTCTATTTTGTAAATCGCGTTTGTTTCTTTTCTTTCACCATTCTTAAATCGAATTCACAAAAGTAATCCATGGCCGAAGCTTCCTTAAACAACTTCATTCTTCCTCTTGCTAGTTCGAGTGAGTCTAACGTGAGTTGTGGCCGAATAACCCAAAATCAAAATCGGCCAAGCCCTCCTTATTCGAAATCATATCTTGAGAAATTATATCCCTCGGAGTAAATGGCGATCGAAAAAGGGAAAATGAAATTCGTTCATTCGAAAAAAAATTCGAAGCTGTCCATCAAATTTCGAGCTGACCGAAATCAAAATTTAAGAAAACCCTAATCGAATCGCGATCTCGTGTTCAACTCGAGACAGTGTCGAGCACAACTTCATCAAGGGACTGTATCGATGATGGGCGACATCGACCTAGGGTTGGCAGCATGGGGCTGTTCGCGTTCGTTCGAGGGGGATTCAAGTACAGTAGACGTCGAGGGTTGCTGAAGCAAAATCGTGGTTGGAGGGAAAGGTCGTGAGCAATGACCTAGGGATTGTGCGATCGCTTGCTGGAAGTCACGTTTGGGATATAGTTGTCTGGAGTCGCGTTGGCATCGCGATGTTGGTCTCGAGCAGAGGCGGTGAGGTAACGTTTCTTTGTTTATTAAATTAATAGAATGTTTATACGCAGAAACAAATAAATAAATAAATTTGTATATATATATATATAAATTTACAGTATAGTTAACAGTAAGTTTTTGTTTTTTTTAAAAAAATAAAAAATAAAAATATATAATAATAATAATTTAAAATCAAACTTATTAGTTAAAACCCAACGATTAATTTTAAATTTAAATAATGGTCAATTTAATTTATCAAATAGTGAATTATTGGTTGATCATTTCAAAAGTTATATAAATGTTTGTACAAGGTCTTCATTTGTGAAGAAACAAGTCGGGATTGGATTGGGATCGCAAAACAAAGCAAAGGTGAGTTAGCCTCACTCAGCCGAATTTAAAATTTAAATTTAAATGATTAAATTTAAATAATTGTTTGGATGAATGAATTGATTGATGTGATATAGTATGATATTTTGTATTGGTGTATTATATTGTGCTAACGTCTGTGGATGTAGGGAAAACAGGTTGAAGGGATCCAACTGGACCCCTCAACTTTTATCTAAATTATTTAATTTTCTCTGTTCTAATTATTTGATATTCTATAATGAATTATGTGAAAGTATTGAATGTTATGGCTTGGTTGATATAATTGGATATAATGAATTACCAAAAATATAAATTTGATTTTGGAAATGAAAATAAAAGAAGTGAAATTGCAAGTAAAATAATTATAGAATAAATTTGAGAATAACTTAGAAAAAAATTAAAGTGACTTTAAAATTCTAATAAATGAATCTTGAGAATGGAAGGGAAATTTGTATAAACAGAAGTTAATGAATTTTAAATTGCAGTATTATTAATTAAAAAGAACAAACATTTATTTAGAATCTAAGATTTGGATTATTGAAAGAGTAAAGAAGAATAAAATAATAATAATAATAAAGTCCATAACTACTGAATTTGGAAATGAACTGATAAGTAAAAGAATTTATTTCAAATAAAATAAATTGGAAATCAATTTGAAAAATTGATTTAAGTGATTGAGATTGAAAATTCTCCCTGAATAACCAAGTACGTTTCCAAAATAAATTTTTAAATATAAATTAAAAGTTTTAAAGTTGTTTAAAAAGGTATGTTTTGAAAAACTTATTATTTCCAAATATTTAAATTATAAAAGTAAGTATTTCCTTAAACCTATTATAGCCGTAATTATTTAAAGTGTGACTTGGTATTTTGGGTTTTAAAAAAGTGAAATCTAGTTTTATAATTTATTAAGTAACCTTATTTTCAAATATTCATACAGTATGTATTTTAATAAATTATTGAAGTAGCTTTTAGTTAAATGTTTACAAGTATATTTCAAAGTAAAGTGTTTTAAATTATTTTAAAAAGCTAGTTTTGTGCTTGGTGATTTCAATGGAGATAGAAAATATTTGGGAAAGCTTATTCTGGAAAGAGAAAGATGGTTTGAAATTGTTTTCAAAGGATTGAAAATAGAAAATATATCTTGGGAAGATTTTCTTGAGGTAAATAAATAATTTAGGAAATAATTTATTGATTGATGGTTGTTTGTGAATATTAATTGATAGTTAAATAACCGACTATCAATATTGGACAAATATGTTGATCGTTTCGAAGAGACCGGGATCGAGATTTATTTCTCGAAAACCACTTCGATCCGGTTTGTACGTTTTCGTGAAAAACGATTTTGGATTCGAAGATGGAGCAGTGAAGTGCAAGGGCTAGTCGCTACTAATCCTGAGGATATTTCCAAAATGGATATAGTAGAAATAGTGCCTTCGGTTCCGTTCGAACCTAGGACGGACTTGTATGGATGATTGCTTGCGAAACATCGTCAGGTGGACGATGGGCATTCTAAGGGATATATTCTAAAAGGTAACGCTTAGCCTCAAGCCTCATCAAATGGGAATGGCTGAAAATCAGGGGTTATGCAGCAAGGCTTCGTGGGTAGCCCCCACTGGAGGGTGAGGTCTTCCCTGTCTAGATGTCCGTTTATTTCGGCTTAGTGGGCGGTTGCTGAACCCAACCGCGGGGTGATCTTGCTCGGGACTGTCCATTAAGGGATGGTTCCGGTCTTATGTTGCAGGGGAGTTAGGGTGGCTCCTCGGTACGCTGATCTAGACTAGGTACTGTGATAGGTGGTACCCCAGTGCCTAGCCATTAGTTGGAATCCATTTTCCCTACGCTCCCGTACGGTTTGGATTGTGCCCAACTATTGCTGAAACGTGAGATTCAAGCATTTCAGCTAGATTCTATTTTACTTTCTATAGACACTATTATAATATCAGAGGACTTTAATAAAAATGTTTTAGCTATCGTAAGGTAAAAACCCGACATGTTTATTTGTGGCGTGGTCTTACGAGATGCTTTTGTTTTCAAAGGATTTTGTAACTTTAATAATCAATTGGGTGTGATTTTCTCACGTTGGTATTCCAGACTGACTCGGGTGTTATTTAACTGTAATGCTCGGGTCAGATCGAGTATTATAAGATAGAGGAGATGCTGTGGAGCTTGGGAGACGAGCTGGATGTCGATACGTACTCTCGTACTTGCTTTTATATATATTCCGCTATGTTGAGTTGTTGTGTATCCATTTGTATGATATTGATGTTGTGCTGTGATTGATGTACTCTGATGAAGTAATATATATAAACAGAGATATTTGATTTTGAGTAAAGGTCATTATTATCTATTATATTTTATTCCGCTGCGATGGTTAGATTCTGATGTTGACTTCTATTTTCTTCTTCTACCTCCTCTTCTTTAACCCAAATGGTTCGTATTTCTGTACAACTTGAGTTGATTTAGTTAGAATAGTGATGACTCAAGGGGTACAGATTTGCGGGTCGTTACACTTGGTATCAGAGCCAGGTTGGTGATAACCTTGGCTCTGGTGGGAATTACCCATAAAATAGAGTCAATAGTACTCTGAATGAGTCTGAGAGTATTAATAGATACGAGCACGTATTTGTTAGTGAATATAAAATGATTTTTTATTGCATTGATTGGTTTATTGAGTAGTTTATGGATTCTGGTCAATACGAGTAATTAACGTTATTGATAGGGATCTCTAAACACTTGAATAGAACAATTCGACACAGTATTGTTTTAAAGTAGGGTAAATGAAATAATTTTACCCAAATTATTTTTGTATATAAGAAGATATAATTCTTACAAAGTATATTATAGTATTTGGATGCGTGATTGTTAAGGAATGATAATATTAAATTATGAAATAGAATTGAATAAGAAATTGAAAACTTATAACCAAAGTTGAAGAATAAATTTATATAACAAAATGGAAATGTTTTGAATATAGATTTAAAGGAATTGCAATTTGGAACTTTTGGGAAAAAAATTTAAATTCCTTTGGGTTTGAAAATGATTTCCAAAAGATTTGGAGGAATAATAGTATTATTTTGGAAATATTTTGAGTTGCATTTGAAATCTTGTGAGGTCTGGAAATTAAAAATATTTGAAATGTTTTAAAAGAGATAAGGGCACAAAACTCTTTCGGTCGCTGGAAAATAATTCCGAGGATGATCGCGACATCATCAGTGTTCATTTTCGAGTTTCCAAAAGAGGAATTGCTACCGGAATGTTTTAAATTGGAATTGTTTGCGAACTGAGTTTGGTTTTAAAATTCAAAGGATTGAATTTTCCAAAGGATTTTGGATGTAATTGATTTCAAAGGTGATTTTTGAAATTTTGGGAAATCATTTAAACTCTGGAATCTTAATTAAATGTTTATGGAGCAATAAAAATATATTGGTTAAATAAAATGTAAAATTCCGAGTTAAAGGTAAAATGTGAATAGAATTGATTACAAACGGATAAAAGAATGGATATAAATAAGTTTGTGACTCATAATATTTGGAAGTGGAATAAATAAGTCAAAATAAATTTGTTTTGTAATTTGGGAAATAAATAAAATCCAAAACTTAAATTATAAAATAGATTGAACTCCAGAGAAGTGTGATTTTGAGATGTTGGAAATTTCAAAATGACTTGAAACCAAAAGGCAGGTATTTAAAAAAAAAATCCTGATGAATTAGTTGTAAGCTTATAAATTAAGATGGTTTTTAAATCAGGAAGGGAATATAAGCTTTGAATGTTGGAATTTAAATTTAAAGAGAAAAGTCAGGAATTAAATTACCTTGGATGGGGAAATAATTAAATTTAACTGAATTAAAATCAATTAAATAGGTTGAGAAATAATATCCAGATGTTTTTCGAATTAAGTTGAAATTGAGTTGAGATTAAATAAATTTGAGTTAAAGTAAAATTGAATTAGGATGAGAATTCAATTGAATTAATGAATGGAATAAAATTCTTACCTAAACAAATGGAAAATAAATTGAATAAGGATTGGAATTGAAATAAATAAATAAGAATAACATGTAAAAGAGTTATAATGCGTGAAATAAAACGTGCTTGGGATATAAATAAGCATGAGGCTTGAGTTAAAATAAAAGATGAATATATTCAAGTCTAAAATGAATGGAATTGTGTAAATAATAAGTTGTGACTTATAAATTTGAAAAGTGGGATAGAAAACCCAAAATAAATATTTTTGATGAATCGAAAATAAAATAAAAATCAAAAACTTGGATTATAAAATAAATTTGAACCTAAGAAAAATTAAATGAAGAGATTTTGGGGTTAAAATCAAGTTCTGGATTATAAGTTGGAAAGACTATTTAGATAATAAATTAGATAATGAAATATGTAATAAGAACCCAATGCATTTAAATAAAAGCTGAACTATGAGATAATAATGAAGATTGGAAATAAAACTCAATTTATAAAATTAAATTCGATTCAAATTGTGGATGAGATTAAACTATGAGTTCATAAAAGTGAATGGTAATTTGAAATGGCTAATGGATTCAGAACTTGAGTTATAAATTAAAATTTTGACTTGGAGTATTAACAGATTATATATAATTGGAAATGTGTCAAATAAAAGAAAATGAAATCGGATTAAAATAGTGATGGTTTGAATTGCCAATAAAATTCAAATCAGAGGAAATAAATTGGAAATGGCCTTGTAATAAACTGAATGAGCTGAATCTAAAAAGTTAAAATGTATAATAATTGACCAAATAAATTTGTAGTTTGAAATGGGATTGGATTAAAATATAATCAAGTTAAATTGAAAGGAGAAATTTATTTGCAAAATGAAATGAACTTAAGTTATTGACTTAAGTAAGTGTTGAATAAAATCCGAACTTAAAATGAAGTATGGTTTAAATGAGTTGAGAAATAATTATTGAATGGAATAGCTTGGACTGTTTTCGAGCTAAATAAAATAGTTGGAATAAACAAATATGGAATGAATGCAAGTGAATAGATTCAAATCTGAAATGCAATAAAAATGAGGATATATGGATTGTGAATAAATTTTAAAAATGGAATAGAATTAAGTATAAATTGAGTAGAAATCAATTTAAATTGGTTATAAAGCATAAATACTGATTTATTCACATAGATCTCGTCAAACTGCGTAAAATAAATTGTCATTTGATGTAAAAGGGAAGTAATTAAAATTCTATGTATTGATAGGAGTAAAATAGATTGATTTTGAGAGCAATTGAACTAAATATGAGTTCAGTTTGCTTAAAAATAAATTAATGTAAGCGATTGAGTTTTAAACCATTCAAATTGATGAAGTTGTATAAAAATGGACTGAAAACCATTCAAATTGAATGAAAATGGATATGAATAAGTTGAAACAGTTGAATTAGCATGGAAACTATATAAATTGCTTACGAAAAAAAAGTTAGGTGTGAACTTCTTTTAGAATTCATATGTTTTAACTATTGCAAATAAGTGATATGCTATTAAACTTCATATATTTAGCACTTCCATGTTTAAATTGAGTAAGTACAGGTACCTGGGAGTCGTGTGGCTGGATTTGGTTGTGCTATTTGCTTAAATATAAGATACTTTCTTAAAATGCTAAATAAGGTACGCCTACGCAATAAAATAGGAAATATGAACTGTTTTTGGTTTTTCCGACCGTGTGGGTCGATGTATATATATTTATCTCTTTTGTCAAATTGCAAAAGCTCCTCCGTACAAAGGAGACTCTGCCAAAAATTTTTAGAAATTTTGCGAGTTAGAAAATTTTTGAAATTTTTTTGGAGAATTTTTGTTAACGACAAAACGATTTCAAACTGGAAATTGAAATATAATTACTAAATGAAACTGACTTAAACAATGACATGAATTGGTTATAAATGAAAAAAAATAAAATTTAAATATTCAGAGTTAAAGATAAATTGGATTCATATGAAAACGAAAGAATCGATTTGAATGGGAATAAATATAAACTGAAGTGGTCAGATGGAAATAAGTAAAAGGAACATATTTCATACTTATACTAACTTAAGAGGGAATGGTGAATTCTTAAATGAAAATTGATACTACTAATATAATTTAAGTTAATATTGGAATGAATAGATATTGGCATTTTGTAAGAAATCGATAGAATGTTTTGGGATATTGTGATTGGATATTAGTACTAAGCAGGATATGCAGGTAATATAAAGGGAAAAGAGAATTGATTTTGATTTCAGAAGATAAATATGAATTGCCCGACAAAAGGTATGTATTTAAATTTTGGTATGAAAATTTATTGGGTTTTTGGGTCGAGCCACTTAGCCTTTTGTTTTCTTTTTGGATTTGGGAGGCCGTAGAGCCATTTTGTAGTTGTATCGAGTCAGCCGCACAAAGGAGACGCTGGCGAAATTTTTCGAAAATTTAGAGAGTTAGAAAATTTTTGAGAAAATTTGATAATTCAAAATTCAGTTTTAAACTTAAACTTGAATAATAGAGTAAATATGATGTTTGCAAACTAGGGAAGGTTTTGAAAGTTAATAAGAATAATAATGGGTCTTCTATAAGAAGATAGTTGGTGAGATGTTGAATTGTTAAAAAACTGTTTGATTTTAGGGAAATAATAAACGGGTATTGGACCATTCTTCCTAATTGGTAATATCGGGGACGAAATTCTTTTAAGGGGGAAGGCATGTGACGACCCGGAATTTTTAAGCCTTTTAAATCGGAATATTTAATTGATTTTAAATATTCAATAGAGTAATTTTAACTTGAATAACGAATATCACAACTTATTTGATAATTTAATTATTGATTTAAGTAATTTAAAATTGGATGAAATGTTGAATGTAGAATTTTAAGGCTATTAAACATAATTTGAAAGCTTATAAATTTTTTATTGATAATACTGAAGGCAGTAAAAGTGTTAAAATTGAATTTGAAAACGTTTGGTTAAGTTTTGAAATTTTATATCGTATAAATTGAATTTAAAACAGCCTTCCGAAGCACAGTCTCGGAATTCGACGAAACTAGTTCCATTGGATCCGTGATAATTTATTTTTATCGGATTTCAAATTTCATAGCGATTGGCGTTGTTGTGTGAGCGTACGATATATAAACGCGTTGAAATCTTATATCGAAAATTTAAATTAATTAATATATTTAGATATTTAGTCAGCAGTGAGATTTCTTTTCAATAGCCACCGTTCTTTCACTTCAGCCATCTTCTTTCTGAACAAGCCTACGCAGAAACAATTTTGTGTGCTAACGTCTTTTCAATGTCACTTATCTTCTGAAGAAAGCTTATACTCTATTTTATAAATCGCGTTTGTTTCTTTTCTTTCACCATTCTCAAATCGAATTCACAAAAGTAATCCATGGCCGAAGCTTCCTTAAACAACATCGTTCTTCCTCTTGCCAGTTCGAGTGAGTCTAACGTGAGTTGTGGCCGAATAACCCAAAATCAAAATCGGCCAAGCCCTCCTTATTCGAAATCAAATCTTGAGAAATTATATCTTTCAGAGTAAATGGCGATCGAAAAAGGGAAAACGAAATTCGTTCATTCGAAAAAAAATTCGAAGCTGTCCTTCAAATTTCGAGCTGACCGAAATCAAAATTTAAGAAAACCCTAATCGAATCGCGATCTCGTGTTCAACTCGAGACAGTGTCGAGCACAACTTCATCAAGGGTCTGTATCGATGATGGGCGACATCGACCTATGGTTGGCAGCATGGGGCGGTTCGCGTTCGTTCGAGGGGGATTCAAGTACAGTAGACGTCGAGGGTTGCTGAAGCAAAATCGTGGTTCGAGGGAAAGGTCGTGAGCAATGACCTAGGGATTGTGCGATCGCTTGCTGGAAGTCACGTTTAGGATATAGTTGTCTGGAGTCGCGTTGGCATCGCGATGTTGGTCTCGAGCAGAGGCGGCGAGGTAACGTTTCTTTGTTTATTAACTTAATAGAATGTTTATACGTAGAAACAAATAAATAAATAAATTTGTATATATATATATATAAATTTACAGTATAGTTAACAGTAAGTTTTTGTTTTTAAAATAAAAATAAAAATAAAAATATATAATAATAATAATTTAAAATCAAACTTATTAGTTAAAACCCAATAATTAATTTTAAATTTAAATAATGGTCAATTTAATTTATCAAATAGTGAATTATTGGTAGATCATTTCAAATGTTAATAACTCATATAAATGTTTGTAAAAGGTCTTAGTTTGTGAAGAAACAAGTCGAGATTGGATTGGGATCACAAAACAAAGCAAAGGTGAGTTAACCTCACTCAGCCGGATTTAAAATTTAAATTTAAATGATTAAATTTAAATAATTGTTTGGATGGATGAATTGATTGATGTGATGTAGTATGATATTTTGGATTGGTGTATTATACTGTGCTAACGTCTGTGGATGCAGGGAAAACAGGTTGGAGGGATCCAACTGGACCCCTCAACTTTTATCTATATTATTTAATTTTCTCTGTTCTAATTATTTGATATTCTATAATGAATTATGTGAAAGCGTTGAATGCTATGGCTTGGTTGATATAATTGGATATAATGAATTACCAAAAATATAAATTTGATTTTGGAAATGAAAACAAAAGAAGTGAAATTGCAAGTAAAATAATTATAGAATAAATTTGAGAATAACTTAGAAAAGAAATAAAGTAACTTTAAAATTCTAATAAATGAATCTTGAGAATGGAAGGGAAATTTGTATAAACAGAAGTTAATGAATTTTGAATTGCAGTATTATTAATTAAAAAGAACAAACATTTATTTAGAATCTAAGATTTGGATTATTGAAAGAGTAAAGAAGAATAAAATAATAATAATAATAATAAAGTCCATAACTACTGAATTTGGAAATGAACTGATAAGTAAAAGAATTTATTTCAAATAAAATAAATTGGAAATCAATTTGGAAAATTGATTTAAGTGATTGAGATTGAAAATTCTCCCTGAATAACCAAGTACGTTTCCAAAATAAATTTTTAAATATAAATTAAAAGTTTTAAAGTTGTTTAAAAAGGTATGTTTTGAAAAACTTATTATTTCTAAATATTTAAATTATTAAAGTAAGTATTTCCTTAAACCTATTATAGCCGTAATTATTTAAAGAGTGACTTGGTATTTTGGGTTTTTAAAAAGTGAAATCTAGTTTTATAATTTATTAAGTAACCTTATTTTCAAATATTCATACTATATGTATTTTAATAAATTATTGAAGTAGCTTTTAATTAAATGTTTACAAGTATATTTCAAAGTAAAGTGTTTTAAATTATTTTAAAAAGCTAGTTTTGTGCTTGGTGATTTCAGTGGAGATAGAAAATATTTGGGAAAGCTTATTCTGGAAAGAGAAAGATGGTTTGAATTTGTTTTCAAAGGATTGAAAATAGAAAATATATCTTGGGAAGATATTCTTGAGGTAAATAAATAATTTAGGAAATTATTTATTGATTGATGATTGTTTGTGAATATTAATTGATAGTTAAATAACCGACTATTAATATTGGACAAATACTTTGATCGTTTCGAAGAGACCGGGATCGAGATTTATTTCACGAAAACCACTTCGATCCAGTTTGTACGTTTTCGTGAAAAACGATTTTGGATTCGAAGATGGAGCAGTGAAGTGCAAGGGCTAGTCGCTACTAATCCTGAGGATATTTCCAAAATGGATGTAGTAGGAATAGTGCCTTCGGTTCCGTTCGAACCCGGGACGGACTTGTATGGATGAATGCTTGCGAAACATCGTCAGGTGGACGATGGGCATTCTAAGGGATATATTCTAAAAGTTAAATCTTAGCCTCAAGCCTCATCAAATGGGAATGGCTAAAATTCAGGGGTTATGCAGCAAGGCTTCGTGGGTAGCCCCCACTGGAGGGTGAGGCAATCCCTGTCTAGATGTCCCTTTATTTCGGCTTAGTGGGCGGTTGTTGAACCCAACCGCGGGTGAGCTTGCTCGGGACTGTCCATTAAAGGATGGTTCCGGTCTTGTGTTGCAGGAGAGTTAGGGTGGCTCCTCGGTACGCTGATCTAGACCAGGTACTGTGACAGGTGGTACCCCAGTGCCTAGCCATTAGTTGGAATCCATTTTCCCTACGCGCCCGTACGGTTTTGATTGTGCCCAACTATTGCTGAAACGTGAGATGCAAGCATTTCAGCTAGATTCTATTTTACTTTCTATAGACACTATTATAATATCAGAGGACTTTAATAAAAATGTTTTAGCTATCATAAGGTAAAAACCCGACATGTTTATTTGTGGCGTGGTCTTACGAGATACTTTTGTTTTCAAAGGATTTTGTAACTTTAATAATCAATTGGGTGTGATTTTCTCACGCTGGTATTCCAGACTGACTCTGGTGTTATTTAACTGTAATGCTCGGGTCAGATCGAGTATTATAGGATACAGGAAATGCTGTGGAGCTTGGGAGACGAGCTGGATGTCGATACGTACTCTCGTACTTGCTTTTATATATATTCCGCTGTGTTGAGTTGTTGTGTATCCATTTGTATGATATTGATGTTGAGCTGTGATTGATGTACTCAGATGAAGTAATATATATAAACAGAGATATTTGATTTTGAGTAAAGATCATTATTATCTATTATATTTTATTCCGCTGCGATGGTTAGATTCTGATGTTGATTTCTATTTTCTTCTTCTACCTCCTCTTCTTTAACCCAAATGGTTCGTATTTCTGTACAACTTGAGTTGATTTAGTTAGAATAGTGTGACTCAAGGGGTACGGATTTGCGGGTCGTTACACTCAATTTTCTGTTAAAATCACCTTATTTTAATAAATTTGGTCCAATGTCGTAACTAAGTGGTAATATATTTACATATTCTTAAACAGTCAAACTAAGTTCATTGAATCTGAGGTCATACTACAAGGGTCATGGTAAAGCATATACAGGTCAAGAGCATACACTAACAAAACAACTCATTTTTATTGATCCTAAGATTAAGATAAATTGGCTTCAATTTTCACAAAATAACTAAAAGACTAATTAAATAAAAAGCAATAAGGTAAATGTATACACTAATATCCAAAAGTCACATTCTGCTTATTGGAAAACAAAAAGTAAATCTAGAATTTGCACATGATTTTCTAGCCATATAAATCATAATCACTCAAGTTGAAGTGAAAAAAAGAAAAGAAAAAAGGTATATTGCTACTTCACCCAAAAAAATCTGCAATCTTACCCAAACCAGAAATAAAATTCTGGACTCTCTTTAAATTTTTTATTTTTCCTCCTTGAAGTTTGTCTGTATTCGCAGATTTTAACAAATAGCAATACCTATTCAACTGCGAGATTCATGTACGGAAACATACGGATGTTATCAAATTTCGAAAGAAGTTAGTTCCCACCTTTCCGCTGTTTGATCCTTGAATGTCATGACTTAAATTACCTGTTGTTCTAGCAAATTTCTTTTAACAAAATATAACTCACTTGTTCGCATAGCTCATATTTCAAAAGAGAATCAAAATCAAAATAAATAGGAAAAATTGTTACATACTCTGATAATCTTAAGCAGCGTAAGGAAAGAGAATAGGAAACTAAATTAGTTAGAAGGAATGATGATGAGGGAAATAGATGTCCTAAATTAGTTAAAAGGAATGAAAATTTTGTAATTAGGTTTTTGCGGGATGAAATTAAGGATGGAAATTTTAGTAGAAATTTTTTGAGCGATGTTTTTTTAGTTATGATTTAATTTGGATGGAACATGAAAATTTACCGCCTTGTTATGCAAAAACAACGGTTACCGCTTCAGCCCACTTCAAATAGCATTTTGTAATTTTATTTCCTATAGTTAAATAATTTTCAACAGCATTTCAGTCAAAACTCTGTGCTATAGTTCTTCCAAATGTGAATTTTCTTATAGTGTTTTCCTGTTACTCTCCAAGGGGCGGCGGCCCAATGGTATACATAGTACAGAGGAAAAATCATATACTCCTGGAAATAGTTTTCTTATGAATTCTCAACTCGGTTTTGTATTTACAAGGATCCTACTATTGGTTACACGGTCTTGGCAAACATACAAAAGGCAAGGTGAATCTTTGACAGAATATTTGAGAAGATTAAATACAAAAGCTTTGAAGGCTAAGGATATGAATGATCGTGATAAGCTCATAGTTTTCCATTCTGGCTTGATCGAGAATACCTCTTTTTGGAAGCAGCTCCTTGTCAATGGCTACAAAGATCTATTGTAGTTCCACTTTCAAGCAGATAAGTTCATCCATATGGATGAGCTTTATTACGTTAAGAAGAAAACAGTTCCCAGGAAGAAAGGGGGAAGGTTTGGCCAGGATCGTGTCCACAAAAGGACCCGATGGAAAGAACAGTTGCTAACGCAGTTGCTTTAAACATGCCACTATCTTCATATATCCTGCAGCTAAGGAAAAATCCAACTTTGCAACCTCCTACAAAGCTATGAATAATCTAGAGCAGAGGAAGAGAGAGGATTACTTCGCTTATCATAAAGCTAACGGCCATCAAATTAATGAATGTAGAGTTCTTGTCGGAATAATTCAAAAGCTGATCTGAGAAGGCCATCTTAAAGAATTCATCCAAGATCAGCACAAAGCCAAAAGAACTAAAAGTGCTAACTAAAAGTGTATGGGAAATATTGTAAATGTTATGGAAGACGAAGATCCCTTCATCTTGATCCCGCCAATTAACAGGATTGATGTAATCCACGATGGGCCACATACAGCAGGGAATAGTAAAGGCGCTCGAAGCAGATATATTAAAGAGGCCAAGGATAGAACTTATTCAGTTCAAGAGGAGCCTCCAACGAAGATTTCTCGACTCTATATTCAAATGCCAAATCTGGTTGTCACCTACCATGAGCTACGCAAAGGGGTCCGTCATCCACACAACGACCTATTATGATAATTGCACAAATTGGGCTTTCTATCATCTCCAAAATTCTGTTTGATATAGGTAGTGTAGTTAATGTCATTTTCAAGCATGCTTTTGATCAGATGAATATCCCAAATCACAAATTAGAGCCGGGCATCGAGCTGGTATTTAGGTTCAATAACAAGGGGTCAATTCCAATAGGGCAAACAAAGCTTCTAGTACAAATGGGGGTGCCTCCTACCTATTGAACATATGAAACGATCTTTATGATAATTGACCAACTCTCCTACTATAAGCTTTCTTCGGCAGGCCAGGCCAAGATGAAATTGATGCTTTCGTCTCGCCAAAGTACCTCATGTCGAAGTACTTGACAAAGCGAGGCCGGTAGATTATGCGAGGAGAACAGTTCAGCTCCTACGAAATATACTTTGCCACTTTAGATCGATATAAAACGGAGTATTCTACTTATTTTGACTCTTCTACTAAATTAGAGACTTCGAATGATGGATCTATACATCCAACATTAGAAGCAAAGATTAAAGATAAGAAGTCTAACAAGCATATGTATCAAAAGTACATTTTTTGTTGGAAAGAAGAGAAAAAGGGTTGAGACTAATTAAGCTGAAGCACCAATAGTGACAGTGTTTGATTGTCGAGGTGAGACAGAGAGAATAAGGCATATGGAGGACCTTGAGGAAACCCGCACGGATCCTAAGGATGTTTCTAAAATGGTAAAAGTAGGAAAAGAACTTGATGGCGAGTTAAAGAAAAATCCGATTCGGTTCCTCAAAGACAACAAGGATCTGTTTGCTTGGTCACATTCCAATATGGTGGGAATTGACCTGACCTTTATGTGTCATGCACTTAACATCAACCTAGGACTAACCCCTATAAGACAAAGAAAGATGCAATTGGATAAGATTCAAATAGATGCTCTAAAAGAGGAGGTTGATAGGATTTTGGAAAATGGATTAATCAAGGAAATATATTACACCATTCGGTTAGCCAACCCATTTCTGGTGAAAAAGTCAAATGGAAAGTAGAGAACATGTGTTGATTACACAAACTTAAACAAAGCAAACCAGAAAGACTGTTTCCTATTGCCACAAATAGATCGGTTGGTAGATGCAATAAGGAGACACAAGTTGTTTTCTCTTATGGATGCTTATTTAGGGTACAATCAGATATCGATGTTCAAGCCAAATCAAGATCATACCACCTTCATAATAGAATGGGAATTTATTGTTACAGCCATGTCATTTGGTCTGAAGAATGCTGGGCCACTTATTAGAGATTGGTTCATAGAATGTTCAAATAACAGATCAGTAAAATCATGAAAATTTATGTTGATGACATGCTTGTAAAATCTAATGAACCTGAAAACCATCTCAAGGATTTAGAAGAAATGCTCGAGACATTGCGGAAATATCAAATGAAGTTAAATCCACAAAAGTGCTCTTTCAAGGTCCATCTGAAAAATTCTTAGGCTACTTGGTAAGTGCACAAGGGATAGTGGTAAGTCCCGACCAAATTCAAACTACAAGGGATATGGTCGAACTAAACACTAGTAAGGAAGTGATGTGCTTAAATGAAGAGTAGTTTCCCTAAGCAGGTTTATTTCCAAAGCTACTGAAAAGTGCATACCTTTCTTCGATGTAATTAAGAAAAGGAAGACCTATGAATGGTGAAAGGATTGCAGAAAAGATTTCTTGGAATTGAAAGGCCATTTAGAGAGACCACCAATGCTCTCAAGGCTCGAGATTGGGAAACTTTATATCTGTATATGGCACTATCGAAACATGCGGTCCGTTCGGTGCACATTCGGGAGGATAAACGAGAACAACTCTCGTATACTATGTAAGTAGGTGGTTAAAAGATGTAGAAATCCAATGCCCATTTACTGAGAAATGAGCTTTTTCTAATTCTTACCACTCGAAATCTCAGAGCATATTTCCATGCACATTTGATCAAAGTATTAACAAATTTTCCTCTTAAGCTGGTTTTTAGTAAGCCCGATACTCCAGAGAGATTGGCAAATTGGGGGATTGAGCTCAGCCAATACGAAATAGAATTTCAACCAAGGGCTGAAAACAAAGGCAAGCACTAGAAAACTTTGTAAATGAATGCACTAGTTTTATAAAGCAACAATCGTAAAAGGAGAAAGACCATAAACCCATGTGGCAATTATTTATGGATGGGGCATCAAATGAGTACGGTGCTGGAGTAGGATATGTGATTATAACTTCAGATGGACATCGATTGCACCATGCCATGAAATTGGGATTTCCTACAACCAACCATATGGTAGAATAGGAGCCAATGGTAGCGGGACTAACTTTGGCATTAGAATTGAAAGTTCCCCGAATACAGATTTTTATTAACTCACAGCTAATGGTCGATCAATTAAAACAGATATATCAAACAAAGGATCCTAGGTAATTTTATATGTGAAGAGGATATTGCAAATGGTTGCCTTCAATAAATCAAGTACCAAGGAAAAAGAATGCACAGGCAGACTCTTTAGCAAAATTAGCAAGCTCATGAGGAGCCCTAGAAACACGAATTGTTCTCATTGGATATTGGAAAAAACCAAGCATTGAAAAAGAAATACCCGAACAAGGAAAAGAGTTGCTTGTGCTGACCAGATCTCAGGCCAAATCCCAGAAGGGAGATGAAGTCAAAAGTGGTCAAGAGTTAGCAAATGAAAGGATGAATCAACCCAGTCCGATAAGAACATATGATGATACATGGATGGCACCCATTTTTGAGTATTTTATTAAAGGAACATTACCATCTGATAAAGGAGAAGTAAGGAAAATAAGGAACCAAGCTTCAACCTTTGTCATGATAGAAGAAATCCTCTATAAGAAGGGACGTGCACTACCTTATCTTCGGTGTGTGAGCATAAATGTTGCGTTGAGGTTAATAGCAGAAGCGCATGAGGGGTTTTGCGGTGATCATTCAAATGGAATAAAGCTTCCAAAAAAAGTAACGAGGCAAGGATTTTATTGGTCGCACTTGGTAAGCTAAGCAATGGACTACATAAAAGGATGTGAGAAATGGCAAAAGTTTTCAAAAATACCAAGGTTGCCTCTAATTCAGCCAACTCCAATCAAAAGTCTGTGGCCCTTCGATGTTTGGGGAATAGATTCGATTGTCCCACTGCAATTTGAAAATTAGAAACTAAATATGCGGTAGTGGCTATCGACTATTTTACCAAATGGGTTGAAACTGAACCACTTCCAAAAATAACTTCAGGAAAAGTATCGAGATTTGTCATTAAGATTATCATAACCAAGATTGGAATTCCAAAAAAGATAACCTCTAACAATGGGACGCAATTTGAAAGCGAAGAGTTATCTCGATTTTGCCATAAAAATGGTATTATTAAAAGTTTTTCATCAGTTGCACATCCAAAAGCTAATGGGGCATTTAAAGCTACAAATAAGACCATAAAAACCATTCTAAAAAAGAGAATGAACAAAGCAAAAGGAAACTAGGTAGAAGAATTACCATTAGTGATATGGGCCTACCGAACATCTACGAAGATGGCGATGGGACATACCGTGTATTCCTTGACGTATGGGTGTGAGGCAATGCTACCAATTGAGATTAAAATACCCTCACACGGAAGGATTTCCTATGCATTCGATAAAAACCAAGAATTGAAAAAAGAATCAGTAGACTTGATACATGTTCTAAGTGATGAAGCAACAGTAAGAACTGCAGAATAGTAGAGGAGAATCTCTAAATATTACAACTCAAGAGTAAGGGTTTGGTCATTTCAAGAGGGGGATTTAGTACTCCATAGAGTGTTGGCCAATACTAAGAATCTTGCACATGGACCCCTAGGTCCAAACTAAGAATGGCAGTTAATCTTATGCAAAGTAATCCCATCAGAATCTTACAAACTATGTCGCCCAGACGGCAATATGGTGCCTAGGACATGGAATGACAAACATTAAGGCCGTATTTTCCAAACATGGATTAATAAAGAATATCTTTTTGTAAAGAGAAAATCTACATGGTTGGGAGTGAAATGCTCCTCAAATTTTGATACTACCTAAGATGGTAGAAACACCTCTGTCTATGCTAAGATGGCCAAGGCAAAGCACCTCCTAGAGGGAGGGTGGAGTAAGCCTCTATCTACGCCTAAGATTGCCAAAGTAGAGCATCCAACAAGCCCTTAACCATGATACACTATGACCAAGTTAAGGTACCTCCTAGAAGGAGGATGGAGTAAGCCTCTATCCATGCCTAAGATGGCCAGGGTAGAGCACCGAACAAGCCCCTGTCCGCATCACAAGAGGGCTAGGTCAGGGTGCCTCATAGAGGGAGGTTAGGTAAGTCTTTGGTTCCAGCCCCTAAGATGAGCTAACCAAGAACACCGGACAATGGACTAAGATGTTCAAGCCTATGAAGAGGCCCTTAAAACAACGGAATAAGATATCCATGCCCAAGAAGAGGTCCATTAAACAATGGAATAGGATGTTCAGGCCTAAGAAGAGGCCCAACAAATAATGGACTAAGACATCTAAGCCCAAGAAGAGGCATGTTCATAGAAGGACTGAGAAGTCCAAGCCCGGAGGAGGCTAATCTAATCATGGACTAAGAGGCCCTAGCTCAAGAGGTAGCTAGTCAAATTATTTCTGTATACATTTAAAAGCTAGAGGTTATTCATGTCAAAGAAGATGAAAGCATAGGAGTAGAACATAACTACACTTCATATTAATACTTGAATCTGGATTTCTAGAATTTCTTAACATCGTCTATTAATAACCGAATCTGGGTAACAGGACCTTTTTAACATCATTTATTAAGGTCAGAATCTGTATATGAATTTCAAAATCTAATACTCGAATCTAGGTTTCGAGATTTTATCAACTGCTATCTTTACTAGGCCCAAATCAAGGTACAAGAACATTATTAATTACTAAAGTTCTAATACTCAAACTTGAGTTTCGAAATCATTATTTGACATTGCCAAAATACCATAATATGGGTCCTTGGCTTCTGCTAGAAAGACCATTTTCATGAGATTATGGTTATTCAAAATACGGCCTACTATAGGCAAGGAAATTCTATTTTAACATACATCTTCCTATGCAAATGTGTGCCCTAATCTGGGCCAAAGATTCTTTCTGCAAAAGGAATTGACTAAAACATGTCCTGATCTGGACTCAAAATTTAATATGGGAATCATACTTCTAATTCTTGTTTAATTATCCATAAAAACCTTAATATGGTTTTAGAAATGCCATACATAAAAATATTCTGGGGATACTACTATCTGGTTTCTAAATATCACATTATCAGTATCTAAACTTAACAAGTTAATGCCCTAAGAAGGGTTAGATTTTGAGGATGATATGATGTAATTTAGTCAATTGCAAGTTACCAAAAATTTCAAACTGGTCTTCTTAAATGCCAACATTAAAATTTGGTATCTCTGAATTTGAAATGATGCTTATCAGGCGGATAAGTACATTATTATGCTGATCAACTATTGAATATAAATGTAAGAATGATAGTAAAATTGGTACTTTTAACTTTTGATTTTGTAGGGCATTCAAAATTAGGAAGTGTAAGAAAGCTATGAAAAACTTTGTCCTAAAGAACATTAGCTTCTTTCACTAAAGGGGGTGCAAAATTTTAACCATAAAATTTACTTGATGATAGAAGTATAAAAGAAGGATAATAGAGTTGAAATTTTGATGAAGAGGCAGTCCAACTCACCATGAAAAACTTAAAAAGGATGTTCAGAAAGTCCAATTACTCATATAATGCAAAAGGCTTCGACCTAGATGAAAACAAACAGAATCGCCTACCTTGATCAACCTTTCGACACAGATGAACAAACACTTATGAACTTAGAACTCATTTCGAAATAAATCAATGGCGATGTCACAAATACACATCAAATCTTTCGAAATCGAAGAATTCACCCTAGAGTAACCTTTTTGAAAGCATAACAAGCCTTTCGAACCGGTAAAGACAAGTCCAGGATGCCTTTTGATAGCGTCGAAAGGTTCTTTAAAGAAAGCAACACTCAAAAGTCAGCAAAGAATGAAAAGAAAACTCTCGACAACATTCAAGTGTAGACAAACCTTTCGACAAGGTCGAAAGGTTCACAATGGATGTAAAAGTTAGACCTTTTGATGAAGTGGAAAGGCTAATGAAAGCTTAAGAGTAACAAGCCTTTCGGCAAAGTCAAAATGTCTATAAAAACATATTAAAGACAAACCTCTCGACAATGTCGAAAGGTTCATAACTGCATATTGAGGACAAACTTTTCGACAATGTCAGAAAGTTCATGACAACGCAAACCTTTCGGTGAGGTTAGAGGGTACATGGAAGCATGTGGAAAACAAACCTTTCGACAAGATCGAAAGCTCACAACAATATTTAAAGCGGAGACCTTTCAAAATGGTGGAAAATGAGGAAGCAAAAGAGACAAGCCAAGCAGCACAAGATTTATAGCCTTTTCCACATAGTCGAAGGGTTTACAACCTTCCGAGAGGCGAAAGGTTTGAGGAGGTATAAAAAGGAGACCTCTCGACTTAGTCAAAATCTTAGAGTCGAAATGGGGGCTGCTTGCACCCACAAATAAGTCCCAAGGAGACCATTTTTTGGGGACGAATTCAGGATACTTAATTCGTCTTCTTTTCTCTATTTTCATAGAGATAATTCTTCTTGTAAAAACCCTAAATTGAATTAGGGAAAGAGCTCGACTTCCTGTAACTCATTTTGGGTATGAGTAAAATAGAGTTGGCTCGTTCATGATGGATATTGGCAATGAGGAGATAATTAAGATCATTATCTAGATTAATGATCAATTGCACATGATTTCAAACTTTTCTCATAATATATTTTGATCTATGCTTTATATATATAAGATCGACTTAGATATTTCCCATCGCAGCACATCATCATTGAAATTCATACTTAACGTAAAGTAATTACGACGTGTTTCATAAGTTAAATGCATGGTTATGGGAATAACTAAATTGATCTTATAAAGGAAATTAAAAAAAGGGATAAATATATAATCTGGGGTTGCTTCGAAAGGAGGAAAACCTTTTGACTTAGTTGAAAAATTCACTTCCTAATGGAATCCTATATATATATATATATATATATATATATATATCTTACAACCACTCATTATGAGCTTCATTCGAAGGGAATCAACTTCCTCATACATTAATAAACCCTTCAAATTGATTACATAAAAAGAAAATGGCCATCAATTGGGCCAAAAGCAATTAAGGTTGGCAAGGAGCTTTGCATCTCCTCATAGCAATATCGAGAGGTTTTATACTTTTCCTTTCGACATAGTCAAAAAGGAAGTAGTAGATGTCAACTGTAACTACTTTCGACTCTAAGGGAAGGTAGAACCCATCAAATTAATTTTTTTAAAAGCTAAATGACGAGAATTAATTTAGCCTAGTCAAAATGTTGGAGAAGTCTTTTCATACCTTTCCACAAAATCGAAAACAAACTTATATTTATTCCAACCTAGTCGAAATGGTTGGAGTGATCCTATTAACAACCTTTCGATGAGGTCGAAAGTTTGGACTAATTCTCATCACCCCAACTTAAACAAAAGGTTGGGAAGGTCATGCATATAACCTTTCGACACGGTCGAAAGGTTTGACAATCAAGAATGTTAACGACATGCTCGAAGGGTTGTATTAGCCTTATTAACCTTTCGACCTTGTTAAAAGGTACGACTACTCATCTTTCTTTTATCTCAGATTAATTTTATTTAGACAATTTATTCAAAGATATACTTTAGGAGTGAAAATCATCTCAACCACAAGGTTTTGTCTGGGGATGTTAACAAGTTTTCTTGTTAACAGGTACCCCTTTCGAAACCATTTAAAGTACACCTTTCGAAACCATTGGAAGTATCACCTTCGATATAAGTACTCTTTACTTTATAACCTTAGGCCTAAAGGCCAAAACATACCTATCGAAACCATTGCCGTTGGTCATTTTGAAAACATTGAAAACACCTTCTTCGAAAGCTGTATAAAACTTAGACATCCTATTTAAAATCCCTTAACATATGCCATTCGAAACATTGGAAACCTTCCATTTAGACACTAAGGTAAACCTTTCGAAAACACTAAGGAATCAACCCTTCGAAACCTTATACATATATACCTTTCGAAAATAATGAGGAACCTACCTTTCGAAACCTTTACATATTGCCTTTCGAAAGTATTAAAGTATACTACTTAAATAAAAATTTCGAAAGCATTGGCTTTAAGTTAAAACATATGGAATAATATTTCAACACAATTCAGAAATATTCCTTTTGAAACCTTTGGGTTTAACCTGCAAAATATCAAAAAAATTCTATAGACAACATAGTCGAAAGCAACCCTTTTGAAAGCAATTTCTTAAATAAAAGAAGTGGATGGCATCGAAACCAATCCCTTTGAAAGCATTAGAGAAGCGGCTCTACTTTCAAAACAAAGGAACCCCTTTGAAGGCACTACTTCGAAAGGTAAAAAGGCGACAGGTAGGGGTTTCAACACCTTCGAAAGCATTTACTTAGAACAAAGGTGAAACCTATTTTGAAGCTTCTTTCTTTAAAACAATTTAACCTAGTCAAAAGAGAACCAAGTCAAGAGCCATCTTATACGAAAGCAAAGTAGGCGCATTTCCTTTAGAAAGCAAAACAAGGCTTCGACCACTTTGGAACCTCTTGTTTCCACTCTATACCTTTCGCCTAAGTCCAACTCACTAAGTACCATGTCTTTGATACCATATGCAATAGTTTGATTTTGTTGGAGGCGAATGTATATGGTCGAAAGGTGGCTTTCGAAACCAGCGAAATAACAACTCCTTTTTAACAATTGATTTTTGACTTAAAAAGGTAATTCTTTTCAACTAACCTACTTATCTATCATTATACAATTGGTTTCCCCTTTTCTTTCCCAAAATCTTTTCTAAAAGTGCTGCCGAATTTCAAAAGTAGTAATTTAAAACATTTGCAAATTACCCCTTCTCCTTTTATAAATATATAAAACGTTTAAGTGCCATACCTTAAATAATTTCATACAATTACTAAATACTTAGGAAAATTCTATAAAAATCCCCATAAATCCCTTTTAATACGTTTTCTAACAAATTTCGATTTATGACCCAAAATATATATAATTGCCGTAATTAATTTTAAACCCAAATAACCCTTTTCTTTACTAGAAAATTAATAATATATCCACCTTAATTAAGAAAATTATAAAACATGAAACCCATCTCTAAAATATCATTTCTAACCATATATTAAAATCGCAAGGCATTTGAATGTCATTTAGTAGGTTTTATAATCTAAAACTTATCATAAAATCAATACGAATAACCAAAATTCATCAATAAGCAAATATAGATCTAAATATCATTCTAACTATGGCAATATACTTGCAAAAACATTCAGATCCGACTCTAGAAATCGAAATATTAAACATATGAGATGTGACTATTATTCACTTTTAGCTTTGTTGTTGAGGAGATGAGATTTGATCTTAGATTGAGTTTGGTTAAGCCTCTTCTTTTGATTCTTGCTTCTCTTCCCCTTGCTTCTTTTTAATGGAGGTTGGCCTCTTAGGATTGTTTTAATTCGGTGAACTTTTATAAGATGAAAGTGGCCTTAAGGGTTTAGGGTATAAGAATGTTACTTATTCCCATATTGCCTTTATCTAATTCCTAATTTATTCATTTTAAAGTTCCATTTAGTTCATTAGTTCTGGGCACGACTACCTCTTTATTTACACAAATCTCAATCCCTAACCATTTACGTTATTTAATTTAATTTAACTAACTAAATGCCCTAAATAATGTTAATGAAAATTATGGTCATTATGGTATACTTTATTGCTACAAAGTTTACTTTAGGGAGGAATATTATCCTACATTTGGACCAGGCAGTCTCCCTATAGATTAAGGTTATTGAGTGCTCATGAGTTAGATCATGAGTGAATAATGGAGATTAAATAAAAAAGTTTAAATGAAATCCTAAATGTGGTATAGGGCAAGGAGAAAGTTTATTCATTTTTAGAGAAAGCTTGGTGATGAAAAGTGAAGGAAATCAAAGATCCACGACCAGGGGAAAACTCGGTGCCTATCCACAAAGATCGATGCCGGTCCATGTTGGTTAATGGGTTGGATAGCATGGCTTTGTCAAATATGGAGACCTAGTCAAGAGGAACTAGCAAGCACATGTATCAAGTTATAATGATTGGTATCGATTGTTTTATGTTCGTGAAGTCTTCAATGTTTACCAAATCTTCTTATTATTCAGATCCAGAGTGTAGAATGTGCTCAAGAGAATTCGGGCATCTTGGTTGATAATATTGACTATAAGTTGTATGGCTATAGCATTGAAAAAAGAATCTTCATTTTATTATCTTGTTTTTGTCTTCACACTTACTGAATTCATACCCTAATTGTTTGAATACCCAGTTTTTATATCTCTCTTGTATAAAGAAAAAGATATTCAGCAATGATGTTAATAGTGGATGCGGTCTATTGATTTTGGCTAAACCACTTTAAATTCCTATGTGTTCTTCTCTTTTAATTCTCAAATCTCTATTATTTTCGTTTATCGTTCGCTTGTGTGTTTCTCCCATTTATGATGCAATTTATGATGCAAATAAAATTGTGATATAATTAATCAAGTTAAAGTATATTAATTGGAAATTCATTAAGTAATATGTCTATAATCATGAGAAAATTATCACAATATGGAATAACAGATTATTTAAATATTCCTGGTATGTATAGTTTTATAAATTCTTGAGATCAAATTATGTATCACTCTCCAAATGTTTATCATTGTATTACTCATATCTGTTAGCAGCACTAAGTGTTATGTACCTATCGTTATTAGATAACTATGGAATTTATCATCAAAGAGCTTCATGTTGATTAATAACAACAAGTTCAACCATCAAATCAGGGAGAGATGATGTTACAAAGTTCTCCCAACTTGAAAATACTTTTGAGCTTCATTATTGATATCCACTTTGATTATGGTTAAATCAAGGCATGAGGAAATATAAAGTTAATCGTAGTTGGGTCTAAGTTTAAACATTGGAAGTAAAACACAAAGCAGTAGAGAATTCATCTCCTCGATTTCGTATGATTTGTGACATGGTCAGTAGTAGTCAACTCAAAGTCAAAATCCCTTGCCATAGTAGTACGGTTAGTAATAAATGTTATTATTGAACTAAGCACATTATTTATGGGCTAAACAAGTTGGAAGTGGATAATATTAAAATTTCGAACAAAACCAAATTCCATAAATACTAAAGTGATATAATATTGAAAAAGAGAATTGTTGTAAATAATTATTGCTAATATATACCGCTTAAATTGTGAAACTGGATTTTACTAATGAGATATACTAGTGATGAATTGTATCAAACTGTTACCCCACTCACCAGGGTGATATGTGAAATTTAGTAATTGAATTATTCAAATATAAATCACGAATAGAGTTTACGTTGTGAGTCGCACAACCCAATTTTTTTAATTGCTGAAACACTATCCAATTTAGTTGGCTTATAATAGTTATAAATTAACTAAATAAATTATCATTTATGAAATATTAATTTATGTTGTAACTCTTATACGAAATGTATTTTGTAAATGATGTAGCCTCTAGAAATGTCATGGGTGCTTTTAGCAATTAGTTGAGTGACCATTCCTATGATAAGTCAGTGCACTATCCACTAGAGTCCAGGATAAGCTCAATTTTTAATGATGTCTATACATGGTGATTCAAGAAACAAGAGGGGTATAGTGGGATACTCCTTATAGAATCACATATGTGTATGCGAAGGCACTTTGCAATTAAAACTATAAGGTCGGATTCTCATTAGCATTCATGAGACAAAGCTGGTGTTCATGGCAACAATAAACAGAAACAGAGAAGCAATATAGATATGAAAGGCAATTGTGTGACGTTGCGATGACTCGCATCTCGAGAGATTTAAGTCGATAATAATCCACACATGTCCAACTCAAATAATCCAAAACACAGATAATCAATTGGGTTAATTAAGAAGAATAAGAAAAGAAGAAAACTAATGTAGAATGTCAACCGAAATGACAAAATATAATAATCAAATAAATAGTTCATGAAGCTGTTTACACTATACATTTGATTAAATTTTTACAACATCTACCTGTGTTATACATGTGATAGAGACAAAATAAAACAATGCAGCAGAATAACACGATGTAAAAGAATAATACTAGCAATATAATAAACAAAATCTTTGTCTTCGTCCTCCAAAATAATATGATGTTCAATGTGTTGAAAACCCATGACTGACCCTGAGCATAAAGTAAAACAATACACTCGAGTCAGACTAAAATATCCTTATGTGGGTCAAATTAATATCACATATAACTGGAGTGTAATAGCATCAGATACGTTCATCTCCTATCCAATGTATAACATGTGTGTAGTAAAACAAGAGATGCTACGGGATTTTCCATCTCTTAAGAATCCATCAAAATATCTATATATTGTTGAATACGCTATTTATGTAATGTCTAATCAATAAAATAAATGCTTTTCCTAGCATTAAGGCTTTACACTAATCCCACTTAACGCATTTTTAAGCATTGTCAAACAGTTTGCATATAATGCCCCAGTAGCACGTCAGGGGATAGGGATGCACCGTTATATGACAACACTAAAACAAACTCGTAGTGGTCTCGTATATAGATAAAAGTATGACAAGACATGTGAGGCAATGCCCTAGGTAGGATACTACCAGTTCAGGCAGCAGGGCTGGTGGTAATGCACCATAGCCACGACAGCCCATCGCGCCCATCCATCTCTTGTCTTATTGTCAACCACAAGTCTACTTGAAAGAAGAAGTATGAAAGAAGGATTATAAAATTGAAGTTTTGATGAAGAGACGGGCCAAGTTATCACGAAAGATTTAAAAAGAATGTTTTAAAGGACCAACTGTTTATACAGTGCAAAGGCCTTTGACCTAGATTGAATCAAATATGGCCTTCCACCACAACCAACCTTTCGGCACAGATGGGAAAGAAGAGCCCTTATCGAAAGCAATCAATAGTGTTCCCTCAACTACACAATCAAGCCTTTCAAAGTCAAAGGTTTCCCCCAAGGTAACCTTTTCGAAAGCATAGCAAGCCTTTCTAATTGGTTAAGACACATCCAGGATACCTTTCAACAACATCGAAAGGTATTATGAAGAAAGAAACAATTATAAGTTAGAATAAGAAAAGGAATGAAAGAAAACCTTTCGATAACATTAAAGGGAAATACAGCTCCCGACAACATTCAACTGGATTACAAACCATTCGACAAGGCCGGAAGGTTCATAACAACAGTGAAGACAAACCCTCTGTCAAGGTCAAAGGGTTCACAAAAAGAGTATAGAAGGCAAACCTTTCGACAAAGACGAAATGTTCATGAAGGAATAAGAATGGCAAACCTTTCAACAAATTCAAAAGGTTCATAATAGCACATCAAGGACAACCTTTCGACAAAGACAAAAGATTCATAACAAGGAAAAACCTTTCGATGAGGTCGGATGGTTCATAACAACATATGAAAGAAGACCTATCAAACCAGTCAAAGGCAAGGAAGCGAAGAAGCAAGCCAAGAAGCACAAAAGATTCATGACCTTTCAACATGGTCGAAGGGTTCATAACCTTTTGATGAAGTCGAAAGGTTTAAGGCGGCATATAAAAGGGGACCTTTCAACCCATTCGAAATCAAGGGCGCGATAAGAGGCTAACATACATCAATAAATAAGACCCAAGGAGTCCAGCTTTGGGGATCAAATTCTGAAATTTGAATCTACTTTATTTTCTCTACTTTCATAGCTATAACTGTGCTGATCTAGTTCAGTTCCTCAAAGACAACAAGGATGTGTTTGCTTTGTCACATTCCATTATGGTGGGAATTGACCAGACCACGTGTGTCATGCCCTTAACATCAACTCAGGGGCAACCCCCAAAGGCAAAGAAAGGGACAATTAGATAAAGTTCGAACAGATGCTTTGAAAGAGGAAGTTGATAGGCTTCTTGAAAATGGTTTAACTCGAGAAGGATATTACCTTGAATGGTTAGTCAGCCCAGTTCCAGTGAAAAGGTCTAA
The DNA here is from genome assembly GCA_030765085.1 of Allium cepa. Taxonomy (NCBI): domain Eukaryota; kingdom Viridiplantae; phylum Streptophyta; class Magnoliopsida; order Asparagales; family Amaryllidaceae; genus Allium; species Allium cepa. The sequence goes on along the minus strand of CM060937.1, from coordinate 688,161,834 downwards.
TGGAAAGTGGAGAACATGTGTTCACTACACAACTTAAAAAAAGCATGCCCAAAAGACTATTTTCCGTTGCCACAAATAGATCAGTTGGTAGATGCAACGAGCGGACAGAAGTTGTTATCCCTTATGGATGCTTATTCAAGGTACAATCAGATACGATGTTAAAGCCAAATGAAGATTGTACCAGCTTCATGAAAGTGTCATGAATTTATTGCTACAGAGCCATGCCATTTGGTCTAAAGGATGTTGTGGCCACTTATCAGAGATTGGTTAATCGAATGTTCAAATAACATATTGGCAGGCATATGGAGGTTTTCGTTGATGACACATTGGTAAAATCTAGCGAACCTGAAAACTATCTCAAAATTTTTAAGGAAATGTTCGAGACATTACGGCTGTGTTAAATGGAGTTAAATCCGCAAAAGTGCTCCTGTAGGGTTCATTCTAGAAAGTCCTTTAGCTACTTGGTAAGTGCTTAAGGAATTAAGGCAAGTCCCTACAAAATTCAAGCTATTAGGGATATGGCCGAACCAAAAAAAACTAACAAGGACATGACGAGCTTAAACGGAAGAGTAGCTGCGCTAAGCAAGTTTATCCAAAACTACTGATGAATGCATACCTTTCTTCGATGCAAATAAGAAAAGAAAATACTTTGAATAGGGAGGAGATTGCAGAAAAGCTTTCTTGGAATTGAAAAGCCATTTGGAGATGCCACTGATAATCTCAAGACCCGAGAGTGGTGAAACTTTGTATCTATATATGGCAGTATCAGAACACACCGTTAGTTTTGTACTCATTCGAGTGGACAAAGGAGAGAAACTCCCGGTATACTATGTAAGAAGCTGGTTGAAGGATGCAGAAGTTCGATACCCAGTCATAAAGAAATTAGCTTATTGCTTGATTCTTACAGCTCGAAAGCTTGGCAATTTTCCGGGCACATTTGATTAGGGTATTGACAAATTTTCCTCTTAAGAAAGTTTTCAGTAAGGCTGAGACTTCAAGTAGATTAGTAAAACGGGAGATTGAAATCAGCCAATATGAAAAAAGTTTCAACTAAGGGATGCTATCAAAGGCCAGGCGCTAGCATATTTTGTTAATGAATACACCAGCTTTATAAAAGAACAATTGGAAAAAGAGAAAGACTAGAAACCCATGTGGAAACTATTTATGGATGGGGAATCAAATTAGCAAGGTGATAGAGTAGGATATGTAATTATAATCCTAGACCGACATTGATTGCACTATACCATGAAATCCAAGATTTCCCGCAACCAATAATGTGGCAGAACATGAGTCAATGGTAGCCATTAACTTTGGCATTACAATAAAATCCAATAAATACAGATTTTCAGTGATTCATTGCTAATGGTCAACCAAGTGAAACAAGTGTACCAAACAAATGGCCCCAAGCTATCTTTATATGTGAAGAAGATATTGCAAATGCTCACCTTATTTTAGGATTTTTCGGTAAATCAAGTTCCAAGGGCATAGAACGCATAGGTAGACTCTTTAGCAAAATTGGCTAGCTGAGAAGGAGCTCAAGAAATGTGAATTGTTCCGTTGGATATTAGGAAAGGCCGAGCATTGAACAAGAGACATCCAAACAAGGAAAAGAATTGCTGGTTATGATAAGATCTCAAACTAATTCTTGGAGGGGATAAGAAATAGAAAGTAGTAATGAGCCGACAAATGAAAGGTTGGACCTACCCAGTACAGATAACACATATGATGGCACATGGATGTCACCCATTATTGAGTATTTAGTTAAAGGGACATTTCCAAAAGATAAAGGTGAAGAAAGAAAAATCAAGAGGCAGGCCCCAACCTTTGTTATGATAGACGAAATCCTATATAAAAAGGGATATGATCTGCCTTATCTTTGTTGTGTGAGCATGAATGATGGGATGAGACTAATGCCTGAACACACGAAGGTTTGTGCAATGATCATTCAAGTGGAACAAAGCTCGCAAAGAAAGTTATGAGGCAAGGACTTTATTGGCCACACATGGTGAGGCAAGCAATAGACTATGTGAAACAATGCGAGAAATGCCAGAAGTTCTGAAAAATAACCAGCTTGCCTCCTAGTCAATTAACTCCAACCACAAGTCCATGGCCCTTTGATGTTTGGGGAATATATTTGATTGGTCCATTTCCAATTTCAAAAGTAGGAGCTAAATAAGCCATAGTGGCTATCGACTATTTTACCAAATGGGTTGAACCCGAACCACTGCCAAAAATCACTTAGGGAAAAGTATTTAGATTTGTCATTAAGAATATCATAACCAGGTTTGAAATTCCCCAGAAGATAATCTTTGACAATGGGATGCAATTCGAAAGCGAAGAATTCTCTCGATTCTGCCACAAAAATGGTTATTAAAAGTTTTTCATCAGTCACACATCTAGAAGCTAATGGAGAATTTGAAGCTGCAAATAAGATCATAAAAACCATTCTGGAAAAGTAGCTAAATAAAGAAAAAGGAAATTGGGTAGTAGGACTCCATTAGTTTTATAGGCCTACTAAACATTTACTAAGACGACAACGGGACATACTCCATATTCTTTGACATACGGATGTGAAGCAATACTTCCATTCGAGATTGAAATACCCTCACACCTATGCATTTGATAAGAACCAAGAGTTGAAGGAAGAAACAGTAGACTTGATGCATGAGTTAAGATATGAAGTAGTGGTAAGAGCGCCGAATATCAGAGGAGGATTTCTAAGTATTACAACTCAAAACTAAGGACTCAGTCATTTCAAGTGGGGAATTTTGGTACTCCGTAGAGTAATGTCCAATACTAAGAATCCTACAGATCGACCCCTAGGATAAAACAGGGAGCGACCATTAATCATATGCAAAGTAATCCTACGGGTAGCCTACAAATTATGTCGCCCGAACGGTAACATGGTGCATAAAGCATGGAATGCTGAACATTTAAGGCCATATTTTCCATAGATGGATTAATAAAGTGCTTTTGTCTGAAAAGAGAAAATCTACATGGTTGGGAGTGAAATGCTCTTCATATTTGGACACTACCTAAGATGGTAGTCTACATAAGATGGTAGAAATGCCTCTTTCCGCAATGAGATAACCATGGCAGAGCACCTCGTGGAGGAAGGGCTTGTAAGCCTTTAAGTGCATCATGAGATGGCTAGGTTAAAGCATCGGACAGGCCATTGACCATGCCTCTGGTTAGGTCAAGCTCCCTATTGGAGGGAGGATAGAGTAAGCCTTTATCCCCGCCATAAGATGGCCAGGTTATAGCACCAAAAAAGCCCTTATCCACGCCACTCTATGGCCAGATTAAGGCATCTCCTGGAGGGAGGGCGGAGTATGCCTCTATCCATGCCATAAGAGTGCCAGGGTAGAGCACCAAACAAGCCTCTGTCTGAGCTGCAAAAGGGTTAGGGAAGTGCGCCTCCTGGAGGGAGGTCGGGTGAGTCCTTGGTTCTAGCCTCTAAGATGAGCTAACTGAGAGCACCGAAAGACAATGTACTAAGATATCCTAGCCCAAGAAGTGGCTCAATCAATAATGGACTTAGACATCCAAGCCCGAGAAGAGGCTTAATTAATAATGGACTGAGACCACCATGCCTAAGAAGAGGCTCAATCAAAAGTGGACTAAGACGTCCAAGCCTGAGTAGAGGCTCAATCAATAATTGACTAAGATGTCCAATCCCAAGAAGTGGCACAACAAATAATGGACTAAAATGACTCGCCCTGAGAAGAGGAACAATCAACTAAGGACTAAGATATCCTAGCTCCGATAAAGACTCATCAAATTATGGACTAAGATGTTCAAGCTCAATGGGCAGCTAATAAAATTATTTCTATACAAAACCTAAAGGGTTCTTATATATCGAAAAAGACAAAAGAAAAAGAGTAAAACAAATCTCTATTTATTATTACCCGAATATGGGTATCGGAACTCTCACTTCTAAACATCGGATATTAATACCCGAATAAAGGTTTCAAGCTCATCATACATGAAATGCATTATCTAAAACCTGAATTTAGGTTTTGAGTCTTTATTAATCACTAACTTATTATGCCTGATCTAGGATTCAAGATTGCTACTTATCTAAACCCTAATTAGGTACATGATCTATGGATTTTTATTCATCACAAATGCCAGAATCTGGGCTAGGGGATTATCATATATGAATTTCAACATCAAATCCCCGAATCTAAATTTTAAGATTCTATCGATCGCCATTAAGCTAGAATCAGGGTATGAGAACATTGTTCATTATTATAGTTCATAATACTCAAACTAAGGTTTTGGGATTATAATCTGATTTTTCCCTAAATACCCAAATCTAGGACGTAGACCTATATTATGAAGACAATTTTCACAAATTTCTGGTTAATCGAAATATACCCTAATATGGGTAGGGAATTTCTATTTTAACAACTATCCACTTACACAAATATGATCCCTAATCAAGGCCAAGGATTCTCTCTACAAAGATGATCGACTAACATATGTCTTAATCTAGGCTCAAAGCTTAATGTGAAAATCATACTACTAATTTTCGTTTAGTTGGCCATAGAACACGAATTCAGGTTTATAAAAGCCATCTATAAATCTATTTTCGGCATATTGTCATTTGAATTTCTAAACTTCACAAGTTAACACCCTATTTTAGGTTGGATTTCATGGATGATATAATGTAACCGAGTCTATTGTAGGTAGCCAAAAATCCTAAACTGATCTTCTTAATGCTAAAATTAAAAGTCGGTGGTTATGAATTCCAAATAAAGCACATCAGCCAAATAAAGGCATAAATATGCTACTACTGAACATACAATGCTAGTATGATCATAACAATGGTTCTTTTAATTTTGAATATTGTAGGAAAGAAAAAATTATGAAGAGTGAGAAAGCTATGAAAACTTTGTCCTAAAGAATGAAAGCTTTTTTTATGGGGAGGGGACGTTAACCACAAAACCTACTTGAAAGCAGAAGTATCAAAGAAAGATAATGTTAACACCCCTCTTATTCATGACTTAGCAACTTATTCGACTCAACAACCTAAGGGAATAAGCGACTTAACTATCCAAGGCATAAACAACTTAACGATTTATAGCAATGCACGACCTAACGGCCTATAGCACAGAGCGGCTCAACATGGCACGACTCAACGACTTAAGGAGCTCCAGCGACCTAGCGACCTAGCAACTATATGAAGGCAACAACCTAACGAGTTAAGGAAAGAGCGACCTAACGACCTAGCAAGCTTCAGAGTTAAGCCACATGCGCACGGCCTCTTCCATTAGGATGGCTCCATTAAATCGCTAACGACTTATGCTACCTCGGGATCGCTCTTAGGTTGCAACTCCCTAGGCCGCAACTCCCTAGGTCGCTCACGACCTATGACACCACACGACCTATCTCTGAAACTCCCCTGTAAAATACCCCGCCTACTCCACATTGGGGGGGGGATATCTGGAAGGCCAAGACTTTGCTGTTTTCATGACTTCTACAACACTTCAAATGCCAAAGACACTTCAAAGAACCTTGGGAACAGATCAAGTTCATTCAACATGAATTCAAAGAGCTTTTCTGCATTAAAGTTCTAATTACTTGCTTTAATGGTGTTGTAATTGAAGAATTATTGTAAAACTTGTAATCAAGTCGATAATAGAGGAGATTAAGTGGACGTAGGCTTGACTTTGAGCAGAACCACTATAAAAATTGTTGTCTCTTTACTATTTTCTGATTTTTCCTTCTTGCTTTTAGTTCCCGTACCAACGGGTGGTGCTTTCGCTATATCACAACTCACACTGGGGTGTTAACATACATTTTTAGCGTTAACATTTTTGGCGCTTTCACTGAGAACCGAACTCAAGGGTGCTCTCATCATTGCTTCACAAAGATTTGTTGAAAGACACTCCCTAAGAAACATAAGTCTATCCGAAATTATGACTCCTGGAAGAAAAGGTAGATCTACTAGATCTGGAGATGCTTATGACAATACCGCCACTTCTACTGCGTCAAATCAAGCAGCTCCTAGTGTTGGAATCACAAGGGTGGAATTGGATGCTGTAGTGTCTGTGTTGTATCAACAAATGGAGGCTCAGAACACTTTGATATTGAACAGGTTGAATGCTTTGCTTGGAGTTAACAAGCAACCAGAAAATAATGAAGAAACCTTTGCTGAAGATGTTCATGATACTCAAGGGAAAAGTATTTCTCAGAGGGCAGTTGGCACCGCCGAAGGGGCACCTCCCCAAGCTGAAGGTTCAAGGCCGCAGCCAACTCTTCGTGAATGTTTATTCAGGAAAATTTCCGAAAAAGTAGCCGACATCGATTCCGCGGGGCCTCTAAACGATAAGGAGTACGTCTCGGGAATGATTCGACAAATTATGGAGGAGTGCATGCGAAGGGAGGAAGATGAAAGTGACTGGGTGTTTGCTCCAAGAAAGACTCCTTTTACTGAAACAATTTTGCAGGCTGAATTTCCGAAGAAGTTTGTTCCCCCCACTATTCCAGCTTATCGAGGGACAAGCGATCCCAACCAGTTCTTATACAAGTATGACTGGCATATGACAAGTGCCAGAGCCACAGACGAGATCAAGTGCGTATACTTTCCTGTGTACTTGGAGGGAGTGGCCCTGCTTTGGTTCACGAAGCTGCCAGTTCGATCCATGGATCAGTTCTCCGAACTAACTCGAAAATTCAAAGATCAGTTCAGGTTGCATGCTTCGAATGCCAAGGACATAATGTCACTATCCAGCCTCGAACAAAGCCCCGGAGAGTCTATCAAACCTTTTTTAAACCGCTTTAATATAGCCTTGGCCGAAGTGCACAATGCAGAGCCTCGGATGATTCTGACTTACTTGATGCGACCTATTGATAAATCAAGTGAATTCGGAAAATGGCTAAAGATGAAAAAGCCAAATTCACTTGAGAAGTTCTACAAGAAGGCCGATGAATTTATGCGCTTAGAAAGCCTTCCTGTGCCAGCAAAAGTAGTCGTGACTAAAATTAAGAATAACAATGTTGCTTCTAACAAAAAGGAATCTGGTGGCCAGAAGAGGGAGAATGACGGTGGAAAAAAAGAAGAAAGATGCGAAGAAAACTCGCCACTTTAAACCTTTAGATTTTACTCCCTTAACTTATACTCCAGAAAATATCTTTTTCGCAACCAAGGATGCTGTTGAATACCCCAAACCAGCTGAGATGAAGCCTGGGAAAAATGTTGTGCATAATGGTAGAATCTGTCGGTTCCACAATCAACCTGGCCATGACACTAATGAATGTCGCCATTTAAAGAATTTGATTGAAGAGCTGTTGAGACAGAATAAACTACAACAATATGTGAAGAGAAACAGAAGTGACCCAACCTCATCTACTCAGGGGCAACAAGTTCCTGCTCATCTATCCGGCTTAGGTGAGAGGACTGCAGATCAGGAATCTAAGAGGCCTGTCATTAATGTTATCACAGGGGGTCCTCATCCAGCGGGCAGAAGTTGGTGTGAGATGGAGAGATATGCTCACGCTTTGAGATATGCCCCGGCGGAAGAAAATGTTTTTGTCTTGGAAGATGCTGCACCATTAAAACAGCAAATAACTTTTAACGATGACATCATATTCCGGGCTAGAGACTCTGTTGGTGTTGAGGTTCCCATCATGGATCACTTGGTGATATCTACAGGCATTGGACCAGCCATTGTAAAAAGTGTGCTTGTTGGCTGCGGTGCCTCTTGCAATGTACTCTTTAGAAAGACATTTGATCAGATGAAAATTCCCATGGCTGATGTCCAAGCTTCCTAATAGAAAATTGTTGGGTTCACTGGAGAACCAAAACAGCCTATAAGGACTATTGACTTATTTGTCGAGCTTGGAGACGGGGAAAATAAGGTGATCCTAAAACAAACTTTTGTGATTGTTGATGAATTCTCCGCTTACAATGCCTTCTTGGGTCGACCGACTCTTGCCGCATTCAAGGACGTTCTCACCCTATGGTGCCTGACTATGAAGTTCCCCACTGTTAATGGCGTTGGTGTTGTGAAGGGGGACCAAAATGCTGGGCGAGAATGCTATCTCATGGAGTTACGGGAGGCAAAGAAGAGAGAAATGGGTAAGGGTACGGCAGCTCCGCTCCACATCAAAGAGCCCACCTTGTAGCAATTACGGGGTGGACCCTGCACTGGTTATCTTAGTGGTGCACGAAAAGAGATTGATCCCAGAAAAACCAGTGCAGGGGAGAGTAGAGTGGTGCCGGTGGAAGTGACGGTGCCAATACCTTTTGACCTGAATGATCTAAACTAGGTGCTGAATGTGGGTTCATAACTCAGTGTGACGGCTCAGAATATGTTGATATCATTCTTGAAAGCAAACCTGGATGTATTCGCTTGGAGTCATGCCGAAATGTGTGGAGTATCTCCTGAAATCGCAGTGCATGCTTTGAATATTGATCCAAAATTCACACCCGTAAAGCAGAAAAGAAGAACCCAGGGTCCTGAAAGGTCGAAAGCATTAAAAGAAGAAGTAGACCGGGTCATGCAAAATGGCTTCATCAGAGAATCCACTTATCCAAATTGGGTTTCTAATCCGGTGTTGCTTAAAAAAGCAAATGGAAAGTGGAGAGTATGCTTCGACTTTTCAGACTTGAACAAAGCATGCCCCAAGGATTGTTTCCCGTAACCAACGATTGATCAGTTGGTGGATGGAACAGCCGGGCATGAATTATTGTATTTTATGGATGCTTACTCAGGATATAATCAAATCATGATGCATGAGCCAGATCAGGAGGACACGAGCTTCGTCACTGATGTTGGTCTTTACTACTATAAAGTCATGCCCTTCGGACTAAAGAACGCGGGGGCAACTTATCAAAGACTTGTTAATGCCATGTTCAAACCCCAGATTGGTAAGACTATGGAAGTATATGTTGATGATATGTTGGTGAAATCAAAGAAGGCAGTAGACCACATGGATCATTTGGCAGAAATGTTCGTGGTCCTCCGAAAGTATTGGATGAAGCTAAATCCTTTTAAATGTTCATTCGGGGTAGAGTCCGGAAAATTCTTGGGTTTCATTGTGAGTGCTAGGGGCATCGAAGCTAATCCTGCTCAGATTACCGCTTTAAGAGAATTTAAATCCCCTTGGACAATGAAGGAATAACAAAGAATCAATGGGAAAGTCGCTGCTTTGAGTCGATTTATTTCTTGGGCCATTAATAAATGCATTCCCTTCTTTGACGCTCTGAAGAAAGGAAAGAAAAACTTTGAATGGACTCCTGAATGTCAGAAATCTTTTGATGAACTGATTCATCACATGGAAACACCTCCAGTACTTTCTAAGCTCAGCAATGGTGAAGATCTTTTCATATATTTAGCGGTTTCATCTCATGCTCTCAGTGCAGCATTGGTACGGGAAGACGCAAAAGTTCAGCGCCCGGTTTATTACATCAGTAAAATATTCACTGGGGCAGAGATGAATTATTCAAAACTGGAAAAGCTCGCCTATTGTCTGTTGATTGCGTCCAGAAAGTTGAGGCCATATTTCCAATCTCATCCTATTAAAGTCCTCACCGATCAACCTTGAAAGCAAGTCCTATTTCGCCCTGAAACTTCGTGTCATCTTCTGAAGTGGAATATTGAACTCGGCCAATACGATATCACCTACCATCCTCGAAGAGCAATCAATAGACAAGCTTTAGCGGATTTCATTGCAGAATACACAGATAAAGGTGATAGTGAGGAAGTTGTGACTGACGACATCCCGATCAGATGGAAATTATATGTTGATGGTGCAAGAAATGACTATTGTTCCGGAGCTGGGGTTGTGCTTGAAACCTCTGAAGGGCGGTCATTGTGCTATGCATTGAGATTAGAATTTCCTTCAATAAACAATGAAGCAGAATATGAAGCTCTTGTTGCCGGCTTGAAGATTGCTAAAGAACTGAACATCAAAGTATTGCAGTTCTTTAGTGATTCCCAGCTTATTGTATGCCAAGTCAAGAAAGAGTTTCAAACTAAAGGAGTAAAACTTCCTGCTTACTTGTCAAAGGCCCGGGGCTTCTCGATGATTTTGATCATTATACAATAAGCCATATACCCTGGGAAGAGAACATGAAGGCAGATTCTCTCACAAAATATTCAAGCTCTGGCGAAGCTCAATTATTGGGATTGGCCCCTGTGGAAGTCTTGTCAGCTCCAAGTACTGAAGAGATGGATATTGACTGGATTATGGCTGTATCTCAAGAGTAGAAGTCGTGGATGACCCCGATCAAGGAATATCTACTCAACGGCTCCCTGCCAGAAAACTGAAAAGAGCGCTAGAAGATGTTAAGAAAAGCCCCGAGATATGTAATTCAAGACGGCCGGTTGTACATACGAGGATTCTTAATGCCATTACTCCGATGTGTAGCCAAGGAAGAGGCTAAGACAATTTTAGCTGAGGTGCACGGAGGAGAGTGTGCGGATCATTCAGGTGGTCGAACTCTAGCAAAGAAAATTCTCCGCTATGGGTATTTTTGGCCAGATATTAATCTAGACACTGCTCGCTACTCCCGAAAGTGTGACAGATGCCAGAGATTTGCAAAAATCGCAAGAGCACCTTCCACCGAGCTAACACATATGGTCAGTCCATGGCCATTCGCCATTTGGGGGATAGATCTCATTTGGGCTTTGCTGATTGCTAAGTCCGGAATCAAATATGCTATTGTTGCTGTTGATTATTTCACTAAATGGACTGAATCTGAACCATTGGCTACTATTACCTCTAAAAAGATGATAAACTTTGTGACTAAAAATATCATTTGCAGGTATGGTGTGCCTCAGAAGATAATCACAGACAATGGTACCCAATTCGAAAGCGAAAAATTCCACGACTTTTGTAGGCGATTCAAGATCCAAAAAAGCTTCTTAGCAGTGGCTCATCCGCAGGCAAACGGGCAAGTGGAAGCAATGAACAAAATTATCAAATCAACCATCAAAAAACAGCTGGAAAAAGCAAAAGGTGGTTAGGTCGATAAGCTGCCACTAGCAATTTGGTCATATAGAACTACCCAAAAGACTGCGACTGGGCACACTCCATTCTCATTAGCATATGGATCAGAAGCAATGATTCCAGTGGAAATAGAGGTCCCCTCACACAGGAGAATTCATTTCAACCAAGCTGAAAATGAAAAGATGCAACTTGAAGCACTTGACTTGCTTAATGAAAGAAGGAAAGAGGCTGAGCTTAGAGTTGCAGCCTATCAGCAAAAGATAGCCAGGTACTTCGGTTCTAAAGTTCGCCAACGCATCTTTGAAATTGGGGATCTAGTCTTGAAAATGGTCATGACAACAACAGAAGTGTTTGGGCCAAACTGGGAAAGGCCATACGTCATAGGCAAAAAACTTCTTGATGGCACTTTCAAGCTCACAACCGTCGAAGGAGATCCAATTTCGAGAGCCTGGAATAGCAAACAGTTGCATCCATATTTTACGTAGAAGCTATGCTTAAATTTGTAAAATGATTGTGGATGTATCATTCTTGTACTGTAAGCCATTGTAAAATCAGTGTGAACCAATAATAAGAATTATAAAGTGGATATAGGCCCAGTTCTTGGCCGAACCACTATAGATCTTGTGTTCTCTACTACTATAAAATGCCTGTCTCATTTCGATGTGCAAATATCTTAAATATATTGCTAAAATGCCGATTTAATATTGCAGGCTATCAAAGCAAAGCTTACCTATTCAACACATCACAAGGCCAAGCGATTCGTACAAATCACTCAACAAACAAATGTCAAGCCACAAAAATTCCAGATTCAATTCCTACATAATAAGTGCTTCTCACAAACAGTTGGTGATTCCACCAAAGGGGCATCTTCCCAAAGTGAAGGTTCCAGGCCCTCGCTAGTTAATTGCGATCGTCTGTGCAAACAAACATCCAGTTAGGTAGCTTGCGTCTGCCCCGTGGATTCACTTAACAATGAAATACACTTCTCTGGAAAAAAGGAAAAAAAACAAACAACTTGCAAAAGAATGGAACATGTTCTCGGAAATGATGATAAGGAATCGCTGAGGGGCAGAAGGTGAAAAGACATGGGCAAGCAGACAAAAAAAGCCAAAATGGAGTATTGTCTCTCAACAAAAAGGTTGGTGGGACCACCGAAGGGCCACTTTCCCAAAGTGAAGGTTCCAGGCCCTCGCTAGTTAATTGTGCTCATTTGTGCAAACAAACATCTAGTTCGGTAGCTTGCGTGCTCCGTGGATCCACTTAAATGTGAGACGCAACCTTCCTGGCAAACGAAACAAAAAATCCCTCTTCGGAGGTACACTTCTACTCTTAAGGGAAGATCAATTTCTCCATAATGAGAACATTCTTCCCCAAAAAACTTGAAGTGCCAAAGAAAGCCCTCCAACGAGGCACGCCGAAAAATGGAATCTTGACTCTCAACCAAAAGGTTGGTGGGGCCACCGAAGGGGCACCTTCCCAAAGTGAAGGCTCCAGGCCCTCGCTAGTTAATTGTGATCATTTGTGCAAACAAACATCCAGTTAGGTAGCTTGCGTCTGCTCCGTGGATCTATTTAACTATGAGATGCAACCTTCCTGGCAAACAAAAAAATCCCTCCAACGAGGCACGCCGAAAAATGAAATGCTTCTCTCAAACAAAAAGATTAGTGGAACCACCGAAGGGGCACCATCCCAAAGTGAAGGTATCAGGCCCTTGCTAACAAATTGTGATCGTCTGTACAAACGAACATCCAATTAGGTAGCCTGCGTCCGCCCCGTGGATCCATTTAACCGTGAGAAGTAACTTTCAGGCAAACAAAAAACCCTCTTCGGAGGCACACTTCTACTCTCAAGGGAAGATCAATTTCTCCATAACGAGAACATTCTTCCCCAAAAAAGTGTAAGTGCCAAATAAAGCCCTCTAATAAGGCACGCCCAAAAATGAAATGTTATCTCTTGAAAAAGTCGTTGGTGGAACCACCGAAGGGGCACCTTCTCAAACAGAAGGTTCTAGGCCACAGCTAACTGCTCGCGATCGTTTGTGCAAACAAATATCCGATAAAGCAGCTGACGCCAGTCCCGTGGGCCCACTTAGCGATGAAATATAACTTTCTAGCAAACAAATCAAAGCCTTCTTTGAAGGCCCGCTTTACCCCGTAGGGGAATCCACTTCTCAAAAATAAAAGTGACCATCTTTGGAAATTGAAATGTAAAAACTTTTTCTAAAAAAAAAGAATACTTCTCCAATACAAGGCACACTCTACTGGAGCAGAATAATATTTCCTCAAAATGGAAGAATTATTCTCAAGAGTAAGGGTACAAGTCTTCTCAAAATGGAGAAGACTGCAATAAGCCGTGGTATGGGGGCAAAATAATATAGCTACATTATTAAAAGCAACGCTCAAGCAACATACCACGAGCTCATTGCAATATCATACAAAGAAAATAAAGAAACTTGTGTGAAAATAAGGAATAAATGCATTTACAAATATAGACAAAAGACTGTACAAGCAAAAAGAGTTATTCTATTCCATGCTATAAAAGATTTGTATACATGTGCGGGTTTCAAAAGGCGGGGGCCGGTACCCGCACAATCTCCGGTCGATACAAGTCTTTTGATACAAGCAAAAAGCAAAAAAGCAAAACAAGAAAGACAAACCAGACTCATTACTTCTTCTTCCCGCCGCCTTTGGAGCCCTCGCCTGGCCTAATGGTTAACTTCTTGAGTCGGCCTGAATGAGTCGGGGAAGAAGGAGAAAAAGGTGCGATTGGGTCCTCTTCCGCTTTCTCATCGCCAGAAGAAGTGCCCTTCTTCTTCTTCAAAATTCCACGCTTTTATAACGACCAGGAAATTTCGAACCCGAAACTTCCAGATAGTTAGAAAGAAAAAGAAAGAGAAAGAAGAAGAAACAGAAAACTCAAACTCAAAAACCTCACATTCGCAGCGGATCAAAATATAATATCAAATAGTAATTTTTACACAAAGAAACTGTATCAGACAATTACATTTTAAATACATCAGTGTTACGACATATATACAAACAGTGGACATAAACAATCAACATGTCCCAGACATGCAATAATATATCACAGCGGAAAATTCTCCATACGTTCATGTTCTCCCGCTTGCTTCCTGAGCTCCAGAACGTCCTTACCTGAAAATCTGTAATACTCGGTCTGACCCGAGCGTTACATCAAATTAACACCCGGGTCAGGCTGGAAACCATCGTGAGTAAACCCTTCTAATATGGAATACAAAAGCATACAACTTATATAGACCACGGTAACTTATCAATTTACAACTTCACAAGCTGTTATAAACATTACTTACATCACACCTTAATTTCTGAATACCAAACTTAGATTAAATGGTCCAATTCACTTTAATCATTCCATTTCATTCAATTGATTCCACACATCAAATTATAAAGAACTGAAGTGGTTTCGGGTATTTACAATTACCCGACTGCGGTCTCTTCAAGTCCAATGTCATTTTAACCCAAGTTATTCAATTAGATACAATTCAACTTTAATTATTGGATAACACTTTAACACAACAATTCAAAATTGATTGATACTCACAGTATCATTGTTTCCCAAACATATCATATCACAAAGTAATTCCTATCAGAGATATCAACAAACTCCAGAGACTTACTATCACTCAATCATTCATAAGTAAGATTGATCACCTTCACTAATTACATTAATTAATGTTCTTCTAATTACTTCCATTAGTTAATTATTCTCAAGTTCATTTAATAATTAACCTTTAACTTAATTACATTCATTTATCAACCTTGATTAATCACAATCAATAATAACTTCCCTAAATTTCTTCATCAATTAAACCAACTCCTTGATTAATTATATAAATTAATCCTCCAATTACACTGAGTAATCATTACTTAATTTCTTCCATCAAGTAATTATCCTTTAGTTACTACCCATCCAGTAATTTCCTTAAATTAATTACATCCAGTAATTATCCACTAATTACTTCACTAAGTAATTATATCTCATTAATTACCTTAAGTAATTATACTTATCCAATCATCAAGTGATTACCTTTAATTAATTAAACTTAATTAATTGACTAAAATTAACCACATCAACTTAATTAATTACATCGGGTAATTAATTATTCTATAGTTATTAATTATTTATCCTTTCATAAATCACATTCATTGATTAACCTTTAATTTATGCCTAAATTAATAAATCCTTAAATTAATCAATCCTTAATTAATTACACTATGTAATTAATCCCTAACAATTTATCTTTTAATTACTTGCACTAAGTAATTCTATTTAAGTAATTACCCATAAATTAATTTCATCAAGTGATTATTCTCAATTAATTAACTTTGATCGTTAATTAATTTAACCTTTAATTAATAATTAAATTAATTAAGCCAAACAGATTTTATCCTTTAATTACTTAAACTTACATTAAGTAATTACCTTTTAAATTAATTACATTAATTATATTATTATCCTTTACTTAATATCTTTATATATATCTAAATAATATAGTTATCGCACCTAATTAAATTAGCATTAATAGTGACTTAAGTTAAAAGCTAAGTCAACCTTGAAAATTTCTAAATTTATAATTAACCGGCCCAAAGCCCAAACTCCTTCCTTCTTCTTCTCTTCCCATATTATAAAAACCTGCTAGTTACCAAAATCTTACTCGAGTCTATCCCAAACATACTCGAGCCTAGACCATATACTGTTGTTTATTTTAATTAAAACACTCACGCACTAAATTCAACCGAGACACCTCTACCCTTTCTTCGAGTTCGATCCAAGCAGGACACCCAATATTCCCTAGCTCCACATTCCCACCAAAGCAGATACAAGAAACGCTCGTTCACGTGCATAGATGGTCAGAGCATCTCCGACCATCTTTCCCACCTCAGATAAGTCGACTACAACTCCTACCTCCGATATCAACCTCCTGTAACACGTAACGAGCATCAGATCAAAATCGAGTCGAATCAAGAACATCAATCCCAAATCCAAACTTTAGATTCGCCAATCACCAACGCCTCCGTCCATCTGAAACCTTGCCATCGAGCCTAAATGATCACCAGAGTACCACGCTCCATTATACTTTACTCCGACCATGACCGATTCCCTTCTCGTTGACCAATCGACCTTCCAAAATCTCCTCAACACAACAGGTCCTAAACCCTAATTCCACTCCGCCCGGCCACCACAGATCGAAGAAAAATCTCACATTAATTTTTCCATCATCGACTCCTCCTTGGCCACCTCTCTACATAATTCGACACCTCGAAATTGTCCCAGCCACCGTGAATCGATCAAAATTCAAAATCCTGATTATCATCCAATTCCTCACTAACCATAAGCTTAAATTTTTTGACGTAGATATCAAAATTAGTGAATTACTAATTCTAATCAGATTACAGATCCCATACGAGAAATTAAGACATTAATTAAATTTTTTTAAGGATTTTTACTATTATTTCTTACTTCCACAACATTCTCTTAATATTTCATCCTGAAATCCTCTTTAAAAATAAAACTACAATACCATGATCAACTCTCTTTTATTTTTTTATTTTTTAAATCTTAGCCTAATATTGTCTGAATAAAGGAAAATCAAATTTGAAGGTTAATTTATAAGCCTGCAGCAAAGAACAGAAGTTTATAAACATACATTCAGGCATACATGTTTATCAACTACACATTTATCTGTATCCAGACACATATTCATTGTACAAACAAATTTCACCCTGCCATTTCAATGACTTATCATAAGCATTCAAATTTAAACAGGTTAATCATGAATAAAAGTAGGAGTTTTACTCACTTGAAATTGATAACAGAGGACATGCTCTTGACTGTTCTTGTATTTGTGCTTTGAAAAAACACCTTGTTATAAAAATCAAGTTTGATTTATACAGCTAGGTCTAAAAAGAAACAAATGGAACGTTTTTTTTTTCAAAATTTAAAACCTGTACAATTAGACAGAGCCTAAAAATCAAAACATGTACAGCCATATATTCATACAATATATATAAACAATCATGCAACCATTTTTCACACTTTACTTCAGATATTTACTACATGCATTCAGGTTTAATTAGATTTAAATCAATTTTTTTTAGGAAATTGTTTACTCACAGGTTTGAGGAGAACCATGCTTTTAATAATCTGGGTTTTGAAGCTGTGAAAATTGAACTTGAGCTTTGAATTCTTTGTTTATATTTTGAGGTGGCTGATCCATGAAAATTTGAATCTTGGAGAAGAAATCTCAGAGACTGATTTACAGCGAGTTGCTTTACTCGAATTCATTGAGTTTGTCTTATAGGTTTGGTACCATTCTCTGTTTTGCATTTGTTAAAGAGAAGATGAATTTCAGGCCTTAGATTCAGGTTAGAGGAAATTTCCAGGTTTAGTTTGATTTGATGATTTTTTTAGAAAAGGTTTTAGATGTTGGATTGCATGAAAATTTTATGGTTTTAGAGATGAAGTTCTTATTTTGTTTTTACTTTGTTATTAGAAATGAAAAAAAAAATTGAAGATAGGAAATGAATGTTTAATAGATTAAATTAGAATAAATTTTAAAATGAAAGAAAATAAAACAAACTATTGACACTTGTCTTTCACCTAATTTAATTTCTTAACACTTGTTATTTTAAGGGTGTATATCTTAACATTTGTAATAATTTATATTTATATTATTTTTAAAAGATTTTTAAAGCTTTTATATTAATTTTTTCCTAATTGATAAATACCTTTGTAATGCTTTCTCTAAATTTATATAAATAAATTTCCTTTAAATAAAAATAATATAAAACAATCTTATATTAAACCTTTACTCATATATTTCAAATTGAAAACATTTTTAAAAAATATATATATATCTTTAAAATTTTAAATTCAAATTCAGTTAAAAATATAATTTAAAATTAATTCAAATATATGTATTTTTATCTAAACAAACATAAATTTAATTTGTTTGAAAATAATAGTTTTCCCATTCTAAATAATTATATTAGGACATTATTAAATAATTATTTACCCAGATATAAAAATCCAGTTTCTATTATTTATATTCAGATATTCTTTATTATCAAAATTCTTATCGGTTCAATCTATAAACCAGAGAGTTATCCAACTATTAGATGCTCAAAAATCCGGGTTATCACAGCTTTCCCCTCTTCTTTGAAGAAGATTCGATGCCAGGAGTGATAAGATCAATCATCTTTGTATCATCGGCAGTAAATTTCTCTGGGGTCCTCTCACCCTCCTTAAGTTCTTCAGCTTTCTGCTCTTGTGAAGCGGCCAGGTCATCTAAGCCTTGAAGAGCTTCTATTTGTTCTTCTTGCGACCCCGATTGAGAAGCAGAAGAAGGAGTAACATGAAGAGGTGGAGGGGCAACAGCTAGAGGAGGCGAAGCCTATACAACACTTGTTGTTTTCACTACAGAAGAAGAAAAGTTAACATCAGTATTTCTCGCAAAGAGAGGAGATAGTGGCACGTCGTGGTTTATGTAATAAGCAAGAAGTTCATCGAGCTCATGTGAAGCAAACGAGTAGTCCACTTGAGCTGGATCAGTGTTGAAGTTACCTGGAGAGATTGTCTTTATCGCGTCAATTTCAAAATCTTGTGCTTCGGTGTCTTCTTGGGCCTTGTCTTTGGAATGAGAAGTTGTGTTTCGGTTTCGGTTTCGGCTTTGGCAGGAGGCGGAGAGTGGGAACTGGAGCCAATAATATCGATGTCAACTGAAGCCGAAGGACGAGTTAGGTCAGCCAAAGATGCCTTCCCTAGATGCTCTCCTTCCACCGCTTCGGCTCGTTCTTTGGCAACTTGTTCTTTCCCTCTGGCAAGGACGACACGACCCTCATCGTCCAAAAAATAAGCCTCAAGATCCTCCTAAGCATAGCCAGCGTCTCTAAGCATTTCAACTGCTGCCTCCCACACTTCAACCAGGGTAACCTCATACTTTAGGCCCAAAAATGAAAGACTGCCACGCCCCATGACGCTGTGAATATAAATCTTGAATAGAGTGGAGCTGACATTGGACTTAGTCGCCTCATGTGATTGTTCAGCTGCTGCTTTTCCAGCAATGGCCTCGTCACGCTCCTTTTCAGCCTTAGAAAGCCGGGCCTTTAACATTGTAATCTCCAAATCTGGAGAGTTAGTCTTTTCCCGCAGCCGAGCAACATCATTGCGGTAGATTTCCACGATTTTCTGCTGCGCCTCAAGTTTAGCCTCAGCATCTCGTTGAGCAGCATGGGCGTCTCTTACTTGCTTTTGAAGAACCTCTTCCTTTTGAGTATAAGAAGTGGAAGTGGTGGCAAGATCATCTTTAAGCTTCTTGATTTCAGCCTCAAGTTACTCGTTATAGGCGGTGATGCTCTTCATCTCCGTATCATGCTGATCAAGAACTTTTTGCCACTCAGACTTATCGCTTTCCATGGTCAGCATAGTCTCAAGATTTAAACGATTTACTTTTTGAAGCTTATCAACTAGTTTTCGCCAGCCGGATATTCTTTCAATATCAAGCTTGATAGCATCGAGATTTCTCAACATGGCCTGCTTATCAATTGGAACCAAGTCCAGATCAAAACGTACTCCTTTCAAACACCAATGTAGAAATCGGTTTTGGAGTGCAGATGGAGGCTTTTTAACTTGACAAGAAGGCCTATTAATGATTGTTTGAATTTCAACTCTTTTAAGGGAAAGAGAGCTAGAAGGGATGTCTAGAGAGATAGAACAGCGGGAACTTTTGAAATTTCAGATGTAGACTTTTCGCTAGGCTTGACTTGCTTGCTTGAATCTTCAGTTACATGACTCTTCCCCTTATCGTCATGAGACTTTCTCTTATGGGAGTCATCATCCCTTTGGTAAGAGTCATGTCGGTCGTCTCTTCTTCCATAACGCCCCTCATAAGCCTGCCTTTCACGAGCTTTCCTAGCCGCTCTTTCCTCATCAGTCCCCATAGGGGCAGGAAGATAGCGCCTGGGGTCATAAGAATCACGCCTCGCATAGCGTTGAAAGTTATCATAATATGAGCTGCTGCGTCCTATGGGAGAACCTGAAAGTGAAGAAGAGATAAAATTTAGAAATCTTCGAAAGCTTAGTGCGCATAATTACCAAAAATCCTAAGTGTGTGTGTGGCGTGCGAACTACGCACGTCAAGCTACAAACCACTCTTCGGCTTAGGAGTGATGTCGGGTTTCGTAGCAGGAGTCAACTCTTGGGTTGATGGAATTGATCGCAAAACGGATGTCGCTTTGATTGCTGGAGAAACAAGCTTAGAAGTGGTGATATCGTCTTAAAGAGCTCGTGGGAAGTCACCATGAGATCGCTCAGTCCTCCAAAGATATCATCACCATCGTGCCCAACAGAGTGGGTCATATCAGCAGTGCCCTCTTCAGCATGCTTTACACTCTTCATAACGGAACTTTTTTCTCGGCTCCCTCATCAGCTTCTCTAGTAGCCTTCCCAGAATATTGAGAAAATCCCTCTTCTTCAATAACCGAGGGAAGTTTAGATTTTCCAGATAATCTCACACCGTCAACGGAATTGGGCATTTCACTAATGAAGCCTCTATAATAGGTTCCTTCAGTGTGAATTCCTTTGCGGAGGCTGGGGCATCTGACGCTTCTGCTTGAGAACTGGGGGCATCATGGGACAGAATGGATCGAGAAGAGTGCAACAGTCCGAATTGATGCAAAAATTCGTCCTTCAGTATAAACTTAATACTTCTCTCATCGATAGCTACGACAATCAATCTTTCGAAAGTCGATTTTTGACTAGAATCTTTAGAGAAAGGAGGAAGTGCTGCAAAAGTAAAGAATGAAGTTAGCACTTGACGACTCAAATTTTGAAAGGCTCAGAAATGAAGTGAACGGAGATAGGTAGTCTCACTTCCTACTCTCCAGATACCGTAGAATTCCGGAGGGCAACGGACAAAGAAGAACTGCTTTAAAAACACGTGAGCGCTCTCGGGCAGATCCGTAATCAGCTTACGGTTTCTTGCACTCCTTACAAGAGTAATGGAAGGGTGATCTTTGTACCTCCCGAATGAACACAAATAGCAGATCTCCTCGAAGCTTGGGAGGCGGTTAAGCATCCTCCTAAATAGTGCGCACAACCCCATCAAAATTGCATAGCCATTAGGGTGCAACTAGAATGGAGAAATAGTTAGTCAAAGGAGGAGTGTTCTAAGAAAATAGTTGAAGGGGGGAATAGCTCCATTCAGACACATTTGACGATTGACTGCAATGAAGCCAGGAGGTGGCCTATCGGCAGTGTCATTTACCCCAGGAAGTAGAGCATCCGCTTAGTAATGCCGAATTGAATACATAGCTGGCTGAAAGCCCATTGGTTCAATGTAGTTGAAACTCTTTATGGAGGATTCTCCAAAGGGTCAGCCATTAGGAAAACCTCATCGGCCCGCTCTACTATATCTTCTCGCACTTGTTGAGAAGCCATTCTACACAAGGAACTGGATATTCAAATATGAAGGTGCATGTTTCCTAAAAGTGTGAAGTGTTGTGCAAAATAATAAAATGACAAGCAAATATAACTAGAATTAAACTAGTTGGTGTTTGTCGATTATAAAGTTTCAGGACTGGTTATTTTAAGTCCAAGTATAGTATTGATGCAAACAGATCAGCTTTAGTTGATTGACTTAGCTTTGCTTTAATACTTCACTTGAACTGGTTAATTCACAACATTTCGTTCACACAATTCCCTTAAGTTGATTATTTTTTATCGACTAATCTGTCATTCGATGTGGGCAGTCAATGGTAGTATATTCGCCCTAGTTTTCTGCAAATGTTGTATTTAACAAGTTGTTAGGTTAAAAGTTAATAAAATCTGTGAAAGAGTGCAACAAGTTCAAGCAGTTCATTCTGGCAGTTCAAGTTGGAAATTCAATCAAGTTCTATCAAATTCTAGCAGTTCATCAGTCATGTTGCTACTAGTTAAAGCTATGCTGCGGGTTAAATTAGGTCGTGTTGATTCTTTAAGCCATTTTGCTTTAAGTCATGCGCGATTCTGGCAAGTTAAATCGCAAGTCATATGAGTCGCAGTCCCTTATGTCGTTCAGAGTTTGGATGTTAAGTCATTAAGTCGTTCACTAAGTTAACTCGTGCGATTCATGTCCAAACTGCTAAGCCCTAGGTCGTTCGAAGCTCCTAAGTCGGGCACTTCCTAACTCTCCTTAACCCGCTAACTCCTCTTCATTCAACAACTCGCCTAACCCGATAACCCATTAGCATCTCCACAATGAAATCCATCGTCTCTCCATACCGCCAAATCATCCAAGACCGATTCAAATTACCTCAGATCCATTATAGATCCGATGCACTGTAGTGTTCTCATGAATTACGACGACAACATGACCAATGACGATCAAAGATCGATCGTAACATGACTCGTGGTGAAATGCGGCACATGAAATCGGATTAGGGTCGAAAAATGGGGAATTCACGATTCGGTGATGGTCGTGGTTGGATAATGATCGGATTCACTTACATAATGTGATGGTGAAGATGATCAACGACTGGTTAGTTTGAATACGTCTTCGAGATCTCGGAGATTCTCCAATGGCGGGTTAGAGCGTTAGAGCTTGTGAAGAGAAGAAGGAGTGACCTAAGCGACTTAAATACAGGGGCAATGGAACTCGAATCGGCACGAATGACCTAGCTCTCTCATAAGTCACCCAAGACTTAGCGACTCAGGATGGCGCGAGTTAAGGGGCATCGAAGCACACGACCTAACCCCTAGGGGTATATTTCGACGGGCAAGTGTTAACATCTCTCTTATTCACGACTTAGCGACTTATTCGACTCAACAACCTAAGAGAATAAACGACTTAACTATCCAAGGCATAAACGACTTAGCGACTTATAGCAGGGCACTACCTAACGACCTAAAGCACGGAGCGGCTGAATATGGCACGACTCAACGAGTTAAGGAGCTCCAACGACCTAGCGACCTAGCAACTCAATGAAGGCAACAACCTAACGAGTTAAGAAAAAGCGACCTATCGAACTAGCAAGCTTCAGAGTTAAGCCGCATGCGCACTACCTCTTCCATTAGGATGGCTCCATTAAGTCGCTAATGATTTATGCTACCTTGGGCTCGCTCTTAGGTTGCAATTCCCTAGGTCGTAACTCCCTAGGTCGCTCATGACCTATGACACCACACAATCTAACTCCGAAACTCCCCTATAATTACCCCGCCTACTCCACATTGGGGGTGGGGGGGGGGGGATTTCTGAAAGTCCAAGACTTTGTTGTTTTCACGACTTCTACAACACTTCAAATGCCAAAGACACGTCAAAGAACCTTGGGAAAAGATCAAGTTCATTCAACATGAATTCAAAGAGCTTTTCTGCATCAAAGTTCTAACTACTTGCTTTAATGGTGTTGTAATTGAAGAATTATTGTAAAACTTGTAATCAAGTCGATAATAGGGGAGATTAAGTGGATGCAGGCTTGACTTTGGGCCGAACCACTATAAAAATTATTGTCTCTTTACTATTTTTGATTTTTCCTGCTTGCTTTTAGTTCCCGTACCACGGGTGGTGCTTTCGCTATATCAGAACTCACACTGAGGTGTTAGCATACATTATTAGCGTTAACAGATAATAAAATTGAAATTTTGAGGAAGAGACATGCTAATTCATTACGAAAGGTTTAAAAAGAATGTTTCGAAGGGCCAATTGTTTATACAGTGCAAAGGCCTTCAGCACAAATGGAAACAAGTAGGACCTTCAACAACAACCAACCTTTCGACATAGATGGGAAAGCAATAATGACATCAAAGCCCCTTTCAAAAACAATCGATAGTTCTCTCTAAACTACACAATCAAACCTTTTGAAGTTAAATGTTACGCCCCGCGTGACCTTTTCGAAAGCATAGCAAGCCTTTCAAATAGGTTGAGACACATCCAGGATACCTTTTGACAGCGTCAAAAGGTACCATGAAGAAAGAAAAATTTAGAAGTCAGCAAAGGAATGAAAGAAAACCTTTCAACAATATTGAAGGGTAATACATCTCTTGACAACGTTCAACTCGAGTACAAACCTTCCGACAAGGCCGAAAGGTTCATAAAAACAAGTGAAGACAAACCATCGATCAAGGTCAAAGGGTTCACAAAAGAGTATAAAAGGAAAACCTTTCAACAAAGACAGAAGGTTCATGAAGGCATAAGAATGGAAAACCTTTCGACAAGGTCAAAAGGTCAATAATAGCACATCATGGACAAACCATTCAACAAAGACAAAAGGTTTATAACAAGGACAAACCTTTTGATGAGGTTGGAGGTTTCATAACAGCATATAAAAGAAGTCCTTTCGATCCGGTCGAAGGCAAGGAAGTGGGGAAGAAAACCAAGAAGTACAAGAGATTCATAACCTTTCAACATAGTCGAAAGATTTGTAATCTTTCGATAAATCGAAGGTTTAAGGTGACATATAAAAGGGGACCTTTCCACCCAGTCGAAAGCAGAAGCAAGATAATAGGCTAACCTACGTCTATAAGTAAGACCCAAAGGATCCAATTTAGGGACCAAATTCTTAAAATTAAATTCATTTTCTGTTCTCTACTTTCATAGTAACAATTGTACTGAGAGGAAACCCAAAAATGAATTAGGGAGTGAGATCAATTTCTTGTAACTTACTTTGGATCGAAAATAAAATGGAAATGGCTTGTTCATGATGGATGTTGGTAATGAAGAAGATCATTAGCTCGACTAATGATCAATTGCACATGACTTCAACCTTTTTCTCATAATCTCTTTTGATCTATGCTATATATGAGATCGACTTAGACATTTCCTATCGAAACACTTCATCGTCAAAACTTATGTTTAAATACTGATGATGAGGTGTTGGATGTGTGTAATGATTGAGTTATGGAAATATATAAGTTGATCTTATAAAAAGAAAAATAAAATAGGTTGAAGAATGCTACATTGGGACTGCTTCAAAGGGTAGAACACCTTTTGACTTAGTTGAAAGGTGTACTTTCGGAAGGAGTCCTAGTTTATGTATCAACAATCACTCAACATGTAATTCCTTCAAGGGAAATCCACTCTTTATGGCACTAGTGATCCTTTCGAAGGCATTCCACGAAAGGAACATTAGGTTGAAAGTGATCGGAATTTACAAAGAAGATATGCATTTCTTTTCGGTGAAGTCGAAAGGTTTCAAATGTCTCCTTTCGACATGATAAAAAAGGAAGTGAAAGTTATTAGATAAATGCTTTCAACTCCTGGGGAAGATGGAACGCGGTAAAGTGATGATTCAACGAGCTGAATGATTATGAATAACTTCAACCTAGGTGTAAGGTTAAAATGGTCTTGTCAAAGGTCGAAAGGTTTGGCAAATTACTTTTATTTCAACCTAGTCGAATGGCTGGAGTGATCTTGTTAACGATCTTTCGACAAGGTCGAAAAGTTTGGAAACTTGCTTCTATTCCAAATTATTCGAAAGGTTGGAGTGATCTTGTTAGCGACCATTTCACAAGGTCAAAAGGTTTTGCTATTTACTTCTACTCCAATTTAGTCGAAAGTTTGGAGTAATCTTGATAATAAACTTTTGACATGGTTGAACGGATTAGCAATCTAATATATCATCAACTTGGTCGAAAGGTTAAAGTATTCTCATTATACCTCTCGACGAAGTTGAAAGGTATGGTAGTTCACTAACCTTTTCACCCATATCAATTAGACTAAGTCATATACTTTCAGAGGTGAGAATCATCTCAATCACATGGTTACGTTCAAATGAAATTTTTTTTAAAAGCTTTGGGGATGTTGACAAGATTACTTGTTAAAACTTATCAAAGGGAGGTCAATCCAAATCAAGTTACACCAATCAAAACTGACATCAAGGAAATAGTATGGATCGAGTCCAAAAGGTAAATCGAACAAGTTATCCTATTTTAGTCATTTCAAATTAACACAAAGTGTCGTGGCTATCCGTCATCGTTCTCTTTCTTCAAATCCAGCAACTTTCACAAATCCAACCACTTCATTCTGGAGTCTACTCCGCGTACACAATTGTTAAAATGGTTCCAACATTAACAAAGAGTATGCCCATAAGAGGCCCCAGTCTCTTTAATAACCAAACGTCATTTTACACGCCGGTCGATTCTTTTACATTTCAACAACGATTCATACTTGTTATCATAATATCATTTTCGCTTCAAAATATCCTTTATTTAAAAATATCATATTTACTTCAAATATGTAAATTTCAGTTGAAAATAATTTTCGCTCGAATATCTCAATTTTACTTCGAAAACCGTTTCGAATTTAAACTTAGGTTATAACTTCATTTTTAACCACATTCGTATCTAAATGCACGATTTAAATATAAATAGTTCCCAATTTGACTAGCTTGAATTTTTAGAAAATAGTTTGAATAGTTTGAATAGTTATAAATAGTTTTAAAGTTAAAATAGTTTATATAGTTCAACAGTTAAAATAGTTTGATATAAAATAGATTAATATAAAATAGTGTGAATATTGGAAAGTTCTATATGGTAAAAAAGTTTGAAAAACAAAATAATTTGAATATTTAAAATTATAATTTTTTTAAAAGTTATACTAAAATAATTTATTTCGAAATAGTTTCAAATCAAACTGTTTCTTCTTATTGCAACAATTCTGGACTTAGGTACAAATTGCAATCAAACTAATTCAATTCCAAATCTTTCAATTCAAATCATCTTCAATCTCAATTAAGTTCAAATTAACTCAATTTCAATTTAAATCAATTTCAATCTCAATTCAATCAACTTCAATTTCGATTTCAATTCGAATTAATTTCAACTTCGATTCCAGTTCAATTATCAATTTTAAACCATTTCAGTTTATGTACTGTTCGAGTGCAATTTCAGAATATCAATTTAAATCATTCAAATCAAATTTAACTTCGATGTTCAATTTAATGTTTAAATCTTTAAAATGATCCAATTACGAGTCAAATTTGGAATATCCATTTAAATTACTTTTACTTAGTAATATTTCAAAGTTCGAATAGAAGTTCAAATCCTTTAAAACAAATCAATTTCCATATTTCAAATCATATTTCAATTATAACTTAAAACTTCCAAATTCAATTCTTTGAATAATTTCTAGAATTTCAATTTCAACTTTGAAAACTAGAATTCAAAATTAGTTCAATCTTTATAAATTCTAATTTTATTTCTTTAAAAAAATTAAAAATTATATAGATTCAAATTCAACAATTTAAAGCCATTTAATTTAACCAATCCATTGTTCATATATAATCTTCTGTCCCATGACCAAGTGAATAGTAATTTCAATTTTAACTGAAGTGATGGATATATATCATTTCGATCCAAATCTAAGTGTCAAAGGTATATATCATTCCAATCTATTTCTTAATTTATTCGAAATAATTCAATAACTGTTTTATATATTGTAAAATAATATATAGGGTGATAACAAGATATATATAAAATAAATAAACATCCAATCGTCCAATATATCAACCAATAGCATACAACCTCTATCCGTATCCAAGTCAGCCAATAAATCGTGATAGCTAACTAGTTATCAATAATCAGGAGTTTAACTAGTAATTTAATTCCAATTTTAATTTTCACTGTCGATTAAAAATTCTCAACAGTTCACTTCATATGTTAATTTAAATGGCATCTGAACTACCAAATAACAGTAAAAAAATCACTTCATGTTCGATTAAATTAACACGAGAAATATTCTAGTATTTGTAAGCAAGTTTAATCACTCACCTTTTATTTGAATGGAAATTTTTTGAGATTCAAATAAACATGATCCAACTCCATGTTGTAGGCTTCATCGATACGAGCACACTGCGACTTTTATCGTTTGAAACGGACATCATATGAAAAAGTTACGAATTTATTAATATAATGATATACTAAAAATTTAATTAACTTAATGATATAATTAACATAACCCTACCCTTCATCCTCCTTTTCATGTGCCTAGGCAACGCGACACTTGTTTCTTTTTTTTAATCGAACGACAACCACGATATGCGCCCCCACGAACGCCGCCGTCGATCCCCACGCTTGGGTGCCAACGCACCTCTTTTTCGAGCCTCGCCTATGCCAATGCCATCAGCTTGCGTGCATACATGCCTCAAAATCCAAGATATGCAGCAATGAACAAAGGGCGATTTCGCCCACCATGTCCCGCCAACCGATTATCCATTCGTACAACATGTATAGCCCGTCAAGCTCTCCATTTTTGCTTTTGGGGCCCTGTGATTTCGTTGAGCGAATGAGGAGAAAATGAGGAGAGAAGGAAGGCGATTTTCTACCATTTAAAATTAAAAGGAGGCGCTAATGTTTAGGGTTTGGTTATGGAATGAAAGGGCCATTTATAAAAATCCCCATGGCCCTATTCATCTGTGAAAATTCCAAACTCCAAACGAAGCGTGTCTTCTGGCGTTCTATATATTATGCCCCCATTTTGAACACAATGAAACATAAGTTGGAAGCCAGTTCCATCATAATCAAAAGATAGCTTTTCAAAATCAAATTATTTTAATTAAATTCCATAAATTGATTTCTACGCATTTCAAGCACACACGACCAAACAACAAGTCTGATCTCTACGAAACTTAAAATCCTATGTCATTCACTATTATGGATTCGATGAAAATGGTTTCATCAAAATCCGAGATGGTACCCAAAAGAATATATTTACACGTTAATTTAAATAATTAATTTCAAAAATCAATTAATCACTTTTAAATTCAAGTTTAGAAGTTAACAATCTTCATTTTGTTTAAATAAAACTTAAATCAACTTTTGAAACCATTTCGTTCATATTAAATTCAAGATTCAATTATTTGAATAATTTTCAGTATTAAATTTTGAAAAATTCAATTATCCAATAAATTACATTAATAAATCATTAAATTTCTATTTCTAACCATTTTTGTTCAATAATTAAATTAAATTGAATAATTTAAAATGGTTGAAATTTTGGGTTGTTATCGACGTCCACCTCTACAACTTACACAAATAGCTTACCACTCTAGTGCATCTCAGTCTACTCATTTGCTGGTTAGATCAAAAAGAAAAACATTGGGAAGGTTCAAGTCCATCGTTCTATTTAAACCAATTAGTAACTTATCGAGCAGGGTCAAAACAATGTAAGGAAATTGTTTGGAGAAAAGTAATTTCCATTGATGCGGGAGACTGGTAGATAGAGCAACAAATTGAATGAGATATCAGCATCTTAAGTTAGGAAACAGTCCCATATCAGGAAAAGTAGTATGTAGCGTTGTTATATGTATCAAATTGTGTTTTATACGTTAAATATCTAAGGAAAGAATAAAGGCGGGTATAGGGCCTAGAAGGCCATGGCATGCACACTCATATGCGTCATGGTCAAATGGGCATTTGAGGCATTTTGCATGAGCACTTGGCACTTCCATATGGCACGAGTTGGGCTGGGCCTGTAAAATACCTTCAAATTCGTAGTTTTAATTTTTCCATTTTTAAATTCAGAAAGTTTTAAATTTTAATGGTCACATCGTTTGGATAAAAGGGTCCAACCTTTCTAGTGGCTTTGATTGTTGGATGCGAAGGGATGCATCTCCATATCTATGTATGGGAAATGGCCTACAAAAATAAGAAAACAAAGAAAAAATTTCTAAAATAAAAAAAATCAGTTCATCTCCTTCATCCTCTCTCTAACACACTCATTTCTTGAGTTTATCAATCTCTATGATTGCAAGTGCTGCATTGTAGAGAAGTCTGTTTTGTCTTGGAGAACATTTTTCCTTATTATACATTAGCCCCGATGGGCGTAATATTATTTCAAGAAAATGCTGACTGTAGACTCGACCATTCCATGATTTCCATTCTCCACAAGCATCCCTATAATGATCGATTAGTTTCAATTACGTTATCAGATTAACCAATCAATAATCTTGAAACAGTAATTTTCTTCGGATTCGGTTGAGTTTAATAAATTATCATAATCATATTCTTGTAGACATGTCTCAAGGAAATTTAAAATCACTCCACCCTTGAGTAATAGTCGTAATTGGGCATTGATTCCTAATGTTGTTGTACTATCACATGGTGAAAGGCCAGAAAAATTTAGTAGGTTTGATTTCGAGCGATAGTAATAAAATTTGTTGTTCTACTTGACTCCATTGGGTATGGAAAAGTTCCTTAATGAACATGCTCTATAATAGAGGAAGTAGAAACTAGCAGGAACGTAATATAAGCCCTTGATTATTTTAAGGGTTCGGACTTTATATACTAAAACTAAATACTCAATACACTTGACGATAGTCTTTATAATGTTTACCATAGTGTGAACACTTCAAAGGGAATTTGGGTTTCCTTGAATAAAATGTATAAATTAATGGAAACATAGATGAAGAAATTCTTTATTAGGAAGTTCCTCGATTTCTAAATGCTAGACACGAAAACCATGATCAAACATATTCAAGAATTGCAAGTCGTCATCCATAAAATACAAGATGAAGGAATATGTCCAATTGAGTCATATCAAGTGGTTGCTACCATTGAAAAGTTACCCCTTTCTTGGAAAGACTTGAAAAACTGTTTTAATCTTATGCATAAAGAGATAACTATGGATGATCTAGTTATTTATTTAAGAATTAGGGAAGATAACATGAAGTTAGAGAAAAAGGAAACTCGCAGTACAAATGCAAGGGCTAATGCAATCGTGATAGAAAAAACTAGCAAAAGATGCATGAATACAACCCAAACATTAAGAAGCCAAAGAAATTTAAAGGCATTTTCCAGAAATCCGTAAAGAAGGGACAAAAATCAAGCGAGTTTAAAGGACTAAAGAATCCCATGAAAAAGAAAGATCAAGCAAATGTGATTGAATCTGGTAGGCTTTCAGATGGTGTTATTGATATGAATTTATCAACAATTGTTTCAGAATGTTACCTGGTTGAAATTCCAAACAATGGTTTGTAGACATTGGTGCCACAAGACATATTTGTGTAAATAAATCGATGTTCCCCAATTACAAACTTGTCTCTCGAGATGAACAATTATTCAAGGGAAATTCCTCTATGTTAAATATTAAAGGCAAAGGAAAGATTACTCAAAAATTGACATCTGAAAAATAGCTTACAATAAATGATGTTTGTTATGTTCTACATTTCGAAAGAACTCGGTTTTAGGATCTGCTCAAAAGAATTCTTGTTAACGTCCCCAATGATTCGTATAAGATAATTTTACATGGGCATAACTTTGTGATTGAGTGAATTCATGTCTTTTGGATAAGTTGACAAAGTCGGAAGGTTTTAACACCTTAGCGGTAACCTTAGCCTGGGATGAACAATATCGAAAGGTTTTAAGAAATTGTTTACCACATCTATGAAATGATTGGAAAACTAGCTTGCTTTTAACTATATCGAAGGGTTTATGTTCTGTTTAAGCCTTATGGTTTGGTTAGAACAACTGGGTTATTAAACCTTCTGCCTTGGTCGGAGGGTTTAAGAAATAATCTAAATCTTTTGAATAGGTCACTATGATTATACAACTTTCGACTTTGTCACCTCATTGAGTTTCATCTTCCTTGGAAATAGAAAGCAGTCAATCAAAGATCTATATCTTCTTTCGACCTTGACAGAAGATATTCAACCTTTCGATGTCATCCAAAGGAGATTTGATTGTTTTTACATTCTTTTGATGCTTTCGGCCTCTTAGGTTGATATTCTTCTCGTGAAATCCCTTCGAGGAGAATGTATTATCCAAACATGTTTATAAATAAGAACTGATTTAATATGCCATGGAACCATATTAAGGACTAGTTTCAAGTCGTATTCCCTTTTTTTGCCGGAGCCTAGAAAAAGAGGACAAGACTCATCAAAATTTCTAAAAACAGTTCCTTGGAATATGCTTAAAATAAACAAAGAATATAATAAATAAATCATATACGATCAGCCTTAATGTTAAATTAACTCCCAATCATGATCATCCCCGAATTCCGAGTCGATCACAAGCCAAAATTGCCTTTATTTCCCCATGACGATGTTTAATACAAAATTCAAGAAACCAATTCCCCATTCGATTTCTAAATTAGGGTTACATTGTAGTGAGTAGAAGCAATAACAGTTGAGTAATAGTAGATTAAGAAGAAAATTGAATCCCAAAACTAGGCCCCCTGGTCCTATTTATAGATGAAGGCGCCCTTCCCTTTGGCTTCATGCCTTCGACTGGGATGAAAGGTATCTTTTATATGTAGTTGCAAACCTTTCGACCTTATCAAAAGGTTTCTCCACTGTACATTATTATGGACCTTAGAAGGTTGTCGGATGGCCAGTATCATGAACCTTTCGTCTTTTTCGAAGGGACTTTCTTCTTTTTTTATATGGTATTGTGAACCCTTCGATGTTGTCGGAAGGTTGCTCTCCTACTTGATCATAAATGAGAGCTGTGCTTTTCTTGAATGTTGTAAGAAGGAAGCCCTTCATTCTCCATTGACCTATGAATTCTGCCATTATCTTAAACCTTTCGATACTGTCAAATGGTACTAAGTGGGCATTCCGTCCAGTCCGAAAGGCTTATTATGCTTTTGAAAAGGTCGTTATAGGATCGCATGCCCTTGCCTTGACTTCTTCATTTTATTAAGAAGGCAAGGAATCATTGAATGTCGAGAGATGAAGCCCTTCCCCTCCTTTGAAATGTTTGGGACAGCTACAAACTGTTATACGCATTCCATCGACTCTTTCAAAAGGTTTAATCTGAACATCCTTTCTCTAGTCTTTGTTTTATGTCAAATAGTTTCATAACCATTTTCCTACTTTGTCCTGGTGGTGCTTAGCGGTTCTTTCATTCATGCTTGAGGAAGCATCATTCTGAGCACATCATGTGCTTCTTTACTAGCATTGTACAATCCTTTCGGCATCGTCAGAAGATGATTTCTTCTAATATTCTTCATCTTATGCGGAAGGTTTCCAAAATGCCTTATTTATCTTCGTTTATATTTTATGGTTAACATTTACCTCCTATATGAAAAAGGCTTTTGTTCTTTAGGACAATGATCCTAGGATTGTCAAATTGCGTCTACATTGCTACAACACATCTAATAATATTCGAATGGTTGGTTCATACCAAAAGTATCTTTTCAGTTTGGTTGACCTTCAACTCTGACTTAATTTTGGTAGGGGACTCATCCTTTAGATTCAGAACTAGATAGTAATTATTTCCCATTTAGCCATGAATGATGGAATTTTTTTAGCATTAGAACATTATAAGACCATGAAGGGATAATTTAGGAGTTCGTGTGTAGCGACATTAAAGGCTAGGAATTTCACATCAAATAATAATAAAGGGACAAAAATCATCTCAGTCATCGTAATAGAAGGCCACATTCCCATATCAATCCGGTAATGATGGGAGAGAACTAGAATACCAATCCGATCATCCGTTGCGATGTAAAATTCCAGAAGATTATTTTTCGCTATAAACGTTAAAGGCTCAGATGACTTGTTTTTGTCATTCAATAACAGAAGACCATAAGGCTATTTCTGGTGATAAACAGCAGAAGAAAAGAAATGCACATCTTGATAATGAGCAATAGAAGACCAAAAATTCAATTTTGCATCGATAATGGAAATCTAGAAAACTTTTTCTGGTAATGATTAATAGATGATCAGAATATCCGTTCTTGATATTCGATAGTAGAAGTCCAGAGCATCATTTTAGATAGCTAATGATAGAAGTTCAGGATGCCACTTTCATGACATCATGTTTGAAATTAATAATATAAGTCCCAGAATACCATTTTTGATAATTAATAATGGGAGACCAGCGTACCATTTCTGGTAATAAAAGACCAGAATACCATTTGTCGTAAGTAATAATAGAAGTCTTAGAATACCATTTTTAGTAATTAATAATAGAAGACCAAAATACCATTTCTGTTATTTAATAGTAGAATAGCAGAATACCATTTCTTGTAATTAATTATTAATAGAAGACTAGAATACACATCTGGCAGAGGTTTACAAAGAGTAGTTAGGGAACTATTTTTGATTATGTTTGTTGAATGTGCCATCTTCAGGCTTTGAGGACGTCTTGCATGCTTTTGCCTTCTCGATCCTGAGTTTTCTCTGTCTACTTGTTTTTTTTTTGCCTATTTCAGGTGGACACTCTTTAGTCCAATTTTGTTCTTAGTTAAGTAGAACCCATTTTAGGCTGCTTGTCATTTTAGAAATTGCCGATCTTTTGGCAGTTTCCACTTCAAACATGGACTTTTTTTAGTCCGCCGAACATTTCATCCAGTTTTCCGGTGCATTCGGCTAGCCTATTCTAAAGTAGGGCCCAAGGACTTACCAGACCTCCCTCTAAGTGGCGCCTTAACTAGGACATAGTGTGACATGATTAAGGGCTTTTTTGGTACCTTGGCCAGGCCATAGCGTGGCTGGACCAAGGGATTACCCATCGTCCCTCCAAGAAGTGCTTATCCTAGCCATAGCGTGACATGGATACGGGCCTATGTTGCTTTAACCTGGCCATTTCTGACTTTGGCGTAGATAAAGGCTTTCGCCCTCCCTCCAGGAGGTGTCTTAACCTAGCCATCTTGGCATGATCAAGGGCTTTATACCATTATTGGTAGCCTATACCATCTTAGGTTATCCAAGTTTAGGTGGAATTCTGCTCCTGACCATGTAGACTTTTCTCAATGAATCATAGCAAAAACATTCTTGAAAATGCTTTATTCATTCAGAGTTGGAAAGTATGGTTTCAAATGTTTTGAGTTATACATTCTTGGCACCATATTTCCATTAGGATGCATAGCTTGTAGGCCCTTGGGGGGATTTCTTTGAAAATTATAAGTGGACCTTCCCAATATAGTCCCAATGATCCATTTGATGGGGCTTTCGTACTGGCCATTACTCTTCTAAGTACCAGATCTCATGTCTATTGAGCTTATTTTACACTTTGAGTTGTAATACTTTGAAATTCTTCTTTGATATTCAACTATTCTTAGGGCTGCTTCATCTCTTAATTCATGAATCAAGTGATTCAGTTCTCAGCTCTTGGTTTGGATTAAAGGCGTAAGCAATCCTTCGATAAGAATATATTTCAATTTCTACCATTAGCATTGCTTCACATCCATATGTTAGTGAATACAGGGTATGACCCATTACAGTTCTAGTGGATGTTCTATAAGCCTACAAAACTAGGGGTAATTCCTCTACCCAATTCCCTTTTGCCTTATTCAGTCTCTTTGTCAAGATTGTCTTTATTGTTTTATTAACAGCTTCAACTGCTCCATTGGCCTATGGGTGAGCAATGGAAGAGAAGCATTTTATGATTCCATTCTTATGGCAAAATCGTGAAAATTCTTCACTCTCAAATTGGGTTCCATTGTCGGATATTATCATGTAAGGTATCCCAAACATTGTAACAATGTTTTTGATGACTAGCACTTTCCCAGAGGTGATTTTTGAAAGTGTTTTTGTTTCGTCCCACTTCATAAAGTAATCAATTTATACTACAACATATTTCACTGCTCCTTTGGAAATTGGAAGTGGCCCGATTAAGTCAATTCCCCACATCAAATAGCCATGGAGTAGTAATGGGGGTTAGTTGACTTGGTGGGAGATGTGGTATCTTAGAATGACGTTGACAATTTTCACACCTTTTGACATACTTAATTGCTTGGTTGCCCAAATAAGGCCCAGTAAATCCCTTGCCTCATTACCTTTTTGGCCATGTTTGATTCCACTATAGTGATCTCAACAAAGTCCTTCGTTTGCTTCCTTTAATATTCTCAACCCGCTCACGGGTTTTACACATCACAAATAAGGAAGAGCATAGCCTTTCTTGTATAGAATTCCATCCACAATGGTAAAGCTATGGGCTTGTCTATTTAGCTTTCGTTCTTCTATTTTATTTGTTGCCAGTGTCCCATTGATAATATAATCCATAATCAGAGCCATCCAAGTGTTCACATAATATTCTACTGCCATTGGGGCTACAAGTTCTTTATTCAGTATTTCTTGATCTGGTTCTTCCAATTCTTGTGATAAGGTTTGTCATCGGGTTGATACTAATAACTTCTTGGCCTTCTCTTGTTCGTTTTCCTCAATGCTGGGATTGGCTTGAAATCCCAAAGGCACAATTCTAGTCTTAGGGGCTCCTTTTCAACTTGCCAACTTAGCCAGCAAATCTTCTTGAGAAATGTTCCATCTCGGTATTTGGTGAATAGAGAAATCTTTGGAAAGTGTGAGCATTTTTGAAATTTTCTTCATGTACTGACTAAGTTTGTGATCTTGGTTTGATAAATCTGTTTGATTTGGTTAACCATCAATTGAGAATCGCTGAATACCTAAATCCTTAGTACTTTGAGTTGTAAAGCAAGGGTTAATCCAACAACAATGGGTTCATATTCTGCTACATTGTTAGTTGCCAAGAACCCCAATTTCAAAGCATAATGTAGTTTGTGTCCATCTGGAGTAATTACCACATATCATGCTCCGGCCTATTGTACGTTTGAGGCGCCATCCACTAATAATTACAACTTAGGTTTTACAACCTTTTCCTTTTCAGATTGCTCTAAAATGGATCCCATACACTTGATAATGAAATCAGCTAAAGCTTGCCCACTTACAGTCGTTCTAGGTTGATATGCTATATCATACCGACTCAGTTCAATGCCCCACTTAATCAATCTTCCAGAAATTTCGGGCTTACCAAAGACTTGCTTCAATGGAATGTTGGTCAACACCTTTATCGGGTGTGCTTGGAAGTAAGGCCTTAACTTTCAAGATGTCAAAATTAAATAGCATGCCAGCTTTTCAATGACTGGGTATTGAATTTTGGCATCCTTTAAACTCCTGCTTACATAATGAACTAGTAGTTGCAGTCCCTTGTCATTTCTGATCAATACTGAGCATACTGCATGTTAAGAAATTGCTATATACAAGAATGGATCCTCAACTTCTTTGGGACTGGATAAGATCGAAGGTTTTTCCAAATGTAGCTTCAATTCTTGAAACTCCTTTTTGCAATCATTATTCCATTCAAAAATTTTATTTTTCTTTATTACTCAAAGAACGGTGTGCACTTATCGGTGGCCTTTGATATAAACCTGCTTAACTCTACAACCTTCCTATTTAAACTCATGACGTCTTTACTCATCTTAGGCTCTGTCATATCCTAAATAGCCTCGATTTGCTCTGGGCTAGCCTCAATCCCCTGAGCACTTATAATATAACATAGAAATTTTCTAGAATGGACTCCAAAGTCGCATTTTTGGGGGTTGAGTTTCATTTGATACTTGTAGAGAAATTTGAACATTTCATCCTAATCTTTAAGATGATCCTTCGCCAATTAGGTTTTTCCAACATGTCGTCTATATAAACTTCCATATTTTTCTTGATTTGTCCTTTAAACATACGGTTAACCAACCTATGATAAGTTGCCCTAACATTCTTTAATCCAAAGGGCATACTTTATAACAATAGGTTCCCTCATCTGTAACGAAGCTGGTATGCTCTTCATCGAGTTTAAACATAGGGATTTGATTGTATATAGCGTATGCATCCATCAGAGAGCATATTATGTCCATTGATAGAGTCGACCAATTGATCTATCCTTAGCAGCGGGTAACAATCCTTTGGACAATCTTTATTTAAATCTGTGTAATCCATGCTAGTGCACTTCTTCTCATTATATTTCTTTACCAAAACCGGATTTTCCAACAACTTGGGGTAAAAGACTTCTCGTATAAACCCATTTTGCTGCAATTTCTTGACTTCCTCTTTTAAGGCATCGGTCCTCACCTTATGAATTGTCTCTTCTTTTGCCTGACCGTGGAGTATCTGGTTTGATATTTAGGGCATGACTCATGACCTTAGGGTTAGTTTCAACCTTGTCAGAGTGGGTCCAAGAAAAAACACCCTTATTGGCTTTTAAGAATTATGTCAATTCTAATTTTAGGTGCTCCTCAAGATCTTTTCCTACTTTGATTATTTTAGTAGAATCGATAGAATCTATTTGAATTTCTTTGGTTTCTCCACCGGCTTCACTCTTTCAATCTCTCCTCGAAAATCTAGCTCAGTAACAATTTCACCTTCCTCTATCGAGTTTCATTCCATTCTCTTTCTCTTCCCATAAACTGAAAAACATCTTGCGGCACTACATTTATTAGTTTTATCAGATTTTTTCGTTGCTTCGAGATGTAGAAATCCACCTTCCAAAGGCTGTAAAGCAATGGAAGAATAAAAGTAACAAGAGAACTCCCTAATATATTGCCCTACAGTTGGAAAATACATTCTCTTGACGCTAATTTGTCGCCTCGGATAGTGCCTCAGCCACTTTTAGTGAGGGACTTGAGCATGGGATATTTTGGCGAGACAAATGCATCCACTTCGTCTAGTCTTGGTCGTCCAAAGAAAGCGTTGTAGAATGATGGCTGATCTATGATCAAAAAGGTTGTTTCAAAAACTCAGGAACATGAGGGGAGTCCTTGCAGAATTAAAACCTTCACTTGCCCAAGTGGACTTGTTCCTTTATTTTTGAACCCAAAGACAGGTTCGGGGCTAGGCTCAAGCTTATCCTTAGAGACTCCCTTTTGATAAAATGCATGACGAAATGCCACATTTACAACATTTCCTATATCAAACAAGATTTTTGTGACATCATGGACCCTATCTAAGCTGTGATCATTGATGGATCATCGTGGGGACAATGGATTCCCCTTCTCAATTCTTGTGGACTGATCACCAGAATGTGCATGTTGATTTTGTATTTTGGGCTGCCAAGTGGTGGCTCTTCTTGTACAGAAAATACACCTTTCTTGGCTTCATGAATGTATTTATTACAGGCATCTTGACTTCTGCCAGTAGTATGCGGTCCATCATATATGACACCAATTCTGTTTTGGGGTGGACTCAGGCTTAGTGGGTCCTCATCTTCGATCACATTCAAAACATTACCAGTAGGTTTCCTTGCTTCAGTGTCTCATAGGAAAGTTGGTTGCAGATTGTTCACAAACTCCTTCAGCTGCCCTTCTCGAATTAACTTCTGAATTAATCAAGCTAATACCTTGCACTCGTTGGTTCTGTGACCATTCGCCTTGCATTAGGCATAATATTTATTTCCTTTTTTGGGTTCTGCGAAATTACGAGTTTGAACGAAGTAGGGAAATTGACTTTGTATTGGGTCATTGCATAGATGTAAGAAATCGATCGGTTTAACACCACCTCGTTAGTGTTAGAGTCATCCCATCTGGCTCTTTTAAGAATCCTTTCTGGGCCGAATTTACCACTGTCCTTGTTTTGATTAATTTTTTTTGAATAGTACAATTCATGCATCCAAATGAATTTGTCAGCTTGAAAACGGAAGCCTTGCAAATCTGGCATCCATGGATAAAAAATTCCTTCTAGAAATGAAAATTGACTATAAGACCAAAGTGAACTGCATTGAACTTGTCTCTATCATTCATGCCTTTGGCTTTCAAAGCTTCTGTGTTGGACCTCTTTAAGTAATCTCCTAATTATTCGCCATGGTTCCGTCTGATATTAGCGAGTACTGTATAGTCAATAGAGGTGTCCTTACATATGCAAAACTAAGCAGAGAATTCATAGGAGAATTGCTTCCAAGAATAGAACGTGTTGTCACGACACCGTCGGTACCATTTAGCAGCAGCTCCTTGTAATGTGACTGGAAAAAGCAGACATCTAACAGCGCCAGAAGCATTGTATAAATCCATTTGACTATCAAATGCCATCAAATGGTCATCTAGATCAGATGTCCCATGATATTTCATGGTAGGGACCTTTATATGAGATGGGATAGGTGCTGACATGATTTCATCAATGAAAGGGGCAACCCTTTCATTGTCATTTACTCTCTCATCCTCAGTTCTCTTACACTTGACATTCAATAGATCCTTCACACCCTTCTCTACTATGCCCTTGAGGTAGGCCTCGCTATTCAAGTAGTTCCTTTTATCTGGTTTGTAGCCATCTGAAGTCGAACCTATAGAACAATCCTTATTTTCCTCTTGGACTCTTCCTTGATAGTTTGCCTTCAGTGGAAGGCAATCCTTCCTTTTAGACGAGGAAATATTAACTCTAATTTTGATGGCATCCATGTTGACTTCAATTTTATTCTCAAGGAGATAACTTCCTCTCCAGCTGTAGTAGGTTTCATAGATGATCGATGAGACAATACTTTATTTAGGAGATCTTTCATCTCTGCCATTTGCCATACTAAATATGCAATTTTAGCAATGTGTTCCTCTGGCTGAAAATTTCGAATCGGAGCGAATTGTGGAGACAGTCGGATCTAACCTAGTGGTGGAGACGGTTGAGCTAGGGTAGAAAACTGCCTCTGTTCCACATTCCCAGATTTAAAAAATGTTGAGACGTTTCCCTCCAGTGAAGTTACATGTTCTTCCCTTTCGCTGATAGTAGAAAGCCTTTTTGATCTCATTTTCATCTATAACAAACCAAATTTCTACAATATAGCAAGTCGGAGGTTCAAGCCCTCCTTCTAGTGCCAAAAATGTTAATACGAATTCTTGTTAACGTCCCTAATGCTTTGTATAATATACTTTTACAAGGGCTCAACTTTATGGTTGAGTGAATTCACGACTTTGGAATAAGATGACTAAGTCGAAAGGTTTTATGGTCTTAGTTATAACCTTAGCCTAGGATGAAAAATATCGAAAGGTTTTAAGAAATTGTTTACCCCTTCTATGAAATCAAGTGGAAAACTAAATTGCTTTTAACTATATCGATGGGTTGAGGATCTGTTGAAAACTTATAGTTTGACTGGAACGATTGGGTTATTAAACCTTCAGCCTTGGCCAAAGGGTTTAAGAAATCATCCAAACCTTTCGACTAGGTCACTATGATTATATAGCTTTCTACCTTGTCACCTCATTGATTTTCATCTTCCTTAGAAAAGGAAAGCAGTCCATCAAAGATCTATATCTCTTTTCGATCTTTTCGGAAAGTAGGCAGCCTTTCATTGTCATCGAAAGTTGATATTGATCTGTTTTACATTTGTTTGATGCATTCGGCCACCTAGGTTGATATTCTTCACAGGAAAACCCTTCGAGAAGAATGTATCATCCAAACATGTTCATAAATAAGAGCTGATTTAATATGCCATGGAACCATATTAAGGACTAGTTTTAAGTCGTATTCCCTTTTTGTTGCTAGAGCTAACAAAAAGAGGATAAGACTCATAAAATGTCTAAAAACAGTTTTGGAATATGCTCAAAATAAACAGAGAAGATAAAAAATAAATCATATATGATCAGCCATTAATGTTAAATTGATGCTCGATCATGATCATCCCCCAATTTCGAGTCGATCACAAGGCACAATTCTCTTTGTTTCCCTATGATGAAGTTTGATACAAAAGTCAAGAAACCAATCCCCCATCAATTTCTAAATTAGGGTTACAATATAGTGAGCAGAAGCAATAGCAGTTGAGTAAGAGTAGAATAAGAAGATAATTAGATCATGAAACTAGACCCCTTGGTTCTATTTGTAGATGCAGGCGCCCTTCCCTTTGGCTTCATGCCTTCGATTGGGATGAAAGGTCGCCTTTTATATGCAGCTACAAACTTATCAACCTTATCGAAATGTTTGTCCACTGTACATCATTATGAACCTTTGATTGTCATGGGAGGGCCTGTATTAATGAACCTTTCATCTTTTTCGAAGGGTCTTTCTTCTTTTTTTAATATAGTATTGTGAATCTTTCGACCTTGTCGAAAGGTTGCTCCTCTGTAGACTGTTATCGAGAGCTGCGTTTTTCTTAAATGTCGTCCTAAGGTTGCCCTTCATTCTCCGTTGAACGATGAATGTTACCTTTATATTAAACCATTCGACAATGTTGAAAGGTACTGAGTGGGTGTTCCAACCGGTCCGAAAGTCTTATTTTGCTGTCGAAAAGCTCGTTATAGGATTGCATGCCATTGCCTTGACTTCTTCATCCGTTTTAGAAGTTAAGGACTCATTGAATATCGTGATATGAAACCCTTCACCTCCTTCGAAAGGTTTAGGACTGCTTTAAACTGTTATCCGCATTCCTTTGACTCTTTCAAAAGGTATAGTATGAACTTTCTTTCTCTAGTCTTTGTTTTATGTCGAACGGTATCGTAACCATTTTCGTACATTATCCCGGTGATGCGTAGTGATTCTTTCCTTCATGCTTGCAGAAGCTTCATTCTGAGGACATCATGTGCTTCTTCTTTACTAGCGTTGTACAATCCTTTTGGCATCATCAGAAGGTGATATCTTCTGATGTTCTTCATCCTTTGTAGAAGGTTTCCAAAATGCCTTCTTTATCTTCATTTATATTTTATGTTAACAAGATCATTGTTGTGTAAGAAATTTTCAAATTGGCTTTTGTGTTAGATTATTTTGTACTATAAAAAAATGGAGTGTATGTTTAAAAAGGTTACATAAGTGATAGTTTATTTAAAATGAATATAGTGACTATTGTACCAAAATATGTTAATAATAAAGTTGATTATTCTATTTATTTTATTGAACCATCTAATAAATGGCATGTAAGACTAGGATATGTTAATTTTGGCACACTTAATAAATTAATAAGGTTGGATTTAATTCCTAAGTTTAAGATTAATTCCAATTATAGATAACAAATTTTCACTTAAGCCAAATTGAGTAGAATATCCTCTCGTCATGTGGAAAGGGATGCAGAACATTTGGACATGATACATACATATACATTTGGACATGATACATATATACGTATTTGATCTAAAAATCTAAAAATATGTCCAATTAGAGGGGAAAAAATGTACTTCGTTACTTTTATTGATGATTGTGCAAGGTATTGTTATGTGTACTTATTAAGAAGAAAAGAAGAAGCACTTTAAAATGTTTAAACACGGCAAGGAAAAAGCAAAAAATCAACTACATAAGAAATTAAAGCCTTGAGGAGTGATAGGGAAGGAGTGTATGAATTTCAATCGAGGAATTTCGCACCCGTCATGGTATAATAAACCAAACCACAACACCCTATTCCCCTCAATCTAACCATATTGTTGAATGAAAAATAGAACCCTTAAAAAAAGATTAACGCTTTGCAAATCAGTTTCGGATTGCTAGATGACTTTTGGGGTAAGGCTATACTTTTTATCAATTACATCCTAAACAAAATACCTTGTAAGAAAACATCAAAAACTGTAACATCCCTTATCTTAATCCCAAAGCTATGTGTTACAGATGTTGTAATCATTTATAGTATCAACTTATAATGACAAAATATGGTAATGTTAATGGTATCCATAAAATCAGAGGCACATGAATATGAAAAAAAATCATAGATTTTGAAAAAAAACAACTTTACTAATTATATTGCAAAAATAATGTTTCATATTCCATTACATAATCCTAAACGATTCCCAGATTCTGATCAAATATAATTGTTACAATTTACACCAAGAGCAACATATGAGGATGCCTAGTTGGATGATCAATGTACTTAATAGACATAACAGTCTTAATAAATCATAGGAAATATAAGAATAAAACTCCTAAATAGCCCGTGAGAAATGCGGATTACGGATCTTAAGGCTAGAATTAACACTAGAAGGAGGTGAATAGTGTTAATAAAGAATTACTAAATCTTTTTGAGTTTACGTTAATTTAGACAGCGATGTATGCAATATACAGACACAATATGATCATAGAAACAAACACAGATGTAGAAATAAAATAAAAGTAGTAAAGGAAAGAACACACCGAATTTTATACTAGTTCGGAGTTACCCTACATCCAGTCCCGCAACACAAGTACGGATTTCCTTTCAAAAGCAATTGTACAATTACACCCTCGGTTTCATGGCTACGAGGTACACCCTCCAGAATTTCTATCCTCTGGGTAGAGATACTTGATTTCCGGGCCACAAGTTTACCCAATTTATATATCAAGGCTACAATCACACATTTTCTCTCTTGATTGATTTCCAAGGCTACAAACGCACCTTTTCTCTCTTAATAGATTACAAAGAAGTCTATAACTCTGAATAGCACTGAGAACCTTGTAGAGATAGTGATAGAGAATCAAACTAGAAGTAATCGAGTTTGATTCAATGTTGATTTTGGCAGAGTAATGGTAAGAATATGTATTAAGAAATATGGAAGAAGAATAGAAGTGAAAAACAAGAAAATCTAATCTCAAATTCGTTGAAACTAACCCCTATTTATAGAAGAACAATAGCCATGTCCATTCATGAAGAGTTATGGCGAATAGACACTTCTTTTGAAATTTAAATTTTGAATTCAACTGACACCATGTCGACATGGTTACCCTAGGCATGTCGACATCCCAAAGCAATTTTTGGTGATTTGATTTTCTTTGAAAATAACCTTTATCTTATATTAAAACTATTTTAAACTTTACAAATATACTTGACTATAGTTAAAATTCA
The DNA here is from genome assembly GCA_030765085.1 of Allium cepa. NCBI lineage: Eukaryota > Viridiplantae > Streptophyta > Magnoliopsida > Asparagales > Amaryllidaceae > Allium > Allium cepa. Next base: position 688,117,419 of record CM060937.1, on the reverse strand, counting down.
TAAGTAAATATAGAGAATAATATATATAGATTTTAACTATAATTTTATATTTAAATATAAGTATAAAAGTAAAATATATAATTCAAAGATAGTTTAAAATTAGGTGTAATTTGACTAAGAAATTAAAGATAATTTTGAGGCTAAAATGATTTAAAATCAGGATAGAGGGTTTTGATGTTTTTAAAAGAAAAGTTTTGAAATTATTTTGAAAACAAGATAATTTGTAAAATCGTTTGAATTAAAATTAGTGGATACAAAACAATATTCCACTAGATTTTCATAAGTTCCATCCTACTAAGGGTTCCATCCCTTTAACAGGCTCGAAGTGGATTCCATTCCACGAATAAATTGGATTTTAAGATGTCAGTGCTTTTCTATGAGTTTTAACAAAAATTCCTAATAAAGATACTTATGCTTGAAATCTTGAACTCTTGATAAACTTGATACTCATGAGTCTTCTATCTCAATATCTTGAATCTCTATACTGTACAGTCTTCATTCTTGGTACCTGCATGGATAAATCCTGCATATACATATGTATCTAAACTTATAATGTCAGTATTTATATTTTATAATCTATTCTAAGGTTGTTGTCATCAAAACCATCATCTCACGGACTAACAATCTCCCCCTTTTTGATGATGACAACCTTTGTTTATAAAATATTACTTCTATCCTATAACTCCCCCTAAAACTAATAACTTCCCCTTAATTTATGCCTAACTACCCTATTTTATATATCTCCCCCTTTCTCATCAACAAAAACTCACTCCCCCTCATTCTTGGACTTCAGTACCTGCATTGGTAAACTGTACAACGGAATATATAATATATAGATTAAGAAATAATTATACTTATGATCATGATAACTAATTAAAGACAATATACATTTCAATGTGTGTGTATATATATGTTTTATACAACAAACTTCAAACCAATATCAAGAAATCAATTCACACAGAGGATAAATTCAAAGAAAATCAATTCAAACAAATCAAACAAAGTAATGAAATCAAACATTACGAGGAACTTCCACCCATCCTTCTTCTCCAATTATAGCGTCTGCTTTAACTGCATCCCAATTTTCATTGTCGTTGGTGAGAGAGACAGCAGGATGTGCTTCGTTATCATCCTTGTGCAGAGAGGAGATCATCCATCATATCGTATCGAAGTGCCTTTCTTGTTCCTTGATCATCTGCATTTGACTCAATTCTAAGTGATGCTGGTTACGTAGAATAAGTGAGAGAATATTCATGAACGAATTAATGGTTTCTTCAAGATTTTCGGATAGATTGTGAATAGGATTTGCCATAGTTGATTTTGTGAAAGAAATAAAGGATATAGATGATAAGAAATAAATTTCAGTGAAGAATTCTGGAAGAAACATGTATTTAGGTGTAGAAATTCGTTTGAAATGAATAGACATTTGATAGTTATTCAAATTTAAAATTCAAAATCAATTGTCATTTCTGACCAGTACATATCGACATGGTCATATAGGGGATGTCGACATGGGTTAGCGAAAACTTATGACTAATTTGATTTTGTGAATAATTGTGTGTATATATGTATATTTATATATTATGCTAACATTTATTCTGGAGATAAGATAAGGTAGATAACAAAAAGAAAATTTCATTTCATTGCATACTACGATAATACAACGGTTAAGCACACAACAAACTACATGAATATTTGAAATAAAGCAAACTAAAACAAATACAACATGATACGAGTAGATAAAACTAGTTAGAGGATGAAGATGATGAAGATAGTCCAAGTTTCTTGCTGACTTTTGAAATGAACTTGTTCATCTTCGAAGGAATATTATCCAACTTTTTACTAACGGATCGTTTAAGAATCCGTTGATTCTCGACAGTAGTCTTTTGGTTTTAGAGAAGGGTTTTGGTGGACGGATTTGGAGGATTGTCAATACTTTCCAAAGAGGTTTCACCTTCTTCTTCTTCTTCTTCAATATCCATTACGTCCCCTTCTTCTTCTTCTTCCTCTTCTTCCATTTCCTCATGAGCCAAACGCTCTTCCTTTTCGGTAAGGGTCTCATAAGGTTGAAAAACAAATGGAATTTTCATAAGCGAAATGTTGGAATGATTGAAAACCTTTTTAGAAACAAATTCTTCGCCTTTGAAATCCACTCCAAAATAGTTAAAAATACGAGTGAGATAAATTCCATGATATAAAGTATTCTCACCCATTTCAAGATTTTTGGGATGAAGTTCATCCAAAATAACTTGCGCCCAATTTGTGTCATAATTTCCAAAAATAGCAAACAGTGCTTTGCAAACTTTTGAAGTAGGATTGTTAAAATTCCCCGATCTTGGGGTCAAAGTATGTTGCAAAAGAAGATTGACAATTCTTGCTTTTGGTCGAAAATTTCTATTTTTAAATTCAAAATCATCACCTCTTTCGAAATGTGATGAAATGTCTCACGATCATGTTCATCGATTTTAAAGTTAGAAAGATCCATTCCCGAATTATTACAATTGAGAATAATACCCAAAAGATCACAATTCAAAACAATTCTAGTGCCTTTGACACTACTCCAAATTTCACTCTCATTACAATCATAAAAACCGCGATTTATATTCGCATAGAAAATTTTGACAAGATTAGGATAGCAAACAAAATCATTCTGAGAAGCATCAATAATACTAAGAACTCCATTGTTTGCAAAAAGAGAATCAATTTCATAAGAAGAAAAATCTTGAAAAATAGCGAATTTTCCAGGATGGACTTTGGCATAGTTAACATAATTGATGTATGCTTTTATTGCCTCCGGATCGTTGAATAATTGCTCTTTGATTTTTCTAGAAATTCTCATGGTGGATGGGTTGCTTGAAGAAGCCATTAAAGTAGAGAGTAGAGAGCTTGAAGTTATGAAGAAAGAGTTTGAATTTCAAAATGAGAGTGAAAAGATATGATAAAAGATAGTGAATAAATAGATTCTCAAAGGACATATTCTCTGGTCAAAAGGTAGCTTTTCAAAGAATTGAATGAAGCGAAAAGGTGGAGGGAAATTCAAACATTTGAATTCAAATTTTGAAATTCAAATTCAGGTACCCATGTCAACATCATGATAGGGACCATGTTGACATGTGCCTTTGAATTTTCATGAATTGATTTTTCCTAAGTTCTCTAATATATATATATATATATTTATATAATAATAATTATTATTATTTTTAATGCCTATATATATCTAAAATATTATTAAACTTCAAGTATATTTCAGAAAATATTATTATACTATTAAAAAATAATAATAAAATAATGAAATAATAATAAAAAATAGAAAAAAAATTTAAAATTCAATTCAAAATCAATCAATCAAACAATCAAGCAACTAATTCTAAGCAAGCAATTTTAACCAATTGTATTGTAAACATATACCTTTTTCTAAGTCTGTTTCTTTGAATTCGTCGGTGTCATGAACAGCTGTGAAACACAAATTCGAATTATATGTCTTCTGATCATCATCACTTGAGGACGAGTCTGAGTCATCTAGAGTAGCAGTAAATGCACGCTTCCGTTTGTTTGCTGGATCATTGTTCATAGGAGAATTTTGCCTATCTAGATACGGACAGTCTGTTTTGAAATGGCCTGGTTTATCACAGTTGTAACATTTGTCATTATTTGGCTCTACATTCTGATTTTCATAATTCCTATAGTTGTTTCTCTTGAGATTATTCATCTTTCTTTATTTCAGGAATTTCCTAAAATTTCTAGTTATAAAGGCTATCTCTTCATTATTATCGCTGTTTGAGTCAGATCCATCGGTCAATGCATTGAATGCCATTGATTTCTTTCCATATGCTTTACTTTCTCTTCTCCCGATCATTTGAACTTCATACGAAATTAGATTTCCAATTAATGATGTCATTTGCCTCTTCGATCGCAAGTGTCTTTTGATCCCATTCTGGAGTTAGAGAATTTAAAATCTTTCTGACTTGATCTTGTTCAAAAATTTCCTTTCCCAAAGATATTAGAGAATGCACAATATCCTGGAATCTACTATACATATCTGAAATAGACTCATTAGGATTCATTTTAAATAATTGAAACTAATTTGTGAGCATGGAAATTTTGGTCCGTTTAACTTTGTTCGTTCCTTCGTGAGTAATTTGCAAAGTTTTCCAGATTTCATATGCAGACCTACAAACTGACACTCTATTGAATTCATTTCTATCTAGTGAACAAACAGAATATTCATAGCTTTAGAATTATTTTGTGCAACAGTCTTTTTCTCAGCAGTCCGCTGTGCAAAATTAGTTGTGGGTTCAGAATATTCAGTTTGTGTGATATTCCAAGTGTCTAATCCTATAGATTGTAAATATATTTTCATCCTATATGCCCAATATGCATAGTTACTACCACTAAAAAGTGGTGGTCTGACAGTAGACTGACCCTCTACAAATGAACTAGTGACAGGGATACTAGTGTTAGTAACAGTACTAGTGTTGGAAGCCATTTTGAAAACTTTTCAAAAATCAGATTATGAAACTTTGAAAACCTTGCTCTGATACCAATTGTGAGAAATGCGGATTACGGATCTTAAGGCTAGGATTAACATTAGAGGGGGGATGAATAGTGTTAATAAAGAATTACTAAATCTTTTTGAGTTTATTTTAATTTAGACACCGATGTATGCAATATACAAGCACCGAAACAAACATAGATGTAGAAATAAAATAAAAGTAGTAAAGGAAAAAACATACCGGATTTTACACTGGTTCGGAATTACTCTACATCCAATCCCGCAACACAAGTATATATTTCCTTTCAAAAAAAATTATACAATTACAACCTCGGTTTCAAGACTACGAGGTACACCCTCTAGAATTTCTATCCTCTGGGTAGATATACTTGATTTCCGGGCCACAAGTTTAGCCAACTGATTTACCAAGGCTACAATCACAACTTTTCTCTCTTGATTTATTTCCATGGCCACAATCACACCTTTTCTCTCTTTATAGATTACAAAGAAGTCTATAACTCTGAATAGCACTGAGAACCTTGTAGAGATAGTGATAGAGAATCAAACTAGAAGTAATCGAGTTTGATTCAATGTGGATTTCGGTAGAGTAATGGTAAGAATATGTATTAAGAAATGTGGAAGAAGAAGAGAAGTGAAAAAAAAGAAAATCTAATCCCAAATTCGTTGAAACTAACCCCTATTTGTAGAAGAACAACATCCATGTCCATTCATGAAGAGTTATGGTGAATAGACACTTCTTTTGAAATTTAAATTTTGAATTCAACTGACACCACGTCGACATGGTTACCCTAGGCATGTCGACATCCCAAAGCAATTTTTGGTGATTTGATTTTCTTTGAAAATAACCTTTATCTTATGTTAAAACTATTTTAAATTTTACAAATATACTTGACTATAGATAAAATTCATAAGTAAATATAGAGAATAATATATATAAATTTTAACTATAATTTTATATTTAAATCTAAGTATAAAAGTTAAATATACAATTCAAAAAGATAGTTTAAAATTAGGAGTAATGTGACTTTGAAATTAAAGATAATTTTGAGGCTAAAATTATTTAAAATCAGGATAGAGGGTTTTGATGTTTTTAAAAGGAAAGTTTTGAAATCATTTTGAAAACAAGATAATTTTGTAAAATTATTTGAATTAAAATTAGTGGATACAAAACAATGTTCCACTAGATTTTCGTAGGTTCCATCCTACTTAGGGTTCCATCCCTTTAACAGGCTCGAAGTGGATTCCATTCCATAGATAAATTGGATTTTAAGATGTCAGTGCTTTTCTACGAGTTTTAACAAAAATTCCTAATAAAAATACTTATTCTTGAAATCATGAACTATTGATAATATTGATACTCATGAGTCTTCTATCTCGATATCTTGAATCTCTATACTGTACAGTCTTCATTCTTGGTACCTGTATGGTTAAATCCTGCATATATATATATATATATATATAAACTTATAATGTCATTATTTATATTTTATAATCTATTCTAAGGTTGTTGTCATCAAAACCATCATCTCATGGACTAACGTAGCCAACTTTAGCCTCTTGCTCTTCTTCGAAAGCTTTATTCGTCCACCTACTAATCCTGTAAAACCCTAACTCTCAATCCACACAAATGAATTTTGAGCACCCGAGAGTTCAAGGGGAAAACATAAACTTCATGCAACACCCCTAATTTTTAATAACGTTATTCATAGGATTTAATTAATCACATAAGGCTTGAATTAATTTAATTAATGACGAGCCTAATAAAATAATTAATAGGCTAAAGAATGGTTTTTTGGTTAATCAAATTACATAAGGGTATGTTAAGAATTTGTTGACCATAATCCTTACCCTTATATATTTCCGTTCCCATAATTTGATTCCTCATTCACATCGTTTTGAAAATAAAATGTAAGAGGAAGGGGCTGGCCGTTAATAAGAGATACTTAATTAAAACCTAGAGAATCAAGCTTATGGGAAATATCTCTATCCAATCTCCTTATTTATAGCAAGGTAAATAATAATTCTATCTCTATTTTTGTTATGAATCATATGTTTCGGGTTTAAGGGATAGATTCAATTTTGAGATGAATTAAATGGTGATATGCTTGAGACTTCATTTTTTCAATTTAAACAAGTGTGTTTAAAAGGATTTATATGGTTTTAAGCTAAAACCGAGTTATGTTGATGTTTAAATCCCATGGAAAAAAATTATATTATGCAAAACATGATTTTGGAGTTGGATTTCAAACTTTAATGATTTTCCAAGCTATGGAATTATTATTATGAATTTCATAGAAAAATAAAGTTATTTGGATCTATAAATTTATTTCGGAAAATATATTAAGAATTTGGGTCAGGAATTTTTATATGTTAGATAACATGACTAAGGTGAATTTCTAGTTGCTTTGGGAATTTTCCAAAGTGATTCGCTATGCAAATTAAATTATTTTAGAAGAGAGACTTGTTTGCAAAATTAGATTTTTCTTAATGCAAGGGCTTATTTGATTAACTTAACCACGATTTAGATCTGAAATTAGCGGTAGTTAGTTTGGTAAAGAATTTGAAAAAGTTAAGGCAACCAGTTTGGTGTTGACATGAGGCGGGTTAGTTAGAAAAATATTAGCTTTAAGTGGTATTAAAACTGGTTTACTCAGAAAAGAGGTTTCCACGTACTTTAGGAAATACCTTTCGAAACAGTTGCCATAACATAAATTTGCTTTTGAATGGGTTAACAAAGAATGTTTTGAAAGAAGGGGTTCCGACCTAGTTGAAGCCCTGCTACCGTTCTTAAGCCTTTTAATGGTATTGAAGATATCAATGCTGTCAAAGGTACTCTGTTTTATAAGTTTAAACCACTTCCTGTAGCTTTCGAAAGGGGTTGGGGGTTTCGAAGGTAATGGTGTCTGAAGGGGTTTTTTGACGCCAACCATCTAATATTTTACCTAAATGTTTTATGCTTTCGAAGGAGAAGATGCCGATGCCATCATGCTTTATCGAATATTTTTATATGATAAATGATGGTTTCGAAAGAGATGCTTTCGCATACGTTCACTTTAACCCAAAAAATATTTTAAGTATAAAACCATTGCTTTCAAAATCACCGATTCGAAAGGGTTACCTCCACTGGTGTCGAAACTGGTACTTTCAACTGGTTTCGAAGCTATTCTTCTAAAGTTAAATGTTAATACTTTAATACAATCGAATGGTTTCCACAGGAAGGTTTTAAATTATTATAAAGGCATGAGACTAAAGTTTTGAAGATATATTTTAATGCTTTCCAAGGAGGTCATCCTATGAATTTGAAAGCAAGTTTTCGAAGGTATCGAAAGGCCTTATAACCCAAACTCTATTTTAAATGGAAACATTCATGGCTAAATTAAAGGAGTTTTTGTTATGGTTTTGAGAAGAAGCTTTCTTTGATAAATAATAGGTTAAAGGGATTAACTGTAACGACCCGGACTTTTGAACCAATTAGTATCGCCGAAAAGCCTATTCATTCTAAAACAATGAATGAAAATTCCACATCCCCTATCTAGAGACCTAAAACTAAGCACTACGGATGCTGCAATCATCTATAGTATTTGCTTCCGCTACTAAGTACGGCTATATTATTGGTATCAATAATATCGGTAGCACTTGAATATGAAACAAAACACCGATTTCAAAACAAATTTTACTTCATTACATTTCAAACCAAATGTTTCACATTCCCAACACATAACCCCCAATTCATTCCCAGGCGCAGATAAAATATAGTTATTACAAATTACGCCAATAGTGGTATATGATGATACCCCCTTAGATGATCAGAGTTATATTGTCATAATAAACCTAATACAACAATGGCGGAAATATATCAAAACATAAGCAAAAACTACAACTCCTAAATAACTATCATTTTCCACCTGCATGCCTCCGATAGCTTGTCCATTAGCATACTACAACCTAAAAATGACCTTAGCCCCTCAGCCTACTCAAATTAATTTTGAGCACCAAAAGTTGAAGGGGAGAGCATAAACTTCAAGTGAGACGTAAAGCCTGGTGTGAAAAATACTATACATCTTGGATTTAATATGTTAAGTGAGACCATGCCGCTTAGCGGAATGATTTTCCCATACCTAACATCCTTTTAAAACATATCTTTGCAAAACTTTTTTCTTATAATCAAAACCAATTAAACACCGTAAAGAATCATTATGTAAACATACATAATCATCAGGTAATAATGAACTATCTGTTCAAACACATAGGCTTTGTTTGGATAACCTTTAACCTTTTGCTAACTCGGGCCTACCAAACAATATAATCAAAATTAGTCTAACACCTTTTAGCTGTTCTTCTTTTGGATTATCTATCCTTAACTATCTGCTAAAATCTTTACTTCTGGATGGCTGTCCCCAACTATCTGTTAAATACTTCACTTCTGGATGGTCTATCCTTTAATTAATCATCTCCAATGTCTTCCCGATCCTAATAGTTTTTCGATGTCGCCAATAACCTATCTATATAGAAACATATATTCCTTTTGATGTGTAACCATAATTTTAGTCCATTATGACTAAGCCCTACATACTGGAATTTTGGACAACAATTAACTGGGGCTAATAGCTAATGTATAGGGCGCGACCTCATACTTGTCCCATTTGGTACTCTGATATCCGAGTCACTTTCACTTAAGGATCCCCTCCTATAATTATCCTTGAAAATATTTTCAAAATGATTTAAAACCTTTAAATCAAACTTAAGCAAGGAAAGGTACATAATCTTTATGCTTTACTCAAATCATATCTCCATGTTATATATATATATAAATATATATATCTTCTTTACTCAAATCTTAGATGAAAACATTTAGATACTTGAAAGAACCTCTTTCTAAACTTTTGAAATCAAAAATGATATCCAATCTTTTGAAACTATTAAAAAACAAATCTTTCGTAACCAATAAGACTTTAGACATCCTCCTTTAGAATTACTTTAAAACATTGCCTTAGAAAAACCAAGGAAAACCTTCCATCTCAAACCTTTCGAATCCATCGAACTAAACCTTACAAAACCATTGAATTAAACCTTTCGAAGTTATTGAACAAAAACATTTTGAAACCATTGAACGAAACCTTTCAAAATCATTGAACTAAAATCTTTCAAAACCATTGAATAAACAACCTTTCGACTTCATTGGAAACAACCTTCTGAAGGCATTAAACCTCTTAAAACATAAAGCTCTCGAAGACTTACTGGGTTCAATTAAAAATGAGTGGAAAGCCTTCCTTTAAAAACTTTCGACTTCATTGGAAGCAACCTTTTGACCTTACCAGAAGGTCTACTTCGAAAGCATTGGTCATACTTCAATTAGAAAATAAGGATAAATCACCTAAGTTGAAAGCTTCCTTTCGAAAGCATGGTAAAGTGGCTAATTTTAAAACAAGCAAACCTTTCCACTTTGTTAGAAGGTTCAAAACAGAACTAATACGGCGGTTGTAACCTTTTGACTTTGTTGGAAGGTTTAAAAATCTTTATTTAAATATTTGACCTGGTCAAAAGCAACCAAGTCGAAAGCACTTATTCGAAAGCAAAGCAGGCTATCTCTGATTTATAATATAAACACACTTCGACCTCTTTGGCAACCTATCTTTCGACTTAGAACCCTTCGACTCTATCCACTTCACTACGTACCAAGTAACTTAATACCATATGCATTGGAATTTGACCTTGTCGAGAGCTAACCTTTTGACTTTATCGAAATGTCTGGGTCGAAAGGGTTAATCCTGTAAAAGGCTGAAACATGCCAAAAGTATGCTTTCTTTGTTTTTAACTTAAAAATGATAACTTTTCAACTAACCAACAATTATTTGTCAAATTCTTACTAGTTAACAAATACTTTTCAAAAATGTGCTACCACTATTTTCAGAATTAAATAATATTTTTATTTTATAAAATGCCCCTTCTCTTTAATAAAATATATAAAACAATTAAGTCCCATACCTCAAATAATTTAGTATATTCATCAAATCACTTAGGAAAAATATGGAAAAAAACCCCAGAAAATCTATTTTAATATGTTTTTCCAACATATAAAAATTTCAAACCTGAATAATTATTATTTTAGCCATAAATAATTTATAACCTAATAAATCTTTTTCTTCACTAGAAATTTTATATAAAATCCACATTAAATTGAAATTTTATGAAAATAGAAACGCATCTATAAAATATCATTTCTAATCTATTAATAAATTTCAAGGCATTTGGATGTATTTAATAGGGTTTTCATGTGAAACATATCATAGAAACTAACATGAATATATATAATTCATCAACAAGCATATATATATATATATATATATATATATATATATATATATATATATATATATATATATAACTTTAATCATCAAAACATGGCATATAATTGTAAAATCATTTCGGGTCTTATCAGGAAACAGAAAACCATATGAAAATGGGATGTAGTAATTATTCACCTTAGATTAAGATTATAAGATGTGAGATTAGATGTTAATTATATTGATTATCTTCCTTTACTTGAATCCTAGTTTTTTCTTCACATGAAACATTAATTGTGGCCAACCTTGGTATAATTTAGTTAGAGTAAAAACGAAGTGAATGTTAGTTAAATTCCTAAGCGTTTAACGTATAAGCCGTTCCTATTTCCCATATTGCCCATAATCATTTCCTAACACATTATCTTATGTTATCTCATTTTAAGTAATCATTAACATGACAAGGCTGCCCATAGCCAATCAATTCTCAACTTATTAATATCCATATTATATTTTTTTAATCAAATATCCTAAATAATGTTATATAAAAATACGGGGTGTTAAAGAAAACTACCAACTTAATACTTAATATTTGATAAATATTAAACAATATAAAATATGTATGAAAAAAATTTCAATTTTACAAGTTATCAAAGTAATCAATTTAATCTACTAGGTGTGTTTCAATACATACCAAATACCAACACAAATAAATCTACCGTTGCATAATTCTGATGAGAGAGGCAACAATAACCATTCCTGCTAACCCAATGAACATGTCAATTGTGGAATAAAATAGTAAGTACGAAAAGGACATCAATGCACGACATATAGCTAAACAGAAAAATGTTATATTATTATTGGGGATGCATCACTACCGCTTGCGACTGCCTAAATACCCCTATCTAATTGGGCATCCAATTAGATACAAGATCAAGACAACATAGTTCCCTACCACAAATAGGACTCACGAAGCCAACGATGCATAAACAATATGCAATTCTCAAAACTAACCACTTGGTCTTAATCTTCAATTTAGATTCTCAAAATCTAATTAACTTTACGAAATTATCTCTTTAGACTTTATTCCCGAATTTTATGTCCAAACTTTTGATATATATATATATATATCCTTTGTATTCAAATTATTCCTTTACTTTGGGACCTTAAAGCAAATCATCTTTTGAGACAATACCAATATACAATCATACAAAACTATGTGCTATAAAATTTTGAGAGATTTCTAGTCACAACTAGGTCCCTGGGTCGAGCCTTTCGATAAACAATAGATTGATGCATCGCTCTACTCTGACGTACTTCACCGAGGCTGCAAAACATTTGCACCTCCTACGCCTATGCGTTTCGTAGATTATGGGTACCGGAATCTTTGATAACATAACAAATAAATATATACCTCGAAGTGGAAAAATCATTTAAAATAATAATTACAAATACGTTTAACTTGTAATAATTTCCTTTTCCTAATCCTCTCAAAAATCACCTTAAAACCATCGGGTTAAGTCCTCAAAATTATTTCGGTTTTATAAAATAGTTTTACAAAATAATTCTATATATTACATCATTTGAAAAAAATTATTCTCAAATATCACCTTTTTCTCTTTTAAAGGAAGACCTTTCACAATATTTCCACTTGAAATCCAATTTTCAAAACAATTCATTAAATTAAAGTGAACCAAATATTACCTCTAAACACCTTATAGTCAAATCATGAAATAATCACAAGGTATTAGCCTACAATAATTTTCTAGCCAACTCATGCATATAGATAATTAATTGCCTATAAACTGGTCAAACAAAGTCAACAATCAATAAATAATAATCAGTGCTCATAAACTGGTCGAACCTAGTTCAAACAGTCAATGAACGAAATAAACACAATAATAATTAATAATTAATACTTCATTCTATCAAATATTTATAACACTTTTATTTTATCTTGGGTTGAAATGGCATGATATTTATTTTGGAACGCCTAGGCTATTCCTTCGACACATTCCGTCCCTCGCCCAAGTCTCCTTGGATCTTACAAACGAAACACGTGTACTAGTCGTTTCCACATATCCTATTAAGTATTCAACTTATAAATTTTAAAATACTTAATTAACCATCCATATAGTCAAACATGTAAATGAAACCATTGTTTTAGTAAACAAGCATTCAACAAGGGTTTTCATACAACACTTAACGTTCCTTCAACTGAGCATTGATTTTGATGAAATTAAAGGAAGAAATAAATCACTTTTGGTTCTACTCCGTCAAACTTTAAGGCAAGGAACTCCAGATCTAAACCATAGATCCTACCAATTTCTCTAACTTTGTAACGACGAATTTGATTATAGCTTCGCTATTATTTCCCAAAACTCCTTGAAATACAACTATTGCTCCACTATCCTAGATGTTGAGATTACAAAGGTGGAGATGTCTTCTATGTGTGCACTGCCTTGGGTGGATGGATCGAACTTACTAGCTTGAACTCGACTTAAGTTGTATACTTTTTTCGATTATTTTTTCCATAAATTTGTTAAATTTTTTGAATTTTTTAGAGAGGCATGGAAGCCATTAAAGCTCTAAGGAAGAAGAAGGAGAAACTTAGAAAAAGAAGAAGACAAAGAAGAATCATACTTTTATATTTTTTTCCCTACGGGATGCCTCATCCTCGAAGACGAGATATAGATTTGTGATATACATACATATATACATATACATACATACATATATATATATATATATTGTGATCCTACTACGATTGAACCGCACGAAGGAGATGTTGGCGAATTTTTTTTGAAAATTTAAGGCTCTAGAAAATTTTGAGAAAATTGGAAAAATGTTGATAACTAAAATTTTGATTTTGAATTATTAATTGAAACAATATTAGTTTGTTTTGAAAAGATAACCATGAATGAATTTGAAACTTAGAAAAGTTATTATAAGAAGTTTTAAAAAATTTGGTAAAAGTAAAAAGTTTAACTGATTTTGGTATGTCTAGTTTGAACAATTTGTTTTTGAAAAGTTAATGGACTTTGTGACTTTTTCGTACTTGGTAATTTCGAGGACGAAATTCTTTTAAATAAGGGAGAATGTAACGACCCAAAATTTTGATCAATTGGAATTCATATATTTAATTGATTTTAAATATGCAGAAGTAAATTTTATAAGTCGAATAACTTATATTTCGAATAACTTGATTTAATTCGATAACTAAATTTTTAATTTAATATTTGAAATTGCTGAAATAATTGAAATTTGGAATATGTATGAATAAAAATGATTTATAAAGTTGAATTAAATTATATTTGAATTTAAGTGATGTTAGAGAACTTTTGAAATCAATTTAAATGTTTATTATAGAAATTGAATATTTTAATATTTAATTAACGAGTAAAAACAGCCATTTTTCAAACATTCTTGGATTTTGACAAAACCACTATCATTGGATCCGTAATGTTATATTATTGTAGGATTTCAAATTTCATGTCAATCGGATTTACGGTTTAGTCGAGGAAAGCTAAAACGCGTAGAAATTTGTTTAAGTAAATTTTAAATTTAAACAGTCGATTCGGAAAACTATCTTCCAAATGCGATCGAATTAGCTTTCGCTATATATTTCATTGCACCACGAATAGGGATAAAACATTATAAACGTCAGGCGACAAGCTTTGTTTCGAGTTCAAAAAATTTGGCTACGAATAGTGTTGCAAAATTTTCTATAGAAGGCCTCAAAATTTCTATATTTTCGCAACCCTAACAAGGCTAGGGATAGCCGCCACTTTCTCAATCAATGGCCAGAAAATTCGGTACTTCCTCTGTAACGACCCGTAAATTTCCGATAATTAAAATAGCTAATTTAATAAGATTTCGTGATTTAGTGTTAGAAAAAATTTGTAATTCATTTGGAATAATAATAACTAGAATGAAATGCAACAAAATTTATCTAAGTTAAGTGTTTATTAATTGAATGAAATCCCAAATCAATTGAAATAAGATGTAGTCGAAGGTAATTGAATGAATTTGTATTGTATAGGTAATTGTGACGCTTGTTTGTAAATAATAAACTTATAAGTAATTAAAAGTCAACAGTGATAATTATTTAAGTTACCTATTCATTTAGTTAGTCGAATTGAATTTGTGAACCAATTGCAATTGAAATGAAAGTATATATATTAGTTGAGTGCATTATCTCTAACTGCAGTTAAATAATAACGTGGAATTCATCTAATGTAATATAGTAAATCGACTGATAATGAAATTTTTATTTAAAAATCCAATATTGAAATCCGTCAAATATTGAACAATTAAATTGTTTAAAATTTAATATTTGGAATTTATTGAATAATTGAATAAAGGGAATTGAATAATTGTTTTAATGAAAATGGTTGTTCTATAATTTGAATGTGTTAAATTTTATAAGTTCGTTTCGAATATTTCAAAAGATACTGATTTAAGAATAATAAAATTGTTTAAATTTAATATTACAAATGTTTGAATAATTAAATTCCGAATTTGATATGATTAATTTGATATTAGAATTTAATATATGAAAATAAAGTGAAAAATTAAAATTTGATTTAATATGATTCAATTTGGTTTCCAAAGTGAATGTAAGTTATATTTCGATTTTAATAGAGTTATAAGATTTTAAAATTGGGATTTATTGGATAAATTGAATAACGGGTTTAATATGATTAAAAATGATTTGTAAAATTTTATTTTATCATATTAGAGTTATAGTGATGTTATAGAACTTTTAAAACTAAATTTAAAATTTATTTGTGAAAATTGAATATTTTAATATTTAATTAGCGACTGAAAAATAGCCAATTTTTGAACAGTCTCAGAATTGGACGAAACTTGTTCCATTGGATCCGTAATAATTTGTTATTATCGGATTTCAATTTTCGTAGCAATCGGAGTTGTCGTTTGACCATGGCAGCTCGAAACGCATCGAAATTGTTTTAATATTAATTTAACGAGTTAAAATAGTCATTTTTCAAATAGTCTCGGATTTCGACGAAACCAGTTTCATCGGATCCGTAAAGTGATATTATTGTAAGATTTAAAATTTTGTGTCAATCGGATTTATCGTTTGTCCGGGGCGAGCCAAAACGCATCGAAATCGGTTTAATTTAAATTGATCGTTCAATTCCATATTTCATACAGATGATCGAATTAGCTTCCGAAACCTGTTCCATTGTGTCCGGAACGCGGGATAAACCCTAGAAACGTCAGTTACCGCGCGTAAATCGGAGTTCGGGAATCCCGGACGAATAGTATTTGTCGTTGCCTATAAATAGCCTTTTTCCATAAAAAATAAAAATAAATGAGAAACCCAACTTTCTACAGCCGCCGCCACTTATCTTCCAATGGCCGAAATCGTGTCATGTTCTTCATCATTTTTCTTCCAATCCACAAGTTAGTTCCAAAAACTTTCAACTGGAGATTTGTAGAGGACATCACGAACTTCAAATCCATACGGTTGTTTGCGTGAATCGTTGTCATTTGGAAGCGCTAGGGGGCCGCGTTCGGCTTCGCGTCGCGCACGTCGTTCGACAAATTTATGGTGCCGAGCTTCGAGCTATTGGGGCCGTGAGTGGAGACGACAATGGCGCTCATCGTGGCGACGGTGGATCGGGTTCCGGTTGGGTGTTGGCGACGTGGTATGGAGCCCTAGTTTTGGTGATGGGTTTCGGCTACCTGATGAGCTCGCGCGTGATGTTTGGGGAGGAAGCTTTACGTTGGGCCGGGCCAAATTTTGGGTATGGGTTGTTTAAAGTGTTAGTTAAATTATTTTAAATTAAATTTTCGATCAACTTATAACCGGTATATCTCCTTCGTACGAGATCGGAATCGGATGAAACAAGCGGCAATGGGATCGTGGCGACAAGCACTATGCTCTGGGATCGATTTGGAGATGTTTAAAGCCTGTTAAAATTTTAGATCAAATTGAACGTCGTTTGATTTGATTTGAAATTGAAATTCAAGGTGAGTGTTTTATAACGCTCACACCGTACTAAATATCTTTATGCTAGTTAAATTTGACATTATGAAGTGATATGAATTTTATTTGCCGTTGTTTGATATAAATTAAATTGTCATATAGATCATTGCTTGAATTAACCGTTGAAAAAAAATTTTAAATTGACAGTTAGATTGAAATTGAAATTTAATTGCGATTTAATTACCTGACATTGATAACTATGAAATTGCCATGAATTGTATTGTGTATTGGATGATATATTTCGATGGATGCTATTGGTTGATATTTGAATGTTTGGATGTTTATTCGCTTATATATATACTGTTATGCATACATATGAAACTGTGATTTGATTTAAGTTATATATATTCATCCCTGACATTTAATTGAAATAAATAACTACTTGGCCATAGGATAGAAAATTATATACGGACTCCGAATTGGCTAAATTAATAATTTTTGAAATCGTCGATTTGAAATTTATTTAAAATGTTTGATTTAAAGGTTATAAATGAAAATCAATTTATAGAAATCGAATTTATCGAAAATTGAGTATGGAGTGTTGAAATAGATTTTGGTTAAAGGAAATTTTTAAAATAATATCAGTCGAGACTTTGAAATTTAAAAATTAGGATTTGACTGAATTTCGAAAATTGATTTGTTTAAAGATTGAACCTTAACTCGAGCTTTGAATATTACTAAGTAAAAGCGACATAAAAATGATAATTTGAAATTGAGCTTGGAATTGAATCATATTTGAAATTTGGATTTAAAACTTGAATAATGATGGATAAATTTGGTTAAGTGTTATAAATGGATATTTTGAAAAAAAATCAAGCTCCAAATTGATATAAAAATTGAAATTGAATTAATCGAAGTGTATATAAAATTGAAATTGAATTAATCGCAAGTGAATATAAAATTGAATAAGTTTGAAGTCAAAGTTGACACTGATTTGAATTAAAATCGAAATTGAATTGGTAGAATGGAAATTGAAATTGATTTGAATTGGGAAGTTATAATTGAAATAGATTGGTTCTAAAGCTGTTTTATTTTGTTTTCCAAATTTCTCGGTTATATAAACCATTTTGAATACTTAAACTATTTTAATCTATTTTAAACCTACTTAACCCAATTTAAATTATTTAAACTAAATTTATCTATTTCAAATCCATTGTAAGATTTTAAGTGTTTTAAACTATTTTATTATTTAAACCACTTTTAAACTACTTAAAACTATTTTCTAAAATTCTAAGCTGATCAGAGGGGTGAAATGTGTATATTTAAAATCTTGAATTTAAATACGAATTGGATTAAATGAAGTTGCAACCTAAATTGAAATTCGAAATGAATTTGAAATCGAAAAGAGATATTGAAGCGACATGATTTTTGAAACGGAATCTTAAATTTGAATAGATACGATGATATTTGCTATGGACTTGATTTTTTGAAGTGAATATGATATTTTGATACCAATTATGAATCGATTTGAAATATAAAAGAGCCAACGGTGTAATAATACGTAGTTATTAAAGAGACCGGGATCGGATATGGACATACTCTCTGTCGATACCGAAAACCACTTTAATAACTATTATACGCGGAGTGTTGATCCAGAATGAAGTGGATGGTTTGGTGAACGCGTTGACTGAAGAAAGAGAACGATTATTGGATGACCCCTGACATGACTAAAACAGGAGCCGCGCCGGGCCATTGAGGTTCGCCACCTCTAGCGGACACACTTCTTCGATACCATATCTATTACATTTGTGATGCGATTTGGGTGCACCCCTTGATTTGGGAGTGTTGTTTCGCGGTGTTGGGGTAGCTGCTGGCTATGCCCAACATCAGTCCGGATCACGCAACTACTAGTATCCTAGTTGGTATTGCCTCATGTACCTTGTCATACTGATTATCCTATTCGCGACCACTACGTTTTGATTTGTACCTTGAGTATATGGATTGCCCTCTGGTGACTTCCGGTTTTGGGGAAACTACGGTCTTGTATATGCTTTTGGGAATATAAAATGTGTTAAGGGGGATTATGGTAACGCCTTAACGCTATTTTGATATTTTATATTACTGATAGACATTATCTACTTAGCGTATATTACTACATAGTAGATAGTTTCACGGATCCTTGAGAGATGGAAAATCCCGTAACATCTCTTAAGTTATTGCACGCACGTTGACACTGGATATGAGATGTAAAACCCCGTAAACATCTCTGACGCCGTCACACTCATATTTATTGACGATTGATTTAACTTTCATAAGGATATTTTAGTCCTGACTCGAGTGTTTTGTCTTTTCATTACGCTCGGGTCAGTCCTGAGTTTTCAGTTTAGGTGAAGATCATTTCCTTGGAGGACGGAGACGAAGATTTGGTATATTATCTACTACTATTATATTCATTCCATTCCGCTGCATTGTTGTATGATATTTGTTGTGTATGTAACTCTGATAAATGTTGTATAATAATAATCAAATGTATTCATTTCAAATGTATTCATTTAATTAACAGCTTCATGAACTGTTATTTTATTATTATACTTTAGCCTTCCGCTGTGAGATTCTGTGTTGTTTCATTTCCTTTATTTCCCTTCCTTTTCTTTTCTTAATTACCCCAATAACTATCTGCCCTTTTAATGGTTTGGAATCGACATGGGTATTTGATCGTCGGTTTAAACTGTCCAAAGGCGGGTCGTTACAGTTGGTATCAGAGCTTTGGTTTAGCGATAAACCTTGGCTCTAGTGGGGAGTAACTCATTGAAATAGAGGTAAACTATATGAATGAGTTGAGTGTATATGAGAGAGCGTACTTGTTAGTGATATAAAATGTTTTATATTGTGTCGGTTGTTTTGTTGAGTGGCTTATGGATTCTGGTCAGTACGAGTAATTAACGTCATTGATAGGGATCTCTAAACACTTAAACAGAACAATTCGACATAGTATTGTTTTGAAATTGGGTAAATGAAATAATTTTGCCCTAATTATATTTTGTATATAAAGAAAATTCTTCAGAAATTAGTGTGACTTATCTAGCTTACCTGGCTGTTAGGAATAAAAATATTGGTTATTATCACTAATTGGATATTGTAATTTGATAACTAAGTTGAATTACAAAAGAACAGTAATAAAATACTTGTGGAATGTTTTAAGAAAGAAATTCCTATAATTTGAAGAAAATATAAAACACTTGTGAAATCTTATAAGAATATTTTATAAAGGTGACTTATGAATTAAAATAGATTTAAATTGGAAAATATTGAATTATGTCCCGGAGGTTTTAAAATGGTTTTCCAAGCTTTGAAGAAATATATATTAATATTAGTTGGAAATTGTTTATGGAAATATTTTGAAAGGATTTTTAAAGGAAGGAATAAATTTAGTACTCCTCTCTTATGTCGCTGGAAGATAATTTCGGTGATGACTGCGCAGCATCATCGACGTTCATTTTCGAGTCTCAAAGTGGGGGAGACTTCTAAGAAGCTTTGCTTTTCTTTAAAAATTATTTTGGGTAAATGAGTTTTGGTTTAAACTCCAAAGGTATGATTTGATATATAAAAAAAAAAATATATAATAATATAAGTATTTGTTTATTTCAAACAATTTGAAAGGAACCGAGCATTTAAATTTCTAAGTTATGTTAATTAGAAATTTTCAAATTATTTAAATGAAATGGGAATAACCAAAATTTATAAAAATAAGAGGATTAAGATATCTAAGCTATTGTTTAGGAAAACTTTAAAGTTGAAAGGTAAAAGGGATTTAAACAAATTTAATTGTGAACATTCTAAATTAGTAAAATGAAATTCTATAAATTTGTATAATACCGAAAATTTGCATTCTGATAACACATAACAAGACTTACCAAATATTAAGAAGTTAAATGATGTTTTGGATATGTAATGAGATGTTGTACAAATAAACAGAACCTGAAAGTAATTGAAGTATACAAGTAAGGAAAACTCAAAATGAATTAAAATGTGTAAATGAAAATTTTGGTTGTGGAAAAATGTTATATACTTAAATATAACCTGAAATGGTGAATGAATAAATGGAACAAGTAAGTGAACTTAAGAAATGAATCGTATTATATCTTTGTAAATTGGTTATAGAAAAAAAATATAAATTGCAAAGGGATTGTAAAATAATTAAATTTGTAACCTTTAAGATATCTGTAAACTAAGAGAAGTCATATATGAGAAGTTAGACTTTTATGAGATGACAATAAACTAAAGTAATGATTAAAAAAAAATGTTCCACAAATGAATTCGTTATTAACTGGAATTATGAAAATGCAATAAGTATAAACAAAGGAATTTCTTATAGCTAAGAATCAATTTTAAAATGAAATTGAATTTAATTAAATTATATAGAATGTTTGAAAATGAACTTGAGTAAGCGAATTCTTTGATAAGGTGTTAAGAAAAGATAATGTTGAAGAATATGCTATGTAAAGAAATGGATATATTAACTAAATAATGGATTGTGAATAATAAATGGTAAGTAAAATGAAAGTCAATAAAATAATTTAGTATAGATAAATTGGATAGAAATCTATTGGAAGGTAATACGTGGGATTGTACGTATATTATTTTATTCGCATAACGATTTGATCCAAATTCGAGCACAAAATTTCGAGATGATTTATATCGATCCAATTTAGGATTTTTCACTCGATTTCTGACGACGAACCCTAGATATGGATTTTTAATTGATTCTGGAATTCTCTATCATAGCATATGGCTATGCAAGGAGAGTAACAGTTTCCAATCAAGAAACCAAATCCGAGTCCGCACTAGAGAGTCGTGTGAACGATACTAGTTTGGAAGTGAAATTGTGTGATCGAATAAGCGATTAGATTGATATTGCTTACGGATGATATATGTACGGCTTACGGATTTAATTAAAGTTAATATTGGAAATATAAGATGCCAAATATAAAATGATTCTTTTAAATTGTATAATTGGAATTGAAGGAGATAAACCAAATTGAATGTAAAATTAATATTTTGGTTATGTGGGGTATGATTTGGTTGTTATATGATTGTTAGTGGATTGCATATAATTCATTAAGTGTTAATGAAATTGAAAGCTATAAATCAGTGAAATCAAATTGAAAGTTAAATGAATTTAATTTGATTCAAATTGGAAGTGAACTAATGTAAATATAAATTAGTGAATGTTAACTAATTGAATTGAGGATGAATGTTAGAAAAATCCAACGTTAATGAATCAACTATGATTAAAATTGAAACCTAGTCAATAAATATTAATGAGAAGTGAATTTATATTGATTGGTTATGGATTTGTTGGATGATAGTTGATTGATGGTTGCATTTGTTGTTTTGTTGCATTTGCTATGTGGGCACATGTAGTTGTTATGTTGCTATATTGTGTATATTGATATTATTTTCATATATGCATGTTTCTCATGGTTTGTTGAGTGTTTAGTAGGTGCGGATTGCGCTTGCTTCGCATTTGGAGCTCGCTTCCACGCTATATTATTCGTATATGCTCGCTAATAAAAATATAAGGTACATGTTTATTTTATCATTGGATTTGGTGATTTTTGATGAGCCACTTGGCTTTTGGATTTTCTTTTGTTTGTTTGGGGCCCGTAGAGGCGTTTTGTAGTTGTACCGATCGAGCCGCGCAAAGGAGACTCTGCCGAAATTTTTCGTAAATCCGGGTGTTAGAAAAATTTTCAAGTTTTAAAATTTTTATAACTTGTTTTGATAACTAACTTTAAATTTAGAAAGCCGTTGGAATAACTTAGTGGAAGCGTAGTTATAACTTTATAAATGGAATTTCATTGTTTTATAAGTTAATAACTTTGAATGAAATATATCTAATGCGAATTCTATACTTAGTTCTTTTCCCTTCTTTTTCCTTTTCGGGGACGAAAAGTTTTGAGTGGGGGAGACTGTAACGACCCGTAAATTTCCGATAATTAAAATAGCTAATTTAATAAGATTTCGTGATTTAGTGTTAGAAAAAATTTGTAATTCATTTGGAATAATAATAACTAGAATGAAATGCAACAAAATTTATCTAAGTTAAGTGTTTATTAATTGAATGAAATCCCAAATCAATTGAAATAAGATGTAGTCGAAGGTAATTGAATGAATTTGTATTGTATAGGTAATTGTGACGCTTGTTTGTAAATAATAAACTTATAAGTAATTAAAAGTCAACAGTGATAATTATTTAAGTTACCTATTCATTTAGTTAGTCGAATTGAATTTGTGAACCAATTGCAATTGAAATGAAAGTATATATATTAGTTGAGTGCATTATCTCTAACTGCAGTTAAATAATAACGTGGAATTCATCTAATGTAATATAGTAAATCGACTGATAATGAAATTTTTATTTAAAAATCCAATATTGAAATCCGTCAAATATTGAACAATTAAATTGTTTAAAATTTAATATTTGGAATTTATTGAATAATTGAATAAAGGGAATTGAATAATTGTTTTAATGAAAATGGTTGTTCTATAATTTGAATGTGTTAAATTTTATAAGTTCGTTTCGAATATTTCAAAAGATACTGATTTAAGAATAATAAAATTGTTTAAATTTAATATTACAAATGTTTGAATAATTAAATTCCGAATTTGATATGATTAATTTGATATTAGAATTTAATATATGAAAATAAAGTGAAAAATTAAAATTTGATTTAATATGATTCAATTTGGTTTCCAAAGTGAATGTAAGTTATATTTCGATTTTAATAGAGTTATAAGATTTTAAAATTGGGATTTATTGGATAAATTGAATAACGGGTTTAATATGATTAAAAATGATTTGTAAAATTTTATTTTATCATATTAGAGTTATAGTGATGTTATAGAACTTTTAAAACTAAATTTAAAATTTATTTGTGAAAATTGAATATTTTAATATTTAATTAGCGACTGAAAAATAGCCAATTTTTGAACAGTCTCAGAATTGGACGAAACTTGTTCCATTGGATCCGTAATAATTTGTTATTATCGGATTTCAATTTTCGTAGCAATCGGAGTTGTCGTTTGACCATGGCAGCTCGAAACGCATCGAAATTGTTTTAATATTAATTTAACGAGTTAAAATAGTCATTTTTCAAATAGTCTCGGATTTCGACGAAACCAGTTTCATCGGATCCGTAAAGTGATATTATTGTAAGATTTAAAATTTTGTGTCAATCGGATTTATCGTTTGTCCGGGGCGAGCCAAAACGCATCGAAATCGGTTTAATTTAAATTGATCGTTCAATTCCATATTTCATACAGATGATCGAATTAGCTTCCGAAACCTGTTCCATTGTGTCCGGAACGCGGGATAAACCCTAGAAACGTCAGTTACCGCGCGTAAATCGGAGTTCGGGAATCCCGGACGAATAGTATTTGTCGTTGCCTATAAATAGCCTTTTTCCATAAAAAATAAAAATAAATGAGAAACCCAACTTTCTACAGCCGCCGCCACTTATCTTCCAATGGCCGAAATCGTGTCATGTTCTTCATCATTTTTCTTCCAATCCACAAGTTAGTTCCAAAAACTTTCAACTGGAGATTTGTAGAGGACATCACGAACTTCAAATCCATACGGTTGTTTGCGTGAATCGTTGTCATTTGGAAGCGCTAGGGGGCCGCGTTCGGCTTCGCGTCGCGCACGTCGTTCGACAAATTTATGGTGCCGAGCTTCGAGCTATTGGGGCCGTGAGTGGAGACGACAATGGCGCTCATCGTGGCGACGGTGGATCGGGTTCCGGTTGGGTGTTGGCGACGTGGTATGGAGCCCTAGTTTTGGTGATGGGTTTCGGCTACCTGATGAGCTCGCGCGTGATGTTTGGGGAGGAAGCTTTACGTTGGGCCGGGCCAAATTTTGGGTATGGGTTGTTTAAAGTGTTAGTTAAATTATTTTAAATTAAATTTTCGATCAACTTATAACCGGTATATCTCCTTCGTACGAGATCGGAATCGGATGAAACAAGCGGCAATGGGATCGTGGCGACAAGCACTATGCTCTGGGATCGATTTGGAGATGTTTAAAGCCTGTTAAAATTTTAGATCAAATTGAACGTCGTTTGATTTGATTTGAAATTGAAATTCAAGGTGAGTGTTTTATAACGCTCACACCGTACTAAATATCTTTATGCTAGTTAAATTTGACATTATGAAGTGATATGAATTTTATTTGCCGTTGTTTGATATAAATTAAATTGTCATATAGATCATTGCTTGAATTAACCGTTGAAAAAAAAATTTTAAATTGACAGTTAGATTGAAATTGAAATTTAATTGCGATTTAATTACCTGACATTGATAACTATGAAATTGCCATGAATTGTATTGTGTATTGGATGATATATTTCGATGGATGCTATTGGTTGATATTTGAATGTTTGGATGTTTATTCGCTTATATATATACTGTTATGCATACATATGAAACTGTGATTTGATTTAAGTTATATATATTCATCCCTGACATTTAATTGAAATAAATAACTACTTGGCCATAGGATAGAAAATTATATACGGACTCCGAATTGGCTAAATTAATAATTTTTGAAATCGTCGATTTGAAATTTATTTAAAATGTTTGATTTAAAGGTTATAAATGAAAATCAATTTATAGAAATCGAATTTATCGAAAATTGAGTATGGAGTGTTGAAATAGATTTTGGTTAAAGGAAATTTTTAAAATAATATCAGTCGAGACTTTGAAATTTAAAAATTAGGATTTGACTGAATTTCGAAAATTGATTTGTTTAAAGATTGAACCTTAACTCGAGCTTTGAATATTACTAAGTAAAAGCGACATAAAAATGATAATTTGAAATTGAGCTTGGAATTGAATCATATTTGAAATTTGGATTTAAAACTTGAATAATGATGGATAAATTTGGTTAAGTGTTATAAATGGATATTTTGAAAAAAAATCAAGCTCCAAATTGATATAAAAATTGAAATTGAATTAATCGAAGTGTATATAAAATTGAAATTGAATTAATCGCAAGTGAATATAAAATTGAATAAGTTTGAAGTCAAAGTTGACACTGATTTGAATTAAAATCGAAATTGAATTGGTAGAATGGAAATTGAAATTGATTTGAATTGGGAAGTTATAATTGAAATAGATTGGTTCTAAAGCTGTTTTATTTTGTTTTCCAAATTTCTCGGTTATATAAACCATTTTGAATACTTAAACTATTTTAATCTATTTTAAACCTACTTAACCCAATTTAAATTATTTAAACTAAATTTATCTATTTCAAATCCATTGTAAGATTTTAAGTGTTTTAAACTATTTTATTATTTAAACCACTTTTAAACTACTTAAAACTATTTTCTAAAATTCTAAGCTGATCAGAGGGGTGAAATGTGTATATTTAAAATCTTGAATTTAAATACGAATTGGATTAAATGAAGTTGCAACCTAAATTGAAATTCGAAATGAATTTGAAATCGAAAAGAGATATTGAAGCGACATGATTTTTGAAACGGAATCTTAAATTTGAATAGATACGATGATATTTGCTATGGACTTGATTTTTTGAAGTGAATATGATATTTTGATACCAATTATGAATCGATTTGAAATATAAAAGAGCCAACGGTGTAATAATACGTAGTTATTAAAGAGACCGGGATCGGATATGGACATACTCTCTGTCGATACCGAAAACCACTTTAATAACTATTATACGCGGAGTGTTGATCCAGAATGAAGTGGATGGTTTGGTGAACGCGTTGACTGAAGAAAGAGAACGATTATTGGATGACCCCTGACATGACTAAAACAGGAGCCGCGCCGGGCCATTGAGGTTCGCCACCTCTAGCGGACACACTTCTTCGATACCATATCTATTACATTTGTGATGCGATTTGGGTGCACCCCTTGATTTGGGAGTGTTGTTTCGCGGTGTTGGGGTAGCTGCTGGCTATGCCCAACATCAGTCCGGATCACGCAACTACTAGTATCCTAGTTGGTATTGCCTCATGTACCTTGTCATACTGATTATCCTATTCGCGACCACTACGTTTTGATTTGTACCTTGAGTATATGGATTGCCCTCTGGTGACTTCCGGTTTTGGGGAAACTACGGTCTTGTATATGCTTTTGGGAATATAAAATGTGTTAAGGGGGATTATGGTAACGCCTTAACGCTATTTTGATATTTTATATTACTGATAGACATTATCTACTTAGCGTATATTACTACATAGTAGATAGTTTCACGGATCCTTGAGAGATGGAAAATCCCGTAACATCTCTTAAGTTATTGCACGCACGTTGACACTGGATATGAGATGTAAAACCCCGTAAACATCTCTGACGCCGTCACACTCATATTTATTGACGATTGATTTAACTTTCATAAGGATATTTTAGTCCTGACTCGAGTGTTTTGTCTTTTCATTACGCTCGGGTCAGTCCTGAGTTTTCAGTTTAGGTGAAGATCATTTCCTTGGAGGACGGAGACGAAGATTTGGTATATTATCTACTACTATTATATTCATTCCATTCCGCTGCATTGTTGTATGATATTTGTTGTGTATGTAACTCTGATAAATGTTGTATAATAATAATCAAATGTATTCATTTCAAATGTATTCATTTAATTAACAGCTTCATGAACTGTTATTTTATTATTATACTTTAGCCTTCCGCTGTGAGATTCTGTGTTGTTTCATTTCCTTTATTTCCCTTCCTTTTCTTTTCTTAATTACCCCAATAACTATCTGCCCTTTTAATGGTTTGGAATCGACATGGGTATTTGATCGTCGGTTTAAACTGTCCAAAGGCGGGTCGTTACATCCTCTCTCTTTTTCTCATGATCCATTGACATTTAGGAAAATGTTTCAACTACGAAGTTGTAGAGTACGTCGAGGGCTTCCAATCCAACGGTGACGATCGAGTTTCGTGGAGAGGATTGACAACAAAAGCCCCATGTTCGATCAATGTTCACATATGTTTTTCGTGATGATGGGGCAGCCGAGTTCATCAATCCTCAGGCTGTGGGTAGCTCACGTGGTGGGCATTCAAGTGGGGGTAGCCGATCGTCTTCAAATGCAATGGAGTGGTGGCGAAAATTTGAAGACATGGGCGGCCATTGTTTTACTTGCACGCATGTTTACCTGATGGAAGAAGAAAAGCAACGATCGACCTAGATTTAAAGAAAGCAAACCGAATGGGTAAGGGAAAAGAAGGTTTAAAATAAAAAAAAATTGTAAATTATTATATTTAAATTCACACAATCTCTAAAACATTATAACTTCTTCATACGAGGTGCCTATTTGAAGAAACAAATTGCGTTGGGTCGGTATTGACGAGCACTACATTTTAGAGATGGTTTGGAGTTGATTGGTGCTGGTGTAAATTTTGGTTAAAATTAAATTCTCGTTTAATTTTATTTGGAATAAAACAACGCAACTACTATTGAAATCAATGTGAGTACAATTCACTCTTTCTGACTCATTGATATTTTTATATAGGTGAGGATAAATATTATTTATGCTGGTTGATGATTGTTTTGATGATATATGATACATCATATATATTGATTGGCATTTGGATATATTTCTGCCTATTGGAGCAGATGAGACCCTATACGCTCCTATACATGAGTCGATGACCCTTTGTACGCGCATCTGCCTCGAAGTGGACATTGTACACATATTCTAATCTGTATATTTGTTGCAGGTGACAGGTCGGAGGGATCCCACTAAATTCCTCACCTATATTGGTTTTATTTAAAGATATTGATATATATTCTATTATCATGTGATATATGATGATTTGGATGCCGTGATAGTTGTATTTAGTGCTGTTGCAGCATTAAGGCCTGTTTTTGGAAATTTGAAAAATGTTAAATTGATGATTTCAAATTTAAAGGATTTTAAAGTGATTTTTGAAAATAAATGTTTTATTGATTTTGAATTTGTTAAAAGAAGGAATTTATTTTAAATAAATAAATGTTATAATTTTTCTGTTATGTAAATTATAATTTTGGGAAATATAATAAGAATATTTTTTTGAAATAAGGAGTTAGTTTTTTTAAATAGTTAAATTCAGATTTTTGAATTATTATAAATGCTTATATAAGATATATAAAAGTGATATTTTATAAATCGAAATAATGGAATTATAAAGGAGTTTTTGTTAATGTTTAAAATTTAGTTTTAATTGCATTTTATAAGTGAATAAGATTTATAGATTTATTAATTGACGAAGTTATAAAAGAATGAATTTGTAAATATATGATTTATAAGTAATTAACTTATAATTTGGATTTTGGCATGTAATTGAGGTATATATGGAATTGGTCAACAAAGGTAATTTATAACTTGAAGTTTTTATAAAATATATAAATGGAATTTATAAACATTGTTTTATGATTTTGAAATCAACTTATTTTGATAAGTTAAACATGAAGTTTATTAAATGAATTTCATCCACCATTTGGACAGTGGATTATCCTTTAAAATAAATATATAGAAGTATTAAATTTGTTAAATGAATTATATTCACGATTTTGGACAGTGAATAATCTTTTAAGTGAAATAAATGTTTTTGTCAGTGATATTGTAAATAAAGTTAAATGGTTTGAAGATGTTTTAAAATGTGTTAAGTATCAAGTCCATATATTCCAATATTCATTGTTAAAATAGATGTTTTCGAGAAGTAAGCAAATGATGGACTATAACACTGTTGTTATAGTAAATGATTTTCGAAAGGAAATGTTTTTGTATAGTTTGTGGGATTTATATGTCATATTTGAATCCCTATACTAGTGATTTTGGGTGGTCGAAACGATGTTTTACGCAACATTCATTTTGACCCAATAAATGTGTTTAAGAGAATGCTTTCCACAAAGAATGAAATATATACTTAATCTTGTTTTAAGTATATGTAATATTTTCTAGGTGGTGAAAATAAAAGAGATTTGTGAATTACTTATTATTATATAAGTATATAGAAATGGTTTATAATATAGAATATTGAAATGGTTCGAGAATACATCATTTTAAAGATAATTTTGAAGCGAACATTTGGAAAATGTTTTATTTAATAAAAGATTAATTAAAATAGCCTAGTGATTGCTTATGGTGCTAAATATTTGTTTGTTTGCTTTGGTAGTTAAATAACTTACTATGGAATTTGGTCATTTTTAGTTCCTCGACTTGATGTGTGAACTATTTAGTTGTACACTTAGTACGTAGCCTTCTATGTAGGCTTGATTATCGTTTGTGTTGAGGATGTTGATTCGTGTACTGCGAAGTATTACTCCAATCTAACAAGCTTCCTTCTTGGCCCAAAGGATAGCAAGTTGAAAGTTGGAGAAGTGATAAGTCTATGAGACTTAGTTTCTATGCGAGGTTGAGAAACGCTTTTGTGTTGTTGGTGCGAGTAGACCGAGACCGAATTTATCCGAAAACCACTTCGGACCAACATATATGCGTCGATTGTGCAGGTAATTGATGATATTGACATTTTGGATTTTCATTGTAGGGGACTGCTTGTTGATTTTTTGGGGTTAAAATCCCAATATGCATCCAGTAGCAGTAGTCTTTTCATTATGAAATATGCAATGCAGGGACAATTCACTACTAATCCTAGGGATTTCCCGACAGGATGTGGTAGAAAAGTACCTTCAGTTTGTCCTGTTCCTGGACAACTTGTATGGATGTTTGTCTGACATTGCATTTCTAAAGATTACGTACATTGGTTTTTACAAACGTAAATAAGTGGTGGTGGAGAAGGCAACTTCTCTTAGCTTAACAACCTCTTTGAAACGTATGAGCTTAAGGGTTGTACATTTGTGAAAGGCAATTAGTAATCAATGGAATGGGCATGTGGCGTTCAAAGTGATGTGATTGTGATCTATGAAAGGTAATCGTTACCTCTGGCCTCATAAACCGAAAATGACCAAAACCGAGTTAGATGCAGCAGGGCTAATTGGGTCACTCCTATGTAGGATATGACCATCCTCTAGATATATCTTTACACGCTATGACATCTGTATCTAATTATTGTGGTTTGTATGCTTCGATGGCCCTCGGTAAAGGTCAGTAACGACCGAAGGATGATATATTCGGTACCATCTAGATATAGAGGCGGGTCGGCCTTATGTTAGTAGAGGATCCTTTGTGATGGTCCTCGGTGCATTCTTCTAGAGATGTACTGCCCGAAGTAAGTCCCTTCACCTAGTCATTTTATTGAAATCCAAACCCCACTACGAGCTTGTGGTTTGTTTATAAAGGCATAATGAATAGCCTCGAAATGCTATATGGGTAACCATATCAACTATGAATAATATTATTTGTATGTACTAGACACCAGCATAATATCAGATTATTTCACATGAAATGTTTTAGTAATCGTTAGGAAAAAACACGTCCGTATTTATGTGTGGGCGTGTCTTACGAGATACCTTTTTTTGATAAAGGAAAAGTTTGGTAATTTAATAAATTCAGTTGGGTGTGTTTCTCACGCTGGTTTAGCGGACTGATACGGACGTTCTTCCCTACTCGGGTTAGACCGAGTAAATTTATAGGTTCAGATTTGGTGCTTTTGGAGCTTTAGCAGGAGAGATGGAGATCTTCATTTTTCACATACACATAACTGTTTTGATTATCCGATGCTTAATTGTTGTATATTATCGGCATTTGTGAGGACAAGTTATTATATCTGTCCAGGTTGATAATTATTGACTGATTGTTGGGCTCTGCTTGATGTAGGTATATACAGTTTTTGTTTTGTAAAGATAATTGATGTGATATTATGTGTTTTCCCTGTGATGTGAGATTCTGTATTGTGCTGTTTCGTTCTATCTTCTCTTTGTCTTCTCTTCTTCTCTCTTCTTTTCTTTCTCTTGACTTTCCATCAGTCTGTGCCTTTTGGGTCGAACATATGTGGTTTATTGTCGATTCAAAGAGTATAGATTTGTGGGTCATCGCATAAAGCCACTTCAAAATATTTATTCTCAAATCTCTTTTTTCTCTCTTTCAAATGAGAACCTTTCGAAACATAGAAACCTGAAAATGAATATTCAAAACAATTCATTAAATTGAAGTGAACCAAATATTACCGCCAAACACTTTATAGTCAAACCGTGAAATAATCACAAAGTGTTAGCCTACAATTATTTTCAACCCATCCCATGCAGATGGATAATTAGTTGCTCATAAACTGGTCGAGCAAAGTCAACAATCATTAAATAATAATCGGTGCTCATAAACTGGCCGAGCCTAATTCAAATAATCCATCAATGAACTAAATAAAATAATAAATGATAATGAATGCTTCATTCTATTAGATATTTATAATACTTTTTATTTTATCATGGATTAATGGTTTGATATTTATTTTGGAGCATCTGGGATTTCCTTTCGACATGTTTCGTCCCTCGTCCAAGTCTCCTTGGATCTCACAGGTGAAACACATTTAGTAGTCATTTCTGCATACCTATTAAGTATTCTACTTATAAATGGAAATAAAAACAATGTTTTAGAAAACAAAGTAAACATGCATTCAACAAGGGTTTTCAAACAACACTTGACACTAAAAGTTACTTCAACTTTGCAAAGATTTTGATGAACTTAAAGTAAGAAATAACTCACTTTTGATTCCATTCCGTCAAACTTTAGGGCAAAAAACTCATGATCTAAACCATACTTCCTACCAATTTCATTAACTTTGTCGCTACGGATTTAAATATAGCTTCACTACTATTTCCCGAAACTTCATGAAATTCCGCTATAGCTCTTTAACCCTAGAAGTTGGGAGTAAAGAGATGGAGATGGCTTCTAGGTGGCATGGCCTTAGGTGGATGGATGGAACTTACTAGCTTGAACTTGACTTAAGTTGTATACTTTTTTGTCGATTATTTCTGCCATAACTTTGTTACATTTTTTGAATTTTTTTTAGAGAGGTATGGAATCCATTAAAGCTCTAAGGAAGAAGAAGGACAAGCTTAGAAAAGGAGAAAGAAGACGAAGAGTGGTAAGTTTATGGAATTTGTGAAAGAAGTGGTTGATATTTATAGAAAAAAGTTTGGAATAAATTATTATGTAAAATGACCAAAATAACATTACTTCAACTTAAAGGAAACTTGCTTTTTTAACACTTACCCACAACATCCATATTACTTTATGTCAGAGTCACTTAGGGCTTAAGTAAATGTATTTGAATGGAAAATTGGATTAAAGAGAAGATTTGTTTAGATTTTTGATGTGATTTGATTTGACATTTACTTTTTTCCCTACTTACTTTTCTTAATTGTATTTTAGAAGTTTCCTAATCATAATTAGTAAAATTAAACTTGTTTAGTTATTAAAATGTGTAATATATATATATATAAACATGTTAACAAAGATGTACAACCTTGTGATAAATTATACTGAACAAACGTGACTTTCGACAAAACGTTTTTACGGTCATATTTTGAACTTTTTCTTAAATCATTTATTTATGTAAAAAAACTTAAAAATACATTTCTTATCATCTTTAATAATTAAAACAAGAGTATTTGACTTATAAAACTATACTTAAACATATTAAAAATCCCATCTTACCTAGAACTGTCTTTTGTCAATTTTACGATGAAACTCCAAAAACACTAATCAATTCTAGAAATAAGTTCACCATTCTTATTTATCATGTGAAACATTATTATTTAAGTTGGGCACTCATATATTTGAATATTTCTGAAATAAAATATTCCTATTTTCTAAGTGATAAAATTACAGGTCGTTACATACTTCCACCTTAAAAGAATTTCGTCCACGAAATTCCAGGGACATAAAAATTTAACGAAATCATATAATTAATTACACCTAAAAATAAACATCACCCATAACCTCGGTCGGAGGTATGTTGCCTTATCCTATCTATTTTGTTTATCAAATAAAGGTAGTTTCATTTTAAGGTTACTTGGTTTATTTACTAACCTAGACAAATTTTTATTCGGGCACCTATCCTAATCTCTGATACCACCTGTAACGACCTGTATTTTCAGAGCAGATAGAATCGCCGGAAAACCCATTCGTTCTAAAACTATGAATGAAAACGACCAACATAATACATAATATTTAATAAATATTCAATAGTATAAAATGTATAGGATACGATTTCAGTTTTATAAGTTATCAAAGTAATCAATTTAATCTACTACATGTGTTTCAACACATACCAAATACTAATAAAAATAAATCTACCATTGCACAACTCTGATGAGAGGGACGACAATAGCCACTCCTGCTAGCTCAATAAACATGTCAAATGCAGAATAAAATAGTAAGAAGGAAAGTATATCAATACACGATATATAGCAAACAATAAATAGAAAAATGTTATGTAATTATTGCGGCTGCAACACTACCACTTGTGACTGCCTACATACCCTTGTCTAGTTGGTTAGCTTATTAGATATAGGATCAAGCCAATGTAGTTTTCTACCGCAAATAGGACTCATGGAGCCTACGATGCACAAACAAAATGCAATTCTCAAAACTACCCTCTTAGGCTTAATCTTTAATTCTAGATTTTCAAAATCTAATTAACTTTACGAAAATAATCTATTTGGATGTTATTCCCAAATTCTATTTCAAAACTTTTGAAATATGTATATATATGTCCTTTATATTCAAATTATTCCTTTACTTTGGGACCTAAAAACAAATTTCCTTTTGAAACGATACCAATATACATGAACGAAAAACTATATGCTACCAAATCTCGGGATGTTTCTAGCCATAACCAGGCCCCTGGGTCGAGCCTGCCGATAAATAGATTGGTGCATCCCACTACTCTAACGGACTACACCAAGGCAACTGAACATCCGCATCCCCTTTACTTATGTGTTTCGTAGATTATGGGTTACCCGAATCTTTGGTAACATAACAAATCACTTTATATCCCGAAGTGGAAAAATCATTTACGTCTAATTTATAATAATTTACATTTCCAAATCCTTTCAAAGATCATCCTAAAACCATCGGGTTTAGTACTCAAAATTCTTACTGATTTATAAAACACTTTTATGAAATCATTCTGTACATAAAATCAATTCAAAATATTTGTTCTCAAATATCTCTTTTTTCTCTTTTAAAGGAAAACTTTTCATGACATTTCAAATTGAAAACCAATTTTCAAAACAATTCATTAAATTGAAGTGAACCAGATATTACCGCTAAACACATTATAGTCAAATCGTGAAATAATCACAAGGTGTTAGCCTACAATTATTTTCTACCCAGCCAATGCGTAGGGAT
Source organism: Allium cepa (assembly GCA_030765085.1). NCBI lineage: Eukaryota > Viridiplantae > Streptophyta > Magnoliopsida > Asparagales > Amaryllidaceae > Allium > Allium cepa. The sequence continues at coordinate 688,082,355 of CM060937.1, read as the reverse complement.
AATTTGTCGCTCATAAACTAGTTGAGCAAAGTCAACAATCAATAAATAATAATCAATACTCATAAATTGGCCGAGCTTAATTCAAAGAATTAATCGACGAAATAAACACAATAATAAATGATAATTAATGCTTAAATCTATCAAATATTTATGAAACTTTTTATTTTATCTTGGGTTAAAATTGTTTAATATTTATTTTGAAGCATCTGAGCTTTCCCTTCGACATATTCCATCCCTCACCCAAGTCTCCTTGGATCTCACAGGCGAAACACATTTACTAGTCGTTTCTGCATACCATATTAACTATTTAGCTTCTAAATTTGAAAGTACTTAACTAACCATCCAAATAATCAAATAAGGAAATAAAACCATTATTTTAGCAGACAAAGTAAACAAGCGTTCAACAAGGGTTTTCAAAAAACACTTAACACTAAAAGTTCCTTCAACTTAGCAATGATTTTGATGAACTTAAAGGAACAAACAACTTATTTTGATTCCACTCCGTCAAACTTTAAGGCAAGGAACTCCAGATCTAAACCATACTTCCGACCAATATCCCTAACTTTGTCACTACTGATTTGACATAAGTTTTGCTACTATTTCCAAAACTTATTGAAATCCGGCTATACATCCGTATCTTAGAAGTTGAGATGAAAAGAAATGAGGATGGTTTCTAGGCGGGCATGGCCTTGGGTGGTTGGATTGAATTTACTAACTTGAACTCAACTTAAGTTGTACATTTTTTTGTTAATTATGTTTTCCATAACTTTTTTACATTTTTTGGAACTTTTTTAGAGAGGTATGGAAGCCATTAATGCTCTAATGAAGAAGGAGAAGCTTAGAAAAGGAGGAAGAAGAAGAAGAGTGGAAAGTCTGTGGAATTTGTGAAAGATGTGGTATATATTGATATAAAAAAGTTTGGAATAAATTATTATTATGTAAAATGACTAAAATACCATTACTTCAACTTAAAGTAAACTTAATTTTTCAACACTAACCCTCAACTTTCACATTACTGTATGTCTTAGTCGCTTAAGGCTTAAGTAAATATACTTGGATGGAAAAGTGGATTAAAGAGGAGAATTGTTTAGATTTTTGATGTGATTTGATGTTTAATTTTTTCCTTACTTACTTTTTTTAATTATATTCTAGAATTTTCCTAATCATAATTAGTGAAAGTAAACTTGTTTGGTTATTAAAATGTGTAATATATATATATATATATATGTATATGTATATATATATTAAAACATGCTAACAAAGGTGTAACAACATTAGGATAACTTACATTGAACAAAACATTGATTTTCGACAAAATGTTTTTACGGTCATATTTTGACATTTTTGCTAAATTATTTGTTTACGTAAACAAAACTTAAAAATACATTTATTATCATTTTTAAATAATTAAAATAAGTGTATTTGTCTTATGAAATAGATTTAAAAACATTAAAAATCCAATTTTATCGAGATCTGACTTTTGTCAATTTTACGATGTAACTCCAAAATGACTATTCAATTCTAAAAATAAGTTCACCATTCTTGTTTATCACATAAAATTGATTATTTAAATTTGGTAATCGTATATTTTAGTATTTTCAAAATTAAATATTTCTATTTTTCAAGTGATAAAATTCCGAGTCGTTACATTAACCGTGTTTTATATTAAACCCATAGGAGTGGTATTGCCAAGTTATTATGTTTGCTTCTTGAAATAAAAATATATTCACATTATAATGGACCTACGCTTTTTAGGGATGAAAGGGCAGAAGAACCAGCTAGGTTGACCCAATATTGAATATAAATCAAGTAACTCCTGAATGAGTAGAATTGCATCTAGTAGGTCAGGAAGACCAGAATATAGGATGCTAAAACGTAAAAGATAGTTATTGGGCGGTGCCAATAGGTTCCCAGTAAGCCCATGAAAACTGTGTAAGAAAAGATATTGGTAGGTGCTAATAGGTTCATAGTTAGCCCATGAAAGCTATGTATCAAGGAAGATGTTAGAAAGACAGGTTCATATTTAAGCCCATAAAAACAATGATTTGATACTGGCATGGGCCAGTACATTTATAGTCAGCTCATGAAAACTATATCCAGATTAAGATATTGATAGATGTCAATAGGTTCCCAGTTTGCCCATGAAAACTAGGGAAAGAAGAAAGGATATCGAGGTCACCAATAGGTTCCAAGTTAACTCATGAAAAATAGGATAAGGGTAAAGATATCGGAGTTACCAACAGGTTCTTAGTGATCCCATAAAAACAATGTAATTAGACAGGGAGTCCATAAATATTTTACCTTTTATTTGTCAACCCATGAAAACTGATAGGTTAATAGTAATCCTAGAAACTGTAATTGAGACAGATAGTCAGAATGAATAGGGATAGGTAATCCAGAATTGATTCATTTATTTTGTACATCATCATATTATACTGTTTTGAATTGTTTTAACCATTGTGGATGCACGAGAATGGTATATAGTTTTATAAATGTTTTAGGATACTAGTAAGGGGAAAGTCCATTCTGCTAAGTGGCGTGGTCTCACTAGATATCTAAATGTTTTGAGATGGTATATTATTATTCATACTAGGCTTTATGCTTGACTCGAAGTTTATGTTTTTCCTTTAAACACTCGGGTACTAAATTTATTTTGAGCAGTTTGAGAGTTGAGGTTTTCAGGTATCTCTTAAAATGAATAAGCTTTAGGAGACGTGCAGGAGGTATGATAGCTATTTAGAGTTATCTTTTATTTTGATTCAGTTTTGTTGTTATATTGCCTGTATATACTCTGATCATTCAATGGTGCATCCTTACATGTCAGTCTTGGCGTATGTTGTAATAAAAATGTTTTCTCTAAAAGTGATTTGCGAATATGGGATTATGCAATGAATTGAGAATATTTTGAAATGGAATGTGACTTTGTTTGAAGTTTAATTTTTTTGCATATTCATGTGTTTCTGTGTATTAAAGAATCTAACATCACCATATTTGTTCGTCGAGGATTGATAACTTTGGATGACTGTAGCATTCGTGGTTGTTAGTTTTGGCCATCCAAGTAGGAGGATGTTACAACTTGGTATCAAAGCATAGATTTATGAAACTTTATAATAAAGTCATGCCTAAAAGTTTTTGAAACATAATCCAATGAATTTGAAAATATTATCGGGTTTGGCTTAACACTATAGAAACATACTTGTATTTGACACACACACACACACACATATAAGTACGTGTTCCCCTCTCTCTTATACCAATTTTACTAAGGCTCGTATGTAGATTTACGAGAAATAAGATTTGGAAGTAGGAAACAGAAGAGGAAATCTAGGTTGAGGAAGCACCATAACCAACAGAAATGCTCGATCTAATACTTGGTGGAATCAAGGTCAATTGGCTTACGCTAACCCAAATGCTAAAGCCAATGTTGGTGTTCAAATCTGCCAGTAGATGCGGAGATGGATTATTAGTTTTTTGCCAATATTTTGCAAGATGGGGTTGCTGGTAATATCTGAGCGGCTACTTATGTGGCTTTAGTTGGGAATAACTATGCTAAGTTGAGCAAAGACTACACCAATCTAGGTGGAAAGTCGTTCGTTGGAAAGAAGGATATTATTGAGGTTGAGAATTAGCTACTTCAATATGAAAAGATCTTTACTAATCTAGTATTGGATGATGGACAAAAGAGGAGGCTGGCCTCTAGGCAATTGTTAAGTGCAGCGCTTCACCAGTGGAATAGTGTTATTGCCAGAGTTCCAAGGAAGAGATGACATGGGCTAATTTCAAAACGTGGTTTGAGCAGAGGTTTCTGTCCTAGGTTGCTAAGCCGGCATTGATGAGGAAGTTCATGGATTTAGTTCAAGGAGACATGTCAGTAATCAAGTACGCTGCTAAGTTTGATGAGCTATCTCGATATGGATATGCTATGGTTGACACGGACGCAAGAAGGAAGGAGAGGTTCATTCAAGGACTGAGACCTAAGCTTGCTAGAATAACCATGGCTCACATTCGAGAACCTAGTAATGTGGTGGTGGAGATGCCCATTCGCCACGAAGAGATGCTTACTATTTCTGCTGGGGAGAAGCCAGTAATATCCTAGTGTAACGACCCTGAATTTTGAACAAATTTAAATTGAAAATATTTAATTAATTTTAAATATTTGAATGATGATTTAAATTGAATTCTCAATATAACTAGGATATTGGCGATTAAATTTTTGAATTTAATCTATTTAAAGTTGAATAGAAATTTGAATTTAACTTTGAAGTTTGAAATTGAATATTGAAATTGTATTTTAAATTCAAACAAATGACTTAGAAAAAAAAATAGTTTGGAGTTACGAATTATATTTATGTAAATTTATAAATAGATGTTGATAGTTGAACTTCAAAACGTTTCTATGTTTATTAAAGAAAACAATTTACAAAACAAAATTTAATTCAAAATAAAAATAAAAATATAATTATATATATAATAAAATAAATAAAGAAATACGCATAGTTAAAAATTCAAACAACATATTTATAAATTTTGAAAAAAATATAATGTAACTACACTTAGTTAAAGTTTTAACAACAAAAATAATACAAAACAATTGAATTTAAAATGAAAAAAATAATAATAATAAGAAGAAAATAAAAAAATAAATAAAATAAAATAAGAAGTATATACTGCCTTAATCTATGCCGTAACAATTGCCTTGTTCCACGCCCTAAATCACGCAAGAGACATTATCTCCTCTGCAAAATCACGTCTCCATCCCCTTCTTAAAACACGAACCCTTCCTCCATCATTTCATACGATAGAAAAAAAAAAGAAAAAAAAAATTAATGGCGGCCGCGAGTTTTCGTTCGTTCTTCTCATTCGTTCCTCTTTGAAGCTAAGTTAGGGCTTGCGATCAATTGGGGGCTTCGACCTTGTTTCGATTGTGCTGTGCTCAGTACTCTTCGGCTGTTTCGATTTTGAAAGGTGAGTTCTTGGCTCACGATTGATTTTAATGCAAGTTTTTAAATTTGTTGAATGGGATGTTTGGTTGCATACTATGTTTTTGGGTGTTATCTGTTATCATTGGCTCGGTTGCTTGAATCTAAACTAATAAGAACAGATGCTACTTGATAATTTGCGTTTAAACTGTTAAGAACAGATATTTAAATTTTTATTTAAACTGAAGAGAGCAAATGCTATTTAAATTTTTATTTAAACTGATGAGAGCAGATGCTATTTGGTTTTGTTTTAAACTGTTAAGAACAGATGCTGTTAATTTTGTTTTTAAACTGTTAAGAACAGATTCTACCCAATATTTGTTTTTTTTAAAACTAATAAGAACAGATGCTATTGATTTCACTTACTGATAATTTGATTTTATTTTTAAATTGATAAGAACAGATGCTTAAAGTAAATTTTTGGGGTTTGCTTTCAGAAATTCAATTCTCTAAAACAAATGAACATTAATGCTAATTTATTTACAAACCTGTTCTGTTTATGTTTGAATCTTAGTCAGAGATTTTATGTAAACAATTTGTGTTGTTTAGCATAAAATTTAAGTTCGTAAAATTTTAATTTTGATAAATAAAACCTGTTGCTGTGAAAATGAGTCACAATTGCCTTGAAAACCTGTTCGCATAATACCCTATAGCCATGGGGACTTGTACATATTTCACTGTTAGTTTCATTTGCTTTGGAAATTTCAAGTACACACCCCTCAATTGCCTGATACGTCCCTTGTTTCTTTTGGAATTGGCATGCCTTACATTGCCCTGTTGCATTTAATTGCTATGTCCTACATCAGCATGTTGCCTGGTTTTAGTCTTGAATGCATTCTGTAGCCCCATCTTGACTTGGGCTTGTGGTTTAATGTCTTACTGTTACCATCTTTGAGTGATGTCCCTGGCCTGTGCACATTTTTGCATGCACTAAGTATTTCAGTCTTTGATGTTGTTTCATGAAATATGAATATGTAGGAAAAATTAAACATGTTTTCATGTTTCATATAAGAAAAAAATATGTAGAAATTGGCAGAAATAGAGAATATGTGAGTTCTTTGCTCACGATTGATTTTAATGCAAGTGTTTAAATTTGTTGAATTGAATGTTTTGGTTTCATGCTATGATTTGGGGGAAGGCTATTCTGATGAGGTTGCTGCATGTGATGGATGTGAATTTATCTATATTGTGATGGATGCATGCTTGTGTATATGTATATATATGCCACCTCTGTTATGATATACACTTTCAAGAAAAAAAAATTATAATACTGTGAGTAAAGTCAGAAATTAATCAAGAAATTTACAAGTTTATTAGTGGTAGATGTATGAACATATGCTTGCTGTTGGAAAAAAAAATGCTCTTGCATGTTCACTTGAGTTTTGAAATTATTGTCTCATTTTGAAAACAGTGCAGTCCCTTTGTTTTTGAGATATATGCATTTTGACTAGTTCACTTGCTCGTTTGTGTTGGCTCTGTTAGCTTTGGGTTCACTGATCATTACATGTACATGTTGAGTCTCATGACTTTGTCTCTATTTTGACCCTTGATCATTTCATGTTGGCATTTACTCCACTTTGCATTTGTGCATTGCTGTCATTTAAGTTGGTCACTGTTGCATTACTTGTGGCAGTTGCTATGTTCACCTGCACTGCTTCATGTTGAATTCATTTGAGTTGTTGCAATTTAGTACAAGTTTCTCTGTAACTTCGCTTTTTGCCTTGCATTGACCATGGCTTTGCTTGGTGGTGCATTTTGTTGCGGCCTGTACATGTATTACTAGCTCTGGTTCATCTTTGTTGCTTCACCACAGTTTGCATTTGCCACACTTGTGTTCCCTGTTATCAACTGGCCCTGATTATGTTTTGACCCGAAGTGGTACTCGGGTGATTATGTTTTTGACTCGGAGCATAAGGTTTTAAAACTTGAAGTAAATGGTGGGGTATCTCGGGTTTATGGTGCAGGGTTTTATAACAGAGAAGTTGCAGTTTTCATGTTTAATGAAATTCATGTTTAAGTTGAAGACTTAATTCAAGTATGAAATTAAACTGAGTTCAAATAAGGTTTGAAGTTCAAAATTTTTAAAAATGGAACTTTTAAATTTAAACAAAGTTTTAAATTCTGTTTAAATCAAGAAATTTGAAAACTGTTTCAGGCTTTATAACAGAGAGTATTTATAGTTTGAATTTTAAATAGAATTCATATTTTAAGGTGTAACCTGGATTTAAGTATTAATTAGAATTGAATTCAAGTGGAGTTCTGAGTTCAAGGTTTTGAAAATGAGATTTTTAAATTTAAACATAGTTTGAAATCAAGTTTAGTAATAGTTCAGGTTTTAAAACCTGAGAATTTTGTTGCAGGTTTTTGAGTACTGTGTCTGGTTTCATTTTTGAAGTTGAATCTTGCTCCTTTGCTGTTTGGTCCCATGTTCATGTGTGTCTTGAATTTCTGGTACTATCACACTGAAATTGATTCAGTTGTACATTTGTTCATCAAGTCTCCCCTTTGCACTATCTTTTGTTGCTTTCATGTAGCTTGTATCATTTGTTTCCCTGCACTTGTTTCACTGTAATCGTACAGGCTTCACTGCCCTGTACGCGATCCGTGTTGCATGCCTGCTGCTGCATGCTTGTTTGCTTCATGTTTTTGTTCAAGTTGGCACTAGTTTTGCCATGAGCATTTTCTTTGCAGTGATTTGTCCGATTTGCGCTTGCACGCGTGTTGGCGAGGCAGTGCACATGTGTATTAATATACGTGTGTACTGCAGCCACACATGATTGACAGTTTTTAAAATTTGAAGTTGTTAATAATGAAAATCCATAATAGATTTTAAATTGGTTCATTTGTTTCATCATCTCTGTGACCATTTTATTCAATTCATTGCAAATTTAATTACTTGAATTAAGATTAATCCTGACTCGAGTGTTTTGTGTTTTGCAATTAACGCTTGGGTCAGACCGAGTATTTTTACAGCTTGAAGATTTTCAGGCCGCGAAGTTAGAGAGAGAGGGGAAAGCACTTCACTAAAGTTTTTCGAGAAAATTTTCTTTGTACTCTAAAAGATATATATATATATATATATATATATATATATATATAGATAACTGTTCCGCTGTATTAAAATCTGATTCATTGTATAAAACTCTGATGTATGTAAGAAAAAATTCATTTATGAATAATATTATGATTATTCTGTGATTCTGTGGCTGATTCTGTTTAAACTCTATAAACTGACTAACAATCCGTCATTTTGAACGTTTCTAGTTGGTTTAATTACCGACTAGAGGCGGTCAGGGCGGCGGGTCGTTACACCTAGGGTCCTTAGGGAAAGAAGAGGAAATTCTTTAACAAGAAGGGAGCCCAGAAAGAGGATGCTGGCATGAAGGCAAAGGCTGATTTGGTATGCTACAAATGTGACAAGAAAGGTCGTTATGCAAGTGAGTGTCGGTCAGGTAAGGGGAAGAAGGCTATAGATAAGAAGAATGTGAAGTGCTTCAACTTGATCAAGCGGTGCATTATAAGAACTAGTGTCCAGAGCTAGTCAGGGCGGACAACGGGAAACATTTTTTATTGGATCATCAACTAAGCCTACTGCACTTGATGAAGGAAAGACTGTGATGGAAGGTACGTTTTTGTTTTTTAGTATACCAGTTAGGATACCTTTTGATACTGATGCATCATGTTCATTTATATCGTAATGTTTGGTTGATAGGTTATGCTTAGAACCCATATACGTTGTTACTTCCTTAAGGGTTGCGAATACAATTGGAGGGTATGAAACTTCGGGATGAGATGTAACCAATTAGAACTTGATTTATTAGGTCATAACTTTGCATGCAGTTTATATGATTACAATTTCATAGATCTCAGAATCAATTTGTGTAACATCCCCCTATTTGGAGGCCCAAACTAACAACTACGGATGCTATAGTTGTCCATAGTTATTAATCTTTGACGACAAAATACGACGGTGCTAGATACATTGATACACAAATCATAGAATTATGGAAAAAATATTTAACAAATCAAAATACATTTCCATATACAAATCAAATCATTTCTTGTTCATTGCATAATCCCCAAATTATGTTAACCACATTCAGCAAAATATAATTATTACAAACACGCAAAGAGCGACTTATGAAGATGCACCCTGGTTGATCAGAGAATACAGTAAGACTATTAAATCTGCCTTTACAAACAAAAAATACAGAGGAAAGAAAAAAATATGAATAATCATTTGCCTCTTGCATGCCTCCGGAAGCTTTATTCTTCAGAGAAGAAAACTTGTGAACCCTAATCTCAAACTACTCAAAATTAATTAAGTACCTGAGAGTTTAAGGGAAAATGAAAACTTCGAGTCAGGCATAAAGCCTAGTATGAATAATAATCTAACATCTCAATCCTTTTAGATATCTAGTGAGACCGTGCCGCTTAGCATAATGGGTTTTCCACTCACTAGTGTCCTAAAACCTTTATGAAACCAAATTATGTTCTACTGCATCCGTAATGGTTAAAACATACATTTCAAAACATTATGATCATATGCATACATGAAAATAAAAAAATATTCCCATTCCCAGTTTAATTCGACACCCTGTCATAATTATAGTTTCTAAGGTCATTATTAACCTTTTTAGTTTTTAGGGGTTTACTAATAACCTTGTTATAACTAATAGACATCCTGTCCTATTTATAGTTTTCATTGGATCACTAAGAGCTTATAGGCTCATGGCCGTTAACTTAAATTAATTCATGAGTCCTCCTGAACCTATTATTCATTCCAATTACTAATCACCTTATCCTAGTGTTCATAGGATGACTAAGAACCTAAATACTTATCCAGTAACTCACTACACATCCTAGTTTCCTGGGTTGACTAGGAACCTACTGATACTTCCATTACCCACATTCTTATCTTAGTTTTCATGGGTTTACTAGGAACCTATTGACTGATGTAAATTCTTAATCTGAATATAGTTTTCATGGGTTCACTACAAATGAATTAGCCCCTGCCAACTGCCTTATGCATAGTTTTCTTGCATTTACTATGAATCTCTTGGTATGCACCAATAACTAGCTTATTATAGTTTTCAGGGGTTTACTATGAACCTCTTGGTATGCACCGATAACTACAAAGTTTAGGCATCCTATATTTTTGGTCACTCTGACTCCATTGATGTAATTCTACTCAATCAGAAGTTTAAGTAATTTTATTCACTGTTTGAGTTAACTATTGGTTCTTCTACTCCGTTTTCCCCAAAATACAGTTCTGGTTTATCAAGCGAATGTACACATATTTGAAGAAGTAAAACATTAATTAACAGTACCACTCCTACGAGTTTAAGTCCTTGAAATACATCTCATAAATTACTGTTAACACTTTTAACTTATATTTTTATCAAGGCAAGAATTCTTCAGAATTACATACTCAAAACCCTTACAAAACTACTTTATATAAGCCGTGGGTTTTCCTTTAAAAATTAGAGTATGGGTTTTGAAATCTGTTAAGACCAAACCTTTTGACCATGTCGAAAGGTCTTCAAACAACCTTTCGAATCCAAACCTTTCGAAACCATTAAAACCATTCAATAATTGAAACTTTTCGAAAGTAGTCACTCATAAAATATAAACCGTTCGAAGACTTACTATGTGACGACCCGTAATTTTCAATAGTTCAAAAAATAGTTAATTGCATTATTCAATAATAGAGGAACAACTCCGTAAACATCTTTGATGCCATCACACACATATTTATCGTTGATATAATATACATAAGATCTTTTAGTTCTGACATGAATGTTTTGTTCTTTCAATTCACTCGGGTCAGCATAAGCATTTTAGGATTTGAAGACCTTATCTCTATAAGACGAAGACGAATATTTGTATTACTATTATTTACTATATTTATTCCACTGCACTCATAGTGTTTCTGCATTACTTATTTATCTCTAATATTAACTCTAATTCTGTGTTGTATAAGTATAATCAAACGTTTTATAAACAACTTCATGAACTGTTATTTGATTATTATATTTTGTCATTCCACTGCAAGATTCTATATTTGTTTTATTTCGTTCTCTTTTCTTATTTACCCCAATAACAATATGCCTCTTTGTATCGATTAAGTCGAAGCATGTGTCTCATTAAAACATTCATAAAGATAAGTCATTACATACTGGGTTAAAGTTAAAATATGTGGAAGGTCCTCTTCTAAAACCTTTCGACTACAATGGAAGCAACTTTTTGACTTTTTTGGAAGGTCTTCTTCGAAAGCTTTAGAACATTTCACTTAAAACAATAGACCTCCGCCTTTTTAAAGCAAATCCTTTGAAAGCTTGGGTTATACTTCAATAATAAAACAATGGAAAAGCATTTAAGTCGAAGGCGTTGATACCTTTCAAATGCAATGGGAGAAGAGGCTGGTTTTTAAAATAAGTAAAACTTTCGTCATTGTCGAAAGCAATAACTTTGAAACGTTGGGAAAAGCTTCTATAACCTTTCGACTATGTCGGATGGTTCAAAACTAACTATGGTAAGTGGTAGTAACCTTTGAACTGGGTTGAAAGGTTCCAAATCAAAATAGTGGTAAAGCAGTAGTAAACTTTCGACTTTGTCAAAAGGCTTAAAACATTTCTTTTTAAACATTTGACCTGGTTGAAAACAACTAAGTCGAAAGCTGAAATTCGAAAGCAATGCAGGAGAAAGCTTTAGTTTTATGAAACAAACATACCCCAACCTCTCTGGACATCAATCTTTTGACTATGAACCCTTACACTCTGTCCAAACATTACATACTAAGTAACTTGATATCATATGCATTGGTTTGACCTTGTTGAAAGCTATAAACCTTCGACTTAGTTGAAAGATCTGGGACGGAAGGTCACTATCTTAAAAGGCTGAAACATGCTAAAAGTATGATTTCTTTGTTTTTAACTAAAAAGGTTACTTTTCAGTTAAACTCCCTTTGTTTATCAAATTATCTTTGGTTAACAATTTCTTTTTAGGAAAATGCTACCACTAATTTTCAAAAATAAATAATTATATTATTTTATATAATGCCCCTTCTCCTTAATTAAATATATCAAACGTTTAAGTTCAATACCTTAAATAATTTTATATATCCATCAAAACACAAGAAAAAATCTGGAAAAATCTCAGAAAAACTATTTCAACATGTTTTCGAACATATAAAGATTTCAAACCCAAATAACCTTTATTTTAGCCGTAAATAATTTGTAATCCAATAAATCATTTTCATCACTAGAAATTTATATAAAATCCATACAAACTTGGAAATTTATGAAAACTGAAACCCATCACCATAATCATGTTTTATATAACATAAAATTTTCCATAGCATTTAAAAATCATTTCATCTTGGTTTTACCCTAAAACTGTGTATATCCCTTATTAAACAACCTTATTTAAAAAGATATAAATCATAAACAAGTATATCATCTTCAATACATCATAAAATAGATTTATCCTTAAATCTGAATCCATATTATGTATAAATCAAAATAGAGATGTAGAAATTATTATTCACCTTAGATTGGATAAGGAAATAGGAGTATGATTGAGATTGATTCTTTCTAACTTGAATCCTAGCTTTTAGTTGATTTTCTCTTCTTCTCTTTCTAATAGTCGGCCTTGCTTGCTTCCTACGTTTAAAATTTTGTTTGGGACAAAATGAATGTGTATGACTAAGGGGATAGTATAAGGGTGGGAAATGTATGTGGCTAATTACCTTAATACCCTTGTGCTTAATATCATATTCATTTATACAAGTTCCTTTGACTTAATTAAGCACGACCACCTAGTTTATCAATCAACCTCAATCTCCTTATTTACATTATTATATTTAATTTATTCTAATTAAATCTCTTGAATAATGTCAATAAAATTAAGGGTGTTACAGGCTCCCCTTCTTAAAGAATTTCATCCTCGAAATTCAGTAAGGACTAACTAGCAAACATAGAAATCATCTATAACATCTTCTAGCAAACAATCTATGTAAATCTACTATAGAAATACCATCAAAATAGATCGGGAAAAGCCTCCTGAATCCTATCCTCCGTCTCCCAAGTACAATCTTTCTCGTTGTTGCCCCATTGTACCTTCACCAACTTGACCGTATTGGTCCACAATTTCTTCTCATCTCTTGCTACAACCCGAACTAGTTTCTAACAAAAGTTAAATCAGGCTCTACTACTAAGTCCTCTAACTCTGTCTGGGGAATAGTTGCCTCTGGATCATGCACATACTAACGAAGATGAGACACAAGGAACATAATATGGACATGTGCCAAGCTGCTCGGCAACTCTGCTCTATAAACAAGCTTTCCAATCCTTTCTACAATATAAAATGGACAACATACCTCGGGGCCAACTTTCTCGACTTTCCAAATTGTTCCACACCCTTCATCGGTTGATACTTAAATGAAAACCTTGTCTCATACCAAGAACTCTAAGTGCTTATGCCATTTATCTAAGTAACTTTTCTGCCTGGATTGAGCTTCCTTCATCCGTCCTCGGATTAGCTCAATCTTTTCCAATGCTTCTATTACCAAATCTAGACGTAAAACTAATCCGTCTTTGGTCTCTAACCAACATGCTAGTGATCGGCATGTTCTTCCATACAAAGCTTCAAAAGGAGCCATTCCTATACTAGTTTGATAAATATTATTATAGGAAAACTCAATTAGATATAGGTGATCTTCCCAAGATCCACCAAATTCCAATGCATAAGCCCTTAACAAATCTTCGAGTACCTTGTTGACTCTCTCTATCTGCCCATTCGTGTGTGGGTTATAAGCAGTACTCATCTTGAGCTGGGTACCTAATCCTATTGCAGACCCTCCAAAATTCTCTAGGTATCAATGCATCTCTATAGCTGAATATGCTACTAGGAATCCTATGAAGTCTGACTATGTTCTTCATAAACAACTTTGCTAAAACAGGTATCGTCCTGGTTGACTTTACCAAAATGAAACGGGCACTCTTTGTCAACATGTCCACTATAACCCATATCCTTTCATCCCTCTATTTTTCCTTTGTAACATGTCCATAAAATTCATCGATATCGAATCCCACTTCTAAACTGGAATATCTAAAGGCTGAAGTAACCCACTTGGCTTTTGATGTTCAGCTTTCACTTGTTGACAGTTAATACACTGCCTAACCCAGAGGCCAACATCCATATTCATGCTTCCAAATAAAAGCACCTCTTTATATCTTAATAGATCTTGGTTCCTTAAGGATGAATCATAAACTTCGATTGATGACCCTCTTATAGAACTTCTCTCCTTATGTTCTCTACACTTGGAACACATAACCTTCCATTCTTTCTCAACCATCCTTTGTAATCATGGTTAAAATCCTTTGAGTCATCAATCTCAAATCCGACCTGAAGCTTTATAATCCTCTTAGCTAAATCTGATCTACTCTCTACTTAGAAGCTATCTTCTCAATCAGCACTAGTCAAACGTCTAAACAAGACAACATGGCAGTATCCTGACTAGAACTAGAAGTAGATCTCAATTGCACACCAAAACTGGCTAAAGCTTCTAGATCCTTCAATTCTGCCAACGTTGCTAACACCACATTCTGATGTTTTCTGCTGAGAGCATCTTCTACCTTATTTTCTTTTCCCAGGGTATACGCTATACCGAAATTATAAGCAGCCAAAAACTCCAACGGCATTTGTTGCTTCATATTCAACTCCTTTTGAGAGAATAAATACTTTAATGATCTATGATCGGTATACAACTCAAATCTCTTTCCCAAAAGGTAATTCCTCTATACCTTCAAGGCAAAAATCACCACAGCCAACTCTAAATCATAAGTAGGATATCTAATTTTGTGCGGTCTAAGCTGCCAAGATGCATATGCAATAACTTTGCCAGTCTACGCAACACTGCTCCCGACCCACTACCACATGCATTAGTGTATACTACCAACCCTTAGTTACCATCCAGAACTACTAACTCTGGTGCATTGGTTAACAAATGTTTTAACTTAAGTAATGCTTCCTTCCATTTGTCGGACCAAACAAACCTCACGTCCTTCCTGGTCAACTTAGTCAAAGGAGCTGCGATCCGAGAGAAATCCTTGATGAACCTACGGTAATAGCCGAAAGTCCAAGAAAACTCCTTATCTCGGTTTCCATCTCTATTCTCTACCAATTATTGACTGCCTTGATCTTAACTGGATCAACCGACAGTCCTTCCTCTGAAACCATATGAACAGGAAACTCAACTTCTCTCCTCCAGAATTACACTTGAATTTTTTTACCTTCAACTGATTCTACCTCAGAATCTCCAACACTATTCTAAGATGAATTTTAATCTCTCCTTCATCTTTAGAGTACACCAAAATGTCGTCTATGAACACCAACACAAACCTATCCAAGTGCTCTCTAAAAACCATGTTCATCAAATCAACGAAAAAAGCCGGTGTATTCGTTAATCCAAATGGCATTACAAACCACTCATATGAACCATATTTAGTTCGAAATGCCATCAAAGGAATGCTATCCTTCTCCATTCTCAACTGATGGAACCCCATCGTAAAATCTAATTGGGAAAATACTCTAGCTCCGCTCAACTGATCAAATAAACCAATCCTTGGTCGAGGGTACCTATTCTTGATCGTCAATTTGTTCAACTTATGATAGTCGATGCACATCCTTAACGACCCATCTGGTTTCTTCACAAACACCGCAGCTGATCCCCAAGGCGAACTACTTGGTCTAATAAAATTCCTCTCCTCAAGATCCACTATCTGCACCGTCAATTCCTTCATCTCTGTCGGTGCCATCCTACATGGTAGTCTACTGACAAGTTCAGTTCTCGGTATATGGTCTATTCGAAACTCAACAGCTCGTTTCGGGGGTAATCCGGCAACCAGCACAAAGTCATATGCAAATTCTATAGCTACCCGAACCTGACTAAGCTCTTCTCCAACCTCTATGGTTCTCAACAAAGCACAAACACTATTATTGGAATTTTCAACCAAGAAAATGATTCGGTTATGTCTATTTGGGTTTCTCAATGATATTTTCGAATCCTGACAAAATATCCTGGCCTCATACTTATCTAACAAATCCATGCCTAAGATGATCTTTTAATCTAAAAAGTCAAAAACATACAAGCTACATGCAAACTTATGACCTAAGAACTCAAGTTCTAACTGGTCACATCTCATCCCAAGAGTTGCATACCCTCCTATTGATTCGCAACCCATAAGGAAGTGACAAGATATGTGGGTTCTATATCTAAACTATCAACCAAATATGAAGATTTAAATGAATGGGACGCACTGATATCAAAAAGTTCCGAAACAGATATACTCTGAATCAAAAGTGTACCTTTCATCATAGTTTTTCCTTTCTCTGCTGTAGTATGCTTGGAAGAAAATAATAGTCCTATAGCTAACACCTTCTCGCTGTCCGCCCTGACTAGCATTGGACACTAGTTCTTATAATGGCCAACTTGGTCACAGTTGAAGCATTTCACTCTCCTTCTCAACAGGCTTCTTTCCTTTACTAGTTCTACACTCGTGGGCATAATGGCCCTTCTTATCACACTTATAACACACTAAATCAGCCTTCGCCTTCTTAGCAACCACCCTTTTCGGGGCTACTTGCTTCTTAAAGAATTTCCCTTTTCTTCCTTGAAAACCCAAGGACTCAACTGGCTTCTCCCTAGATGAAATAGCAAGCATCTCCTCATGGCGAATGGGCATCTCCACCATCACATGATAACACTCTTTAATATGAGTCATAACCATTCTGCCTTGCTCCGGCCTTAAGCCTCTAATGAATCTCTCATTCCTCCTGACTTTCGCGTCAACCAAAGCACAACCATATCGAGATAACTCATCAAACTTAGCAGCATACACGATCACGGACACCTATTCTTGGATAAGATCCACGAACTTCCTCATCAATGCCTACATAGCGACCTCAGACAAGAACCTCTACTCAAACCTCCTCCTGAAGTTAGCCTAAGTCAACTCTTCCACCTGCACTCTGCCTGTCACACTGTTCCACCAATGAAGCGCTAACCCCCGCAACTATCTAGAGGCCAGTCTTCTCTTCTCTCCATCTTTTAAGTCCAAATCTATAAAGTTCATTTCATAGTTCGACAACCAGTTCTCAACATCAACAACATATTTCGTTCTATCAAACGGCTTTGCTCCTAGACTGAAATAGTCTCTACTTAGCTTAGCATAATTATAACCACTTGGAACTAAAGGGTTAGCTCCTCCAACATTCCTAATAGCTCTTTCTTGCAAAAGATTAGCCAACAACTAATACACCATCCCCGCATCTACTAGCGGATTTCTTGCTCCTACATTGGCCTTAGCATTTTGGTTAGCATTAGCCTGTCGACCTTGGTTTCTTCGAGTATTAGGTCGAGTATTTCCATTGATTATGGTGCTTCCTCCACCTAGATTTACTCCTCCGTTTTCTGCCTCCATATACACTTTTTTGTATATCTACATACGAGCCTTAGTAAGATACGGAAGAATGGTCTAAGAGAGAGGGGAATACATGCTTAGATATATACCTATATATCAAATACAAGTATGTTACTATAGCGTAAATCCAAACCCCGATCATAATTTTAAATTCGTTGGATTATGTTTGAAAAAGCTTTTAGGTTTCACTTTTCTTTTAAATTTTCATAAAACTATGCTCTGATACCAACTTGTAACATCCCCCCACTTGGAGGCCCAATACTAATCATTACGGATGTTGTAGTCAACCATAGTTATTAATCTTCGACGACCAAATACGGCGGTGCTAGGTACATTGATACACATATCATAGAAATATGGAAAAAAATTGACAATTCAAAAACACACTTCCATATTCAAATCAAATCATTTCTTATTCGCTACGTAATCCCCAAATTACATTAACCACATTCGGCAGAATATGATTATAACAAACACGCCAAGGGCGATATATGAAGATGCCTTCTTGGTTGATCAGAGAATATAGCAAGGCTAGTAAATCTTCATTTTAAAGACAAAATACACAACTGAAAAAAACTCTAGATAACTATCTTCCTCCTACATGCCTCCGAAAGCTTTACTCGTCGGAGAAGAAAACCTAAGAACCTTAAATAAAAAACAACCCAAAATAGTACCCGAAAGTTTAAAGGGATAATAAAAACTTCGAGTAAGACATAAAGCCCGATATGAATAATAGTCTAACATCTCAATCCTTTTAGATATCCAGTGAGACCATGCCTCTTAGCGGAACGGGTTTTCCCTCACTATTACCCTATAACCTCTATAAAACCAAACTCTACGCTCCCGTCTCCACAATGGTTAAAACAAACATTTCAAAACATTATGATGGTATACATACTTGAAAATAAATAAGATTTTCCCATTCCCAATTTAATCCAACACCCCGTCACAATTATAGTTTTTATGGTCATTATTAAACTTTTTAGTTTTCATTGTTCTACTAATAACCTTGTTGTAACTAATAGACACCTTGTCATATTCATAGTTTTCATGGCATCACTAAGAACCTACAGGCTCCTACTAGTTAACTTAATCAATTCAAGAGTTTTCATAAACCTATTACGCATTCCAATTACTAATCACCTTATCATAGTTTTCATAGGTTGACTAGGAACCTATGGACTTATCCACTAACTCATTGCACATCCAAGTTTTCATGGGTTTACTAGGAACCTTCCGGTACTTCCATTAACAACATTCTTATCCTATTCATAGATTTACTAGGAACCTATTGACTGAAGTCAATTCTTAATCTGGATATAGTTTTCATGGATTCACTACAAACCAATTAGCCCCTACCAACTGTCCTTATGCATAGTTTTCAAGGGTTAATTACGAACCTGTTGATATGCGCCAATAACTACCTTATCATAGTTTTCATGTGTTTACTATGAACCTCTTGTTATGCACCGATAACTAGCTTATCATAATTTTCATGGATTTACTATGTACCTCTTGGTATGCACCAATAACTACTAAGTTTAGGCATCCTATATTTTTGGTCATCTTGACTCCATGCAATTCTACTCATTCAGGAGTTTAAGTAATTTATATTTACTATTTGAATTAACCTACCGGTTCTACCTATTTTTCCCCAAAATACAGTTATGGGTTATCATGTGAATATACACATATTTGAAGAAGTAAAACATTAATTAACAGTACCACTCCCGTGGGTTTAAGGTCCTTGAAATACATCTCATAAAATATTGTTAACACCTTTAACTTATATTTTTATCAAGGCAATAATTCTTCAAAATTACATACTCAGAATCCTTACAAAACTCTTTTATATAAGCCTTGGATTTTACTTTACAAATTAGAGTATGGCTTTTCAAATCTTTTAAAACCAAACCTTATGACCATGTCGAAAGGTCTTTAAACCACCTTTCAAATCCAAACCTTTCAAAACCAATGAAACCATTCAGCAATTCAAACCTTTCAAAATAATTCAACTCTTAAAATATAAACCTTTTGGAGACTTTTTGGGTTCAAGTTAAAATATGCGATAGGTCCTCTTTTAAAACCTTTCGACTACAATGGAAGCAACCTTTCGACCATGTCGAAAGATCTGCTCCGATAGCTTCAAAATATTTCATTTAAAACAATAGATCTCCGCCCTTTTAAAGCCACTCCTTCAAAAGCTTGAGTTATACTTCAATTATGAAACAAATGAAAATCATCTATGTCGAGCTTTGATACCTTTCTTAAGCAATAGGAGAAGCGGTTGGTATTAAAACAAGTAAACCTTTCGTATTTGTCGAAAGCAACGACTTCGAAAGGTTGGGAAAAACGTCTATAACCTTTCGAATGTATCGGAAGTTTCAAAACAAAAAATGATAAGTGGCAGTAACCTTTCGGTTGTGCTGAAAGGTTCTAAATCAAAATAGTGGTAAATCAGAAGTAACCTTTCGACTTTGTCGAAGGGTTTAAAGCCGTTCTTTTTAAACATTTGACCGGGTTGAAAGAAAGCAAGTCGAAAGCTTTAATTCGAAAGCAAAGTAGGTGAAAGCTTTTAGTTTATAAAACATACCCCAACCTCTTTGGACATCAATCTTTCGACTATGAACCCTTCGACTCCGTCCAATTCAATATATACCAAGTAATTTGATATCATATGCATTGGTTTTACCTTGTCGAAAGCTATAAACCTTTGACTTATTTTAAGATCTGGCTTGGAAGGTTCACTACCGTAAAAGGTTGAAACATGTTAAAAATATGATTTCTATGTTCTTAAATTAAAAAGATAACTTTTCAACTAACCTACCTTTATTTGTCAAATTCTCATTGGTAAATAACTTCTTTTTAGAAAAATGCTGCCACTAATTTTCAAAAATAAATAATAATATTATTTTATTAAATGTCCGTTCTCCTGAACTAAATATATAAACCATTTAAGTCTCATACCTTAAATAATTTTATATATTCATCAAAACACTTACGAAAAATCTTGAAAAATCCCGAAAAATCTATTTTAATATGTTTTCCAATATAAAAATTTGAAAACCAAATAATCTTTATTTTAGCCGTAAATAATTTATAACCCAATAAATTATTTTCTTCATTGGAAAATTTGTATAAAATCCATATGAAATCAGAAAGTTATGAAAATTGAAACCCATTTCCAAAATCATGATTTATATAACATAAAATTTTCCACGGCATTTAAAAATCATTTCTTCTTCATTTTTCCGTAAAACCGTGTATATTCCTTATTAAGTCTAAACACGTATAAATCATAAACAAGCATATGATCATTCAATATATCATAAAAGAGATTATTTTCTTAAATCTGAAACCATATGATGTACGAATCAAAATAGAGATGTAGAAATTATTATTCACCTTAGATTGTAGAAGAAAATTGAAGTATGATTGAGATTGATTCCTTCTAACTTGAATCCTAGCTTTTACTTGATTTTCCCTTTTCCTCCGCCTAATGTCCCGCCTTCCTTGCTTCGTACATTTAAAATATTGTTTGAGATAAAATGAATGTGTATGTCTAAGGGGAAACTATAAGGGTGGGAAATATGGGCTGCTAATTACCCTAACGCCCTTGTGTTTAATATCATATCCATTTATATAAGTTTACTTGATTTATTAACGCATGGCAACCTAGTTTATTCATCAACTACAATCTCCTTATCTACATTATTTTATTCAATATATTCTATTTAAAACTCTTGAATAATGTCAATAAAATTAGGGGTGTTACATTTTGGGTCTGTATTGGTTTAGAAAGTACGAGGCCAGGATATTCTGCCAAGATGGGGAGATATCTTTGAGACATCCTAATAGTCATAATCGAATTATATTCTCCATAAAGAATTTCGACCAGAATAGTTAGGCTGTGTTAAGTGTAATAGAAGTGGGATCAGAGCTAAGTCAGGTTTGAATAGTAAGAGAGTTTGTAGATGTCTTTGAGCCAGTCATAGGACTACCGCCAAAACGAACTATCAATTTTTGGATAGATCTTGTGCTAGGTGCTGAACCTATGAGCAAACCACCGAGCAGGATGACACCGACCGAGATAAAGAAATTAAAGGTGTAGCTAGTGGATTTAGAAGGAAGGAATTGTATTAGACCTAGAAGTTCATCTCGTGGAGTGGTCGTGGTGTTCTTGAAGAAACCAGATAGGTCATTGGGGAAGTGTATTGACTATCGTAAGTTAAATGAAAGGAAGATAAAGAATAAATATCCGCTGCTAATGATAGATGATCTATTTGATCAGTTGAGCGGAGCCATAGTGCTTATCCAGTCTGATTTAGAAATACGGTTCCATAAATTGAGAGTGGAGGAGGACTGCATTCTTTTGATAGCATTTCGGACTAGATATGGTTAGTATGAGTGGTTAATAATGCCATTCGAGTTGACGAATGCACCTGCTTTCCTTGTGGATTTGATGAACTGTGTCTTCCGAGTGTATTTGGACAAATTTGTGTTGGTGTTAATTGATGACATTTTGGTATACAATAAGGTTGACAGAGAACATGAAAATCATCTTAGAGTGGTGCAAGAGACACTGAGGCAGAATCAACTAACTGCCAAGTTTTCCAAATGTCATTTTGGAAGAAAGAGGTTAAGTTTATTGGTCATGTTGTTTTAAACAAAGGATTGTCAGTCGATCCAGAAAAAATCGAAGCTGTGCACAATCGAAAGAGACCAAAGACGAGGCCCAAGATTAGAAGTTTTATCGAACTAGCTAGATTTAACCATAGATTCCTTAAGGATTTATTGCGGATAGCAGGGCCTTTGACTAAGCTTACCAGGAAGGAAGTGATGAGGAAGCATTCCTTAAGATAAAGCATTTGTTGACCAATACTCCAGCATTAGTATTTCTATATGGAAACCAAGGGTTGGTAGTATACATTAATGCATGTGGGACTGGATTGGGAGTAGTGTTGATTCAAATGGGCGAAGTCATTACCTTTGCATCTGAACAGCTTAGGCCACACAAAGCAAGATATCCGACCCATGACTTGGAGTTGGCTGCGATAATTTTTTCCTTGAAGATTTAAAAGCATTATCTTTTAGGGAGAGATTTGAGTTGTATATTGATCACGAGTCCTTAAGGTATTTATTCTCTCCGAAGGAGTTGAATATGAGACAGCAGAGGTGGCTGGAGTTTTTGGCTGCTTATGATTTTGGTATAGAGTATACTTATGGAAAAAGAAATAAAGTAGAGGATGCTCTTAGTAGGATACATCAGAATGTGGTGTTGGCAATGTTGGCAGAATTGAAGGATCTAGAAGCTTTAGCCAGTTGTGGTATGCAGTTAAGATCGACTACTAGTTCTAGTCAGAGTATTACTATGTTATCCTATTCAAAAGTTCGACCAGTGTCGATCGAGAGAATTGCTTCTAGGTAGAAGGTGGATCCAATATTAGCCGAGTGGATCGGAAGACTTGAGTTTGGAACTGAAATCTATAATTTTTAAAGGTTTTTTTCTTGACCAAAGAGAATGGTTGAGAAAGAAGGGACAGTTATGTGTTGCAGATATGGAGAACTTGAGCATAGAAGTTCTTAGGGAATGTAATCAATCCAAATTTACGATTCACCTGGAGGGACAAAGATGTATCAAGATATGAAGAGAAGCTTCTATTGGGAAGGCATGAAGAGGGATGTTGGCTTGTGGGTTACGCAGTGTGTAAACTATCAGCAAGTGAAAGTCGAACATTAGAAGATGAGTAGGTTACTTCAGCCTCTAGAGATTCTAGTCTAGAAATGGGATTCGAAATCCATGGATTTTATAGATGAGTTGCCAAGGTCAAGCAGGGGAAATGAGAGTATATGGGTTATTGTGAACATGTTGACCAAGAGTTCCCATTTCATTCTAGTAAAGTCCACCAGGACGGCACATGTATGGCGAGGTTGTTCATGAACAACAAGTTAGACATCATTGGGTTCCTAGTAGCATAGTCTACGACAGAGATGCTTTATTCACTAGCGAATTATGGAATACTCTACAGAATGCGTGAGCTACTAAACTCAAGATGAGTACAACATATCACCCATAGATGGATGGGCATACAGAGAGAGTCAGGAAGGTACTTACAAATTTTTTGAGAGCTTGTATGTTCGATTTTTGTGGATCTGGGGAGGATCTGCAACATTTGGTTGAGTTTTCTTATAATAATAGTTATCAGACTAGTATAGAAATTGTGCCTTTTGAAGCTTTGTATGGAAGGCCATGCAAATCACCCGTAATTGGTTAGAGACTGGAGACAGGTTGGTATTAGGTCTAGATTTGTTTAGGGAGGCATTAGATAAATTGATTTTATCCAAAAACGGATTAAGAAAGCTAAATCCAGATAGAAGAGTTACGCATATAAGAGGCCTAAAGACCTAGAGTTTTCAGTTGGAGATAGAGTTTCCATTAAGGTATCATCGTTAAAGTGTTTGGCACGATCCGAAAAGTTTGGAAAACTGGCACCGAGAAATGTTCGTCCATTCAAGATTATAGAGGGGATTGAAAAGCTCACATAAAGATTTGAGTTGCCAAGCAGTATGGTAGGCGTCCATAATTTATTTCATGTGTCTCATCTTCGCAAGTATATGCATGATCCAGAGACTACTATTCCTCCGATAGTGTTGGAAAATTTTGTAGCAGAACCTAATTTGACTTTTGTGAAACAACCAGTTTGGGTTATTGCGAGCGATGAGAAAAGATTGAGAAACAAGACAGTCAATTTAGATTTATATAGATAATTTCTTGTTAGGTGGACTAGTGTGATTTTTAGGAGTTATTACAGATGATTACTATATTCGGTATTTAGTCCTTACTGAATTTCGAGGTTGAAATTCTTTAAGGAGGGGAACCAGTAAAACCCTTAATTTTTGGTAACATTATTCAAGAGATTTTATTAGATAGAATAGCGTAGGTGTTAAGTGATAAGGAGATTGTGACTTGAATTAATTTAATTAAGGCCGAGCATAATAAAATAATTAATAGTCTTAAGAATAGTTTTTGGGTTAATCAAATTACATAATGGTATATTAGGAATTTGCCGCCCATAACCCTTACACTTGTATATTTTCGTTCCTATCATTTGGTTCCTCATTCACGTCATTTTGAATATAAAATGTAAGAGGAAGGGGCCTTCCATTAATGAGAGAAACTCAATTAAAAGCTAGAGAATCAAGCTTAAGGGAAATCAATCTCAATCCAATCTCCTTATCTAAAGCAAGGTGAATACTGATTCCATCTCTATTTTTGTTATGAATCATATGTTTCGAATATAAGGGATAAACTCGTTTTAAAGATGAATTGAATGATGATATGCTTGAGATTTGATTTGTTTAATTTAAACAAGTTTGTTTAAAAGGATTTATATTGTTTTATATTAAAACCGAGATATGTTGATGCTTGAATGCCATGAATTTTTTTTATGTTATGGAAAACATGATCTTGGTGTTCGGTTTCAGTTTTGATGACTTTCCAAGCTATGGAAAGATTATTATTATTCTTCAAAGGAAAATAAGGTTATTTTGGTTTATAAATTTATTTTGGAAAATATATTTAAAATTTGGGTCTGGAATTTTGATCTGTTAAATAACTTGATTAAAGTGAATTTCCAGAATTTTTGGGGCTTTTCCAAAGTGATTTATAATGCAATTAAATTATTTTAGAAGAGGGACTTCTTTGTAAAATTGATTTTGCTTAATGGAATGGCGTATTTAATTAACTTAACCATGGTTAGATTTGAAATTAGGGGCAGATATTTTGGTAAAAATTTGAAAAGCTAAGGGAACCGATCTGGTGTTGGCACTTGGCAGGTTAGTTAGAAATATATTTTCTTTAAGTGGTATTAAACTAGATTTACTCAGAAAAGAAGGTCCCGCCTATTTTGGGAAATGCCTTTTGACACAGAAGCTTTCCCTATCAACCTATCGAACCTACAAAACCAAAACCATTACACAAGGTATCACAAAGATGGTACATAGTGGATTGGAGGAAGGCAAAAGGTAAGGTGTCAAAAACATACCTTTCGAAGGAGTCGCTACCTTAGTTTGTTTTAAAAAGAGAAGTGCTTACCTTTGTTTTGTTTTAGCCTTCGAAGGAGTCAAAGCATCTAGTTTTGAAAGGTTTCGAGAGGATTGCCATAACATAAGTTTCCTTATGATTGGGTTAAGATATAATATTTTGAAAGAAGGGGTTCTGACCAAGTCGAAGGCCTACTACCTTTCTTAAGCCTTTTCATGGTATAGAAGATATCAATGCCATTGAAAGGTACTTTTATTATAAGTCTATGCTACTTTTTGTAGATTTTAAAGGAGGTTAGTGGTTTCAAAGGAAAAGGTGTCCAAAGGGGTTTCGACGCCAACCTTCCAATATTTTACCCAAATATTTTATGCTTTCGAAGGAGATAGTGCTGATGCCATCTTTGTTTTCCCCAATATTTTTATATGATAAAGGATTGTTTCGAAATAAATGCTTTCGTCTATGTTCACTTTGACCCAAATAATGTTTTAAGTATAAATCCAATGCTTTCGAAAGGAGGACTTTCAATAATTTCAGAAGGGTTACTTCCAGTGGTGTCGGAAGGGGTACTTTCAACTGGTTTCGAATCTATGTTTCTAATGTTAAATGTTAATACTTTAATACAATCGAAAGGTTTCAAAACGAAGGTTTTAAAGCATTATAAAGGCAGAAGCCTAAAGTTTTGAAGATATATTTTAATGCTTTTGAAGGAGGTCATCTTATGAAGTCAAAAGCATGTTTTCGAAGGTGTTGAAAGGTTCTGTAAATCAAACTCTATTTTAAAGGGAAAAACCATGGCTAAATTAAAGGATTTGTTTTAATGGTTTTGAGAAGAAGCTATCTTTGATGAAATAATACGTTAAAGGTATTTACAATGATTTATACTAAACCCACTAGAGTGGTATTGCTATGTTATTATGTTTGCTTAAATGCATTTTGGTGATAAAAGGGCAGAAGAACAAGTAAGGTTAAT
This sequence comes from Allium cepa, assembly GCA_030765085.1. NCBI lineage: Eukaryota > Viridiplantae > Streptophyta > Magnoliopsida > Asparagales > Amaryllidaceae > Allium > Allium cepa. Next base: position 688,055,877 of record CM060937.1, on the reverse strand, counting down.
CCAGTAGTGAATATAAACCAAGTTAACTCCTGAATGGGTAGAATTGCATTCAGGAGGTCAAGAAGACAAGAATATAGGATGCTAAAATATAAAAGAAATATATTGGTAGTGGCCAACAGGTTCTTGGTAATCCCATGAAAAATGTGATAGGAAAAGATATTGGAAGGGGCCAATAGGTTCACACTTAGTCCATGAAAACTATATATAAAGGAAGAAGTTAGAAAGACAGGTTCATAGTAAGGCCATAAAAACTATTGTTTGATACTACCAGGGGCTAGTGGGTTTGTAGTTAGCCCATGAAAACTATATCCGGATTAAAATATTGACATATGTCAATAGGTTCCTAGTCAGCACATGAAAATTAAGAGAAGAAGAAAGGATATTGGGGTGACCATTAGGTTACTAGTCAACCCATGAAAACAAGGATAAGGGTAAAGATATTGGAGTTACCAATAGGTTCTTAGCAATCCCATTAAAACGGTGTAATTGGACAGGGAGTCCTTAAATATTTTACCGGTTGTTAGTAAGCCCATGAAAACTAATAGATTAACAGTAATCCTAGAAATTATAGTTGAGACAAATAGTCAAAATGAATGGGTAGGGTAATCCAGAATTGATTCATTTGTTTTGCATGTCATCATATTATACCGGTTTGAATTGCTCTAACTATTATGGATGAAGGAGCACAGTATACGGTTTTATAAAGGTTTTAGGATACTAGTGGGGGGAAATCCGTTCCGCTAAGCGGCATGGCCTCACTAGATATCTCAATGATTTGAGATTGTAAATTATTATTCATACCAGGCTTTTTGTCTGACTTGAAGTTTATGTTTTCCACTTAAACTCTCGGGTACTCAATTGATTTTTGAGTAGTTTGAGAGTTGAGGTTTTCAGGTATCTCTTAAGACGAATAAGCTTCTAGAGAGTGCAGGAGGCATGATAGCTACTTAGAGTTCTCTTTTCTTTTGATTCCACTTTGTTGTTTGTAATGGATAAGTTGCTATGTTGCCGGTATATACTCTGATCATCCAAGGGGACATCTTCATATGTCACTCTTGGCATATGTTATAATAAATATATTTTCTCTAAATGTGAGTTTTGAATATGGGATTATGTAATGAATTGAAAATATTTTGAAATGCAAATGACTCTATTTGAAGTTTAATTTTTTTCCATATTCATGTGTTTTTGTGCAACAGTGAATCTAACGTAGCCGTAGTTGGTCATTGAGGATTAATAAATATGGATGACTGCAGCATCCATAGCCGTTAGTTTTGGGCCTCCATGTAGGGGGATGTTATACTTTGAGTCAGACATAAAACCTAGTGTGAATAATACTATTACATTTTGATTTACTGATATTAAGTGAGACCATGTCGTTTAGTGGAATGGGTTTCACCTCACTAATATCCCTTTAAAACATATCTTTTGCAAATCATGAATCTGCAATCAAAATGATTAAAGCAATAATAGCAATATCATATATGCATATAAATTAGGTAACAAATGGACTATCTGTCCGAATACTGTAGATTTGTTTGGATAACTACTAACCATTGGCTGACTCGGGCCAAGGAAAAAATAATAATCTGACATCTGTTAGACACATTTCTAGACGATCCGTCCTTAACTTACATCTCCAGGGGTCAACTGTTCCTCATGGTTTTGTGGGCTCACCAATAACCTATCCTCCTCTGTATATTTCTTTCTGTGTATAGCATCATTTGAGTCTTACTTATGATTAAGCCCTACACTGTAATTTTGGACTTGTATTAGCTAGAGGCTATAACTTATGCATAGGGCCGGACCCTATACCGGTCCCATCTGGTATTTAAATATCTGAGTCATTTACTTAGGGTTAGCTACCCTATCAAAAAATTTATTAAACACATTTCTTTCAAATTGATTTAACCATTTAAATCATACTTAAACAAAGAAAATATACGTTCTGGTTTACCTAAATCTCTTTGCCATGATATATGCTTTACACAAAACAATATTGATGAAAACCTTTGAAACCCTTATTTAAAAAACTTTAAATAGTCCCTTTCGGATCCATTGAAAGTACCCTTTCAAAATACGTTATCTACTTTACCATGAAACATTAGGCCTAAAGGCCAAAACATAACGTTTGAAACCTTTAAAATAGACCTTTCGAAATCATTGAACGTGTCCCTTTAAAAGCTTTATCATACTCTTTCAGAACACTTTAGGATTACCCTTCGAAGGCATTGGAAATCTTCCATTCAAATATTAAAAATAAGCCTTTTGAAAACATTAGTGAATCTCCCATTTGTAACACCTATCGAAAGCATTAAAGTCTTTTACTTAGAATAGACCTTTCTAATGCATTAGGCTCAAGTAAAAGTTTATGGTACATATCTTTGAAACTGTTTAAAACCATTTCATTCGAAACCTTTGGGTTTAACTTTCACTATATTGAAGGGTCTTAAAAGAACTGGGATGAAAGCATCTGTTTCGAAAGCGTTATTCCTATGTAAAGGAAAGTGGATGGTTGCGAAACCAACCCTTTCGAAAGCATGGAGAAGCGGCTTCAAAGTTTAAAGCAAAAGAACCCTTTCAAAAGCATTGGTTTGAAAGGTTGAATGCAACAGTAAGTGTTTTGACCCCTTCCAAAGCTTGTTTTAAAAGCAAAAGGCAACAACCCATTTGAAAGCTCTTATTTATACAAATAGAAGCGAGTTGGTTAAATCGAAAACTTCAACCCCTTCGAAAGCCTTATTTGTAACCAAAATAGTTCTAAGTTTGAAGAGAGCTTCTTCTACCCTTTTGAAAAGCAGTTTCGACTCCATATCTTTCACCTAATTCCAATCAACAACGTACCAAAGCATTCATACCATGTATATGGGTTTCGACTTGATCGAAGGTTGTAGAGTAGGGTCGAAAGGTGGCTGCTATAAGTGGCGAAGCAGAAAAACTTTACAAAACTAATTTTTTAACATTTTAAAGTAATTTCTTTCCAATTAACTTGCTTTGTTTATCAACATATAATTGATTGCCGATTTTTTTTTTAAAAATATTTTTCTATAGGTGCTGCCGAAATTTTAGTAATTATCAATTTAAAACGTTTAGTAAATTATCCTCTTCAACTTACAAAAGAATATAAAAAATTAAGTCTCATACCATAAATAATTTTATATCCTTAACAAAATTCTTAGAAAAATTCTCCACAAGTTTTCATAAATCACTTTTAATATTTTTTCAAATATATTTAAATTTTGGACCCAAAGCTAACATATAATAGTCGAAAATAACTTAAACTCAATTCAACCAATTTCTTTACTAGAAAACTCATAATAAATCTACATTAATTCAGAAAATTATGAAATATGAAACCCAACTCTAAAATAATGTTTCTGACCATATATAGAAAACCCAATCCTTTTGGATGTCATTAAATAGGTTTTTCAAATTAATCTTATCACAAATCTATATGAAACAACATAAGTCATCAATAGGCCTATATATCCATTTAAGCAATCAAAACATGGAAATTTACTTTGCAAAATATATTTGGATCCGATCTAGAAACCGGAAGCAATGAAAATGAGATGTAATCTATTAATCACCTTAGCTTATTGTTAAGGAGTTTGAGATTTTTTCTTGAATTGATTTGATTATGCTTCGTAATTTAATTTTTTTCTTATCTTCCTCATGTTTTCTCTTAATGGTGGCCGTCCAAGCTTGAGTTTAATTTTGTTTGTGAATGTGGTAAACGAAAATGGAATGAGAGTTTAGGGCATAAGGATATTACCTATTCTTATTTTTCCTTATCTTATTCCTCTTACCACTTTAATTTTATTTCCCTCTCGTTCGTCGATTACAAATCTCAATCCCTTAATCATTTACGTTATTTGATTTAATTTATCTAATTAAATGTTTTAAATAGTGTTAGAAAAATTAGGGTCGTTATAAAAACTCCTTATGAGCTTCGGAAAAATAGACCACCATCCTACAAATACGTAGGAGTTTTAGGGTGTCTTGCTAAAGTAGAAGTTCCTAAACCTAAGAAGGTTAAACTATGACTTAAATAGTGGATTGTATATTCGTTAGGGACGCACAAAATAGCATATCATATCGGTTCTTGATGTATAAGTCAGAAGTAGATTATGTTCATGAAAAGAACATAATTGAGTTGAGAAATGCAAGTTTTTTTTGAACATATATACCCTCTTAAAACCTCCCCTAAACCAGTTATTTAGAAGAGACAAATGGAAGAAGAAATTATCGAAAAACTCTAAGAGGATGAAATACAACAAGTGGGCAATATTGAGCAAAGTAAGCGGGAAAAAAGAAGAAGCAAAATGCCAAGCATATCAAAAAACATTTGGAGCTGACTTTACACATTTATAATGGAAAATGAACTCCTTACATATAAACAAGCAATGTCCTCCACCAATGCCCCTTATTGGAAGTAAGCTGAAAATAATTAGATAGAATCCATCTTATAAAGCCATACATGGTAATTATTCGATCTACCAAAAGGGTCTAAAGCATTAAACTGTAAGTGGATTTTTAAGATAAAACTAAAATATGACGTTTCAACGAATAGATATAAAGCTCGACTTTTTGTTAAAGGATACAAACAAAAAGAAGACCGAGACTTCTTTGACGCATACTCACCTGTGATAGGAATAACTTCGATTAGGATGCTAATTATGTTTGCATCGATAATACACTTTGAAATACGTCAAATGGATTTGAAAATAACGTTCATGAATGGTGAATTAGAAAAAGAAATATATATGCAACAACATGAAGTTTCTCAACTGTAGAAAAATAGGGTATGCATATTACTCAAATCATTATACGGGCTTAACCTAGCATCGAAACAATGACAAGAAAATTTGATAACACGTTATTATCAAACGTCTTCAAAATAATTGAATATGACAAATATGTTCATATCAATCGTAAAACATCAGATATGTCATTGTCTGCTTTACATAGATGATTTATTAATACTTAGAAGTAATAAGGATATAGTAAAATCTAGTAAAGTTATCTTTCTGATTAGATACTAATGATCTGGGAAATTTTGACATGATCCTTGGAGTTAAGGTTCTTAAGACACCATAAGGATATGTGTTGTCTCAATCACATTATATTACAAAAATACTTGATAGATTCTAACAACATATCAAATTTTATTTAACCATCAGTAGACCTAAATAAAAATTAGGTAAAGAATAGTGGTCAGAGGATTTATTGGCTTGAATATTCTCGTATACTAGGTAGCATCATGTATGTGATGAACTACACAAGACCAGATATAACTTATATTATAGGTAAACTTAGTAGGTGTACGAGCAATCCTAATAAAAATTGTTAGAAAGCAATCGTTAAAGTACTAAGATATTATAAGTACAATAAAATTACGGATTGCATTATACAAAGTATACATTGAAGGATATTGTGATGCAAATTGGATAACTGGTTCAACTGAAACAAAATCTACCGTGGGTATGTGTTTACATTAGTAAATGGTGTAGTTTCGTGGAATCTTCCAAACAAACTTTTATAGCTAAATCATCTACAGAATTTGAATTTATCACCTTAGGTAATGCTATAGAAGAAGCAGGTTGAATTCAATGTTTTTTAGAAGATACTCCAAATCAGGAAAAATCGGCCCTCAATAAATATACCTTATGATAGTTAACTAGCTATAGGAAGAGCCAATAGCAAAATGTATTATAGTATGTTTAGGCATATCTGTTATAAGCATAAAACTATTAAACTATTTCTCTCTAATGGGGTTATCACAATTGATTATGCAAAGTCAAAAGATAACATTGCAGATCCACTAACAAAGGCTTTCCTAGAGAGAAAATTCAAACCTTTTAAGTAGAAATGAGCTTATAGTCTATAGATTAAGATAAAAGTTTTCAACGAAAACTTAGCCTAGTTGATTGGAGATCTTAAGATCTTGGTTCAAAGGGAAAACTAAATTCAGCACAAATTTTATAGCACTAGGGAGGTCCACTCTCAACCATTCTTATGATAATCGGTGCACATTCCAGTGGAAACCAAGATAAGCTCGACTTTTAATGATGCCAATATGGTGGTTTAAGAACCATGTGGGGTATTATGGGATACTACTTATAGAGTGAGCTACGTGAATGCGAAGGTGCCGCTTTAATGAGAATAATAAGGCTTGACTCTCATAAGCACTTGTGAGACCTATTTGGTTTTTGTGGGAAAAATGAATACAAATAGAGAACCAAGATCGATATGAAAGGTTACTATGTGAAGTCCATCTTTGCAACTTATACAAATAGCTTACAAGTCAAGGATATCTTAGTCCATTGATTTGCTTGTAACATAAAAAGGATGGCCACTAGGAAAGTTTAAGTCCATCATGCTACTTAAACCAATGCAGAAAATTTTCAAAGTGTGTCAGAACAATGAAAGGAAACTATTTTGCGGAAATTAATATCCATTCATGCAGGGATTGCAAGAGAAAGCACCAAAATTCAATGAGATATACACTAAAAGTTTGTGAATAGTCCCACATTGGGAAAGAATAATACATAGCATAACTATACGTACCAACTGGTGTTTTACATATTAAATATTTAAGGAAATAATAATGGACATATAAGGCTTAGAGGGCCTACCCAGGCAAGTGGGGCATGGTTGAATGGGCATGGAGGTGCTTTGTCGATGCAGTTAGCACCTTACACTTGCGCGTGGTAAGGGCTGGATTTGGCCTTCGAAAGGCCAATAAATTTGTTGCTTTATTTTTATAGTTTTTAAATTTAAACAGTTTTAAATTCCAACGATCAAATCATTTGGTTAGAAGGGCCACAACCTTTCTAGGGGTTCGACTGTTGGATGTGAAAAGGTGCATCACGATATCTGTATATATGATGGAATAGCTTGGGAAAATAAAACACCATAGAATTTATAGAATAAAAAAGCAGTCCTTCTTTTTCACACTAACACATTCAATTCTTAAGTTCATCGATGTCTGCAATTGCAAGCGCTACATTACAAAGAGGACTGTTTATCTTGGGAACATTATGCCCGATCTTCATTCAGCTTTGGTGAGGAGGCAATATAGTTTCAAAGAAATACTGACTGTAGACTCACACATTCTATTATTGACATATATGGAAGTGTCATCATGATTATTGGTTAGTTTCTATTACATTATTTAATAAACTAATCAATAATATTAAAACATTATTTTTTTTCGATCTATTGGGTTTAACAAATTATCATAATCATCTTTTTGTAGATGATGTCTCAAGGAAGTAATAACTCTATAGCCACTCCATTCATGACAAATAGCCATAATATGGCAGTGATTACTAATGTTATTATGCGGTTGCCTGGTGAAAATCCGAAAAAATTCAACATGGTGGCTTTCAAATAATAGCAACAAAAGTTATTCTTTTACTTAATTACGTTGGATCTAAAAAACTTCCTTGCTGAAGCTGCATCTAATGTACAAGAACTAGAAACAGTCAGGAGCAAGATTGAAGCCCTTAATGCCTCGAAGGACTCAGAATTCATATGCAAAAACTGCACACTCAATTGACTCAACTGCAACCTTTATAATGTTTACTATACTATAAACATTTCGATGGAATGCTGGTTTTCTTTAGACAAAAAGTACAAAAAAGTGGATGCAAAAATGAACAAATTCATTATTGGGAAGCTCCCCGGTTTCAAAATGGTACACACAAAAACCATGATCAATCAAATTCAAGAATTGCAAATACACAATAAAGGAATGCCTCTCAATGAGTTATTTCAAGTGACTGTTGCAACTGAAAATCTATCCGCTTCTTGGAAGTGTTCGAAAACTATCTAAAGTTTAAGCGTGTTTGTGGGAATAACTATGGAAGATTTGGTTATCCGTCTAAGAATTGAGGAAGATAACATGAACTCATACTGTAACGACAATGGCTACTGAGTCAAGACAGAAGACCAACAAAAACGAAGCATTAATACAATCCTAACAGTATGAAGCCAAAGAAATTTAGGGGAATTTGCCACAAATGCATGAAGAAAGGATGCAAATCTAACGAGTGTATGGATCTAATGAATCCTAAGAAAAATAAAGATCAAGAAAATGTTACCGATTTTGACAGGCTTTTAGATGGTGTTTCTTATATGAATTTACCAGTGGCAGTTTTAGAATGCAACCTATTTTGCAGTTCAAAAGAATGCTTTGAAAAATCCAATGCCGAAAGACACATTTATGCCAATAAATGGATGTTCACTAATTACAAACCTGTCACTCAAGATAAACAATTGTTCATAGAGAACTCCTCTACGTCAAAAGTTAAAGAAAAGATCATTTTGAAATTGACATTTAGAAAAGAATGTACATTAAATGATGTCAGTCTTGTTTAGGATATCCAATAGAATTTGGCTTCAGGTTTGTTGCTGAGTAAGAATGGTTATGACAACCCGAAATTTTAATAATTCAAATTGGAATATTTAATTGATTGTAAATATTTAAAAAGTTAATTTTTAACTTGAATTCAAATATTATTATTAACAACAATTAAGTTATTGGATTTAACAAACTGAAGTTGGTTGAGTTACTGAATCTTCAGTTTTAAGCCAGTTAAAAATAATTTAAGGGTTTGTAAAATTCATATCAATAATACTGAAGATAGTAAAAGTGTTAAAATTGAATTTAAAGGTGATTTTTTTAGTTTTGAAAATATATCGTTTAAATCGATATTTAAAAATAGCCTTCCGAGGCACAGTCTCGGATTACGACAAACCAGTTTTGTTGGATCCGTAATATTGTTTTATTATCGTATTTCAATTTTTGTAATATTTGGAGTTGTGGTGTAATCGTACGAGAGGTAAACGCGCTGAAAATTAAATCGAAATTCAAATATAAATAATAAGTTATATTGATCAGTCAAAAAGAACTTCACATCAGATCTTTTCCCTTCATTTCGAATGTCACTGTAGATGGCCTAATTGAACACGTTACCCTCATTTCATAGACATCATGTACTCTTTGTCTTCCCTCGGAAGCTAAAATAATAATGCGATGTTTTCAGTATAGACCCCGAGCTACTCCATCCCTTTTAGTTTGAAATCAAACCCTATCTCCTTCTCCTCTTCATTTTTAAATTGTAATTGAATGGAAAAAAAAGAAAAAAACGGTCGCATCGTCCTCTTAATTTCATCGCCGATCTTCTCTACGTCGACCGTTCTTGTTTTCCCATTCACGAGTCAAGCTGTGGTATTTGATTTGTTCTGCGTGGAGTGCTATCGGATGTCGCGGCTATCGGCAACGACTTCGTGGAGTGCTAAGCTCGAGTTTCGATCGAGCTTTGGATTCGCGAGTCAGAGGGCTTCGGTGATTATGGTTTGGGATCGCGACACCTACGTGATGGCTGCTGCGTCGACGGCAGTGGAGATGAGGGTCGAGTTCGATCTCGTGCAGAGCTTCGAGCAGGAGCTCGATGTTTGGGTTCTGTCGTCGAGCAGGTAACGTGATTTTTAACATTTTGATATAAAATCTACTTAAGTTAAAAAAGGTAAATGAAATCTATGGATTTATTGTAAATTTGAAAATTTAATAAATCTACTTAGTTTGAAATCAGTAACAGAAAAGAAAAAGAATTAACAGTAAAGCAAAGTATGATATAAACATTATTTATAGACAAGGTTTTGGAAAAGGTAGGAATTTTAAATGTGCGGGGTTTGTACAAAAATAGATTTAAAATCCATATGGATTATTTTATTTGTATATATGTAGTTTCAAAAGAATTAAAGAAATTGGTAAAATTAAATTATTAGTTTAAATGAAATTAATAAATGGTAATTTATTTTTCGTTTAGTTTAAATATTAATAAACCATACGAATGTTTGTACAAGGTATAAAATTATGAAGGGATTGTCGAGATGAAAATGGATTGCTAAACAAAAATCAAAGGTGAGTTAATCTCACTCTTCTAGATTTTTATTTAAATTTAAATGGTTAAATTTAAATAATTGGTTGATTGATTGATTTTATTGGATGTGCTATATTATTATAGTAGTACATAGTATATATTGGAGTGGTTGATTTCCCGCATTATATAGCGGATGAGACCCTATGCGCCGCATAATAGTGGAGGATATTATATTAATCCCATATACCGTGATATTCCACCTCGAAGTGGAATTGGTATTGTGCTAACATCAGTGGATGCAGAGAAACAGGTTGGAGGGATCCAAATGGATTCCTAAAAATTGTTTAGATTATTTAATATTCTATGTTATGAATATTGATATTCTATGATGAATTATATAGATAATTGGGATATTGAATACTATGGTTTGCTTGGATATATTTCGGTACATTGGGACATCAAAATATTTGGAATTGGATTTTTGGAAGAAATATAAGAGTAAATTTTGGAAGTGAAATAATTATAGAATAAAAATAAGATTGAATTGGAAAGAAACAAAAGTGATATCTAAAAATTGAAGTTAAATTGTAAATTAAAGATTTAAAACAAGTTTTAAATCAAGTTAAATCTGGAATTCAAGTTAGTGGATCGCAGTTTTAAACAAATAAAGTTTTTAAATTTAAAGTGTTTTAACAACTTGAATGTTAAAGTGCATTTTTAAATTGATTTGAATTTAAAAATAAACTTGGTTTTAAATTCCTTTAAACCTCTTTTATAAAATGAGTAATTAATTTATTTAATGAAGTAAATAAAAAGATAGTTAATTACAGGTTGACATTAATCAAGAGTGATTAATATTGTGGTTTAATTGATGTAATTAATTTAGGTTAGTATAAATTAAAATGATAAGTGATGTATGAGAAATTATTTAATATAAGTAATTAAGGATTAATGTAATTAATTATAGATAATTAATTTTTGTAAGTAATTAAAGATTAATTAATATTTTTGGTTAAGAATAATTAATTTGAGTAATTGAATAAAGATAATTGCTTGAATGTAATTGAAGGATAATTAATCCAGGGTGATTAATTAAGATGGATAATCAAGGGATGATTAGTTAATTGTTTTGAAATTAATTAATGTTAAATGAAGGAATCTAAGTGTTTGAGGTTAGTAATTCAAATAGAATTGATTAAATTAATTTGGAAGGGATCAAGTTTTCTTATGGATGATTGAACTGTATTGGATGCCTTGAATGAGACTCGAAGAGACGGGGTTTGGGTATTAGAAAATACCCGAAACCACATCGAACTTTTATAGATTGATATGTGAAATCTTTAGGCTGAAATGAAATGATTTAAGTGAATTGGACTATTTAATCCAAATTTTGGTACTTAGAAAATTGATGTGTAAAATAAGTGATGTCTATGACAAATTTTGAATTTATAAATTGATACGAGTTACCCCAGGTTTTTTTTAAGTTGTATGCTTTGTATTCCATGTTAGATGGGTTTACTCACGCTGGTTTCCAGCCTGACCCGGGTGTTACTTTGATGTAATGCTCGGGTCATACCAAGTATTATTGATTTTCAGGTAAGGACGTTCTAGAGCTCAGGAGGCGAGTTGGATGGCAAGAACGTATGTAATGTCTCCACTGTATTATACTGTTGAATATCTAAGACATGTTGATTGTTTGTATCCAGTGTCTTTATATATATATATATAACTTTGATGTATTATAAATATATTTGACAGATATATAATTGTTTTGTACAACTGTTATTATTTGTTATTATATTTTATCCGCTGCGGATGTGAGATGTTGGTGTTTCTGTTCTTCTTATTCTTCTATCTCTTTCTACTTTTTCCTAACTATCTGGAATTTTCGGGATCGAAAATTCCGGGCCGTTACAGTTGGTATCAGAGCTGAAAGGTTAAGCGAGAACCTTGGCTCTGTTAGGATTACTCATTAAGGATAGGGCCAATGGTACCCAAGAATGAGTTGAGTGTGTGTATATATACATGAGAGCGTACTCGTTATTTTCTTATATAAAGATTTTAAATGATTTTATACAAGAATATGTTTTGCTATATAAAGCAATATTTCCTTCTAATAAATACTTATGTGATTGGTTGTTAAATCATTGGAATTAAATTAAGAAGTAATATAATACAACCAAATTGAAATCTTGAATTAGGATTAAATTAAGTGGTAATAGAAATACAACCAAATTAAAATTAAATGAAGATAAGTTTGAAATGGATTCAGAATTAATGATTTAAAGAGATAAGTTGATTTGATTTAAAGGATTAAATCAACATTTATAAATTTAACTCGAATTTATATAATTCGGGATGGTTTAAATTTGAAATTGGAATTGAATTCGTTCAAATTGAATCTGATTTGAATTAATTGGATTTGTGATTGAAGATATATAAATTCAAAAATTTAAGTGGAAAATTAAATTGAATTGATGGGGAAGTGAACAGTTTTGACTCTGGACTATTTTCAATATAAATTGTTTTAATATAAACTGTTTTTAATCTATTTTCCTATCTATATACTATATATAACCTTTCTTTTTAAAACCCCAAGCTATTTTATACTTATTTTACAATTATTTTTGAAACTATTTAACAATTTTTCAACAGTTTTATAAACTAATTGCTATTTTCCAACTATTTTACAAATTAATTACTTTTTTATAACTATTTTGCAATTATTTATAATTTCTATAACTATTTAACTATTTTCCAACTATTTTACATTTACTTATCTATTTTGTAGTAGTTTTACAAACTAATAATTATTTTTCAACAACTTGTCTATTTTTAAAATTTTCAAGCTATTTACTAAATATAAAATGGTCGGAGTTCACACTGTTATTGATTAAATACCCATCTGAGGTAAGAATTAAAGTGATAATCCAATGGAATTGAAACAATTGTGACTATGTGGATAGAAATTGAAGGAAATGTGAATAGAAAGAGAAATTGATTTAGTTGATAATCAATGAAGATAAATACGTAGGATGTGCGTCTGTTATTCTATTCGTATAGTGATTTGATCCAGATTTGAGCATAGAATTTCAAGACAGTTATATCGATCCGAGTTGGGATTTTTCACCCGATTTTCGACGGCGAACCTGGATATGGATTGTTGATTGGTTTTGGATATTCTCTATCATAGTTGTGGCTATGCAAGGAGAATGACATTTTCTGATTAAGAAACCAGATCTGTGTTCGCATTAGGAAGTCGGGTGGACGATACTAGTTCAGAAGTGAAATTGTGTGATCGAGTGAGCGATCAGATTGGTATAGCGTGCGGATGATATGTGTACACCGTACGGGTTTAAAGGAAATTGATTGAAAATTAATGAATAAAAAAATGCGAATTGATTTCTTTGAAATGAAAGTATATTCTATGAAATATACAATGGATAAAAGTGAAAGTTGGATACTTTTATGATGATAAGGAAGATGGAAACAACTTTACAAAAAAAAGAGTAATCAAATTTTAATATTTGATTTTGAATAAACAAAGTTATATATCTTTGTTATATAAGATAAATCTTCCCTTGTTGAATCTATTGCCGGAAGGAAAGGATTTTGAAAGTGTTTGAAGTATAAAAGGAGTTTTATACAAGTTTGAAATGATCTAAAGTTTTTTAAAAAAAAAATTTTTTTTTCATATATCTATATATATAATGGATCTTATGAGGATTTTGGAGAAAGGTTTTGGGAACCTTTGGATTTGGAAAGGCTTTTGATTTTTGGGTAAAATCAATATTGGAATTTGAAAAGCCTAGTTTGAGAATTATCGATTATGGGGCAATTGATTTTGAGAAAAGGAGATTTATGTGGGATTCATAGTAGGTGTATTATTTGGAAGATACAATATGTGTATAGTATAAAGTGTTTTGATAATGGCTCTGGGGAAAAAGGTGCTCCCTTGAAATGAACTTCTCAGGAGTGCCTCAGGGTGGTACTGCCTTGAACCCTAAGAGGGGGTTCTAAAATTGATTCTTTGAGGAGTTCGGACAAAACTAGTTCCTTGGAGATTATGAGTAGTGTGTAGCGAAAGTCGAGGGCGCTGATGCCTACAGAGGCATTTGGGTTATACAATGACGACAGTGTAACTCGATGTCACTGTGATATACCGCAGACCATAGCGAAAGTCGTGTGTGCTGCTGAGAGCCAACAGTCTGCGTTTGATTTTGTATCGGTAGACTGCGACCTATGGTAACATAGCGAAAGTCGTGTGTGCCGCTGAGAGCCAACAGTCTATGTACGATTTTACATCGGTAGACTGCGACCTATGTGGGAGTGGAGAAGTTTCATTTTTGACAGCGAAAATCGAGGGCGCTGATGCCTACATTTACATCGACTTTTTCTATGATGGCAACGTAACCCTGGAATGTAACTCAATCTATTGTGGGTTCCATGGCGTAATCGAGGGGCGTGGAGTGCCTACAGTTACATGGACTTTTGCTGCGATGGCAACGTAACCAAGGATGTAAATGTGACCATGGATGGGGGTGATGATTTCCAGAGCACACCAAAGACATTTCCTCTACTTTCAAAAACTGTTTCAATATTTTCAATAAAATTAATTTCCAAAGTATTTTCACTGGGTGTTGAAACGGGTTTACCAAGTACTTATAGATTTTCAATCCTACGCCTGATCAACGTACGTATGACTGAATTTCTATGAGAACAAGGATGGACTGGTTGAGACATCGAGTTACAAGAAGTATTTTTATAGAAAGCTATTTTAATAGTATTATGTAAATTTAAAAGTATTTCTAAAAATGTTGGAATTTTGGAAAATGAAAGTAATCCAAACTGGAATTATGAAAAAAAAAATTGAACTTAGGAAAATTTAATGAAGCGATTTTTGTAATAAAATCGTATATTAATATAAAAGTTGGAAGTAAGCTAATTAGCTAAATAAATTATTTGATGGAGTATATTAATAAAATTTAACTCGGTTAAATAAAATGGATTGTAAGTTAATAATGAAGTTTGGAAATAAACTCGAATTAAAATAGAGTTCGATTTGGATTGATAATGAATTAAAATAAGTGGAGATGTTGTAAAAAAAAATCAAATCACCTCGTCCTTCCCTTCTGAAGAAGCCTCTAGCCTTCATTCTTTAATGGAGACCTGGCTCCTTCTTTTAGGAATCATTCTGTAATTCATCTCAATAAAATGGTCGAAGCCGTTCATTCAAAAGGGGTAGTCGAAAAAAAAAAGATGAATGAATGAAGGCGAGCGATCGACGAACGAAGCTCGAGGGGGGCGAAGGCGAATCTCATTCGCGGCAGTAAAGGCGCTCGCAAGAAGGTCGGTTGGAGTCGCGATGATGTGAGCAAGTGCGGTCACGCGTGCGCCTTCGGTAGAATGGCGAGTCGATTTGGAGTCACTGTCGTTGGATGGCACGCGCAAGCTGGAGGCGAATGAAGAGGCTGCGTTTGCGATTTGGGTGAGGAGTTGTTAGCGTGTGTCATTTGCTTGGATGGGTCATTATCGATGTCGTGAGTTGGGTATCGGCGAGATCGGCGGCGAGGCAGGGTCGAGGTGATGTTTTTGCTGTTGATAAATTTATTTTTAATTATATATGCAGAAATCAGAGAATAAAAAGAGAATAAAATGGAATTGGATTATAATAGAAATGATTTGAGTTACAAATAAAATCCAATTCGAGTATAAATGAGTTAAATATGCGCATGGATATTATTTTTATAAATTGAGAATGTGAATTAAAATTAAAATTAAAATGGATGGGCTAACTGAATTCAATGGAATTTGATTAAATGAGAATCTAATAGAAGTGAACTTAAGTTTGATGTTGGAATAAATTAAAGTAAATTAACTTAAGTTTAAAATTTATGGAAGCTTGGCTTCGAATAAGGGTAAAAGCCCATTAAATAAAAGCTTGGGTTGAATTAATTTGGGAATGGCTAGTAGTATATAAGCATGGAATGTGTCAAGCTAAATAAAATGGTTGTGAATAAATTAAAATGGAAACGAATTAGATAAAATTGAGTCGGAATCAATTTAAATTGGTTATAAAACTTAAGTAATTATTTATTCACACGGATATCATCAATTTGCCTAGAAATGATTGTCGTTTGACGTAAACGAGATTTAGTTAAATTCTATGAATTAGTGGAAGCAAATATAATTGATTTTTGAATCAACTGATATGAATATGAGTTTGTTCGGAATTATAAATGAATTGAAGGTAAGTAAGTGAGTTGTACATCACTTAAATTGAATGCAAGGGTAAGAAAAGCAAGTGAAAGCAAATGAATTGGTGATTGAAACCTTGTTAATTACTTTTAAGTGCTGTTTGGTAGGTATGGCTTATGAAATCCATGTGTTAGCTATTGAAAATGAGTGAAATGTAAATACATTTCCAATATATGGCCTTACATATCTAAATTGAGTAAGTACAGGTACCTGAAGGCCGTTTAGCTGTATTTGGGCGCGCTAATTGCTAAATTAATAAGCCGCTTGCTTAAAAATGCTAAATAAAGGTACGCCTATGCAATAAAAATAGGAAATATGAACTGTTTTTGTTTTTCCGACCGTGTGGGTCGATGTATATTTATTTATATCTCTTGTCAAATTGCAAAAGCTCCTCCATACAAAGGAGACTCTGCGAAAATTTTCCGAAAATTTTGGGAGTTAGAAAATTTTTGAAATTTTTTTAGGAAATTTTTGTTAGCGGCAAAATGATTTCGAATTGAAAAATGAAATAAATTAGTGGATGAAACTAATTTAAAATAATGATATGAATCAATTATAAATGGAAGATAAAATTCAATATTCAAAGTTAAAGATAAATTTAATTCATATGGAAATGGGAAAACTAATTTGAATAGAGGTAAATATGAAAAATTCTGTAAGGAAATGTATAAAATGATTTTAAAAGCTATGATTGGACATTATTTCTAAGTAGGATATGCAGGTATTATAAAAGGGAAAGGAAAACAGGTTTTGATTTCAGGATATAATTTTAATTACCCGACTAAAAATGTATGTGTTTAAATTTCTATATGAAATTTGATTAGGTTTTTGATCTAGCCACTTGGTTTTTGTTTTCTTCTGAGAATTTAGGGGCCCGTAGAGGCATTTTGTAGTTGTACCAAGCTAGCCGCGCAAAGGAGACATTAGCAAAAAATTTCAAAAATTTAGAGAGTTAGAATTTTTTTGAGAAAGTTGTGATAATTTAAATTTGAATTTAAATTTAAATTTGAATAAGTGGAGTAAATAATGTTATTGGAAACTATGGAAGGTTTTGGGAAGTTGGTTGAAGTAATAGTGGGTCTTTAATAAAAGATATGTTATGGAAAGTTGATAAAACTGTTTAGTTTTGAAAAAAAAAGGTATTGGATCATTCTTCTTAACTAGTAATTTCGGGGACGAAATTCTTTTAAGGGGGAAGGAATGTGACGACGAGGAATTTTTAACAATTTAAATTGGATTATTTAATTGATTGTAAATATTTAAAAAGTTAATTTTTAACTTGAATTCAAATATTATTATTAATAGCAATTAAGTTATTGGATTTAATAAACTGAAATTGGGTGAGTTATTGAATCTTCAATTTTAAGCCTATTAAAAATAATTTAAGGGTTTGTAAATTTATATCGATAATACTGAAGATAGTAAAAGTGTTAAAATTGAATTTAAAGGTGATTTGTTCAGTTTTAAAAATATATCGTTTAAATCGATATTTAAAAATAGCCTTCCAAGCCACAGTCTCAGATTACGATGAAACCAGTTGGTTGGATCCGTAATATTGTATTATTATCGGATTTACATTTTCGTACTATTTGGAGTTGTGGTGTGATCATACGAGAGGTAAACGCGCTAAAAATTAAATTGAAATTCAAATATAAATAATAAGTTATATTGAACAGTCAAACAGAATTTCGCATTAGATCTTTTCCCTTCATTTCGAATGTCACTGTAGATGGCCTAATTGAACACGTTACCCTCCTTTCAAAGACATCACATACTCTTTGTCTTCCCTCAGAAGCTAAAATAATAATGCGATGCTTTCAGTATAAACCCCAGCTACCCCATCCTTTTTCGTTTGAAATCAAATCCTAGCTCCTTATCCTCTTCATTTTTAAATTGTAATCGAATGGAAAAAAGAAAAAAATGGCCGCCTCGTCCTCTTAATTTCGTCGTTGATCTTCTCTACGTCTACCGCGCTCGTTTTTCCATTCACGAGTCGAGCTGTGGGATTTGATTTGTTCTGCGTAGAATGCTATCAGATATCGCGGCTATCGGCAATGACTTCGTGGAGTGCTGAGCTCAAGTTTCGATCGAGTTGTGGATTCACAAGTCAGTGGGCTTCAATGATTAGGGTTTGGGATCGCGACACCTACGTGATGGCTGCGGCGTCGACGGCAGTGGAGATGAGGGTCGAGTTCGATATCATGCAAAGCTTGGAGCAGGAGCTCGATGTTTGGGTTCTGTCGTCGAGCAGGTAACGTGATTTTTAACATTTTGATATAAAATCTATTTAAGTTAAAAAAAGGTAAATGAAATCTGTCGATTTATTTGTAAATTTGAAAATTTATTAAATCCATTTAGTTTGAAATCAGTAAAAGAAAAGAAAACGAATTAATAGGAAAGCAAAGTATGATATAAACAGAAATATATATATTTATAGATAAGGTTTTGGGAAAAGGTAGGAATTTTAAATGTGCGGGGTTTGTATAAAAATATATTTAAAATCTATGTGGATTATTTTATTAGTATATATGTAGTTTCAAAAAGAATTAAAGAAATTGGTAAAATTAAATTATTAGTTTAAATGAAATTAATAAATGGTAATTTATTTTTTGTTTAGTTCAAATATTAATAAACCGTATGAATGTTTGTACAAGGTCTAAAATTATGAAGGGATGGTCGAGATGGAAATGGATTGCTAAACAAAAATCAAATGTGAGTTAATCTCACTCTTCTGGATTTTTATTTAAATTTAAATGGTTAAATTTAAATAATTACTTGATTGATTGATTTGATTGGATGTGCTATATTATATATAGTAGTATATAGTATATATTGGAGCGATTGATTTCTCACATTATATAGCGGATGAGACCCTATGCGCCGCAGAATAGCGGAGGATATTATATTAATCCCATATACCGCAATATTCCACCTCGAAGTGGAGTTGGTATTGTGCTAACATCTGTGGATGCACGGAAACAGGTTGGAGGGTTCCAACTAGATTCCTCAAAATTATTTAGATTATTTAACATTCTATGTTATGAATATTGATATTCTATGATGAATTATATTGATAATTGGGATATTGAATACTATGGTTTGCTTGAATATATTTCGGTACACTGGGACATCAAAATATTTAGAATTGAATTTTTAGAAGAAATATAAGAGTAAATTTGGAAGTGAAATAATTATAGAATAAAAATAAGAATGAATTGGAAAGAAACAAAAGTGATATTTAAAAATTGAAGTTAAATTGTAAAGTAGAGATTTAAAACAAGTTTTAAATCAAGTTAAATCTGGAATTCAAGTTAGTGAATCGCAGTTTTAAACAAATAAAGTTTTTAAATTTAAAGTGTTTTAACAACTTGAATGTTAAAGTGCATTTTTAAATTTATTTGAATTTAAAAATAAATTTGGTTTTAAATTCATTTAAACCTCTTTTATAAAATGAGTATTTAATTTATTTAATGAAGTAAATAAAAAGATAGTTAATTACAGGTTGAGATTAATCAAGAGTGATTAATATTGTGGTTTAATTAATGTAATTAATTTGGATTAGTATAAATTAAAATAATAAGTGATGTACGAGAAATTAATTAATATAAGTAATTAAGGATTAATGTAATTAATTATAAATAATTAAGTTGTATGCTTTGTATTCCATACTCACGCTGGTTTCCGGCCTGACCCGGGTGTTACTTTGATGTAATGCTCTGGTCAGACCGAGTATTACAGATTTTCAGGTAAGGACGTTCTGGAGCTCAGGAGGCGAGCTGGATGGCAAGAACGTATGTAATGTCTCGCTGTATTATATTGTTGAATATCTGAGACATGATGATTGTGTATATCCATTATCTGTATATATATATATATATGTAACTCTGATGTATTATAAATATATTTGACAGATACAGAATTCTTTTGTATAACTGTTATTATTTGTTATTATATTTTATCCGCTGCGAATGTGAGATGTTGGTGTTTCTGTTCTTCTTATTCTTCTATCTCTTTCTTCTTTTTCAAAACTATCTGGAATTTCCGGGATCAAAAATTCTGGGTCGTTACAATGCGTTCAAATTGCTTTTTTAATCATAGATTTTTGTACTATCAAAGAATGTAGTGTATGTTGGAAGAGGTTATATGAGTGATAGTCTGTTTAAAATGAATGGAATGACCATTGTAACTAAAGATTCTTATAATGAAATCGATTCTTCTCTTTATATCGAATCATCTAATAAATGGCATGCTACACTAGGATATGTAAATTTTGATATACTTCATAAATTAATAAGCATAGATTTAATTCTTAAATTTAAGATTGATTCTAGTTATGGATGTCAAGTTTGCACTAAAGCCGAATTAACAATAACATCCTTCCATCACATAGAAAGGAATATAGAACCTGTAACGATCCTGAATTTTGAACAATTTAAAAATGAAGATATTTAATTAATTTTAAATATTTGAAATAATTTTAAATTGAATTCCAATAAAACTATGAAGTTGGCGATTAAATTTTTGAATTTAATCTATTTAAAGTTGAATAGAAATTTGAATTTAACTTTGAAGTTTGAAATTGAATATTGAAATTGTATTTTAAATTCAAACAAATGACTTAGAAAAAAAATAGTTTGGAGTTACGAATTATATTTATGTAAATTTATAAATAGATGTTGATAGTTGAACTTCAAAACGTTTCTATGTTTATTAAAGAAAACAATTTACAAAACAAAATTTAATTCAAAATAAAAATAAAAATATAATTATATATATAATAAAATAAATAAAGAAATACGCATAGTTAAAAATTCAAACAACATATTTATAAATTTTGAAAAAAATATAATGTAACTACACTTAGTTAAAGTTTTAACAACAAAAATAATACAAAACAATTGAATTTAAAATGAAAAAAAAATAATAATAAGAAAAAAATAAAAAAATAAATAAAATAAAATAAGAAGTATATACTTCCTTACCTTCATCAGCTACAAACATGCCTTGTCCCACGCCCTAAATCACGCAAGAGACATTATCTCCTCTGCAAAATCACGTCTCCTCCTTCTATTTTATACCCGACCTCCTTTCCCCCTTTTCTCATTCGAAACCTAATCTAAAAAATCGAAAAAATGGTGGCGGCTCTTTTTCGTCCCTCTCCCTTCAGAAATTAGGGTTTGCTTCATCTTCATTCGATTGCGTTGCTTCGACTTGCGTGCTCTTCACTTCGTTTGCAAGGGTGAGTTCTTGGCTCACGATTGATTTTAATGCAAGTTTTTAAATTTGTTGAATGGGATGTTTGGTTGCATACTATGTTTTTGGGTGTTACCTGTTATCATTGGCTCGGTTGCTTGAATCTAAACTAATAAGAACAGATGCTACTTGATAATTTGCGTTTAAACTGTTAAGAACAGATATTTAAATTTTTATTTAAACTGAAGAGAGCAAATGCTATTTAAATTTTTATTTAAACTGATGAGAGCAGATGCTATTTGGTTTTGTTTTAAACTGTTAAGAACAGATGCTGTTAATTTTGTTTTTAAACTGTTAAGAACAGATTCTACCCAATATTTGTTTTTTTAAACTAATAAGAACAGATGCTATTAAATCTTTATTTTTTTCAAACTGATGAGAACAGATGTTATAAATTTTGATGTTAAATTGATAAGAACAGATGTTTTTTTTTTTGAAATTTGTTTTTAAACTGATAAGCACAGATAAGTCTCTGTATGTATGTTTGTGTGATTTATATCAATATTCTGTGTACATATACATAAATATGTATATTTATGTTTGCTGTTACAGGTATATTTTTACCTGACTCTGATTTTAGAAACTAAACTTTTAAATGGAAATAAAAACAAGATTTCTTGAATTAATACTCTATTGTATTTGTTATGGAAATGAGGGATAGTTGTTTAGTGTAGATTAAATTTATAAATCATAATTAAGGTTAAATTTGAAATCTGTTTTACTGTAAACTATAGAGACAGTTAACATAGAGATTTCAAAACAAGAATCTTAAACTATTAAACAAGTCTATCACAGGAATGCATGTTTAAAAACGTGAATTGTAAAACTAATATTACAGTTTAAATAAACTGTTGGGGAGAAAACATTTCTGTTTAAACAGAAATAAGAAATTTGAGGTATCTGTTAATCCATGTGGATGTCAGGTGTTAAGATGTTTTTACTAGTGGAGTATTGATGTGAGAGGATGAAGGAGATGTTGGTGATGATGATCAGAGAGTGAGAGTCAGGTGAATTGGTTTCCAGGTTAATTTGGTTGCATGTTGAACTCAAGTGACAGATTAGTAGTGTGCAGGATATTTTGACTCGGGGGTTGATCGGGTATTTTTGTATTTGACTCGGAGCAGAAGGTTTTAAAACTCGGAGTAAATGGTGGGGTATCTCGGGTTTATGATGCAGGGTTTTTTTTTTGACCAGAGAGTTTGCAGTTTTTAATGTTTTTAATGAAATTCATATTTTAAGTTGAAAACTTAATTCAAGTATGAATTGAAACTGAGTTCAAATAAGGTTTGAAGTTCAAAGTTTTTAAAAATGGAACTTTTAAATATATAGGTTTTGAGGGTTGCATGTTGTTATTTCCAGTTGCACTTACCCCTTAGTTTGCACTGTGTCTTGCATGTAGTCTGTACTTGTGTACATCTTAGTTTGCATCCAACTGAGTTATATCTCCTCTGGAAATAATCAAGCATCAATAAGCTAAAAAAATGAACTGAGTGCATGTGCTTGTATTAATATATAAAAAAAAAATGTCCTGTTAACTTGTGCACTGTTTTGAGTTGCACTGTCATACGTCCATGTATTCAGTTGAGTTGATTGTTGCATTTGTTTGCGTTTGACATTGTCGAACTTCTGGTTTCTGTTGTTGTAGCACGCATTGCAGTCTTCTTCTGTCAACATTCTGATGCATATAACTTGACTTTGTACCTGTAGTTGTGTTCATATACACTGCTGCATATCACTGTTACCATCTTTGAGTGATGTCCCTGGCCTGTGCACATTTTTGCATGCACTAAGTATTTCAGTATTTGATGATGTTTCATGAAATATGAATATGTAGGAAAAATTAAACATGTTTTCATGTTTCATATAAGAAAAAAAAATATGTAGAAATTGGCAGAAATAGAGAATATGTGAGTTCATGCTTGATGATGTTTCAGTCTTCATATCCATATATGCTTTCCCATCTCTGTTGCACTTGTAGCTGCATTCCATGCTGTTGCACTTGAGATTGCTGCCTGTACTTGCATTGCACTGGCTGTTGTTGCATACTGTACTTCTTTTGCCACTGTTTGGTTGACGACACTCCAACTTGATCTGATAGCTGTGTTTCTGGTTTGGTGCACACGTGTCAGCGAGGCAGTGCACATGTGTATAAATATACGTGTGTACTGCAGCCACACAGGATCGACAGTTTTTAAAATTTGAAGTTGTTAATAATGAAAATCCATAATAGATTTTAAATTGGTTCATTTGTTTCATCATCTCTGTGACCATTTTATTCAATTCATTGCAAATTTAATTACTTGAATTAAGATTAATCCTGACTCGAGTGTTTTGTGTTTTGCAATAAACGCTCGGGTCAGACCGAGTATTTTTACAGCTTGAAGATTTTCAGGCCGCGAAGTTAGAGAGAGGGGAAAGCACTTCACTAAAGTTTTTCGAGAAAATTTTCTTTGTGCTCTGAAAGATATATATATATATATATATATATATATATATAGATAATTGTTCCGCTGTATAAAAATTTAATGCATTGTACAAACTCTGATATATGTATGTAAGAAAAATTCATTTATGAATAATATTATGATTATTCTGTGATTCTGTGGCTGATTCTGTTTAAACTTTATAAACTGAACAACAATCCGTCATTTTGAACGTTTCGAGTTGGTTTAATTACCGACTAGAGGCGGTCAGAGCGGCGGGTCGTTACAAAAGTGGTATCAGAGCTTTGGTTTACTCAAAGCTCAGTTTATGATGTTTAATATGAATAGTTACTAGAACCACTATAAAGAAAGTGCTTTTCAAATTTAAAGAAGTATAAAATTGTTTTCTTTAAAATAAAAGGTATTTTGAAAGTTTGAATTATTTTGAAAATTCCCCTCTCTAAATTTAAGTTTGCGTTAGTTCTCTTCGATGAGGTCTTCTTAGATTTGAGTTTCAATCGTTCGGAGACTCATTATCGAATTTTTGAGAGTTAGGGAAAATGAAAAATAAAAGTTAAGTGAAGTGAATTAATGAATTGATTTGAATCAAATATTGTGAATATCTACAAAATAATAATTGTGAAATAAAATGATATTTCAATTTAGTTATAGCCAAGAGGATAATTAAACTATAACTTGAGAACTTGATTCTGAATTCTTTTGAAATTGATTTCAAATGTTGTTAAGAACGATTTAGTAAATGAATGGATTATAAGTATTTAACTTATAATATGAACTTTTAGTATATAACTGAGTTATATAAATTGAATTGAATCGAATTAATAAGAAGATTTATAAATCAAAGTTTTATAAATAGAAATGGAATTTGTAAAGATTGTTTATAAAATCGAAACCAATTGAATTTGATAAGTAAATTGTTGTAGCTTATTAAAGGAGTTATATCCACAATTTTGGACAGTGGGTAATCCTTTAAAAATAAAAATAAGTTGTAGAAATGATGAAATTGGTTGACAAAGTATATTCACGATTTTGGACAGTGAATATATTATTAAATAAAACAGATCTGTTTTAGGGAAATGATATTATGAAATGAAATTTAATTGTTGATTTAACTGTAGGAATCAAACTAATTTTGATATGAAGTTTATATTTCAAGTTTAAAACTATTGCCTAAAATAGTTAATGTGGAAATATAAATTTAATGGAACCAAATTGATGAATAATTTACTAAAGAACAAGTTGACTATTTTTGAAATAGAAAGTAAATGCAAAGTTCAAATAGAATTTAAATTTCAAATTTGAAGTTGTCAACATGATAATCTATAATAGGTTTAAATAGATTCAGTGATGAATTTGAAATTAAACGTGCGGGAAATTAAATTAAGTGAAAAACTTAATATTGAAAAGTTTGAAATCGGTTTAAAACCAATATTGTGAAAAGTATAAGGAATTCAAACTTTGAATTAAGTTGAAGTTGAAAAAAAGTTAATAGTTTTAAAGATGTTTTAAAATACATTAACTATCGAATACATAGATTTCAACATTCAATTGTTGAAATAGGCGTTTTCGAGAAATAAGGAAATGGTGGACTATAACACTGTTGTTATAGTAAATGGTTTACGGAAGGAAATGTTGTTTATAGTATTGGGATTTATATATCTATCTAAAATCTGAATCCCTATACTAGTGATTTTGAGTTGTCGTAATAATGTTTTACGCAACATTCGTTTTAACTCAAATAAATGTGTTTAAAAGAATGATTTCCTTAAAGAATGAAATATATACTTAATTTTGATTCAAGTATATTGAATATTTTCAAAATGTTGAAAATGAATGAATTTGTGAATTACTTATTATTGAATAAGTATGGAAATGTTTTCCAATATGAAATGAAAGGTTTGAAATTTTATCTTTTAAAGGTAAATTGAAAAATGAATATTTGAAATTGGTTTCAAATGGCTAAGTGTGAAAATTTTATATCTTGTAAAGATATTATTTTGAGAAATTTGAACGATTAGTTCAACTTGGAAATTTTTCAAAGAATTGAATTTTGAGTTAAATTGAGTTTAACTTTGACACCAAAAACAATATAAGTTCAACTTTGAATTTTGGATAGTCGATTGGGATTGTATGTCTAACATTGTGAATTGATGACATATCATTTGATCTCTATTAAATATATATCTGTGGTGGCGGAGAATTTATTCTTTTAGCTTAACACCCTTCTCTGAGACGTACGAGCTTAGAGATTATATATCGATAGACATCAATTATGTGTTGAGAATTGACGATGTAACGTGAAATCCAAATCGAATGTGAAGTCGATAATGAATTGGATTGTGAATGTGAATTAGGTTTGAGATAACCTTAAATTTTCAAATCGATTTAGAGGAAAATTTTAAACGTGATGGAAAATTTGGAATCCTCTATTTGTTGTGAATGTGAATTGAGTTTTCGTAACTTATATATGTGAATATAATTCGAAAACTATCAGTTTGGAAAGTCATTATTATGAAAATCCTGTGTAGGTTTACATAGGTATGATATGTACGAAATGTGAAATGAAGTACTATATGTATATGACATATGTTTTCTAAAAAAAATGAGGATATGGAAATGTACCTTCCATTTATTATGTGTGAAGGTGATTGGAACTCGGTGGAGTGTCCATTGAAAATCGTAGCTACGTAGAATTCCATTAGTGGAATGTCCATTGGGACTGATATGATATCCCCCACGATGGATCATCGTGTTTGGGATTATGTGAATTGATGCTGGCGTAATTCGTGAGGCGTGATGCCTACAGTTACAAGCGATTCCACTGAGATAGTGGCGCAACTGCCGAGTAAACTGCGATCTGGAAACCGAAGCGAAATTCGAGGGGCGTGATGCCTAAGGCCACGAGAGATTCTACTGAGATAGTAGTGTAACCGCCGTGTGGACCGCGATCTAAGGCGACAACCATGGCGAAATTCGAGAGTGATGAGAAATCTAAGATTACAAGTGATTCTACTGAGATAGTAGCGTAACCGCCGGGTAAACTGTGATCCATGGGGGAACGTGCTTTCCATATCCATTTTTAAAAGAATTTTTAAAAAGTATTTTCACTGGGAGTTGAAGCAAGTATATTTAGTACTTGGAGATTTTTAGTCTTGCGCCTGGCCAGCGTATGCCTAAAGTCTGTGAGAACGACGATGGACTTGTTAAACTTCGAGTTATCAAGTATTTTCAAAACTTTGAATAGAAAATCAATAATCTGAAATTAGAATTACATAATTCTAACTTAATGAATTAAGAAAGAAGATCTTTTTAAATATCTTGAAAGTCCACAGCTTTGGATAAGATATATTATGCAAATATTTAGCATTAAAGATTTTAAGTTTAAAAATCTGAGTTTTGTAAGTCAAAAATTTGGTAAAAGACTTTTGAGTCTTGATTATTGAAATTGATAAACAAAGCTAGTAAATGAAATAAATGGAATGAATTCTATATTTATTTGCGAGTTTGAAACTTGGTAAAATTATGTAGGGTATAAATATCGGTGAGATTTTAGCAATCGTTTTTCCTAACTTATAATTTCGGGACGAAATTCTTTTAAGTAGGGGAGATTGTAACGATCCTGAATTTTGAACAATTTAAAAATGAAGATATTTAATTAATTTTAAATATTTGAAATAATTTTAAATTGAATTCCAATAAAACTATGAAGTTGGCGATTAAATTTTTGAATTTAATCTATTTAAAGTTGAATAGAAATTTGAATTTAACTTTGAAGTTTGAAATTGAATATTGAAATTGTATTTTAAATTCAAACAAATGACTTAGAAAAAAAATAGTTTGGAGTTACGAATTATATTTATGTAAATTTATAAATAGATGTTGATAGTTGAACTTCAAAACGTTTCTATGTTTATTAAAGAAAACAATTTACAAAACAAAATTTAATTCAAAATAAAAATAAAAATATAATTATGTATATAATAAAATAAATAAAGAAATACGCATAGTTAAAAATTCAAACAACATATTTATAAATTTTGAAAAAAATATAATGTAACTACACTTAGTTAAAGTTTTAACAACAAAAATAATACAAAACAATTGAATTTAAAATGAAAAAAAAAGAATAATAAGAAAGAAATAAAAAAATAAAATAAAATAAAATAAGAAGTATATACTGCCTTACCTTCATCAGCTACAAACATGCCTTGTTCCACGCCCTAAATCACGCAAGAGACATTATCTCCTCTGCAAAATCACGTCTCCTCCTTCTATTTTATACCCGACCTCCTTTCCCCCTTTTCTCATTCGAAACCTAATCTAAAAAATCGAAAAAATGGTGGCGGCTCTTTTTCGTCCCTCTCCCTTCAGAAATTAGGGTTTGCTTCATCTTCATTCGCTCGGCTTCATCTTCATTCGATTGCGTTGCTTCGACTTGCGTGCTCTTCACTTCGTTTGCAAAGGTGAGTTCTTGGCTCACGATTGATTTTAATGCAAGTTTTTAAATTTGTTGAATGGGATGTTTGGTTGCATACTATGTTTTTGGGTGTTATCTGTTATCATTGGCTCGGTTGCTTGAATCTAAACTAATAAGAACAGATGCTACTTGATAATTTGCGTTTAAACTGTTAAGAACAGATATTTAAATTTTTATTTAAACTGAAGAGAGCAAATGCTATTTAAATTTTTATTTAAACTGATGAGAGCAGATGCTATTTGGTTTTGTTTTAAACTGTTAAGAACAGATGCTGTTAATTTTGTTTTTAAACTGTTAAGAACAGATTCTACCCAATATTTGTTTTTTTAAACTAATAAGAACATATGCTATTAAATCTTTATTTTTTTTAAACTGATGAGAACAGATGTTATAAATTTTGATTTTAAATTGATAAGAACAGATGTTTTTTTTTTGAAATTTGTTTTTAAACTGATAAGCACAGATAAGTCTCTGTATGTATGTTTGTGTGATTTATATCAATATTCTGTGTACATATACATAAATATGTATATTTATGTTTGCTGTTACAGGTATATTTTTACCTGACTCTGATTTTAGAAACTAAACTTTTAAATGGAAATAAAAACAAGATTTCTTGAATTAATACTCTGTTGTATTTGTTATGGAAATGAGGGATACTTGTTTAGTGTAGATTAAATTTATAAATCATAATTAAGGTTAAATTTGAAATCTGTTTTACTGTAAACTATAGAGACAGTTAACATAGAGATTTCAAAACAATAATCTTAAACTATTAAACAAGTCTATCACAGGAATGCATGTTTAAAAACGTGAATTGTAAAACTAATATTACAGTTTAAATAAACTGTTGGGGAGAAAACATTTCTGTTTAAACAGAAATAAGAAATTTGAGGTATCTGTTAATCCATGTGGATGTCAGGTGTTAAGATGTTTTTATTAGTGGAGTATTGATGTGAGAGGATGAAGGAGATGTTGGTGATGATGATCAGAGAGTGAGAGTCAGGTGAATTGGTTTCCAGGTTAATTTGGTTGCATGTTGAACTCAAGTGACAGATTAGTAGTGTGCAGGATATTTTGATTCGGGGGTTGATCGGGTATTTTTGTATTTGACTCGGAGCAGAAGGTTTTAAAACTCGGAGTAAATGGTGGGGTATCTCGGGTTTATGATGCAGGGGTTTTTTTTGACCAGAGAGTTTGCAGTTTTTAATGTTTTTAATGAAATTCATATTTTAAGTTGAAAACTTAATTCAAGTATGAATTGAAATTGAGTTCAAATAAGGTTTGAAGTTCAAAGTTTTTAAAAATGGAACTTTTAAATATATAGGTTTTGAGGGTTGCATGTTGTTATTTCCAGTTGCACTTACCCCTTAATTTGCACTGTGTCTTGCATGTAGTCTGTACTTGTGTACATCTTAGTTTGCATCCAACTGAGTTATATCTCCTCTGGAAATAATCAAGCATCAACAAGCTAAAAAAATGAACTGAGTGCATGTGCTTGTATTAATATATAAAAAAAAATGTCCTGTTAACTTGTGCACTGTTTTGAGTTGCACTGTCATACGTCCATGTATTCAGTTGAGTTGATTGTTGCATTTGTTTGCGTTTGACATTGTCGAACTTCTGGTTTCTGTTGTTGTAGCACGCATTGCAGTCTTCTTCTGTCAACATTCTGATGCATATAACTTGACTTTGTACCTGTAGTTGTGTTCATATACACTGCTGCATATCACTGTTACCATCTTTGAGTGATGTCCCTGGCCTGTGCACATTTTTGCATGCACTAAGTATTTCAGTATTTGATGTTGTTTCATGAAATATGAATATGTAGGAAAAATTAAACATGTTTTCATGTTTCATATAAGAAAAAAAAATATGTAGAAATTGGCAGAAATAGAGAATATGTGAGTTCATGCTTGATGATGTTTCAGTCTTCATATCCATATATGCTTTCCCATCTCTGTTGCACTTGTAGCTGCATTCCATGCTGTTGCACTTGAGATTGCTGCCTGTACTTGCATTGCACTGGCTGTTGTTGCATACTGTACTTCTTTTGCCACTGTTTGGTTGACGACACTCCAACTTGATCGGATAGCTGTGTTTCTGGTTTGGTGCACACGTGTCGGCGAGGCAGTGCACATGTGTATAAATATACGTGTGTACTGCAGCCACACAGGATCGACAGTTTTTAAAATTTGAAGTTGTTAATAATGAAAATCCATAATAGATTTTAAATTGGTTCATTTATTTCATCATCTCTGTGACCATTTTATTCAATTCATTGCAAATTTAATTACTTGAATTAAGATTAATCCTGACTCGAGTGTTTTGTGTTTTGCAATAAACGCTCGGGTCAGACCGAGTATTTTTACAGCTTGAAGATTTTCAGGCCGCGAAGTTAGAGAGAGAGGGGAAAGCACTTCACTAAAGTTTTTCGAGAAAATTTTCTTTGTACTCTAAAAGATATATATATATATATATATATATATATATATATATATATATATATATAGATAACTGTTCCGCTGTATTAAAATCTGATTCATTGTGTAAAACTCTGATGTATGTATGAAAAATTCATTTATGAAAAATGTTATGATTATTCTGTGATTCTGTGGCCGATTCTGTTTAAACTCTATAAACTGACTAACAACCCGTCATTTTGAACATTTCTAGTTGGTTTAATTACCGACTAAAGGCGGTCAGGGCGGCGGGTCGTTACAGAACCTTTGGACTTGATACATACGGATGTATGCGATCCAAAAATGTGTCAAACCAAAGGAAGAAAAAGGTGCTCTGTTACCTTTATTGATGGTGCATAAGGTACTGTTATGTATACCTATTAAGAAGCAATGATGTAGTATTTGAATTTTTAAACACTACAAGGAAGAAGTAGAAAATGAACTAAACAAGGAAATTAAAGCCTTAAAGAGTGATAGAGGGGGAGAATACGAATTTTCATTCGAGGAATTATGAGCCCAACATGGTATAAAACACCAAAGTACAACACTATATTCCTCTCAATCTAATGACACGGGTAAACAGGAAAATAGAACCCTTAAAGAAATGATGAATGCTCTGCTAATCAGTTCTAGATTGCCAAATAACTTTTGGCATGAAGCTATTCTTTCTTCCAATTACATCCTACACAAAATACCACTTAAGAAAACATCTGAAATTCCAGATGAGCTTTTGAAATTTAGACTACCATCCTATAAATAGATAAGAATTTGGGGGTCTCATGCCGAAGTAAGAAGTTCCTAAACCAAACAAGGTTAAAATTAGACCAAAATAGTGGATTATACATTCATTGGATATGTATAGCATATAGGATCTTGGAGTATAAATCTGAAATAGACGATATTTATGGAAATGCCGTAACTGAGTCAATATATACAAGATTTTTTGAACATACAAACCCTCTTAAAACATCCTTTTACCAACTGTTCAGAAGAGACCGAGGGAAGAAGAAATTACTGAAAAGCTCTAAGAGGATAAAATACAACAAGAGGACGATATTAAGTAAAGTGCTGGGTAACCAAGAAGAAGTAAAATGTCAAGGATGTCAAAAACCATTAGACCTGACTTTTACAGTGGAAAATGTAACCCTTAGATGTAAACAAGCAATGCTTTCTCCCTATGCGCTATATGAGACGAAAGCAATAAATAATGATATCAAATCCCTTTTACAAATCCATACCTGGGAGGGTTGATCTACCAAAAGGTCCTAAAGCACTAGGGTATAAGTGGATTTTTAAAAATACCAAAATCTGATGGTTCAAAAGATAAACCTAAAGCTCGCCATGTAGTTAAAGGTGAAAACGAAAAGAAGACCTGGACTTCTTTGATACATATTTGTTGGTGATAAGAATAACTTCAATTAGGATGCAAACTGTGATTGTATTGACACTAGACATAGAAGTGCATCATATGGATGTGAAAACAACATCATGAACTGTGATTTAGAAGAAGATATATATATATATATATATATATATATATATATATATATATATATATATATATATGCAGCAACCCAAAAGGTTTCTTAACTTTAGAAAATCAAAACAAAGTGTGCATGTTGGTAAAATCATTATACGAGTCTAAGAAAGAACTGTGTAACATCCCGCCTTTTTGCACACTTTAAACCGACACACGTGCCAATTCAAAGCATACGCAAGGGCGGATTATGGGGTAAATAAGAAAAACAGAGAAGAAATAAAAAAAACAAAACAGAATCTCACAGCGGAAGGATAAAATATAATAACAAATATACAGTTCATAAACAGTTTACAAAAGCTTGATTCTTCTTTTACAATAAATATCAGAGTTACATATACCAATACAAGCAATGCAGCGGAATAGAAAGAGTGTGGTGTAATACTATATATAACATAATACTTATTCTTCGTCTTCGTCCTCCAAAGCTAAAATCTGCTATCCTGAAATGCTCGGACTGACCCGAGCGAATTTGAATAGACAAAAACACCCGAGTCAGACTAGAATATCTTATGTGAGTTAAATAAACAGAAATAAATATGAGTACAGTAACTCAAGAGATGTTCGGGATTTACATCTCCTAAGGATCCGTTAAACTATTTACTATGTAGTATATTGCGCTATTATAATAGTGTCTATTTATAAAATAAACTTACTTTTAAATAGCGTTAAGGCTTTACATTTTCCACCTTAACACGTAATAGTCCCAGTAGTCCATCCAATATCATAGCTCCTCCTACTCGGGAAGCAACTAGAGGATACCACACGGGCTACGGGAGAAAACCAAACTCGTACAAGGCTCGATATGGTAGGTGACACGGCACAACGAGGCAATGCCAGGGTAGATATACCAATTGCTATCCAGGCTGGTGGAAACGCGTAGCCGCAGTTACCGCCCACCTCGGACTAACTCCCCAAAATCAAAATATAGAAGTGGCCACTGAATCAAATCCAAGTCAAAGTATAATATCGAAGAGGAGCGTCCGATCAGAGGAATGACCTCATTGGCCTGAGAATCGCTCCTGTTTTAGCCACCTTATGCCAACTCACGGGAGTTGGGTCCACGTATTTACCTTACAGGAAACGTCGCCACCACCTACTTCATTCTGGAATCTCCACCGCGTACACGGTTAGTCAAAGTGGTTTTCGGTATCGACAGAGAGTATGTCCATATCCGATCCCGGTCTCTTTGCCAACCAATCGTTATTATAACACCGCGGTCATTTAAAATAGTTTATACTTTAAAACCAGAACATAGTCCCTTTCAAAACCATAATATTACGATATCATTTTTCTTTAAAACACAAATAATTTATCTTCATGTTATTTTATAAAAACCCAAATCCATGATATCGTTTCCCAAATAAAATTTTCCTTTCCAAAAATTATGTCACTTTTTATTATTTAATATCCCATGTAACCAATATTTTGTTTGTAACTTTCAACATAATTCTTCGAAAATCCATAGTATTTTAAAACCATTATTTTCAAAACTAAATGGTTTGGATATTCAACGGTATGTGAATTAAAAAGGTTTAACTTTACTGTTGCTTTATAAAGAATAAATTACATGGCTTTCCAAATATTTCTTGTTTTAAAGTTAAACCAAAGTCCAAAATATTACTTCAAGTCCCACAACCATTTCAATTTTATATATATTTATATCCATTTTTGAGCATTAATATTTCAACTAAAGTTGGATTTTTATCCTTTCAAAATCAATATTCTATTAATTAATCTTGACCATTCACATAAAATCCATAATTAATAAGACTTCAATTTCTAGTAATATATATATATATATATATATATATATATATATATATATATAGAATTTTTCCACTTCAAATTATACTAGAATATCCATTTCTTTTATTTTGGAAAAATCCAATTACAAATATCATATCTTATAATTTCCAACTTTACATTTAAACATAGGATATAAATTTACCAAACTCCATTTTCTAAATTTTTTCCATTTTCAATAAAGAAATTTATATTCCTTTTAATTTCAAAATTCCAACTTCATAGGTATATAAATATGGAATAAAATATTTATACAATATAAATTTAAGATTTATAGACCGTATTCAATCCAAACCATAGAAATCACATTAAAATAGTTATATATAGACCGCGGTGCCTGTATATAGTTTCTATCCTATGGTCAAGTGATACGGATATTTATCATTTCAATCCGCAATTTAAAAATAAAACTGCGGTTGTATATCATTTCAAACCGCAATCCCGAATGAAATGAAAAATGCATACTAACTTGCAGTTTAATGATATCAAATAAAACATCCATTCAATAACACATCCATCACCCAATCACAAACATCAAGCAATATCAATCAATAACAATATATGTTTGGTAATATACAACAGGTAATAATTGGCAGTTTTATTTCAAATTATATTTATCAACTATTAATCTAACAATTTATATTCAGTGATAATTGACATAACTGTTAACTAGCAGTTCATATGCAAACAATAATTTCTAACAGCCAATTAACACGCAATAAATCAATTAAATTTACAGTTAAATTCAAAAAATTGCAATTCAACAGATATGAATGAAATAACATGCCAAAAGCTCATAAATAAATTTCTATTCATTTCTAAAATTTATTTAACAAACATAAAAGCTTCTAGTAATTGTGAGTGGGTTAAAACACTCACCTTTTGAATTTAAATCGAATTCAAACCCGATTTAAACCCAAAAATTCGCCCGTCTCAGAATTCGTCCAAACCAGCGTCATCGAGTCCGGAATTAAATTACGATCCTAACAAAAAAAATCTCACGTGAATCGGAGATCGTATGCGAGAGTTATGTCGAAAATTGCACTCGAATTCAAAATTGAAAAATAGCAAAAGTGATACACATCTCACCTAACACATGCCACGTCATCTCTGTGTCTTCACGCAACAGCAAAAATATTTGCAGATACCAACGCACGCCGCCCCCATCTTCTCCCCTTGGCCGAAACCCTAATCCAAAATTCCCGACAATCCAACCGTCGAAACGCCAAACAAAATACATAGATGCGATCCCCTCGGTTCCCTCTCCAAAACCCAGAAACCGTTTTCCGATCCGACGAAGTTTTGCGCGACGATGATGAACGATTTTGGGGCTGTTTGAATTTATTCTGGATGAACGACAGCTCTAATTGAAAAACGAATTTCACCAGTAATTTACGCGTATCGAATACTTCAACATATATTTTTTCTGGAATTTTCTGAAATTTTTGAGTTTTGACTTTTGATTTTGAACTGTGGATGGATCTGCAATTGGATCTGAGATGTATACATTTGGAGAAGAGAAAGGAGTGAAGAAATGAACGTACAGCAAATGAAAACGAAAGGAGCTAGGGTTTATAGCTGTATATTTATAGATAGGCTAGAGGTAGGGTAGCTAGACTGGATACGCGAACGTGCGTGACAAACCATGGTCCAAAAAGCCCGCTATGCCACCGGAGTCGGATTTGTTAAAACTATATATCCAAATAGGTGTTTTAAAATATTCTGAACGCAATGGAAAAAGTTTCGCGACCAAATTCGATCGTATGAAGAAGTTATGCCAAAAAAACAAAAATTTCACATTGATTTCAAAATGCGTAAATTTCAAGGCGTTTCGAGTCCGTACGATCAAACGACAAGTCCGATCGCTACGAAACTTGAAACATTATTATAATTCACCGTTACGGATCCGATGAAACTGGTTTCGTCGAAATCCGAGTCCGTGCCCAAAATGGCTATTTTTATATTAATTAAATAAATAGGCAAATAAATTAATTAAATTCAATCTTTAAAATTTTTGACTTTAAAATTGAAAATTTGATCATTTTTATAATTTCACTTTAGTTACAACAAATTAAACAAACCCAGATATCAATGTCAAGTAAATATATTTATAAATTTCAGTGTTTGAATTCAATTACGGTAAATACAGATATTGTAAATTCCAAGCATTTACTTAAATTTAACTTTGACTATGACCTTATAGTTTACTGCGTATTATTACGTCAATTAATATAACTTTACGTTTATTTCAAATCTACCAATTATAACCAAATAAAACCTTTCAATTGTTTTTCATGAATAGGTATTTCAATGAATTAGTTAGTATTCGACTAGCATAATATTTAATTCTAACCACTGCAATAATTAAGCTTTATTTTAAATTGGATTTAGATGGAAGGATTTGTTTGCCTTTTCTTAACTACTATATTCAAAAATTTTGCCTTTCTTTGTATTGCTACTATTTCCATTTATATTGAAATTGTAAAACATATATAAAAAAAATTAGAATCTCAAATAAGCTCTTATTACTCACAATTACTATATTAATTTGGATTGCACAACATCTTATTCATCACTTGCTTAAACCTAAATTCCTATTTCATTCATAAATGCTAAAATAAATCAATTATTACATAATTTCTTTTATTAATATTCATGCTATTCATGCTATTCATGTTAAATTCAATTCCTTTGTTCCATTCAACATCAGCAATTATCTATTAAAAGTCCCAAAATTTCTATTAAATAAATCTAACGAATCTTTATTATAAATTAGATGAATTTAATATTGCATTCAAACTATTGCGTTAAAATTTCCGTTTCACTTTAAAGTAACTAAATTTGCCCATTATAATACTTATTTCAATTCAAAAAAAAAACATTTAATTAACATCAAAATTTTTACCATTTCATCTTACCATTTATTTACGTATCCTTTTATTGCACTGATTGAAATAAATTCACTTATTAAATTTTTAAGTTCGTTACCTATCCATCTTGATTTTAATTCCATCTATCAATCAAATTCAGTTAGCCTTAACGTTACTACACTAAATCTACAATCAGTTTCAATTTATATAGAATTATATCTTAATACTTACCATTTATTTATAAATTAGGTTACCTTCCAATAAATCTGATTCCTAAGCATTTGATTGGATTGCCATCTTTACTATGTCTATTATTAATTAGCTTCAAATTCTACAATTTCACTTCTTAAATCCACCTTTTGCTATATTATAAGTAAAATTTACATTGGTTACATAAATGTATCATTTATTTATATTTATTACAAACTTATTTCCAGTTCCAACTAACAATCTAAATAAATGAATAGGCAACCTACCATAAACACTACCGTTACCTTTTTGTCACATACAAAATCCTTTATTACAAAAATCAATTTCTGCATATATTTTCATACTACAAATTCAATTTACTTATGTTCAAATTATAACCAAACCTGACCTTTTAAATTATTTTGTATAAAATTGGGA
This sequence comes from Allium cepa, assembly GCA_030765085.1. NCBI lineage: Eukaryota > Viridiplantae > Streptophyta > Magnoliopsida > Asparagales > Amaryllidaceae > Allium > Allium cepa. The sequence continues at coordinate 688,018,250 of CM060937.1, read as the reverse complement.
TTTCATTAAGTTTCTTAATTATTACCCTTAATTGGCATTTATCATCTTGTATTCTCGTTGTCATTTCATAGATATGATTCCCAATTCCTTATTATTGACTTAAAAATGTCATTACTTACATTGCATTAAACGTTGTTACTTAAATCTCTACCCAATAGTAATTAATACTCTAAATAAATATGCTTACTCCTTTCGTTATTTATTCATTATCACAAGAAACGTTTAATCATTTGTAATTTCAAATTACCTACATTGATTGTATATATTTTCCATTATTATCATTTATTAGAATTCTATTCAACTTTCCATCTTATGCATGTAGTTAACCTTTCTATTGATTTTTCCTTCAAAATTTTCAGTTATTTCTTATTTAATCGCTATAAATTAAATGCATTGGTAACGAACAATAGTTGTTACCATTATACAATTTATACATTTGTAATTTATTCTCTACAACAATTATTACCTATCAATATTATTTCGCCCATAAATACAAACTTGCAATTTTTCTTATTATCATATTCCATTTACTGTTAACAATGTTTATTACATTATATTAGTTTAATAATTTCCTCAAATTCCTCATATTCAACTCATACGCTGGTAAAATTCTTTTCACTACTTAAAATCATTTGAATTAACTTCGAATTACTATAAGTAGGTTTTTAATTTATTTTTCTTCTAAATTTAATTACAACTTAATTTGACCAAATTAAATCCATGAAATCTACGGGTCGCTACACTCTCCCCCACTCAAAACTTTTCGTCCCCGAAAAGGAAAAGGAAGGGAGAAAGAAGAATAAAACAGTATATCTAGTTTCAAATATTAACTTATAACAATAATTTACTAAATTAATTTCCTTTAATGAATTACACTTGTTTTATAATCATTGTGTCTTTTAATACTTAAATTATTAAAGTTGGAAAAATATCTGTAACAAAATTCTAAGTCCAAAATTTACGAAAATTTTTGGCAGAGTCTCCTTTGTACGGAGGGACTCTGGAGAAAATATAATATCCAAATATACAAATATATTACATATATCCAAAATAAAATATCCCACACGGGAAAATATATAAATAGCGCTTTAATCGTAATCCGAAAACGTACTGTAACAACCATACACTTCTCAGGCTGATCAGGAATGGAGAGCAGCCATCAGGTTGAAGAACAGTGGAACAAGCTTTATGGATATGATCTGCATGCTATAGACATTTACGAATAAAGTAGTTGTATGCTTGGAAGTAGCGGGCTGGGCTTGTGCATGTGTGTGCATATTGCTGTGCAATTGATAAAGAATTTGTATGGGCTATTGATGGGCTGTTGTGTAGTGTAGATCCATTATGTTGAAAACTGCACATATATATAAGCAGTGGTGTGGGTGTTGTGGTTGTGGGAATGGTGTGAGAAAAATTGAAAGTAATAAAAATTCACTTTTCTGTTGTTACTGAATTGATCATCTTCCAGTAATTCTTTTTCCTGTTCCCTGCACTTTTGTACTTAGTATAATCAGTTGTTAATTTTTGTTTGTAGTTGAATTACTGCTCTTCATTTCAGTTTATAGTCATTTCAGTTTATATGCATTCATTCTTTTCAGTTCTTGATCTTGTATTTGTTTCAACCTTTGTGTCTTTGCATCTTAATAATTTTGCTCATGAATCTGCATTTAACATTCTTATTTGTTTCAGTTAGTTTCTTGCAAATCTGAATGTCTGTTCTTGAATTTGCATTTTTATCAATTTTGTTGAACTCCAGTTTATTTTAGTCATTACTTCTACTAGCTAATTGCAAAAATAGTTGATTAAATTCCATCTTTGAGTATTAAATCTATAAGTTTGAATCTTGGTTACAAATTCTGTAGTTTACAATTGCAATCTCTTGTGAAAACTATTTGTGTCAATTACAATATCAGTTCTTATATGCCTTGCTGTTCTATTTCTTGTTTCTTTTCATATTCATGTCCCTGTCATAACCTTCTCGAGAAAATTATGCATCTACCCCGATTCTACTTCGAGTCATTGTTGCCTCTGAACAATTCTGGAAGTTCTTAAACTAACTAGTAGCATATTTTATAAAGTGTCAGTACTTGTTTCTGAAGGTTCTTGACTTTCTTGATCACTGCATTCCCATCTTGTGCACAAATATCTTCCACTTTTCAGTTTATAATTTCCAATACTCAAGTGTGAACTTCTGTTCACTACATTCGAGTCAATTCTTGAATCAATTTGCTTGCTTGTGCTACCAGAAATTCTGTGTACTGGTTTCAGTGTGCATGACATAACTGTGCACAGTTATATGCTCCTTCTTTTCCAAGCAATTCATCAAACACCTTCCACATTTCGTCGAACACTTTCTTTTCCACTGAAAACACATCAGAACTCCATGGCAAACTCTCTAGTACCACCAGAGTCTTCCAATTTGGTATCAGAGCCTGTCGCCGAGTTGAGTTTCAACTCAAATCCACAAATCGATCCTGGAAATTCGGAAAACCCAGTACAAGAAATCATTCAAGATCAAGATTCTGATCATCAATGGCAACGGCAGCATGAGTACAACAATAAAAATGATGCTCGTATGAACAGTCTCATGCAAAGAATTGAGGGTTTAGGAAATGTCTTGAATGTGTTGGCGAGGCAGCAATCTCGGGATCAAGCGTCCACTTCAATTCCACCTTCTCCAGTTCCTCCTCCTCCCCCTCCTCCTCAAGCCACAGCCTCATTCCCATATTATCAAAATGTTCCTCCTCCTTATATGCCAATGCAAAATTCAAACCCTAGAAATATAGTTCCTCCTCATAGACCCAATATTCCACTACCAAGAAGCTACCCCACATATCCACCAAGAAACAATCCTATGCAAATGAACACCCCTCTACGGCCGCAAGAACCACCATTTCAACCAAGAAACGCCGACACCAACTATCCTGTTCATGAACAACCTAACCCTTATTATTCACCAGCCTACCATCAGACCATCCCTACCATGAAATTGGACTTCCCTATCTTCACGGGTGATGAAATTGTTACAGATTGGTTAAGGCAGATAGAGCAGTACTTTCGTTTTCATCGTACTGATGAAAACCAATGGGTTGAAATTGCTTCGTTTTCCTTAAGAAAAGAAGCTTTACAGTGGTATCACTGGTATACCAATACTGTAGAAAATCATGAGTTATGGCCAGTGTTCAGAGAAGAGATTCTGGTGAGATTTAATACGGAGGAAATGGAGCGATCCTATGAAACTTTATCCAAGCTGAAACAGTACACTACTGTTAGAGCATACTTGAGTAGATTTGAGCAGTTGCAGGCTGTGATTGATACACTACCCTCTAAATTTTTGCTAGACCGATTCATTGGAGGATTAAAGGAAGAAATTCGATATGACGTATTGACATCTAGACCTCATGATTTCAGGGAAGCTGTTGCTTTGGCCAAGATGTTTGAATGCAAGTATATGCAATTAAAGAAAGGAACCAAAATTAGCAACCCACCATTATCAAAAACTACCCAAGTTGCCCCTACTTCATCCACTAAACCTTTTACAAGTCACCAACCTACCTCAAACCCTAAAGAAACCACCACCACTATGGAAAACTCAACTCGTACCAAAGGCCTTACCCCTGATGAAATTGTTGAAATGAGGAAACAAGGTTTATGTTATGGTTGTAAACAGAAGTGGCATAGAGACCATAAATGCCCTACTCCCAGAGTATATGTGCTGGAAGGTGTGATGACCCTTAGAGATGAAGAAACAAGTGACCAGGTGATACAAGAGTTGGGTGAGGCAGAAGAAGAATCTGCAGTAGAAGAGACACTCTCCATAACACTCCAAGCCATGTGTGGCATTCCAGCATTATCTACTATCAAGATTCAAGGAGTTATTAATAAAAAACCAGTGCAAATCTTAATTGACTCGGGGTCAACTCACAGCTTCATTAATGAAGAACTGGCCAGAAAACTCAAACTGAAAATTGATGAATCTAAAGTGTATGAAGTAACTGTAGCAAATGGAGAAAAATTAAATGGATCGGGAATTTGTAAAGATGTATTGTTAAAATGCCAGGGGTGCAAAATGCCAGTTGAATTGCTTCTGCTACCTTTAGAGGGATGTCAAGTAGTTCTTGGTGCACAATGGATGAGAGGTCTAGGTGAAGTTACTTTGAATTTGGAACACTTGCAGGTGAAGTTTCATTATAATAATAAGTTGTATATATGGCAAGGCATCAAACCAGATGAAGTAAGAATGATTGATAAAAAGACAATGGACAAAGAAAGTTCTCATGCCCAAACCACCATGTTATTATGCCTTCACATGTCACCTACCCATAAACCTGATTCCAAACTTTCTCCTACCATTGTTGAGCTCCTTCAAAAGTTTCCTATGATCACCACTGATGAACCTCCTTTTCCACCTCAAAGAACTCATGACCACAAAATTCCACTACAACCTAACACCAAACCTATTTGTATGAAACCCTACAGACATTCATATCACTTGAAAAATGAGCTGGAAAGAATTATTGAAGAAATGCTGAATACTGGACTTATTAGACCGAGCACTAGTTCCTACTCATCCCCAGTTGTGATGGTTAAAAAGAAAGATGGCACTTGGAGGCTATGTATTGATTACAGAAGTTTGAATTCACATACTCTCAAAGACAAATTCCCTATTCCTTTGATTGACGACCTTTTTGACGAATTACAAGGCTCTAACTGGTTTTCTAAACTTGATTTGAGGTCAGGCTATCATCAGATACGCATGAATGATTCAGATATTCACAAGACAGCCTTCAGAACACATCATGGCCATTACGAGTTTCTGGTGATGCCATTTGGTTTAGTTAACGCTCCTTCTACATTTCAATCCTTGATGAATGACATTTTTAAGTCATATTTGAGAAAGTTTATATTGGTGTTCTTTGATGATATACTAGTATATAGCAAAACTTGGGTTGATCATCTACAGCATCTTGAACAAACATTCAAAATCTTGCAGGAGAATAAATTAGTGGTGAAGCTATCCAAATGTAGTTTTGCTAAGGAGACTTTAGATTACTTGGGGCATGTGATTTCATCTAAAGGCTTAGCTGTTGACCCTACAAAGATTCAAGCAGTACTGGAATGGCCTCTACCACAAACATTAAAAGCATTGAGAGGATTTTTAGGACTCAGTGGATATTATAGAAAATTTATAAAGAACTATGGGATAATAGCCAAGCCTATGACAGAGATGTTGAAGAAAGATTCTTTTAAGTGGACTGAGGCCTCAAAACAATCCTTTGAACAGTTGAAGCAGTGTCTTATTAATCCCCCTATCCTAGCTATGCCTAATTTTAACCTACCATTTATTTTGGAATGTGATGCCAGTGGGTATGGGGTGGGTGCCGTGTTGTCTCAAGAGAACAGACCCATTGCATATTTGAGTAAAGCTTTGAATGGAAGAAATTTGGCTTTATCCACTTATGAAAAAGAGTTGTTAGCTATTATTATAGCCACAAAAAAATGGAATCAGTATTTGCTAGGAAGGCAATTTGTAATCAAGACAGATCACCACAGTCTTAAATACCTTTTGACACAGAAGCTACACACCGGGTTGCAACACAAATGGCTAGCCAAGTTACATGGTTTTGATTACGTAGTAGAGTACCGTAGTGGGAAAGAAAATGTAGTGGCCGACGCTTTATCTAGGAGAGATGAAGTAGCAGAGGAGCATAGCAATAATAATGATTCACACTTACAAGCTATATCCATAGTACAGGCACCTTGGTTCAGAGAAATTAAAAGGACACTGCATGCTTCAAAATGGTACAAACAACTGTTGCTACAGTTACAGAATCAAACCTCTCCAAACAATAAGTATCAAATAGTAGATGAAGTTATATACCATAAAGGAAAACTGTTAATAGATCACAATGTAAAGGAACTGTTGCTTCCACTGATAAAAGAACATCATTCCACTCCTCTAGGTGGACACTCTGGCATCAAGGCTACACTCAAAAAAATTAAACAAGTTTTCTATTGGAAGAAAATGAAGAGAGATGTTGAAACTTTTGTCAAAACCTGTGATGAATGTCAGAGGAATAAAGAGGAAAACATACTCATTCCTGGCCTTCTACAACCTCTACCTATTCCAGAAAGAATTTGGATTGACATATCCATGGATTTTATCACTTGCCTACCAAAGAGTCACAAGCACACAGTCATATTCGTAGTAGTTGATAGGTTGAGCAAATATGCACATTTTTTTCCCCTGAGTCACCCCTTCACAGCCAAGGAAGTAGCCACTGTCTTCTTTGATGGTGTCTTCAAATTGCATGGTCTACCCAAATCTATAGTGAGTGACAGAGATGTTGTTTTCACAAGTAAGTTTTGGCAGGAATTATTTAAGCTGCAGGGGTGCACATTGAAGTTGAGTACGGCATATCACCCGCAAAGTGATGGTCAAACTGAAGTGGTGAACAAAATTTTGGAATGTTACTTGAGATGTTTCATTTGTCACAAGCCACAGGAGTGGGTTAAATGGTTGACATTAGCAGAATATTGGTACAATACTACTTGGAAGACTCCCACCAATACAACCCCTTACAAGGCAGTGTATGGTGTAGATCCTCCGAATTTGTTATCTTATGTGCCTAATACTGCCAAAGTAGAGCAAGTGGAAGAAGTATTGTACTCGAGAGACATCATTATAGAGTTCTTGAAGGATAGTATTAGACTTGCACAGAGTAGAATGAAGAGGTATGCTGACAATAGAAGGACAGATAGGGAATTCAAGCAAGGGGACTGGGTGTTCCTAAAGCTCCAACCATATAAGCAAATCACTGCGAGAATTCAGAAAACTCACAAATTATCCCCAAAGTACTATGGACCATATATGATACTTGAAAGAATTGGACAGGTTGCATACAAGTTGCAGTTGCCAACTGAGGCAAAGATACATCCAGTGTTTCACGTATCTCAGCTGAAGAAACGACTGGGAGATGATGTGGTATTGCAGGACAGTGCACCTAGCTTCATTGAAGAAATTGTGGAGCAACCAGAATCTATACTTGACAGGAGAATAGTTCCTCGTGATAATAATGCAGTGGTACAAATATTGGTGAAATGGAAGGACAAACCTATAGAAGATGCCACGTGGGAGGATTATTGGCCAACTATTCGCAAATTTCCTACATTGGACCTTGGGACAAGGTCCATTCTTGAAGGAGAAGGGAAATGTAACAACCATACACTTCTCAGGCTGATCAGGAATGGAGAGCAGCCATCAGGTTGAAGAACAGTGGAACAAGCTTTATGGATATGATCTGCATGCTATAGACATTTACGAATAAAGTAGTTGTATGCTTGGAAGTAGCGGGCTGGGCTTGTGCATGTGTGTGCATATTGCTGTGCAATTGATAAAGAATTTGTATGGGCTATTGATGGGCTGTTGTGTAGTGTAGATCCATTATGTTGAAAACTGCACATATATATAAGCAGTGGTGTGGGTGTTGTGGTTGTGGGAATGGTGTGAGAAAAATTGAAAGTAATAAAAATTCACTTTTCTGTTGTTACTGAATTGATCATCTTCCAGTAATTCTTTTTCCTGTTCCCTGCACTTTTGTACTTAGTATAATCAGTTGTTAATTTTTGTTTGTAGTTGAATTACTCCTCTTCATTTCAGTTTATAGTCATTTCAGTTTATATGCATTCATTCTTTTCAGTTCTTGATCTTGTATTTGTTTCAACCTTTGTGTCTTTGCATCTTAATAATTTTGCTCATGAATCTGCATTTAACATTCTTATTTGTTTCAGTTAGTTTCTTGCAAATCTGAATGTCTGTTCTTGAATTTGCATTTTTATCAATTTTGTTGAACTCCAGTTTATTTTAGTCATTACTTCTACTAGCTAATTGCAAAAATAGTTGATTAAATTCCATCTTTGAGTATTAAATCTATAAGTTTGAATCTTGGTTACAAATTCTGTAGTTTACAATTGCAATCTCTTGTGAAAACTATTTGTGTCAATTACAATATCAGTTCTTATATGCCCTGCTGTTCTATTTCTTGTTTCTTTTCATATTCATGTCCCTGTCATAACCTTCTCGAGAAAATTATGCATCTACCCCGATTCTACTTCGAGTCATTGTTGCCTCTGAACAATTCTGGAAGTTCTTAAACTAACTAGTAGCATATTTTATAAAGTGTCAGTACTTGTTTCTGAAGGTTCTTGACTTTCTTGATCACTGCATTCCCATCTTGTGCACAAATATCTTCCACTTTTCAGTTTATAATTTCCAATACTCAAGTGTGAACTTCTGTTCACTACATTCGAGTCAATTCTTGAATCAATTTGCTTGCTTGTGCTACCAGAAATTCTGTGTACTGGTTTCAGTGTGCATGACATAACTGTGCACAGTTATATGCTCCTTCTTTTCCAAGCAATTCATCAAACACCTTCCACATTTCGTCGAACACTTTCTTTTCCACTGAAAACACATCAGAACTCCATGGCAAACTCTCCAGTACCACCAGAGTCTTCCACGTACCTATTTGTCGGGCAAAACGCTTATTATTTTGGAACCAAAAGCAGTAGCAGTTGCTTCCAACCCCTGTATTCACTTATATAATCTAAAAGGTTAAATATTTATTTTACAGTGAAATGTTTGGGTAGATTCAATCATTTATATCCAATCAAATGCAACAACCATAAATTTTAACAAACAGCACATGCCACCAACATACAATCATTCAATCAAACAAACAATTAGTTGTTAGGTTCAAATTCCGAAATTATACGAAATGTAAAATAACTATCAAGTGCATCCTTTACTCAACAGTCTTAGATGGAACAAAGATAGATTATTTCTCCATCCCACAACTTCAAAATTCCTTACCCAACAACCATACATCAACCAAACAATTCAAATCAACACCACAATAGCTTATTATACATTTATTTCATGCTTCAGTGGTTTTATTTTCTTTCTTTCATTTATGGAGGGATTTCTTTGTTTCTTACAATTTTCATTTTCCATTTGTTACAAAATTCATTATATTTGTATTCCAATTTATTGACTAAGTATATATCATCTATTTATACTACTTACCTTTACTTATATAGTAAAATTTCCAATTTATCTTAAGCTTATACAATTAATTCTCATTAACCATAGCAAATTAATAGAATACCTTTTCCCTCAAGCTTCACTTGTAAGATTTTCCTTAAATTCTTAATCTGCTAACATTCATTCTTATAAGTGGAAGTTTTTATTTATTCATCAACTATTAATTGTAGTCATTTCAAATTTTTCTACTTTCCATTATATTGGAATAGGGAAGATTAAAACATACTTAAGTCAATAATCATACAATCAATCCTTATTTGGAATATCATTTTATATACTTAAGTTCATATCACCTATTAATAATACTTAACTTTATTTTTAGTAAAATTTCAATCATAACTTAAGTTTATACCATTTAATTCTTATTATAGCAGTAAATTTATTGAATACCTTAATTACCTCAAGCTTCACTTGTAAGATTTCCCCTTACATTTTCTTACTAACATTGCAGCTTTTATTATATGGTAAGTTATGTATGTTTAAGAATGCAAGTGAAAATTTACAAGTTTCTTCTCAATTCCTTTTTATTTATTAATGGTTCAATAAATATATATTCGTTTTATTAATTACAATTTCAACTTACCCTTAATTTCATTCCTTTATTTAATGTTTACGTTTTATTATATTTAATTACAGTAACCCTCTACTTACACTCAAATTATTAACCTTAAAACCTCCATTTTTATAAATAAAGGATCTTATTATTTCATTATCTAGGGTTTACAGACATTTATTTATATTACCTACTTTTTATTATATTACTAGTAGCATTTTAAAACATACTTAAGTTTATAACCCTACACATCAATCTTTATTTATTAAAGAATTTCATTTTATTTACTTAAGTTAAAATCACCTATTAATAATACTCACCTTTAATTTGGGTAAAATTTCAATTATCACTTAAGTTTATACCAATAAATTCTTATTATAACAGTAATTTATTGAATACTTCATTTTTCCTAAATTCCTACTTGTAAAATATTCAATTCCAGTTTCTCATTTAACACTCCAACTTTTATATTTGGGTAAGTTATTTATGTTAAGGAAATTGCAATTGAACTTATACAAGTTTAATCTCCATTCTTTTAATTAAATTTAATGTTTATCCATATTACTCTTTGTCTCATATGTATGCAAATTCCTCTTTATAGCTTTGCAGTTATTCTCTTATTTCAATTAGAGGTTTCAATTCATTTATTACTTAACTTTTATTTCACTAACAAATTTTTAACAATTAATTAACGGAAAAATTTAGAATTAAATACCGGGTTAAATTTCAATTTGTTTCAAAATAATAGGTAAATAAGTTCTTACATCTCAATATCTCTAATTATAGTTAGAGCAATAAAAGAAAAAAAAAAAAAAATTTTTTTTAGAAAATTTCAAAATAAATCTGTAGTAGAATTTACTACAGTGGCCTTTCCCCTTCGAACTCGAAAAATGAAAGTCGATGATGCGGCCGTCATCACCGAATTTATTTTCCAGCGACAGAGAGGAAAGTACAGAATTTAATTTCTCCCAAAATCTTCTTTTTAAAACAATTCTTCCAAATTATACGAAATATTTATATAAGAAAATACTTATAAACCAAATCATTATATTTCATAAATTCTTTGAAAACAAATTTGGAAAAATCCCGGACCTAAGTTCTAAAATCTCCAATTTGATTTACCATAATTTCAACTTAGCTTCAATTATTATAAATATTTTTATTTTCTAACACCCAATCTATAGCAACCAAATATATATATATATATCTTTATAAAACTATTTTTATATATAGAAATATAATAGGCAAAATTATTTCATTCACCTATATTAAAAACAAATATTATGTCGGTCTGTCCTATTAAGTGTTTAGAAATCCCTATTGATGACATAGCGTCCCATGCATCAACCAGAATTTATAAATACAAAGCGGAACAGATTAACACAATATAAAAATCTTTTTATAACACTAACAAGTACGCTCTCTCATATATATACGCTCAGTGACTCCCATAGGATATTACTACCCTATTAACAAAGAGTCAAACCCCACAAAGCCAAGGTTTATCGCTAAACCAAAGCTCTGATACCAACTGTAACATCCCGCCTTTTTGCACACTTTAAACCGACACACGTGCCAATTCAAAGCATACGCAAGGGCGGATTGTTATGGGGTAAATAAGAAAAACAGAGAAGAAATAAAAAAAACAAAACAGAATCTCACAGCGGAAGGATAAAATATAATAACAAATATACAGTTCATAAACAGTTTACAAAAGCTTGATTCTTCTTTTACAATAAATATCAGAGTTACATATACCAATACAAGCAATGCAGCGGAATAGAAAGAGTGTGGTGTAATACTATATATAACATAATACTTATTCTTCGTCTTCGTCCTCCAAAGCTAAAATCTGCTATCCTGAAATGCTCGGACTGACCCGAGCGAATTTGAATAGACAAAAACACCCGAGTCAGACTAGAATATCTTATGTGAGTTAAATAAACAGAAATAAATATGAGTACAGTAACTCAAGAGATGTTCGGGATTTACATCTCCTAAGGATCCGTTAAACTATTTACTATGTAGTATATTGCGCTATTATAATAGTGTCTATTTATAAAATAAACTTACTTTTAAATAGCGTTAAGGCTTTACATTTTCCACCTTAACACGTAATAGTCCCAGTAGTCCATCCAATATCATAGCTCCTCCTACTCGGGAAGCAACTAGAGGATACCACACGGGCTACGGGAGAAAACCAAACTCGTACAAGGCTCGATATGGTAGGTGACACGGCACAACGAGGCAATGCCAGGGTAGATATACCAATTGCTATCCAGGCTGGTGGAAACGCGTAGCCGCAGTTACCGCCCACCTCGGACTAACTCCCCAAAATCAAAATATAGAAGTGGCCACTGAATCAAATCCAAGTCAAAGTATAATATCGAAGAGGAGCGTCCGATCAGAGGAATGACCTCATTGGCCTGAGAATCGCTCCTGTTTTAGCCACCTTATGCCAACTCACGGGAGTTGGGTCCACGTATTTACCTTACAGGAAACGTCGCCACCACCTACTTCATTCTGGAATCTCCACCGCGTACACGGTTAGTCAAAGTGGTTTTCGGTATCGACAGAGAGTATGTCCATATCCGATCCCTGTCTCTTTGCCAACCAATCGTTATTATAACACCGCAGTCATTTAAAATAGTTTATACTTTAAAACCAGAACATAGTCCCTTTCAAAACCATAATATTACGATATCATTTTTCTTTAAAACACAAATAATTTATCTTCATGTTATTTTATAAAAACCCAAATCCATGATATCGTTTCCCAAATAAAATTTTCCTTTCCAAAAATTATGTCACTTTTTATTATTTAATATCCCATGTAACCAATATTTTGTTTGTAACTTTCAACATAATTCTTCGAAAATCCATAGTATTTTAAAACCATTATTTTCAAAACTAAATGGTTTGGATATTCAACGGTATGCGAATTAAAAAGGTTTAACTTTACTGTTGCTTTATAAAGAATAAATTACATGGCTTTCCAAATATTTCTTGTTTTAAAGTTAAACCAAAGTCCAAAATATTACTTCAAGTCCCACAACCATTTCAATTTTATATATATTTATATCCATTTTTGAGCATTAATATTTCAACTAAAGTTGGATTTTTATCCTTTCAAAATCAATATTCTATTAATTAATCTTGACCATTCACATAAAATCCATAATTAATAAGACTTCAATTTCTAGTAAAATATATATATATATATATATATATATATAGAATTTTTCCACTTCAAATTATACTAGAATATCCATTTCTATTTATTTTGGAAAAATCCAATTACAAATATCATATCTTATAATTTCCAACTTTACATTTAAACATAGGATATAAATTTACCAAACTCCATTTTCTAAATTTTTTCCATTTTCAATAAAGAAATTTATATTCCTTTTAATTTCAAAATTCCAACTCCATAGGTATATAAATATGGAATAAAATATTTATACAATATAAATTTAAGATTTATAGACCGTATTCAATCCAAACCATAGAAATCACATTAAAATAGTTATATATAGACCGCGGTGCCTGTATATAGTTTCTATCCTATGGTCAAGTGATACGGATATTTATCATTTCAATCCGCAATTTAAAAATAAAACTGCGGTTGTATATCATTTCAAACCGCAATCCCGAATGAAATGAAAAATGCATACTAACTTGCAGTTTAATGATATCAAATAAAACATCCATTCAATAACACATCCATCACCCAATCACAAACATCAAGCAATATCAATCAATAACAATATATGTTTGGTAATATACAACAGGTAATAATTGGCAGTTTTATTTCAAATTATATTTATCAACTATTAATCTAACAATTTATATTCAGTGATAATTGACATAACTGTTAACTAGCAGTTCATATGCAAACAATAATTTCTAACAGCCAATTAACACGCAATAAATCAATTAAATTTACAGTTAAATTCAAAAAATTGCAATTCAACAGATATGAATGAAATAACATGCCAAAAGCTCATAAATAAATTTCTATTCATTTCTAAAATTTATTTAACAAACATAAAAGCTTCTAGTAATTGTGAGTGGGTTAAAACACTCACCTTTTGAATTTAAATCGAATTCAAACCCGATTTAAACCCAAAAATTCGCCCGTCTCAGAATTCGTCCAAACCAGCGTCATCGAGTCCGGAATTAAATTACGATCCTAACAAAAAAAATCTCACGTGAATCGGAGATCGTATGCGAGAGTTATGTCGAAAATTGCACTCGAATTCAAAATTGAAAAATAGCAAAAGTGATACACATCTCACCTAACACATGCCACGTCATCTCTGTGTCTTCACGCAACAGCAAAAATATTTGCAGATACCAACGCACGCCGCCCCCATCTTCTCCCCTTGGCCGAAACCCTAATCCAAAATTCCCGACAATCCAACCGTCGAAACGCCAAACAAAATACATAGATGCGATCCCCTCGGTTCCCTCTCCAAAACCCAGAAACCGTTTTCCGATCCGACGAAGTTTTGCGCGACGATGATGAACGATTTTGGGGCTGTTTGAATTTATTCTGGATGAACGACAGCTCTAATTGAAAAACGAATTTCACCAGTAATTTACGCGTATCGAATACTTCAACATATATTTTTTCTGGAATTTCCTGAAATTTTTGAGTTTTGACTTTTGATTTTGAACTGTGGATGGATCTGCAATTGGATCTGAGATGTATACATTTGGGGAAGAGAAAGGAGTGAAGAAATGAACGTACAACAAATGAAAAAGAAAGGAGCTAGGGTTTATAGCTGTATATTTATAGATAGGCTAGAGGTAGGGTAGCTAGACTGGATACGCGAACGTGCGTGACAAACCATGGTCCAAAAAGCCCGCTATGCCACCGGAGTCGGATTTGTTAAAACTATATATCCAAATAGGTGTTTTAAAATATTCTGAACGCAATGGAAAAAGTTTCGCGACCAAATTCGATCGTATGAAGAAGTTATGCCAAAAAAACAAAAATTTCACATTGATTTCAAAATGCGTAAATTTCAAGGCGTTTCGAGTCCGTACGATCAAACGACAAGTCCGATCGCTACGAAACTTGAAACATTATTATAATTCACCGTTACGGATCCGATGAAACTGGTTTCGTCGAAATCCGAGTCCGTGCCCAAAATGGCTATTTTTATATTAATTAAATAAATAGGCAAATAAATTAATTAAATTCAATCTTTAAAATTTTTGACTTTAAAATTGAAAATTTGATCATTTTTATAATTTCACTTTAGTTACAACAAATTAAACAAACCCAGATATCAATGTCAAGTAAATATATTTATAAATTTCAGTGTTTGAATTCAATTACGGTAAATACAGATATTGTAAATTCCAAGCATTTACTTAAATTTAACTTTGACTATGACCTTATAGTTTACTGCGTATTATTACGTCAATTAATATAACTTTACGTTTATTTCAAATCTACCAATTATAACCAAATAAAACCTTTCAATTGTTTTTCATGAATAGGTATTTCAATGAATTAGTTAGTATTCGACTAGCATAATATTTAATTCTAACCACTGCAATAATTAAGCTTTATTTTAAATTGGATTTAGATGGAAGGATTTGTTTGCCTTTTCTTAACTACTATATTCAAAAATTTTGCCTTTCTTTGTATTGCTACTATTTCCATTTATATTGAAATTGTAAAACATATATAAAAAAAATTAGAATCTCAAATAAGCTCTTATTACTCACAATTACTATATTAATTTGGATTGCACAACATCTTATTCATCACTTGCTTAAACCTAAATTCCTATTTCATTCATAAATGCTAAAATAAATCAATTATTACATAATTTCTTTTATTAATATTCATGCTATTCATGCTATTCATGTTAAATTCAATTCCTTTGTTCCATTCAACATCAGCAATTATCTATTAAAAGTCCCAAAATTTCTATTAAATAAATCTAACGAATCTTTATTATAAATTAGATGAATTTAATATTGCATTCAAACTATTGCGTTAAAATTTCCGTTTCACTTTAAAGTAACTAAATTTGCCCATTATAATACTTATTTCAATTCAAAAAAAAAAACATTTAATTAACATCAAAATTTTTACCATTTCATCTTACCATTTATTTACGTATCCTTTTATTGCACTGATTGAAATAAATTCACTTATTAAATTTTTAAGTTCGTTACCTATCCATCTTGATTTTAATTCCATCTATCAATCAAATTCAGTTAGCCTTAACGTTACTACACTAAATCTACAATCAGTTTCAATTTATATAGAATTATATCTTAATACTTACCATTTATTTATAAATTAGGTTACCTTCCAATAAATCTGATTCCTAAGCATTTGATTGGATTGCCATCTTTACTATGTCTATTATTAATTAGCTTCAAATTCTACAATTTCACTTCTTAAATCCACCTTTTGCTATATTATAAGTAAAATTTACATTGGTTACATAAATGTATCATTTATTTATATTTATTACAAACTTATTTCCAGTTCCAACTAACAATCTAAATAAATGAATAGGCAACCTACCATAAACACTACCGTTACCTTTTTGTCACATACAAAATCCTTTATTACAAAAATCAATTTCTGCATATATTTTCATACTACAAATTCAATTTACTTATGTTCAAATTATAACCAAACCTGACCTTTTAAATTATTTTGTATAAAATTGGGATTTCATTAAGTTTCTTAATTATTACCCTTAATTGGCATTTATCATCTTGTATTCTCGTTGTCATTTCATAGATATGATTCCCAATTCCTTATTATTGACTTAAAAATGTCATTACTTACATTGCATTAAACGTTGTTACTTAAATCTCTACCCAATAGTAATTAATACTCTAAATAAATATGCTTACTCCTTTCGTTATTTATTCATTATCACAAGAAACGTTTAATCATTTGTAATTTCAAATTACCTACATTGATTGTATATATTTTCCATTATTATCATTTATTAGAATTCTATTCAACTTTCCATTAGTTAACCTTTCTATTGATTTTTCCTTCAAAATTTTCAGTTATTTCTTATTTAATCGCTATAAATTAAATGCATTGGTAACGAACAATAGTTGTTACCATTATACAATTTATACATTTGTAATTTATTCTCTACAACAATTATTACCTATCAATATTATTTCGCCCATAAATACAAACTTGCAATTTTTCTTATTATCATATTCCATTTACTGTTAACAATGTTTATTACATTATATTAGTTTAATAATTTCCTCAAATTCCTCATATTCAACTCATACGCTGGTAAAATTCTTTTCACTACTTAAAATCATTTGAATTAACTTCGAATTACTATAAGTAGGTTTTTAATTTATTTTTCTTCTAAATTTAATTACAACTTAATTTGACCAAATTAAATCCATGAAATCTACGGGTCGCTACAAACTGAAACAATGCCATGAATAATTTGATGATACAATGTTATAAATGGCCATAAAATAAACGAATGTGATTAATGTGTTTGTTTCAAGCACAAAGACATCGAATATGTCAGTATCTGTCTTTATGTAGAACTTATTGATACTTGGAAGTAATAAGGATATAATAAAATCTGCTAAGGAGATATTATCCTCTAGATTTGATATGAAAGAATAGGGCATTACTAATGTGATCCTAGGAGTTAAGGTTCTTAGGACATCACAAGGATATGCGTTATCTCAATCACATTATATTACAAAACAATTTGATAGATTCAAACAACACAGCATAACTATTGTTAATCACTAATAAACCTAAATCAAAATTGTGTGAAGAATAGGGGTGACGACATTTATCAACTTGAATATTCTTATACGCTAGGTAGCATCATGTATTTCATGAATTACATAAGGTCATATATAGCTTATGATGTAAGTAAACTTGGTAGGTATACTAGCAATCGTGGTAAAAATCATTGAAAAGTCTAGTACTAGAATACTTAAAGTACAAGAAAATTACAGATTGCACTAAACAAAGTATCCATTAGTAGTATAAGGATATTGTGATGCGAATCAGATAACAGGCTCTGCTGACATAAATACACAAGTGGATATGTTTGCACATTAGGAAATGGTGCAGTTTGGAAATGTTTCGAACAAACATGTATAGCAAGATCAACTTTGGAATCTTAATTTATAGCCTTGGAAAAGCTGCAGAAGAAGCAGAGTGGCTTCAATGTTTTTTCAAAGATATTCTAAATTTGGAGAAACCAGTATCCCTAATTCGTATACACTGTGACATTTAACCATCTATAAGAAGAGCCAATAGCAAAATGTATAACGGTAAGTCAAGACATATCCATCACAGGAATAATAAGTCAATTAGACAACTTCACTCTAACAGGGTTATCATAATTGATTAAGCAAAGTCAAAGGATAACATTGCAAATCCACTAAAGAAAGACTTGCCTAGAGAGAAAATTTTAACCTTATTGTAGGGAATCGTTTTAATGCCTATAGGTTAAGATAAAGGATTTCTTTAATGGACAACCCAACCTAGTTGACTTGTGATACCATAATCTTGGTTTAAAGGGAAAAAGAATTTCACGACAAACTTCGTAACACTGGAGAAGACCACTCTAAACCATTCCTATAATAAGTCATTACACTATCCACTAGAGTCTAGTATAAACTTAGCTTTTAATGTCGTCTGTAATTGGTTTCTTTAAGAACCAAGCAAGTATTGTGGTATACTCCTCATAGAGTCACTTACATGTGTACAAAGGAGCCGCTTCGAGTACTATAAAGCCAGATTCTCATAAGCATCCATAAGACTAAGCTGATGTTCATGGAAAAAATGAACACTAATAGAGAACCAAGATTGATACAAAAGGATAACATGTGTCGTCTATCTTTGCAACTTACATAAAAGCTTACAGTCCAAGGATTCTCGGTCTATTGATCTGCTTGTAAGATCAAAAAGGCAGTCACTAGGAGAGTTCAAAGCCATCGTCCTGCTAAAAACTATGCACTAAATTTTCGAACAGTGAAAGGAAACTATTTGGATGAAACTAATATCCATTCAAGCAAGGGATTGTTAGAGAAAGAACCAAAATTAAATGTGATATTAGCGCCATAATTGAGGAATATTCCTACTGTAGGAAAAAACAACACGTAGCATTGCTATATATACTAAATTGTGTTGAATATCTAAGGAAAGAATATAGGCAGCCGTATGGCCCAGAAGGCCAGTGCGCGAAGCGCGGGTGAATTAGCGTTTGTGGTTCTTTAATGACGCACGTGGCACTTCGCACTTGAATGTTGCACAGGCTAGACAAGGCCGATTAAAGGACTTCAAAATCGTTGTTTTATTTTTTTTCCTTTTTAAATTCAAATAGTTTTAAATTCCAATAGTCAAATCATTTGGCTAAAAGGGTCACAACATTTCTAGAGTTTTGAATATTGGACGTGTAGGGGTGCATCACCATTTCCATATATATAAGGAGGAAATGGCTTGCGAAAATAAAGAACAAAGAATAAATTTATAAAATAAAAAATTAGTCTTCTCCTACACCCTCTCTATAATGCACTTGGTTCTTGAGATCACCGATACCTGAAATTGCAAGCGTTGCATTATAGAGAGGTCTGTTTTACAATGGGGAACATTTTCCTGATCTTCCTTCAGCACTGGTGAGGTGTAATATTGTTTTAAGGAAATACTAACTGTAGACTCGGACATTCTATGATCACTATTCTCTGCAAGCATCACCATAGTTATAGGTTAGTTTCTATTACGTTATCGGATAAATCAATGATCTTGGAATAATACTCTTTTTTCGATTCTATTTGGATTTAATAAATTATCTTAACCATCTTTTTTCAATCGATGTCTCAAGGAAGTAAGAACTTGATACCCACTCCAACCATGAATAACAGGTATAATAGGACAGTGATTCCTAATAAAATTGCGTTGCACATGGTGATATGCAAAAAAAATTCAGTGGGGTGGATTTCAAATGATGGAAAAAGATTAGTTCTACTTAACTATATTGGGTCAGGCAAAGTTCCTTATTGAAAGTGCTCCTACTATAGAGGAAGTAGAAACTGACTGGAACAAGATAGAAGCCCTTGATATCTGGAAGGGCTTAGACTTATGCAAAAGCTGCATACTCAATGGACTCAACAAACAACCTTTATTATATTTACCGTACTATGAAGACTTGGAAAAAAAACTTTTGTTTTCTTTGGAAAAAAAGTAAAAAACCGAGGATGCAAAATAAAGAAGTTCATTGTTGGGAAGTTCCTCGATTTCAAAATGATAGACGCAAAAACCTTGATCAATTAGATTAAAGAACTCCAAGTCATCATCCAAGAAATACACGAGTAAGGAACATCTCTAAGCGAGTCATTTCAAGTGGCGCTGCAACTAAAAAGCTACCCCCTTCTTGGAAAGACTTCGAAAACTATCTAAAGCATGAGCTTAAAGGAATAACTATGAATGATCTAGTTATTCATCTAAGAACTGTCGAAGATAATAGGATGCGAAAAAAAGGAAACTTATTCGTATATAACAATAATGGTTAATGCAGTCGAGATAGAAAAGAAAAACAAAAGGTAGTGTGAATACAATCCTAGTAGTAAGAAGCTAAGGAAATTTAAAGGCATCCGCTACAACCGCCGGAAGAAAGGAAACAAAGCAAGCAAGTGTAGAGGTCTGACGTATCCCAAGAAAAAGAAAGATCAAGCGAACAAGACTGAAATTGATAGGATTTCGTACGGTGTTTTTGATATGAATTTATTAGCAGTAGTTTCAGAATGTAACTTGATTGGCAATTCTAAAGAATGCTTTGAAGACGTCGGTTCCACAAGGCACATATGTCCAGATAAATGGACGTTCTCCAATAATAAAGTTGTCACTCAAGATAAAAAATTGTTCATGGGAAACACTTCTATGTCAAAAGTTGAAAGCAAAGAAAAGTTCATTTTGAAATTGACATCTGGAAGAAAACCTACATTGAATTATGTTCTTCATGTTTTAGATATTCAGAAGGCCATGGTTTCAAGACCACTGTTCAATAAGAATGGCTTCAAAGTGGTTTTTTGTGTTGGATAATTTTGTACTATAGAAGAACGAAGTGTTTTGGAAAAGGTTAAGTGAGTGTTGGTCTGTTTAAAATGAATGCAATCACTATTGTACCTAAAGATGCTAATAACACTACAACAAAAATACCTTATTACAACAACGTTTATTACTACGCTCAAAAAATCCCTTCGTAATAGAAACCCACTACAACGGTTTTATCTTGCCTGTTGTAATAGATGCCACTTTCCAACGACACGTTTTCTTTGCTCTTTGTAATAGATACCCATTACAGCGTTTTTATTTTCCTATTGTAACAGATGCTTATTACAGTTGTTTTTTCCTGTTGTAATAGTTCTCAATTTTCATCGGTAGTTCTTCCATGTTTGCCGGTTGTAACAGTGCATATTAGAACCATTTTCTTTTGCCCGCTGTAATAGATGCCAATTTTCACAACTCCTTTTCTTGCTAGTTGTGGTAGATACACATTACAACATTTTTAGTTTATCAGTTGTAATAAATGCCAGATTTCAACAACTCTTAAGTGTTGGTTGTTATCTTCAATTATTTTAGACATCGTAAGGGGATTTAATCAGTTTTCTATTAAATCTAATTTTACTTACCTTTTATTAGTATGTAATAACGAGTAATTAATATTAAATATATAATAATTTATTGTTACCAATAAAAATTAATAATTAATAATCACTAAATAATAATTACTATTAGTAATTATTATTTAGTGATTATACATATTAATTAACATTTAATAACTAGTATTTAATTATAATTAAGAAATAATAATTCATCATTAATCATTAATAATCAATAAATTAGAAGTAATATTTAAAATTTCATAATTAATAATTACTATTACATAACTAACATACATCAAATTCATTGTTTTATTTTTTTCTATTTTTGAATTCAAATAGTTTTAAATTCCAACGGTCAAATGGTTTGGTTAATAGGGTCTCAATCTTTTCAAGGTTTTGACCTTTGGAAGTGAAAGTTTGCATCACCATATCTATGCATATGGTGGAAACGGCCTGAGAAAATAAAAAATGAATTAGAAATTTCTAAAATAAATAATTAGCCCTTCTTCTTCATCCTCTCCGTGACACACTTGGTTCTTGAGTTTGTCATTCTCTGCAATTGCAAGTGTTATATTGGAGAGGTCCGTTTTATCTTGGGAAACATTTTGTCTGGTCTTCCTTCTACATCAACGAGTAGGAAATATTGTTTCAAGAAAATAATAACTATAGATTCGGACATTCTGCGATCATCATTCTCTGCAGGTACCACCATAATTATCATTTAGTTTCTACTAAGTTATGTGATAACTCAATCAATAAAGTAGACATAAATCATCGTTTATAACTATGTACCAGCATTTGCATCCATGGGATGTTCAAATGCAGTATATGACTAGGATTATTGAGTTGTGCACTCAATTCTAATTAAGCATGAAAACATCGACTGAAACTGACAAAATAAGAGCTCGCTGCTGGAATAAGAATGTGCATGCAACAACTACCAGAACTAAGTGCAATAGGGCAAGTACAGTCAAATACATGTATAAAATAACATAGGTAAGGTTGGATATACGCACAAAGGCATGTGTAAAGGTACAACATGATGAGCGTCAAGGACTACAAAATCTGAAGCACCATGTTACATGTAGCAAAATATGAAAAGACGGTACAAAATACATGAAATAAAACTTGATAGTACACATTGAATATGGGGCACAGAATGCATGAATACTTTATTTCACAGAACACTATACTTAATTCCTTATTAGTAGTTGTATTAGGGCATTTCTCATATTTATATCTTACTAATATAGTTGTTTTAGGTCAAAATCATGTTTTAAATATCTGGGTCTGAAATTGTATATTGCACGTATGAATCCACTAGTTGTTCCACTTCATAACCAAGAGAATAAGAGTTGTTCATGGAGATAGTTTTTCAAGGTGGAAAGTACGTCTGTATAGTTTGATAACAATTTAAACATCTAAGATTCAAAATTAGGCCAAGCAAGCAGTTCAGTTGTCACTTCTGTTAAATTTTGGTGATACAAAATCATAGGTAAAGGGAAATAAATATGCAAAAGAAAGAAAAATAAGATTTTATTTCCTCTAATTAATAGGCATATTTGAGTATATTTACTTCTCTCTCTAATTGGCTAATCATCTAATGTAAACTTGGGCATTAAGTAATTGATTGCATAAATGGAGACACTAGAAGAGAGGGTAAAAGTGTGGTGGAAAATCTGTTCGCTAAATTTCTCTTCTTCATCTTTGTTCTTTTTCTCCAACAAGTTTAGCGATGCAGATATTTTCTCCCTTTCTCAATTTGGTTATTCATTCAATGGTATTTGTTTACATTAGCTTTGTTCTATTAATTGTAAACAAAATTTTGGTGAACCAATAAAGTGGGTGGTTGGGTGAAATATTTTGTGCTATTGCTTTTCAATTCCGTCTTGTTTTCAATCCAAATTACCTCTTTGTGATTTGCATGACAAAGATCCATTGATAAAAGCTTCCACAAAGCGCTACTATTTTCATAACGGTTTGCTATCGGAGCATAGATCATCACAAAACTTAGAGTAATTTTGGTTTGAAAAATTATTGATGTTGGATATGATTTTGTTTTCAAAAAATGGCTATCTTGGATAGGAAAAATTGGGGTATTTAGAAGCCTAAGATGGAGGATGTTCTGTACCTCAATGATCTTCATGATCCGATTGATAGAGATGGAAAGAAGCCCTTTGAGGTGGATGAGGGAAAATGGAAGAAGATGGATAAGAAGGAAATTGCTTTGATTCGCCAGTATCTTGATGATTCAGTTTTCCATCATGTTGCTATTTATGAATCCGCGAAGGTTTTATGGGATAAGTTGGTATCTTTGTACGAGTCAAAGAGTGCTACTAGTAAGGCTTTTCTAGCTCGAAGTACCAACTGAGATTAGATGAAGAGAATTCTGTTGCAGAGCATTTGAATGAATTTCAAGATGTAAAACATCAATTGGCAAATGAAGGTCAATTTTGATGATGAGTTGCGGGATCTTTTATTAATGAGCTCGGTTTCAGAAAGTTGGGAAACTTTGGTTGTTTCATTGAGTAATTTCAACGCTTAAGGAACTGTCTCTTTGGAAACTGTTTGAAGCAATCTTTTGAATGAGGAGCTTAAAAGAAAAGGGTCAGGTATGAAATCAATTCAAAGTGAGGCTATGCTGGCAAGGGATTAGAAGAAAGATATAATTTGAAAGAAGAAGTACGCTAATGGTAAAGTTGTTATCACTTGTCAGTATTGTTATAAGAAAGGTCACATACGCAGCAAGTGTTACGCTTACAAAAGAGATCAAAAAAAGGCTGCACATGGTGATACTAGTAGTGATGCACATGCAGATTTTACTGGAGGTACCGATAGTGATGCTTCTTGTGATATGCTCTTTAGTGAAAATAAGCCTTGGAAGATGGATTCAGGAGCCAGTTTTCACATTTGTAGAGATATGAATTGTTTTTCTTCTTATAAGAAGAGTGTCGACATGATTAGCACAACAACCGGAGAAGAACAACCGATTTGTGGTATTGGATCTATCTGAATTAGTATGCATGATGGTGTGGCTAGAAAAGTCTCTAGAGTGAGACATGCATCCACTTGGTCGCATAATTTTATTTCTTCGTTATGTTGGATCGCGTAGTTGCACTTATGAGACTCAAGGTGGAGTTTTGAGAGTGAAGAAAGGTGGTCGTGTAAGGATTAAAGGAGTATTAAAAGAAGGAAACCTTTATAGCTTGGTTGGTTCTGTAGTCGACAATGAAAAGCAAGTGACGGTTGAAGGACCCAGTCCATAGAAATGTGGAGAGGTTAATGTGGTCAGTGCTTATGATTCTAGCATTGAGTATCATATTTTAGATAGTTGCCGTCATATTGATGATGCTCGAAGGATCGATAGTGATCAGGTAATGAGCTCAGATCGAGTGATAGACGATTATCGAATTGCAAAATCCACAAAGACAAGATGGAAATCTTTGTGCTATTACAAACGTTTTTGAGACTAGATTTGTGTGGTGCACCTCATGTGGGAGATGCATCACTTGCAGACGGTGGTTGAGGTTTGTAATTTAGTATGGTTGAGATATGAGGATTTGTGATAGATCTAGATATGGCATGCTTGATGTGTTGGAGATCAAGATGGAGTGTTAAATTTTGGTGATACAAAATCATAAATAGATTAATTGGCTAATCAATTATTTTTGGCCATCTAATGCCACTTGGACATTAAGTAATTGATTGTATAAATAGATACAAGAAGAGAGGGTAAAAGTGTGGTGGAAAATCTATTTGCTAATTTTCTCTTCTTTGTCTTTGTTCTTTTTCTCCAACAATTTTAGTCATACAGATATTTGCTCCTTTTCTCAATTTGGTTATTTATTAAATAATATTTTGTTTACTTTAACTTTTTTCTATTAGTTGTAAATTAAATTTTGGTGAATCAATAAAGTGAGTGGTTGGGTAGATTATTTTATGTTATTGTGTTTTGATTTCAATTCCATCTTGTTTTTAATCCAAGTTATGTCTTTGTGATTTGGATGACAAAGATCCGTTAATAAAAGCTTACGCAAAACGCTACTATTTGCATAACAGACACTTCTATTACATCAAAGATAGCTATGTAATCGTAACAGTCACTACTGCGGATTGTTTGGTATTACGTTAATGTTGCTTCAAAAAGTTGTTTTACTAAAAGCTATTTGTAACGACCCGTAAATTTCGTTAATTAAATTTGTCATTTTAATAAGATATTGGAATTATATTTAGGAAGAAAAGAAAAAATAAAAATAAAATATAATTAATAATGAAGCGAATGTTTAAAATTGTTAATTCAATAATATTTTATGAGTTAATAATGAAAGAAATTAAAATTCGCAATTTAATAATGGAACAATAACTAAATTAAAATGAAACAATGTTAATACGTGTTAATTTTCAACAATCTAAATGAAACTCCAATTCATTGTATTTAAACATGCTATGCTTAGTTATAAAATTTCACAAGTAACAAAATGTAAACATTTGATTATTGTATTAAATAGATAGTAAATGGTAATTGAAAGATCAGTTTTGTGTAAGGGATTATAACACGTGTGCACTGATTTCAGTGGCATGTAAAAGGTAAAGAATAAATTTACAAATGTTATAAAATGGAAAATGGTGACAATTATTGTTCGTTACCAATGTATTTAATTAATAGCAATTAATTGTAACTAAACATTACCTTATGTAAGTTAAGATAATACCTGAAGATTTTGAATGTAAAATCAGTAGAAATGTTGATTTTATGCATAGATGGCAATTGATTTAATAAAATTTGAAACCAAGATAAATAAATGAATTGGGATATTAAATGTGTATAAGCGAATAAATTTGTAAATGAAAATAAAATAGAGAAATAAGTTATTTTAAAGGTGATAACTGATAAATTGGGAAATTAATTCAAAGGTTATATAAATTTAGGAAATAATATTTATTGAATTTCAACTTGATTTAATCAATGCAAATTAAGTAATTATAATAAATTTTAGTTGGTAATTAAGGATGGATCTGAGTAAAATTTGGCATTGAAGATAATTATAAAATTTTACACATCCATCTAATTTATTAAATTAAATCTAAATCAATGGCAACATTGTTGTTAACAATAGTTGTAAGTGAATTTTAATGTTAAAGGGTAACAATTATTTAGGTTAACCATTTCTTTATTATGTTTCATAAAATTTGGAAATCAAATTTGAAATTTAAGAAAGTTAGGTAGTACGTTATTGGGAAATAAATTTAATAAATACGTTAGTGGAATGTATTATGATTCAATGTTATTAATACCCATAAAATGTCTATTTATTGAATAGCTAGATTTTTAAATCAATAAATGAATTTATTGAGGTTTCAATTTATAATTAATAACATTTAATGTGGAATCAATTAATTAATTGACTTAAATTATGTAGTTAGGGTAGATTTGATTTGTCATTGAAGGTGGTTAATTTATAAGATGTAATTTATGATAAACCTATTTACTTTATGAAGTTTGTTTGATTTAAAGATTTGGAAGCAAGATTTATTATTTGGATTGAAGTGTAAAATTCAATATATTGAAATTATTGCAAATAAATGAAATTCAACATTTATTTTTACGTAAATTGAAACTAGATGCAATGGGAGGATATTGTTATAATAGATTTTGAATCAAACATTGATTTCATCAGGGGTAATAAATAAAGTACGTTGAATACAAGAATGGAAATAAAGATTTACAAATTTTGAGATTGGAACTATAATAATTGGATTTAATTGCAATAAAATGAAATTCAATATTTACATATTATGTAAATATAAATTTAGATGAAATTTGGAGATATTTACGTAATAGAGTATGAATCCAATGGTAGTCTCATCTATTGGATACAAATAGATTGAATAATTGAATGAAAGTCAATTAAAGGGGAATTATTGCAAATTTAATTCATAATTTGTGAATATAATAATTGAAATTTAACGATGAAATGAATAAATTTGTTAACTCTAAATTGAATCTAGATTTGGTTTAATTAATGTGAATGATTAAGGAAATAAAAGTGTTAAAGATTGTCAATTTCAGAATTTAAATAGGAAATTTGATTTAATTTAATTTATTTTAAATTTATTTAAATAATGGAAAAATAGCCATTTTGGCCACTGACTCGGATTTCAACAAAATTAGTTTCATCGGATCCGTAACGGTGAATTATTTAGGATTTCAAGTTTCGTAGCGATCTGGCTTATCGTTTGATTGTACGGACTCGAAACGCCTTGAAATAAACGAAATTGAAATCAATTTGAAACTATTGATTTCAGCATAGCTTCTTCATACGATGGAAATTGGACATGAAACTTTTTCCATCGCGCTCAGAATATTTTAAAATATCTATTTTGATATATGGGTTGACCCAATTTCATTCCGGAGTCGAAACGGGCTTTTCGGGCCATATATCGTTTAGCGCGTACATCTATCTTATCTGATCCATCCTATTTCAACTTTGTCCAAATATATCGTTATAAACCCTAATTCTCCTCATTTTCATTTGGCTGTACGCATATCTCAACTCTCTCCTCCTCAATGGCAGACAACATAAATTTCAGATCCAGATCCATTTGAAAAATCAAATCCAAAGCCTAAAATTCAAGGTCCTCAGAAAAATCTGGAAAAAACATATGTTGATGCTCTCGACGAGCATAATTCAGTGGCGTAATTCGTTTTTCAATTCGTTGCACCGTTGGCTCTGAAATTCATGTTGAACCTCGGCCATCCATTGACCTCGGGTTTAAATCAATGGTGGATCGCCAATTTCATGGCGATCGAATGGCACAACCAAGTAGAGGGGAGCAAGGGGGTTCGATCCATACGGTTATTTCCTGATATGGGCACCAGAATTCACCTCGAATTGACCGTATAACTCACGGCGGCGGTCGATATATAGGGTGCCGGAGGTGGCGGCTCGTCCTGCTGAGTACAACGATGACCGTGGATCTGACTCAAATCGATCGAGGCGGCGCATTTAATTGATTGAAGGGTGGCGGCCGAGTTCTATTAGGGTTCGTCTTTACGAACGAGATTGCCTGTGCACATGGAAACCAGAGCAGTATGACGTGTACGTATAATTATTTTCGTTTATTTTTGGTTTTTAATTAAATTTTGATTTCAAATCTTTTATTTTGAATATCTTTCTCGTACGAACTACTTTCCACGCACGATTTTTTTTGCTAGGATCGTGAAAAATTACGGACATTATGGCGCTGGTTTGGACGAATTCTGAGATGGTCGAATTTTTGGGTTTACATTGGATTGAAATTCAATTTAAATTCAAAAGGTGAGCGTTTTAGCCTACTCACAACTTCTAAAATTTCTTATGTTTGTTAAATTTGTTTATGATGTGTTTAGAAATTTATTTATAGCTGCTTGGCATATATTTCATCGTTATCTCAGTAAATTTGCATCCATATAATTTACTTGTTGTTTAATTCATTTTGCATATAAACTGCCACTTAAAATTTTTGTTAAATTTATTATTGCATATAAACTGCTAGTTAAATTTATTTATTATTGCATATAAACTACAGTTATTTCATTCATTGTTGAAAACTTAACTACCGGTAATTAATTATTATTTATTGATGTGATTATTTGAATTGAATGATAAATTGATAAATATTTGATGATTGATATGATGGATGAATGGATGCTGTATTTATATTGTGTAAACTGCAAATTACTATTGCATTTTCATTTCATTCGGGATTACGGTTTGAAACAATATGAAACCGCATTTTTATTTTTAAATTGCGGATTGAAATGATAAATATCTGTATCACTTGAACATAGGATATAAAATTATATACAAGCATTATATATACACAATTATGTTTGAAATGGTTTTCTATGGTTTTGAAAAAAATACGGTTTAATAAATATTAAATTTTGACATATATATATATATATATATATAGTAAAAATTCTTAAATTTAGCTATGTATAAATTTGTTTCGAAGTTTAACATAAGCTAAATAATGAAGTTGATTTCGTTTATATAATATGATTAAGAATATATTTGAAATTCTATTGTATATAGAGTTTATAATAACTCAAATAAAAGTAAGGTTGAAGATAAATGTGAATATGATTTGAATTAAAGTATTTAAGAATTTTCCTCGAAAAATTTGTTTTGAAATGTAGATAAATTAAGATTTAAAGGGTATGATCTTATAACTTGATTTTTGATTTGAATATTTAAACGAATATCAAATTTATTTAAAGAATATTATCAAGTTAATTTAATTAAAAGAATATCCTGTTATTGAAGTTTAAGGATTTTACCTGAATAATATTGGTTTAGTAAGTAAATATTTCAAATTTAAATAATAGGAATTGGATTTGACATATATTAAATTATCAAAGAATCCATTTTGAAATAATGGAACATTTAAAGATTGAAATATATGAACTATAAAGTTCTGAAATATAGAATATTTAAGCTTTGAAATATATGAGAATTAAATTGGTTTATTTGGAGGTTCAAATTGATATTGGGAATTTATTGTGAACTTCAAAGAAGCTGTTTATTTTATAAAGTAATATAGTATGTGAACCATTAAGTATTAAAAGTTATGTTTCAAAGCTACGGTTTCAAGGTATATATATTTGAAAATATTATGATTTTGGGAAAGGGATATTTATAAAATAAAAATGATATCATATTGATTTGGGGTTTTAAAAATATAAATGGTATGGTATTTATGTGGTTTGAAAGAGATATTATATTCTAGTTTTAAAGTATAAATTATTTTGAAATAACAGTGGTGTTGTAATAACGATTGGTTGTTAAAGAGACCGGGATCGGAAGTTGTCATACTCTCTGCCAACCCCGAAAACCACTTTAACAACCGTGTATGCGGTGGAGATTACATATTGAAGTAGGATGGCGGCGGCGTTTCCTTTGAGGTAAATACGTGGACTCGACTCCCGTGAGTTGGCATAAGGTGGCTAAAACAGGAGCGATTCTCGGGCCAAGGGGGTTAGCGCCTTTTATCGGATACTCCTCTTCGATATTGTACTCCGACTTTGGATTGATTCGGTGACCACTTTTGATTTCTTTGATTTTAGGGGGGAGTTTGTTCGAGGTGGGCAGTAGCTGCGGCTACGCGTTACCACCAGCCCGGATGCGTAATTGGTATATCTACCCTGGCATTGCCTAGTTGTGCCGTGTTACCTACCCTATCGCGCCTTGTACGAGTTTCTTTTTGTGTCGTACCTATGGAGTATCCTCTGATAGCCTCCCAATCAGGAGGTATTACGGTTCTGTATAGACTATTGGCATTAATTGTCTTAAGGGCTATATGGTTAACCCCTTAACGCTATTTAAAAGTAAGTTTATTTTACAATTACACACTATTATAATAGCGAAATATACTACATAGTAAATAGTTTAACGGATCCTTAAGAGATGTGATCCCGAGCATCTTTTGAGTTACCGTACTCATATTTATTTCTATTTATTTAACTTACATAAGATCTTTTAGTTCTGACTCGAGTGTTTTCTCCTTTCAATTCGCTCGGGTCAGTCCGAGCGTTTCAGGATCGAAGACTTTAGCTCTGAAGGACGAAGATGGAGATTTCTATTACTATTTTTTTTATTCCACTACACTCATATTGTTCCACTGCATTGTCATATTGTATGTGTAACTCTGATGTATGTTGTATAGGTATAATCGAATATTTTAAAACAGCTTTATAAACTGTATATTTGATTTTTATATTTTATGCTTCCGCTATGAGATTCTGTTTCGTTTTATTTCTTTCTCGTTTTTCTTGTTTACCTCATAACAATCTGCCCTTCCGAACGGTTTGAACTGGCACGTGTGTCGATTTAAAGCGTGCGAAAAGGCGGGACGTTACAGTGTGGTATCAGAGCTTTGGTTTAGCGATAAACCTTAGCTTTGTGGGGTCTGACTCTTTGTTAATAGAGTAGTAATACCCTATGGAAGTCGCTGAGCGTATATATTAGAGAGTGTATTTGTTAGTGTTATAAAAAAGTTTCGATATTGTGTTAATTTGTTTGTTTTGTATTTATAAACTCTTGTTGGTGCATGGGACGCTATGACATCAATAGGGGTTCCTAAACACTTAATAGGACAGACCGACATAATATTTGTTTTTAATATAAGCGAATCAAATAATTTTTCCTGTTATATTTTCTATATAAGTATTAGTAGTTAGGTAGTAAATTTATAAAGATAAATTGGAAACAAAATAAGATCTAAAATAAAATAAATGAAATTTGGGAATTTTAGAACTTAGGTCCTGGGTTTTGAAATTTCTTTTGAATGGTATTGTAATACAATAATATTATTATTAGAAGTATTTTTTTTGATATAAATATTTCAATATAATTTGAAGGAAATGTTTTAAAGGAAATTTTGGAAGAAAAAAAGTTTGTACTCCCCTCTCCGTTGTTGGAAAATAATTTCGGTGATGAGTGCTGTAACGACCCGGAAATTTTTGATCCCCAAAATTCCAGATAGTTATGAAAAGAATAAGAGATAGAAGAAAACGAAGAAGCAAAAACCCCCAAAACACAGAAACCTCATATTAACAACGGATTAAAATATAATATTACATAAATTACAGTTTTACAAAGAAGAACTGTATCAGTACCTAATATTTTTATACATCAGAGTTACAACATTTACACAACATTGGACAGTTTTAAACAACATGTCACATATAATCAACAATAACATGCACAGCGGAAACGCTCCATACGTTCCTGCCATCCAACTCGCCTCCTAAACTCTAGAACGTCCTTACCTGAAAATATGCAATACTCAGTCTGACCCGAGCAGTACATCAAAGTAACACCCGGGTAAGACTGGAAACCAGCGTGAGTAAACCCATGAAACACCAAGCATACAACAAATTTTAAACCCGGGTAACTCGTATCAGTTTACAAATTTTTACTGACATCACTTATTTTACACATCAATTTCTAAGTTCCAAACTTAGATTAGAGGATCCAATTCACTTAAATCACTTCAACCTAGCCTATTGATTTCAAATATCAATCTGTAAGCATCAAAGTGGTTTCGGGTATTTACTATTATCCGACTCCGATCTCTTCGAATTCAATATCACCATAACCCATCTATTCAAGTGTATACAAGTTATTTTTTTTTACACCGGATGTCGCCTTTTCCCAGAAATTCATTATCATAAAATAACCACATTATCATTGTCCACCCAACATATCATAACACAAACATTTCATATCGGATATATCAATCAATTCAAGAAATTTAACCATCATTAAATCATCCATAAGCAAGATGGATTGTTTCCAAATTTTACTTGATTTATCTCAAATTAAATTAATTATAAACCTTCAATCACTTAGATCACCTTTACTTAAAATCAATTGATTGCAACTCAATTAACTAATCATCCTTTAGCCATCCTTCATTAATTATCCTCAAACAATTTCAGAAATTAACTTTTAATTTCTTCATTGATTACATAAACTAATGATCCTTAATTATTATATCCATAAATCAGCCTTATCTATCAATAATTAACCACCCTATAATTACTTACCCTAATTAATTAATTCTTAAGTAATTTTATTCATCCTTTAGTTACGTACATTAAGTAATTTATCCCTCCATTACTCCACCAAGTAATTACACTTATCAATCTCATTAAGTATTTATACCTAATCAATTACCAAGGGACTATCTTTACTTAATTGACAAGTTAATTAGTCACATTTTTCCTTATTAATTACAGCTGGGAAATTTGTTCTTTCATTTCCCTATAAACCAATTAATTATCTTTAATTATTAATTGATAAATCTTAATTATCAATTTATTTCCTTCAACACAAAGTAATTAATTCTTAATTACTTTATAATCAATTAATTAACCCCTTAATTTACTGATTACTTATCCATTAATTAAAACTCATTTATATTTTTAACAGTCCTAGTTACAAATAAAGTAACCCATAATGATCAATTAATCATCCCTTTGATTATTATAGATTAATTATCCCTTATCATTCATTAATTAAATTAAGTGATCATACGTACTTATACCTAAATTTTCTCTTAATAACTTTAACAAATTTTTAAGTAAAACAAAATTTCAAACTTCTTAAACAATGCTAAAGAAACCACCATTTTATAAGTAATTTATATAATACATTTTAACTGATTTTATTTTAAAATTTCATTAAAAATTAAGTTTTTTTTCTAAAACAAACTTTTACTAAACATTTACTTACACGTGCTATGGGTCGAACCCGTAGTCCACTCGGGTCTAACCCAACTTCTTTTCCAGTTCAAATTTAGTTTAAGTTTTAAATCATAACCTGTAACCAAACTGTTATCAGGTTTTAAAAACACTGGGCATTTAAACTCGAGTGATTATTCCACGGTCTCGTGTTACTACCCGAGATTCATCATCTTCCCATCCTAACACAAAACCCACTGACACTCTTGCCTGTGCATATGCACCGGCGACCAACACCGCCGCGATCATCACCAAGGCCACCAACACATCAACGATCCACCTCTCAACCGATATTGATCATCCATATGCCACCATCTGACCCAAAAAAAATCGAGCTTCACAAGTGAACCTCGATCCAAAATGCATTACCAGAAACAACCCCACATCCATGTCGCCGACCACCAGAGCCTCCCCTAATCTGGCCATATCTCCGCGATTCATCCACGCTGCCGCCTTCCAAACCCCAAGCGACTCGATACTTTAGATATGCGGCAACATCCAAAAATACAAGATTGTCCAAAACTAGGGTTCAAAACTTTCATACCCTATTGCCACCGCTACAGTGATCTGGTGCTCCACCTCATAATTTTTCCAAACTTCCCGATCACTCCAGTATCTCCAGGGGAAATTAAGACCTTCCCAATCACCTAGATCAAACAGGATTTCCCAAAAAAAAGTTTCCAAACATTCCCAAATTGCTAACTCAATGCAATATTAAAAATCTTAATTTTAATTTTAAAATCCATTACTTCCATAGTGGATTCGAATTATAATTATGGAAAAATAAATTATGATGTTGGAAATGTATCCCATTTGAAATTTTATCTAAAATTCCTAATTTTCTCGTGAAGTTTTGATATGTTTAACCTTAAAATATTTTTAAGGTTTAAATCTTGTTTAAAGTAACATCCTTTGATAAGAAATTATTGTAAAAAAAAATGAATCAAAGAAATGGAAATGATTTTTAAACCAATCAGAGGTCTGTAAACCTGGAAAATCTTCACTTGTTTGATTTTTTTTAGACATGCATAACCAATTCAAAGTATCTTCATTCATATACACTTGGCTCAGAACTTAAGACAATCATACAAACACATTTTCTAACATGCATCACCAGTTAACCATATATTAAATGTATCAAATTTGTAGGTATTTCCTGTTTACAACTTTTAAAACAGAGGCCTAAACTAGAACTCAGATGTTTTTAAAATCAATCAACAGAAATGCATAAAGCTTACATACAAACAAATATGCAAGCAATCATCAACAAATTGATTCACATTCATCATATTTTGTTAATTAAGCTTTTTAAATTTAAAAGTTTACTGACAGGCATTTCACTAAAATAAAACAGAGAAGGCTGGGTTAGGTTACTTACCTGCTTGTTTTATTTTAGATCATTAGAGTTGATCTTTGAATGGCATATACTTGATCAAGTTGATTTGAATCCTTTCTGGTGGAAGACTTAATCTTGCATGTTGATTTCCGGCGATGATGTTGTTCTGAATCCCATTGCATTAATGTTTCATTCTAGGTTTTCTTTTTCTTTTTTTAAAACAGATTTTTATTTCAACTGAGGTGTTATGATCTTCTTTATTTTGTAATGGTTGTTTTGTTTTTGAGCAAAGAAGAATGATAATAGAGGAATTTTTAATGATATGTATAACTTTGTTTTTCCTTGAATTATTATTATTAAAGAAAAGAAAGAAAGATAAAAAAGTAATGACACTTGTCACTATATGTATTATACTTGCTACAAATGTTAATTTCATGTATCACAATACTTACAAATGTTTAGAGCCTTTATTTAAAAATATTTCTTATGTTTTATTTATTAATATATATCTTTATATTTATTTTATGTGTTATGTTTTATTTCAAGTACAAAAGAAGAATATTTCAATCCTTTATTAAAATCCTATTTAAATTATCATACTTTTAAATTTAATAAATATTGATCTTAAGTATTTTGAATTTTTTTTAAGGGAAGCAAAACCTTATCTTAAATAAACTTATTCAATATTTTTAAATCAAAATATTTTTAAGATATATATTCATTTAGATTGAAAATTAAATCTAAATTCAAATTTATTTTAAAATCTAACCTAATATCAATTCAAATATATCCGGTATATCACATTCCTCCCCCCTTAGAATCTTTTCGCCCTCGAAAAGGAACGAAGCCAAAATTTTATTAAAATGCTTTTATCAGAAAATTATTCTTTGATCACTTTTAAAACACATTTTAAAATCTACATAATATTACAAAACAGTTTTATAAAAATACTTTTTTATAATTCGATGTCTCAACCAGTCCATCCTTGTTCTTACAGAAATTCGGTCATACGTTGATCAGGTGTAAGACTGAAAATCTACAAGTGCTTGGCAGACTCATTTTCAACATCCAGTGAGAATACTTGGAAAATAATTTTATTGAAAATATAGAAAATAGTTTTTGAAATAGAGGAAATATCATTGGTGAGAATGCTCTGCAAATCATCACTCACATCCATGGTCGCAGTTACATTTAGGGTTACGTTGCCATCGCAGCAAAAGTCCATGTAACTGCAGGCTCTCCGCGGCCTCTCGATTATGCCATGGATCCCACAACAGATCGCAGTTACATTCCAGGGTTACGTTGCCATTGCAGCAAAAGTCCATATAACTACGGGCTCTCTACGGCCTCTGATTTTCATGGTCGAAATGAAATTTCTCCACTCCTACATAGGTCGCAGTGTACAGATATAAAATCAAACGCAGACTGTTGGCTCTCAGCGGCACACACGACTTTCGCTATGTTACCATAGGTCGCAGTCTACCGATATATAATCAAACGCAGACTGTTGGCTCTCAGCGGCACACACGACTTTCTCTATGGTATACTCTACTCATAATCCCCAGGAACTAGTTTTGTCCGTACTCCTCACAGGATCAGATTTAGAACCCCCCTGGGGCTCAAGGCAACACCACCCGGTGGCACTCCTGAGAAGTTCATTTCAAGGGAGCGCCTTTTTCCCCAAAGCCATCATCCAAACATTTTATACTACATATAGTATCTTCAAATCATACACCTAGTATGATCTCATACAAAGCTCTTTTACAAAAAAATCGATTATTCCAAAATCGATAATTCTCAAACTAGGCTTTCCAAATTCTCATATTGATTTTACCCAAAAATCAAAAGCCTTTTCAAATCCATTGGTTCCCAAAACCTTTTTCCAAAATCCTCATAAGATCCTTTATATATATACAGATATATATAATTTTTAAAACTTAGGATCATTTCAAACTTGTATAGAACTCCTTTTATACTTCAAACATTTTCAAAAACCCTTTTCTTCTGGGAAAAGATTCAACAAGGGGAGTTTCATTTTATAAAACAAAGATATTTAACTTTGTTTACTCAAAATCAAATATTCAAATTTGATTACTCTTTTTAATATCATTTTCATTCAAATCCGTACGATGTACACATATCATCCGTATGCTATACCAATCTGATCGCTCACTCGATCACACAAATTCCATTTCCGAACTAGTATCGTCCTTCCGACTTCCTAGTGCAGACACAGATCTGGTTTCTTGATCAGAAACCGTTATTCTCCTTGCATAGTCATAACTATGATACAGAATATCTAAAACCAATCAACAAACCATATCCAGGATCGCCGTCGAAAATCAAGTGAAAAAAATTTCCAACTCGGATCGATATAACTATCTCGAAATTTTGTGCTCGCATCTAGATCAAATCACTATGCGAATATAATATCATACGTACACCCTACGTATTTATCTTTATTGGTTATTAGCCAAATCAATTTCTATTTCTATTCACATTTACTTTAGATTCTATGCACTTACTCACATTTTCCTTAATCCCCATTTGGATTATTCCTACAATTCTTATCTCAGTTGGGTATTTAACCAATAACAGTTTGAACTCCGACCAGTTTATTTTAAAAATAGCTTGAAAATTTAAAACTAGATAAGTACTTGAAAAATGATTATTAGTTTGTAAAATATTGTAAAATAGTTAAGTAATTATAAAATAGTTGGAAAATAGATAAATAGTTATATAAATTTTAAATAGTAGTAAAATAGAAATCAGTTATAAAGTAGTTGAGGAATTATAATTAGTTTATAAAACAGTTGAAAATAGTTAAATAGCTTCAAAAATAATTGTAAAATAAATACAAAATAGTCTTGGGTTTTAAAAGAAAAGTTGTATAGTAAATAGTTAGGAAAATAGATTTAAAACAGTTTATATTAAAATAATACATTTTGACAATAAACCAGAGCCAAACTGTTAAATTTCCTATCTCCATTCCCATCAATTTAATTTAAATTTCTTTATCCAATTAAATTGACTCAATTCCAATTTGAGTAACTTCAATTTCCATTGAAATTGATTTACCACAATTCAAGTTGAATTAACCTCAGTTTCTTTCCAAATTTAACTTTATTCAACCTTGATCTCAAATTCTACTAATTCAAATAAATTTCAATTGAACTAATTCCAATTTCAATTCATTTCAACTCCTGTTTGAATTAATCCCAATTTCAAACTCCATTTCCAAATAAAATTGAATTATTCTTGATTTCCTCCCAAATTCAATTCAAATTCCATTTGAACTTAAAACTATTCAATCTTTAATTACAAATTGTTTCAAATTAATCCAATTCAAATTTTCCATTTGAATTTTATAATTATACATCTTCAATCACAATTTCAATTATTTCAAATCAAATTCAATTTGAACTAATTTCAATTCAAACTCCAAATTTAAACCATCTCGAATTATATAAATTCGAGTTAATACTTCAAATGTTGATTTAATTCCTTTAAATCAATTTACCTTTAAAGTTTAAACAATTTAATTCACAGTTCAGACCTAACTTATTATACCACAAATGTAACATTCCTGAATTTTGAACGAGTTTAATTTGACAATATATTTAATTTTGAAATTAAATTGTGAATTTAATTATGAAGTGATTGAAATTATCTTTTGAAAATAAACATGACTTGTAATAAAATTAAAA
The DNA here is from genome assembly GCA_030765085.1 of Allium cepa. Lineage (NCBI taxonomy): Eukaryota > Viridiplantae > Streptophyta > Magnoliopsida > Asparagales > Amaryllidaceae > Allium > Allium cepa. The sequence continues at coordinate 687,979,610 of CM060937.1, read as the reverse complement.
CAAACGTTAACAAGATAAAATTTCATTTGATAATACATTTTCTTTTAAAATTTATATGAACTAAGTTGTAAAATTAATTGAACTTAAGGACCAAAACAAAATTTATAAAATAAATTCAAGACAAGGTTAAAAACATAAATATACAAAATTTTAACAAATGTAAGCTATAAGACAAAGATTAACAAGTGTAAATGAATGTTACAAGTGGCAAACTTGATTTTATCTTCATTAAAAAAAAGAAGAAGAAGAAAAAAAAAAACAAACAATAACAAATCTGAAATAAAAGAAAACAAATAGAAACCAGGCTATTGTTCTTTACTACTTAAACCTTGTTTTCCAATTCATTCTCAAACTGAAAAATATATCAAAATCTGAGAATGAACAAACTACAAACCAGATTTCCAAATTCATACTCAAAGTATTTCAAAGATTATCAAGTTGCTGTTTCAAAATCTGAAGGAAAAAAAATTAAAATCTGGAAACTCTGTGCAAGGAAATACAAATTCCAGTAAACATTTTCAAACCATTTACCTGAAATCATTTTCAAAATGAAAAGGAAGTCAGCATTTCCATTTCAATCTGGAAAAGGCTCTGCATGCAAACCTGGTTTTATCTTCATTTAGAAAAGAAAAAAAAAAGGAAACAAAACCAGATCTGGAAACAGAAATAAGATTAAAAGGCAAGAAGCATCTCAGTTTAAAAAAACATCTTCAACCTGATAATTCAGAAACAAAGGAAATCAGAGGAAGCTTCAATTTGGAATCAATGCAATGTAAAGCTTCAACATAAAAACAAATCCAGTTTCAATATAAAGAAAAATTTTAAGCCTGGGTTTTGAAAGAAAACAATCAAAAGCAGTACGAATCAAGATCATCTCATCATTTTAATGGCTTCATTTGGATCTAAGGATGGTTGCAAAATCTGGAAACCAGAGTCTAGAAGTATGCAAGTTAATAATCAAAGCAAACCATCAACCTGAAAATAGAAATCAAATGCAAGCCAGGATCATCATGCACTTCAATAGGCAGGGTCCTGAAATCTGCATCAAGAAACTCAGCAATCAAAATACAAGTAAAGCAACTTCAATTTCAAATTTGCACCCAGATTTCAAAATGCAGTTTCAAGTCAGGGTCCTGGGAATTGATAATCTGCACCTAAATTGTTCTCTGCATTCTTCAAATTTTAAAAGGTGAGTAAATTTCTATTTTAAAAACAGCTTTTCTTTTAAAGGAAAAATCAAAGCTAAACAAGTTTTACAGAAAAACTCAAGTTCTAATTCAAACTTGTTTAAAGAAAAAAAAATTCAAAACTGCTATGGAAAAAAAGAAAAGAAAATGGCTCTGTCTTTCTTTTTTTTTTCTTTGTGAGTAACCTCACAATTGAAAGTTGTTTTAAATTATTTGTTGCATGTGGATTATAGGAATGAATTTGCTTTGTATGATTTTATTGTGATAGATAGTCACTGTATATATATATAAACATATACATGTGTGTGTTTACAGGTACCTGATCACCTGTTTCTCTTGAATTGATTCTCAGTTAGAATCTGTTATGTAATTGAGGTATTAGTTTAGTATAGATTTATGTTTACAAATTATAAACAAAAAAAAAAAAAAAAAAAGAGAAGAAACTGTTACCACTGAAAACACTAACAACAGACAATATTTCAAGAAGCAAATAGGTCAAACTTCTTAAATGATTAAAACAAGTTTATAACTTAATGCAAGTATGAATTATGAATTTTAAAACAAAAATCATATTTCTTTTAGTTAAATAAGGAATGAGCATTTATGAGTGGAACAGAATGGGAGTTTTTGAATTTATCTGGTGATCTAGTGATATTGGGATGTTGTGTTCTTTCTGGAGGTGGAAGAATTGATGGGAGAGTGGAGGAATATTGTCAGTAGTTTATGTCAGAGAGGTGGTGATTGTAAATGGAGATTTCCAGGTTTGAAGCATTGTATCTGAAGGTAGGGGTTTTTGAATATTTGATTACTCTGTTGCTTCGAGTGATTCGAGGATATGGGGGATTGCAGAGGAGTAATCAAGGGAGGGTTGGCCGGAGTTTCAAGGTTGATGATGGTCGGAGGTAAGATTGGGTGATGTTGACAGGGTTGCAGTGGTTTCTCAAGGCCTGGTGGACTTCTGTATTATGCAGGGTTTTTACTCGAAGTAATCTTCGGGATTTTGTGATGTTTTCTCGAAGCAGAGGGTTTTGAAACTCGAAGTAAAATTAGGGGTCACTCGGGTTTGGTTGCAGGTTGTAAATCTGTAATTTTACAGTTTTAAACTTTGAATGAAAACTCATATTTTAAAAATTATAAATTGATTCAAATGTAAGATTAAACTGAATTCAAATGCAGTTTGAAATTAAAAGTTTTAAAATGGGAATCTTAGATTTAAACAAGATTTAAGTTCAGTTTTAAATCAAAATTAAAACAGTTTCAGGTTTTTAAACCAGAGAGTTTTTGCAGTTTTAGATTCTCGAATGAAACTCATATTTTAAGTTGCAATATGATTCAAGTGGAAGTTGGATCTGCATTCAAATAAAATTTGAAATCCAAAGTTTTCAAAGATGAAATATCTTCAACAAGTTTAAAATTGATTTTTAATCAAAATTTAAAACTGTTCAGGTTTTAAACCTGAGAATTGTGTTGCAGTTTTTTTTTTTTTTTTAAAAAAAAAATGTTGAAGGGAATCAAATACTAGTGCAGGAGTTTGATTCATGTATAAGTTGGAACTGAATTTAATAGAGTTTGGAATTCAAAGTTTTCAAAAATGAAATATCTTAAAACAAGTTTAAAGTTTAGTTTTAAATCAAATTTAAAACTGTTTCAGGGTTTAAACCTGAAAAGTTGTTTACAGGTTTTAAAATATTGAATGAAATTAAATTTTTGCAGGAATTGATTCAAGTGTAACTTGGATCTGAATTCAAATGTAATTTAGAATTCAAAGTTTTTAAAATGAAATTCTTAAAATTTAAACAAGTTTTAAATATGGAATTAAGTCAAGAATTAAAACAGTTTTCAAGTTTAACTTTTTAAAAAACCAGATTTTGATTTAAACAAGTTTTGTAAGTTTTAAACATTGAATAAATTTGAACATTTTTAAATGAGATTTAAATTGGTTTGAAATCAAATTAAAAACAGTTTCAAATTTACTATGAAACCCAGTTTTGATTTCAAACAAGTTTATAAATTTATAGAAGAATGAATGAACATATATCAATGTTTAACATAGATTTGAAAATAAGATTTGATTTCAAATAAGTTTTAAAACTAGGAAGAATTTAGTTTCTATTAATATTGAATTAAATATGAAGTGTTAATTTAGATTTATGTTTAAATGGTTAAATATTTTAAAATATCAAAATTTTAAAATGGAATTTGAATTTAAATTTAGAAATGTATTGTTTTAATAAATTTTGAATTTAAATGGGTCAATTAATAAGTAATTAAATTAGTTTGAATAATTAAGGATTTCACTTAATTATTTGATTTTTAAATAATGATTTAGATTAATATTAATTAGAAATGATTTATTAATCAAATTCAAATTTTCTTAAGTGTAAAATTAATGGAATGTTGTTAATAATGGGTGATAATTATCTAGGGATAATTTAGTAATTAATTAATGCAATTAATTTTGATAATTGACTAGATTAATTAATTGAATATAATTAATTGCAATTGGTTAAGTATAATTAATTGTTGAAATTAATTAAGGAATAATAAATCTATTTATTAAGGACAATTAATTTTAACTAAGATTTAATTAATCAATAATTAAAAGTTTATTATTTAAAGTAATTAATTGAGGAATATGTAATTAAGATTAATTAATCACAATTAAAGGATAATTAATTAAGATAATTAATTTAGTAAATGATTAATAAATGAAGATGGTTAAGACTTAATAAATTATAGTTAGTGATAATTAATCATTGATTTAAAGATTACAAATAGAAGTAATTATGTGGGTAATAAATTTATAACCACACGGTTTATTCATCTTAATTAAAGATGTTTGATTGTTAATGAATGTTGTGTGATGGATTGATATATTTGATATGTGATGCTATGTGATGCTTTATACTGAGCTGTTATATCTGTGATGTATATATTGTTATATGAATATGCAAACCTCTTTACTTGTAGAACGACATTTGGATTTCGATGCGACAGGGAGTCGGATTCCATTTGGTTATCCGAAACCCACATCGAATTCTAATAATTGAATCTGCGCTGATTGATGATGTGCTCTTATTGTGTAAAACCCCTGGACCACACTTATACACACACAAATATGGATTGCACGTGGAAATGGGTTAAGTCACAGATTTTGAAATTGTTTTTAAAAATTGAATTTTCAAATCCAAAATAGTTTTGAACTAGAATTGAAGCTTTTGAAAATGGTTATTTTTAAATAACTTGATTAAGTTTGAAAATTTAGATAATTGGATTTAAATTTGAATTCAATATTTGAAATTGAATTCTAAAATTTGGAAACCAAGGTTCAAAAAGGATATTCAACTTATAAATGGGTTTATATGGGTTTTTAAACCATTTTAAAGGTGGTGTTTTGGAATTTAAATTCAAGCCAAGATTTCAACTTGTATAAATTGGATTTTTCTAAAACGAAAACTATTTGTTTTCAAATAATAAAGCTTTCACATAAGAAATGAACTTTCAATTTGTGTTAAAGGGCTTCAGGTCTAAAAATGAAGATAGTTTTCCAAATTGTAGATAAATCTTTGGAAACGTGTTTTGAAAGCTATAAATCTTTAATTTTAAAGATTAAATTGGGTTAATCCAAATTGAATGGGAATTGTTTTGGAATATATGAGTAAATCTTTGTGGGACTAGGTGAAACTTTGCGAAATAAATCTTTTTGTTTAAAGATTTAAAAATGGTAATTTGTTTAACCATTTGAAAGAAAGTTTTGGGTTTTATAAGTTGTGACTTAACAGAAATCCCATATCCATATGTTTTAAAATATGGCGCTCACTATTCAGTTTAGCCGGGAGAGGACCTTGTGTCATATAGCCCATTCCGAATAGTGATACGACGTTATGGATAGCATTTGAAGACCGGTGTTGAAGACCGGGTGTCTTCGAGAACGTTAGGATAACCTATCGATTGTCTCTGCACCGAGTAGCTACGGTATAGAGATTCCCTAAGTGATGGGGAGTCCGATCGGGATTGTGGATACCTGGATTTGCAAGGGCTTCTTCGGAAGTGCCTTCGGTTCTGTTCGAACCCGGAACAGACTTGTATGGTTGTATGTCCGACATTACACTTTGAGATGTTATCTGATTTCTATCAAATTCATTTCTGCTTGGTGGCGGAGAATTTATTCTCTCAGCTTAACACCCTTCTCTGAGACGTACGAGCTCAGAGGTTATGTAGTTGATATTTATCAGTGATATTCCCAATTTGGTAATGTGGCATGCTGAGTGCTGCTGTGTGATGATCATTGGTTGATCATTTGTGATATGATCATTTGTTTGATCATTTATCTTTGTGATCATTGCTTTGGTCATCTGTTGACCCAAAGCATGGCTTTGTGCCAAAGCGTAGCTTTGTGGACGAGACTGCACCAGGACCTCACTCCCCGGAAATGGTCGAAACAGGAAAGATGCGGCAAGGTTATGAGGGTCGCGCCCTTTAGGGTATGTCATTTCCTTCTGGAAAAGGGTGGTATCATGGTATGGAGCCCAGATACTTACTCATGTTGATACACTATACCTATTACTGTGTGGTGTTGTTGTGCGCGCACTCGGATAAAGGTCCCAAAGGACCGGGGGATGACATATTCGTGTAGTAGTTACCTAGTTACAGAGGTAACCCGGCCTTGTGTTGGCAGAGATCTAACCGTAACGTTAGTTCTCGGGACGTCCCGCCAGAGGCGTACCCATGTGGCAATAGGAAGTTCCTTAGCCTGACCATTTGTTGGAAATCCATTCATCCAATACGTGACTTGTACGGTTTTAGTTGTAGAACCTGCCATTTAACATGGCAGCTATAGTAGGCATAGCATCATGGTACCTATGCTGGCTAGGATTTATATTATACTTTCGAAAGATTTTCCACTATGCACTAGTAATAATATCAAAGAATTTTTCTCGTAGTACGCATGTTTGACTATCATAAGGAGAAATCTCCCCCATGTGTGCGTTTGCATTGTGTGTGTGCCGGGAGGCCTTATGGTAGTTTCATTTTCCAAAAAGCATTGCGGATTTCAAATTTAAATTCTCTTGTTTGTTCAAAGACCAAATGCTTTTGTTTGCTCATACCAGTCCCATGACTGACCTGGAGTTTATTGTTCCTTTCCTAAACTCTGGGTGCCCACTATTTCCCACACGGGCAGTCTAGAGTTGGGATTTTCAGATAATCCATAGTAGGTGTAGATTCGATAGCTTTCAGCCATTAGGATTTGGCAATCGCATTTTGGATCGAGTTGCTTCTCTTCATCTTGAGTGGGAGTTCGAGCTATTGCTGGATTGGTGCTTTGGAGATGGAGATTACTGATATTGGAGTTCTTTCTTGAAGACTATTTTGGAGATTTGTTCCACTGCTAGTGTTATCTTTTATTTCCGCTGCTATTCTTTGTACCTCTGATAATGTTGATATCTATTGTTCCATTCTGTTGTATCATTCATGTTGTATCAGTTATTGTATCAAATATTGTATATTAATATATGCTATTCATTTCTTCCGCTGTGTTATTTACTTAATGTGTTATAAGCTCCGGCGAACCAGGTTCGACGTTTGGATCTGCGGCATTTGAATACGAGTGTCGTATTCGGTGCCGATTTTCGAAGGTCGAGTCAGGATCGTCATAACAAATCAAACTATCCTTTAAACAACTTATTTTTGAATCAAATTCTCAAAATTCCATTTAAATTATCTTTACTTAACTTTTTCCAAAGTTCAAATAAGGTTTCAAAACAATTTTATCCTTAAAATTTAATTTATTACTCAATTTTATCTTCCAGTTTAAAACTAGTTCCTTAAAAAAAATTAATTTACAAGTGTAATTATTCAAATTTTTAGTTCAAAGTAATTCCTTATCCTTAATTTCAAATTAAAGTCTGATTTTCCTTTTATCCCAATAATGGATATATTACCACACTTCATTTCTTATTTATTTAAACAAATCCAATTTCAGCTTAAAGATTATTAATAACAACAGGATGGTATCATTCAAATTATTTTTCAAAACATCCATCCATTTCTAATATTCGGATCCCAAACCCATTTTGAGATCATTCAAACTTCCTAACTCAAATCATCCATTTAACTCTCCAAGTTAAACTCAATTCACTTAATCCAGTCAACCTTACCCAATTTGAACTTCCATTTCAAATTTTAAACTTCTCATAAATAATCTTCCTACTTATTAAGTTCAAAAACTTATCACTTTGGGTATCATATCTCATTCTAGATTTAAAATTTCAATATTTAGAGTTTATTTCAAACCATTTTTGATATTATGTATATCCACACATATACATAATTACTTCTTGGCTCACCAAGCCAAATTTTAAAATTTAAACCACCCTTGGTTTTAATTCAAACAAATTCTTTTAAAGTTTACAGACAACTTCTTATTCCAGAATAAGATTACATTCAAAATAGTTTGAATAATATTCTTTCTTTTTACATTTTGAAAACAATTTTCAAATGTTTAAATATAGAATTTAGAACTTCACAGTTTGAAACCCACTTCAATTTACATGTCATGTTTATTTAAAGGTTACCCTCTTTAAACATTTTATTTTTTCTTACTCATTAATACACCTTTTATTATTAATCACAACAATTAATTATGATAGTAACCCAGATTATCATACCTGAATTCCAATTTATTATTATCTTATTCTCAAACTCTTTCGCAAATTCAAGATTTTAATTTCTGTTTGAATTTATTTCAAACTTATCGTTATTCATTTCAATTTCAATTTGGTTGTATTATATTACTTCTTAATTTAATTCAAAATTTAACGACCAATTCCCTTACTATTTATCAGAAAGGAATATTGCTTTATATATTGTTAACCCCGTTGTGATCCACGACTTAAAAGTTGTGCGACTTAGTGGGCCGAGAGACCAGGCGACTTACGACTTAGAGAAGGCTACGACTCAACGGTTCAAGAGATGGCGTGGCCAAGGAAAGAAGTGAGTGAACGACTCAGAGCTATCCACGACTCATCAACTTGGGGTTCCTAACGACTCAGTGGGTCTACGACTCAAGAAGATTTACGACTTAAAGAAGCAAACCGACTCAAGACCTCCAACGACTCAACGAATTAAGGAGCTACGACCTAGTGACTCAAGATAGAGAAAAGCACAAGCAACTGCATTTAAGTCGTGACTGATCTACGACCTAGGATGAGTCGTTCACGACCTAAAACTACAAAACATAAATTTAATGCTGCCTTATCTCGTGACCTTTGACTCGCAAACGAGTTAAGGCTTATATCCAGATGAACAACTCAGAACCGCTTCACCTACTTCACAGCTTGCTAACTCTTGACCCTTAAGTCGAGCGCGGCCTACGACTTTCCCTGAGTCGAGCACGACTCATGACTTGGGCGAAAACCGCTGCCCAGATTCACGCCTATAAATACACTACCACCTCCAACATTCGGGGGACTGGGGATCATTTTTCTTCAAGGCATTGAAACTTCACTATCTTCAAAGCAATCTACACTCCATCACTTCAAGCACACGCAAGACGCTTAGATCAACTTCGCACAGGAATTCAACACATTCAATCATGAATTTGAAGAACTCTGTCACATCGAAGTTTTCCCTAGCTACTTGTTTCTTTTTGAATTGAATTGGAATGTAATTGGAGGAGATTGTAACAAGTTGTAATCCGATCAGCAATAAAAAGGATTGAAGTGGACGTAGGCTTGATCATAAGCCGAACCACTATAAACTCTGTGCTCATTTACTGCATTTTCTGTTACTTACTGTTATTTCTTGATTCCCGTATTCACGGGTGGTGCTTTCACATCGTTTCTACACACACCGAGGTGTTAGCGTCAGATTTTCACGTTAACATTTTTGGTGCTTTCACTGAGAACTGAACTCAGGATACTTCCATCATTGCTTCGCAAAGGTCTATTGAAAGGATTTCTTTTAAAACTAGGAGTTTATTGGAAATAATGGCTTCTGGAAGAAGACAAAGTTCTGGAAGATCCGACAATGTTCAAGAGAATACGACTACCTCTCTTCCTTCAAGTGAAACAGCTCCAACTGTTGGAGTTACGCGAGCAGAGTTGGGCGCCGTAGTTTTAGGACTGAATCGACGGTTGGAAGCCCAGAATGCCCAGAATGCCTTGATTATGGATAGGTTAAACGCCCTGCTTAAGTCAAATCACCAACGTCAGGATAATGAAGCAATCTATGCTGAGGATGCCCGTGACCCCCAAGAGAAGGATATTCCTCAAAGACCAGACAACACCGCTGCAAGAGCACCTTCTCAAGCTGAAGGGTCAAGGCCACAGCCAACCTTTCAAACTTCTGAAAGGGCAGCTAACTTCTTACAGGAAAAGTCTCAAAACGACGAGGAGTATCTATCAGGGATGGTCCGCTCAATCATGAAAGAAAGTATGCAGAGGCATGAGGATGAAAACGATTGGGGATTCGCTCCGAGCAAAACTCCGTTCACTGAAAGGATTTTAAAGGCGGAGTTTCCCAGGAAATTTGTACCTCCTACCATCCCAGCCTATCGAGGGACAAGTGACCCTAACCAATTTCTATACAGATACGATTGGCATATGACTGGGGCACGAGCATCGGATGAGATTAAATGCCGATATTTTCCAGTATATTTAGAAGGGGTGGCTTTGCTTTGGTTCTCCAAGCTACCAGTTCGATCTATAGATCAATTCTCCGATTTAACCCGAAAGTTTAAAGAACAATTCAGATTGTATGCGTCAAAGGCAAAAGATATAATGTCATTGTCCAGTCTAGAACAAGCACCCGGAGAACCTATCAAGTCTTTTTTGAACCGTTTTAATATAGCTTTAGCTGAGGTAGACAACGCGGAACCCCGAATGATCCTAACATACTTAATGCGGGCCATCGACAAGTCAAGTAAATTCGGGGTGTGGCTCAAAATGAAGGAACCAAACTCACTCGAGAAGTTTTATAGAAAGGCCGACGAGTTCATACACCTAGAAAACCTCTCGATACCAATAGAAGCAGTGGTGGCCGAAATCAAGAATAACGATGTCATTACTAACAAGAGAGGATCTGGAAACCAGAAAAGGGAAAGTGATGAAGGAAAGAGGCATGGAAATAAGAAGAAACCTCGACGTTTTATCCCTTCAGATTTCACCCCCTTAACTGATACACCGGAAAAAATCTTCTTGGCAACAAAGGATGTTATCAAGTACCCTAAACCACCTGAGATGGGAAGATGGGCGGTGCAAAATGGGAAATTCTGTCGATTTCACAACCAACCCGGTCATGATACTGATCAATGTCGCCAGTTAAAGAGTGTGATTGAAGAATTGCTGAAACAAAATAAACTTCAACAATATGTGAAGAAAGATGGAACTGACCCAACCTCGTCCACTCAGGGGCAACCACGTCTTGCTTATCGGTCCAGCTCAGGCAACAGAACTACAGAGCAGGAATCCGAGAAGCTGGTCATTGACTAACATATGAATCACAAAATCATGGAATAGCATTCATTTGCACCCATATTTTACTTAATAGCGTTGCTTAACTTTGTAAAATGATCATGGATGTATAATTCTTGTGCTACTAACCAATGTAAATTTGATGTGAATCAGTAATGAGCAATTATAAATCTTGTATTCTTTAATGCCGTTAAAATGCCTGTATCATTTCGATATGCAAATATCACTAAAAATATCGATTTAGTATTGCAGGCTATCAAAATAAAGTTTGCTCATCCAACACATCACAAAGCGAAGTGATCCCTACAAATCACGGAGTAAACAAATGACAAGTGACAAATGCTCCGAATTAAAGTGTTTCGAAAGAAGTGCAATTTGCAAACGATTAAGGACTCCACCAAAGAGGGCACCTTCCTAATAAGAAGATTCTGAGCCTTTGCTAACCGACTACGATCGTTTGTGTAAACGAACATCTGGCGGAGCAGCTTGCATCTGCCCCATGGATCCACTCAGCGATAAGGCACATTTCTTTAGCAAAAACGAACGAAAGAACGGGACATGTCCTAAGTAGTTGTGAGGAATTGCTAAGAAGCGCAGGGTATAAAGACACAAGCGCCAACGCTACTCTTTAGAGTCCAAAGTACTCTTTAGAGTCCAAATGCTTCTCTTCGGAGACCCAACGCTACTCTTTAGAGTCCAAAGTACTCTTTAGAGTCCAAATGCTACTCTTTAGAGTCCAACGCTACTCTTCAGAGTCCAATGCTACTCTTTAGAGTCCAAAGTACTCTTTAGAGTCCAAATGCTTCTCTTCGAAGACCCAACGCTACTCTTTAGAGTCCAAAATACTCTTTAGAGTCCAAATGCTACTTTTTAGAGTCCAACGCTACTCTTCAGAGTCCATTGCTACTCTTTAGAGTCCAAAGTACTCTTTAGAGTCCAAATGCTACTCTTTAGAGTCCAACGCTACTCTTCAGAGTCCAATGCTACTCTTTAGAGTCCAAAGTACTCTTTAGAGTCCAAATGCTTCTCTTTGGAGACCCAACGCTACTCTTTAGAGTCCAAAGTACTCTTTAGAGTCCAATTGCTACTCTTTAGAGTCCAACGCTACTCTTCAGAGTCCAACGCTACTCTTTAGAGTCCAAAGTACTCTTTAGGGTCCAAATGCTTCTCTTCGGAGACCCAACGCTACCCTTTAGAGTCCAACGCTACTCCTCAGAGTCCAATGCTACTCTTTAGAGTCCAAATCAAAGACCTTGAGCGGGATAAACTAGAAAAAGAGAGATCTTTCTCGATACAAGGTTGCGGATTGATCGGTCGATACACTCCCGTGAATCTGTCCATCCAAGAGAAAGAAACTCCAAACTTCCAGGAAGTAACCTTACTCAGAGGCACACATTTTACCGAGATTGAAATAAAACTTCCAAGTGTTGAAATGTGGAAAGCCCTCTTCGGAGGCCCGCTTCCCAGCGAACAGGGAAAAATAAAAACCTCTTCCCAGAGGCAGAAATGAAAAGACCTCCTCCCCGAGGCACAAGCAAGCAAAAAGACCTCTTCGGAGGCACACGTTTCACCGAGATTGAAATAAAATTTCCAAGTGTTGAAACGTGAAAAGGCCCTCCTCAGAGGTGCAACTTTTCAAAGAAGCAAAAATCAAAAAGCCCTTTTACTGTGGCATAAAAAAAAAGGAAGAAGCCATCTTCAAAGGCACACTTTAACTCTCAAAGGAAGAACGATCCATCTATTCTGGAAAATTCTCTTTCTCAAAAAGAAGTTAAAGTACCCTTCAGATACCCGCTTTACCACATAGAAGAATTCACTTGGTAAAATGTGTATATGCACAAAAGAAAAAGTGATATCTTCGAAGGATGAAGCGTAAAAACTTATTTGGAAGGAGTTGTACTCTGCTTTTTAACGAAATAATATTCCTCCAAGTATGGAATAATTATTCTCTAAAAAACAAAAGTACAAGTCCCCTCAGAATATAAAATATTGCAACGAGCTTATGGTATAGGGGCAACATGGTATAACTACATCGGTAAAATAGCGCTCGAACAGTATACCACAAGCTCACTGCAATATCGTGCAAAGAAACTTGTACAAAAGTAAATAATAAATGCATTCTCAAATACAAATAAGAAGTTTGTACAAATAAAGGATCATTTTATTCAATTCTATTACAATTTCTTACAGATACAAGTTTCGAGATAAAGAAAGCGGGGGCCGGTACCCGCACAATCCCCGACCAGTACGTACAAAAAACAAAAAGCTAAAAACTGGAATCTTCATTTCTTCTTGCCACCTTTGGACCCTTCACCCGGCCGGATGGTTAGCTTTTTGGGTCGATCCTTAGGTATCAGAGAAGAAGGAGAGGGAGGTACAACTGGTTCAACTTCCGGTTCCTCTTCAGTAGCAATGATGCTCTTCCTCCTTTTCTTTGATATTCCGCGCTTCTTTTTCCTCTTTGAAGAAGATTCACTTCCTGGAGTAACAAGTTTAGACAAAGTTATGTCATCGGAAGGAGTCTGCTCCGGAGATATCTCACCTCCCTCAAGTCCTTCGTCCTTTTGCTCTTGCGAAGCAGCTGGGTCATCCAAGCCCCGAAGGGCACCTATTGTTTCTTCCTGTGATCCCAGATGAGGAGTAGGAGTGACTGGGGGAGGTAGAGGAACAGTAAATGGAGGTGGAGAAGTTTGAATAACGCTCGGTGCTTTCTCTACAAAGGAAAAGTTAAAAGTGTCAGTATTTCCCGCAAAAAGAGGAGACAATGGCTCGTCGAGATTCAAGAAATAATCAAGAAGCTCGCCAAACCCGTAAGAAACTGGAAAGTTGTCCCCCTGAGCATTATTAGGGTTACCTAGAGAAGTTGGTGGTATCACTTCAATTTCGTAGTCTAGAGCTTCAGCACTCTCTTGTGGCTCATCTACGGCTTGTGTAATTATGGCTCCGGTATCAGCTTTAGTAGGAATCGGTGTATGAGAGCTAGAACCAGCAATGTCAACATCGACTGAAGTTGAAGGAGGGACAGGGGCAATCAAAGTTGTTTCTTTTTCTTGATGCTCTTCCCCCATTATTTCAACTCGCGATCTAGCAAGTTGCTCCTTCCCTTTAGCAAAAGCTGCGCGAGCTTCGAAGTCTAAATAGTGTGCCTCTAGCTCCTCTTAAGTGTACCCGGTGCCTTTAAACATATCAAGCGCGACTTCCCATACATCAGCTAGGGTAACCTCATATTTGGGACCCAGGAATGCAAGACTGCCACGCCCTAACACACTTTGCAAATAGAATTCAAATAATGTCGAGCCGATGTCAGCTTTGGTAGCTTCATGAGCTTCTTCAGCTGCAATTCTACCAGCAACCGCTTCATCTCGCTCCCTTTCGACTTTAGATAGTTGAGCTTTCAATTTTTCAATTTCCGCAACCTGGAAGCTAGTTTGCTCTTGCAACTGAGTAATGTCAGTACGGCAACCCGCTACAATTCTCTCCAGTCCATCAGCCTTGGCCTCAGCATCCCTTTGCGCAGCATGAGCATCCCGCACTTGTTGTTGAAGCTCATTTTCTTTTTGAGAGTAGGAAGCGGAAGAAGTAACAAGTTCTTCTTTAAGCTTTTCCACTTCCGCTTCAAGTTTTTCGTTGTAGGCGGCAATGCTATTCATTTCCGCATCATGCTGCTCAAGGGTCTTTTGCCATTCGGTTTTGTCATTCTCCATGGTTAACATAGCTTCGAGATTGGCCCGATTCACTCTTTGAAGCTCGTCAACAAGTTTTTACCAATTTGACATCCTCTCATTGTCAGTTTTAACGGCATCAAGGTTCCGTAACATGGCAATTTTTATCTATGGGAACCAGATCAAGGTCAAAGCGAACTCCTTTTAAGCACCAATTTGGAAATCGACTTTGGAGAGTGGCTTAACCTGGTCCAACTTGGTAAGAAGGACTGTTAATGATCGCCTGGATATCAGTACGGGAAGGGGCAGGAGACTGAGAAGAAGTAGGAGCAGTAATCTTTTTCGAAGTTGCACGCATTGGTTCCTCACTGACTTTAGCCCGTTTACTCGGGTCATCAGTTATGTGACTCTTCCCTCTATCATCATGAGATTTGCGTTTGTGGAAGTCACCCTCTTTGTGGGATGAATCGTATCGGTCAACCGGTCTTCCATAACGTTCTTCATGGGCATGTCTCTCCCGAGCCTTCCGAGCGGCCCGCTCTTCATCAGTCTCTCTGTGAACAGGAAGATAGCGCTTATAGTCATACTGGCCGCGTCTTCCGTATCGCTGGAAGTCATCATAATACGAGCCACTTCGCTTTATTGAAGAACCTGAAATTGGAAAAAACACAACTTTAGAATTTTTTGGAAAGTATGAAGAGCTAAGCGTATGAGATGTCAAAGAATCCTAGTTGTGTGTAATGTGCAAACTATGCGCATTAAACTACGAACCACTCTTTAATTGTGGAGTAGTTGTGGGTGTAGTAGTTAGCATCAACTCTTGAGTTGACGGAGTCTGTTGCAGAATAGAAGTCGCTTCAACTACTAAAGAAGAAACCCCAGTAGTGATAGGATCATCTTTAAAGATCTCTTGTGAAGTGGCAAAGAGGTCGCTCAGTCCTTCGAAAGTGTCGTCCCTGCTCTGCTTGACAGGGCTGGTTTTCTCAACTTCTTCGCCAGATTTCTGTGAACGTTGGGGGGATCCCTGAGGCTCTTCGTCCTCAATAACCGGGGCAACTTTGTCAGATGGCCCCGCAACATCAACAGAAGTGGAGCACTTCACTAGCGAAGCCTCGGGAGCAGGTCCTTTTGGTATGGATGTGTCGGTAGAAACTGGGGCATCCGACGCTCTAGCCGGGGAGTCTGGGATTTCATAGGGGTGTGTAGAGCGAGAAGCGTGCAAAAGCCCATACTGATGCAAAAGTTCATCCCTCAACAAAAACTTTATGCTCCTCTCTCCTGCGGCCACAACATTCAATCTCTCAAAAACTTGCTTATGGCCTGGATCTCTGGATAGGGGAGGAAGTGATGAAAAAGGAAAGAGTGAAATTAACGATTAACAACTCAAAATTTGAAAAGTTCGGGAATGGAAAATAGAAGCAGGTAATCTTACTTCCTACTCTCCAGATGGCATAAAACCCTGGGGGGCAACGAACGAAGAAAAACTGATTTAAAAATCCATGAGCACTTTCGGGTAGGTCAGTCACGAGTTTGCGATTCCTAACACTCCTTATGACGAAAATGGAGGGATGGTCTTTAATCTTGGTGAAGGAACATAAGTAACAAATTTCTCCAAAGCTCGGTAACCGACCCAGGGTTCTCATGAATAAAACACACAACCCCATCAGAATGGCGTAACTATTGGGGTGCAGTTGAAACGGGGAGATAGTCAATCGAAGTAGAAATTGCTGAAGGAACTCGTTGAAGGGAGGAATAGCACCGCACATGCACATTTGGCGGTTGACAGCGACGAAACCACGGGGAGGTCTATCAGCAAAATCATTTGTCCCAGGCAATATAGCATCCGTTTCAACGATGCCAAACTGAGCACGCAATAAGCTAAACGTCCGGTAGTTTAAGGAAGTTGAGACTCTTTCCGACAGAGTAGCCAGTGGAGCAGCTATTGGAAGAGCCTCTCCAATCTGTTCCGTTACTTCTTCTTGATGTGAGGCCATTCTACATAATCAACTGGATATTCAAATTTGAAGGTGCACGTTTCCTAAAAGTGTGGAGTGTTGTGCAGAACTAATAAAAATAAACAAGTAAATATAGCTGGAGTTAAGCTCGTCAACAATTGATTGGCTATCAAATTTCAGGACTTGTTAATTTGAAGTTCAAGTACAGTGTTAATGCAAACAGGAAAGTTTAGTTGACTATTCCGATGTTGCCTTGGTACTTTGCCTGAATTCGTTGTTTTAAAGCACTTCGTTCACACAATCTGTTCAAGTTGATTAATTGTTATTAACTAATCTGTCATTTGATGTGGGCAATCAGTGGCAGTATATTCGTCCCATTTTTCTGCAAATGTTGTGTTGAACAGATTGTTAGCTTGCAAGTCAAAATGATCTGTGAAAAAATGCAGCAAAGTTTAACAGTTCAAAGTTCAAGCAACAGTGCAAAGATTAAACAGTTCAAAGTTCAAAAAGGGTTAAAAGTGCAAAATGCCAAGCTGTAAATAACAAGTGCTGACTCGGCAACGACTTAGGTTGACTCAGCAACGTCTCAGGTTGACTTGTCCGTGACCTAAAGGATCTTCCTTATGGGAATAAGCTAAGTCAGTCTCTGGTTGACTCGTCCACGACCTAAAGGACTTCGAGGCGGGACAGGTCGCTTCACTTTTGAGTCGTTGATACCTTGAGTCGGTAGTCCTTTGAGTCGTGAGTCATAAAAGAGAGACAAGATTTCGAGTCAGAAAGATATGACCTAACTCGGTTACGACCTAAGACTCATGCCACAACTAGTCGAATGACCGTATCTCCACTCCTAAACCCATAAACCGTCTCACTCCTAACCCATAAACTGTCTCACTCCTAAACCCATGAACCCGCTGACTATTATCTCGTCTTCTCCAAACCCCTAATAGCCTAAAAGATATTGAAACCCATTATCTTCTCCTCGCGAATTATCCAAAACCTAATCAAACTTCCTCGAGCTTGCCAGCAATCGATCGTAGCTACAATCGTGGTGAAGCACGGTATAAGGAACTGAATTAAAGTTGACAATGGGGAGTCCAGATTTGCAAGTTAATGGCAATCGCGGAATCAAACGAACTGCAGACTTACTTACACAATGCGATGATGAAGACTGAATCAACGGTAGGATAAACTGGTTGAATTTGTTTTTGAAGGCTCGAAGCTTGATAATGGCGGAAGAGATCGTTGCAACAACAAGAAGAAGGAAGTAAGGAGAATGGGTCAAACCTTTTATAGCTTTGAACGGTGGAGCATGAATCGGCACACGAGTTATGATGAGTCGAAGCACACGACCTACGACGTAGGCGCGTACTTCGAGGGGCAAATGTTAACCCCGTTGTGATCCACGACTTAAAAGTTGTGCGACTTAGTGGGCCGAGAGACCAGGCAACTTACGACTTAGAGAAGGCTACGACCCAACGGTTCAAGAGATGGCATGGCCAAGGAAAGAAGTGAGTGAACGACTCAGAGCTATCCACGACTCATCAACTTGAGGTTCCTAACGACTCAGTGGGTCTACGACTCAAGAAGATTTACGACTTAAAGAAGCAAACCGACTCAAGACCTCCAACGACTCAACGAATTAAGGAGCTACGACCTAGTGACTCAAGATAGAAAAAAGCGCAAGCAACTGCATTTAAGTCGTGACTGATGTACGACCTAGGATGAGTCGTTCACGACCTGAAACTACAAAACATAAATTTAATGATGCCTTATCTCGTGACCTTTGACTCGCAAACGAGTTAAGGCTTATATCCAGGTGAACAACTCAGAACCGCTTCACCTACTTCACTGCTTGCTAACTCTTGACCCTTAAGTCGAGCGCGACCTACGACTTTCCTTGAGTCGGGCACGACTCATGACTTGGGCGAAAACCGCTGCCCAGAATCACGCCTATAAATACACTACCACCTCCAACATTCGGGGGACTGAGGATCATTTTTCTTCAAGGCATTGAAACTTCACTATCTACGAAGCAATCTACACTCCATCACTTCAAGCATACGCAAGACGCTTAGATCAACTTCGCACAGGAATTCAACACATTAAATCATGAATTCGAAGAACTCTGTCACATCGAAGTTTTCCCTAGCTACTTGTTTATTTTTGAATTGAATTGGAATGTAATTGAAGGAGATTGTAACAAGTTGTAATCCGATCAGCAATAAAAAGGATTGAAGTGGACGTAGGCTTGATCATAAGCCGAACCACTATAAACTCTGTGCACATTTACTGCATTTTCTGTTACTTACTGTTATTTCTTGATTCCCGTATTCACGGGTGGTGCTTTCACATCGTTTCTACACACACCGAGGTGTTAGCGTCAGATTTTCACGTTAACATTTATCAAAATATATTTTTATATAAAATCATTTAAAATCCTTATATAAGAAAATAACAAGTATGATCTCATACACACACACACATACACTCAACTCATCCTAGGGTACCACTTACCCTATCCTTAATGAGTAATCCCACCAGAGCCAATGTTCTCACTTAACCTCGCTCTGATACCAAATGTAACGACCCGGAAATTTTCGATCCTGGAAATTCCAAATAGTTATGAAAAGAATAAGGGATAAAAGAAAAAGAAGGAGTAAAACCCCCCAAAACACAGAAACCTCACATTCGCAGCGGATCAAAATATAATATTACATAAATTACAGTTTACAAAGAAGAACTGTATCAGTACACTAATATTTTTATACATCAGAGTTACACAACATTGGACAGTTTTAAACAACATGTCCCATATAATCGACAATAACACGCACAACGGAAACGCTTCATACGTTCTTGCCATCCAGCTTGCCTCCTGAACTCCAGAACGTCCTTACCTGAAAATATGAAATACTCAGTCTGACCCGAGCATCGCATCAAAGTAACACCCGGGTCAGGGTGGAAACCAGCGTGAGTAAACCCATGAAACACCAAGCATACAACAAATTTTAAACCAGGTAACTCACATCAAGTTACCAATTTTTACTGACATCACTTATTTTACACATCAATTTCTAAGTACCAAACTTTGATTAGAGGATCCAATTCACTTAAATCACTTCAACCTAGCCTATTGATTTCAAATATCAATCTGTAAGAATCCAAGTGGTTTCGGGTATTTACTATTATCCTACTCCAATCTCTTCGAATTCAATATCACCATAACCCATCTATTCAAGTGAATACAACTTACTTTTTTTTACACCGGATGTCGTCTTTACCCAGCAATTCATTATCGTAAAATAATCACATTATCACTGTCCATCCAAACATATCATAACACAAATATTTCATATCGGAGATATCAATCAATTCAAGAAATTTAACCATCATTAAATCATCCATAAGCAAGATGGATTGTTTCCAAATTTACTTGATTTATCTCAAATTAAATTGATTATAAACCTTCAATCACTTGATTACCTTTACTTAACAATCAATTGATTACAAATCAATTAACTGATCATCCTTAATTATCTATCCTAATTAGTCATCCTTCATTAATTATCCTCAAACAATTTCAAAAATTAAATTTTAATTTCTTCATTGATTACATAAATTAATGATCCTTAATTATTATCTCCATAAATCAGCCTTATCAATCAATATTTAACCAGCCTATAATTACTTACCCTAATTAATTAAATCCTTAAGTAATTTTATTAATCCTTTAATTAAGCACGTTAAGTAATTTATCCCTCCATTACTCCACCAAGTAATTACACTTATCAATCTCATTAAGTATTCATACCTAATCAATTACCAAGGGACTATCTTTACTTAATTAACAAGTTAAGTAGTCACATTTTTCCTTATTAATTACAGCTCGGAAATTTATTCTTTCATTTCCCTGTAAACCAATTAATTATCTTTAATTATTAATTGATAAATCTTAATTATCAATTTATTTCCTTCAACACAAAGTAATTAATTCTTAATTACTTTATAACCAGTTAATTAACCCCTTAATTTACTGATTACTTATCCATTAATTAAAACTCAATTATAATTTTAACAATCCTAATTACAAATAAATTAACCCATAATGATCAATTAATCATCCCTTTGATTTATTGTAGATTAATTATCCCTTATCATTTATTAATTAAATTAAGTGATTATACGTACTTCTACCTAAGTTTTTCTCTTAATAACTTTAACAAATTTTTAAATAAAACAAAATTTCAAACTTCTTAAACAATGCTAAAGAAACCACCATTTTATAAGTAATTTATATAATAGAGTTTAACTGATTTTATTTTAAAATTTCATTAAAAATTAAGTTTTTTTTCTAGAACAAACTTTTACTAAACATTTACTTACACGTGCTACGGGTCGAACCCGTAGTCCACTCGGGTCTACCCAACTTCTTTTCCAGTTCAAATTTAGTTTAAGTTTTAAATTATAACCTGTAACCAAACTGTTATCAGGTTTTAAAAACACTGGGCATTTAAACTCGAGTGATTATTCCACGGTCTCGTGTTACTACCCGAGATTCATCATCTTCCCATCCTAACACAAAACCCACTGACACTCTTGCTTGTGCATATGCACCGGCGACCAACACCGCCGCGATCATCACCAAGACCATCCACACATCAGCCATCCACCACTTAACCGGTACTGATCATCCATATGCCACCATCTGACCCAAAACAAAATCGAGCTTCACAAGTGAACCTCGAACCAAGTCCATTACCAGAAACAACCCCACATCCATGTCGCCGACCACCAGAGCCTCACCTACTCTGGCCATATCTCCGCGATTCATCCACGCTGCCGCCTTCCAAACCCCAAGCGACTCGATGCTTTAGATACCCCGCAGCATCCAAAAATGCAAGATTGTCCAAAACTAGGGTTCAAAACTACCATACCCTATTGCCACCGCTACAGTGATCTGGTGCTCCACCCCATAATTTTTTCAACCTTCCCGATCACTCCACTGTCTCCAGGGGGAATTAAGACCTTCCCAATCATCTAGATCAAACAGGATTTCCCAAAAACAAGTTTCCAAACATTCCCAAATTTCTAAAACAATGCAATATTAAAAATCTTAATTTTAATTTTAAAATTCATTACTTCCAGAGTGGATTCGAATTACAATTATGGAAAAAAAAATTATGATGTTGGAAATTTATCCCATTTGAAATTTTATCTGAAGTCCCTAATTTTCTCGTGAAGTTTTGATATGTTTAACCTTAAAATATTTTTAAGATTTGAATCTTGTTTAAATTAACATCCTTTGATAAGAAATTATTGTAAAAAAAATGAATCAGAGAAATGTAAATGATTTTTAAACCAATCAGAGGTCTGTAAACCTGGAAAATCTTCACTTGTTTGAATTTTTTTTTGGACATGCATAACAAATTCACAGTATCTTTATTCATATACACCTGTCTCAGAACTTAATACAATCACACAAACACATTTTCTAACATGCATTACCAATTAACCATATATTAAATGTATCAAATTTGTAGGTATTTCCTATTTACAACAGAAATGCATAAAGCTTACATACAAACAGATATGCAAGCAATCATCAACACATTGATTCACATGCAACATATTTTGTTACTTAAGCTTTTTAAATTTAAAAGTTTACTGACAGGCATTTCACTAAAATAAAACAGAGAAGGCTGGGTTAGGTTACTCACCCACTTGTTTTATTTTAGATCATTAGAGTTGATCTTTGAATTGCATCTACTTGATCAAGTTGATTTGAATCCTTTCTGGTGGAAGACTTAATCTTGATTTCCTGCGGTGATGTTGTTCTGAATCCCTTTGCTTTAATGTTTCATTCCAGGCTTTCTTTTTTTTAAAAACAGACTTTCATTTCAACTGAGATGTTATGATCTTCCTTATTTTGTAATGGTTGTTTTGTTTTTGAGCAAACGACGAATGATAATAGAGGAAGCTTTAATGATATGTGTAACTTTGTTTTTCCTTGAATTATTATTATTAAAGAAAAGAAAGAAAAGAAAAAAAACTAATGACACTTGTCACTATATGTATTATACTTGCTACAAATGTTAATTTCATGTATCATAATACTTACAAATGTTTAGAGCCTTTATTTAAAAGTATTTCTTATGTTTTTTATTAATATATATCTTTATATTTATTTTATGTGTTATATTTTATTTCAAGTACAAAAGAAAAAGATTTTAATCCTTTATTAAAATCCTATTTAAATTATCGTACTTTTAAATTTAATAAATATTGATCTTAAGTATTTTGAATTTTTTTATGGGAAACAAAACCTTACCTTAAATAAACTTATTCAATATTTTTAAGATATATATATATATATACTCATCTAGATTGAAATTTAAATCTAAATTCAAATTTATTTTAAAATCTGTTAACGCTTAAAATCGAACGCTAACACCTCGGTGTATATAGAGATTGAGTGAAAGCACCACCCGTGAACACGGGAACTAATAACAAGTGGAAAAGTCACAGAGAAAGCAGAAAAGACAACAGTTTTTATAGTGGTTCGGCTTCAGGTAAGCCTACGTCCACTTTAATCCTCTTTATTACTGAATCAATTACAACTTTACAACAATCTTCAATTACAATACTGATGAGACAAACAACTAGAACTCCGATGTTGAAGAATTCTTTGAATCCTGTTGATTGCGTTAGATTTCCTCTTGGAGTTTGTTGAGATGTTTTTCGTATTTGAAGTGTCGAGTGAGTCGAGAATTCAGCAGAGTATCGGTGCTTAAAGAAATCGGCCAAAAGTCCTTTGAAAGTTGGAGATGGCAATGTATTTATAGAGGGTTCTAGGCAGAAAACATTACCAAGTCCTAAACCGTAACCGACCTAAGTTGGGTCGTGGACGACTCAAACTAAGTCGTGGGTCGATTGCGACTTAACTGCTAGGTCGAGACTTCGGAAAGGCATCCTTGCTGAACTCTGAATATATCATAAGTCCTAAGCTGTGTACGAGTTAAGAGGCCGCATGCTAAGTAGCTGTATCGGACTTTCCTTCCTTTGCCTGGGTCGTGTACGACTTAGCACAGGGCGTAAGTCGGTCGCGACTCAAGTATAGTTCGTGATCTTGTCCCTGTCCTGAGCAGTTAGAGCGGCAATGTAACGACCCAAGATTTTTAATAGTTTTAATAACGTATTTAATTAATTGAATTTTTGGTGAAATTTTAAATTATTTAATTTGCAAATAAAAAGAAATTATATTTGATTACATATGATTTAATATAGCAAATGGTAAATTTTCAATTAATTTTATGAAAGTTTATTTATTAAGTAATTCTATTAAATTCAAGCTAGCTAATAACTGTTGATAATAACATATTTTTCAAACCCGAATATTTTTACATAGAAAATTCTAAATCATCTTCTGACTGAGACGTCATTTTTCGTTTTTTCAAATTCGGGCTTCTTTAGCTCCGTCAATCTTATTTTTCTGTGTTTGCTGCACTTTCTCTTAATAGTAAATTCAAAATTTTATAATTCAATCGTACCACTAATATCTATATACCGTTTTGATCGTCTCGTCGTGCTGATCTCAGCGGTATATTTATTTCTGTATTTTGAAATCCGATGCACAATGGAAGCAATAAATTGTTCGTTGTAACGACATCTTTAAATGTGACCATTAGCGTTGCTTTGCTTTTCAAACTTCAACGTGAATTCCTAGCAAGATTTTAAATTGCTATAAATTTTATTCCTGCATTAATGTTTAGCAGTTTCGAAAACCAAACGTATACATTTGTATACGTTGTAGTTATTATTTTAAAACGATTCACTTTATTTTTCTTTCCCTTTTTAACTTCGTTTCTCTCTCATTACTTCATATTGGGACTTTTTGGTTTCCTTTGCTTTTCAACCTGAGCCTTGCTTGACAAGCAATAAATTTATTGCTTTAAATTTTCAGCTTAATGCAAGATGACAGTTGTTATCCCATGGCTATTTTAAAAATCAAAACGTGTAGAGTGATGTACGTTATTCCCTTTGAACGGTTCCTTTTGCATTTATAACTTTCCTTTATGCTTTAATTGATTTCCTGGTTTCACCGGCTTTCGTTTTAACATTTATTCCATAAGCCACATAATTCGACCGTTGAAATTTTTCCTTTTATCTACTTATTTAATATTATATATAAGGCAAAGTATATACGTTATTT
This sequence comes from Allium cepa, assembly GCA_030765085.1. Classification (NCBI taxonomy): domain Eukaryota; kingdom Viridiplantae; phylum Streptophyta; class Magnoliopsida; order Asparagales; family Amaryllidaceae; genus Allium; species Allium cepa. The sequence continues at coordinate 687,955,124 of CM060937.1, read as the reverse complement.
TATTGACAGATGTTTCCCCTTCTATTTCTCCTATCCACTAAATTATATATACACACTGTTGCTTTTCCAAAACAAAAATTTGTTTTCATAAAAAAAAAGTGACAGTATCCTTCTTCTTCTCAAACATTTCCATGCCTCCATATTTTTTGTGAATCACCCACAACACTCCGCCTGCGTCTCTGCCTAACCACCACACCCACAACGCACCGCCCCGCCTCCGACTTCATTCTTCCACCGTGAGCCTATAACCCTTTACGGCTGGCAAGTGGTCACAAATCATCAGTTTCCTTTTTTCTGGTAACTACGTAAATTTTTACATTTGCGTTATACTACTATATCATATTACAGTTGTGTTTCAAATGTGTGTGCCTGCTTCAATAATGATATCTTCTGTAGTGTATGGGCATGCATATATATTTTTTTTTCTTTTTTTTGTAATAGTATGTATATAAGGTTAGTTGTATGTGAAAATAGGTTAAGCTTATACTGTTTTTTTTTGTGTGTTGTTTATAGTATTAATTTTACAAAGTTACAGTATATATAATATAAATATCTTAAGTTATAAAAGTTGGATCAGAGAGTGTGGTCTGCATATTGTTTATGCGTATAAAATTTTCGCATGTGCATATTTTTGTTGCTGGTCAAAAGATATATTTTGTTTTGCATATCTTTGGTTACAAGTTGGATCTATATATATATTGCACTGTAAGGTTTTTTGGGTGTAGAGTATAACATGTTCAGGGTTCGTAGATATTAGTTGTATGCTTGTTATAGCAAGCCCGTTTTCAGTATAAATGTTGTTGTATATGTTAAAAAGGATTTTTTTTATATATGTGTTTTGTTTGTAACTTATGTATATAAAAAAGCTGTGGAGTATATTTGAACAACTTTGATTATATAACATATATTTATAAACCTGTCTTATATTAGTTAACATATATAAAGTTTATATTTGTTGATTATAATATGTTATAACTTTGCCATATTGATAGATTTTATAGTTATGTATGTATATATTACATTTTGAAGCTGGGGACCACTTTATCAATTTGCTTTTACATATAATTAAAATAGTGCATTTATAATCTGCTTATATAGGCGACTGAACTAAGTTGTATATAACATGTTCATCTCATTTTATGTATATGTATAGGTTTTAGGATGGTTATGACATTTTAATTGAGTCGCAGAGTAGATACTAATTTTAAATTTTACATGCACTTCCAAAGTATAAAATAAAGGAATATTTGTCACCCTTTTAGTCTGCATGTAGATTGTGAGTGAGCTATGCGTGTATACATAGTTTAAAAGTAAAAGTTGCAGTTCATAATGTCAGTTTTCTTGTTATTGTAATGTATGTGTTTTAATTTAAATTTGTGTTTGAATTTATTTTGTTTGAAAGTAAGTATAATATATATATATATATATCTCTTATTTAAATATAATTTTAAAAAGAAAATTGTTTTAGAGAAAATTTATAACATATATTTTGTCTGATTTTATCAAGACGACTCTGATTCGTTTCCATCAATCATATCTTCCAGCTTTGCCCGTCAACCCACTTTCAGCTTACTTCGCTTTGAAATTTTGGTTTGGATTCCTTCAACTGTCTAGATCGTGATTCAGTTCGTAACAAATCAGTTTCATTGTCCATCTCTCTAGCCTCGAAAGGTGAGCAATCACTCACGATTAACGTTCTTTTATTTATTAAATTTGAGTTCAGTTGAAACGACAATTGAAATATACTGCTGTTATTAATGTTAATTTGTTATATATGCTATTATCTGTAACCGTTCACTTATGAGATATGACACCATATCCTATTGTTTATATTTATTTTGATGATATATGCCTGCTGTTATTACTATTTACATATCTGTTATCACTCTGCAAGTTCCCTGTTAGTATAGAAATCACTATGGGTTGAAATGATACATACCCGAACGAACTTTAGAATAGGAGGATTTCGTTATGGGTTGAAATGATAGACCCAAGCGATTTTCATTTAATTGAATTTGGGATTACGGGTTGAGATGATATCCACCCGTGTATATTTAGTGTACGGATTGAAATGATAAATATCTGTAACACTTGACCATATGATAAGGAATATATACAGACATCGTTGGTCCATATAAAATATTTTGGAAATAAATTCATTGTTTTGGGAAGAAATATATGGTCTTATTAAATGTAAATTCTTAAATTATTATATATAAAGGGAAATGATATATATAGATTTAATAATTTTTATTTTAAGTAAGATGGAATTAATACATAAATTATGTTAAATATTTATGTGAATTATATTTCAAATAGATTTTTCAAGAATTGGGATAAATTAAGATGGGGAGATAAATTTGGGTTTATTAAAGATGACATTTAAATAAAGATTTATTTAATTAAATCGATTTGAAATTTTTGAATGGGAAATTTAAAGGTTGGATTTTATAACTGGATTTTTAATTTAAGTGATTTAATGAATATTTCACGTTTAACTAAATTAAGGAAAATATCGATTAAAAATGGAATTTAAGGTTAAATAATAGTGAGGTTAAATCGAGATCTATATGAAACTGTAAAATTGAACATTTAAATATTAAAGCTTTGAACCATATTGGAATTTAAATGGTTTATTTTGAGATTCGGATCTGTATTTAAAATCAATATAGTTGAATTTGTTATTTAGAAACTAAAATTGAATTAAAATGAAAATTTAAGTTGAACCAAATTTGAATTCGTTATTTAGAAAACTAAATTGAATAAAAATTTAGTTGACCGTTGAGTACTTGAGGTTTTGAAATATATTGAAATATAAAGGGGTATTTTTTTGTGATTACAAATCCGATTTTGAGATCGATAAATTGAAAAGTTTATTTTAGGAATTGAATTTAAATTAAAATTGAGATTGAAATAGATTTAAATGGGATGGTCGGGTTGATGTTAAACGATTTGTTAAGTTGAGGGAATTGAAATTACTTTACTGTACAAATTATTTAATATATAAAAATACTATTTGGGAAGTATAGAGATATTTGAAGTGAAAATAATATTTGGTTTTTAAGTATAAATTAAGTTGAAAAGACTACAGTGTTATAGTGTATATTTCTATCTTTTAGATAGTTCCATGGACCCTTAGAGGATGGTTATCCCAAACATCCTTGTTAACTCCCTTCTGTAAGAGACTTAAGGAAAATGTAGCGACCTAGCCAATTCAAGAACCTAGCGACTTAAAAAAGGCTGCGACTTAAAGATGGCTCGACCTAAAAAGGAGAACGACCTAAAAATGCTTCGCGACCTAAAGGAGGCCGCGACCTATGAAGCCTCGCGACCTAACAGGAAGGCTGCGACTCAGAAGATGTTTCGACCTATCAAGCTTCGCGACCTAAGAGTGAATGAGACCTAAAGACGGTCTCGACTTATGGAACTCTGTGACCTAACGACATGATTGGCTTAGCGACCTAAAGCTTTCACGACCTAAAGGAGTGCTTCGACCTAAGGAAGGTCGCGACCTAAGGGATTTAGCGACCTAAGATCAGCTATGGCTACAGGAAAGTACTCGCGACCTAGGGTAGGTCGCTAACGACCTAAATGCCAGAGTAAAAAAGTTGACTATGCTGTGCCACAGGGGGATAGGTCGCTCACGACCTAGGACTTGTGCAAATCAGCATGCGTGTTCTTGTGGAAGGAGGGGCCAATGCTCTTCAGGTCGACTACAACCTACGACCTTACTTAGGTCGGTCACGACCTACGACCTTACTTAGGTCGGTCACGACCTACAACCTTACTCCGAAAAATGCCTATAAATATGACCCTAACTCCAACTAGTAAAGGACTTTTGGCTGATTTCCTTCAAACACCGTTACTCTGCTACATTCCAAACTAATCCAATCCAACACTTGAAGCTCTCAAGATATTAAGAACGCTACAAACAACTTCAAGAAGAGATCACATACATCCAACATGGATTCGAAAACTCTCATCTCCATCGAAGTTTAAGCTACTTGTTCTAAGTATCTTGTAATTCAAAGTGTATTGTATTTGGGAAGAATTGTATCAGCTTGTAACGAGATTATTAATAAAAGTACTTAAAGTGGACGTAGGCTATACCCTAAAGCCAAACCACTATAAAATTGTTGTTGTTTACCGCTTTTCTACTATTATCTGCTCGTAATCTGTTCCCGAGTCGTCGGGTGGTGCTTTCACAATTACAACTCATACATCGGGGTGTTAGCGTTCAAATTTAAGCATTAACATTTTTGGTGCTTTCACTGAGAATTGAACTCAGGCAAGGTATCATCATTGCTTCACAGAGGTTTGTAGAGAGAATTTCCCTGAAAACCAGAAGTCTATCCGAGATAATGGCTCCTGGAAGGAAGAGTAGATCTGTCAGATCTGGGAATATTCAAGAGGGAACCTCCGCTTCCCCTGTACCTAATCAACCCATTCCGTCTGCCGGGGTTACGAAAGCAGAGTTGGATGCTGTAATATTAGGACTGAACCAGCAGATAAACGCCCAGAATGCACAATTAGAAGCTCAGAGTGCCCAAAATGCTCTAATTCTGAATAAGTTGAATGATTTGCTCGGGGAAAATAATCAACCGGCTGGTAATGGAAGGAATTATACTGGCAACATTCATGATGCTAATGAGAGGAATGCTCCAGAAAGGGCTGCCAGTCCCTTTGAGCAAACGCTTCCTGAGGTTGGTGGATCTGGAACTCGACATGATGAGGAGTATCTTTCTGGGATGGTCCGGCAAATCATGAGAGAAAGTATGCAAAGGGTTGAAGATGAGAAAGAATGGGGTTTCGCCCCAAGTAAAACTCCATTTACTGAGAAAATCTTAAAGGCGGAGTTTCCAAGGAAGTTTGTCCCTCCAACTATCCCAGCTTACAAAGGGACAAGTGATCCGAATGAATTCTTGTATAAATATGATTGGCACATGACAGGTGCCAGGGCCTCAGACGAGATAAAGTGCCGATATTTCCCCGTATACCTTGAAGGTGTGGCTCTACTGTGGTTCACCAAGTTGCCAGTCCGATCTATTGATCAGTTTTCAGACTTGACCCGAAAGTTCAAGGAACAGTTTAGACTATATGCTTCAAAGGCCAAAGACATCATGTCATTGTCAAGTATAGAACAGAATCCTGGTGAATCTATCAGATCTTTCTTGAACCGCTTTAATATAGCGCTGGCAGAGGTGGACAATGCTGAACCGCGAATGATATTGACTTATCTGATGAGGGCTATTGATAAGTCGAGCGAATTTGGGAAATGGTTAAACATGAAGGAGCCAACCTCCCTCGAAAAGTTCTACAAAAAGGCAGACGAATTCATACGCCTGGAAAGCCGTCCTGTACCGGTGAAGGCACTGTCAGAAAAAGCTGAAGATAACACTGTTGCACCACGGAAGATTGAATCTGTAGGGCAAAAAAGGGAAAATAACAATGGGAAGAAACAAAGTAATCTGAAGAAGACCCGATCCTTCAAGCCATCAGAGTATACTCCTTTATCAGACACGCCGGAGCATATCTTCCTTGCCATTAAAGATTCTGTTGACCTCCCTAAACCTATCCCTTTGAGGACCGGAAAAAAGGCTATACAAAGTGGGAAGTTCTGCCGCTTCCATAATCAACCCGGTCATGAGACTGATGAGTGCCGCCAGTTGAAAAATCTGATTGAAGAATTGCTAAGAGAAAACAAGCTGCAGCAATTTGTGAAAAAGAATAGCAACAATCCTGCATCGTCAAGTCAGGGGCAACAGGCTCCTGTTCATCAGCCTAGGATAGGTGAGAAAGCTACGGGGCATGAATCTGGAAGGCCCATTATCAATGTCATTACAGGAGGGTCTCACCCAGCTGGCAAGAGCTGAGGAGAGATGGAGAGATATGCCAGAGCTTTGAAATATGTTCCAGCCGAAGAAGACGTCTTTGTTTTAGAAGACACTACGCCCCTGAAACAGCAGAAAACTTTCAGTGATGATATTATTTTCAGAGCCAGAGATTCCTCAGGTATCGAAGCTCCTACCCTAGATCCCTTGGTCATCTCTGCTGGTATTGGACCGGCCATTGTCAGAAGAGTTCTCATTGACTGCGGAGCATCATGTAATATCCTCTTCAAGAAGACATTCGACCAAATGAAAATCCCTATGGTCGATGTACAAGCCTCATCGCAGAAGATCGCTGGCTTCACCGGGGAGCCAAAGCAACCAATAGGAACCATCGATCTGCTAGTAGAACTTGGGGAAGGAGAAAGGAAAGTGGTCCGCAAGAAAACATTTGTGATTGTCGATGAATTTTCTGCTTATAATGCTTTCCTTGGCCGTCCAACGCTCGCAGCATTCAAAGCTATTCTAGCCCCGTGGTGCCTCACTATTAAATTCCCTACAGACAATGGAGTAGGAGTTATAAAAGGGGATCAAAATGCTGCGCGAGAGTGCTATTTGACAGAGTTGCGAGAGTCAAGAAAGAGGGAAATGGGAAAGGATGCGGCCACTCCGGTCCGCATCAAAGAGCCAGCCTTGTAGCAATTACGGGGCGGACCCTGCACTGGCGAGCATAGCGGGGCACGGAAAGAGATGGATCCCAGAAAAGCCAGTACAGGGGAGAATAGAGTAGTGCCGGTTGAAATGACGGTACCGGTACCTGTTGACCCGAAGGACCCAAATAAGGTGTTGAATGTGGGTTCACAACTTAATGTGTCAATTCAGAATATCTTGATATCATTCCTGAAAGCAAATCTGGATGTCTTCGCTTGGACTCATGCTGATATGTGTGGAATATCTCCAGAAGTTGCAGTACACGCTCTGAATATTGACCCAAAGTTTACACCAGTAAAACAGAAAAGGAGAACCCAAGGTCCAGAAAGGTCAGCAGCATTAAAAGAGGAAATTGATCGACTCATGGAAAATAACTTCATCAGAGAATCTACATATCCGAACTGGGTTTCAAATCCTGTGTTGGTTAAGAAAGCTAATGGAAAATGGAGAGTGTGCATCGATTTTTCAGATCTGAGCAAGGCCTGCCCCAAAGATTGCTTTCCTTTACCCAGGATCGATCAACTGGTAGATGGAACAGCGGGACATGAATTGTTATCTTTCATGGATGCCTACTCCAGATATAACCAGATCATGATGCATGAACCGGATCAGGAGGACACGAGCTTTATCACCGATGTTGGTCTTTATTGCTACAGAGTTATGCCCTTCGGTTTGAAGAATGCAGGGGCAACCTACCAAAGACTTGTTAATGCTATGTTCAAACCGCAATTGGGCAAAACTATGGAAGTCTACGTTGATGACATGTTAGTAAAGTCTAAGAAAGCAGCGGATCACATTGAACACTTGGCAGAAATGTTCGCAGTCCTCCGGAAATACAGAATGAAGCTTAACCCTCTGAAATGCACGTTTGGGGTCGAGTCCGGAAAATTCTTAGGGTTTATCGTCAGCGCTAGGGGCATTGAGGCTAGTCCAGCTCAAATTACTGCCTTGAAAGAAGTCAAAGCTCCTAGAACAAAGAAGGAATTGCAAAGTCTCAATGGAAAAGTTGCCGCCTTAAGTCGGTTCATTTCCAAAGCCACAGATAAATGTATCCCATTCTTTGACGCCCTAAAGAAAGGAAAGAAAAACTTCAATTGGACTCCCGAATGCCAAAAAGCCTTTGATGAGTTGATTCGCCATATGGAGACGCCTCCAATACTTTCTAGGCCTGGCGATGGCGAGGATCTTCTTATATACTTGGCAGTATCATCACACGCTTTAAGTGCAGCGCTGATACGGGAAGACAAAAGGATTCAACATCCAGTTTACTATATCAGCAAAAGACTCACTGGGGCAGAGATGAATTACTCTAAGTTGGAAAAACTCGCCTATTGCTTACTAATTGCGTCTAGGAAGTTGAGGCAATATTTTCAAGCTCATCCTATCAGAGTCCTCACTGATCAACCTTTAAAGCAAGTCCTGTTTCGCCCTGAAACTTCGGGTCGTCTTCTAAAGTGGAATATTGAACTCAGTCAGTATGACATCACTTATCATCCCCGGAAAGCGGTCAATGGACAAGCTTTAGCAGATTTCATTGTAGAGTTTACAGATAAAGGAAACAGTGAGGAAGAAACGTTCGACAATTCCCCTATCCAGTGGAGGTTATATGTCGATGGTGCAAGAAATGATTACTGTTCTGGAGCCGGAGTCGTACTTGAGACTCCTGAAGGTCGGTCATTATGCTATGCACTAAGATTGGAATTTCCTTCAACAAACAATGAAGCCGAATATGAAGCTCTTATCGCAGGACTGAAAATCGCTAAAGAACTAAACATACGAGCATTACAGATCTTTAGCGATTCTCAGCTTATTGTATGTCAAGTCAAGAAGGAATTTCAAACGAAAGGGGCAAACCTGCCCGCTTACTTGTCGAAGGCTTGGGAACTTCTGTGTGAGCTCGATCACTATTCAATAAGCCACATTCCTCGGGAAGAGAATATGAAGGCAGATTCCCTCGCAAAGTATTCAAGTTCTGGTGAAGCTCAACTATTGGGATTGGTCCATGTAGAAGTCCTTTCAGCACCAAGTATAGACGAGATGGATATTGACTGGATTATGAATGTATCTCAAGAACAAGAGTCATGGATGACTCCAATACTGGACTACCTACTCAGAGGTTCTCTGCCAGAAAATTCGATAGAAAGACGAAAGCTACTAAGGAAAGCCTCTCGCTATGTAATTCAGGATGGCCGATTATACAGACGGGGATTCTCAATGCCATTGCTTCGATGTGTATCCCGGGAAGAGTCCAAAACAATCCTAGCTGAGGTGCATGGAGGAGAATGTGGTGATCATTCAGGTGGTCAAACATTAGCAAAGAAAATTCTCCGATACGGATATTTTTGGCCAGAAATTAATCATGATGCTGCAAGCTATTCCCGAAAGTGTGACAAATGCCAAAGATTTGCCAAAATTCCTAGAGCACCTTCAACTGAACTCACACAAATGGTCAGTCCATGGCCATTTGCAATTTGGGGAATGGATCTCATTGGTCCGCTACCGACTGCCAAATCAGGGATTAGTTATGCTATTGTTGCAGTTGATTATTTTACGAAATGGGCTGAAGCTGAACCATTGGCTACTATCACCTCTAAGAAGATGATAAGTTTCGTGACCAAGAATATCATTTGCAGGTATGGTGTGCCTCAGAAAATAATCACAGACAATGGTACTCAGTTTGAAAGCGAGGAATTCCAAGATTTTTGCAGGCGATTCAAAATCCAGAAAAGCTTTTCAGCAGTTGCTCATCCGCAGGCAAACGGGCAAGTGGAAGCAGTAAACAAGATCATCAAATCAACCATCAAAAAGCAACTCGAAAGAGCAAAAGGTGGTTGGGTCAATAAGCTACCACTTGCACTATGGGCATACAGAACCACTCACAAAACTGCGACTGGGCACACTCCTTTCTCATTAGCATACGGGTCGGAAGCAATGATCCCGATAGAAACAGAGGTTCCTTCACACAGAAGGATCCATTTCAACCAAGCAGAAAATGAAAGGCTACAGCTTGAAGCGCTAGATTTCCTTGATGAAAAAAGAGATGAGGCCAATCTCAGAATTGCAGCTCATCAGCAAAGAATAGCCAGACATTTTAATTCCAAAGTTCGCCAACGCAGCTTTGAGATTGGAGACCTAGTCCTGAAGAGAATTATGACAGCGACAGGTGTGTTTGGGCCAAATTGGGAAGGACCGTATGTAATAGGTCAGAAGCTTCTTGACGGCACATTCAAACTCACCACTGTTGATGGAGATCAAATTCCAAGGGCATGGAACAGCAACCATTTGCGTCCATACTTTACTTGAAAATTTTGTTGAAACATTGTAAAAAGAATTATGAATGTATGATTCATGTAATTGAAAGCAATTGTAAAACTGATGCAAGTAAATAATGAAAGAATATAAAGTGGATGTAGGCCCAATTTCATGGCCGAACCACTATAAATTTTGTGTTCCTTATTATTATTACATGTTTGCTTTATTCTCGATATAAAAGGTACATAGAATGTATTGCTGAAATGTCGATTTGAATTTTTGCAGACAATGGAAGTGAAACTTGCACATAAAAAGACCAAGTGATTCTCGCCAAATTTCAAGTCACAAGAGCCCCGAATTCAAATCCTAGATAGGAAGTACTTCAATTGAACAGCCTATGATTTCGACAGAAACGGGTCTTTGCTAATAAATTGAGATCGTTTGAACAAACAAACATCCAATTAAAAAGCTACTGCTCGTTCTCACGAAATTGCCTGACAATGAAGCACACTTCCTTGGATTAAACAAGTTACTTGTAAAAAAAAAAAAAAGAGGGGGGCAGAGGATCATTGAAAAGGCATAAGCAAGTGAACAGAGGAACAACCAAAGCTATCATCGGCAGCACAAGTCCTCTTCGGAGGCACGACTCTTCGGAGGATAAAGACCTCTAATGGGTCATACGCCACAAAAAAGAAAGTTCTCTACTCAACAAAAAAGATTGGAGGAGTCATGACCCTCCAACCATGAGAGAGTAACTTCCAGGCGATGAAAACCCTCTCTGAGGCACATTTCACCAGGAGTTGAAGTGTTATGACCGCTCTTCGGAATTTCACTTCACCAGAGTTGAAATGCAAACAAAATAAAAGCCCTCTTCGGAGGCCCATTTCACCAGGAGTTGAAGTGTTATGACCGCTCTTCGGAATTTCACTTCACCAGAGTTGAAATGCAAACAAAATAACAGCCCTCTTCGGAGGCCCATTTCACCAGGAGTTGAAGTGTAACAACCGCTCTTCGGAATTTCACTTCACCAAAGTTGAAATACAAAACAAGATAAAGACCTTCCTGGAAGCCCATGTTTCACCGAGGTTGAAATAAAACTTCCAAGTGTCGAAACGTGAAAAGGCTTTCCTCGAAGGCACAACTCTTTGGAGGTACACGTTTCACCAAGATTGAAATAAAACTTCCAAGTGTTGAAATGTGAGAAATCCCTCCTCAGAGGTACAACCCCCTCCCGGGGACACAATTAAAAAGAAAGACCTCTTCAGAAGCCCACGTTTCACCGAGATTGAAATAAAACTTCCAAGTGTTGAAACGTGAAAAAATCTCTCCTCAGAGGCACAAATTTTTATTAAAAAAGAAGAAAGAGAAAAATCCTCATCAAGAGCGTACTTGATGACTTTACCTATTCTAAAAAAAAAGGGGGGGAAGAAAGTTAAAGTACATTCAGAGGTCCGCTTTACCATATAGAAGAATTCACTTGGCAAAATATATGCATACGCAAAAGGAAAAAGTGATTTCTTCGAAGGACAAAGCGTAGAAACTTATATGAAGGAAGTTGCACTCTACGAAAATTCTCTTCGAGAATGAAGTAATTATTCTTTAGAAAACAAGAGTGCAAGTCCCCTCAAAGTATACGATATTGCAGTAAGCTCATGGTATAGGGGCAACATGGTATAGTTACATACAAAGCGGTATAACTATGTCGGTAAAGTACGCTCAAACAACATACCACAAGCTCACCGCAACATCGTATAAATAAACTTGTGCAAAAATGAATAATAAATGCATTCTCAAATTCAAACAAAAGTCTGTACAAATAAAGAATCATTTTATTCAATTGCAGATATTGCAGATACAGGTTTCAAAATAAAAAGCAGGGGCCGGTGCCTGCACAACATCCGACCATTACACAAAAAAGGAATCAAAAAGCTCAACTCTTCATTTCTTCTTGCCGCCTTTAGACCCTTTACCCGGCCGAGTGGTTAGCTTTTCAGGTCTTTCAGGATGGTCTGAAGGCATAAGGGAAGAAGGGGAGGGAGGTGCAACTGGTGCAATTTCCGGTTCCTCTTCAGTGGTGATAATTTTCTTCCCCCTCCTCTTCGATGTCCCATGCTTCTTTCTTTTCTTCGAAGAAGACTCACTCCCCGGAGTAACGAGAGCGGACAAAACTACGTCGTCAGAAGGAGTCCGCTCCGGAGAGATCTCGCCTCCTTCGAGTCCCTCATCCTTTTGCTCCTGCGAAGCAATAGGGTCATCTAAACCATGAAGAGCCTCAATTTTCTCCTCTTGTGACCCAGGTTGTGAAGCAGAAGGAGGAGTCACCTGAAGAGATGGAGGAGGAATAAGCAGAGAAGGCGAAGTCTGCACGGCACTTGTTGTTTCAACTGCAGAAGAAGAAAAATTGAAAATGTTAGTATCTTCCCGAAAGAAGGGAGATATGGGTTCATCGAGATTCAAGAGGTAATCGAGAAGCTCATCAAATTTTTGAGGAATAAGCAGGTAATCCACCTGAATCGGACCAATGTCGAAATTAACTGAAGATGTTGGCTTCGTCAGTTCAATCTCATAATTCTGAGCCCCAATGTCCTCCAAAGCCTCTTCATCAGTAGGGGTAATTACCCCGGTTCTTGTAGGAGGCGGCGAATGAGCACTAGAGCCTGTAATGTCCACCTCGGGAGAAACTAGAGGACGTTCAGAGGTAGTAGGCGGTACTTCTTTTTCAGAACGCTCCTCTTCCGCCATCCCGGCCCGCGCTCTGGCAAGCTGCTCCTTTCCCTTGGCAAGAGCGGCACGGGCTTCATCATTAAGATAATGCTCTTCAAGGGCTGACTCAGCATATCCAGCACCTTTACCACCGAGCATATCAAGTGCTGCCTCCCAAACTTCAGCCAGTGTGATTTCATACTAGGGGCCTAGAAAGGCAAGGCTGCCACGTCCCAAAATGCTGTGCAGATAAAAATCAAATAATGTGGAGCTAATGTCAGCTTTGGTTGCTTGATGAGCCTCTTCGGCCGCAAGTTTACCAGCAACAGCCTCGTCGCGCTCCTTTTCGGCCATAGCAAGTCGAGTTTTTAACAACTCTATCTCCAAGCTTTGAGAGCCGGTCTGTTCTCGCAGTTGTACAGTTTCAGCACGATATTCTTCTATGACCTTTTCCTTGTATGCAAGCTTATCTTCGACTGCTCTTTGACTGGCATGCGCATCTCGTACTTGTTGCTGAAGCATGCTCTCCTTTTGTGAATGGAAAGTAGATGAAGTAGCTAATTCTTCCTTAAGTTTTTCTACTTCCGCTTCCAGCTTTTCATTGTAGGAAGCAATACTTCTCATTTCGGCGTCATGCTGTTCGAGAGTCTTCTGCCACTCAGCCTTATCATTCTCCATTGTTAGCATGGCCTCGAGATTGGCTCGGTTAACCCTCTGAAGTTCGTCGACGAGTTTTTGCCAGTTCGACATTCTTTTGATATCGGTCCTGACAGTATCAAGATTTCGCAGCATAGCCGGTTTGTCGAGAGGAACCAAGTCGAGATCAAATCGAACCCCTCTCAGGCACCACTGAGGAAATCGACTTTGAAGAGTGGGAGGACCTTGCCCGACTTGGTATGCGGGCCGGTTGATGATTGCTTGAATGTCGGAGCGAACGGGAGCAGGAGATTGAGCAGGGACATGTTCAGAAGCTGAAGGAGTTGTTTCTTCAGAAAGTCTAGCCCGCTTGCTAGAAGAATCGTTTATGTGACTCTTTCCTCTCTCATCATGAGCTTTTCTCTTTTGGGTATCATCATCTCTGTGGGGAAGATCATGTCTTTCTTGTTCCCTTCGGCGACGTTCTTCATATGTTCGTCTCTCGTCGGCTTTCCTGATGGCCCTCTCTTCATCCGACTCTCTGTAAGAAGGAAGGTAACGCCTGTAATCATACTGGCTACACCTCCCGTAGCGCTGGAAATCATCATAGTACGAGCCGCTGCGCCCCATAGGAGAATCTGGAATTAAAATAATAAGCTTTAGAAATCTTTAAAGTACAAGAAGATAAGTGCATAGAAGTGATGAGAAATCCAAAGTGTCGTGTAACGTGTAAACTACGCGCATCGAGTTACAAACCACTCTGTGGAATAGAGGTAGTGATAACTTGAGTAGGAGGAGTTGACATCTGTTGAAAAGAAGATGTCGCCTCGATTACAGAAGAGACAGTTTTAGAAACATCATCTTTGAAAAGTTCTTGAGATGTCACAATTAAATCGCTCAACCCCTCAAAAACATCATCGCCATCTTTTTTTTGGAGCTTGCTTTCTTAACTCCTTCACTAGTAGATTGAGGGGGTTCTTCCTCTTCAGTAACTGGGGCAAGTACAGACTTGTCAGATGGCCCCGCAACATCTTTCGGAATTGAACACTTAACTAGTGAAGTTTCTATAGAGGTTCCTCCCTGCAAGTGCTCTTTAGTGGAGACTGGGGCATCAGGAGTGCTCGTCGGAGAATCAGGAACCTCCGTTGGAACTTCATGTATTTGAGTGGAACGAGAAGGATGTAGAAGCTCAAACCGATGAAGAAGTTCTTCTGTCAATAGAAATTTTGCGCTTCTTTCTTCAGCAGCCACAGTGCTTAGCCTTTCAAAAACTGACTTATGGCTGGAATCTCTAGAAGGAGGAGGAAGTGCTGGAAAAATAAGGAATGGAATCAGCATCTAGCAATACGAACCAGGTAAAACTTAGAATAAAATTAAAGAGAAAAAAGATCTCACTTCCTACTCTCCAGTCTGCGTAAAATTCTGCGGGGCAACGAATGTAGAAGTATTGATTCAGGAATCCATGTGCACTCTCCGGCAAATCCAAAATAAGTTTGCGGTTCCGCGCACCCCTTACAAGTACAATTGAAGGATGGTCCTTGTTCTTCGCAAAAGTGCACAAGTAACAGATTTCCTCAAAACTCGGAAGACGATCAAGAGTCCTCCTGAACAGAACACACAATCCCATCAAAATAGCATAGCCATTGGGGTGCAGCTGAAAAGGAGAGATCGTCAGTCGAAGTAGGATTTGCCGGAGAAATTCATTAAAAGGAGGAATTGCTCCACTCAAGCACATTTGTCGATTAATGGCAACAAAACTGTAAGGTGGTCTATCAGCAGAGTCATTTGGTCCAGGGAGTAGAACTTCTGCCTCGGCAATGCCAAATTGAACGCATAATTGATTAAGCGCCCGCTGTTTCAAAAGGGTAGGAGTTCTTTCCGGAGGATTCTATAGTGGAATAGCAATCGGGAAAACCCCTTCAGCGTGTTCTATCATCTCTTCTTGTTGAGACATCATTCTACATAAGCGACTGGATGTTCAGATGAGAAGGTGCACGTTTCCTAAAAAGTGTGAAGTGTTGTGCAGAACTTTAAAAAAAAAAGGAAAGCAAACATAACTGAAGTTAAACTAGTTGACAATTAGTCGACTATGAGATTTCAGGACTTGTTAATATAAAGCTCAAGTGAAGTGTTAATGCGAACGAATCAACTTTAACTGGATATTTTAGTTTTGCTTTAACACTTCACTTGAATTCATTGGTTCAGAGCATTTCATTCACACAATTCATTTAAGTTGATTATTCTTTATCGACTAATCTGTCATTCGATGTGGGCGGTCAGTGACAGTATATTCGTCCCATTTCTCTGCAAATGTTATGTTTAAACAGGTTGTTAGATTAAAAGTTAGAGCAATCTGCAAAGGAATGTAATGAATTTCAAACAATTCAAGTCCAAGCAGTTCAATCAAATTCTCTCAAATTTTTTACAGGTCATAGATCATCCAAACTGTCCCCCGCGACTTAGTATAGGTCAAGGCTATATTAGGTCGCCCTGTGCAAGTTCAAGAGGTTCAAAACAATGCAGATTTGTTCAAGTCCTAGCTCGGTCGCGACCTAGAGCCTATGGCGCAAAAGAGTTAGGTCGTTGACATGTTAAGTCCCTCTGCAGTCATTCAGGGATTTAGGTCAACAAGTTCTTAAGTCGCACCTTGGTTCAGATTAAGATGGTCCAGATTTGTTTTAAGTATAAGGTCAGCCGCGACCTAAGATTTCAATCATCATTAAACTTAGGTCGTTACTTTCTTAGGTCGTTCTGAGGTCGCTCTGCTTTAAGTTTTATCTCATTCAAGAGAGAGTTAGATCGCTAGTATTAGGTCGCATGGTTCACATTCAAACAGACACCCCTAAGGTCGATTCTCCACTCACACGCTGCCATATCATCTCCACCATTAACCCGTTAACCCATTAGAGCCTTCCTCATCTCTTCCAAAGTTACAAACCAGCTAATTCGAATCACTGTAATTTACCATCTTCCTCCCACATCATCACAAATGACTCGAAAAAACCAACTCGAATTGCCTCAAAACCACCATACATCGGATGTATTGCTATATTCACAAGAATCACCACGATAACTCAATCAAAAGGTTAATCGAGTCGCGACTTATGGAAAAAAGCAGCATACGAAAATGTATTAAGAATCACAAGTGGAATATTCGCGGTTTGATGATGGATGTAGTTGAATGTTGATAGAATTCACTTACGCAATCTTATGATGGAAAAGTCTAAGGATTGAGCTGATTGGAATCGTCCTCGAGAAGTTCAAAAGCTTGTTAATGGCAGAATGGATGCTGAAGAAGATGAAGAAGGGAGGGAGCGACCTACGGTATTTATATTCTGGGGCAGTAGAACGCGAACCGACACTACGCGACCTAACTTTCTCCTTAGGTCGTTTGTGACCTAACAATTCTTCAGAACGCGAGTTAAGAAGGTCAAAGCACACGACCTATGGCTAAGTCATATACTTCGAGGGGCAAATGTTAACTCCCTTCTGTAAGAGACTTAAGGAAAATGTAGCGACCTAGCCAATTCAAGAACCTAGCGACTTAAAAAAGGCTGCGACTTAAAGATGGCTCGACCTAAAAAGGAGAACGACCTAAAAATGCTTCGCGACCTAAAGGAGGCCGCGACCTATGAAGCCTCGCGACCTAACAGGAAGGCTGCGACTCAGAAGATGTTTCGACCTATCAAGCTTCGCGACCTAAGAGTGAATGATACCTAAAGACGGTCTCGACTTATGGAACTCTGCGACCTAACGGCATGATTGGCTTAGCGACCTAAAGCTTTCACGACCTAAAGGAGTGCTTCGACCTAAGGAAGGTCGCGACCTAAGGGATTTAGCGACCTAAGATCAGCTATGGCTACAGGAAAGTACTCGCGACCTAGGGTAGGTCGCTAACGACCTAAATGCCAGAGTAAAAAAGTTGACTATGCTGTGCCACAGGGGGATATGTCGCTCACGACCTAGGACTTGTGCAAATCAGCATGCGTGTTCTTGTGGAAGGAGGGGCCAATGCTCTTCAGGTCGACTACAACCTACGACCTTACTTAGGTCGGTCACGACCTACGACCTTACTTAGGTCGGTCACGACCTACAACCTTACTCCGAAAAATGCCTATAAATATGACCCTAACTCCAACTAGTAAAGGACTTTTGGCTGATTTCCTTCAAACACCGTTACTCTGCTGCATTCCAAACTAATCCAATCCAACACTTGAAGCTCTCAAGATATTAAGAATGCTACAAACAACTTCAAGAAGAGATCACATACATCCAACATGGATTCGAAAACTCTCATCTCCATCGAAGTTTAAGCTACTTGTTCTAAGTATCTTGTAATTCAAAGTGTATTGTATTTGGGAAGAATTGTATCAGCTTGTAACGAGATTATTAATAAAAGTACTTAAAGTGGACGTAGGCTATACCCTAAAGCCGAACCACTATAAAATTGTTTTTGTTTACCGCTTTTCTACTATTATCTGCTTGTAATCTGTTCCCGAGTCGTCGGGTGGTGCTTTCACAATTACAACTCATACATCGGGGTGTTAGCGTTCAAATTTAAGCGTTAACAATCCTCTAAGTTAATTATATTTCAACCCATAGTGATTTCTATACTAACAGGGAACTTGCAGAGTGATAACAGATATGAAAATAGTAATAACAGCAGGCATATATCATCAAAATAAATATAAACAATAGGATATGGTGTCATATCTCATAAGTGAACAGTTACAGATAATAGCATATATAACAAATTAACATTAATAACAGCAGCATATTTCAATTGTCGTTTCAATTGAAATCAAATTTAATAAATAAAAGAACGTTAATCGTGAGTGATTGCTCACCTTTCGAGGCTAGAGAGATGGACAACGAAACTGATTTGTTACGAACTGAATCACGATCTAGACAATCGAAGGAATCCAAACAAAAATTTCAAAGCGAAGTAAGCTGAAAGTGGGTTGACGGGCAAAGCTGGAAGATAGGATTGGTGGAAATGAATCAGAGTCGTCTTGATAAAATCAGACAAAATATATGTTATAAATTTTCTCTAAAACAATTTTCTTTTAAAACTTATATTTAAATAAGAGATATATATATATATTATACTTACTTTCAAACAAAATAAATTCAAACACAAATTTAAATTAAAACACAAATATTACAATAACAAGAAAACTGACATTATGAACTGCAACTTTTACTTTTAAACTATGTATACACGCACAGCTCACTCACAATCTACATGCAGACTCAAAGGGTGACAAATATTCCTTTATTTTATACTTTGGAAGTGCATGTAAAATTTAAAATTAGTATCTACTCTGCGACTCAATTAAAATGTCATAACCATCCTAAAACCTATACATATACATAAAATGAGATGAACATGTTATATACAACTTAGTTCAGTCGCCTATATAAGCAGATTATAAATGCACTATTTTAATTATATGTAAAAGCAAATTGATAAAGTGGTCTCCAGCTTCAAAATGTAATATATACATACATAACTATAACATCTATCAATATGGCAAAGTTATAACATATTATAATCAACAAATATAAACTTTATATATGTTAACTAATATAAGACAGGTTTATAAATATATGTTATATAGTCAAAGTTGTTCAAATATACTCCACAGCTTTTTTATATACATAAGTTACAAACAAAACACATATATATATGAAAAAACCTTTTTAACATATACAACAACATTTATACTGAAAACGGGCTTGCTATAACAAGCATACAACTAATATCTACGAACCCTGAACATGTTATACTCAACACCCAAAAAACCTTACAGTGCAATATATATATAGATCCAACTTGTAACCAAAGATATGCAAAACAAAATATATCTTTTGACCAGCAACAAAAATATGCACATGCGAAAATTTTATACGCATAAACAATAAGCAGACCACACTCTCTGATCCAACTTTTATAACTTAAGATATTATTATTATATATACTGTAACTTTGTAAAATTAATACTATAAACAACATACAAAAAAAAACAGTATAAGCTTAACCTATTTTCACATACAACTAACCTTATATACATACTATTACAAAAAAAAGAAAAGAAAAACAATATATATGCATGCCCATACACTACAGAAGATATCATTATTGAAGCAGGCACACACATTTGAAACACAACTGTAATATGATATAGTAGTATAACACAAATGTAAAAATTTACGTAGTTACCAAAAAAAAAGGAAACTGATGATTTGTGACCACTTGCTAGCCGTAAAGGGTTGTAGGCTCACGGAGGAAGAATGAAGTCGGAGGCGGGGCGGCGCATTGTGGGTGTGGTGGTTAGGCAGAGACGCGGGCAGAGTGTTGTGGGTGATTCACAAAAAATATGGAGGCGTGGAAATGTTTGAGAAGAAGAAGGATACTGTCACTCTTTTTTATGAAAACAAATTTTGTTTTGGAAAAGCAACAGTGTATATATATAATTTAGTGGATAGGAGAAATAGAAGGAGAAACATCTGTCAATAAAATAACGTATATACTTTGCCTTATATATAATATTAAATAAGTAGATAAAAGGAAAAATTTCAACGGTCGAATTATGTAACTTATGGAATAAATGTTAAAACGAAAGCCGGTGAAACCAGGAAATCAATTAAAGCATAAAGGAGAGTTATAAATGCAAAAGGAACCGTTCAAAGGGAATAACGTACATCACTCTACACGTTTTGATTTTTAAAATAGCCATGGGATAACAACTGTCATCTTGCATTAAGCTGAAAATTTAAAGCAATAAATTTATTGCTTGTCAAGCAAGGCTCAGGTTGAAAAGCAAAGGAAACCAAAAAGTCCCAATATGAAGTAATGAGAGAGAAACGAAGTTAAAAAGGGAAAGAAAAATAAAGTGAATCGTTTTAAAATAATAACTACAACGTATACAAATGTATACGTTTGGTTTTCGAAACTGCTAAACATTAATGCAGGAATAAAATTTAAAGCAATTTAAAATCTTGCTAGGAATTCACGTTGAAGTTTGAAAAGCAAAGCAACGCTAATGGTCACATTTAAAGATGTCGTTACAACGAACAATTTATTGCTTCCATTGTGCATCGGATTTCAAAATACAGAAATAAATATACCGTTGAGATCAGCACGACGAGACGATCAAAACGGTATACAGATATTAGTGGTACGATTGAATTATAAAATTTTGAATTTTCTATTAAGAGAAAGTGCAGGAAACACAGAAAAATAAGATCGACGGAGCTAAAGAAGCCCGAATTTGGAAAAACGAAAAATGACGTCTCAGTTAGAAGATGATTTAGAATTTTTCTATGTTAAAATATTCGGGTTTGAAAAATATGTTATTATCAACAGTTATTAGCTAGGTTGAATTTAATAGAATTACTTAATAAATAAACTTTCATAAAATTAATTGAAAATTTACCATTTGCTATATTAAATCATACGTAATCAAATATAATTTCTTTTTATTTGCAAATTAAATAATTTAAAATTTCACCAAAAATTCAATTAATTAAATACGTTATTAAAACTATTAAAAATCTTGGGTCGTTACACTCTCCCCCACCCAAAACTTTTCGTCCTCGAAAAGGAAGGAGGTAGGAGAATAGAAATAACCGAAAGAAAGATAGATTGAAAGATAAGGATTAACAATTAATTTAAACTATATAAATTTATTTGAAATATTTATTTGAAAACTTCATTTGAAATTTAATTTTCTTTAATATTTAATACTTTTCAAACTCCTTCGAAAACAATTATTTACATTATTACTTATATTTACAAAGACTATTGAAAATATTAAATCCAAAATTTATGAAATTTATAAATCTGTCTTTAGATACTTTTCAAACCTTATTAATAAATCATTTACTTTAAATAGGTTTTATTTAATTAATAACTTCGAAAATATTTATAATACTAAAGTTTTCTATTAAACACTGTAGTATACCAATAAGCAATATTTAAAAGATTATATTCAAAAAAGAAAGGGAGGTAGGTTTGGAAAACAGAATCAAGGTGAATAACTAAACTGAGCAGATAAGGTAGATGCAAGGAATAGTATCGGGCACGAACAATTAATCTAGAACCATAAGAATTAAAATTTCAAATATTAATTCAAAATTTCTTTGTTGGGAAAAATACTTTTATAATAAATACCTTTATAATAATACTTTTATAATAAAATACTATTATATCGAAATAAATTTTCCTTTCGAAAATACTTTTATAACTCGATGTTTCAACAAGTTTATCCTCGTTCTTGCAGACTCTGGCCATGCGTTGATCAGGCGCAAAGCTAGAATTCTTCAAGTACTTAGTAGACTTGTTTCAACACCCAGTGAAAATACTTGAAAATCTATAAAACAGATATGGAAAGTACAATCCAACAAAACAACCAAACCAAAACCTTTGTCCGATCATGGTTCGCAGATACACAATGGTTATGCTTGGGTCCCCCAGGAAACAATCCATATCCGTAAGCTTTCTCAGCCCTGCGAGTTACGCCATGATGACTAGTAGAGTGCAGGATACACAATGGTTACGCCTGGATACCCCAGGAAACAATCCGTGCCCCTAGGCAAGACTCAGCCAGGCACTTGCGCTACTATTCGCGACCTACACAGATTGTAGGATACACAATGGTTACGCCTGGATCCCCGAGGAAACAATCCGTACCCCTAGGCAAGACTCAGCCAGGCAATTGCGCTATGCATTCACGAGAGAAAAAAAACCATGGGTTATGCCACGGTGGGAACACTCGAGTATTACATCCGGAAAACCAAAAATCAGAGAGAATAATATCGATAGAATGAATCCACGATGTGGCCACAAAGCGGATATCAAGCAGAAGGCACTTTCCATATCTTTACTTCGAAAATATATATCATATAGTACCCTTTCAAATCACTTTCAAATATTGTACTTATATAAAGTACATATATATAGGATTCTATTTTTCCCAAATCGAATACTTTCCAAATCAATAGTAGATCAAATCATACTTATATAGACTTCGATTATATAAAATCTCTTTCGAAATTGAGTACCTTTCAAATCAACTTCATACTTATACAATCCATTTTATACAAGTTCGACCACTCTCAAATCAAGTTCTTAAGAATATAAGGTTCTCAATTTCAAATCATTCAATATCCATTCAGTTTCCAAATCATATATGATTTCACCAAATTTTCTTCCAAATTAAGTATCTAAATTTCAAAGTTCCCAAAATAATAGGTTTAGAAAATTATCCCAGTTTATAAATTAAAATAATTCAAGTCAAACAAATTCATTTCCAAAATCTCCATAAGAGTACTGGTTTTTAATTTCAATTTAATTTCAAAACTAAAATTTTCCCAAAATCAATTATACTCAAAATGGTTTCCAAATTTATAACTAACCTTTTTTTTTTAACTTTAAAACTATCTATTTCTATGTAAAATATCCAATTTACCTTTCTGAAAACTATTATTCAAAACTATTTTTTTTTCAAAACATTTCAAACTAAATTTATATTCTTTATCAAACATTTTATACTCTTCGAAATTTCTTAATTTTAAAATTTTAGACCTTGACTTGGAAGTGTTCGAACCTTCAAAATGATAAGGGGAAATCACATTTTTAATTCAAGAGTTGAAAATCAACAATAAATCAATTATTAAATCCGAAACTCGAGGACTGAACACCGGTCTCATTTTAAATTGTTTCAAATATATACATATATCTTTCGAAAATATCAAATTATACTTCAGAATTTGAAATCGAAATTTGTTTTCACAATATCACTCGCATAGCAAAGCTACTAGAGTGGCCTCCCCCACTCTGAAACTCAAAAATCAATGTCGATGATGCGTGCACTCATCACCGAAATTATTTTCCAGCGACATAAGTGAGTTCTGGACTTCTGTTTTCTTGAAAACTTCTTTGAAACTTCTTCAAAATTATTGGAATTCATTTGAATCATTTGACACATTTCTTATTCAGAAAAATACTTTTAAATCGTATTATTTTTATATATTTTCCAAAATCTTAAAACCAATTTCAAAATACCGGAATTCAATTCTCGAATTTCAAATTTAACTCTACAGTTATAAATCATTTTTATATAAATCAATTTCTTAGAATTTTTCAAAATTCCAAATCCTTTCAAAACTTTTATATATATATAAAATAACATTTCTTATTTGTTTTATATATAGGTATATAATCGTTATCGAAAACATTTTTTTTATATAGAATAAAATCATAGTTATCAAAATAATAATTTCGATATATAAAACAATTTCAAAAATACAAACATAACCTGATTTTCAAAGGATGATTCAAGAATGGATTTCAAAACAAAGACAGCGAATTAATTTAGAGGAACTCCAATCAATAGAATCCTGATTCGAAGATAGGCTCAAACAAGGTTGAGAAAATCAAATTACAAAATAGAAGATGGATATACTTCTATAAATCTCGGGCGACCTTAACCGGGTCAACCGTGACTGCAGGAATATAATTGATGCGGAATTCTAAAGCAAATCGACATTCGATTGCCAGAGATAGAATTCGGCATACCAAGATATAGCAGCATCGTAAACCGAGGATACAGAAATCTCCGGTGAATCAATGCCAATTGTAAAGGAGTTTTCACCCCCTTTACAATTCATTCCGTGGAGTTATGGGATACTCCAGAATCAAACGAATATAAATAGGGAGATACAAGAATGAATTTTGAAACCGAGGGACATTCCAAAATTCAAAGGAAATCAAGTCAAAAAGAAGGGATTCAACTCGAACGAAAGTGATTCTCTAAATGAATTTACCATATATGCTAGGTTTTGCCTAGAGCCAAGGCTCTGATACCAACTGTAAAGACCCGCTATTTTGGACCATTCAAATCGACAATAAAACCGTACATGTCCGACTTGAATAATTCAAAATACCGAATTGTTAATAAAATTTGGCAAAACTTAAAATATATAGTAAATAAATCAATCATAGATCACTTACACAGAGTAATACAATGCAGCGGAATAGATAAAGAATAGTAGTTCATGAAGCTACTATATACCTCAGAGTTAGAAATAAAATACAACCGAATAGTTCAAATGCCATGAAGTCTCCAATGCAACAGATGGCTTCTCTGAACCAATCAACTGGATGACTGAAGGGATAGATAGCTGGATCTTCAAGCAAAGCTCCAACTTCGAAGATGAGTCTCAAATGTTGTATCTCTAGTCTGACCCGAGCGTAAAGCAAAATACAAAACACTCGAGTTAGGATTAACATTCTTATATATATAAATCTAACTCAAGTGAAATATCAACTGAAATATAATTAAGTAGTATAACGCAAATGTAAAAATTTACGTAGTTACCAGAAAAAAGGGAAACTGATGATTTGTGACCACTTGCCAACCGTAAAGGGTTGTAGGCTCACGGAGGAAGAATGAAGTCGGAGGCGGGGCGGCGCGCTGTGGGTGTGGTGGTTAGGCAGAGACGCGGGCGGAGTGTTGTGGGTGATTCACAAAAAATATGGAGGCGTGGAAATGTTTGAGAAGAAGAAGGATACTCACTTTTTTTTTTATGAAAACAAAATTTTGTTTTGGAAAAGCAACAGCGTATATATATAATTTAGTGGATAGGAGAAATAGAAGGGGAAACATCTGTCAATAAAATAACGTATGTACTTTGCCTTATATATAATATTAAATAAGTAGATAAAAGGAAAAATTTCAACGGTTGAATTATGTAACTTATGGAATAAATGTTAAAACAAAAGCCGGTGAAACCAGGAAATCAATTAAAGCCTAAAGGAAAGTTATAAATGCAAAAGGAACCGTTCAAAGGGAATAACGTACATCAATCTACATGTTTTGATTTTTAAAATAGCCATGGGATAACAACTGTCATCTTGCATTAAGCTGAAAATTTAAAGCAATAAATTTATTGCTTGTCAAGCAAGGCTCAGGTTGAAAAGCAAAGGAAACCAAAAAGTCCCAATATGAAGTAATGAGAGAGAAACGAAGTTAAAAAGGGAAAGAAAAATAAAGTGAATCGTTTTAAAATAATAACTACAACGTATACAAATGTATACGTTTGGTTTTCGAAACTGCTAAACATTAATGCAGGAATAAAATTTAAAGCAATTTAAAATCTTGCTAGGAATTCACGTTGAAGTTTGAAAAGCAAAGCAACGCTAATGGTCACATTTAAAGATGTCGTTACAACGAACAATTTATTGCTTCCATTGTGCATCGGATTTCAAAATACAGAAATAAATATACCGCTGAGATCAGCACGACGAGACGATCAAAACGGTGTACAGATATTAGTGGTACGATTGAATTATAAAATTTTGAATTTTCTATTAAGAGAAAGTGCAGCAAACACAGAAAAATAAGATCGACGGAGCTAAAGAAGCCCGAATTTGGAAAAACGAAAAATGACGTCTCAGTTAGAAGATGATTTAGAATTTTTCTATGTTAAAATATTCGGGTTTGAAAAATATGTTATTATCAACAGTTATTAGCTAGCTTGAATTTAATAGAATTACTTAATAAATAAACTTTCATAAAATTAATTGAAAATTTACCATTTGCTATATTAAATCATACGTAATCAAATATAATTTCTTTTTATTTGCAAATTAAATAATTTAAAATTTCACCAAAAATTCAATTAATTAAATACGTTATTAAAACTATTAAAAATCTTGGGTCGTTACAGGCAACCTCCTTGGATAGTTAGATCGGCATCTATCTTAGGCCAACATCCATGTTAGATCGGTAACCTACCTAAGCCTTGAGTCGGTATCCCTTTAAATCTTAAGTCGGCATTCATTAAGTCTGTAACCTTTAAGGCATTAGGCTGGTACCCGTGTTAGGTCGGTAGCTATCTTAGGTCGTATCCTGTAGGTCTTAGGTCGACATTCCTGTTTTAGGTAGTTAGGTCAGTATCCTTATTAGGGCTTTGGCAGTTAGATCAGCATCCATGCTAGGTCGGCAACCTTTTGGGTCGGTAACTTTTAAGCCGCTTAGTCATGGCCGGGGCGAAGTTAACATTTGCCCCTCGAAGTATACGCCTAATGGTTAGGTCGTGTGCTTCGATATCCTCTAACCCGTCCTCCTTTAGGTCGGTAGGTCGTACGCGACCTAACAGTTAGACCGTATGTGCCACTTCAGGTCCCTCCACTGCAAGGCATAAGTCACACATCTTCTTCTTCCTTTTCACTACTTACTCTCTTGCTTGATTCTGCCATTAAAAAATTTCCCCAGCTCCAAAAGGTGATTTCATTCCAATAAATCACCGATAATCTTTGCTACTCATTGCTTAAGTGAACCTGCTCTTTTCTTGATCCTTTATTGTCATTGATTCACGAATTCCATTCAAACCTAACCCACCTCCTTGCGCATTGCTTCATTGTGAATCTCATTACACCTGTAGTTGATGAAGCTTAGGTTGTTCAGTTTGGCTTTAAATGATCGATGAGACGATGAAGATGGTTTACTGCTTCAGGCTAGTTGATTTTGATTTGCGTTAGGATTGCAAGGTGTTGAACTTGTATTGGTTTCGAACTGGTTTTATGGATGATCCGATAACATGAAATAGTATGGATGGAATGAGGGTTTTTTCGTGGATAGAGCGGTTATCGGGCTAACGGGTCGACTGGATTGAGATATCGACCTGAATTCGACCCAGTGATTTTTTGGGCAACCTATCTTTTGGCCGACCTAATTTGATACGATCTAAACCTTAGATCGTGGCCGAACTAGCACTCGGGGAAATTTTCCGACCTAATCCTTAAATCGCGGCCGAACTAGCACTTGGGGAATTTTGCACCACTTTTTGAACCGGAGCCTTTCTCCTTACCACTCCTCACGACCTAAAGAACCACCGATTTAAGGAATCAGAGACTTAATCTTAACTCGCGAGAGATTCCTTGGGTCGCAGCCGAGTTAACACTTGGATGCTCAACTTAAAAACATAATTCCAACTTGAATACTCAGCTTGATCTGCTGGACTGAATTGTTTAAATCCTACATTGTTTTAACTTTGTTGCCTTATTTCACAGATCACATTAACTTATAGGCTAACAACCTGTTGAAAACAACAATCACCGAAAACTAAGGCGAATATACTACCATTGACTTCCCACATCAAATGACAGATTAGTCGACATAGAGTAATCAACTTAAACACACTGTATGAAATGCTGTGAACCAATCAACTAAAGTGAAATATCAATGCAAAGCATCACTGTCTTGAACTGATTTGTTTGCATCTATATTTCACTTTCATATTTAAAACAACGAACTTTGGACTTTATAACTGACAAATGCTTGCTAGTTTTTATTCCAGTTATATTCGCTTATTGCTTTGTTGATTTTACACAACACTTCACACATTTTAGGAAACGTGCACCTTCATGTTTGAATATCCAGTTGTTTGTGTAGAATGACTTCCCTCCAAGAAGAAGAAGTGGTAGCTCAAGCGGGAGAGACCTTTCAGACAGCTATTCCCATAGAGAATCCTCCATAGAGAACTTCGACTATCCTAACTCCGAGAGCGTTTATTCAGCTACGTACTCAATTTGGCTTTGCTGAAAATGATGCCCTACTTCCCGGGCCAAATGATACTGCCGACAGTCCTCCCCCTGGTTTTGTCGCAGTCAATCGTCAAATGTGCCTAAGCGGGGTGATTCCTCCCTTTAACGACTTCCTTCGAACCCTTCTACTTCGGTTGACAATCTCTCCGTTCCAACTTCATCCTAATGGCTACGCCATCTTGATGGGGTTGTGTGTTTTGTTTAGGAGAACTCTTGATCGCTTGCCAAGTTTTGAAGAAATTCGCTACTTATGCTCGTTTGCAAAGAGTAAAGACCATCCTTCCCTTATTATTGTGAGAAGTGCTAGAAACCGCAAGCTTATTTCTGATCTTACCGAAAGTGTTCATGGATTTTTGAACCAGTTTTTCTTTGCTCGCTGCCCCCAGGGTTTTATGCCATCTGGAGAGTAGGAAGTAAGATTACCTGTTTCTATTTTCTCCATTTTCAAACTTTTTCGAGATCCGAACTACCAATTGCTAATTTCATTCTTTGCTCTTTTCAGCACTTCCACTCCCTTCTAGAGATCCAAGCCATAAGCAAAATTTTGAAATATTAACTGTCGTGACTGCTAGAGAGAGAGGTATAAAGTTTTTGTTGAGGGATGAATTTTTGCATCAGTATGGACTTTTACACGCTTCTCGCTCTACACTCCCCCATGAGGTTCCAGACTCCCCGCCTAAAGCATTAGATGCCTCAGTTTCCACTGACGAACCCATATCAAAAGAACCTGCCTCCAAGGCTTCTCTAGTGAAGTGCTCTAATACTGTCGATGTTGCGGGGTCGTCTGGCGAATTCGCACTTGCCCCAGTCATTGAGGAAGAAGAGCCTTTGTGACGCTCCACCCTGAGACCCACATTAACAAAGAGAATTACTGGGCAATTCTATCTGCCAATGCGGAGAATAGGGCTGGTTAGGAGCGACCATCTATAATCTTGTCTTAAACATCTACTGCATACGTCGATAAATGATCTATTTTTTTCTATTCCAAGTGGATCGACATATCCAATAAATCCTTAATGCAAAACTATAGGTGGCTAACGGATCTATCAGAACAAAATACAACAACAAAATGCATATCACATCACAGAACAGTAATCATAATATATAAATACATATAAACAGATACATCCCAGTATGATACAAAGTTATACACAAAAGTGGTACAGAGACCACACTATATACATCCAATCACATACATATCAGAGTCAAGCGGAAAGAAATATAAACTACACAAAAGTGCTAGGCTGATATCCAAGTAGATGCATCAAAACTAAGTCCTGAACTGATAGCTAACCTGGAACAACTCGGTCTGACCCGAGTATAAAATACGCGGGTCAGTCTAGCTAAAACAATCAGTTAAGAAGGATAGACGATAATATGAAGCATAAGATACAAGGTGATAATTCTTCTCGAATGAGAAGAGGCAATAGAAAGAACACATGCTCATGACTTAAGTGAACAATGTCATTTAAGTATACAAAGACCTCAAAAGAGGTAAACTCGACAATAACGCTCAAATAATATAAACAATCACCGATGAAAAATCTCCAAATCAAAACTCATGAAACTCAATAAGAGTTTATAATCCCCATATCGTAATCACCATAAAACAACACACACACATATATATATATATATATATATGCCTTTCTCTAACTCAAGGCTATAAGTAAATTCATCATCTCAAAATTGGTGAAACCGAAATCATAAACTTATAAAAATTCCCCAGATTGGCCAAATCCTATTTGCATGCCGAAGCGATGCTGCACGTGCCATTCTCAGATGGTCGAAGCCTCTGACAAGGTCGCTTACACCTCTCAAAGCAGTTCGTCCTCATGACAAGGTTGCTGACACCTCTTCAAGCCATTTTGTCAGCCCTAACAAGGTTGCTAACACCTCCCTAAGCAGTTTGTCCTCATGACAAGGTCGCTGACACCTCTCCAAGCTATTTTGTCAGCCCTAACAAGGTCGCTAACACCTCCCTAAGCTGTTCGTCCTCATGACAAGGTCGCTGACACCTCTCAAAGCAGTTCTGTTAGGTAAACATCGTGAATGTATCACAAACTCATGGATAGGAATCCGAAAAGTGTTAACGTATGTCTCATACCACCCGTTCGCACTTAGCGATTTACTAGCCGCTAGTCGATGCCACACTAGGAACATCATAAAACTCATAAAATCAAATCTCGCCTCATCTCATTGGTGAGTTATAAAGAGACACCATACTCGTCTCATTCTCATCGACAAGTATTAAATAACATCGTAACTTGTCTCATTTCATCGACAAGTGAAAACATCGTGATGGTTCCTCATAAACCATAAATCTCAAAATATGAAATCATATACTCAAGACTTGCCTTATATCATTGACAAGTAAATAAAACATCGTGATGGTTCTCATCGACCATACTCTTACATAGGAGGTCTCAAACCATAATACTTGTCAAATATTGGCCATCTTAAATAAGTCCAATAAATAGGAATTATAAAACTCAAAATACGCCATAAAATGGCAGAACATCTCAGAATCAATAATCTCAAATAGCTTCGATCGTACAAGTCCGGAATTTACCGAAATAGTGAACGCACATGTCCCATACCACGTGTTTTACTAAATCGTTTAATTCTCTTTCTCATACCATCGAATAGTATAAGAGTGTGTATTTTATATATAAAATAATTTATTTGATAAAACAAGCTTTTAAAACTTTTCCCGAATATATTAATAAAACCAATATTTAAAATTTCTTTATTATAGGAAATAAATAGATTTTATATTAGAAAAATAATTTTAAAGTACAATGTAATAATAATTTAAAATGTCCACTTATTTCAAAAATCATTTCAAAATGGTTTATTGAAAATCATGCTCGAAAATAATGAAAAACAAGAGAGTACTCAAGACCGATAACTTGAATTCAATACGAATTCAATTCAAATTTAACCCAAAGTCAATTCAAATTCTATTTAAATTTGCGTTTCAAATTCTCTAAATATAGCTAGCCTATTGATAGGCATCATAGCTCTCAAAACATCTCAAAAACAACAACAAAATCGAACAAGAATGAGAGCAAAAATAAGCCAATACAATTCTCAGTTCAATGATTGTTATTGCTGTCGTTTTGCTCTCGAGACAGCAACAAACAAATATAGTTTTAACCAAGCTAACTTCGAAATTTCAAAGAACTCAAAACGTAAAACTTCTAGCACAAAGTCTATGCTTTCTGGAACATCTTGAATTATTAAATTTGGATAAGAAACATGAAATATATGGCCAAAACAAATTTCAGATATGAATTTCACTGCAGCTCTTGTTTTAGTTTCGGGACAGCTATACTAAAATGAACTTTCGACCATGCAAACATTAAAATTTGACAAAACTCAAAACATGAAAATTGTAGCATTTAATCCAAGATTTCAGGATCATCAAGAATCATCAAATTCGGACATTAAACGAAAAGTTATGCCCTGATTACCAACAGTACTTAGCACTGAAAGTCACAGTTTTGCAGTGACAGGACAGCGAGTTTGAATGGGCTTTTTCGACACTTTAAGCTCAAAATTTTCGAAAGTGTTTAACATGAAAGTTATCACACTCTTTTCAAGCTTTCCAGAACATCCAAGAAAATGAAATTTCGATTTAAAACGAAAAAGATATACCTAATTTACTGACAGCAATACACAAATGAAAATGCAACAAATAAAATTGAGATTTCTTACCTTGAAATCTCAATCAAAGCTAGAAATTGTGAGTTTTGATACTCACCTTATATTTGCTTCAGCGAATTAGATTTGCAAGCTTGAATCTTCTACCATGAATTAGTTATAGAAACCTGAAACTTAAAAAGAGGAAAACATGCAACAAGAAGAAAACCAATTACAAACAACAATCTCTAAAAAACAGAAATAGATGAGTAGATCTTGGTTTTTTTTTTCTGAATGGATTACATGTTTAAAGGGTTTCAATTGATTACTTTTCCACAAAGATTTGGAGAGACTGAAATTTAGGTTTTAGGTTTCAAAGGAGAAATAGGTTTCAGCTTCTTTCTGGTTTCTCCCGTTTTCC
This sequence comes from Allium cepa, assembly GCA_030765085.1. Classification (NCBI taxonomy): domain Eukaryota; kingdom Viridiplantae; phylum Streptophyta; class Magnoliopsida; order Asparagales; family Amaryllidaceae; genus Allium; species Allium cepa. The sequence continues at coordinate 687,923,314 of CM060937.1, read as the reverse complement.
AATTTACTGTACGTACTAATTTCTAAGAAGAAGATTATTTCCTTCTTTGTTAGGATGGTTAATGGGCTTAGACCCCAAAAAGAAATAATTAGCCTATAATACTAATTAACACTAAAGCACATATATTTTACCCAAAACAACATATATTCTCAAGTTTTTAATTTTATATAAAATCAAACTAACATGTTTTATGTTTACAAAATATTTTACCACATATAAAAGTTATTTTAACCATTTAAAATTATTTTTATCATTAGATTCTCATTTTTAATTAAATACTTCAATTATAACTTTTATTCAAATAAATCAATATTTTAACAACAAAAATTACATAAAATCACTTCTCTTGTTTATTTTGTCTTAACAAACCATGTTAAAAATATTTTACATCCAAATATTATTTTTAAACAATATTACACCCTTTTATTTATAAAATACATCATAATTAATTTTAATACTTCATTAAAATTTAACAAACTTAACATTTGGCAATAATTTGCAAAATTATTGCATTTTATCAAATGAAACCATATATGTTCATTTTTATCACAAACAAACATAATAAAGTTTTCATACTTTATTTCTAACATTTTACATTTATTTCCAATATTATTTACTTATTTCAACAGATTATTATTGAATTAAATTCTTTTATCTCACTTAATTAATTCAATTAATACCCAAATTGACATATTACCATTATTCATCATTTATTACCAACATTAACATCTTAATTCCATTTATATTTATTTAAAACTCATTGTTTATTCAAAATAAACAGTTTTAACAAATTCTCTATCTCCAATTTATTTTATTTACCTATTATTAAATTATACTACCATTATAATTTAATTTTTTGCAGGTAATCACCAAAACCAGGATTGTTACAGACTCCCACCCTTATAAAACTTGCGTCCTCGCAATTTCAAGAGGAGAGTTGTATTTAACACAATTATTTCATCTAGCAAAGGAAGATGGATATGCTTGAGTTTAAAGTTTCTCACCATCAACACAAGATGATAAAAAAAACAAGATAAGATTGCTTGATTAATTCTATGGTTTCCCAAGTGTAGGCATTGGGATTATCGAACCATTGATTTTAAAATAGGAGTAATACGCCATAATTTCGAAGACGTCATACCTTCGAAACAAGAACACAGACAAAATGCTATATAAAAGATTAATCGAGTGAGATTGATTTCTCAGAAGCTTCTAGAAAGAGTCAGAATTTAACATAACTTTATCAAGATTCTAACCAACTAGATAATTACTGACATAACCTTCTGTGTGTCACTATGAAAGGAATCACACGGATAAAAGATTGACAACAGTAGAGGTAAACAAGAGGTAGGTGGTTTCTTTAATACCACCAACCCAAACGACCGCGTAAATGCAAGTCGTTGGATAATTGTGCAAAGGCAAAAAAATAAAAATAAAAAAAATAAAATCAAGGAATGGATTTTTATACTCCTATTTTACTAAACAAATATTCTTAAAGTTTTTCAACCCACTATCTTAAAGATTTAAAATTCTAAATTTTCTACACTTGAAAATTTTCAAAACTTCTTACTTAGATATTAAATTTAAATTCATTACTCTTTATTAGAGTAAATAAAGTTTAAGTTGTTTATTGTCTAATTCTTCCATAGGTATAGTCTAGTTTGCAACATATTATTTTCAATTTATTTCTCAAATTTTCTAAGTGTTAGAAATTTTCGAAAAAATCGGCGGAGTCTTCTTTGTACGGAGGGCCGTATACAGTATTACTAAAATGATTTATATAATATACATCGATCATTAGTCAGAAACACGGGATATATATCATCATTTAACACTTTAAAATTAATCCAAAAACATACCTTCCTTTTTAGCATTTTTAAAGCATGTTTGCATAAACTTATATATACATTTTTGCTCAAAATATAGCCGAACCATCCTTTTTCACCTATACTTAACTCAAATAGATGATATTATTCATGTTCATAAATAAAAAGTGCCACACTTAATTATTAAGGGGAAATAAATCAATTTCATTTTAGACATGCTTTAAAAAGACCTGTTTTGACCTAGCAAACAATAAAATCTGAATAACTTTATAAAATGAAAGTTCTTCTACTCAATCTAAGATTTTCATAGATAAAAAGATCATCAAAATCGGATTTACGGTTTGAAAGTTATGTTAAAATTACTTTTACCTTAATCTCAGAGAATTTTGTAATAGGGCAGAACTGTCTATCAACATTCAAACTTGTTTTAGACTCAGTAAAAAGAAAAATCTTTAAAAGTGATAAAAACAAACTTTATAGATTACTGAAAGCTCTTTCATTTGCAAAAAGATTTAGCTCATTTCGAGTCAAAATTCTCAAGTTATCGCTGTTTCAGTATAGCACATTTCTAAATGAAATTTCAGCCTTTAAAATCAATTTGAAATTTGAAATTCTCCCAAACCATTTTAACTTCAAACTACAATTTCAAACAAGATTTTTGCTAAATGATTTATTAAATGATTCTCTTTTTCCTCGAAAAGCTAATATATATAAAATTATGATCAACTTTATGTAATCATCATAAAACATTTTATTAAGTGGAAATATTTTCATTGCTTTCCAAAATCTACTTTATAAACAATTAACAATGAAAACTCATTTTGGAAGAGATAACTAATTTCTTCCATCATCAAGAGATGATTATTGATTATCCATCAAAAATAAATTTTTATAGTCATCATTAATAACTTGCACTAAAATATTCAATTAATATTTTAATTTTTCAAACCAAAGTATTCTTTTACCTTAAATACATCATTTTATATATCAAAGCATCAAATGATATTTTCTTCTAATTAAGACATCTCCTTAATTATAATTGTTCACTTTACTTACCCAAATCACCATATTCAATTCCATAAATTTCAAATAATTTAAGGATATTTCCTCCGATTGATTTATAGTGAATGACCCAATCGATTGGCTGTAGAGTTGATCAAATGATCAAAACTGCCTCGCCACTCCTCCAATACTCAACATGGTTCAATGGTTTCATTATACATTTAAAGTAAAACCAATACTCCACCATATAAATTATTTTCAAACTTTACTTATCGAAACTCAATTTACCGTGTCTGATTGTCTCATCACAGTGTTTAGGAAATCCCTATCGATAGCGTTGGCCAAACGCGTCGACCAGAATTCTTAAAGCACTAGACGGACAACCCAACACAAAAGTTTGTTTTTTTAAAATAAAATAAAATAAATACCTTATATATAATACTTAAAATATTCTTTTTTTCCCCCAAAACATAATCCAATTTCTTTTAGAAACATTTCTTTAATTTTTTTTTTTTTTTTTTGAAAACATAACTTATTACTTATTCTCAAAATAAAAAACAAAAGAAGAACTCACGAGATAACCTTGGAATACTCGATCCTCAAGATTGATCGGATAGACTAGAGCGTTCATTATTCCGAATGGTACGATGAACCACTCACAAGACTCACAATTAGTGCGGAATGCATTAAGAGTAACGCTATCCTCCGCGACTCGTAGCTCATGAAAAATCGATGTAAGGTCAAGCTGAGGAATGACCCTAGCACCACTCAATAGATTAAAAGAAATCTATGAGATATAATAGTAATGGAAAGATATCTTATTGAATGAGAAGAAGAGCATAAAAAACACATCATTACTTCAAGTGAAGTAATACACAAAGTATATCAACAATTGAGTATCCAAGGAGCATATCACAAAAGAGGTAAGAATGTCAATATCAAATAAATTCAACGAATCATCTCATTTCCCTAGTGGGCATCCTCATGGGAGGATGACCCAAAAGCTAAGAAATAAAATCCTAAAATCCTCGAACATCATACCAAATATTGCGGACCCCCCCAATAGGATCCACAATCCTAAAAGAAATCATAAGATAAGAACATCAAAGATCATCAACAAACTCCTTCGATGCAGATGGGTGTCAAGCACCCGTATTGAAGAGGATTCAAATAAAACAATCACGATTTGAGTTACACCTAAGAAAATATATCATCAATTAAATTTGGGAATATTATGGAATAAAATATATTCCTAGACATATCCCAAATTATCCACTTCAAAAGACACGATAAGGTAAAGGACACGATGATTAAGAGATTTGTAACACTTGTATAACACTAAGATGTACCGTAATATGTTTTTTTTTTCTGTTCTGTGTTTATCATACTTTGTTCTGCATTTAGCTCTGATACCAAGCTGTGACACTCCACCCTGAGACCCAAATTAACAAAGAGAATTACTCGGCAATTCTATCTGCTAATGCGGAGAATAGGGCTGGTTAGGAGCGACCATCTATAATCTTGTCTTAAACATCTACTGCATACGTCGATAAATGATCTATTTTTTACTATTCCAAGTGGATCGACATATCCAATAAATGCTTAATGCAAAACTATAGGTGGCTAACGGATCTATCAGAACAAAATACAACAACAAAATGCATATCACATCATAGAACAGTAATCATAATATATAAATACATATAAACAGATACATCCCAGTATGATACAAAGTGATACATAAAAGTGGTACAGAGACCACACTATATACATCCAATCACATACATATCAGAGTCAAACGGAAAGAAATATAAACTACACAAAAGTGCTAGGCTGATATCCAAGCAGATGCATCAAAGCTAAGTCCCGAACTGATAGCTAACCTGAAACAACTCGGTCTGACCCGAGTATAAAATACGCGGGGCAGTCTAGCTAAAATAATCAGTTAAGAAGGATAGACGATAATATGAAGCATAAGATACAAGGTGATAATTCTTCTCAAATGAGAAGAGGCAATAGAAAGAACACATGCTCATGACTTAAGTGAACAATGTCATTTAAGTATACAAAGACCTCAAAAGAGGTAAACTCGACAATAACGCTCAAATAATATAAACAATCACCGATGAAAAATCTCCAAATCAAAACTCATGAAACTCAATAAGAGTTTATAATCCCCATATCGAAATCACCATAAAACAACACACACACACACACACACACACACACACATATTTATATATATATATGCCTTTCTCTAACTCAAGGCTATAAGTAAATTCATCATCTCAAAATTGGTGAAATCGAAATCATAAACTTATAAAAATTCCCCAGATTGGCCAAATCCTATTTGCATGCCGAAGCGATGCTGCACGTGCCATTCTCAGATGGTCGAAGCCTCTGACAAGGTCGCTTACACCTCTCAAAGCAGTTCGTCCTCATGACAAGGTCACTGACACCTCTTCAAGCCATTTTGTCAGCCCTAACAAGGCCGCTAACACCTCCCTTAGCAGTTTGTCCTCATGACAAGGTCGCTGACACCTCTCCAAGCTATTTTGTCAGCCCTAACAAGGTCGCTAACACCTCCCTAAGCAGTTCGTCCTCATGACAAGGTCGCTGACACCTCTCAAAGCAGTTCTGTTAGGTAAACATCGTGAATGTATCACAAACTCATGGATAGGAATCCGAAAAGTGTTAACGTGTGTCCCATACCACTCGTTCGCACTTAGCGATTTACTAGCCGCTAGTCGGTGCCACACTAGGAACATCATAAAACTCATAAAATCAAATCTCGCCTCATCTCATTGGCGAGTGATAAAGAGACACCATACTCGTCTTATCTCATCGACAAGTATTAAATAACATCGTAACTTGTCTCATTTCATCGACAAGTGAAAACATCGTTATGGTTCCTCATAAACCATAAATCTCAAAATATGAAATCATATACTCAAGACTTGCCTTATATCATTGACAAATAAATAAAACATCGTGATGGTTCTCATCGACCATACTCTTACATAGGAGGTCTCAAACCATAATACTTATCAAATATTGTCCATCTTAAATAAGTCCAATAAATAGGAATTATAAAACTCAAAATACGCCATAAAATGGCAGAACATCTCAGAATCAATAATCTCAAATAGCTTCGATCGTACAAGTCCGGGATTTACCGAAATAGTGAACGCACATGTCCCCTACCACGTGTATTACTAAATCGTTTAATTCTCTTTCTCATACCATCGAATAGTATAAGAGTGTGTATTTTATATATAAAATAATTTATTTGAGAAAACAAGCTTTTAAAACTTTTTTTCAAAAATATTAATAAAACCAATATTTAAAATTTCTTTATTATAGGAAATAAATAGATTTTATATTAGAAAAATAATTATAAAGTACAATGTAATAATAATTTAAAATGTCCACTTATTTCAAAAATCACTTCAAAATGGTTTAGTGAAAATCATGCTCGAAAATAATGAAAAACAAGAGAGATTACTCAAGACCGATAACTTGAATTCAATACGAATTCAATTCAAATTTAACCCAAAGTCAATTCAAATTCTATTTAAATTTGCATTTCAAATTCTCTAAATATAGCTAGCCGATTGATAGGCATCATAGCTCTTAAAACATCTCAAAAACAACAACAAAATCGAACAAGAATGAGAGCAAAAATAAGCCAATACAATTCTCAGTTCAATGATTGTTATTGCTGTCGTTTTGCTCTCGAGACAGCAACAAACAAATATAGTTTTAACCAAGCTAACTTTGAAATTTAAAAGAACTCAAAACGTAAAACTTCTAGCACAAAGTCTATGCTTTCTGGAACATCTTGAGTTATTAAATTTGGATAAGAAACATGAAAGATATGGCCAAAACAAATTTCAGATATGAATTTCACTGCAGCTGTTGTTTTAGTTTCGGGACAGCTATACTAAAATGAACTTTCGACCATGCAAAAATCAAAATTTGACAAAACTCAAAACATGAAAATTGTAGCATATAATCTAAGCTTTCAGGATCATCAAGAATCATCAAATTCGGACATTAATCGAAAAAGTTATGCCCTAATTACCAACAGTACTTAGCACTGAAAGTCACAGTTTTACAATGACAGGACAGCGAGTTTGAATTGGCTTTTTCGACACTTTAAGCTCAAAATTTTCGAAAGTGTTTAACATGAAAGTTATCACACTCTTTTCAAGCTTTCCAGAACATCAAAGAAAATGATATTTCGATTTAAAACGAAAATGATATACCTAATTTACTGACAGCAATACACAAATAAAAATGCAACAAATAAAATTGAGATTTCTTACCTTGAAATCTCAACCAAAGCTAGAAATTGTGAGTTTTGATACTCACCTTATATTTGTTTCAGCGAATTAGATTTGCAAGCTTGAATATTCTACCATGAATTAGTTATAGAAACCTGAAACTTGAAAAGAGGAAAACATGCAGCAAGAAGAAAACCAATTACAAACAACAATCTCTCAAAAACAGAAATAGATGAGTAGATCTTGGTTTTTTTTTTTTGAATGGATTACCTGTTTAAAAGGTTTCAATTGATTACTTTTCCACAAATATTTGGAGAGACTGAAATTTAGGTTTTAGGTTTCAAAGGAGAAATAGGTTTCAGCTTCTTTCTGGTTTCTCCCCTTTTCCAATTTACTGTACGTACTAATTTCTAAGAAGAAGATTATTTTCTTCTTTGTTAGGATGGTTAATGGGCTTAGACCCCAAAAAGAAATAATTAGCCTAATACTAATTAACACTAAAGCACATATATTTTACCCAAAACAACATATATTCTCAAGTTTTCAATTTTATATAAAATCAAACTAACATGTTTTATGTTTACAAAATATTTTAACACATATAAAAGTTATTTTAACCATTTAAAATTATTTTTATCATTAGATTCTCATTTTTAATTAAATACTTCAATTATAACTTTTATTCAAATAAATCAATATTTTAACAACAAAAATTACATAAAATCACTTCTCTTGTTTATTTTGTCTTAACAAACCATGTTAAAAATATTTTACATCCAAATATTATTTTTAAACAATATTACACCCTTTTATTTATAAAATACATCATAATAAATTTTAATACTTCATTAAAATTTACCAAACTTAACATTTGGCAATAATTTGCAAAATTATTGCATTTTATCAAACGAAACCATATATGTTCATTTTTATCACAAACAAACATAATAAAGTTTTCATACTTTATTTCTAACATTTTACATTTATTTCCAATATTATTTACTTATTTCAACAGATTATTATTGAATTAAATTCTTTTATCTCACTTAATTAATTTAATTAATACCCAAATTGACATATTACCATTATTCATCATTTATTACCAACATTAACATCTTAATTCCATTTTTATTTATTGAAAACTCATTGTTTATTCAAAATAAACAGTTTTAACAAATTCTCTATCTCCAATTTATTTTATTTACTTATTATTAAATTATACTACCATTATAATTTAATTTTTGCAGGTAATCACCAAAACCAGGATTGTTACAGTCTCAGGGATCTCCCCAACATTCACAGAAGTCTGGTGAAGAAGTCGGGAAAACAAGCCCTGTCAAGCAGAGCGGGGACGACACTTTCGAAGGGTTGAGCGACCTCTTTGTCACCTCACAGGAGTTCTTTAAAGATGACCCTGTCAATACTAGGGTTTCTTCTTCAGTAGTGGAAGCGACTTCTTCTTTGCAACAAGCTCCGTTGACCCAAGAGTTGACGTTATCTACTACCCCCACGATTACTACGCAATCGAAGAGTGGTTCGTAGTTTGATGCACGTAGTTTGCACATCACACACACTTAGAACCTTTCGGCACTTTCATGCACCTAATTCTTTGTACTTTGAAGATTCTACAGTTACGCTTCTTTTCTCTAAAGACTTTTAAGACTTGTCTCCTTTTTTTTAAATTTCAGATTCTCCGATGGGACGCAGCGGCTCTTACTATGACGACTTTCAGCGCTACGGGAGGCGTAGTCAATATGACTATAGGTGCTACCTTCCCGTTCACAGAGAAACCGACGAAGAGAGAGCCGCTTGAAAGGCTCAGGAGAGGAGGGCTCAAGAAGAGCGTTATGAGAGAAAAGAAAGGGAGGAGCACCGTGATTCTTCCCAGAGAGGTGACAACTCTCACAAAAGAAAGTCGCATGATGATCGGGAAAAAAGCCATATAGTTGAGGACCCAAGCAAGCGTGCCCGGTACGGTGAGAAGCATGCATCTACAACTCCTGAAAAGGCCACTGCCCCCGTTTCACTCGACATCCCTTCTAGGTCTCCTGCTCTCGGGAAGACAGACATTCAGGCAATAGTTAACAGGCCTAAATTTCAAATTGGACCAGGCCCAACCACTCTGCAAAGCCGGTTTCCACAATGATGCTTGAAGGGGGTTCGCTTCGATCTCAATTAGTTCCAATTGACAAGCCTGCCATGCTGCGAAATCTCGATGCCGCCAGACTTGATATTGAAAGAATGTCGGGCTGGCAAAAGCTTGTTGACAAGCTTCAAAGGGTAAACCGTGCGAATCTCGAGGCCATGCTTACTATGGAAAATGACAAAGCTGAATGGCAGAAGGTTCTTGAGTAGCATGACACCAAGATGAGGAGCATCACTACTTATAATGAAGAGCTTGAAGCGAAAGTCGAGAAGCTCAAAGAAGAACTTGCCACTTCTTCTACTTCCTACACTCAAAAAGAAGAAGTGCTTCAGAAACAAGTGAGAGATGCTCATGCCGGCCAAAGAGACGCCGAAGACAGGCTCGATGTGCAAAAAGAATCAATGAGGGCTATATTGCTGATATTGCAGAGGTTCGGAAGAAAACCATCTCCCAAGAGGCGGAGATTCAAATGCTAAAGCTTCAACTTTCCAAAGCTGAAAGAGAGCGTGATGAGGCCGTTGCCGGTAAAATTGCAGCTGAAGAATCTCATGAGGCAACGAAGACCAGCATCAGCTCGACATTATGTGACTTCTACCTGCATAGCGTCTTGGGGCGCGGTAGTCTCGCCTTTCTAGGTCCCAAATATGAAATTACTCTGGCTGAGGTGTGGGAGGCCGCACTTGATATGCTTGGTGCTAAAGGTGCTGGCTATGTCGAATCAGCTCTTGAGGAGCATTACTTGGATGATGAAGCTCGCGCCGCTCTCGTCGGGGGAAAAGAACAACTTGCGAAATTAAGAGCCGAAATGGTAGAAGGGGAACGTTTAGGAAAAACTACTTCAACTGATCCAGTTCAGCCTTCACCTTGGGCCGAAATTGACATTATCGGCTCCAGTTCTCATTCTCCATCCCCGGTTAAAGTTACAACTGAGATCACAAGCACACAGTGTGGTGATGAAGGCGAAGAGAGCGCCGAAGCACAGGCTTATGAGGTTGATATCAGGAAGCCGACTTCTCCAGGTAACTCTACTGTTAATCTTGCCCAAGTAGACTGCTCATTTGCTTCTTATGAGTTTGATGAGCTTCTTGACTATTTCCTGAACCTCAACCAGCCTTTATCTCCTCTCTTTACTGACTTTAACTTCTTTTCTTCTGTAGAGAAAGTGTCGAGCATCGTTCAGACTGCCCCTCCTCCAATTATTCCTCCTCCGCTTCTCCAGGTCACTCCTTCATCCGCCTCTCAACCCGGGTCGCAAGAGGAGCAAATAGAGGCTCTCCGAGACTTAGATGATCCTAATGTTTCACAGGAACACGGGGGAGAAGGGCTTGGAGAAGGCAATGAGTCCCGAGAGCGAACCACTTCTGATAACGTAAAATTGTCTGCTCTTGTTACTCCAGGAAGTGAGTCTTCTTCAAGGAGGAGGAGGAAGCGTGTCACTTCCAAGAAGAAAAGGAAAGACATTCTTGTTTCTGAAGAGGAAGCGAAGGTTGATCTGGCAGTAACCCTCTCTCCTTCATCCCCGACTCTCCCAAGCCGTCCTGAAAAGATGCCTATTAGGTCAGGTGAAGGATCTAAGGGTGGTGGCAAGAAGAAGTAAGGGGCCCTGCTTCGATTTTTTTTTTTACCTTTTGCTTTTTGCATGCACTGGCCGGAGATTGTGCGGGTACCGGCCTCCGCTTTTCTTTCTCTTTTTACTTTGAAACCTGTACCTATACAAAATTTTGACAGTATTGAATAAAATGGTTCTTTTTTTTGTACAAACTTCTGTCTGTATTTGAGAATGCATTTACTATTCATTTTTGTACAAGTTTCTTTATATGATATTGCAGTGAGCTTGTGGTATGTTGTTCGAGCATAATTTTTACCAATGTAGTTATACCATGTTGCCCCTATACCATAAGCTTGTTGCAATATTTTATACCTTGAGGGGACTTGTACTCTTATTTTCTGGAGAATAATTATTTCATATTTGGAGGAATATTATTCTGCTAAAAATAGATTACAGCTCGCTCCATATGAGTTTCTACGCTTCAACCTTCGAAGGTATCACTTTTTCTTTTGTGCATACACACATTTTTACCAAGTGAATTCTCCTATGCGGTAAAGCGGGCCTCTGAAGGGCATTTTAACTTCTTTTTGAGGAAGAGTATTTTCAAGAATAGATGAACCAGTCTTCCTTTGAAAGCTAAAGTGTGCCTTTGAAGAGGGCTTCTTTTTTTTTCTTTTTTATATTGCTCCTCGGCGGAGGGCTTTCTGATCTTTGTTTTGCATTTCTGATGAAATGCTTCTTTGAACAGTTATACCTCTGAGGAGAGCTTTTTCACGTTTCAACACTTGGAAGTTTTATTTCAATCTCGGTGAAACCTGTGCCTCTGAAGAGTTGTGCCTCCGAGGAGGGCTTTCCACGTTTCAACACTTGGAAGTTTTATTTCAATCTTGGTGAAACGTGTGCCTCCGAAGAGGTCTTTCTGTTTGATTGTGCCTCTGGGAAGAGGTCTTTTTGTTTCTGCCTTTGGGAAGAGGTCTTTTTGTTTCTGCCTCTTGGGAGAGGCTTTTATTTTTTCCTTGTTCGCTGGGAAGCGGGCCTCCGAAGAGGGCTTTTCACATTTCGACTCACGGGAGTGTATCACCGATCACGATGAAATGTGTGCCTCTGAGTAGGGTTTGTGCCTGGAAGTTTGGAGTTTCTTTCTCTCAGTTGGACGGATTCACGGGAGTGTATCACCGATCGGGCCGCAACTTTATGTCGAGAAAGAACTCTCTTTTTTGGTTAGGCCCGCTCGAGGTCTTTTAGCATTTCAACTGTGGTGAAATGAGCCTCCGAAGAGGGCTTTTCACGTTTCAACACTTGGAAGTTTTATTTCAATCGGTGAAACGTGTGCCTCTGAGTAGGGCTTTTGCCTGGAAGTTTGGAGTTTCTTTCTCTCGGTTGGACGGATTCACGGGAGTGTATCAACGATCGGTCCGCAACTTTATGTCTAGAAAGAACTCTCTTTTTCGAGTTAGGCCCGCTCGAGGTCTTTATCCTCCGAAGAGTTGTGCCTCTGAAGAGGGCTTGTGCCTCTGAAGAGGTCTTTTGCTGTTTGATGTTTGCTTGCCCATGTCTCTTTGCCATCTATTGATGTCGGCGATCCCCGTTATCTTTTGCAAGTTTCATCCCTTTTTTAGTTGCCAATAATTTTCCTTATCCAAAGAAATATACTTCATAGTTAAGCGAGCTGGTGGTGGTAGATACAGGCTATTTAACTGGATGCTTGTTTGTATAAACATTCGCAGTTAGTTAGAAATGGTCCACTTCCATCCACATTGCAAACTTTTGTTCGAAGCACTTCTTTTGTAGGAATTGAGTATGGAAATTTTGAATGGTTTAGTGTTTGCTTGCTGGGTGACGTCGGAGATCGCTTGGTCTTGTGATGGGTAAGTTTTATTTTTATGGCCTGCATTATTAAATCGACAATTTAGTAACACAATTAACGTATTTTATATGTCGAAATAAAACAAAGCAGTTTATAGTAGTAGAGAACACAAGATTTATAGTGGTTCGGCCAAAAGCTGGGCCTACATCCACTTTATAGCTTTTCATTATTCACTTTCTTTACAATTGCTTTCAATACAAGAATCATATATTCATAATTCTTTTACAACATTTTAGCAAAGCTTTTAAGTAAAATATGGACGCAAATGATTGCTGTTCCAAGCTCTTGGGATTGGTTCTCCTTCGACAGTTGTGAGTTTGAATGTGCCATCAAGAAGTTTCGTGCCTATGACATACGGCCCTTCCTAGTTTGGCCCAAACACACCTGTGGCTGTCATAATTCTTTTCAGGACTAGGTCCCCAACTTCAAAGCCGCGTTGACGAACTTTGGAATTGAAGTGCCTGGCTATTCTTTGCTGATGAGCTGCAATTCTAAGCCTAGCCTCTTCTCTTCTTTCATCAAGGAGGTCAAGTGCTTCCAATTGCAATTTTTCATTCTTATCCTGATCAAAATGGATCCTTCTATGTGAGGGGGCTTCGATTTCCACTGGAATCATTGCTTCTGACCCGTATGCCAATGAAAATGGAGTATGCCCAGTCGCAGTTTTGTGGGTGGTTCTGTATGCCCATAGTGCAAGCGGTAACTTATCGACCCAACCACCTTTGCTTTTTCCAGCTGCTTTTTGATGGTTGATTTGATGATTTTTTTTACTGCTTCCACTTTCCCGTTTGCCTACGGATGAGCCATTGCTGAGAAGCTTTTTCGAATCTTGAATCGTTTGCAGAATTCTTGGAACTCCTCACTTTCAAACTGGGTACCATTGTCTGTGATTATCTTCTGAGGCACACCATACCTGCAAATGATATTTTTAGTCACAAAATTTATCATTTTCTTAGAGGTAATAGTAGCCAATGGTTCGGCTTCAGCCCATTTAGTGAAGTAATCAACAGCAACGATAGCATATTTAATCCCCGATTTGGCAGTCGGCAAAGGCCCAATGAGATCTATTCCCCAGATGGCAAACGGCCATGGACTGACCATTTGTGTTAGCTCAGTGGAAGGTGCTCTAGGAATTTTGGCGAATCTCTGGCATTTATCACACTTCCGGGAAATGACAGCAGCATCCTGATTAATTTCTGGCCAAAAATATCCATAACGGAGGATTTTCTTTGCTAAAGTTTGACCACCTGTATGATCCCCACATTCCCCTCCATGTACTTCAGTCAGAATTTTCTTAGCTTCTTCCTTTGTCACGCATCGGAGTAATGGCACTGAAAATCCTCGTCTGTACAAACGACTATCTTGAACTATATATCTGGAGGCCTTCCTCATCAGCTTCTGCCGTTCTTTTGAACTTTCCCGCAAAGAACCATTGAGTAAATATTCAAGTATTGGAGTCATCCATGATTCTTGCTCTTGGGATACATTCATAATCCTATCAACATCCATTTCATCTGTGCTTGGAGCTGACAGGACTTCGACGGGAACTAATCCCAATAGTTGCGCTTCACTAGTACTTGAATACTTTGCGAGAGAATCCGTCTTCATGTTCCCTTCGCGGGGTATATGGTTTATTGAATAACGGTCAAAATTTTGAAGAAGCTCCCAGGATTTTGATAAATTGGCGGGTAGATTCCCTCCTTTAGCTTGAAATTCCTTCTTGACTTGGCAGATAATAAGCTGAGAATCACTGAAGATCTGCAATGCTTTGATGTTTAGTTCTTTAGCGATCCTTAAACCAGCGATGAGGGCTTCATATTCTGCTTCATTATTTGTCGAAGGGAATTCTAGTCTCAGTGCATAACATAGCGATCGTCCTTCTGGGGTTTCAAGGACAACCCCTACTCCGGAACAGTAATCATTCCTTGCGCCATCGACATACAATTTCCATTGGATTGGGACGTTATCAGTGGCTTCTTCCTCACTATCACCTTTATCCGTACATTCTGCGATGAAATCTGCTAAAGCTTGTCCATTGATTGCTTTCCGGGGATGGTAAGTGATGTTATATTGGCTGAGTTCAATATTCCATTTCAAAAGACGGCCCGAAGTCTCGGGACGGAATAGGACTTGCTTTAGAGGTTGATCAGTGAGGACTTTGATGGGATGAGCTTGGAAATATGGCCTCAATTTTCTTGATGCGATCAACAAACAATAGGGGAGCTTTTCCAACTTTGAATAGTTCATCTCTGCCCCAGTGAATCTTTTGCTGATATAATAGACTGGGCGTTGAATCCTTGTGTCTTCTCGTATCAATACTACATTGAGAGCATGAGATGAAATTGCCAAATATACGAAGAGATCTTCACGATTGTCAGGCTTTGAAAGTATCGAAGGCGCTTCCATATGACAAACCAACTCATCGAATGCCTTCTGACATTCAGGAGTCCACACAAAGTTTTTTCTTCCTTTCTTCAGAGCATCAAAGAATGGAATGCATTTGTCAGTGGCTTTCGAAATGAACCGACTCAAGGCAGCAACCTTTCCATTGAGACTTTGCAATTCCTTCTTCGTTCTAGGAGCCTTGACCTCTCTCAGGGCAGTGATCTGAGCTGGATTAGCTTCAATGCCCCTAGCGCTCACAATGAAACCCAAAAACTTTCCGGACTCCACTCCAAATGAACATTTCAAGGGATTAAGCTTCATTCTGTACTTTCGGAGTACTGCGAACATCTCTGCCAAGTGATCCATATGGTCCTCTGCTTTCTTAGACTTCACTAGCATATCATCAACATAAATTTCCATTGTCTTACCAATCTGTGGTTTAAGCATGGCATTAACAAGCCTTTGGTAAGTTGCCCCTGCATTCTTGAGTCCGAAAGGCATGACCTTATAGCAGTAGAGTCCAACATCTGTGATGAAGCTTGTATCCTCTTGATCTGGCTCATGCATCATTAACTGGTTATATCTAGAGTATGCATCCATAAAAGATAACAATTCATGCCCTGCCGTCCCATCCACCAACTAATCGATCCTGGGCAGCGGGAAACATTCTTTGGGGCAGGCTTTGTTCAAATCTGAAAAGTCAATGCATACTCTCCACTTTCCGTTAGCTTTTTTAACCAGCACTGGATTTGATACCCAATTTGGATAAGTAGATTCTCTGATGAAACCGTTCTCCATGAGCCGATCCACTTCTTCTTTTAACGCTGCCGTCCTCTCAGGACCCTGAGTTCTTCTTTTCTGTTTCACGGTTGTAAATTTTGGATCAATGTTAAGAGTGTGTACTGCAATCTCTGGGAATATTCCACACATGTCAGCATGAGGCCAGGCGAATACATCCAAATTTGCCTTCAAAAATGAAATCAGAACATTCTGAACTGTTGTGTTGAGTTGTGAACCCACATTTTGCACTTTATTTGGGTCCTTCGGGTCAACGAGTACCGGCACTGTTACCTCTACTGGTACCACCCTGTTCTCCCCTGCACTGGCTTTCCTTGGATCCATCTCTCTTCGTGCGGCACTACATTCACCAGTGCAGGGTCCACCCTGTAATTGCTACAAGGCTTGTTCTTTGGTGCGGACTGGAGTCGCCGCACCTTTTCCCATTTCTCTTTTCCTTGATTCACGCAGCTCTGTAAGATAACATTCTCGCCCTGCATCTTGGTCTCCCTTAATCACACCAATTCCGTTATCTGTGGGGAATTTTAGAGTCAGACACCATGGAGCGAGAACAGCTTTGAATGCAGCAAGAGTTGGTCGGCCTAAAAAGGCATTATAGGCAGAGAATTCTTCAACAATTATAAAGGTTTGCTTTCGAGCCACCTTCCTCGGTCCTTTCCCAAGCTCTACAAACAAATCTATGGTCCCAATCGGCTGTTTGGGTTCTCCAGCAAACCCAGCAATCTTAAGTGATGAAGCTTGAACGTCAACCATTGGAATTTTCATTTGGTCAAAGGTCTTCTTGAAGTGAATGTTGCATGAAGCTCCACAATCAACCAGAACTCTTCTCACGGTAGTTGGCCCAATACCAATGGATATGACCAAAGGATCTATGGTAGGAGCTTCAATACCCAAAGAATCTCTGGCACTAAATACAATATCATCTGTGAAGTCTTTTGTTGCTTTAAAGGCGCGTCATTTTCTAAAACAAAAACATTTTCTTTAGCTGGTACATGCCTCAAGGCCCGGGCATACCTTTCCATCTCGCCCCAACTTTTGCCTGCTGGGTGAGGCCCTCCAGTTATTATATTGATGACAGGTCTTTCCGATTCATGCTCCACGGCCTTCTCACTTGAGCCAGGACGGTGAGTGGGAACTTGTTGTCCTTGCGTCGACGAAGCTGGGGCATTTCCACTCCTTTTCACATACTGTTGGAGCTTGTTCTCTTTCAAAAGTTGTTCAATTACTTCTTTCAACTGACGGCATTCGTTGGTGTCATGGCCGGGCTCGTTGTGGAACCGGCAGAACCTTCCACTCCTCTCCATCTTATTTCCAATTCTCATTTTAGGTGGTGTCGGATAATTGACATCATCCTTGGTCGCAAAGAAGATGTTCTCAGGGGTATCGGTCAAGGGTGTGAAATTGAAAGGACGGCCTTTCTTATCATCTCCCTGTTTCTTTCCACCATCATTTCCCCTTTTCTGAGTGTTAGGTTCTTTCTTGTTCGAAGCAGCACCATTGTTCCCGGCTTCCACTGATACCGCCTTAGCCGGTGTTTGGAGGCTCTCCAAGCGCATGAATTCATCCGCTTTCTTGTAGAATTTGTCAAGTGAGTTTGGTTCTTTCATTTTCAACCATTTTCCAAATTCACTCGATTTGTTAATTGCCCTCATCAAGTATGTTAGGACCATGCGTGGCTCAGCATTATCTACCTCAGCCAATGCTATGTTAAAACGATTCAAAAATGATCTAATGGATTCTCCTGGATTTTGCTCTAGGTTTGACAGCGACATTATATCCTTTGCTTTTGAAGCATACAATCGAAATTGCTCCTTAAACTTCCTGGTCAAATCGGAGAACTGATCAATGGACCTGACCGGCAACTTTGTAAACCACAATAGAGCCACACCTTCCAGATAAACCGGGAAATATCGACATTTGATTTCATCAGACGCTCTAGCACCCATCATATGCGAGTCGTACTTGTACAGAAACTCGTTAGGATCACTCGTCCCCTTGTAGGCCGGAATAGTAGAGGGAACGAATTTCCTTGGGAACTCAGCCTTCAAGATCTTTTCATTTAATGGAGTTTTGCTTGGAGCGAAACCCCACTCTTTCTCATCTTCATCTCTTCGCGTATTTTCCTTCATGAATTGGCGAACCATACCCGAAAAATATTCTTCATCATTTAGAGGCTCTGGAGGGCAAACATCAGCCACTCTCTCTGAATTTTGCCTTGACAATCGTTCACGGAGGGTCGGCTGCGACCCTGATCCTCCAGCTTGAGAAGGAGTCCTTTCTACAGGGTCTGCGGCTCTTTGAGAAATGTTCCCTTCAACATCCTGAACTCCCACAGTAGGGTTCCCATCATTATTAACCGGTTGACGATTTTCCCCTAGTAGATCATTCAACTTACTTAAGATCAGGGCGTTCTGGGCATTCTGAGCTTCCAACTATGCATTTTGAGCATTCAATTGTTGATTCAACCCCAAAACTACGGCGTCCAATTCTGCTCGCGTAACTCCAACAGTTGGAGCTGCTTGACTTGAAGGAGGAGAGGTAGCAGTATTATCTTGAATATTGTCGGATCTTACAGAACTTCGTTTTCTCCCAGGAGCCATTATTTTCAATAAACTTCTGGTTTTAAAAGAAATCTTTTCAACAAACCTTTGCGGAGCAATGGTATAAATATACTGAGTTGGGTTCTCAGTGAAAGAACCAAAAATGTTAACGCTTAAAATCGAACGCTAACACCCCGGTGTATATAGAGATTGAGTGAAAGCACCACCCGTGAACACGGGAACTAAAAACAAGTGGAAAAGTCACAGAGAAAGCAGAAAAGACAACAGTTTTTATAGTGGTTCGGCTTCAGGTAAGCCTACGTCCACTTTAATCCTCTTTATTACTAAATCAATCACAACTTTACAACAATCTTCAATTACAATACTGATGAGACAAACAACTAGAACTCCGATGTAGAAGAATTCTTTGAATCCATGTTGATTGCGTTAGATTTCCTCTTGGAGTTTGTTGAAATGCTTTTCGTATTTGAAGTGTCGAGTGAGTCGAGAATTCAGCAGAGTATCGGCACTTAAAGAGATCGGCCAAAAGTCCTTTGAAAGTTGGAGATGGCAATGTATTTATAGAGGGTTCTAGGCAGAAAACATTACCAAGTCCTAAGCCGTAACCGACCTAAGTTGGGTCGTGGACGACTCAAACTAAGTCGTGGGTCGGTTGCGACTTAACTGCTAGGTCGAGACTTCGGAAAGGCATCCTTGCTGAACTTTGAATATATCACAAGTCCTAAGCCGTGTACGAGTTAAGAGGCCGCGTGCTAAGTAGCTGTATCGGACTTGCCTTCCTTTTCCTGGGTCGTGTACGACTTAGCATAGGCCGTAAGTCGGTCGCGACTCAAGTATAGTTCGTGATCTTGTCCTTGTCCTGAGCAGTTAGAGCGGCAACCTACTTGGATAGTTAGATCGGCATCTATCTTAGGCCAGCATCCATGTTAGATCGGTAACCTACCTAAGCCTTGAGTCGGTATCCCCTTAAATCTTAAGTCGGCATTCATTAAGTCGGTAACCTTTAAGGCATTAGGCCGGTACCCATGTTAGGTCGGTAGCTATCTTAGGTCGTATCCTGTAGGTCTTAGGTCGGCATTCCTGTTTTAGGTAGTTAGGTCGGTATCCATGTTAGGGCTTAGGCAGTTAGATCGGCATCCATGCTAGGTCGGCAACCTTTTGGGTCGGTAACTTTTAAGCCGCTGAGTCATGGCGTGGGCGGAGTTAACAAAATCTAACCTAATATCAATTCAAATATATCCGGGATATCACAAGTGCACACATCATCGACATTCATTTTCGAGTTTTAAAGTGGGAAGGCCACTGTAGTAGTTTACTACAGATTTGTTGATAAACCAAATATAAAATTTTAAATTATTTTAAATATAATTGGGTATATAAACTGTAAGTATATACATTTATCTATTATTTTAAATAATTTAAAATTTTAACCCGGTATTTGATTCTTAAGTTCCAGTTAATTAATAGTTCAATTAAGTGCAGTAAAATGGAATTTTACCAATAGTTAAAACCTTTAATTAAAATAAGAAATTTAATGCTAAGTTGTAAATGGAAATTAAAGAAATTGAAATGTGTAACATATAAAACAAGGATATTATCATTAAACATTAATTTAATTAAAAGAAATAGGAATAAACTTGTATAACTTCCAATTATTTCCTTATAAACATATATAACTTACCAGATATAAAATTTGAAAATGTTAATAAGAAGTGTAATAGATATTATACCAGTAATTAACTTGAGGTAATGAAAGCAATTAATGAAATTCTTTATTTGTAAGAATTGATGTTATAAAGTTATAAATTTAATAGTAATTAAAATGTTATATAATTAAATATAATGGAAATGTAAGCATTAAATAAATGAATAAAATTGAGAAATTCATAAATGTAATGCAATAAAAAGAAACTTACATGACCTGAATAAATGAAAATGAATAATTGTAAGCAATAAATAAAAATGAATACAAATTAATAAGAATAAGCTAATCGTTGTTGTTGTTTTGGTTTATGGTTGTTGGGTAAGGAAATTAAAATTGTTTGGATGAATAAATAATCTATTTAGTTACATCTAAGACTGTTGAGTAAATGGTGCACTAAGTATTTTATTTTCATTCTGTATAATTTAAAGTTTTAAACCCAAACAACTGTTTGTTTTGTTTGAACGAATGTTTTAATTGTGTTGATTCTGTATGAAGATTGTATGCTGTTTGTTGCAATTGGTTGTTGAATTGATTGTTTTTTTGTGGTTGAACAACTTAAATATTTCATTATATACAATTGCTAACTCTTATCAAATTATATAAGTGAAATACAGGTTATGGAAGCAATTGCTACTGCTTTTGGTTTCATAATTAAGCACTAACTGCCCGACAAATATGTACGTTCTCGGATTACGGATTTATAGCGCTATTATATTGTTTTTCCCGCGTTGGGATATATATAATTTGAAAAATATATGTTATATATTGTTATTTCGATATTATATTTTCTCCCGAGCCTCTCCATACAAAGGAGGCTCTGCCAAAATTTTCCGTAAATTTTGGACTTAGAAATATTTTGAAAAATTTCGAAACTTTATAAATTTAAATATAAAACTATTTAATGGTTATAAAGTGGTACATTTTATCT
The DNA here is from genome assembly GCA_030765085.1 of Allium cepa. Lineage (NCBI taxonomy): Eukaryota > Viridiplantae > Streptophyta > Magnoliopsida > Asparagales > Amaryllidaceae > Allium > Allium cepa. The sequence continues at coordinate 687,902,261 of CM060937.1, read as the reverse complement.
AAATTAGTTAATTTAAAAATTTAATTGGGTGTTGAGTTAATGTTTTGAATAAGATACATTGAATTCTTAATTCCACTTTTCCTTTTCGGGGACGAATAGTTTTGAGTGAGTGAGAGTGTAACGACCCGTAAATTTCGTTAATTAAATTTGTCATTTTAATAAGATATTGGAATTAAATTTAGGAAGAAAAGAAAAAAATTATATTAATAATGAAGCGAATGTTTAAAATTGTTAATTAAATAATATTTTATGAGTTAATATTCAAAGAAATTAAAATTCGCAATTTAATAATGGAATAATAACTAAATTAAAATGAAACAATGTTAATACGTGTTAATTGTCAACAATCTAAATGAAACTCCAATTCATTGTATTTAAACATGCTATGCTTAGTTATAAAATTTAACAAGTAACAAAATGTAAACTTTTGATTATTGTATTAAATAGATAGTAAATGGTAATTGAAATATCAGATTTGTGTAAGGGATTATAATATGTGTGCACTGATTCTAGTGGGATGTAAAAGGTTAAGAATAAATTTACAAATGTTATAAAATGGAAAATGGTGACAACTATTGTTCGTTACCAATGTATTTAATCAATAGCAATTAATTGTAATTAAACATTACCTTATGTAAGTTAAGATAATAACTGAAAATTTTAGATGTAAAATCAATAGAAATGTTGATTTTATGCATAGATGGCAATTGATTTAATAAACTTTGAAACCAAGATAAATAAATGAATTGGGATATTAAATGTGTATAAGCGACTAAATTTCGGTAAATGAAAATAAAATAGAGAAATAAGTTATTTTAAAGGTAGTAATTGATAAATTGGAAAATTAATTCAAAGGTTATGTAAATTTAGGAAATAATATGTATTAAATTTCAACTTGATTTAACCAATGCAAATTAAGTAATTATAATAAATTGTAGTTGGTAATTAAGGATGAATCTGAGTAAAATTTGGCATTGAAGATAATTATAAAATTTTACCCATTCATCTAATTTATTTAATTAAATCAAAATCAATGGAAACATTATTGTAATAGTTGTAAGTGAATTTGAATGTTAAAGGGTAACAATTATTTAGGTTAACCATTTCTTTAGTATGTTGCATAAAATTTGGAAATCAAATTTGAAATTTAAGAAAGTTAGATAGTACGTTATTGGGAAATAAATTTAATAAATACGTTAGTGGAATATATTATGATTCAATGTTATTTATACCCATAAAATATCTATTTATTGAATAGCTAGATTTTTAAATCAATAAACGAATTTATTGAGGTTTCAATTTATAATTAATAACATTTAATATGGAATCAATTACAATTAATTGACTTAAATTATGCAGTTAGGGTAGATTTGATTTGTCATTGAAGATGGTTAATTTATAAAATGTAACTTATGATGAGCCTATTTACTTTATGAAGTTTGTTTGATTTAAAGATTTGGAAGCAAGATTTATTATTTGGATCGAAGTGTAAAATTCAATAAACTGAAGTTATTGCAAATAAATGAAATTCAACATTTATTTTTACATAAATTGAAACTTGATGTAATGGGAGGATATTGTTATAATTGATTTTGAATAAACATTGATTTCATCAGGGGTAATAAAGAAAGTACGTTGAATACAAGAATGGAAATAAAGATTTATAATTTTTGAGATTCGAACTATAATAATTGGATTTAATTATAATAAAAAGAAATTTAATATTTAAATATTATGTAAATATAAATTTAGATGAAATTTGGAGATATTTACGTAATAGAATATGGATCCAATGGTAGTCTCATCTATTGGATACTAATAGCTTGAATAATTGAATGAAAGTCAATTAAAGGGGAATTATTGCAAATTTAATTTATAATTTGTGAATATAATGAAATTGAAATTTAACGATGAAATGAATAAATTTGTTAACTCTAAATTGACATGTAGATTTGGTTTAATTAATATGAATGATTAAGGAAATTAAAGTGTTAAAGATTATCAATTTCAGAATTTAAATAGGAAATTTGATTTAATTTAAATTTATTTAATTAATGAAAAAATAGCCATTTTGGCCACTGACTCGGATTTCGATGAAACCGGTTTCATCGGATCTGTAACGGTTAATTATTTTAGGATTTCGAGTTTCGTAGCGATCGGGCTTGTCGTTTGATCGTACGGATTCAAAACGCCTAGAAATAAATGAAATTGAAATCAATTTGAAAATATTGATTTCAGCATAACTTCTTCATACGATGGAATTTGGACGTGAAACTTTTTCCATCGCGTTCATAATATTTTAAAACATCTATTTTGATTATGGGTTGACCCAATTTCGTTCCGGAGTCGAAACGGGCTTTACGGGCCATATATCGTTTAGCGCGTACATCTATCTTATCTGATCCACCCTATTTCAACTTTGTATAAATATATCGTTATAAACCCTAATTCTCCTCATTTTCATTTGGCTGTACGCGTATCTCAACTCTCTCCTCCTCAATGGTAGACAACATAAATTTCAGATCCAGATCCATTTCAAAAATCAAAACCAAAGCCTAAAATTCAAAGTCCTCAGAAAAATCTGGAAAAAATATATGTGGATGAACTCAACGAGCGTAATTCAATGGCGTAATTCGTTTTTCAATTCGTTGCATCGTTGGCTTTAAATTCATATTGAACCTCGGCCATCCATTGATCTCGGGTTAAAATAAACGGTGGATCGCCAATTTCATGGCGATCGAAGGGCACAGCCGAGTAGAGGGGAGCAAGGGGGTTCGATCCATACGGTTAGTTCTTGATATGGGCACCAGAATTCGCCTCGAATTGACCGTATAACTCACGATGGCAGTCGATATATAGGGTGCCGGAGGTTGCAGCGCATTGGGGCTAGGGGCAGCTCGTCCTGCTCAGCACAACGTCGACCGTGGATCTGACTCAAATCGATCGAGGCGGTGCATTTAATTGATTGAAGGGTGGCGGCCGAGTTCTGTTAGGGTTCGTATTTACGAACGAGATTGCCTATGCGCATGGAAACCAGAGCAATATGACGTGTACGTATAATTATTATTTTTTATTTTTGGTTTTTAATTAAATTTTGATTTCAAATCTTTTATTTTGAATATCTTTCTCATACGAACTCCGTTCCATGCATGAATTTTTTTGTTAGGATCGTAATAAAATTCCGGACATTATGGTGCCAGTTTGGACGAATCTGGGACGATCGAATTTTTGGGTTTAAATTGGATTTAAATTCAATTTAAATTCAAAAGGTGAGTGTTTTAGCCCACTCACAACTTCTAAAATTTATTATGTTTGTTAAATTGATTTATGATGTGTTTAGAAATTTATTTATAGCTGTTTGGCATATATTTCATCATTATCTCAGTAAATTTGCATCCATATAATTTACTTGTTATTTAATTCATTTTGCATATAAACTGCCGGTTAAAGTTTTTGTTAAATTTATTATTGCATATAAACTGCTAGTTAAATTTATTTATTATTGCATATAAACTACAGTTAAACAGTTATTTAATTTATTATTGAAAAATTAACTGTCAGTAACTAATTATTATTTATTGATGTGATTGTTTGAATTGGATGATAAATTGATAAATGTTTGATGATTGATATGATGGATGAATGGATGTTGTATTTATATTGTATAAACTGCAAGTTACTATTGCATTTTCATTTCATTCGGGATTGCGGTTTGAAACGATATACAACCGCATTTTATTTTTAAATTGCGGATTGAAATGATAAATATCTGTATCACTTGACCATAGGATAGAAAATTATATACAGGCACCGCTGTATATATATATATATATATATATATATATATATAATTATTTTTGAAATGATTTTCTATGGTTTTGAAAAGAATACGGTTTAATAAATATTAAATTTTGATATATATATATATATATATACATATAGTAAAAATTCTTGAATTTAGCTATGTATAAATTTGTTTTGAAGTTTAACATAAGCTAAATAATGAAGTTGATTTCGTTTATATAATATGATTAAGAATATATTTGAAATTCTATTGTATATAGAGTTTATAATAACTCAAATAAAAGAAAGGTTGAAGATAAATGTGAATATGATTTGAATTAAAGTATTTAAGAATTTTCCTCGAAAAATTTGCTTTGAAATGTAAATAAATTAAGATTTAAAGGGTACGATCTTATAACTTGATTTTTGATTTAAGGATTTAAACGAATATCATATTTATTTAAAGAATACTATCAAGTTAATTTAATTAAAAGAATATCCTGTTATTGAAATTAAAGGGTTTTACCTGAATAATATTAGTTTAGTAAGTAAATATTTCAATTTAAATAATAGGAATTGGATTTGATATATATTAAATTATCAAAGAATCCATTTTGAAATAATGGAATATTTAAAGTTGAAATATATGAACTATAAAGTTTTGAAGTATAGAATATATAAGCTTTGAAATATATGGAAATTAAAATGGTTTATTTGGAGGTTCAAATTGATATTGGGAATTTATTGTGAAATTTAAAGAAGCTCTTTATTTTATAAAGTAATATAGTATGTGAACCATTAAGTATTAAAAATTATGGTTTAAAGCTATGGTTTCAAGGTATACATATTTGAAAATATTATGATTTTGGGAAAGAAATATTTATAAAATAAAAATGATATCATGTTGATTTGGGGTTTTAAAAATATAAATGATATCGTATTTATGTGGTTTGAAAGAGATATTATATTCTAGTTTTAAAGTATAAATTATTTTGAAATAACCACGGTGTTATAAGAACGATTGGTCGTTGAAGAGACCGGGATCGGAAGTTATCATACTCTCTGCCAACCCCAAAAACCACTTTAACGACCGTGTACAAGGTGGAGATTTCAGAATGAAGGTGGCGGCGTTTCCTTGGAGGTAAATACGTGGATCCGACTCCCGTGAGTTGGCATAAGGTGGCTAAAACAGGAGCGATTCTCGGGTCAAGGAGGTAAGCGCCCTTTATCGGATACTCCTCTTCGATATTATACTCTGACTTTGGATTGATTCGATGGCCACTTTTGATTTCTTTGATTTTAGGGGGGAGTTTGTTCGAGGTGGGTGGTAGCTGCGGCTATGCGTTACCACCAGCCCGGATGCGTAATTGGTATATCCGCTGTGGCATTGCCTAGTTTGCCGTGTCACCTACCCTATTGCGCCTTGTACGAGTTTCTATTTGTGTCGTACCTATGGAGTATCCTCTGGTAGCCTCCCGATCAGGAGGTATTACGGTAATATATAGACTATTGGCATTATTTGTGTTAAGGGCTATATGGGTAATCCCTTAACGCTATTTAAAAGTAAGTTTATTTTACAATTAGACATTATTATAATAGCGAATATACTACATAGTAAATAGTTTAACGGATCCTTAAGAGATGTGAATCCCGAGAATCTTTTGAGTTACTGTGCTCATATTTATTTCTGTTGATTTAACTTACATAAGATCTTTTAGTTCTGACTCGAGTGTCTTGTCCTTTCAATTCGCTCGGGTTTGTCCGAGCGTTTCAGGATTGAAGACTTTAGCTCTGGAGGACGAAGACAGAGATTTCTATTACTATTTTTTTATTCCACTACACTCATATTGTTCTGTTGCATTGTTATATGGTATGTGTAACTCTGATGTATGTTGTATAAGTATAATCGAATAAAAAAGCTTTATAAACTGTATATTTGATTTTTATATTTTATCCTTCCGCTGTGAGATTCTTTTTCGTTTTATTTCTTTCTCGTTTTTCTTATTTACCCCATAACAATCCGCCCTTCCGAACGGTTTGAATTGGCATGTGTGTCGATTTAAAGTGTGCGAAAAGGCGGGACGTCACACTATTGCCTTACACCATACTGCAATCTTCTTCAAATTTCTGCAAGTTACTGCTGCTACAAACGGTTTCTGCTATTTATCTTTGATTAGTCATGGAGATGGTGTCTAGGCACTTTTTTTCCTTTGCGCACAATACTTGACCAACCAAGATTCCTTATTATTCATTGCAGCGCTGATTTACTGATCTTGGCCGAGGCTCCTGCCTTGGTTTCCACCGTTGTTGCTACCGGCTGCATAGCTTGTACCTCTCTGTTGCTGCTCTTTTCAGCTATTGTTGGCCATATAGTTGTATTTGCCTACTTATTTCCACACATCGTCATTAGATGTTGTCTGAGACCATGTTGTCCCTTGCATATCATAACCATGTTTGCAATTGCTGCTCCCCCCATACTTTAGCATTGATCACTATGATGTTGCTTGCTATCCAACTATGTTCTCTGCGTTGAATTTCACATTTCTACTAATGTTCTCGTTTAACATTCATTTTCTACTCAAACCATCTGCATTCCTATCCCTTTGCTTACATGTTTATCCAGTTCAACACCTTGATTTTTTTTTTTTGCTCTGTTGTTAATATATGATTATTTACTTGTTCAGCATGTTTCATGGTTATTACATAAATTTTTACATATAAGCTCCCGCAATGTTTCTTCAACTCCCATTCTTCCCTTACATGTATTATTACTTTGCCAGCCTGCATGGTTCATGATCTTGCTGTTTTGCATGTGCATGCTCATGCAATTTCACCCAGGTTTTTTTCTTCCTGGCCCAAATGCATGGCACATGTTCTTACAATTTGAACTTGCTCATGTTGCTACAATGACACATCCTATTGCTTGATCACTCTAGTCTTTTTTCTTTCTGTTTCATTTACATTATTTTATCTTTTTTTCCACTTATTTTTCTCCTTTTTCCATGGAAATAATTTCTTCATAACAAAATGCATTCATCCTTTTAATACAAAACGAAATGCATTTATATTTTAGTAAAGATAAATCTTATTTTCTTGTAGGTACATTGACCACCATTATCATTTTGTGCGTATTTATGATGACACGATATATGAATGATAATTACTATTATACAAATTGATAATTTATCTTATTGATTAAATATAAAAAATAACTAAACAAGACTAAACTATTTATCATTTTGTACATATACTACTGATAGAGAATGAAACAAAACAAGACTGTATATTACTTGAGTATAAGTGTTGTAAGCAGGTTGTAAGTATTTTATTGATTATGGGCCTATACGCAAGCCCATCTCGTATATTTGCATATGTAAATACAGCATGTACACTCTGTATTCTATATTCATTTTAGAAATAATACAAAACAACATCTTTCTTTCATATTATATCAGAGAAAATTTAAATTGCTTAACAGAAAATTGAGCAAATCTTTTGAAAAAAGTTTGAATCTCATCATAACAATTTCATCATTTGAGATTTCAGTTACACAGTTTGACAACAGTGCAACAAATCTTGAAGTTATCATCATTTGGAAGCAGTTACCTTGCCAAGAAGGAAGATATTAGAGACAAACTCATCATATATCATCCTTCTGGCTGCCTCCACTCCATCAGTTCATCAAGATTCTGACCTTCTCAACTGAAGTGTCGTGCCTAGAGCCACATATCAGATCTGGATCATCATTTAATTGAATTTGGCTGCACTTCATTTCTGATCTGTTTGCCTTTCTTTTATTCCACTTTTTCATCATCCTCTTGACAAGTTTTCATCATCATGTCAAAAGGACGGGATGATAATACCAACACACCCCATCAAGAATCAATAACCACTCAGCAACAGTCCAATACCACCCAAGAACTCATCAAGTATATAATCAAGCCACAAAGTCAGATCATCACCATACAACTTGATGAATCCAACTATTTGCTCTGGAAATTCCAGATTGAGACTGCTATCAAAGGATATGGGCTGCAAGAATAAATTCTTGGCACTCTTATCACTCCTCTAAGATTCACTACAGGTCATGAAGGAAAATTAGTACGTAATCCTGAATACACAATTCATGAAAGACAAGATAGTCTAACCAGTTCTTGGCTTTTATCATCCATCAGTGCCAGTCTATTACCACAGTTAGTTGGGTGCAAAACCACACATGAAATCTGGTACACCATTCAACAAATATTAAGTTCTCAATCTGTAGCCAGAAGAATACAATATAAAAGGCAGTTGCAAAACTTGACAAAAGATAATGTTAGCATGAGAGAGTATTTTTCTAAGGCCAAGGCAATATGTAAGCAGTTAGCCTCAACTAGGCATAAGGTAACTGACACAGAACAAATATTGTGCATCCTAAGTGGATTGGATGAAGCATATGAAGCATTAGTTGCCATAATATCATCTAATGAAAATCTATAATCACTGAAAAGTGTTCAGTCTATTCCCATTGCAAATGAAGGGAGACTGGAGCAAAAGAAACCAGCAAATTGGGAATACAATGCTAACTATGTATCAGTAAACAAAAGTAAAAATCAAGGAAGAAATCAAGGCAATAGAAACCAACCAAACAATTCTTGAGGTGGTCAGTCAGGCAGATTTAGGGGAAGAGAGCAGATGGAATTTCAATAACAACAGCAAACCAAGATGCCAAATATGTGAGAAATATGGTCACACTACCAATAAATGTTATTTCAGATTTGATGTCAACTTTACACCAGCACAGCAAGGCAATTGTAATTCAAGATCTCAAAACCCCAATGCCAACATGGTTAGTGTGCAACATGAGTCAACATCAGAAAATACTAACACAAATATAGCAAAAGTCGAAGACATACATAATGATAGTTGGTATGCAAACTCTAGGGCAACCAATCATGTGACAAATAATAGGGGCAACTTAAATCTTGGCAACAAAGAATACAAAGGTACACAATCATTATATATGGGAAATGGTAAATCTGTAAAGATCTCTCATATTGAAAATGCAAGCATTAATGGAACCGGATAGATATATCTTAATAATCTGTTGATGGTTCCATTAATCATAAAAAATTCTAATGAGTGTGTCACAATTTGCCAAAGACAATAAAGTATACTTTGAGTTTCACTCTATATATTGTTTAGTTAAAGATAATCTAACTAAAGAAGTTCTTTTGCAGGGTAAAGAACATAAAGGGCTATACAAATTTGATGTCCCAAATTCAAGAAATGTTGAAACTAAAGAAAAATGATGTCATGTTTCTGAAATTAAAAATGCTGAAAACTTTGACATATGGCATTGTAAGTTGGGACATCCCACTTTGAATGTAATTAAACATGTCTTAAGTAGTTGTGATAGTACTCATATTAGTAAAATTTATAATTCTTACACTTGCACATTTGCCAAATGGGCAAGAGTAACAAGCTTGTATTTCCATATTCAATAACTGTTTATAATAAACCTATTGAACTTGTTGCTACAGATTTATGGGGGCCAGCCCCTACAAACATGAATATGGAAATAAGTATTGTATCTCATTTATTGATGCCTATTCTAGATATGTAAGGTTTTACATTCTAAAATCCAAATCTGAAACTAAAGATGTTGTGTTACAGTTTATTTCTAATGCAGAAAGGCAGATAAACTGTCAATTAAAAGTCATACAAACTGATGGTGGTAAAGAATTTTTATCCCTGAGAGGTTACTTTCAAATGACGGGAATTACACAGAGAGTTACATATCTATACACTTTTGAATCAAAATGGTCTTATTGAGAAGAAATACAAGCATATAGTTGAAACTGGTCTGACACTGCTAACACATGCATCTCTATAATTGAAATTCTGGCCAGATTCCTTCTCTATTGCAATTATCTAATTAATAGATTGCCTACAAAAGTTATAAAGTTTAAGAGTTCAATAGATGTGCTATTCAGTGTCAAACCAGACTACCAAAGTCTGAAGAATTTTGGATGCCTATGCTTTCCCTATCTAAGACCACTACAATACACATAAATTTGATTATAGTTAAAAACCTTGCACCTTCTTAGGATATGCTACTAGTCAGAAAGGATATAAATGCCTTGATAGCAATGGAAATATATATAAATATATGTATATATATATATCTAGACATGTTACATTCAATGAGCATGAGTTTCCAGCAATCAAAACAACTCCAAAAAAATTGCAATTCAAAGCATTTAATACCTCAAGTGCTACCCTCACCATAAGTTGTCATACCAATTAATAGCATTGGTCATCATGAAAGAGGTGACATCAGTCCTTAACACATAGTGCCGACAAATGAACCAGGTCAAGAATATGCTGATGCACCGGTAGGATCTGACAGTATGACAGAAGATACAAGTCATCACCCAGACCCCTGTCAAGTACTGCATGACACACAGTCATATAATACTCAACCAGAAGTTGCTGATGAAGACAGACATCCACCTACACCTGCAAATAATGGACACCACATGATGACAAGAGCAAAGTGTTGGATATTCAGACCAAAAACATACAGTATTGAGTCTGAAATCATTGAGCCAAGCACTTATCAGCAAGCAATCTTGGACGATAATTGGAAAAATACTATTTAAGAGGAATATAATGCACTAAAAAAATGATATGGGATCTTGTACCTCTACCAGTGAATAAAAACATAGTTGAATATCAATGGACATTCAAACTAAAGAAAAATTCAGATGGCTCAATTCTTAAATACAAGGCAAGATTGGTGGCAAAGGGGTATTCAAAACAAAATGGATTTGACTTTATTGAAATTTTTTCTCCTGTTGTGAAACCACTGCCATCGGAGTCATATTTACAATTGCCTTGCATAATAATTGGCCCATCAAACAATTAGATGTTAATAACGCTTTTCTTAATGGTGAACTGCAGGAGGAAGTATATATGGAGCAGCCACATGGGTTCACAAAAGGGGACAACAATCAGCTAGTGTGCAAACTCAATAAAGCACTTTATGGGCTCAAGCAAGCACCAAGAGTTTGGTTTGACAAGATGAAGACAACTTTAGCAAAATATGGCTACAACTCTACTAAATCTGACAGCTCCTTATTCACTAAATTTTTAAATAACACAATAACCTATGTATTAATTTATGTTGATGACTTTGTTATTACAGAAAAAAAAAATCAAAAATCATGAATATCACTCAATGTCTAAAAGAAGAATTTTCATTCGAAGACCTGGGAGAGCTGAACTACTTTTTTGGCATAGAGGTTAAAAGAACGTCAACATCAGAAATCCACTTAAACCAAAGAAAGTACATCAATGAAATACTAGCTAAAGCCAAAATGGACAAAGCAAATCCTTTGCCCACTCTAATAATAAGAAATAGTCATCTCTCAAAAAACAAAGGTGAACCAATCCTAAATGACATGCAATACAGAAGTATCATAGGAGCACTACAGTATGTTACTATAACCTGACCAAACATTTCATTCAGTGTAAACAAAGGAACATTGCAAAACAGTGAAAAGAATCTTAAGATATTTGAAGGGCACAATCAATCAAAGATTAATTCTGCAAGCAAGTAGTACCTTATGCATTAATGGCTTTACTGACTCAGATTGGGCTAATGATCAGGATGATAGAAGATCCACTATAGGGTACTATGTCTATTTAGGCAAAAATCCTATGTCATGGTGTGCAAAAAAGCAATCAACTGTATCTGGATCCAGCACAGAGGCTGAGTATCGAAGTATTGCTAGTGCTACTGCAGAAATCATGTGGTTAACGTCACTACTAAATGAACTACAGATCAAATTAGGCAGCAAACCAACTATCTAGTGCGATAATCAAAGTTCAGTCTCAATCTCAGCAAACTCAATACTCCACTCTCGCACAAAGCACATCGAACTCGATTTATACTTTGTGAGAGAGCAAGTAATAAGCAAAAATATAGAAGTCAGATACATACCTTCAACTTACCAGAAGGCTGACATTTGGACCAAGCCACTCTTTTGACTAAACTTTATTAGATTTAGGCGAGAGCTTAATGTGGACGAAGCCGATAATAATCTCAGATGTAAGGCTCCGATCTATACTCCTGAAGCCTTTGAAGAAGAAAAGAGGAATCATTGAGCCTCATCTAACAACTCAACCAGAATTGAACTTGTCTCACAAATTACAAATCATCTTCTATACTCTTTGAGTTCCTCAACTCAACCAAAGCTTAATAAAGAAAGGAAATTGCACTGAAGGAGCTGAAGGAGCAAATTTTCACTGGTGGCTCTCGATCCTGAGAGTTTCATTCGCAGAACCTAACCCTAGGTATCGGGTTTGAGGGGTCGTGATAGAGAATGAAACAAAACAAGACTGTATATTACTTGAGTATAAAGGTTGTAAGCGGGTTGTAAGTATTTTATTGATTTTGGGCCTACCCGCAAGCCCATCTCTTATATTTGCATATATAAATACAGCATGTACACTCTGTATTCTATACTAATTGTAGAAATAATACAAAACAACATCTTTCTTTCATAACTACAAAAAGCTTAACCCATATTGAAATAATCAATCTCATTCATAGTTGTATGAAATGATAAAACCATTTATCTTTATATTGAATCATGAGAATATAACCAAAACATCTGTCCTTATGGACAGATTTTATAAAAGATAATATGGATTAAAAAAATTATCCCAGAAAAATTAATTCCATAGAACTAATAAAAATTTAATCACTTTCTAAGTAGTTTTACACAAAATGATTATTCTTTTGCATTTAGATGATTCTTTTGCATTTATTTTATAAATTATGTTTTTATAGGTAGTGGTAGAAGGTGATCATCGGCCATCACTATCACTATTAGACAAGGCCGCTCGGCTTCTTATCGAAAAGATAAATGTTTTTATCCTTTGCTCAAAAGCATAATGCATTTAGTTAATACTGAGAAAACGCACTAACTAAATAGGGTTGCTTTAGATTTTATTAAATATCTATCGACTAATTATTGAAAATTCATGCATAAATCTTGGAGTTACATGCATTTAAGGTTTAAACAAAAAGCTAAACATTTTTTTCTTTTTTATAGAAAGCTAAATGTTATATATACTTTTTAACAAAAAATTAAACGTTCTTAGCTCTTTTAACAAAAGGAATTGCTTTTTAAATTTACAAAACCTAAATGCCCTTCTAGTGAAATTGAACACAATATGTTTTACGAAAACTTCTTTAAAGGTTCTTACTAAATTTTAGTTTATAATATTTTAACAACATTTCCAAATATCATTTTAACTGACAAATTCGTCAATTTTAATTTTAGTTATATTACAACAATGAGTGTGCTCCAATATACAAAAGGATCCCCTACTTCTCCAATTGAAGTTCATGGCATAAAATGGAATAGAGGAGCATGTATGGATAAATGAAGATGGAGTCAGGCCCGGCCCACTCATAAGGCAACCAAGGAAAAGGCCTAGGGCAACCTTCCTGAACACGGTAACCCCCCGGCCAAAAAAACAGCGACAGAAAAAAAAAGCGAACAGCGGAGGAAAAAAACGAAAGCATACGAAGAAACAATAGCGCGACGAACGAAATCTGAAGAAGAGAAGAGCAGCGACTAGGCAGCTGTACAACAGCACTACACAGGTAGAATTTTTGATTTGAATTCGATTTGGGGGAAAATTATTGAAACACCGCACCTTGAATCTATGTTTATATGCCCCAATTGATGAGTTATTGTATTGCATCTGTATAATTATTATTTTACTTTCCGCATAGTTTCACTTTCACACCAGTGTTGATTTGGTCGATCTGTTATTGATTATGTCCTGGACTCCTGCAATAGTTGTCAAAAATATCAAATGAAAGCTGTAGTAAAATTTCAAGTCAAGTAAATAAACGACAACAAAATTATAAATTTGCAGGTAGAACTTCATCTTGGTCTTTAAAAATCTGTTTTTGTTTATCATAATTCTCCTATAGATAAAATTCGGAACAATGCATATTTATTATTTTTGTTAGATGAGAGCAATTTTCCGAATATATCTTATTCTTGAAAGCCATTTAACGCCAGTGCATATGTATCAGTAGTAGGAAGTCTTTGTATATATGCTACGTACAATGTGTATGAAAATTTCTAAGCTCTTTCACTCTTATTATAAATAGAGGATAATGATGAAGAATGAGGATGACAAAAATCATATAAGGTTTCGAAAACAAAATTTCGGGGCTTACAGCAAGAAGGTTAAACAACGAAAAGATAAACTAGCTAAATCATTAGCCGGATCAATTTCCAGTTTATTTCAAACAAAAGCTCAAAACTCTCAACTTTCAACTTCAAGTAAAATTGGAGAAAATGATAGCGAAGATGATCACATTAATAAAAAAGTTGAGGTAGATGAAGGTCTTGAATTCAGTGATGTAGCACATGAAGAAGAAAATATCAATGACATTGCTATGAATGAAGAGGAGCAAAACGAAGATATTTTCATGGATGATTGTAACAATGAAGTTATTCATGAATATGCTAATGATGAAGTTGTTCTTAATCTTGAAAAAGACGTTGATGTCAATTATGATCCGGGATTGTGGGGAAAGATTACCGACACGAAGAGAATTATGCTTGTTCAACGAGGACCTATTAGAATCCTAAAAGAAAACGACATGTTTCCAAAAAACAGAGCAAATGGTAGGCACTTTACTTCCAAACACTGTGTTGGTGGTTATCCACGTGGAGAAGAGCATGAATGAAAATGGTTAGTGTATTCAAATGAATGTGACAAAGTTTTTTGTTTTTGTTGTAAGTTATTCAAGCACACTCAAAAAACATCAAAGCTAGCAGAAGAAGGGATAGATGATTGGCATAATATTTCTTCAAAACTTAGACATCATGAAAGCAATCCAATATACATCACAAATCTTATCAAATGGGTTGATTTGCATAGAGGGCTCAAACAAAAGGAAACTATTGATAAAAGAATGGAATCTCAAATTGATAAAGAGAGACAACGTTGGAAGCAAGTGCTTGTGCGTATCATTGGTGTTGTAAAGACTTTATCTCGAAATAATTTACCATTTCGTGGATCTAACGAGAGAATTTATGAAAAAAATAATGGACTTTTTTGTCAACTTATCCAATTTGTTGCCGAATTTGATCCAATAATGGAAGATCACTTAAGACGTGTGGTAAATAATGAAACCAACAATCATTATCTTAGCCACAAAATTCAAAATGAATTGATAGGTTTATTGGCTAAGAAGATTAAAGAAACAATACTTGTAAAAAAATTAAAAGCAAAGTTCTTTTCAATTATCCTTGATTGCACTCCGGATTTGAGCCATAAAGAACAAATGTCGATTATCATAAGATGTGTGAATGTTGATGATGCAAGAAATACAAAAGTGGAGGAATGCTTTCTTGGTTATATTAAAGTGAATGACACATCGGGACTTGGTCTTTATAAGGAGCTTGAAAATGTGTTGATGGATCTTAAACTCAACATTAACGATGTAAGAGGTCAAGGTTATGATAATGGTTCAAATATGAAAGGTATGATTTGCTTCATTATGACTAACGACACTGTTTAATTTTGATTTGTTGATTGATCATATTATTATTAAATTTCATAGGGAAACATCAAGGCGTTCAAAAAAGACTACTTGATGTTAATCCTAGGGCTTTTCATATTTCATGTGGATGTCATACCTTGAATCTTGCACTATGTGATATGGCCAAATCATGCATTAAAGCTAGAAATTTTTTGCTTATGTGCAAAAAGTTTATACCTTATTTTCCGGTTCAACTCATCGATGGGATATACTTAGAGATTATGTGAAAGGTTTGACTCGAAAAGCGTTATCCGCTACACGTTGGGAAAGTCACATCGAAAGTGTAAAAGCAATAAGAAATCAAGCTCCGGAGCTTAGAGATGCGCTAATTGAAATTGCAAATAATTCCAATGATGATATTGTAATGATGGAGGCTAAAGGTTTGTGCCATAATGCTTTGGATAATTTTGAATTTTTGATTAGCCTATGCATTTGGTATACAATACTTGATAATATTAATCGAGTTAGCAAAATACTTCAACGAGAGGATATGAATATAAAAGATGCCATTGCAAGAGTAAATGAGCTTATTGTATTTTTCGAAAAACTTAGAGAAGATGGTTTTGAAACTTTTATGAATGAAGCTAAGTAACTTGCAAAAAAAGTTGGTCTTGTTGATCCTAAATTTGAAATAAAAAAGCGAGTTGTTCGTAGAAAGAAACAATTTGACGAAGATGTGGAAGTGTATGCTCTAGATAACCAACCTCCAAAGGATAACTTTAGAATTTCTTACTTTCTTCACATTATTGATCAAGCTCTTTCTTCACTTAAAGAGCGATTTAAGCAATTTGAGCTTTATGAAGGGACATTTGGGTTCCTATTGAATGCAAAGTTCAAAAATATTGAATGTGAAGAATTAAGAGAGCAATGTTTCAATTTAGAAGCTTTTTTAAAACATGATGAACATCGTGATATTTGCGGAGAAGAATTATTCCATGAACTTCGACAGTTGAAAAGAATTCTACCATTGGAAATTATAAAATCAATTGACATTCTTGATTTTTAAAGTCTTATCATGATGTAAGTGGGTTTTTGAACGTATGGGTGGCTTACAGAATTTTGTTGACTATACCGGTCACGGTTGCTTCGGCGGAAAGGAGTTTTTCAAAATTGAAGTTAATCAAAACTTATCTTTGGACTACCATGTCACAAGAGAGGTTAAATGGATTAGCTATGATTTCTATCGAAAATGAATATTTGGATGTGCTAAATTATGAAGACACAATTGAAGAATTTGCTACAAAGAATGTAAGAAGAAGTTTTTTTGGTTAAAATGATATTGCAGGAGGTTATAATGTAACAATTTGTCTTAATTATATATTTTGTATGTGACATCCCGGAAATTTGGGGAAATATCAATTTAATAATCTACATAAAATATAAATTGATTTGATAATATTTGTTAATAATATTTGAATAGATTTAATAATCTTCTTTTAAATAAATATTTAACTAATAATTTATCTTTTAAAAGCTAATTTAGTTGTTATCTATTTATAATGTATATATTGTAAATAGGTAAGATTTGTTTTTAATTTAACAAGTAAACACGTATTTTCTTTTTTCAATATTTTTGGTAACTATAATTTGATTTAATATATATATCTTTTTAAAAGCTATCTAATAAAAAACTGTATGGTTTAAAATACTTAAGATAAATATTGATTGTTTTAAATTTATTTAAGCTTAGGTTTGAATTTAAATAAGATTAACAAAAAGGTTTGTTCTGGTTTCTTCTTAAATTTAACTTGATAAAATAAGTAATAAAGAGGCAAATTTCTTAATTGAATAATGAGTTTTATTAATCATAATGTCTTTACAAATGGTTTTTAAATAGAAATTGTTATTTCAAATTTATTTATATAAATAGCTATAATTTGAAAGATTAAAAGTAAGTCTTTTAAAAATGTTTAAAATTAAAATAAACCTTATTTATATTAACACAAGTATAAAAATAATAAATAAATTTAACATTTGATAGTATAAGTTTTAAAATAAAAGAGGGATAAATAAGCATATGTGTTAGGATTAAACATAAGTACATAAGTTAAAAATTCACAACAAATATTGAAACAAAGTACTTAAAGCAAAGCAAAAATAAACAAAGTAAGATAAATATGTTGTAAGATAATATGCAGGCAAGGATAGAAAAGAAGACAGGTGTGAAAACATAAGATAAAATGTTAGTAGCTTGTAAGATTAAGATTCTGACATGTATAAACATCAAGTATAAAACAAAATAAAGTAAGAAAAAAATAGTTGCAGGGTGACTCTGGAAAAAGTTACAAAGTAAAGTAAAAATAAAATAATGTGCAGGTAGCTTGTAGATGAAGGTTCAAGCAAAGAAAATGTAAAAGTATCTGAATATAAGATTGTATTAGTAGGAAACATATAGTACATTAGCTTTCATCTCAGCATAAAACTAGAGTCAATTCGAAATCTTATTGAGCAACTCAGCCCTCATTTGATAAAAATCTCTGATACAAACAGAAAATGTTTGTACAAATTTATACAAACCCTGTAAAACTCATTTCTATATATATCTTCTCGTCTCTTCTCATTTCAATTGGTTCAAACCAGAGAAGAACTATATTGCAAGCCTCTTCATTTTTATACAAACTCAAATATAACACTGGAAACATTATTCAACAATAAGCAAACAAGACGAAATAAGAAGGAAGATCAAAGCAAAGGTGTTTTACGGTTTCAGAAGTTCAAAACAGTTTTCAAAGATTTGTCTTCATTATTCGAATCTGTGAGTAACATTTTTTTAATAACCTAAGATCTAAACACGTTTCATGTTAATATTTGAATGCTTTAAGATATTTGTGTAAAGCTTTATATGATCGTTTTTCTGTGTGTTGTGAGATTGAATATCTGCATACTGGAAACTCTGTAAGACATCCTGTTTGTACATCTCAAGTTCATACCTTACTTCAAAATTCAACTCTGCTTGATCTACTTGTTGTTATGACTTAGGACCTAAACAAGATATGTTTGCATGATTATAAAGTAAAGTTTAAAATCTAATTAAGTTAAAATATCTTTAAACTTGTTCTGGGAACTAAAAAAAAAGAGCAGGGAGGTTTGAATTTGTGAAAAATTCAAATCTGTTAATTTAACAATTCAGTAACATTAATTAAATCCCTATACTAAATAATGATTTTAGAAAGCAAAATATCACTTTTGTGTTAAGAATGGATGGTGCAATTTGAAATTGCACTGCTATGTGTTTTTGGGTTTTCTATTTTGACCTTGTGTATTTGGAAGGCTGGAAATCATTCTTGAGGTAGATGGGTGACTAGAGTGTTTGACAAAAATGGGTGGTGGATGATCAGAGATAGGTGGAGGCAGTGGTCGTGAGTTATAGTTGCTAAACCTAATTTTGGTGAGGCTGCTTTGATCGATTCGTTCCTCGCCTGGATTTGATCGAGTGCCGCATGCTTTTGGGAATTGGAAGTGGGGAAGGTGACGAGGTCGAGGCCATAATCTCAGCGCCTCCGGTGGTCGTGACGGCAAGAGTGAGGCGTTTACAGGTTGTGCGTTGGGAGGTTCTGCTTGTTACAGGTTTGGGTCAGAAGAGCGTTTTCAATTCGAGCAAGTGGGTGGCTTCGGTGGGGACGTGATGGCATATGGTGATGGTAGGCGTCATGTTGAAGCTCAGGTGGGAGGCCGGAGTTGGTTGGGGTCACGGTGCACGTGCACCGTGCCATTGAAGTGATTGGGTTTTTTTTCTGTGTGCAGTTTTTTTTGAGCTGGGGAAAACTCGGGACATACTCGAGTCGTTTGAGTATATGACTCGAAGTAGGGGAGTGGGAGACTCGAAGCAGACCTGGGCGCACTCGAGCATATATTGTTTCAGACATTTGTAACCTGGAAGCAAAATCTGTTTCAAATGAAATTCTAGTGAAAACTTTAAATTGTGAACTAGATTTAACAAAGGTTAAATCCAGATTTAAGTTTGAATTCAAGTTTATTTTGAAACTCAAATTTGAAATGTAACCAAAAGTTTAAAATTATTTAAATGTGGATTTCAGGTTTACAAACCTAACCATTTTCAGGTCTTTAAATTTCAATTTAAAATTTGAAAACTGAAATTCAAACAGAGGTTTAAATTCAAAGTTAAAATATAGATTCAAAGGAACTTGGGAATCTTAAGGATTTAAATGAATTTGGATTTGGAAAATCAAGTTTTTAATTCAAGTTATTAAAAGAAAGTTTAAATCAAAATTATAAAAGTAAATAAATTGTTTTAACTTGAACTTGCAATTTAAAACATTAATGTATTTTGGAAATTTATATTTAAGTAAAAGTTAGGTAGTTGAATTTGAAAAGGGGTTTTCTTATATAAGTTTCGTATGTACGTAATTAATGTTATTTACAAGATTATAAATTGAATATAAATATTGATCAATGTTTAATTAAATAATCCTTTGAATCTTGAATTAAAAATGGAATTTGAATCTAAATTTAAAAGTGTAATGTTCTAATACACATTTATATCAATTAAGTTATTAAATAAGAAATACATTATCTTAAGAATAATTAAGGCATTAAATGATTTAATTAATAAGATAATAAAGGAATGGTGTATTTATTAAATTTATAAATTAATAATTTAGATTAATTTATAAATAAAGATAAATTTAGAAGTAAATTAAGAGATGATATTAGTTAATAAAGATAATTAACTAAAGATTACTAATGTGATTAATTTTGGTAATTAATCAGATTAATTAGATAATCATTTGTAAAGTGGTTAAGTGTAATTACTTGATAAAAGTAATTAAGAGATTAATTACTTATTGTAATCAATTTGGCTAAAATGATAAATTTAAGTTAATTAATTTAGTTTAATTAATTTAAGAAAAATCATTTGATAAATTGATAAGTGTTATTACTTAGTGTATTCAATGGAGCATAATTACTTAAGGAAGTAATTAATGTTAATTACTGAATGTAATTAGTGAAATGATGTGTTAATGAAGTAATTTGGAGAATTACTTTTGAAATGAATCAAAAGATTAATTAATGGAGATAATTAATTATGGGATAATTAATTTATTAATATAAGTAATTAACGATAGTTAATTACTAGTTGATATTAATCAAACGTGATTAATAATTGTATTTAATTAAAGATTAATTACTCAATGTAATAAATTTAATCAAAGTAATTCAATTTAAATCTAAATTAAAGATCATTAATTAATATAATTAATGATGGATTAATTAAGGAATAATTAATAATGTGGTGATTAATTGATGTAATTAATTAAGAATAAATGTAATCAATTATAAATAAAGTAATTAAATGAATGATTTAGGATAAATAATTTGTGAAATTAATTAAAGACTAATTACTTATTGTAATTAGTGAATGATTAATCAAAGGTGTTTAATCAAGATAAATATTTAGAGAATGGTTAATTAATTTGATTTATAGTTTATTAATGATTGTATAAGCGGGATTTATAGATGAAGTAATTAATTTAATTTACTTTAAATTAATTGGAGATAGAAGTAGTTAATTTAATTCATTTTAAATTAATTGCGGTATGATTATAAATCATTGCTTATGTATGAATGATATTGATATTTCATTTGATGATTGTGAATCCAGATCTGACATGAATAATATTTATCCGATATGGATGCTTGGTTTAAATATGATAATATTTAGTTATCTGTTTGGATGATAATATTGATTATCTGTTTATGAGGTTATCTGTGATTATCTACTGTGATATTGTGAATTATCTATCTGTGTGTATATTGATAATATTGAATTAAACTGTTAAGACTAAATAGACAACTTGGCCTTAAAAGACACGTTTTGGATTTCGATGAGACCGGGATCGGTTTTCCTTATTTGGAACATCCGAAAACCACATCGATTCCAAATTAACGATAGGTCGTGAATCTGGAGTGAAGATGAAGATTCAGATTGCAAGGGTTATCGTCGTTAACTCTAAGGGTGATTCCAAAATGAGTGTAACGAGATAATGCCTTCGGTTTCGTTCGAACCCGGAACGAACTTGTATGGATTGAATGCTTCCAACACATCGTCAGGTGGGCGATGAGCATTCTAAGAAATATGTTCTCTAATGGTAATCGTAACCTCAAGCCTCATCAACCGGGAATGGCTAAAACAGGGGAGGTGCAGCAAGGTTAGGTGGGTCATGCCCAAGCAGGACAAGGATGTTCCCCTGTCTAGATGTCTCTTTTTATTCGGCTGTGTAGGAAGTTGGTTGCAAACAACTGCGGGGTTTATCTTGTTCGGGACTGTTCAGTAAGGAATGGTTCCGGCCTTGTGTTGCAGGGGGTCGGGAGTGATCCTCGGTACGTTGATCTAGGCCACGTACTGTGACGGGCGGTACCCCAGTAGCCCTGCCATTGTATGGAACCCACAATCCAATAAGTGCCTACGGTTTTGATTGTATTACCCACTTTTGTGGCTAGTAGCTGGAATTTAATCATGTAACAATTTCGGCTATTTTCTATTTACTTGAAAACCCTAGACCTATTATAATATCACAGAATTTTCTATCAAATATTTTGGTTAGCGTAGGGTAAAAAATTACCCATGTTACTTGTGGGAAGTCTTACATGATACCTTTTTGTTTTCAAAAGATTTTTAAAGTTAAGCAACTTTAACCTGTTACTCACACCAGACCCATGTCTGACCCGGAGTTTATTTTTTTGTTTTTCATAAACTCTCGGGTACCCAAATTTTTACGGGTAGCCAAGGGATTCAGGTTAGCTTTGACAAATTCTGGAGGAGCAATGGAGCAGGAGGCTTCAGCGTTGTAGATATATATATAGTTCCGCTGTGTTGGTTTCTCTAAGTTGTATTGTTTAAGTTGTATCGTGTTGTATCAACTAGACAGGTGTCTATAACTGTCTAGTATGTGATGTATTATCTGTATAACTCTGATTGATGTAGTATACTATGTAAATACTTATGTGATTATTATAATTTATTCGTTCCGCTGTGAGATTCTGATGTTGTTGTTCTTTCTTCCCTATCTTTTCTATTTTCTCATCCCTTTCTTTCTTCAAGACGAAATGTAACGACCCGACTTTCCACTCCCGGAAAATCGTATCATCTTTAAGAAAGAAAGGGATAGAAAAGAGAAAAGAAAGAAGAGAAGAAAGAAACCACATCAGAATCTACACAGCGGAACGAATAAATTATATTAATAACATAAATATTACATAGTTTACAACCATTATCAGAGTACACAGATATGCAACACATACTGGACAGTTATAAACACCTGTCTAGTTATACAACTCGATACAACAACTCAGAGAACACATAGTAGAAAACTCTATAGCTATATGCAGAAGCCTCCTGCTCCGTTGCTCCTCCAAAATTCGTCAAGCCAATCTAAAATCCTAACCTGAATCACCCTTGACTACTCATAAAAATTTGAGTACCCAAGAGTTTATGAAAAACAAAAACAAACTCTGGGTCAGACATGGTTCTGGTGTGAGTAACAGGTTAAAGTTGCTTAACTTTCAAAAAACCTTTGGAAAGAAAGGTATCACGTAAGACTTCCCACACATAAACATGGAAAAGTTTTTACCTTACGCTAACCAAAACATTTGATAGGAAATCCGATGATATTATAATAGTGTCTAGGGTTTTCAAATAAATAAGAAATAGCCGAAATTGTTACATTATTAAATTCCAGCTACTAGCCACAAAAGTGGGTAATACAATCAAAACGTTGGCAGTTATTGGATTTTGGATTCCATACAATGGCAGGGCTACTGGGGTACCGCCCGTCACAGTACGTAGCCTGGATCACCGTACCGAGGAGTACTCCCACTCCCCTGCAACACAAAGCTGGACCCATTCCTTACTGAATAGTTTCGAACAAGATAACCCCGATAGTTGGAGCTCAACAACTGTCCACAAACCCGAAATAAAAGGGACCTCTAGACAGGGGTAAATCTCGCTCTCCAGTGGGTGCGACCCACGAAGCTTTGTTGCACCTCCCCTGTTTTAGCCATTCCCGGTTGATGAGGCTTGAGGCTACGATTACCTTTATAGGACATATCACTTAGAATGCTCATCGTTCACCTGACGATGTTCTGAAAGCATTCAATCCATACAAGTTCGTTCCGGGTTCGAACGAAACCGAAGGCATTATCTTGTTACACTCATATTGGAATCACCCTCAAAGTTAACGACGATAACCCTTTCCCTCTAATCCACCATCTCGAATCTATAAGTACTATTCCGTCAAACTCATTACGGAATCACCCACAGAGTTATACTGACGTATAGCTCTTACACCTCGAATCTTCACAAAGCTCCATTTTTGATACACGACCTAACGTTATTTGGAATCGATGTGGTTTTCGGATATCCAATTATCGAAACCCGTCCCGGTCTCATCGAAAACCAAGCGTGTCTTTTAAGTCCAAGTTGTTTTAAAGGTTTAAAACAATTCAATATAGTATCTATATACACAAATAGATAACACACAGAACAATAATTGAAAATCAGCATTATCAAATAAGGGGTAATTCACATTATCAATATCTAATAGATATTCCATATATCACCATCACAATAGATAACCTATGTTATCATCACAATACAGTCAAACATTCATACCACATAATGTTATTTATCTCATTTCTGAGATCACAAAGCATCCAAGTTAAACAATGGCATCCATTCATACATAAGCAAAGATTTACTCATCACAATATAATTAATTTAAAATGAATTAAATTAACTATCTCTATCTCTAATTAATTTAAAGTGAATTAAATTAATTACTTTATCTACAATTAATTTAAAATAAATTAAATTAATCACTTCACCAATATAAATCTTGCTTATCAATCATCTAATTGATTACAATTAGTTAATGATTCATCATTAATTATCTTAATTAATCACCTTTGATTAATTACCCTTAATTACATTCATGTAATTATACTTAATTAATTTCACAAATTAATTATCCTCAAACAAACTGTAATTAACCTTTAATTATTTCAATTAATTAATTAATCATAATTAATTACATTTATCCTTAATTAATTACATTAATTAATTTCCTTTAATTACTTATTATTGATTAATTAGTCTTAATTAATCAACTTTAATTACATCATTAATTAAAATAATTAATGATTCCCTTTTATTAATTACCTTAAGTAATTAATTAACTTAATTACCATATTAAACAAATTAATTATCCTTAATTAATTTCTTAATTAATCTCTTGATTAATTAATAAGTAATTTAAACCAAATTACTTCACACTTAAACATCTCTACTTAACTACAACCATGTAATTATTAATTAATTACTTAACTAAGTAAATACCCAAACCATTAATTACATAAAGTAATTATTTTTAAAACTCATGTGTTTATAATTAATTAAACTTAATTAGTTAAAAATAAACAATCATATTAAACTATACTAAGTAATTAATTTCTTAATTACTTTATTTAGTAATTATACTCAAACCATTTACAATTGATTATTATTAAATTAATCTATTTAATTATAAAAATTAATCACTTTAATTAATTATTTAAATAATCCTGATTAATGACCTTCATTAACCATTCTTTAATTATTTTTATTAAGTAATTAACCGAGATTAATTACAAATTTAATTATCTTTAATGATCTATAATTTAAAGTCTAATTATTTAATTAATTGACCTTGATTAAAATTTAATTACTTAATTAATCATTAATTAATAATCTAATTAATGATTACAATTTCAAATTTGACTAACCCCTAAATCAATATGCATTAAACCTTAATAATTAATTTAATTAATTAATTAATTATTTCTTAATTACCTTTTTAATAATTTAATTACAAAACATTCATTAAAATAAGTCATTTCTAAATTATGTTTAAAACAAATTTTATTTTAAACAAAGTACTTTTGAACTTGTTTCCAAATTTCATTTTAAATACAAGTTTTAAAATGAAAATAATTTAAACTTATCAAAGTTTAAACAATTTATAAATTTATCATTTCAATAACTCAATTTATATTTAGTTTAAATCTTGCAACTTCAAACTTTTTTTTAGTCTTCAAAAACGGAAATACATATTCCACTTTGATTCCAGTTTTAAACTTAAGATTTAAACTTCTCTTACATTCTAAAAATTCAGCCACTTAAACATTTTATTTCAAACTAAGATTCAAATTAGCTTTGAATCCAGATTTAAATTTAAATTTTGAACTTTGTTTAAACCTTAAACTTCAGATTTTAAAACATTTTATAAAACACTTCAACAATTTCAAAGTTGTTAAAAACCTTTCATTTTTATAAAACTTATATATTTTTAAATCTATAATTCAAACTCATTTTGAATTAAGATTTTGAACTTGTTTTAAAACTTTGTTTAAAACTTGCTCTACACTTTTTAAATTCAGTTTAAATTTTAAAAACTTAAATACTCTCAGGTTTGTAAACAATATTTGAATAAACAAGTTCAGGTTTATTAAACCTGTAAAAATTCTTTTCTTTAAACTTTATTTTATTTAAACTGGGATGTTAAATTAACTTGAATTCAAATAAATTCAAACTTGAATCCAAATATGTTTTTAAATTCTCTTAGCATTTAAAAAGATTCAGGGTTTACAAAATTTAAACCCTGATGTTACAGGTTATTAAAACCTGTAAAACAGAACCCCTGAACCCCCACAAACTGCTTCGAGTCTGCAACATAACTTTCCCGAGGAAATCACTACATTACTTCTAGCAAAAACAGGGTTTACCCGAGTCACCTTCAGCTAACCAAACATCACCTGTACCCTTACTTCACCGTGCATATGCACGGTGACTCCGGCCATTGATGATCGCCAACGACCATCGCATCTCATCAGAAACCCACCTAACTACCCACAAAGACCATCGATTCATGCTTCAAATCCCTAATTCGAGTTTGAGGATCTTAAACCCAAACCTGGAAATAAGCACAGTTCCCCCCTCAAAACCTGTCAACAATAAATACTCTTTCCTCCGACCACCTGTCGATGAACTCCTCCGCCCACGTCTTCAATTGTGGCCAGTCCTTAATTCCTTAAAAGCTTGTAACACTCGGTCAAGCATACAAGCAAATATGAACGATTCCATAACACCCAGCAAAACTAGGGTTACAGAAAGCAAATCAACATTACTGCAACCATGGTGATTTTCATCACCTTTACCTATTTTTCTTATCATCTCTGATCCACTCTCCATCACCATGCCGAAATTCATCTCCTCCAGATTCATGAATTCCCAGGGAAACCCCAAAATTCATATTCAGTTCAATACCAAACTGTACATTCATTCCATTTTTAAAAATTCAGATTTCAATGTTGAAAATCATGATTTAGTTAATGCTTTCAATTTAAAATACTTAAGTAAGGAATTACAAAGTTTAAATTTTTGGTTTGCATCAACATGCACGGACATTTCAACATTTACCAGAGGCCAACAGATTCTGTTTATTTTGATTTAATTTTTTTTTCTAATCTATGATAAGCAAACTTCTTTGGTTTAAAAATTCAGGTACTATCACAAATTAAATCAAGTGTAGAGGGTTCTTAAATGGAAAGATGGATCAGGGAACAAAGAAGAGCACATAACAGCATGCACAAACATATTTACATCAGACTTATAAATACACAAACAATACTTATTTATATCAAAACATTTTAGCATGCAACCTAAATAAAATTTTAGATTTTAGAGTTACTCACTATTTGATGAATGCAGACCCTCTGTTTTTCCCTTTGAATTTGCAGAAAATAAGATATGCAGGCTTGACCTCTGTTGAAATCTAAATGCCCATGATCCATACTCTAAATACTTGCATGCAAAAGTATTTGACAAGCTTCAAGCTGAGGTTGCTTTGTTTGATTTAAAACTGCTGCTTGCTATTGAAATTCTGCTTTTGAACAGGCCTTACTTTGAAAAGGTGCAGGATTTATAAAAATGCAGGTGCATGCAGACATTATTGCACATTAATGATTGAGGTAAAGGTGAGTTTGATTTTGATGAAGTGAAATTTGCAGGTGTTTGGATTTGAATATGCAGTTGAAGGATTTGTACAGGGTTTCTGAATTTTGAGGAAATGCAGGTTTTTGATTGTGGATATGCAGATCTGATTTTTGATGAATTTGTGAATGCAGATTTTGATTGTTAATATGAAAATAACTTTGATTTATGAATTGTGGAGATTTCTTTTGATTAAGGAAAAAAAAATGAACATGCAATATGAAATGATGCAAACTTAAACAAATGTATTTCAGATTTATGAAATAAAAGAAAAATTAAAACTAAATTTTTACACTTGTCAAATTGTTTATTAGTTTTTGAACACTTGTTAATTTGTTATGCTCATTTTTATACACATGTTACATGAATATAACACCTGTTTCTCTTTTAAAAAGTAATTAGTATTTAAATTAACAAAGTAATGCATGTGATTTTATTTTAATATAACTTGTTAGTTTATTTTAAAATATGTGTATGAATTTACAAAAGAAATAAAAACAAATCATGTTTACAAAACTTACACAAATAAAATTTAAAACAATTAAGCAATTTAAGATTTACACTTTTAAATTTAATTTCAAACTAAATTCAAAATCAAATGTTTGAAATCAAGTTATAAATATAAATTCAATTTTGAAATAAAAATTACAAATCTTATTCAAAGCTTATTTAAAAAGTCATTACAATATCAATATTATTTTTATAACTCTCTTATTATTAAATTAAAATCATTTTACAAGAGATTATATTTTTATCAATAAAATATCCATTTTATTAAGTCATGAAATCATTTTGTTAAATTTATTCTAAATTTAAAACTCAATCTAATTCAATTTAAAACATTTAATATTTTTCTTATCAATTTTTAAAATCATATATTTATTTATGAAATAGTTTTTGAAAACTCAATACTTAATTAAAATAAAAATTTCCAATTTTTTTTTAAATGTATATATATTAAAATTTTAAAACATGATTCATCTATTAAACTTAAAACAAAATTATTTGTTCAATTTTGAAAAGCTTAAATATTAAATAAAACAAATTTTCCAATTTACAACAAATATTAAAACTAGAAAATATGTTTTACTTATTAAAATTAAAACGAACCCAATCTATTTTAAAATATAAACCAAGTATTTATATTGTAAATAGATCAATTTATTATTCTAAAAGATAAAGTAATCAATTTAAATATTTATTGAAGAAGATTATCAAATTTATTTGAATAATTATTAACAAATTATCAATATCAATTTAATTTTAACAACATATTATTAAATTGATATTGTTATAAATTCCGGGATATTACAATCCTTTCCCCTTAAAAGAATTTCGTCTTCGAAATTTAAAACAAAGGTAATTTAATAATCTTATTAAATTTTAAATTTTAAAACACAAGCATATATCAAACATATGCTAACAACCAAAAACAACCAATCAAACAAATCTAATTATCCATACAAATTCTGGATAGAATTTTATCGAGTTTCCCCAGGTATATATATACCGGGATACTCGCTCTAGAGAATCCAAACAAACAATATTATGAAGCTACAAAGCTCCTATACAACTATATCTATAATACTAGACAAGATATCAGACTACAAACGAGTCTAACTCAACAATCAAAACTCCAAACAGCTGGTTCCAAAACCAGAGATAGATCACATACGTAATCCCTCAGAGGTACGTGAAACTCATCGAATCCCAGTTATCCAAACTGGCAATTTGATCCTGTAGATCAATCACTTATTCTCCTAGATACAGAAAAGATCCAAAAATACCTCAAAGCTGATTTCTCAGACTTACCCAAACTTATAGCTCACTTTTGATCGGAGAAAACTAATCCAAAATTAAATCTCCGACTTTAGAGTCCAAATCCCTCCGACTCTTATCCACAAAATCTCTTCATACAATCCTGGGCTGTCTACAATCTTACTAATCAGCTCAACCTTGCTGATACTTCTAGAAACAAACTAGACCAATCAACTCAACAAAATGATCTCCTCAAGATCAACCAAAACCAACAACTCAAACTCAACTCCTCAACATCAGAAGACAACAACTTCTTCTGTTCGGGAAAAGAAAAACAGATACACTTCCAAACTGCTTCCGCTGCACAACTCTGATTCAAAGTAGAAGAAAATGCTGAAGAAGAACACAAGCACAAACAGGACAACTCACCCCAGAGATATGATCCAACAAATCCATAAGGAAAAAATTCAGAAGTTCCTCCAAAACTCCGAGCTGCTACACCAAATCAATCTCCTTGAAAAAAAATCCTACTATTAAGTTGAACCACCAGTACTACTCCTGGAATTCCAGTCGATAAGAAAGCTCAATCTCCAGATGCAAACCAAACTCTGGCTTCCTGAAGACATCCAGAAAAACTCAGATAACCCAAGAGAACACTCAAACAATCGCAAGTCACTTTTGTGAACCACCAAACCAAATCCAAGGAAAACTGTTCTTCCTTAACCAAACGGAACAGCTTAAACTTAACTAGCCAACCCATCGAAGAAACGAGTCCACTCAACTGCTTCTGAACTCCATTCCAGAAAAACTGCTAACCTAGAAGATCTTTTGCCAACATAGAGAATACACCAAGCTGCACTGCTGCCACAGATGCCAAAGAATTCCAAAACAAGCTCTTCGAGAAACTCAATCCTCAAAGCAAACAGAAACACCGGCTGAACACAGCCACAACACCGAAGCGGACTCACCTCCTTAACTTGTTCCAAAGAAAACATCTTTAGGAACATCCATAGTCACTACATCCCATCACGCAACTACTACTCCCTGTGGTATTCAAAATACCATCACTTTCTTCTGCCCAACCAATAGATCCAAACTCTACTCTTCCAACTTCAAAGAACTAACTCCGAACCTTAACAGGTTTCCTTCAGAGCTCAAAGAAGTTCTTCGTCACTACAAAGCTCACTCGAGACGGTATTAGGTCTACAGTCTCGACAGATACATTTCCAAACTCAAACATTCAAACTCCAACCAATGGTAGTCGTGTTACACACACCACTACCCATCTACCTTTATAACTTATATTGGAAAACCTGAACAGGTAACCCAACAGATAGGTAGAAATATATATATATATATATATATAGATACATACATACATATATCAAAATTACAAATACGCTCTCTCAAGAAAGGCACCACTACAGAGCCTAGGTATTCACTCAACCTAATGCTCTGATACCAAGTGTGACGACCCGACTTTCCACTCCCGGAAAATCGTATCATCTTTAAGAAAGAAAGGGATAGAAAAGAGAAAAGAAAGAAGAGAAAAAAGAAACCACATCAGAATCTACACAGCGGAACGAATAAATTATATTAATAACATAAATATTACATAATTTACAACCATTATCAGAGTACACAGATATGCAACACATACTAGACAGTTATAAACACATGTCTAGTTATACAACTCAATACAACAACTCAGAGAACACACAGCGGAAAACTCTAAAGCTATACGCAGAAGCCTCCTGCTCCATTGCTCCTCCAGAATTCGTCAAGCCAATCTAAAATCCTAACCTGAATCACCCTTGACTACTCATAAAAATTTGAGTACCCAAGAGTTTATGAAAAACAAAAATAAACTCCGGGTCAGACATGGGTCTGGTGTGAGTAACAGGTTAAAGTTGCTTAACTTTCAAAAAACCTTTGGAAAGAAAGGTATCACGTAAGACTTCCCACACATAAACATGGAAAAGTTTTTACCTTACGCTAACCAAAACATTTGATAGGAAATCCGATGCTATTATAATAGTGTCTAGGGTTTTCAAATAAATAAGAAATAGCCGAAATTGTTACATTATTAAATTCCATCTACTATCCACAAAAGTGGGTAATACAATCAAAACCGTTGGCATTTATTGGATTTTGGATTCCATACAATGGCAGGGCAACTGGGGTACCGCCCGTAATAGTACGTAGCCTGGATCACCGTACCGAGGAGTACTCCCACTCCCCTGCAACACAAAGTCAGACCCATTCCTTACTGAATTGTTCCGAACAAGATTACCCCGACAGTTGGAGCTCAACAACTGTCCACACAACCGAAATAAAAGGGACCTCTAGACAGGGGTAAATCTCGCTCTCCAGTGGGTGCGACCCACGAAGCCTTGCTGCACCTCCCCTGTTTTAGCCATTCCCGGTTGATGAGGCTTGAGGCTACGATTACCTTTATAGGACATATCACTTCGAATGATCATCGTCCACCTGACGATGTTCTGAAAGCATTCAATCCATACAAGTTCGTTCCGGGTTCGAACGAAACCGAAGGCATTATCTCATTACACTCATATTGGAATCACCCTCAAAGTTAACGACGATAACCCTTGCCCTCTAATCCACCATCTCGAATCTATAAGTACTATTCCGTCAAACTCATTACGGAATCACCCACAGAGTTATACTGACGTATAGCTCTTACACCTCGAGTCTTCACAAAGCTCCATTTTTGATACACGACCTAACGTTATTTGGAATCGATGTGGTTTTCGGATATCCAATTATGGAAACCCGATCCCGGTCTCATCGAAAACCAAGCGTGTCTTTTAAGTCCAAGTTGTTTTAAAGGTTTAAAACAATTCAATATAGTATATATATACACAGATAGATAACACACAGAACAATAATTGATAATCAGCATTATCAAATAAGGGGTAATTCACATTATCAATATCTAATAGATATTCCATATATCACCATCACAATAGATAACCTATGTTATCATCACAATACAGTCAAACATTCATACCACACAATATTATTTATCTCATTTCTGAGATCACAAAGCATCCAAGTCAAACAATGGCATCCATTCATACATAAGCAAAGATTTACTCATCACAATATAATTAATTTAAAATGAATTAAATTAACTATCTCTATCTCTAATTAATTTAAAGTGAATTAAATTAATTACTTTATCTACAATTAATTTAAAATAAATTAAATTAATTACTTCACCAATATAAATCTTGCTTATCAATCATCTAATTGATTACAATTAGTTAATGATTCATCATTAATTATCTTAATTAATCACCTTTGATTAATTACCCTTAATTACATTCATGTAATTATACTTAATTAATTTCTCAAATTAATTATCCTCAAACAAACTGTAATTAACCTTTAATTATTTCAATTAATTAATTAATCATAATTAATTACATTTATCCTTAATTAATTACATTAATTAATTTCCTTTAATTACTTATTATTGATTAATTAATCTTAATTAATCAACTTTAATTACATCATTAATTAAAATAATTAATGATTCCCTTTTATTAATTACCTTAAGTAATTAATTAACTTAATTACCATATTAAACAAATTAATTATCCTTAATTAATTTCTTAATTAATCTCTTGATTAATTAATAAGTAATTTAAACCAAATTACTTCACACTTAAACATCTCTACTTAACTACAACCATGTAATTATTAATTAATTACTTAACTAAGTAAATACCCAAACCATTAATTACATATAGTAATTATTTTTAAAACTCGTGTGTTTATAATTAATTAAACTTAATTAATTAAAAATAAACAATCATATTAAACTATACTAAGTAATTAATTTCTTAATTACTTTATTAAGTAATTATACTCAAACCATTTACAATTGATTATTATTAAATTAATCCAATTAATTATAAAAATTAATCACTTTAATTAATTATTTAAATAATCCTGATTAATGACCTTCATTAACCATTCTTTAATTATTTTTATTAAGTAATTAACCGAGATTAATTAAAAATTTAATTATCTTTAATGATCTATAATTTAAAGTCTAATTATTTAATTAATTGACCTTGATTAAAATTTAATTACTTAATTAATCATTAATTAATAATCTAATTAATGATTACAATTTCAAATTTGACTAACCCCTAAATCAATATGCATTAAACCTTAATAATTAATTTAATTAATTAATTAATTAATTATTAATTACCTTTTTAATAATTTAATTACAAAACATTCATTCTTAACTAAATTTTAAAATAAGTCATTTCTAAATTATGTTTAAAACAAATTTTATTTTAAACAAAGTACTTTTGAACTTGTTTCCAAATTTCATTTTAAATACAAGTTTTAAAATTAAAATAATTTAAACTTATCAAAGTTTAAACAATTTATAAGTTTAGCATTTCAATAACTCAATTTATATTTAGTTTAAATCTTGCAACTTCAAACTTTTTTTTAATCTTCAAAAACGGAAATACATATTCCACTTTTATTCCAGTTTTAAACTTAAGATTTAAACTTCTCTTACATTTTAAAAATTCAGCCACTTAAACATTTTATTTCAAACTAAGATTCAAATTAGCTTTGAATCCAGATTTAAATTTAAATTTTAAACTCTGTTTAAACCTTAAACTTCAGATTTTAAAACATTTTATAAAACACTTCAACAATTTCAAAGTTGTTAAAAACCTTTCATTTTTATAAAACTTACGTATTTTTAAATCTATAATTCAAACTCATTTTGAATTAAGATTTTGAACTTGTTTTAAAACTTTGTTTAAAACTTGCTCTACACTTTTTTAATTCAGTTTAAATTTTAAAAAAATAAATACTATCAGGTTTGTAAACAATATTTGAATAAAACAAGTTCTGGTTTATTAAACCTGTAAAAATTCTTTTCCTTTAAACTTTATTTTATTTAAACTGGGATGTTAAATTAACTTGAATTCAAATAAATTCAAACTTGAATTCAAATATGTTCTTAAATTCTCTTAACATTTAAAAAGATTCAGGGTTTACAAAATTTAAACCCTGATGTTACAGGTTATTAAAACCTGTAAAACAGAACCCCTGAACCCCCACAAACTGCTTCGAGTCTGCAACATAACTTTCCCGAGGAAATCACTACATTACTTCGAGCAAAAACAGGGTTTACCCGAGTCACCTTCAGCTAACCAAACACCACATGTACCCTTACTTCACCGTGCATATGCACGGTGACTCCGGCCATTGATGATCGCCAACGACCATCGCATCTCATCAGAAACCCACCTAACTACCCACTAAGACCATCGATTCATGCTTCAAATCCCTAATTCGAGTTTGAGGATCTTAAACCCAAACCTGGAAACAAGCACAGTTTCCCCCTCAAAACCTGTCAGCAATAAATACTCTTTCCTCTGACCACCTGTCGATGAACTCCTCCGCCCACATCTTTAACTATGGCCAGTCCTCAATTCCTCAAAAGCTTGTAACACTCGGTCAAGCATACAAGCAAATATGAACGATTCCATAACACCCAGCAAAACTAGGGTTACAGAAAGCAAATCAACATTACTGCAACCATGGTGATTTTCATCACCTTCACCTATTTTTCTTATCATCTCTGATCCACTCTCCATCACCATGCCGAAATTCATCTCCTCCAGATTCATGAATTCCCAGGGAAACCCCAAAATTCATATTCAGTTCAATACCAAACTGTACATTCATTCCATTTTTAAAAATTCAGATTTCAATGTTGAAAAACATGATTTAGTTAATGCTTTCAATTTAAAATACTTAAGTAAGGAATTACACAGTTTAAATTTTTGGTTTGCATCAACATGCACTGACATTTCAACATTTACCAGAGGCCAACAGACTCTGTTTATTTTGATTTTTTTTTTCTTCTAATCTATGATAAGCAAACTTCTTTGGTTTAAAAATTCAGGTACTATCACAAATTAAATCAAGTGTAGAGGGTTCTTAAATGGAAAGATGGATCAGGGAACAAAGAAGAGCACATCACAGCATGCACAAACATATTTACATCAGACTTTATAAATACACAAACAATACTTATTTATATCAAAACATTTTAGCATGCAACCTAAATAAAATTTTAGATTTTAGAGTTACTCACTATTTGATGAATGCAGACCCTCTGTTTTTCCCTTTGAATTTGCAGAAAATAAGATATGCAGGCTTGACCTCTGTTGAAATCTAAATGCCCATGATCCATACTCTAAATACTTGCATGAAAAAGTATTTGACAAGCTTCAAACTGAGGTTGCTTTGTTTGATTTAAAACTGCTGCTTGCTATTGAAATTCTGCTTTTGAACAGGCCTTACTTTGAAAAGGTGCAGGCTTTATAAAAATGCAGGTGCATGCAGACATTATTGCAAATTAATGATTGAGGTAAAGGTGAGTTTGATTTTGAAGAAGTGAAATTTGCAGGTGTTTGGATTTGAATATGCAGATGAAGGATTTGTACAGGGTTTCTGAATTTTGAGGAAATGTAGGTTTTTGATTGTGGATAGGCAGATCTGATTTTTGATGAATTTGTGAATGCAGATTTTGATTGTTAATATGAAAATGACTTTGATTTATGAATTGTGGAGATTTCTTTTGATTAAGGAAAAAAAATGAACATGCATATGAAATGAAGATGCAAACTTAAACAAATGTATTTCAGATTTATGAAATAAAAGAAAAATTAAAACTAAATTTTTACACTTGTCAAATTTTTATTAATTTTTGAACACTTGTTAATTTGTTATGCTCATTTTTATACACATGTTACATGAATATAACACTTGTTTCTCTTTTAAAAAGTAACTAGTGTTTAAATTAACAAAGTAATGCATGTGATTTTAGTTTAATATAACTTGTTAGTTTATTTTAAAATATATGTATGAATTTACAAAAGAAATAAAAACAAATCATGTTTACAAAACTTACACAAATAAAATTTAAAACAATTAAACAATTTAAGATTTACACTTTTAAATTTAAATTCAATCTAAATTCAAAATCAAATGTTTCAAATAAAGTTATAAATATAAATTCAATTTTGAAATAAAAATTACAAATCTTATTCAAAGCTTATTTAAAAAGTCATTACAATATCAATATTATTTTTATAACTCTCTTATTATTAAACTAAAATCATTTTACAAGAGATTATATTTTTATCAATAAAATATCCATTTTATTAAGTCATGAAATCATTTTGTTAAATTTATTCTAAATTTAAAACTCAATCTAATTCAATTTAAAACATTTAATATTTTTCTTATCAATTTTTAAAATCATATATTTATTTATGAAGTAGTTTTTGAAAACTCAATACTTAATTAAAATCAAAATTTCCAATTTTTTTTTAAAATGTATATATATTAAAATTTTAAAACATGATTCATCTATTAAATTTAAACAAAAATTATTTGTTCAATTTTGAAAAGCTTAAATATTAAATAAAACAAATTTTCCAATTTACAACAAATATTAAAACAAGAAAATATGTTTTACTTATTAAAATTAAAACAAACCCAATCTATTTTAAAATATAAACCAAGTATTTATATTGTAAATAGAAATCAATTTATTATTCTAAAAGATAAAATAATCAATTTAAATATTTATTGAAGACGATTATCAAATTTATTTGAATAATTATTAACAAATTATCAATATCAATTTAATTTTAACTACAGATTATTAAATTGATATTGTTATAAATTCGGGATATTACAATTGTCTTGTTTAATTATGTTATATATTTAAATGTTTTAAAAAAGGTTTTCTTAAATTTATTTTATGTTAAGTTCAGTTCTTCAAAATACAAATGTTAAAATAAAAATGGTTACTCTTCTGACTCGAAGTAAAATTCTTTTGGCTCGGGTTGATTATATTGTTACAGTTTTTTTTCTGTAACTTGCCAGTAAATTTTAAACTAAATTTAAAAGAATTCAAAGGTTGTAATGATTGGATTTAAAACTAGTTTTAAATCTAGGATGTATTATAGTTTCAAATGGTTTTGAAATCTTTATCTGATACCAACTACGACGACCCAACTTTCTACCACCAGAAAATCGCATCATCTTTAAGAAAGAAAGGGATAGAAAAGAGAAAAGATAGAGAAGAAGAAGAAACAACACATCAGAATCTAAACAGCGGAACGAATAAATTATATTAATCACATAATACTTTACATAGTATCATATACATCAGAGATACACAGCATAAAACAACCCATACTAGACAGTTATAAACACCTGTCTAGTTATACAACTCAATACAACAACTCAGAGAACACACAGCGAAATACTCTATAGCTAAACGCAGAAGCCTCCTGCTCCATTTGCTCCTCCAGAATTCGTCAAGCCAACCTAAAATCCTAACCTGAATCCCTTGGCTACTCGTAAAAATTTGAGTACCCAAGAGTTTAAGAAAAACAGAATAAACTCTAAAGTGATTTGATAAGAGTTTGGTCTTTTGGTTCATTTTAATCTCTGTAAAAAAAATAACAGAGAGTAGAAGTTTAATCTAGCATGCATACTCAACATTCATATACACAGATCAATCACCAATTATATAAATATGAAAGCATCAATTATTTCAGAAGTTAAACAAACAACAAATCAGTAATCACTTAAGCCTTTAAGTTGTTGTTTACTCACCTCAACCTAGTACAGAGTTTTGAAGATGTCTGGAAATAAAATTGCAAAAGATTTTGAACAAGAAGCCTGAAAACTAGAATTTTATATCAAATGCCTGCAGTTTTTCTTAAATCAAAAATCTGCATTTAAATTCCTACTAAGTGCGACGACCCCACTTTCTACCACCAGAAAATCGCATCATCTTTAAGAAAGAAAGGGATAGAAAAGAGAAAAGATAGAGAAGAAGAAGAAACAACACATCAGAATCTAAACAGCGGAACGAATAAATTATATTAATCACATAATACTTTACATAGTATCATATTCATTAGAGATACACAGCATAAAACAACCCATACTAGACAGTTATAAACACTTGTCTAGTTATACAACTCAATACAACAAACAACTCAGAGAACACACAGCGGAATACTCTATAGCTATATGAAGAAGCCTCCTGCTCCATTGCTCCTTCAGAACTCGTCAAGCCAACTTAAAATCCTAACCTGAATTCCCTTGGCTACTCGTAAAAATTTGAGTACCCAAGAGTTTAAGAAAAACAGAATAAACTCCGGGTCAGACATGGGTCTGGTGTGAGTAAACGGTTAAAGTTGCTTAACTTTAAAAACCTTTTGAAAAGAAAAGGTATCACATAAGACTTCCCACACATAAACATGGAAAAAAATTTACCTTACGCTAACCAAAACATTTGATAGGAAATTCTGTGATATTATAATAGTGTCTAGGGTTTTCAAATAAATAAGAAATAGCCGAAATTGTTACATGATTAAATTCCAGCTACTAGCCACAATAGTGGGTAATACAATCAAAACCGTTGGCACTTATTGGATTTTGGATTCCATACAATGGCAGGGCTACTGGGGTACCGCCCGTCATAATACGTGGCCTTTATCACCGTACCGAGGACCACTCCCGATCCCCTGCAACACAAAGCCGGACCCGTTCCTTACTGAACAGTTCCAAATAAGACAACCCCGACGGTTGTAGCTATTCAATCGTCCACATAGCCGAAATAAAACGGACCTCTAGACAGGGGTAAATCTTACTCTCCAGTGGGTGCGACCCACGAAGCCTTGCTGCACCTCCCCTGTTTTAGCCATTCCCGGTTGATGAGGCTTGAGGTTACGATTACCTTTATAGGACATATCACTTAGAATGCTCATCGTCCACCTGACAATGTTCTGAAAGCATTCAATCCATACAAGTTCGTTCCGGGTTCGAACGAAACCGAAGGCATTATCTCGTTACACTCATTTTGGAATCACCCTCAGAGTTAACGACAATAACCCTTGCACTCTGAACCACCATCTTGAATCTATAAGAACTAATTCCGTCAAACTCATTACGGAGTCACCCACATAGTTATACTGACGTATAGCCCTTACACCTCGAGTCATCACAAAGCTCCATTTGGATTAATGACCTAACGTTTAATTGGAATCGATGTGGTTTTCGGATATCCAAATATGGAAACCCGATCCCGGTCTCATCGAAATCCAAAGCGTGTCTTTTAGGTCCAAGTTGTTTTAAAGGTTATAAAACAATTAAATTCAACTATCTATATATACACAGAATAGATAATTCACAAGCCACAATTGATAACCAACATTATCAAATAACAGGTAATCCACATTATCAATATCATAATAGATAATCCATATATCAACATCCCAATTGATAATCTATGTAATCATCACAATGCAACCAAGCATTCATATCATACAATCATACTTATCTCATTACTGAGATCATAAAGTATTCAAGACAATCAATGTCATCCATTCATTCATAAGCAATGGTTTACTCATACCACAATATAATTAATTTAAAATGAATTAAATTAACTATATCTACCTCTAATTAACTTAAAGTGAATTAAATTAATTACTTAATCACTTAATTAATTTAAAATTAATTAATTTAATTACTTCATCCAAATATATCTTGCTTACCTATTCTTCAATTAAACAAATTAATTAATCATCGTCCTAATTAATCAACCTTGATTAATTAACTCTTAATATCATAATTAATCCTTAATAATTCTCATTAATCATATCAATTAATGAACCTTAATTAATTACTTCCATTGATTAATTAACTTTAATTGATTACATTATTTCTTGATTAATTACATTAATTAATCATGCTTAAATTAATTACTTTCAATTAATTAAATAAAACCTTTAATTATTTTAAAAAGTAATTACCTAATTTAAAATTGCTTTCCAATCAGTAATTTTACCTAACTCAATTACCTCTGTAATTTATCAATTACTTATCTTAAGTAATTAACCTTATCAAAACTTTATTAAGTAATCATACTTAACCATTTCTCAAGTGACCATATTTAATTAATTAACAAACTAATTAATTACTTAATTTCAATCATATCATAAAACAACATTGAGTAATTCATCCCTAATTACTCATTAACCCAAATTAATCTTCAATTATCAGATTAATTATCTTCAATTATTAATTAATTTGTAATTAAGATTATTAATTAATAATTAAGTTTATTAATTAATGATTAAAGAGTTGATTAATTAGTTAATTAAGTTTAATTAATTAATTAATAAAAGTAATTAGTAATTAATTACTTTGTATTAAAGGATTTATTAATAATTAAGGAGAAACGTCTTCCTGGGTGTAGGAAGTCGGGTCGTCACAATTGGTATCAGAGCGCTAGGTTGAGTGAATACCTAGACTCTTGAGTGATTTCTTTCTTGAGAGAGCGTATTTGTAATTTTGATATATATATATATATATATATATACCTATTGTTGGGTTACCTGTTCAGGTTTTCCAATAAGCTATAAAGGTAGATAGGTAGTGGTGTGTGTAACACAACTATCAATGGTTGGAGTTTAAATGTTTGAGGTTGGAAGTGTATCTGTCGAGACTGTAGACCTAATACCGTCTCGATTGAGCTTTGGGTGATGTAGCTGTGTGATGAGACATAGTGACTATGGATGTCTCCAAAGATGTTTCTTTGGGAAAAGTTAAGGAAGTGTATCTGTTCGGTGTTGTGGCTGTGTTCAGTTGGGTGTTCCTGATTGCTTTAAGGTCCGAGTTTCTCGAAGAATTTTGGTTTAGGAAGTCTTCTGGCTTAGCAGTTTTTGGGTAACTTCAGAAGCAGTAGAGTAGATCCATTTCTTCGATGGATTGGCCACATAAGCATAAGATGTTCTGTTTGGTAGAGAGAGAGAGCAATATCTTTGGAACTAGGCTGGATTGATCGCAAAAGTGACTTGCGATAATTTGAGTGTTCTCTTGTGTTTCAGAGACATTTTCTGGATGTCTTCAAGGAGTCAAAGATTTGCTAACATTTGGAGATTGAGTTTGGTACCGATTGGATTTCCAGGAGTGGTACTGATGGATCAGATTAGTAATTGGATGATTTTTGAGTTTGGTGAAGTAGCTCAGGTTTTGGAGGAATCTCGAAGTTTTATTTTTGGATATGTGAACTTTATTTTGGAATGTGTTGTCCATTCTGTGTTCGACTTCATCATTTTCACCTGTTTAATCAGAGTTGCGCAGTGGAAGCATGGTGGCAGCTGTTTAGTTGGGAAGCTATGGGATGTTGCAGTGTTTGGATTGGAGAATATGAAATTTTTCAAGATCTGAGACCAGATTAGAGTGCACCTGTTTTATCTCTTCCAGATGAGAGAAGTGAGTTCTGTTTTCTGATTTGGAATAGAGTTTGTGTTCTGAGTTTTGGTCGATCTTGGAAAGATCATTTTGTTGGATTGTTTTTGGTCCAGTTTATTTCTGGGAGCATCAGCAAGGGTTGAGCTGATCAGGAAGGATGTAGGCGGCCCCGGATCGTCAGAAGAGTTTTGTGGGTAAGATACGGAGGAATTTGGATTCTGAAATCGGAGATTTGATTTTTGGATAAGTGTTTGGTCTTCAGGATTGAATTGTCAGTTTGGATAACTGGAATTCGTTGTGTTTCACGTATCTCTGAGGGAGTACGTGTGAGATCTATCTCTGGTTGTAGAACCAGCAGTTCAAGGAGTTTTGGCTGTTGATTTAGACTTGTCTGTAGTCTGATATCCTGTCTTGTTTTGTAGATCTAGATGAGTTGAAGCTCTGTAGCATAGTAGATTGATTGTTTGGATTCTGTAGAGCGAGTATCCTGGTGTTTATACTTGGGGAACTCGAGAAAATTCTATCCGGAATCTTATCTGGATAGTTAGATTTGTTTGTTTGGATGAATTGGTTGCTATGATTGTTAGCTTATGGTTGATATATGCTTGTGTTTAAAATTCAAATCTTTAACTAGATTATTAAATTACCTTTGTTTTAAATTTCGGGGACGAACTTCTTTTAAGAGGGGAGGAATGTGACATCCCGGAAATTTGGGGCAATATCAATTTAATAATCTACATAAAAAAATAAATTGATTTGATAATATTTGTTAATAATATTTGAATTGATTTAATAATCTTCTTTTAAATAAATATTTAACTAATAATTTATCTTTTAAAAGCTAATTTTGTTGTTATCTATTTATAATGTATATAATTGTATATATTGTAAATAGGTAAGCTTTGTTTTTAATTTAACAAGTAAATACATATTTTCTTATTTCAATATTTTTGGTAATTAAAATTTGATTTAATATATATATCTTTTTAAAAGCTATTTAATAAATAACTGTATGGTTTAAAATACTTAAGATAAATATTGATTGTTTTAAATTTATTTAAGCTTAGGTTTGAATTTAAATAAGATTAACAAAAAGGTTTGTTCTAGTTTCTTCTTAAATTTAACTTGATAAAATAATTAATAAAGAGGTAAATTTCTTAATTTAATAATGAGTTTTATTAATCATAATGTCTTTACAAATGGTTTTTAAATAGAAATTGTTATTTCAAATTTATTTATATAAATAGCTATAATTTGAAAGATTAAAAGTAAGTCTTTTAAAAATGTTTAAAATTAAAATAAACCTTATTTATATTAACACAAGTATAAAAATAATAAATAAATTTAACATTTGATAGTATAAGTTTTAAAATAAAAGAGGGATAAATAAGCACATGTGTTAGGATTAAACATAAGTACATAAGTTAAAAATTCACAACAAATATTGAAACAAAGTACTTAAAGAAAAGCAAAAATAAACAAAGTAAGATAAATATGTTGTAAGATAATATGCAGGCAAGGATAGAAAAGAAGACAGGTGTGAAAACATAAGATAAAATGTTAGTAGCTTGTAAGATTAAGATTCTGACATGTATAAACATCAAGTATAAAACAAAATAAAGTAAGAAAAAAATAGTTGCAGGGTGACTCTAGAAAGGTTACAAAGTAAAGTAAAAGTAAAATAATGTGCAGGTAGCTTGTAGATGAAGGTTCAAGCAAAGAAAATGTAAAAATATCTGTGTAACGACCCACCTTTTTTGGACAGTTTAAACCGACGATCAAATACACATGTCGATTTCAAACCATTAAAAGGGCAGATAGTTATTGGGGTAATTAAGAAAAGAAAAGGAAGGGAAATAAAGGAAATGAAACAACACAGAATCTCACAGCGGAAGGCTAAAGTATAATAATAAAATAACAGTTCATGAAGCTGTTAATTAAATGAATACATTTGATTATTATTATACAACATTTATCAGAGTTACATACACAACAAATATCATACAACAATGCAGCGGAATGGAATGAATATAATAGTAGTAGATAATATACCAAATCTTCGTCTCCGTCCTCCAAGGAAATGATCTTCACCTAAACTGAAAACTCAGGACTGACCCGAGCGTAATGAAAAGACAAAACACTCGAGTCAGGACTAAAATATCCTTATGAAAGTTAAATCAATCGTAAATAAATATGAGTGTAACGGCGTCAGAGATGTTTACGGGGTTTGACATCTCATATCCAGTGTCAACGTGCGTGCAATAACTCAAGAGATGTTACGGGATTTTCCATCTCTCAAGGATCCGTGAAACTATCTATTATGTAGTAATATACGCTAAGTAGATAATGTCTATCAGTAATATAAAGTATCAAAATAGCGTTAAGGCGTTACCATAATCCCCCTTAACACATTTTATATTCCCAAAAGCATATACAAGACCGTAGTTTCCCCAAAACCGGAAGTCACCAGAGGGCAATCCATATACTCAAGGTACAAATCAAAACGTAGTGGTCGCGAATAGGATAATCAGTATGACAAGGTACATGAGGCGATACCAACTAGGATACTAGTAGTTGCGTGATCCGGACTGATGTTGGGCATAGCCAGCAGCTACCCCAACACCGCGAAACAACACTCCCAAATCAAGGGGTGCACCCAAATCGCATCACAAATGTAATAGAAATGGTATCGAAGAAGTGTGTCCGCTAGAGGTGGCGAACCTCAATGGCCCGGCGCGGCTCCTGTTTTAGTCATATCAGGGGTCATCCAA
Organism: Allium cepa; assembly: GCA_030765085.1. Taxonomy (NCBI): domain Eukaryota; kingdom Viridiplantae; phylum Streptophyta; class Magnoliopsida; order Asparagales; family Amaryllidaceae; genus Allium; species Allium cepa. Next base: position 687,857,923 of record CM060937.1, on the reverse strand, counting down.
TAATCGTTCTCTTTCTTCAGTCAACGCGTTCACCAAACCATCCACTTCATTCTGGATCAACACTCCGCGTATAATAGTTATTAAAGTGGTTTTCGGTATCGACAGAGAGTATGTCCATATCCGATCCCGGTCTCTTTAATAACTACGTATTATTACACCATTGGCTCTTTTACATTTCAAATCGATTCATAATTGATATCGACATATCATATTCGCTTCAAAATTAAATCTATTTCAAAAATCATCGTATCTTTCCAAATGTCATATTTCGTTTCAAAATCATTTTCCCGCATCAATATCTCATTTCGATTTCAAATTCATTTCGGATTTCAATTTAGATTGCAACTTCGTTTAACTCAATTCGTATTTAAATTTAAGGTTTAAATATAACATTTCACCTTATTTTCTAGCTTAAAATTTTAGAAATAGTTTTAAGTAGTTTAAAAGTAGTTTTAAGTAATTACAATAGTTAAAATACTTTAAAATCTTAAAATGGATTTGAAATAGATAAATTTAGTTCAAAATAATTTAAATTGGGTTAAGTAGATTTAAAATGGATTAAAATAGTTTAAGTATTCAAAATGGTTTATATAACCGAGAAATTTGGAAAACAAAATAAAACAGCTTCAAAACCAATCCATTTCAATTATAACTTCCCAATTCAAATCAATTTCAATTTCCATTCTACCGATTCAATTTCGATTTCAATTCAAATCAATGTCAACTTTTACTTCGAATTAATTCAATTTTACATTCGCCTTTAATTTATTTAATTTCAATTTATATCGATTTGGAGCTTGATTTCTCAAAATGTCAATTTATAATACTTAACAAAATTATCCTACAATATTCAAGTTTAAATCCCAATTCCAAATATGATTCAATTCCAAACTCGATTTCAAAATATCATTTTTATATCGCTTTTCTTAGTAATATTCAAAGCTCGAATTAAGGTTAAATCTTTAAACAAATCAATTTTCGACATTCAATCATATCCAATTTCCAAATTTCAAAGTCTCAACTTAATTATTTAACAAAATTCCACTAACCAAAATTCATTTCAACATTCCAAACTCAATTTTTCGATAAATTCAATTTCTATAAATCGATTTCTATTTATAACCTTCAAATCAAAACATTTAAATAAATTTCAAATCAACGATTTTTAAAATTTATTAATTTAGCCAATTCGGTGTTCGTATATAATTTTCTATCCTATGGCCAAGTAATTATTTATTTCAATTAAATGTCAGGGATGAATATATATCACTTAAATAAAATCACGGTATCATATGTATGCATAACAGTATATATAAGCAAATAACATCCAAACATTTAAATATCAACCAATAGCATCCATCGAAATACATCATCCAATACATAATACAATTCATCACAATTTCATAGTTATCAATGTCAGGTAATTAAATCGCAATTCAATTTCAATTTCAGTTTCAATTTCAATTTTAACTGTCAATTTAATTTTCGACGGTTAATTCAAACGACAATCTATATGACAATTAAATTCTATCAAACAACGACAAATAAAATTCATATCACTTCATAATGTCAATTTAACTAGCATAAAGATATTTAGTACGTTGTGAGCGTTATAAAACACTCACATTGATTTTCCGATTTTAAATCAAATCGAACGACGTTCGATTTAACTCAAAATTTTCTCTAGCTCCAAATGATTCCAATCCAGTTGCATCGCGTAGAGCTCGTACATACGATTCCAACGCAAAAAAACTCGTCCGAATCCGACCTCGCAGCAAAAAGTTATCACGTTTTAAAGTTACACGATTTTGAATTTCAAATTTAAACTAAAAAAAAGAAAAAAGGAAAAAAACACCTCACCCCAATACACGTGCGGCCCCCACCTGCGCATCTTCTTCCTGTCGCACGCGACTTGCTCCAGGTTCCTTCACGTACGCATCCACTATCATGAAGAACCCATTACATACAAACTAGGGTTTCGATTTGCCTCCTCCACGATCAACGAAACTTCATCAAACCGGCGCCATATCGAAGCCCTTCGCGAATAGCACTACCGCCCCCAACCCCCTGACACTCGGCCACCTCATGGCGCCTGGAAATGCGTGCGAACGCAGCCCCTTTGTCGCCGATTTGCCGCCAATCCGTGCAACGAAACACGATCATAACCGTTGAGATTATAGATCTCAACATCCTCTACAAGTTTCTAGTTGAAAGATTCTTGAATAGATTGGCGGATTGGAAGATAATGAGGGGAGAAGATTCGAGCGATTCCGGCCATTGTTTTAATTGTGGCGGCTGCGTTTTTAATTTGGGCTAGGGTTTTGAGAAAATTGCATTTATACCCAATTATTTTAACAATAAAATACCCAATTTAACACTTTTGCAAACGAACTCCAAACGACGCGTTCCGCCAGGCGATCCTAAAGTTTTTCCGCATTCCGGACATAATGGAACAGGTTTCGGAAGCTAATTCGAAAGTATGTGCGAGTTATGGCATAAAACGATCAATTTAAATTAAATCGATTTAAACCGATTTCGGTGCGTTTTAATTCGTACTGGACAAACGGTAAATCCAATCGACTTGAAATTTGAAATCTTACAATAATATCACATTACGGATCCGATGAAACTGGTTTCGTCGAAATCCGAGACTTTTTGAAAAATGACTATTTTAACTCGCCAAATTAAAATTAAAAACAATTCGACGCGTTTCGAGCTGCCACGGTCAAACGACAACTCCGATTGCTACGAAAATTGAAATCCGATAATAACTAACTATTACGGATCCAATGGAACTAGTTTCGTCCAATTTTGAGACTATTCAAAATTTGGCTATTTTCCAGTTGATAATTAAATATTAAAATATTCAATTTTCACAAATTTACTTTAATTCGATTTTAAAAGTTCTACCACAACATTCTAACTTTAATATGATAAAATAAAATTTTACAAATTATTTCTTAATCATATTAACCCGTTATTCAATTATCCAATAAATTCCAATTTTAAAATCTTATCAACTCTATTATAATCCAATTATAACTTACATTCACTTTGGAAACCAATTTGAATCATATTAAATCAAATTTCAAATATTCACTCTATTTTCATATATTGAATTTCAATATCAAATTAATCGTATTAAATTCGGAATTTAATTATTCAAACATTTGTAATATTAAATTTAACAAATTTGATTATTCTTAAATCACTATCCTTTCAAATATTCAAAACGAACTTATAAAATTTAACCTTTGAAACGAGTTAAAATTATAGAACAACTATTCCCATTATACGGTTATTTAACTCCCCATTATTAAATTGTTCAATAATTATCAAATATTTAATTTAAACAATTCCGATTATCCAATAATTCATTATCTTTTGAAATATTGAAATTTAACTTATAAGATTTAGCCTTTAAAACCAATTCACAATTTAGAACACTATTTTCATTTTACATTTATTCAATTATTCAATAAGTTTTAAATATTCAATTTAAACCATTTACCTGTTCAATATTCAATATTTGATTTTCAAAAGATTTTACTTATCAATCAACTTCTCTATTATACCTAATGAATTTCAACATTTATTATCCTATTCAACTATTGATTTCAAAGGCATTCACTAAGTAGCTTTTATTTTCATTACTTGGATAATTATTGTTGCAATTCATTCTAGTTATTATTATTCCAAACGAATTACAATTTTTTTCTAACACTAAATCACGAAAACTTATTAAATTAGCTATTTTAATTATCGAAAATTTTCGGGTCGTTACATTCTCCCCCACTCAAAACTTTTCGTCCCCGAAAAGGAAAAAGAAGGGAAAAGAACTAAGTATAGAATTCACATTAGATATATTTCATTCAAAGTTACTAACTTATAAAACAATGAAATTCCATTTATAAAGTTGTAACTACGCTTCCACTAAGTTATTCCAAACGGCTTTCTAAATTTAAAGTTAGTTATCCAAACAAGTTATAAAAAATTTTAAAACTTGAAAAATTTTCTAACACCCGGATTTACGAAAAATTTCGGCAGAGTCTCCTTTGCGCGGCTCGATCGGTACAACTACAAAACGCCTCTACGGGCCCCAAACAAACAAAAGAAAATCCAAAAGCCAAGTGGCTCATCAAAAATCACCAAATCCAATGATAAAATAAACATGTACCTTATATTTTTATTAGCGAGCATATACGAATAATATAGCGTGAAAGCGAGCTCCAAATGCGAAGCAAGCGCAATCCGCACCTACTAAACACTCAACAAACCATGAGAAACATGCATATATGAAAATAATATCAATATACACAATATAGCAACATAACAACTACATGTGCCAACATAGCAAATGCAACAAAACAACAAATGCAACCATCAATCAACTATCATCCAACAAATCCATAACCAATCAATATAAATTCACTTCTCATTAATATTTATTGACTTGGTTTCAATTTTAATCATAGTTGATTCATTAACGTTGGATTTTTCTAACATTCATCCTCAATTCAATTAGTTAACATTCACTAATTTATATTTACATTAGTTCACTTCCAATTTGAATCAAATTAAATTCTATTTAAATTCATTTAACTTCCAATTTAATTTCAATGATTTATAGCTTTCAATTTCATTAACACTTAATGAATTACATACAATCAACTTAAGATCATATAACAAACAAATCATACCCAACATAACCAAATTATTAATTTTACATTCAATTTGGTTTCTCTCTTTTATATATATATCATGTTATATAAATAAAATAAAATAAAAAAAATAAAAATAAAATCATTTTATATTTGGCATCTTAAATTTCCAATATTAACTTTAATTAAGTCCGTAAGCCGTACATATATCATCCATGAGCAATATCAATCTAATCGCTTATTCGATCACACAATTTCACTTCCAAACTAGTATCGTTCACATGACTCTCTAGTGCGGACTCGGATTTGGTTCCTTGATTGGAAACTGTTACTCTCCTTGCATAGCCATATACTATGATAGAGAATTCCAGAATCAATTAAAAATCCATATCTAGGGTTCGCCGTCGAGAATCAAGTGAAAAATCCTAACTTGGATCGATATAAATCATCTCGAAATTTTGTGCTCGAATTTGGATCAAATCGTTATGCGAATAAAATAATATACGTACAATCTCACGTATTACCTTCCAATAGATTTCTATCCAATTTATCTATACTAAATTATTTTGTTGACTTCTATTTTTTTTTCTCACTTGATTACACACAATCCATTATTCAGTTAGTATATTCATTTCTTTACATAGCATATTCTTTAACATTATCTTTTCTTAAACATCATATCAAAGAATTTGCTTACTCAAGTTCTTTTTAAACATTCTATATAATTTAATTAAATTCAATTTCATTTTCCAATTGATTCTTAGCTATAAGAAATTCCTTTGTTTACATTTATTGCATTTCAAAATTTCAGTTATTAACGAATTCATTTGTGGAACATTTTATTAACCGACACTTTAGTTTATTAATCATCCTATAAAAGTCTAACCTCTCATAAATGACTTTTCTTAGTTTACAGTTATCTTAAAGGTTACCAATTCAATTTTTTTCTTCACAATCCCTTTGCAATTTTATATTTATTTTCTATAACCAATTTACAAAGATATAATACGGTTCATTTATCTTCTTTCTTAAGTTCACTTACTTATTCAAATTTTTCATTGATCACTTTAGAATATACATAAGTATATAACTAAATTTTTCACAACCCAATTTCCATTTACATACATTTTAGTTTTCCTTACTTGTATATTTCAATTACTTCCAGGTTCTTTTTATTTGTACAATATCTCATTACATATCCAAAACATCGTTTAACTTTTTAATATTTGGTAAGTCTTGTTATATGTTATCAGATTGTAATTTTGGTATTATACAAATTTATAGAATTTCGTTTTACTTAATTAGAATTGTTCACAAATTTAATTTATTAAAATCCTCTTTACCTTTCAACTTTTAAAGTTTTCCCAAACAATAAGCTTGGATATCTTAGTCCTCTTATTTTATAAATTTTGGTTATTCACATTTCATTCAAATACTTTGAAAATTTCTTATTAACATAACTTAGAATTTTAAATGCCCGGTTCCTTTCAAATCGTTTGAAATAAACATATACACTTATATCTTTTATTATTTATATAACAAAACATACCTTTAGAGTTTAAACCAAAACCCATTTACCCAAAATAATTTCGAAGAAAAGCAAAGCTTCTTAGAAGCCTCCCCCACTTTGAAACTCGAAAATGAACATCGATGATGCTGCGCAGTCATCACCGAAATTACTTTCCAGCGACATAAGAGAGGAGTACTTAATTCATTCCTTCTTAAAATCATTTCAAGATATTACCTATAAATATTTTCCAACTAATATTACTATATATTTCTTCAAAACTTTGAAAACAATTTTCCAAAATCTCCGGGTCTTAAACTCAATATTTTCCAATTTAAATCTATTTTAATTCATAAGTCACCTTTATAAAATATTCTTATAAGATTTCACAAGTGTTTTATATTTTCTTCAAATTATAGGAATTTCTTTCTTAAACATTTCACAAGTGTTTTATTACTGTTCTTATCGTAATTCATCTTATTTATTAAATTACATTATCCAATTAATGATAATCCAATATTTTCATTCCTAACAACCAGGTAAGCTAGGTAAGTCACAATAATTTCTGAAAAATTTTCTTTATATACAAAATATAGTTAGGGCAAAATTATTTCATTTACCCAATTCCAAAACAATACTATGTCGAATTGTTCTGTTTAAGTGTTTAGAGATCCCTATCAATAACGTTAATTACTCGTATTGACCAGAATCCATAAGCCACTCAACAAAACAACCGACACAATATAAAACATTTTATATCACTAACAAGTACGCTCTCTCATATACACTCAACTCATTCATATAGTTTACCTCTATTTCAATGAGTTATTCCCCACTAGAGCCAAGGTTTATCGCTAAACCAAAGCTCTGATACCAACTGTAACGACCCACCTTTTTTGGACAGTTTAAACCGACGATCAAATACACATGTCGATTTCAAACCATTAAAAGGGCAGATAGTTATTGGGGTAATTAAGAAAAGAAAAGGAAGGGAAATAAAGGAAATGAAACAACACAGAATCTCACAGCGGAAGGCTAAAGTATAATAATAAAATAACAGTTCATGAAGCTGTTAATTAAATGAATACATTTGATTATTATTATACAACATTTATCAGAGTTACATACACAACAAATATCATACAACAATGCAGCGGAATGGAATGAATATAATAGTAGTAGATAATATACCAAATCTTCGTCTCCGTCCTCCAAGGAAATGATCTTCACCTAAACTGAAAACTCAGGACTGACCCGAGCGTAATGAAAAGACAAAACACTCGAGTCAGGACTAAAATATCCTTATGAAAGTTAAATCAATCGTAAATAAATATGAGTGTAACGGCGTCAGAGATGTTTACGGGGTTTGACATCTCATATCCAGTGTCAACGTGCGTGCAATAACTCAAGAGATGTTACGGGATTTTCCATCTCTCAAGGATCCGTGAAACTATCTATTATGTAGTAATATACGCTAAGTAGATAATGTCTATCAGTAATATAAAGTATCAAAATAGCGTTAAGGCGTTACCATAATCCCCCTTAACACATTTTATATTCCCAAAAGCATATACAAGACCGTAGTTTCCCCAAAACCGGAAGTCACCAGAGGGCAATCCATATACTCAAGGTACAAATCAAAACGTAGTGGTCGCGAATAGGATAATCAGTATGACAAGGTACATGAGGCGATACCAACTAGGATACTAGTAGTTGCGTGATCCGGACTGATGTTGGGCATAGCCAGCAGCTACCCCAACACCGCGAAACAACACTCCCAAATCAAGGGGTGCACCCAAATCGCATCACAAATGTAATAGAAATGGTATCGAAGAAGTGTGTCCGCTAGAGGTGGCGAACCTCAATGGCCCGGCGCGGCTCCTGTTTTAGTCATATCAGGGGTCATCCAATAATCGTTCTCTTTCTTCAGTCAACGCGTTCACCAAACCATCCACTTCATTCTGGATCAACACTCCGCGTATAATAGTTATTAAAGTGGTTTTCGGTATCGACAGAGAGTATGTCCATATCCGATCCCGGTCTCTTTAATAACTACGTATTATTACACCATTGGCTCTTTTACATTTCAAATCGATTCATAATTGATATCGACATATCATATTCGCTTCAAAATTAAATCTATTTCAAAAATCATCGTATCTTTCCAAATGTCATATTTCGTTTCAAAATCATTTTCCCGCATCAATATCTCATTTCGATTTCAAATTCATTTCGGATTTCAATTTAGATTGCAACTTCGTTTAACTCAATTCGTATTTAAATTTAAGGTTTAAATATAACATTTCACCTTATTTTCTAGCTTAAAATTTTAGAAATAGTTTTAAGTAGTTTAAAAGTAGTTTTAAGTAATTACAATAGTTAAAATACTTTAAAATCTTAAAATGGATTTGAAATAGATAAATTTAGTTCAAAATAATTTAAATTGGGTTAAGTAGATTTAAAATGGATTAAAATAGTTTAAGTATTCAAAATGGTTTATATAACCGAGAAATTTGGAAAACAAAATAAAACAGCTTCAAAACCAATCCATTTCAATTATAACTTCCCAATTCAAATCAATTTCAATTTCCATTCTACCGATTCAATTTCGATTTCAATTCAAATCAATGTCAACTTTTACTTCGAATTAATTCAATTTTACATTCGCCTTTAATTTATTTAATTTCAATTTATATCGATTTGGAGCTTGATTTCTCAAAATGTCAATTTATAATACTTAACAAAATTATCCTACAATATTCAAGTTTAAATCCCAATTCCAAATATGATTCAATTCCAAACTCGATTTCAAAATATCATTTTTATATCGCTTTTCTTAGTAATATTCAAAGCTCGAATTAAGGTTAAATCTTTAAACAAATCAATTTTCGACATTCAATCATATCCAATTTCCAAATTTCAAAGTCTCAACTTAATTATTTAACAAAATTCCACTAACCAAAATTCATTTCAACATTCCAAACTCAATTTTTCGATAAATTCAATTTCTATAAATCGATTTCTATTTATAACCTTCAAATCAAAACATTTAAATAAATTTCAAATCAACGATTTTTAAAATTTATTAATTTAGCCAATTCGGTGTTCGTATATAATTTTCTATCCTATGGCCAAGTAATTATTTATTTCAATTAAATGTCAGGGATGAATATATATCACTTAAATAAAATCACGGTATCATATGTATGCATAACAGTATATATAAGCAAATAACATCCAAACATTTAAATATCAACCAATAGCATCCATCGAAATACATCATCCAATACATAATACAATTCATCACAATTTCATAGTTATCAATGTCAGGTAATTAAATCGCAATTCAATTTCAATTTCAGTTTCAATTTCAATTTTAACTGTCAATTTAATTTTCGACGGTTAATTCAAACGACAATCTATATGACAATTAAATTCTATCAAACAACGACAAATAAAATTCATATCACTTCATAATGTCAATTTAACTAGCATAAAGATATTTAGTACGTTGTGAGCGTTATAAAACACTCACATTGATTTTCCGATTTTAAATCAAATCGAACGACGTTCGATTTAACTCAAAATTTTCTCTAGCTCCAAATGATTCCAATCCAGTTGCATCGCGTAGAGCTCGTACATACGATTCCAACGCAAAAAAACTCGTCCGAATCCGACCTCGCAGCAAAAAGTTATCACGTTTTAAAGTTACACGATTTTGAATTTCAAATTTAAACTAAAAAAAAGAAAAAAGGAAAAAAACACCTCACCCCAATACACGTGCGGCCCCCACCTGCGCATCTTCTTCCTGTCGCACGCGACTTGCTCCAGGTTCCTTCACGTACGCATCCACTATCATGAAGAACCCATTACATACAAACTAGGGTTTCGATTTGCCTCCTCCACGATCAACGAAACTTCATCAAACCGGCGCCATATCGAAGCCCTTCGCGAATAGCACTACCGCCCCCAACCCCCTGACACTCGGCCACCTCATGGCGCCTGGAAATGCGTGCGAACGCAGCCCCTTTGTCGCCGATTTGCCGCCAATCCGTGCAACGAAACACGATCATAACCGTTGAGATTATAGATCTCAACATCCTCTACAAGTTTCTAGTTGAAAGATTCTTGAATAGATTGGCGGATTGGAAGATAATGAGGGGAGAAGATTCGAGCGATTCCGGCCATTGTTTTAATTGTGGCGGCTGCGTTTTTAATTTGGGCTAGGGTTTTGAGAAAATTGCATTTATACCCAATTATTTTAACAATAAAATACCCAATTTAACACTTTTGCAAACGAACTCCAAACGACGCGTTCCGCCAGGCGATCCTAAAGTTTTTCCGCATTCCGGACATAATGGAACAGGTTTCGGAAGCTAATTCGAAAGTATGTGCGAGTTATGGCATAAAACGATCAATTTAAATTAAATCGATTTAAACCGATTTCGGTGCGTTTTAATTCGTACTGGACAAACGGTAAATCCAATCGACTTGAAATTTGAAATCTTACAATAATATCACATTACGGATCCGATGAAACTGGTTTCGTCGAAATCCGAGACTTTTTGAAAAATGACTATTTTAACTCGCCAAATTAAAATTAAAAACAATTCGACGCGTTTCGAGCTGCCACGGTCAAACGACAACTCCGATTGCTACGAAAATTGAAATCCGATAATAACTAACTATTACGGATCCAATGGAACTAGTTTCGTCCAATTTTGAGACTATTCAAAATTTGGCTATTTTCCAGTTGATAATTAAATATTAAAATATTCAATTTTCACAAATTTACTTTAATTCGATTTTAAAAGTTCTACCACAACATTCTAACTTTAATATGATAAAATAAAATTTTACAAATTATTTCTTAATCATATTAACCCGTTATTCAATTATCCAATAAATTCCAATTTTAAAATCTTATCAACTCTATTATAATCCAATTATAACTTACATTCACTTTGGAAACCAATTTGAATCATATTAAATCAAATTTCAAATATTCACTCTATTTTCATATATTGAATTTCAATATCAAATTAATCGTATTAAATTCGGAATTTAATTATTCAAACATTTGTAATATTAAATTTAACAAATTTGATTATTCTTAAATCACTATCCTTTCAAATATTCAAAACGAACTTATAAAATTTAACCTTTGAAACGAGTTAAAATTATAGAACAACTATTCCCATTATACGGTTATTTAACTCCCCATTATTAAATTGTTCAATAATTATCAAATATTTAATTTAAACAATTCCGATTATCCAATAATTCATTATCTTTTGAAATATTGAAATTTAACTTATAAGATTTAGCCTTTAAAACCAATTCACAATTTAGAACACTATTTTCATTTTACATTTATTCAATTATTCAATAAGTTTTAAATATTCAATTTAAACCATTTACCTGTTCAATATTCAATATTTGATTTTCAAAAGATTTTACTTATCAATCAACTTCTCTATTATACCTAATGAATTTCAACATTTATTATCCTATTCAACTATTGATTTCAAAGGCATTCACTAAGTAGCTTTTATTTTCATTACTTGGATAATTATTGTTGCAATTCATTCTAGTTATTATTATTCCAAACGAATTACAATTTTTTTCTAACACTAAATCACGAAAACTTATTAAATTAGCTATTTTAATTATCGAAAATTTTCGGGTCGTTACAATCTGAACATAAGATTGTATTAGTAGGAAACATATAGTACATTAGCTTTCATCTCAGCATAAAACTAGAGTCAATTCGAAATCTTATTGAGCAACTCAGCCCCCATTTGATAAAAATCTCTGATACAAACAGAAAATGTTTGTACAAATTTATACAAACCCTGTAAAACACATTTCGATATATATCTTCTCGTCTCTTCTCATTTCAATTGGTTCAAACCAGAGAAGAACTATATTGCAAGCCTCTTCATTTTTATACAAACTCAAATATAACACTGGAAACATTATTCAACAATAAGCAAACAAGATGAAATAAGAAGGAAGATCAAAGCAAAGGTGTTTTACAGTTTCAGAAGTTCAAAAAAGTTTTCAAAGATTTGTCTTCATTCTTCGAATCTGTGAGTAACATTTTTTTAATAGCCTAAGATCTAAACATGTTGCATGTTAATATTTGAATGCTTTAAGATATTTGTGTAAATCTTTATATGATCATTTTTCTGTGTGTTGTGAGATTGAATATCTGCATATTGGAAACTCTGTAAGACATCCTGTTTGTACATCTCAAGTTCATACCTTACTTCAAAATTCAACTCTGCTTGATCTACTTGTTGTTATGAATTAGGACCTAAACAAGATATGTTTGCATGATTATAAAGTTAAGTTTAAAATTTAATTAAGTTAAAATATCTTTAAACTTGTTCTGGGAACTAAAAAAAAAAGAGCAGGGTGGTTTGAATTTGTGAAAAATTCAAATCTGTTAATTTAACAATTCAGTAACATTAATTAAATCCCTATACTAAATAATGATTTTAGAAAGCAAAATATCACTTTTGTGTCAAGAATGGATGGTGCAATTTGAAATTGCACTGCTATGTGTTTTTGGGTTTTCTCTTTTGACCTTGTGTATTTGGAAGGCTGGAAATCATTCTGAAGGTAGATGGGTGACTGGAGTGTTTGACAAAAATGGGTGGTGGATGATCAGAGATAGGTGGAGGCAGTGATCGTGAGTTATAGTTGCTAAACCTAATTTTGGTGAGGCTGCTTTGATCGATTCGTTCCTCGCCTGGATTTGATCGAGTGCCGCATACTTTTGGGAATTGGAAGTGGGGAAGGTGACAAGGTCGAGGCCATAATCTCAACGCCTCCGGTGGTCGTGACGGCAAGAGCGAGGCGTTTACAGGTTGTGGGTTGGGAGGTTCTGCTTGTTACAGGTTTGGGTCAGAAGCTCGTTTTCAATTCGAACGAGTGGGTGGCTTCGGTGGGGACGTGATGGCATCTGGTGATGGTAGGCGTCATGTTGAAGCTCAGGTGGGAGGCCGGAGTTGGTTGGGGCCACGGTGCACGTGCACCGTGCCATTGAAGTGATTTGGTTTTTTTTTTCTGTGTGCAGTTTTTTTTGAGCTGGGGAAAACTCGGGACATACTCGAGTCGTTGGAGTATATGACTCGAAGTAGGGGAGTGGGAGACTCGAAGCAAACCTGGGCGCACTCGAGCATATATTGTTTCAGACATTTGTAACCTGGTAGCAAAATCCGTTTCAAATGAAATTCTAGTGAAAACTTTAAATTGTAAACTAGATTTAACAAAGCTTAAATCCAGATTTAAGTTTGAATTCAAGTTTATTTTGAAATTCAAATTTGAAATGAAATCAAAAGTTTAAAATTATTTAAATGTGGATTTCAGGTTTACAAACCCGACCATTTTCGGGTCTTTAAATTTCAATTTAAAATTTGAAAACTGAAATTCAAACAGAGGTTTAAATTCAAAGTTAAAATATAGATTCAAAGGAACTTGGGAATCTTAAGGATTTAAATCAATTTGGATTTGGAAAATCAAGTTTTTAATTCAAGTTATTAAAAGAAAGTTTAAATCAAAATTATAAAAGTAAATAAATTGTTTTAACTTGAACCTGCAAGTTAAAACATTAGTGTATTTTGGAAATTTATATTTAAGTAGAAGTTAGGTAGTTGAATTTGAAAAGGGGTTTTCTTATATAAGTTTCATATGTACGTAATTAAAGTTATTTACAAGATTATAAATTGAATTTAAATTTGATTAATGTTTAATTAAATAATCCTTTGAATCTTGAATTCAAAATGGAATTTGAATCTAAATTTAAAAGTGTAATTTTCTAATACACATTTATATTAATTAAGTTATTAAATAAGAAATACATTATCTTAAGAATAATTAAGGCATTAAATGATTTAATTAATAAGATAATAAAGGAATGGTGTATTTATTAAATTTATAAATTAATAATTTGATTAATTTATAAATAAAGATAAATTTAGAAGTAAATTAAGAGATGATATTAGTTAATAAAGATAATTAACTAAAGATTACTAATGTGATTAATTTTGGTAATTAATCAGATTAATTAGATAATCATTTGTAAAGTTGTTAAGTGTAATTACTTGATAAAAGTAATTAAGAGATTAATTACTTATTGTAATCAATTTGGCTAAAATGATAAATTTAAGTTAATTAATTAAGTTTAATTAATTTAAGAAAAATCATTTGATAAATTGATAAGTGTTATTACTTAGTGTATTCAATGGAGCATAATTACTTAAGGAAGTAATTAATGTTAATTACTGAATGTAATTAGTGAAATGATGTGTTAATGAAGTAATTTGGAGAATTACTTTTGAAATGAATCAAAAGATTAATTAATGGAGATAATTAATTATGGGATAATTTATTTATTAATGTAAGTAATTAACGATAGTTAATTACTAGTTGATATTAATCAAAGGTGATTAATAATTGTGCTTAATTAAAGATTAATTACTTAATGTAATAAATTTAATCAAAATAATTCAATTTAAATCTAAATTGAAGATCATTAATTAATATAATTAATGATGGATTAATTAAGGAATAATTAATAATGTGGTGATTAATTGATGTAATTAATCAAGAATAAATGTAATCAATTATAAATGAAGTAATTAAATGAATGATTTAGGATAATTAATTTGTGAAATTAATTAAAGACAAATTACTTATTGTAATTAGTGAATGATAAATCAAAGGTGTTTAATCAAGATAAATATTTAGAGGATGGTTAATTAATTTGATTTATAGTTAATTAACGATTGTATAAGCAGGATTTATAGATGAAGTAATTAATTTAATTTACTTTAAATTAATTGGAGATAGAAGTAGTTAATTTAATTCATTTTAAATTAATTGCGGTATGATTATAAATCATTGCTTATGGATAAATGATATTGATATTTCATTTAATGATTGTGAATCCAGATCTGACATGAATAATATTTATCTGATATGGATGCTTGGTTTAAATATGATAATATTTAGTTATCTGTTTGGATGATAATATTGATTATCTGTTTATGAGGTTATCTGTGATTATCTACTGTGATATTGTGAATTATCTATCTGTGTGTATATTGATAATATTGAACTAAACTGTTAAGACTAAATAGACAACTTGGCCTTAAAAGACACGTTTTGGATTTCGATGAGACCGGGATCGGTTTTCCTTATTTGAAACATCCGAAAACCACATCGATCCCAAATTAACGATAGGTCGTGAATCTGGAGTGAAGATGAAGATTCAGATTGCAAGGGTTATCGTCGTTAACTCTGAGGGTGATTCCAAAATGAGTGTAACGAGATAATGCCTTCGGTTTCGTTCGAACCCGGAACGAATTTGTATGGATTGAATGCTTTCAACACATCGACAGGTGGGCAATGAGCATTCTAAGAAATATGTTCTCTAAAGGTAATCGTAACCTCAAGCCTCATCAACGGGGAATGGCTAAAACAGGGGAGGTGCAGCAAGGTTAGGTGGGTCATGCCCAAGCAGGACAAGGATATTCGCCGGTCTAGATGTCCCTTTTTATTCGGCTGTGTGGGCAGTTGGTTGCAAACAACTGCGTGGTTTATCTTGTTCGGGACTGTTCAGTAAGGAATGGTTCCGGCCTTGTGTTGCAGGGGGTCGGGAGTGATCCTCGGTACGTTGATCTAGGCCACGTACTGTGACGGGCGGTACCCCAGTAGCTCTGCCATTGTATGGAATCCACAATCCAATAAGTGCCAACGGCTTTGATTGTATTACCCACTTTTGTGGCTAGTAGCTGCAATTTAATCATGTAACAATTTCGGCTGTTTTCTATTTACTTGAAAACCCTAAACCTATTATAATATCACGAAATTTCCTATCAAATGTTTTGGTTAGCGTAAGGTAAAAACTTACCCATGTTTATTTGTGGGAAGTCTTACGTGATACCTTTTTGTTTTCAAAAGATTTTCAAAGTTAAGCAACTTTAACCTGTTACTCACACCAGACCCATATCTGACCCGGAGTTTATTTTTTTATTTTTCATAAACTCTCGGGTACCCAAATTTTTACAGGTAGCCAAGGGATTCAGGTTAGCTTTGGAGGAGCAATGGAGCAGGAGGCTTCAGCGTTGTAGATATATATATATATATATATATATATATATATATATATATATAGTTCCGCTGTGTTGGTATCTCTGAGTCGTATTGTTTAAGTTGTATCGTGTTGTATCAACTAGACAGGTGTCTATAACTGTCTAGTATGTGATGTATTATCTGCATAACTCTGATTGATGTAGTATACTATGTAAATACTTATGTGATTATTATAATTTATTCGTTCCGCTGTGAGATTCTGATGTTGTTGTTTTTTCTTCCCTATCTTTTCTATTTTCTCATCCCTTTCTTTCTTCAAGACGAAACATCTTCCTGGACGTAGGAAGTCGGGTCGTCACATTGTATGTGAACCAAGTGATATGGTGAATATAACTCTAATTTTATGTTTATGTTTTTTTTTTAACTTTATACTTGACAAAATATTGAGCAACAAAATAAATCTCGTCTTAGGCAACCCAAGTCAGAGGACCAGGCCTGGATGGAGTCACATAGAATTCTGCGCAACTTTGGCAAAATCACAATAACCTGCATGTAAAGAGGATTTACTGGCTCCAACCTCTCAAAAAAGGAAATACACGCTTGTATATAGTCCAAGAGGTTTTGCATTGAAATGATCTTTTATATGAGATATTTGGCCACCATTAAGGAGCTTTCAATGATCTTCTTATGCACCCACTTTCTTTTATCTATGTTGTCATTCGGTTGTCTTAAATAAGAAGATCGAAGTGGTTGTTAAATGAAAGTAGATCTTTTGATAAGCGCATTATAAGAAAGTCATTATTTGCTATTTTTTGGTAGTATTACTGTTGTTTCTATGGTTTAGCTTTCAGTTGTGTTCCCAAATTTTTGAAATAACAAATATATTATTTAACAGTTTGAAATGGTTTAGCTCATATCTTAATGAATTCATTTCGAACAGTTTGAGGGCAAAAACATACCAAACATCATGGGTGCAATTGCTCTATTAACACACTGAAACTATTAGATTGGCAAAGGGATATAGTGGAAAATAGCTGAAATCAAATGGCACTGCTCTAAATAATGAATATGTGCATGTGTAATGTTTGTTACAAATCTAATACTGTTGATAATAACACTTAAATATTATTTATTTTGCATTCAGCCACTACATGTCTTATTCATTCTTGTCAAGTAGCACCTTCAAATTAACTTTCCATCTATCTATATGTTTGGAACAATTTTCCTCCCAGATTTTATTGTAGAAATGATTAATGGATCATATTCATATTTGATGAATATGATTTAAAAAATGGAAGTCCAAGTGAAATTGGAATTGTGTATGGTCAACAAAATTAAAAAAAAAAAAAAAAAATTAATGTCAAAGTACAGACAAGATTGGTTCTAAATTTGTTTTCTGATGCAATTATAGGAAGAAAAAAAAGACATCTTACATTGTTTATCCATATAAATCACATCAAGTTCTTTTGACATAAGTTATCCATTTTAACTCGTTTTTTGGGTATATTACAAAACCACAAGATGATGAGCACACTACTGACTTCTTCAACGTTGAATCAGACAAGTTAAATTAGATATAAGTGCGGAATTGCATTAATGTAACGTTATCATAGTTATCTTTTGTAAACTAGATTTAAAATCAACATAATAATTTGTCTATTGTTCTTTCTGTTTGAGCATACGATGATGAAGTTCTTTCTTCAGCCTTTGGTTCTCCTCGTTTAGGGTTTCATATAACTTCTTCAGCTCCTCAACTTCTCTTTCTTGATGCTTTAACTTATTTCTGCACGAAAAAACATGCATAAATCAATCTTCCTTCATTCTAACAAAAGTAGATAAATAATAGTACCACAAATACCTGAATCTTCTATTTTGAAACCAATACTCCACTTGGCTTGGCTTTAGCTTCAGTTTATTGGCTAAATAAAGCTTCTCAGACTATAAAAATAAGTTAAGAACTATTGTTAATGACTTATTTGTAAATTGTATTTTCAATTAAGATGAAAAACTTACATTAGTAATCCTGTCGTGATCTCTAAACGTGTCTTCAAGCCCGGTGACTTGGTCTTTGCTTAACCTAAACCTCTTCCGAGGGCCACCATCATTGTCGTCTCTTTCTTTCGCTCTGTGACCATCTATGCAAAGATTCTTTGATGTATTTCCCCAGTATTCATCGATTTCATTTTCATTTTCTTCCTTTTCTTTTGTTGGGAATAGCATAAGAAGTTGAACACGGGACTTGTTCTTATTATAGCAGTTTTCATGGTTCTCAGTTGCTACACCAAGGCTAACATTGTACTCTTCCATTCTATTTATGTATGTTATATATTTGTATATTTTCCTTAGACGGAGCAAGCCTTTATATATATATATATATATAGAAGATAGTATGGTGATAAATGAAGTAAACCGGTCATAATAATAATAAAAAAGAAGTTTTGATATTTCATGTGCTTTAAATTGAGTTGAAAAATAAATATCCGTTTTCCCCCTTTTTTACATGGGCAAGGAGAACCATAAAATTGTGTACATTTTAATGAGTTAACGTCTCATTATGTCACCAAATAGGTATTAATACAAAATAAATTATCTTAAACAACCCATTTAATTGAAACATTTAGATTGAAATAAACTTTTTATTTTTTTATTTTTTATTTTACAAAAGTCAGATTTAAGATTTGTTTTTGTCGTTAAACAAAACAACTGTTTTAAATCTTACAATGTCAATGTATTCGATGAACAAAAATCAAGTTTTCAAAAAATTACTTTTAGAAGCCATTTTAACTGCTTTCATGGAATGTAGCAAAAATATTAACATAGACTTTTCAATTTTAAAATAGGAGCACTTAGTACTTGCTCCTAAAATCAAATTCTGTACAAAAACACATGCCACCATATCGTTTAGTTTTTTATTTTATTTTTTGCATCAACCACTATAATTATTATAGACAAATTCCTTTATATGTGGAACACTTAAAATCTATGAACATTTCTGCATAGTTCTTTTCCTTGAAAATTTGTAGCTTTTACCACAGTCTCATTTTTGTTATTTACAAATATCTACATTTTCAGATGTACATATTTGCATTAGAAACTGTAAATGTTAGAGCTATGTACTTATTACATTGTTGAGTTGATCTTTTTCTCTTAATTTAGTATTAATCTAACTGAATATGTACAACAGAAAGTGAATTAAAGAGAGCTATGATATTGGAAGTTGATTTTTGATATTTTTTTATGATTTGGACGAGTTTAAGAAAGTATGTGGATAAACCATAGTTTATTTTATATTAACTTTGATTACCGTAGGCAAAACCGAAAAACCGGTTGAAACTTGTATAAAAGATTATTACGTTGGATGTTACAAGAGACATGCTTGCCACCAACTTTTAAAAAATACTAAAGGAAGGTCATTTAGTTAAAATTAACTTTCTTGAATGCCTTTAATAAAATGTTAGAGAGAATCAAGGTTTTAAGCTCTTTCAATAAAGCCGGTAAAAAATTTACTGCAAATTTATTGATTTTAATTTTCTAAAATAAATTTTAATGTAATACAAAAAATATTAAATTATTAAATATTTTGGTTGTTACTGCAAATGATATAAATGTGATATGCTTCCCAAAAAATGCAAGGAAAATCGGCCAGACTATAAAGACAACTTATAAATATATCTTTTATTGTCCATGTTTATATCATAACCATGGAATCAAGCATATTACTTCAAGGTCATTAATCAACATTTAAGGGAGCTATGTTTTAGTGGAAATTAGTTACACAGCTTTATATCCATTAAATAAGCCATTTTTGGGTTTTTTGAAAGTCAAAATCAAGTGGTTCTGCCTTCTAAAAAAACAAAAAAAGACTTGTAAAAGTCGATCTAAATTTTTACTTTATTTTTCTAGTGCAATACTACTGTAATTAAAAATTGTGCTCCCTTTTTCATACTTAATTCTTCATTTTTAAAATAGGGAAATCAGCTAATCCTCATGCTTACCATATTTCATCATCTAGCTATATACATATACAGGCCCGGTTTTAGGGCTAAGATATCCAGGAGACCGCATAGGGCAACTCCCCTTGACAACACAACCATGGCTGATGGTGGGGAAAGTAAAAGTTACTATATTAGAAAATACAAAGGATTGTTGGATCTAATTTCCTTTTTCGATTTTTTTTTAAAATATTGATTTTAGAAAATGCTTTTGAGAAATTTCGAAGTAATAATTTAATTTGGAGAAATTGTGAATTATACATGAAGTTTGAGTATTATTAGACAAACTCAATCTGTAACGGGTTTGGGGTGGACGATTCCCTCACTAAATATGTACGAATGATCCATCATAAAAATTAAATAAAGGCAGCGGAAAACCAACATAATATGTGATAGATTTGTCAGAGTCCATAGTAAATTTTATTTTTTACAACCTTAGGATAAATTTTTCATATTAAATATCATTTGCATATCATTCATAGAGTAATGAAAAAATTATGATTTATTTAAAAAACAATTTAGTAGTAATGAATTCCATCCAAATATATTGCAATTTTCTACGCAAAATCAAGGTATAGCCATTATTTTGTCACATGAAATTATATATATATATATATATATATATATATATATATATAATTGTATGCGTTAAATAGTCCATCACAATCCATTAAAATATGCTGTTATTTTTTGTTTTATTTATTATACATGTTCCATCCAAATAATAAACGATGTATCTATTACTTTGGAATGTAAACAATAATTTCATCAAAGACTATACTAATAAACATATTATCATACACGCACAGATAAAAGAACATAAACATAGTAGAAAGAAATCATAGAATTAGTGATTAAAAAATAGTAAAATATCTAAAATATAACTTATGACATATAAAATTGAATGGCCATAAAACAATACATGTTCGAATACAAAATTTCAACATGCATACGAAAAATATATCAATCATCCACAGGGGTGGTGCAATGAAAAGGGGCGCCCATATCTGATAAAAGACCCAGGTTCGAATCTTACATTGCACACACTTATCACAAAAATAGTTCTCGGAGATCATAAGTGCCGTGAGTTGAAGTGGAGAGTCACAAATTAATTCACCTTAGGAGTTTACCGGCCGATCGGGTTCTCCTTCGGTATATTAGAAATATATACATATCAATCATTTCAAGTCCAGAAGAATAAGAAGACACCATGCATCAATTAGGAGCAAGCGATGACAATCTCTGTTTGGCAACTTGTATGAATATAAGCTCAAACACTTTACCCATTTCACTATCATGTCTACATTCATCCTGAAAACATCGCAAATGGACCTCACGCTCTTTAGAAATCTTTCGACGATGTGTGCCGTGCTCCTCAATCCGTGAACGATGTGTCTCATTACATCGACTTATCTTTTCGAACCGTACAAGTCGACACTAATACATCTACCGTATTCATGTGTCGAACATCTAAGTGTTGGAAAGATAGAATATTGGAGTGATAGAAAAAAAAGACAGAACAAAATCTCACGCCATAACGAGTAATATATAATATAGTACATAACTTTACAAAAAGAAGACTTTAATATATCTATGCATCAATCAGAGTACACTAACCTATTTTCGGTCTGGACAGTTATAACAGCTAGTCTTTACAATTTTTGATAAATACAGATAGAATTCAAGAACAATAAAATAGCGGAAGAATATAAGATATGCGACTAAGTCTGGGAGAATCAAGCTCGTCTCTTGAAGCTCCAAAGCATCTAGAACTAAATCTAAAACATACTCGGCCTGACCCAAGCATTACAAGAAAATAACTCTCGGATCAGTCTGGTAAACCAACGGGAAAAAAATCCATCAAGCGTATTGATTTCTATTTTTATAACACCCTTTCAAAATAAAAGGTATCTCATAAGACCACATCGCACGTAAACACAAATGAGTTTTGACCTTAAGATAACCAAACCATTTATACTAGAAAATCTAGTGATATTATAATAATGTCCAAAGGAAAAAATATCGATAATCGAATAGCCGAGACGGTCATGAATGTACATCACAACAATAATAGATATATGATAAAAAATCATTAAGGCGTGTTCACTAATTGTGTACCTTAGTAGTACAAAAACATTCCCCCTACACAAGAATCAGTGCTATCCATCCAAAGCAACAATACATTTCTTGTGATGTATGATAGGAAATACATATCTGGCCACGCAGGCCGAATGCATCGCTCCATGCATGCATAACAAGTGTAGGTAACTCTAGGAAGGAGACGACTACATCCATATGGGTTAGCTAAACCTCCAGCTATGCATCACAACTCGGGTTTTAGTCATTACCGTTAGTAAGGCTACTTCTAAGATTCCAGCTCACTCACCGCCTAATGAACAGATCTCAAACCACACATGGATTTTCATACCTTAATAGGTCTCGGAACCATACATGGATTCTCACATCTCAACAAAGATCTTGGAATCACACATGAATTTCCATACCTCAGTGGGTCTGGAAATCACACAGGCATTCTCACATCTCATTATAGATCCCGAAATCACACATGGATTCCCATAGCTTAATGAGTCTCGGAATCACAAGTGGATTCCCACATCTCAACATAGATCTCAAAACCACACATGGATTCTCATGCCCAATGGGTCACAGTCACACATGGATTACAATATCTCGAACAATACTTAAATCTCCCCTAAGCATAGAACCCATACATGGTTTTGGAGTGGTTACAGTTTCACATCATTCCATATGTTACTATCAATATTCACTTCTACCTTTTCGAAACCATGGAGAATGTAAAATAGGAATTCGGAGGGAATGACGCATTAACAAAACCTTTCGAAAAAGTCGAAGGGATGCATCTGCAAAAGTTGAATGTTCAATGAGATTCCAAAGAGGTCATAAGTAGATAAGATCACCCTTTCACTTCAATTTTTTCCTTCCGACACAGTTGCTTCCGCATGCATGAACATGTTTTGAATGGGTTGAGAAGCACGTTTCGAAGGCAACAAATCACAACCCTTTAGATGTGAAAGTGTGCTATGGATTGTATAATATGGATATATGATAATACAGAGTAAAAAGATGACAATAATACTGTAAATGGTGTGGAACAAAAAGCAGTATAGTAAAATGACTCCAAAGATTTTTATATTGGTTTGGAGCACCGTCCTACATCTTGTCCTAGACTCCTTCTAGAATTTCACTAAAACAAAAATCCTCACTTAACCCAGAGGAACAGTTATATACACCCATGAACAGCCGAACAGGGACCTGAGCAGCAGAATAGGATTTTGCCTCAACAGCCAAAGAGGACTTCACTCACCTGAGCAGTAGAATAGGACTTCAACAATTATAGAAAATAGTTTTCACTTATGTGTGTTCTGATAACACGAATTTGTCATTGGTAGTACACCTTTCCTATAATCTTCTCCTTGAGTATATATATATACACACACATTTGAAGTATATGAAGAATAGAAAGGTATAGTGTTGCTTTAATGCATAATAATTAAAAGTATGATAGCAAATAGATTTCAGAAAGATATATCAGAGAAATAAGAGAATTCGATTGTAATTAAGTGATTAGGAATAAAGTTGGAGTTTGTATTTATAAAGATTAGAAAGCAGCGACTGTTGGTGATGAGTTTCGATTGAAGTGTTGCATCCAATCTTTTCGTAGAGGTTCGTATCTCTTCACAAAAAGTAGTGTCTTTTCGAAAAGTGGCTGTTATATAAATTCAGTCAACTGAGTCTCTGGTTCATTCGACTGAATATTCAAAGTGATTTTTGAATTTAAATTTGTATATCTATGTATCTGTGCATGCTGCACAAAATTCCGAGGGTCATTCGACTGGTTCAGAGGGTAAGTTGACTGATCTGGTTAAATTTGTGCAGTATGCACAATTTACATAGGTATATTAATTTTTATAACTTTAAATCAATTTATAATTTAAATGTATGCTTATATATGTTTAAAATATTTAATAAATATAATGATGAAATATATAAGTTACTATATACGTAATCGAGGAGTGATTTTAACAATATTGACCTACGACTTAAAAAACAAAATACCATAGTTGATGCACCAGTTTTAAGTCTTGTCTCCATGTCTCTTTTTGTCGTAGCAGTCGTCAAATCTGTATGTTGTAGTGATAACTTCGTGTCATGAATCAAAACCAAGTCTCAACATTCTCCCTATTTTTGATTGATGGCAACCTATAAATAGATATAGATTTCGACTGATATATATACACAAATATTTACTCCCCCTGAATCTTTGACTCTCTATATCCTGCATTCTTATTATTAGCAATAATATTATATCATTTTTCCCCCTTCGTTATCGACAAAAGGAATAAGTAATATGAAGTTATAATGTCATAGATAATACGAAAACAAATCATTCATACATTAAATTTCCATAATCCAGAGTGTTTGAAATAAATAAAACATAGTGGCCATTTAGTACAAGCCACATGAAAATGAAAACTAATAAAAAAGATAATCATCTTAAGCCATTGGTTTCTTATCCGTACCACTATGTGATGTCTGACCACCACTATCGTCTTCATCTCCATCATCATCACTACTGCTTGCTTGATCGTCATCAGAAGTAGACCAAGTAAAGACAGGTTTCTTACCCGGATCATCTATAGTAGCCGTAGATGTCCTCGAAGAACATGAGATAGCTTTCCATAATATGGTAAAAATCCTTTAACCTTATCAAGCTTCTTATCGACTATGATAATGTTGGATTGTATAATTTTTTGATCACGGCAAATTATAGAGATGGATTCACATGGTTGAAGACCCGGATTCTAAATCAAAATTTCTTCTTGTTGATGACGAGTCGATTTTTGACGAGATGGTCCTTGAGATTGCTCGCCATGTTGTTGTGGTTGGTCTTGAGCTAATTGCCTTTGGGTTCATTCTTCAAAAGATATGATATGATGGGGTCTAGCAACTGGTAGTTTCATCAAGGCTAAAGTCCGAGAGTTTAAACATCCAACGGTAGAAATCGGTGAATCCGGTTCCGGAATCTCACAAGCTTTTAGAAGACGCATAATATATTCGCCATAGTAGATTATATTCATTCTATCGTTGCTGAAGCTTAAAAATTCGTCAAGAATTAAACGGAGCCAGTTGACTTTAATGATTCCAAAAATAGCGTATAAAGCTTTAAAGTTAATTTCGTAGACAATTCATAACTTCCGGTTCTAGGAGTTATGATTTTCATTAGAGCGTGATGAATAATTCGTGCCTTTGGTCTAGAGACTTAGATTTGAGTTGACACATGTCATCTTCTAGAAACAAATGACATATATTGTCACGAACAACCAAGTCATAATCAATAGGGGCCAATTCCACACCATCATTTTCTATTTGCAAAATATGAGCCATGCGGTCTAAAGAGAAAAAGACAAGTTTCCCACATACTAGACTCCATACACAGTCTTGTTGATTTGGAATGTTTTGGTGACCCAAATTTAGGTTTGCGTAGAACAATTTCACATTATTTGGTTGACTCTATGTTTGTTATCATCAATGTTAAATAACAACTCCAAATTGCTCTTTCGAGCTAACTCTTCGATGTAGTATAGAGAGAAATCAGGGAATTTAACATACGAACCTTCGAAAATCCTTGAGTCTTGCATTCGTCTCCACCTCCTAATCGTGGTGTCATCAAATAGCCATCTTTGAATTTGTTCGTTTGTTGAGACGATGAGGAAGCTTGTCCCTTTCGTTTAGGAGCCATGAATTTAACTTTTGGAGAATAAAAATGGAGTTTTTGAAAGGTTAGGGTTTTGGAAAATTTTGAAATCTAAAATGGTAATGGAGAAAGAAGGTAAAGTAGAAGATAAAAGGAGTAAAGTGGGTAGGTAAAAGTAAAAAAGTGACTCAGATCGACAGCTCAGTCGACTGGCTCAGGACTTAAGTCGACTGAAGTTGAAGGTCGAAATTTTTCTACCTTCTGGTCCATTCGACTGAGGCTCTAAGACAGTCGACTGGCCATGTATATATAAAAATTATGTTGTTGTGTTTTTCGACTGACCACCTAGTCCAGTCGACTGACTTGGAGAAATTTCTGCAGTGAATTTTATTTAGCGGTGAAATGTTAATATTTTCTATATGTGAATGTTGCAAGTTCTATTATTTAATATAAATAGTTGTCATTTTGATTAAAGAACCATAAATAAATTTATTCCAAGAATAAAGAGAACATACATATGTAGAGAATTTATTTGGAAATACAACAAAAGATAATAACGACTACGATTATTTCGAGGGGCTAGGCGTCTTGTATCCTTTTAGTTTCTTGCGACGAACATTTGATTCTTCGTTTCAATCCCATGAATTCGGTGAGTATGGTGGTCGCGGTGGAGACGAAGTCGATGGTCGTCTGATAGGAGAAACAGCATGTTCGTCTATCGGATGTGACGATTCCC
The DNA here is from genome assembly GCA_030765085.1 of Allium cepa. Lineage (NCBI taxonomy): Eukaryota > Viridiplantae > Streptophyta > Magnoliopsida > Asparagales > Amaryllidaceae > Allium > Allium cepa. The sequence goes on along the minus strand of CM060937.1, from coordinate 687,831,186 downwards.
TGCAGAACTTCATAGTGATGTGCTCAATGATTTTCATCCATCTAGAGTTTATCTTTTGTTCGTAGTACATTTCACATTGTAGCATTAGTGATTCTTGCTAATAATGGTGTAGATCATCTATCTTTTGCTTTGTGTTCGGAGAAATGTCAATCGTCTTCTTTCCCTTCTTCTTATCCGGAGTATTTCCGGTGTGATAGACAGACGATGGTGAAATTTTATGATCCGGAGTTTTTGGAGAGTTGTTTGAGGCAATAATTTCGATAGAATCCATGGAAGAGGAGGTTGACATTCTTAAAAAATAGTTGTTTATAAAAGCTTTACTTCAGTTTAAGAGGAAAATGAATGAAGGCTTTAATTCAGTTTGGTTGCACAAAAGATGGAGAATGCATCTATTTGTAGGCTAAGTTTAGGAAAATAGGATAGAATTGAGTGGATTATATTGAATTTAGCCAAGAAGTATGGAAATACGTTAGTTTTTCCGTTGGCTGATTTATTCTGTGTAATTTTAATGTTTATAAAAATAGTAATGTATATCTATAAAGTTAAATGTGACATGTGTTGCATATATTAATGTCACCATATAATAAAATGGTCATACTAGACTATAACAGAAAACATCAGTAGCTCAGGTGGTTAAGACTCTTGGGTTATTCAAAGTAGGTCACTGGCTCTAGTCTCAACATGGTCAGAATTTCGAATTTTTGTAAAAAAAATTATTTTTGAGTTTTTAGTTAAAAAATTTATTTTTTATCTATATATCTTTAATTGATATTATACCAAGCCCATGACATAATTTTATAGACATATTTTTTAATAGTGGTTTAGTAAAAATATCAGCTAATTGATATTCTGATGGTACGTAAACTAGATTTATCACTTCTTTTTCTATATTATCGCATAAAAAATGATGTCTTATATCTATATGTTTAGTTCTTGAGTGGTTTAATGGATTTTTAGATAGATTTGTAGCACTAGAATTATTGCAGTAAATTGTTGATTTTGATAGATTGATTCCAAAATCTTTAAGTGTTTGTTGCATATATGTGGCGACCCAAAATTTTCGAGCATTTAAAATCAGAATATTTAATTGATTTTAAATATTCAATAAAGTAATTTCAACTTAAATTACGAATATTATAATTTATTTGATGATTAAACCATTGAATTAAATAATTTGAAATTGGATAAAATGTCCAATCTGGAGTTTTAAGTCTGCTATAATAATTTGAAGGCTTATAAAATTTATATTGATAACATTGAGGATAGTAGAAGTTGTAAAATTAAATTTAACAGTGATTTGTTCAGTTTTGAAATTTTATAGTTTAAATTGAATTTAAAAATAGCCTTCCGAGGCACAGTCTCGGAATTCGACGAAACCAGTTCCATTGAGTCCGTAATATTGAACTATTATCGGATTTCCGATTTTTGTAGCATTTGCAATCATCGTGTGAGCGTACGAGATAAAAACATCACGGAAATAATGAATCGTTTAATTTAAATATCTTACATCTTTTCACCTATCAAAATCTTTTCCATCAGCCGACTTTCTTTCTTATCCATGTCTCTTTTTCTATCAACATCATGTAACCCCTATTTCTTTAATAATGGAACTAAATCCCCTTCCTTCAAATCAAAATAAAATCAAAGATTCAGAAAAAACGGCCGATCGAAAATCATTTCTTTCCTCTTCTTATTTGCAAATTCAGTTCGAACGAGAGAGGAGAAAAAAAGGAAAAAAGGAAATAAAAAAAGATTGAACCAATTTCCCAAATCGATGTCTCGTTCGAAGATGGGTCGTATCGTTCAAAATTAGGGGGAAACGAAGCGTGACAGAGGGAATCTCGAGTTCGAGATTCGATTTGGCATCGGCGATGCTATTTTTGAGAGGGGGTACGGCTTGGGATCGCGTACGCTAATCAAATCGAGGCTCACGGCAACTCCTGAAGCACAGGCATGTTTGCGCACACGTAAGAGAGGCTCGACGACGAAGTGAGGAGCGAGGCCGAGTTGATTTTGGGTCTGCGTTTGTCAGTAAGAGGCTCGGAGCTTGGGATTTCGTCGATTTTTGGAAGTCGTGAGGCGAGTGCGGCGTGCTGGTGACGGCTGCTCGACGTTGTTGTCTCGCGTTTGAATAGGTAAACTGTTTTTAAATTTCAAGTTTAAAAAGTTATTTAAGTTAAAGCTGCTAATGGAATTTGTTTGTTCTTCCTATCAAAAATATTTTTCCAGTAGGTAAATCACTATCATGTCAATTATTAGAAAAAAAATAAAAAAAATATACAATAATAAACAGTCAGTTACCCAAACACAGCATATGTATACAATTTAAAAACAAAATACATATAGGGATGATCGGACGAAGTATATGTATATATAAATTTTGGAAATATATAATTCTAAACGTTTTAAAGTTTATATAAGAATTCAAGTTTTAGATCTACATAGATTATTTTAGTATATGTGTTTCAAAAAGGATTATAAATATACATATATACATTTTAAATTTATTAGTTTCGATTAAAATATGATTTTATTAAGGTGACTAATGTGGTTGATAAACTTATTTAAAATATTTAGTCACTAAAAGGTATTTTAAAGGGAAATTGGTTTAAACTAAATATTAATTGATAAAAATATTTTTATTTAAAAGTAAATTAGTTTAGAATTTAATTACTAGTTTATAAATCCTTAGTTAATTAAATCAAAATACGATAATAAATTGTTCGATCAATTCGAATATTAATAAACCTTATATGTTTGTTACAAGTTCTAAATCATGGAGAAACAAGCTGGAATGAAAATGGACTGCAATAAAAACCAAAGGTGAGTTAATATCACTCAGTTGAATGTAAATTGAAATTTAAATGATTAAATTTAAATAATTGTTTAAATGGCTGAATCGATTGATGTGCTATAATAAGGTATATTTTGGAGTTGACATTTTATATTGTGCTAATGTCTATGGATGCAGGGAAAAACAGGTTGGAGGGATCCAACTGGACCCCTCAACATTTATTTAAAATATTTTAATACCCTCTGTTGTGATTATTTGATATTCTATGATGAATTATATTGGAATATTGAATGCTATGGTTCGATTAGATATAATTGGGTATAATGAATTACCAAAAATATATAAATTGGATTTTGGAAAGAAAATAAAGAAGTGAATTAGTAAGTAAAATAAATATAGAAAACTTGAATAAATTTAAGAATGAATTGGAAAAGAAATAAAGTGACTTAAAGATTTTAATAAATAAATCCTGAGTATAGGAAGGGAAATTTTGAATAATCAGAAGATTAATGAATTTTAAACTTCGGTATTATTATTATTATTATTAAAAAAGAACATAACATTTATTTAAATTTTAGGATTTAAAATATTGAAAGAATAAAGAAGAAATTGGGAAAAACTGAAATTTGGTTATTTCAATTAAAAGATTTAAAATCAAACGGGAAATAATAACATTAATGATAAGTCCATAACTAATGAATTTTTGAAATGAACTGATAAGTAAAGAAATTTATTTCAAGTGGAATAAATTATAAGTGATTGAGATTGGAAATTCTCCCTGGATAACTAAGTACGTCTTCAAAGTAAATTTTTAAATATAAATTAGAAGTTTTAAAGTTGTTTTAAAAAAGTATGTTTTGAAAATTTATTATTTCTAAATATTTAAATTCTGAAAGTAAGTATTTCCTTTAATCTATTATAGTAGCAATTATTTAAAGAACGACTTAGTATTTTGTTTTTAAAAGCGAAAATCTAGTTTTATATTTTATTAAATAACCTTGTTTTCAAATATTCATATAGTATGTATTTTTAATAAATTATTGAAGTATTTTAACTTAATTGTTTTAAAGTATATTTCAAAGTAAATTGTTTTAAATTATTTTAAAAATCTAGTTATGTGCTTGGTGATCCCAGAGGAGATAGAAAATATTTGGGAAAGTTTATTTTTAAAAAGAAAGATGGTTTTTGATACTGTTGCCAAGGATCGAAAATAGAAATATATCTTGTGAAGATATTTTGAGGTTAATAAATAATTTGGGAAATTATTTATTGTTTGATGGATGTTTATGAATATTAATTGATAGTTAAATAACCGACTATCAATATTGGACAAATGGGTTGATCATTTCGATGAGTCCGGGATCGAGATTTAATTCTCAAAAACCACTTCGATCCGTTTTGTATGTTTCGTGGAAACGATTTTGGATTTGAAGATGGAGCAGTGAAGTACAAGGGCTAATCGCTACTAATCCTAAGGATATGTCCGAAATTGATGTATTAGGAATAGTGCCTTCGGTTCCGTTCGAACTCGGGATGGACTTGTATGGATGAATGCTTACGAAACATCGTCAGGTGGACAATGGGCATTCTAAGGGATATGTTCTAAAAAGGTAATGCTTAGCCTCAAGCCTTATCAAATGGGAATGACTGAAAATCAAGGGTTATGCAGTAAGGCTAGGTGGGTAGCACCCAAGCAGGGTGAGGTCATCCCTGCATAGATGTCCCTTTTTATTTCGGCTTAGTGGACGGTTGCTGATCCCAACCGCGGTGTGATCTCACTTGGGATTATCCAGTAAGGGGTAGTCCCGGTCTTGTGTTGCAGGGGAGCGAGCGTACTCCTCGGTACTGTGATCTAGGCCACGTACTGTGACAGGTGGTACCCAGTGCCTAGTCATTAGTTGGAAATCCATTCTCCCTACGAGCCTTGTACGGTTTTTTTTTGTATTACCCATCTGTGGCAAGTATCTGGAATTTAATGAATGTAATAATTTCGAATATTTTATAAGTATTTGTATATAGACCCTATTATAATATCAGAGGATTTCTATAAAAATTGTTTTAGCTATCGTATGGTAAAAACCCGACATGTTTATTTGTGGCGTGGTCTTACGAGATGCTTTTGTTTTCAAAGGATCTTTGAAACTTTAATAATCAATTGGATGTGATTTTCTCACGCTGGCATTTCAGACTGACTCGGATGTTATTGAACTGTAATGCTCAGGTCAGACCGAGTATTATACGATACAGGATATGATGATGTGGAGCTCAGGAGACGAGCTGGATGACGATACGTACTTTCGTATTTGTTTATATATATATTCCGCTATGTTGAGTTATTGTGTATCCATTTGTCTGTTGTTGTGAACTGTGATTGATGTACTCTGATGATGTAATATATAAACAGAGATGTGTGATTTTGTGTAAAGATCATTTATTACCTATTATATTTTATTCCGCAGCGATGGTTAGATTCTGTTGTTGTTTTCTATTTTCTTCTTCTACCTCTTCTTCTTTAACCCAAATGGTTCGTATTTCTGTACAACTTGAGTTGATTGTTGTAGAATAGTGTTGACTCAAGGGGTACGGATTTGCGGGCTGTTACAGTGGTATCAGACATTGGTTGGTGATAACCTTGGCTCTGGTGGGAAATTACTCAAATAGAGTCCGTAATACTCTAGAATGAGTTTGAGCATATTAATAGATATGAGTGCGTATTTGTTAGTGAATATAAATTGTTTTAATATTGTGTTGATTGATTTATTGAGTGGCATATAAATCTTCGTCGGCACAGCCTGGACGACTATATCGAAAGGGTTTCTAAGCACTTGGATAGAACAGTTTGACACGGTATTGTTTTTAAATGTGGGTGAATGAAATAATTTTACCCAAAATATATTTTGATATAAAGAAGAGTTTTTGTAAACTAGTTTAGCTAATATACGGTTGCTTGAATGTTAGGAAAAATAATATTAAATTATTATCATTATTGAGTAAGAACCTAACTAGAAATTTAAAATATAACTAAAGGTTAAAGAAATGAATTCATTATAAAATGAAATTTATAAATATGAATAATAAATGTAAATTATAAATTGAAATATAATCAAATGAGAATTTTTATGAGCATACACTATACAAATGAATTATAGTTAAAATTGATTTAAGCAGGATTTGGAAATTTAAATCCCGAAGATTTTGGAATTATTTTGAAAATAAATAATAGCATTATTGTTTTGGAGGTATTTCAGGAAGGAAATGTGTTTTGAATGGATTTTGAAAGTGATATAGCATTGAAATCACTTGGATCATTGGGAAATAATTCTGAAGATGATGGTCGCATCATCAGTATTCATTTTCGAATTTCTAAGTGATGGATTGCTGCCAAAGACTGATTTGTTCAGAAAAGCTAGTTATTTTTGAAAATCTAAAAAATTTGCTGGAAATAAAACCAGGATTTGTTTGACCCTTGAGAAGTGTGATTTGTGATGTTGGAGATTTTAAAATGATTTGAAACCAAAGTCGGGTGTTTAAAAATTCTGAAGAGACAGGTGGTAAGCTTATAAATTGAGATGATTTTTAAATCAGGAAAGAAATATAAGCTTTGAATGTTGGAAAATTAAATTTCAAAGGAAAAGTTAAAAATGAAATTAACTTGGATTTGGAAATAAAAATTTAACTAGATTGAAATTAATTGAATAGGCTGAAAATAATATCCAGTTGTATTCGAATTAAGTTGAAATCGAATTGAGTTAAATAAATCGGAGTTAAAATAAAATTGAATTGGAATAAAAATTCAATTGAGTTATTGGAATGGAATTAGATTCTTAACTGAATAAATGGAAAATAAATGGGATAAGGATTGGATTGAAATAAATAAATCAGAATAACCTGTAAAAGAAATAAAAATCCATAGAAAAAAGTAAAATATGCTTGAGTTATAAATAAGCGTAAATCTTGAGTTAAAAATAAAAGATGAATATATTCAAGCCTAGAATGAATGGAAATGTGTAAAATAATAAGTTATGACTTGTAAAATTATAAAGTGGAATAGAGAACCCAAAATTAATATTTTGATGAATTAGAAAATAAACAAAAATCAAAACTTGAATTATAAAATAAATTGAACTAAGAAATTAAATGAAGTGTATTTGGAATTAAAAATCAGTATTGGATTATAAATAGGGGAAGAACTAATTAGATAATAAATTAGTTAATGAAATATGTAAATGAAACCTGATGTAGTTAAATAGAAGCTGAATTATGAGTTTATGATGGAGATTGAAAATAAAACTCAAGTTATAAATCAAATTTGACCTGGATCGATAGTGAAGTAAATGTAATTGAATTATGGTAAATAAATTGGGTGGTAAATTGAAAAGGATAGTGGATTCAAAATTTGAGTTATAAATTAAAAAAAAATTAACCGGAAGTGTTAAAAATTAAATATAATTGGGAATGTATCAAATAAAAATGAAATGGGATTAAAAAGGTAATGGTATGAATTGCAAATAAAATCCAAATAAGTGGAAATAATTAAAGACGGCCTTGTAATAAATTGAATGAGTGAATCTGGAAAGTTAAATTTTATAATAACTAATCAAATAAATTTGTAGTTTAATATGAGATTTAATTGAGAGAGAATTAAGTTGAATGAAAGAGAAAATTTACTTGAAAAATGAAATGAGCTTAAGTATAAAAATTTGAATATAATGAAGCAAATTAACTTAAGCTAAACAAATGGAGGAGAGTTGAATTGAATTCAACTTAAAACTAAGTTTAATGATATTGGGTTCGATTTAAATCAAGTGAAAATAAATTCACATCGAAATAAGATTCGGTGAGGTATAGATGATATTAATGGAATGAAATTCTTAAATAAATAACTGTAAACCATTTAAATTGTTAAGGGATTGAAATAATTTGGAGCCAATAAGAAAAATAGAATGTTTTAAATGAAACGCAAATGAATAGATCATGAATAGAATTGAAATGGTTATTGAATGAAATAGCTTGGATTGTCTTCAAGCTAAATAAAATAGTTTGGAATAAACAAATATGGAATGAAATGGAAATGAATGGATCGTGAATAAAATTGGAAAGGGATAAAATTAGTAAAAATGTGTCGAGCTAGATCAAATGGTTTGGAATGGAACCTGTTTGAATAATGGAACTAGTTTGGTTAATAAAATGAAATGCAGGTGAATGGATTCAAATTTAAAATGCAATGAAAATGAGAATATATGGATTGTGAATAAATTTAAAAATGGAATAGAATTAAGTATAAATTGAGTTGAAATCAATTTAAATTGGTTATAAAACATAAGTACTTATTTATTCACATAGATCTTGTCAAATCGCATAGAATAAATTGTCATTTGATGTAAATGGAAGTAATTAAGATGCTATGAATTGATAGAAGTAAAATAAATTGATTTTGAGATCAATTGAATTAAATATGAGTTCGTTTTGCTTAAAAATAAATTAATGTAAGCTTGTGAGTTGTTAACCATTCGGATTAAGTGAAACGATATGTGATTGGTTGTAAGCAATTAAAATTAATGTTGGAATATTTAAATTGCTTATAAAAAGTGTTTAATGGGCATTTCTTTTAGAATTCATATGTTTTAACTATTGCAAGTAAGTGAAATGTTGTTAAACTTCATATATATGGCACTTACATGTTTAAATTGAGTAAGTACAGGTACCGGGAAACCGTGTGGCTGGATTTTGATTGCACTATCTGCTAAATAAATAAACTGCTTGCTTAAAAATGCTAAATAAGGTACGCCTACGCAATGAAAATAGGAAATATGAACTGTTTTTGGTTTTTCCGACCGGGTGGGTCGATGTATATATTTATATCTTTTGTCGAATTGCAAAAGTTCCTCCGTACAAAGGAAACTCTGCCAAAAAATTTCGAAAATTTTGGGAGTTAGAAATTTTTTGAAAGTTTTTGGAAAATTTTGTTAACAACAAAACGGTTTCAATCCGGAAATTGAAATATATTAGTAAATGAAACTAATTTAAAATGATGACATGAATTAGTTATAAATGGAAAATAAAATTCAATATTTAGAGTTAAAGATAAATTGAATTTATATGGAAATGAAAGAATCAATTTGAATAGAAATAGATATAAACTAAAGTGGTAAGATGAAAATAAATATAAGAAACACATAAAATGCTTATACTAACTTAAGTAAGCAATGATAAATTCTTAATTGGAAATTGATATTACAAATATAATCTAAGTCAATATTTAAATAAATAGATATTGACATTTTGTAAGGAAGTCCATAAAATGTTTTTGGAAAGTTGTGATTGGATATTAGTGCTAAGCAGGATATGCAGGTATTATAAAAGGAAAAGGAAAATTTGTTTTGACTTCAGAAGATAAATTTGAATTGCCCGACCAAAAAGGTATGTGTTTAAATTGCTATGAAATTTGATTTGGATTTTGGATCGAGCCACTTGGCCTTTTGTTTTCTTTTTGGATTTGGGAGGCCGTAGGGCCGTTTTGTAGTTGTACCGAGCTAGCCGCGTAAAGGAGACGCTGGCGAAATTTTTCGGGAATTTAGGGAGTTAGAAAAATTTTGAGAAAATTTTGATAATTCAAAATTTGGTTTTAAATTAAAACTTGAATGGTTAAACAAATAGTATAGTTTGAAAACTATGGGAGAGTTGAGAAGTTAATAAGAACGATAATGGGTCTTTTACAAAAAGATAGTTGATTAGATGTTGAATTGTTTGGTTTTGGAGATAAGTAAATGGTTATTGGACCATTTTTCCTAATTAGTAATTTCGGGGACGAAATTCTTTTAAGGGGGAGGAATGTGACGACCCGGAATTTTAGAGCATTTAAAATTAGAATATTTAATTGATTTTAAATATTCAATAAAGTAATTTTAACTTAAATTACGAATTTTACAATTTATTTGATGATTAAATCATTGAATTAAATAATGTGAAATTGGGTAAAATGTCGAATCTGGAGTTTTAAGCCTGTTATAATAATTTGAAGGCTTATAAAATTTATGTTGATAACATTGAGGATAGTAGAAGTTGTAAAATTAAATTTAACAGTGATTTGTTCAGTTTTGAAATTTTATAGTTTAAATTGAATTTAAAAATAGCCTTCCGAGGCACAGTCTCGGAATTCGACGAAACCAGTTCCATTGAGTCCGTAACATTGAACTATTATCGAATTTCAGATTTTGTAGCATTCGGAATCATCATGTGAGCGTACGAGATAAAAACGTCTAGGAAATAATTAATCGTTTAATTTAAATATCTTACATCTTTTCACCTATCAAAATCTTTTCCATCAGCCGACTTTCATTCTTATCCATGTCTCTTTTTTTTACAACATCTAGCAACCCCTATTTCTTTAACAATGGAACTAAATCCCCTTCCTTCAAATCAAAATAAAATCAAAGATTCTAAAAGAATGGCCGATCGAAAATCATATCTTTCCTCTTCTTATTTGCAAAATTAGTTCGAACGAGAGAGGAGGAAAAAAAGGAAAAAAGAAAATAACGAAAGACTGAACCAATTTTCCAAATCGATGTCTCGTTCGAAGATGGGCCGTATCGTTCAAAATCAGGGGGAAACGAAGCGTGACAGAGGGAATCTCGAGTTTGAGACTCGATTTGGCATCGGCGACGCTGTTTGTGAGAAGGGGTACGGCTTGGGATCGCACACGCTAATCAAATCGAGGCTCACGGCAACTCCTGAAGCGCAAGCATGTTCGCGCACACGTAAGAGAGGCTCGGTGACGAAGTGAGGAGCGAGGCTGAGTTGATTTTGGGTTCGCGTTTGTCAGTAAGAGCCTCGGAGCTTGGGATTTCGCCGATTTTTGGAAGTCGTAAGGCGAGTGCGATGTGCTGTTGACGGCTGCTCGATGTTGTTGTCTCGCATTCGAATAGGTAACCTGATTTTAAATTTCAAGTTTATAAAGTTATTTAAGTTAAAGTTGTTAATGGAATTTGATTGTTCTTCCTATCAAAAATATTTTTCCAGTAGGTAAATCACTGTCATGTCAATTATTAGAAAAAAAATTATATATACAATAATAAACAGTCAGTTACCCAAAAACAGCTTACGTATACAATTTAAAAACAAAATACATATAGGGATGAACGGACGAAGTATATGTATATATAAATTTTGGTAATATATTATTCTAAATATTTTAGAGTTTATATAAGAATTCGAGTTTTAGATCTACATAGATTATTTTAGTATATGGGTTTCAAAAAGGATTATAAATATACATATATACATTTTAAATTTATTAGTTTCGATTAAAATATGATTTTATTAAGGTGACTAATGTGGTTAATAAACTTATTTAAAATACTTAGTCACTAAAAGGTATTTTAAAGGGAAATTGGTTTAAACTAAATTATTAATTGATAAAAATATTTTTATTTAAAAGGAAATTAGTTCAGAATTTAATTACTATTTTATAAATCCTTAGTTAATTAAATCAAAATACGATAATAAATTGTTCGATCAATTCGAATATTAATAAACCTTATATGTTTGTTACAAGGTCTAAATCATGGAGAAACAAGCTGGAATGAAAATGGACTGCAATAAAAACCAAAGGTGAGCTAATCTCACCCAGTTGAATTTAAATTTAAATTTAAATAGTTAAATTTAAATAATTGTTTGAATGGCTGAATTGATTGATGTGCTATAATATTGTATATTTTGGAATTGACATTTTATATTGTGCTAATGTCTGTGGATGCAGGGAAAAACAGTTTGAAGGGATCCAACTGGACCCCTCAACATTTATTTAAAATATTTTAATACCCTTTGTTGTGATTATTTGATATTCTATGATGAATTATATTGGAATATTGAATGCTATGGTTCGATTATATATAATTGGGTATAATGAATTACCAAAAATATATAAATTGGATTTTGGAAAGAAAATAAAGAAGCGAATTAGTAAGTAAAATAAATATAGAAAACTTGAATACATTTAAGAATGAATTGGAAAAGAAATAAAGCGACTTAAAAATTCTAATAAATAAATCCTGAGTATAGGAAGGGAAATTTTGAATAATCAGAAGATTAATGAATTTTAAACTTCAGTATTATTATTATTATTTTTAAAAAGAACAAACATTTATTTAAATTTTAGGATTTAAAATATTGAAAGAATAAAGAAGAAATTGGGAAAAACTGAAATTTGGTTATTTCAGTTAAAAGATTTAAAATCAAACGGGAAATAATAACATTAATGATAAGTCCATAACTAATGAATTTTTGAAATGAACTGATAAGTAAATAAATTTATTTCAAGTGGAATAAATTGGGAATCAATTTGGAAAATTGATTTAAGTGATTGAGATTGGAAATTCTCCCTGGATAACCAAGTACGTGTTCAAGGTAAATTTTTAAATATAAATTAGAAGTTTTAAAGTTGTTTTAAAAAAGTGTGTTCTGAAAATTTATTATTTCTAAATATTTAAATTCTGAAAGTAAGTATTTCCTTTAATCTATTATAGTAGCAATTATTTAAAGAATGACTTAGTATTTTGTTTTTAAAAGCAAAAATCTAGTTTTATATTTTATTAAATAACCTTGTTTTCAAATATTCATATAGTGTGTATTTTTAACAAATTATTGAAGTATTTTAATTTAGATGTTTTAAAGTATATTTCAAAGTAAAGTGTTTTACATTATTTTAAAAATCTAGTTATGTGCTTGGTGATCCCAGAGGAGATAGAAAATATTTGGGAAAGTTTATTCTGAAAAAGAAAGATGGTTTTTGAAACTGTTTTCAAGAATTGAAAATAGAAATATATCTTGTGAAGATATTTTAAGGTTAACAAGTAATTTAGGAAATTATTTATAGTTTGATGGATGTTAATGAATATTAATTGATAGTTAAATAACCGTCTATCAATATTGGACAAATGTGTTGATCGTTTCGAAGAGTCCGGGATCGAGATTTATTTCTCGAAAACCACTTCGATTCGGTTTTTACGTTTCGTGGAAACAATTTTGGATTCGAAGATGGAGCAGTGAAGTACAAGGGCTAATCGCTACTAATCCTTAGGATATTTCCGAAATGGATGTAGTACGAATAGTGCCTTCGGTTTCGTTCGAACCCGTGACGGACTTGTGGATGAATGCTTGCGAAACATCGTCAGGTGGACGATGGGCATTCTAAAGGATATGTTCTAAAAAGGTAATGCTTAGCCTCAAGCCTCATCAAATGGGAATGACTGAAAATCAGGGGTTATGCAGCAAGGCTAGGTGGGTAGCACCCAAGCAGGGTGAGGTCATCCCTGCCTAGATGTCCCTTTTTATTTCGGCTTAGTGGGCGGTTGCTGATCCCAACCGCGGGGTGATCTCACTCGGGATTATCCAGTAAGGGGTAGTCCCGGTCTTGTGTTGCAGGGGAGTGGGCGTACTCCTCCGTACTGTGATCTAGGCCACGTACTGTGACAGATGGTACCCCAGTGCCTAGTCATTAGTTGGAAATCCATTCTCCCTACGAGCCTTGTACGAGTTTTGTTTGTATTACCCACTCTGTGGCTAGTAGTTGGAATTTAATGAATGTAATAATTTCGGATTTGTATATAGACCCTATTATAATATCAGAGGATTTCTATAAAAATTGTTTTAGCCATCGTAAGGTAAAACTTGACATGTTTATTTGTAGCGTGGTCTTACGAGATGCTTTTGTTTTCAAAGGATTTTTGAAACTTTAATAATCAATTGGGTGTGACTTTCTCACGCTGGCATTCCAGACTGACTCGGGTGTTATTGAACTGTAATGCTCGGGTCAGACCGAGTATTATAGGATACAGGATATGATGATGTGGAGCTCAAAAGACGAGCTGGATGACGATACTTACTTTCATATTTGTTTATATATATATATATATATATATATATTCCGATGTGTTGAGTTGCTGTGTATCCATTTGTATGTTGTTGTTGTGAACTGTGATTGACGTACTCTGATGATCTAATATATAAACAGAGATATGTGATTTTGTGTAAAGATCATTTATTATCTATTATATTTTATTCCGCTGCGATGGTTAGATTCTGTTGTTATTTTCTATTTTCTTCTTCTACCTCTTCTTCTTTAACCTAAATGGTTCGTATTTCTGTACAACCTTAGTTGATTATTGTAGAATAGTGTTGACTCAAGGGGTACGGATTTGCGGGCTGTTACAATATAAGTTACTTGTGTGCAAGCTGTTGCCGCAAAAATATATTATGCTTCACAAGTTGATAGAGAGACACAGTTTTGTTTCTTACTAAACTATGATATTAAAGATTTACCAATGAAGTGACACGTACCGCTTGTACTTTTTCTATCTGTTCGTGATCCTCCTAAATCAGCATGGACGTACGATACTAATTCGAACGAGCACTCTTTTGGATAGAAAAGCCCGAAATTTGTAGTTTTATTAAGGTAGTGTATTATACATTTTACGGCACGTAAATGTTATTCTTTCGGGTCAGATTGAAATCATGCACGTAAGCACACACTCATCATAGCATCTGGTCTACTTGCTATTAGATAAAGTAGTGATCCTATCATACTACGATAAAGTTTTTGGTCTACAGCTTTGCCGTTTTCATCTTTATCAAGATGTGCTGTTGTGCTCATAGGTGTTGGTTTGGCAGAAGTGTTTTCCATTCCAGAACGTTTTATAAGATTATTACAGTCTTTGTCTTGATTAATAAAAATTCCTTTTGAAACTTGTTTTATTTGAAGTCCTAGAAAATATGATAATTCTCCCATATGGGACATTTCAAATTCTCTAGTCATTATTTCAGAAAATTCATTACATAATTCATTATTAGTTGAGCCAAATATAATTTCGTTGACATATATTTGAACTATTAATATATCATTTTTGAATGTTTTATAAATAAAGTTTGATCTACTTTTCCTCTTTGGAATCCAGAATTAATTAAATAGCTTTTTAGGCGTTCATACCAAGTACGTGGTGCTTGCTTTAAACCATATAAAGCTTTCTTAAGTATATATACATGATATGGATATTTCTCATGAATATATAAAGAAGGTTATTCAACATAAACGTTTTCTTTAATATATTCATTTGAAAAAGCACTTTTAACATCCATTTGATAGATTTTAAAGTTATTAAAACATGCATATGCCAATGAAATTCATATTGCTTCTAGTCTAGCAACTCGAGCAAACGTTTCTTCGTAGTCTATTCCTTCTTCCTGGTTATATCCTTGTGCTACTAGTCTTGCTTTATTTCTAGTTATATATCATAATTCGTCCGCTTTATTTTTAAAAACCCATTTAGTTCCTATAACAGTCTGATCGGCTGGTCTGGGTACTAGTTCTCAAACTTCATTTCATTCAAACTATTTTAATTCTTCTTCCATAGAATAATCCAATTTTCATCGGATGATGCTTCCTTAGTATTTTTAGGTTTTATCGTAGAGATAAAAGCTATATTACCCATTAAATCTAGTTGATTTCTAGTTCAAACATTTGAATTTATTTCTCCAATTATATTCTCTGTAGGATGATCTCGTAAAACTCTTCGAGTTGATCTTATTGTATTAGTAGTATTTCTGTTTATAAATTATTAACAAAGTTTTCATTTTCTCTAGAATTATAAATGATATTGTCATCATCTCTTGAATTGTTTATTATTATATTTTTTATTCTTATTAGTAATTCATTATTATTATTTGTATTAGAAACAAGTTTAGAGTTTTCATTAGTGATTCTTCAATAGTATTAGTTCGTTTATTAAAAACTCGACAGGCTTTGCTTTGATTCAGATATCCAAGAAATATTCCTTCGTAACATTTTGAATCAAATTTGCCAAGTTGTTCTTTGGTATTTAATGTAAAACATTTTGATCCAAATATTTTAAAATAAGATATGCTTGGTTTTCTACCGTTAAAAAGTTCATAAGGAGTATTTTTGGTGAGAGGTCTAATAGAAACACGATTCAAAACATAACAAGCAGTTGCAATAGCTTCTGTCTAAAATTGTTTTGGTAACGTGGTTTCATTTAGTAAAGTTCTTGCATATTCTTGTAGAGTTCGATTCTTTCGTTCTACAACTCCATTTTGTTGTGGAGTTCTAGGAAATGAAATGTTATGAAATATTGCTTTCTTTTTACAATAATTATCAAACTGTATATTTTCAAATTCACCTTTGTGATCACTTCTAATATTTTTAACTTTAATACCTTTTAAATTTTGAATTTTTTTAACAATTTTTTTGAAATTTTCAAAGGTATCACTTTTATTTTTCATAAAGATAGTCCATGTATATCTAGAAAAATAATCAACTATTACAAGTACATACTTATTATGATTTATGGATTAAATTTGGGTAGGGCCAAATAAATCCATATGAAGCAATTCGAGTGGTTGTAATGTCGAAATAACTTTCTTAGATTTAAACAAAGATTTAATTAATTACCTATTTTACATGAGTCACGTATATTACTAACTTTAAAATTCATATTACGTAAGCCTTTTACTAGATTATTTTTAGAAATTTTATTTATATTTTTGAAATTGATATGATAGAATCGTTTGTGCCATATCCAGGGATCATTTTCTTTAGCTATTAAACACATATCCGAGTTATGATTAACTTTCGTATTCAAAACATAACTGTTTTTATCTATATTTCCTTTGAAAATAAGATTTTGATTCTGATCAAGAATACTACATTTATTTTCAGAAAATGATATTTTAAAACCTTTATCGCATAATTGACTTATACTTAATAGATTATGTTTTAAGTTCTTAACTAATAAAAAAATTTAACTAATAAAACGTTTGTAATAAGAGGTAAATTAGATGTACCGTAATTGCTCACATCGCCTTTGTCGATGACATGTCCTTGGGAATTATCTCTAAAAGTAACAGAACCTCCATCTAAGTATGTAATATTTATTAGCATATCTTTGTCTCCTGTCATGTGTTTTGAGCAACCACTGTCGAGTATCCATTTTCCTCTTTTCTTGAGTGGGACCTTCAAAAAATATGAGATAACGTTGGTACCCACCTTTTTAATAGGGTCCTAAGAGTTAGGTCTTAGGAAACCAAACCCAAGTGGGTTTACTATCCCTTTATAAATATAATTTTTATTATTATGAACATTTTCTATAAATGAACTAATATACCTTTTCTTTATTAGTTTGCTATTAGTTTTAGGTACCCATATATTTATAGTTTTAGAAACTAATCTATTTGAGGATGTGGATGTTTTATCATACTTAACTTTATTTAAATTACTAGATCGTGAATTCTTGAATTTCTTCTTATATCCTAAACCATTTTTATTACTAACAGATTGTGAATTCTCAATTATTCTAGATAAATTTCTCTTCCTTTATTGAAATTTGAAACATTTTTAGTGATTCCATCTAGTTTGGTCTTTAGACTTGAATTTTCTAGTTCTACCATTTTAATATTAGTTTTTAAAACATGATTTTCAAAAACAAGACTATCAATCTTTTCTTTTTGAGTATCAATTTCTTGACTCAATAATATAAGTTGAGAATTAACATTTGAAAGAGATTTCTGAGTTTTCTTAAGTTCTTCTTCCAATATTTTCTTCTCGTCATTGAGCATGTCACTTTCGAATTCTGCCTTGTTCTGATTTTCTACATCTTAATATATATTTTCTTTTGAGACTTTTTAAAGTATCTAATAATACAGAATTATTTCTATCATATCATCAAAAGTTAAATCACTAACCTCATTAGATTTAGGCATAAAACTTACGTTAGCTTGTTCATTATCGCTGTCACTTTTACTTCCTGAAGAAGACGAGGAGGAATCTAAATCATCCCATGTGACTGAAAATTCTTTTTTTTTTGAATTTGTCCTTCCTTTTATTTCGATATTTTTTCTTTTGATCTGAACAGTCCTTCTGCATACGCCTCTTTTTGTGACAGTTAAAACATTCCATAATTGATAAAGACGGTGGTTTATTGCTGTTTGAACTTCTCTGGCCATTATTTCTGTTTCCTTTTCTATATTTCAAGAATTTCTCGAAGTTCTTGGCAATAAAGGCTAGATCGTCTTTGTCTGAATCTAATTCTTCTTGTTATGCGTGAAATGCTACATTCTTTTTATATTGAGCTTGAACTCTTTTAGCCTGCAAATTCACTTCATAAGACATTAGATTTCCTATTAACTTTTCCAGAGTTATTTTGGAAATATCGTTCACTTCTTCAATAGCGAGAACTTTTCTTTCCCATTCTTCCGTTAAAGAGTTAAGGATTTGGGATACAATATCAATGTCTGAATATTTTTCTACTAGTCCTACTAATGAATGATAAATATCATGAAATCTTGAGTACATGTCATTTATAGATTCATTTTCTTTCATTCTAAAGTATTGAAACTGACTTTTGAGCATGCATATTTTGCTTTGTTTGACCTTGTTGGTTCCTTCGTGTGTAACTTTGAGTGTACGCCATATTTCATATGCAGTATTGCACATGCTAACACGATTAAAATCATTTTTATCTAAGGCACAAAACAACATATTTGTGGCTTTTGCATTGGCTATGGCATCTAATTTCTGTGTATTTGACCAAATGGAATATTCTTCAACAGGAATAGTATATTCTGTTTGCGTTATGTTCCATGTATCAAAACCATTTGCTTGCATAAAAATTCTCATTCGTGTGGGCCAATAGGTATAATTCATGCCATTAAATAGTGGTGGACGTGCACTAGATTGTCCTTCAACGAAGCTAGTGTTAATGCTAATGTTAGTGCTAGTGTTAGTATCCATATTATTTGATTATCAGATAATTATGTTACAGTTATATGATGACCTTGCTTTGATACCAAATGAAAGTTTGTTATGGATCGTGTAATATGGATATATGATAATACTGGGTATAATGATGATAATAATACTGTAAATAGTGCGGAATTAGAAGCAGTATAGTAAAATGACAACTGTGACGACCCAGAATTTTTCAAGCAATTAAAATCGGAGTATTTAATTGATTTTAAGTATTCAATAGAGTAATTTTAACTTGAATTGCGAATATCACAATTTATTTGATAATTTAGTTATTGAATTAAATAATTTAAAGTTGGAAAAAATTATTGAATCTAGAATTTTAAGCCGATTAAGAATAATTTGAAGGCTTGTAAAATTTATATTGATAATATTGAAGATAATAAATGTTGTGAATTGAAATTAACAGTGGTTTGCTTAGTTCTAAAATTTTATCATTTTAAATTGAATTTAAAAATAGACTTCCGAGGCACAGTCTCGGAATTTGACGAAACCAGTTCCATTGAATCCGTAATATTTTATTATTGTCGGATTTCAATTTTCGCAAGGTTCGGAGTTACCGTTTGATCGCACAAACCGTATATGCATAAAGAAAGCTAATTAAATTAAATTTACTTGGTCACAGCTTTTTATAGAAGTCTCACCCCTAGCTTCTAATGCAAGCTTCATTTTCACTTTAATAAAATTGGCCGAAGCCTTATCCTTCAGAATGGAAAACCGAGATCTTCTACGAAGAAAGAAAATACCTAAATCAAATAATCCTAATTCAAAAATCGCGACTAATTCGTTTTGTGAAAGAAAAGCAAAACAAGGAAGGAAATCGTGTATCTCAAACTCTAATTGAAGGATCTGGAAATCGAAATCAATTCTTCTTCCTTCAAACTGAAATCAGCTCGTATTCACTCACAAAAAAAGATGAGGGGGAAAGCCGACATCGCGATTCAAAGTCGTGATACAGGTGGCGATCATTGATCGATCGAGGGGGGGGGGGGCGTGGTTGTTGGGGATAGTGATGCGATCTAGGGTGGTTTAGGGCAAGGGATCGGAGCTCGGTACGGTCGAGGTTCAAAATTCTGCATCGCCGCTCGTATGGGTTTTAGAGCAAGGAGGCGCGGCGGCATAGTATGGTCAAGCACGAAGGGGCAAGAGCGAAGAAGGCGTTGTGCTCGGAGGTAGTCAAGTGACGAACTTCGTAACTATATGGAGTAGCGTAGAGTAGTCGGGGCAGTGGCCGATGTGGGTCGCCGTGGCGATTTCGAATGGAGCTGTCGACTTTGTTTCCAGTCAAATTAAGGTATAATTCTTTTCTCAATTTAAATAAATGTATATGTGTGTTCGTACAGAAAAAAAATCAATTTATTTTCTTCAAATTTATAGATTTATATTTGTATATGTATATATACAGTAAAATAAATTGTTGTTGTTATTTCCAGAAAACAAGAAATTTTTAGAGTTGGGTAAAAGGGAATTCTAAAGGTGTTGTAAAGTTATAAAGATTAGATTTTTAAAATATACAGAGGAAGAAAGTTTAAATTCAGATTTTATTGTACAAAAATATATACATTAAAGAAAATTTTCTAAGGAAAATTAGTTAAATTAAAATTATTACATGGAATTTGATTATTAAGATAATTCAGAATATTAATAAATCGTAAATTGTTTATTCAAGGTCAAATATCGGAAAACCAGGGCAACATTGAAGTGGATTGCAAACAACAAAATAAAAGGTGAGTTAATCTCACTCAGTTAAGTTTAAAATTTAAATGATTAAATTTAAATATTTGTTGAATGGTTGAATTGATTGTTGTCTTATATAGTAGTATATACTACACCTTGAAATGATTGATTTCCCTCATTTTATAGTGAAGATATTATATATGTTGTGCTAACGTCTGTGGATGCAAAGAAAACAGGTTGGAGGGATCCAACTGGATCCCTCAACATTTACTTTAATTATTTAATACCCTTTGATGTGATTATTTTATATTTTGCGATGAATATTATTGATAATTGGATTATTGGATGTTATGGTTTACCTGAATATATTCCGGTGCACTAAGTTATCAAGATATATATAGAATTGGATTTTGGAAATAAAACGAAGAGAATTTGTAAGTAAAATAATTATAGAAATTTGAATAAATTTAAGAATCAATTGGAAAAGAAATAAAGTGCCCTTTAAAATTCTAATAAATAAATCTTAAGTTAGTAAGGGAAATTTAAATAATTAGAAAATTAATGAATTTTAAATTTTAGTGTTATTATAAAACATTTATTTAAAATTTTAAATTCAATTCATTGAAAAGAATAAAGAAGAAATTTGGAAGAAGCTGAAATTGGTATATTTCAGTTAAATGGTATAAAATCGAACGGAAAATAATAATAATAAATATAAAGTCCATAATTAATGAATATTGAGACAAACTGATGAGTAGAGAAATTTATTTCAAATGGAATAATTGGGAATCAATTTGGAAAATTGATTTAAGTGATTGAAGTTGGAATTCTCCCTGGAAAACCAAGTACGTTTGCAAAGTAAATTTTAAATATATAAGTTACTAGTTTTAAAATTGTTTTTTTAAGGTATGTTTTGAAAAATTTATTATTTCTAATATTTAAAGTCTAAAGTAAGTATTTCTTTTTAATTTATTATAGCAGTAATTGTTTAAAAAGTGATTTGGTGTTTTGTTTTGTAAAAGTGAAAATCTAGTTTTATATTTATTAAGTAACCTTATTTTCAAATATTCATATAGTATGTATTTTTAACAAATTATTGAAGTAATTTAACTTAAATGTTTTAAAGTATATATTCAAAGTAAAGTGTTTTAAATTAATTTAGAAAATCTAGTTTCTATGCTTGGAGATTCCAGTGGAAATAGAAATACTTGGAATTTATTCTGAGAAAGGCAGATTGTTTTGAAAACTGTTTTCAAAGGAATTTGAAAAGTGGAAATATATCTTGAGAAGATATCTTTGAGATTAATAAATAAATTGGAAAATTATTTATTGTTGGATGGTTGTTTGTGAATATAAATTGATAGTTAAATCACCGACTATCAATATTGGACAAACTACGTTGATCGTTTCGAAGAGACCGGGATTGAGATTTATTTCTCGAAAACCACTTCGATCCGGTTTGTACGTTTCGTGAAAAAAGATTTTGGATTCGAAGATGGAGCGGTGAAGTGCAAGGGCTAGTCGCTACTAATCCTGAGGATATTTCAAAAATGGATGTAGTAGGAATAGTGCCTTCGGTTCCGTTCGAACCCGGGACGGACATGTATGGATGAATGCTTGCGAAATATTGTCAGGTGGACGATGAACATTCTAAGGGATATATTCTTAAAAGGTAACGCTTAGCCTCAAGCCTCATCAAATGGGAATGGCTGAAAATCAGGGGATATGCAGCAAGGCTTCGTGGGTAGCCCCCACTGGATGGTGAGGTCATCCCTGTCTAGATGTCCCTTTATTTCGGCTTATTGGGCGGTTGCTGATCCCAACCGCGGGGTGATCTTGCTCGGGACTGTCCAGTAAGGGATGGTTCCGGTCTTGTGTTGCAGGGGAGTTAGGGTGGCTCCTCGGTACGCTGATCTAGACCAGGTACTATGGCAGGTGGTACCCCAGTGCCTAGCCATTAGTTGGAATCCATTTTCCCTACGCGCCCGTACGGTTTTGATTGTGCCCAACTATTGCTGAAACATGAGATGCAAGCATTTCAGCTAGATTCTATTTTACTTTCTGTAGACACTATTATAATATCAGAGGACTTTAATAAAAATGTTTTAGTTATCGTAAGGTAAAAACCCGACATGTTTATTTGTGGCGTGGTCTTACGAGATTCTTTTATTTTCAAAGGATTTTTGAAACTTTAATAATCAATTGGGTGTGATTTTCTCACGCTGGTAATCCAGACTGACTCCGGTGTTATTTAACTGTAATGCTCGGGTCAGACCGAGTATTATAGGATACAAGACATGATACTGTGGAGCTCAGAAGACGAGCTGGATGACGTTACGTACTTACGTACTTGTTTATGTATATATTCCGGTGTGTTGATTTGTTATGTATTCATTGTATGATATTGATGTTGAGCCGTGATTGATGTATTCTGATGATGTAATATATAAACAGAGATATTTGATTTGAGTAAAGATCATTTATTATCTATTATATTTTACTCCGCTGCGATAGTTAGATTCTGTTGTTGTTTCCATTTTCTTCTTTTACCTCTTCTTCTTTAACCCAAATGGTTCGTATTTCTGTACAACTTGAGTTGATTTAGATAGAATAGTGTTGACTCAAGGGGTACGGATTAGCGGGTCGTTACACAGGGTATCAGAGCTTAGGTTGGAGATAACCTTGGCTCTGGTGGGAATTACCCATTGAAATAGAGTCAAATAGTACTCTAGAATGAGTTTGAATGTATTAATAGATATGAGCGCGTATTTGTTAGTGAATATAAAATGGTTTTATATTGTGTTGACTGGTTTATTAAGTAGTTTATGGATTCTGGTCAATACGAGTAATTAACGTTATTGATAGGGATCTCTAAACACTTGAATGGAACAATTCGACACAATATTGTTTTAAATAGGGTAAATGAAATAATTTTACCCAAATTATTTTTGTATATAAAAAGGATATAATTTTTGTAAAGTATTACTATACTTAGATGTTTGATTGTTAAGTAATGATAATATTAAGTTATTAACACTATTATGTAGAAAATTGAATAACCAAAGTTGAAGAATAAATTTATATAACAAATGAAATTTGAAACAAAGATTATAAATGTAATTTATAAATTGAAATAAACTTCATATACAAATGTGATTAATTGGGAGTAGGATTCCAGTGGAATATTCAAAAATTAAATCGGAATGGATTTCAAATTTGAAATTTTGGGAAAGGTTTAAATCCCTTGGAATTTGAAGGTGGTTTTCAAAGATTTTGGAGAAATAATAGTGGTATTATTTCGGGAATATTTTTGAATTGGAATTGAAATGGAGAGATTTGAAATTTTAAATGTTTTAAAGAGATAAAGGCATTAGACTCTTTTGGTCACTGGAAAATAATTCCGATGATGATCGCGACATCATCAGTGTTCATTTTCGAGTTTCCAAGAGAAGGTTTGCTACCTGTATATTTTAAATTGGAATTGATTGTGAACTGGGTTTGGTTTGAAATTCAAAGCGATAATTGAATTTGCCAAAGGATTTGGATGTAGTTGATTTCAAAAGTGATTTTGAAATTTTGGAAAGTTTTTTAAACTTTGGAATCCCATTTAAAATGTTTATGGAATAATAAAATATATTGGCTAAACCAAAGGTATGATTCCGAGTTAAAAAAGTAAAATGTGAATGAGATTGATTGTAAATAGATGAAACCTGAATGTAAATACATGTGTGACTTATAAAAAGTTAGATATGGAATAAATAAGTCAAATGAAATTGTTTTATATTTCGAGAAATGAATAAAATCCAAAACTTAAATTATAATATAGATTGAACCCAGTAAAATAGTTAACATGATTTTTGAGATGAAAATCAAATATTGGGTATAAAATTTGAATAAACTAATTGGTAATAAAGTTAATGGAATATGGAAATGGAAATGGAACTCGAATTGGTTAATAAAAATTTGAGTTGTGAATAAATGATAGAATTGGGAAGTAAAGCTTGAGTTATTAATAGAAATTCAACTTGAAATTGTAATTAAATTAAATTTGAGTAAATTAAATTTGAGTCGAGGTTGAATGGAATTGAATTAACATAAAATGATTTATATTGCAAATAAAAATCTAAGTAGAGATAAATTGGAAATGGCCTCGTTATGAAGTGAAAGGAATTCAGAAATAAATTGTTGAATGTGAATTAGAATTCATATTGATTCAATGAGATATACTAATTTAATTTAAACGAATGGAGCTGGCAATGAACTCAAATTAAATAAAACAAAATTAAAATGATTGCAAATGAATTAGAATGGAAGGAATTGACTATTAATTGAGTTGAAATCAAAATTGATTGGTAATTGAAATCAAATTTAGGATTTAAATTGGAAAGTGCTTATAAAATATATATATAACTTGAGTTTAAGAGTTGAAATAACTTGACGAGAAAATAAAATAACTTAAGTAATATTTGAATAAAAGCTTGATTTAAGTAAAAATTGTGAAATAGTTGTGTCGAGATTTATGAAATGATTTTAATAAAACTTGTTTGGTAAATGGAATTAGTAATTGAGTTAATTAACGTAAGTTATATTAATGAGAATTTGACTTCGGAAAATGGGAGTTGGATTGCTTTTGGGATTATTTCATTTTAAATGAGTTTGTTTGGACTAAGAATGAAATTGAGTTAAGTAGAGAGTTGTGTAATCATTTGAATCGAATAGGATGGTTTGGAAATGGATTGTTCCAAGATTTATAAATGGATTCAAATAAGATAAATATGAATATGGAATATGAAATAAATTGAATGGAATGCATTAGAAATGGAACAAAATAAAGTAAAAATTGAATTGGTATCAATTTTAAGTAGTATAAACTAGAATAGATATTTTATTAAGTGAATATCATTAAATCTGCATAGTAATGGTCGTCGTTGACTCAAATGAGCTAATATAAGAAATAGAATTGGTTTTTGAATCAATGGTAATAAACATGAGTTTATTTGGATTTAAAATGAATTGAATGTAAGCAATGAAGTGTAAACCATTTAAATGAAAACATTTAAATTTGCATTGGAGCCTTATAAATTTGCTTATGAAAGGGTTTAGTGGATATTGCTTATATTTTACAAGTGTTAGCTTTTGAAATTTAGAAACTTCGTATATTTGATACTGACATGTTTAAATTGAGTAAGTACAGGTTTTTGGAAGCCGCTTGACTGGTTTTGACTGCGCTAATTGCTTAAATAAGTAGCCGCTTGCTTAAAAATGCTAAATAAGGTACGCCTACGCAATACAAATAGGAAATATGAACTGTTTTTCTGTTTTTCGACCGTGTGGGTCGATGTATATATATTTATATCTCTTGTCAAATTGCAAAAGCTCCTCCGTACAAAGGAGACTCTGCCAAAAAATTTCGAAAATTTTGGGAGTTAGAAATTTTTTGAATCTTTTTCACTAACGACAAATGAATTAAAATTTGTTAAGCAAATAGAATTATAACCGAATATTGAAATCTATTTTAACTGTGAATGTAAAGTAAGTGGAAGTCAAATTGAATTTAAATGGAATGGTACGGCCAAAGTGAATGGTGATGA
The DNA here is from genome assembly GCA_030765085.1 of Allium cepa. Classification (NCBI taxonomy): domain Eukaryota; kingdom Viridiplantae; phylum Streptophyta; class Magnoliopsida; order Asparagales; family Amaryllidaceae; genus Allium; species Allium cepa. Next base: position 687,805,310 of record CM060937.1, on the reverse strand, counting down.
ATATAAACTTCAATGGTAAAGTGAAAATAAATGTAAGAAGCATGTAAAATATTTATATTGGACTTAAGAAGAGAATAATGAATTCTTAAGTAAATTTGGTATTTAAAGTATGCAAAATGAATAATTGAATCAAGGTTGAAACTGATATTTGTGACTGTGGGAATTGTGAATAAGGGAAAGTGAGAATAAGTGAATAACAATCAAAATAAATGTGAATACAAAGGAAATTGATATAATTGTTAATCAATTGGAATTTATACGTAGGACGTACATATATTATTTTATTCGCATAGTTATTTGATTCTGAATTCGAGCGTAGAATTTCGAGATAGTTATATCGATCCGAGTTGGAATTTTCACTCGATTTTCGACGGCGAACCTGGATATGGAGTTTGATTGATTCTGTAAATTCTCTATCATAGTTTATAGCTATGAAATGAGAATGACGGTTTCTAATCAAGAAACCAGATTTGAGTCCGCACTAGGAAGTCGGTGGACGATACTAGTTCGGAAGTGAAATTGTGTGATCGAGTAGGCGATCAGATTTGGTATTGCGTACGAATGATATAGGTACATCATATGGGCTTAAGTAAAACAAATATTCGAAATGTATAAAAGAAGTCAATAAATGTTTTTGAATGTTGTGATTGGATATTATCACTAAACATGTTATGCAGGTATGAAAGGGGAAATGAAATTGGTTTTGATTTCAGATAATAAATTAGAATTGCCCGACTAAAAGGTATGTGTTTAAAATTTTATATGAGATTTGATTGGGTTTTTTTGGATCTAGCCACTTGGCGTTTTGTTTTCTTTTTGGATTTGGGAGGCCGGAGAGCCATTTTGTAGTTGTACCGAGCTAGCCGCGCAAAGGAGACGCTGGCGAAATTTTTCGGAAATTTAGAGAGTTAGATTTTTTTTTTTAGAAAATTTTGATAATTTAAGTTTGGATTGAATTAAATTTTTAATGATTAAGTAAGTAATATTGTTGGAAACTATGGGAAAGTTAGGGAAGTTAGAAAGTATGGTAATGTGTCTTTATAAATGATAATTGGTAGGATGTTGAATTGCTTGGTTTTGGGGATAAATAAGCGGGTATTGGACATTTCTTCCTAACTAGTAATTTCGGAAACGAAATTCTTTTAAGGGGGGAGGAATGTGACGACCTAGAATTTTTCAAGCAATTAAAATCGGAGTATTTAATTGATTTAAGTATTCAATAGAGCAATTTTAACTTGAATTACGAATATCACAATTTATTTGATAATTTAATTATTTAATTAAATAATTTGAAGTTGGAAAAAATTATTGAATCTAGAATTTTAAGCCGATTAAGAATAATTTGAAGGTTTGTAAAATTTATATTGATAATATTGAAGATAATAGAAGTTTTAAAATTAGAATTAACAGTGGTTTGCTCAGTTTTAAAATTTTATCGTTTTAAATTGAATTTAAAAATAGCCTTCCGAGGCACAGTCTCGGAATTTGATGAAACCAGTTCCATTGAATCCGTAATATTTTATTATTGTTGGATTTCAATTTTCGCAAGGTTCGGAGTTACCGTTTGATCGCACAAATCGTAAATGCATAAAGAAAGCTAATTAAATTAAATTTACTTGGTCACATCTTTTTATAGAAGTCTCACCCCCTAGCTTCTAACGCAAGCTACATTTTCACTTTAATAAAATTGGCCTAAGCCTTATCCTTCAGAATGGAGAACCGAGATCTTCTACGAAGAAAGAAAATACCTAAATCAAATAATCCTAATTCAAAAATCGCGACTAGTTCGTTTCGTGAAATAAAAGCAAAACAAGGAAAGAAATCGTGTATCTCAAACTCTAATTGAAGGGACCTGGAAATCGAAATTAATTCTTCTTCCTTCAAACCAAAATCAGCTCGTATTCACCCACAAAAAAAAGATGAGGGGGAAAGCCGACATCGCGATTCAAAGTCGCGATACAGGTGGCGATCGTTGATTGATCGAGAGGGGGTGTGTGGTTGCTGGGGATAGTGATGCGATCTAGGGTGGTTTAGGGAAAAGGATCGGAGCTTGGTACGGTCGAGGTTCAAAATTCTGCATCGCCGCTCGTATGGGTTTTAGAGCAAGGAGGCGCGGCGGCATAGTGTGGTCAAGCATGAAGGGGCAAGAGTGAAGAAGGCGCTGTGCTCGGAGGTATTCAAGTGAGGAACTTCGTCGGTATATGAAGTAGCGTGGAGTAGTTGGGGCAGTGGCCGATGTGGGTCGTCGTGGAGATTTCGAATGGAGCTGTCGACTTTGTTTCCAGTCAAATTCAGGTATAATTCTTTTCTTAATTTAAATAAATGTATATGTGTGTTCGTACAGAAAAAAAAAATCAATTTATTTTCTTCAAATTTATAGATTTATATTTGTATATGTATATATACAGTAAAATAAATTGTTGTTGTTATTTTCAGAAAACAAGAAATTTTTAGAGTTGGGGAAAAGGGAATTTTAAAGGTGTTGTAAAGTTATAAAGATTAGATTTTTAAAATATACAGAGGAAGAAAGTTTAAATTTAGATTTTATTGTACAAAAATATATACATTAAAGAAAATTTTCTAAGGGAAATTAGTTAAATTAAAATTATTACATGGAAATTGATTATTAAGATAATTAAGAATATTAATAAATCGTAAATTGTTTATTCAAGGTCAAATATCGGAAAACCAGGGCAACATTGAAGTGGATTGCAAACAACAAAATAAAAGGTGAGTTAATCTCACTCAGTTAAGTTTAAAATTTAAATGATTAAATTTAAATATTTGTTGAATGGTTGATTTGATTATTGTCTTATATAGTAGTATATACTACACCTTGAAATGATTGATTTCCCTCATTTTATAGTGAAGATATTATATATGTTGTGCTAACGTCTGTGGATGCAGGGAAAACATGTTGGAGGGATCCAACTGGATCCCTCAACATTTACTTTAATTATTTAATGCCCTCTGATGTGATTATTTTATATTTTGTGATGAATATTGTTGATAATTGGATTATTGGATGTTATGGTTTACCTGAATATATTCCGGTGCACTAAGTTATCAAGATATATATAGAATTGGATTTTGGAAATAAAACGAAGAGAATTTGTAAGTAAAATAATTATAGAAATTTGAATAAATTTAAGAATCAATTGGAAAAGAAATAAAGTGCCCTTTAAAATTCTAATAAATGAATCTTAAGTTAGTAAGGAAAATTTGAATAATCAGAAGATTAATGAATTTTAAATTTTAGTGTTATTATAAAACATTTATTTAAAATTTTAGATTCAATTCATTGAAAAGAATAAAGAACAAATTTGGAAGAAGCTGAAATTGGTATATTTCAGTTAAATGGTATAAAATTAAACGGAAAATAATAATAATAAATATAAAGTCCATAATTAATGAATTTTGAGACAAACTGATAAGTAGAGAAATTTATTTCAAATGGAATAAATTGGGAATCAATTTGGAAAATTGATTTAAGTGATTGAAGTTGGAATTCTCCCAAGAAAACCAAGTACGTTTGCAAAGTAAATTTTAAATATATAAGTTACTAGTTTTAAAATTGTTTTTTTAAGGTATGTTTTGAAAAATTTATTATTTCTAATATTTAAAGTCTAAAGTAAGTATTTCCTTTTAATTTATTATAGCAGTAATTGTTTAAAAAGTGATTTGGTGTTTTGTTTTGTAAAAGTGAAAATCTAGTTTTATATTTATTAAGTAACCTTATTTTCAAATATTCATATAGTATGTATTTTTAACAAATTATTGAAGTAATTTAACTTAAATGTTTTAAAGTATATATTTCAAAGTAAAGTGTTTTAAATTCATTTAGAAAATCTAGTTTTTATGCTTGGTGATTCCAGTGGAAATAGAAATACTTGGAATTTATTCTGAGAAAGGTAGATAGTTTTGAAAACTGTTTTCAAAGGAATTTGAAAAGAGGAAATATATCTTGAGAAGATATCTTTGAGATTAATAAATAAATTGGAAAATTATTTATTGTTGGATGGCTGTTTGTGAATATAAATTGATAGTTAAATCACCGACTATAAATATTGGACAAACTACGTTGATCGTTTCGAAGAGACCGGGTTCGAGATTTATTTCTCGAAAACCACTTCGATCCGGTTTGTACGTTTCGTGAAAAACGATTTTGGATTCGAAGATGGAGCGGTGAAGTGCAAGGGCTAGTCGCTACTAATCCTGAGGATATTTCCAAAATGGATGTAGTAGGAATAGTGCCTTCGGTTCCGTTCAAACCCGGGACGGACTTGTATGGATGAATGCTTGCGAAACATCGTCAGGTGGACGATGAGCATTCTAAGGGATATATTCTAAAAAGGTAACGCTTAGCCTCAATCCTCATCAAATGGGAATGGCTGAAAATCAGGGGATATGCAGCAAGGCTTCGTGGGTAGCCCCCACTGGAGGGTGAGGCCATCCATGTCTAGATGTCCCTTTATTTCGGCTTAGTGGGCGGTTGCTGATCCCAACCGCGGGGTAATCTTGCTCGGGACTATCCACTAAGGGATGGTTCCGGTCTTGTGTTGCAGGGGAGTTAGGGTGGCTCCTCGGTACGCTGATCTAGACCTGGTACTGTGACAGGTGGTACCCCAGTGCCTAGCCATTAGTTGGAATACATTTTCCCTACGCGCCCGTACAGTTTTGATTGTGCCCAACTATTGCTGAAACGTGAGATGCAAGCATTTCAGCTAGATTCTATTTTACTTTCTGTAGACACTATTATAATATCAAAGGACTTTAATAAAAATGTTTTAGCTATCATAAGGTAAAAACCTGACATGTTTATTTGTGGCGTGGTCTTACGAGATGCTTTTGTTTTCAAAGATTGAAACTTTAATAATCAATTGGGTGTGATTTTCTCACGCTGGTAGTCCAGACTGATTTGGGTGTTATTTAACTGTAATGCTCGGGTCAGACCGAGTATTATAGGATACAGGACATGGTACTGTGGAGCTCAGAAGACGAGCTGAATGACGTTACGTACTTACGTACTTGTTTATGTATATATTCCGCTGTGTTGAGTTGTTGTGTATTCATTGTATGATATTGATGTTGAGCCGTGATTGATGTACTCTGATGATGTAATATATAAACAGAGATATTTGATTTGAGTAAAGATCATTTATTATCTATTATATTTTACTCCGCTGCGATGGTTAGACTCTGTTGTTGTTTCTATTTTCTTCTTCTACCTCTTCTTCTTTAACCCAAATGGTTCGTATTTCTGTACAACTTGAGTTGATTTAGATAGAATAGTGTTGACTCAAGGGGTACGGATTAGCGGGCCGTTACAACAACGGAGATTTTTATACTGGTTCGGGGCACCGTCCTACATCTAGTCTCGGATTCCTTCTGGAATTTCACTAAAACAACAACCCTCACTTAACTTGGAGGAAAAGGTCTATACAACCCTGAGCAGCCGAACAGGGACCTAAGCAGCAAAACAAGATTTCGCCTCAACAGCCGAAGAGGACTTCACTCACCTGAGCAACATAACGGACTTCAACAATTACAGAAAATAGTTTTGACCTACGTGTGTTCTGATAATACGAATTTGTCGCTTGTAGTACATCCTTCCTACAATCTTCTCCTCGAGTATAAATATATATTTGAAGTATATGAAGAATAGAAAGGTATAGTATTACTAATGCTGTGACGACCCAGAATTTTTGAGTATTTAAAATTGGAATATTTAATTGATTTTAAATATTTAAAAGTTTAATTTTTAACTTGAATTCAAATATCACAATTTATTTGATGATTAAATTATTAAATTAAATAATTTGAAGTTGGGTAAAATGCTAAATCTGGAGTTCTAAGCCTGTTAAAAATAATTTAAAGGCTTGTAAAATTTATATGGATAACACTGAAGATAGTAAAGGTGTTTAAATTTGATTCGGAAGTGTTTTATTAAGTTTTGAAATTTCATCCTTTAAATTGAATTTAAAAATGGCCTTCCAAGGCATAGTCTCGGAATTCGACGAAACCAGTTCCATTGGGTCTGTAATATTGAATTATTATCGGATTTCAAATTTCATATCGATCGGAGTTAGTGTGTCGGTGTACGACATATAAATGCGCTTAAATCTATATCGAAAATTCAAGACGATTTAAATTTAAAAATATTATATACCTTAACTGGTCAAATAAACTAAACGTCAGAATTTATTTTCTTTCTACTCAAACACTGTAGCAAAGCATCTCCAAACGGTTCCCCTCTTTAATATTAACAGCCGAAAAAAAAGAAGCTTCAAGAGGACGCTTTCAGCCGCGTTTAAAAACAAACAATAAGGGCCGATCTAAAAAAATTCATTCATCTCTTCTTCCTCGTTTTCTTATTTGACCGAAGCCGATCCCTAAATAAAAAAAAGAGGCCGAACCCCTTTCGTTTCAAATCGATTTCGCATCAGAGAAAAAAAATTTAAACAAAATGGGGCCGAATAAAAAAGGAAGAGAGGCGAGGCTTCATGAATTCGAGGGGTGTTCGATCTGGAATTTGGAGGAGAGGCGCGAGGGTTTCGGCGAGCGTCAACATGGAGGGGCGGAGCAACTCACGAGCGGCTGAGGGTGGAGTCGGCAATAGCGTGCACGTAGTAGCAACTAGGGCTAGGGCGTAGTCTTGGTGGCGAATCGATCTGGATGGCCACGAGTTCGACGATGGAGTCGATTGTAGATTGGGTCGCGAGCATAGGTGGAGGGGGTCGGCGAGTTTGATTGGAGACTGGGTTGGCCGTGAGGCTTTGTGAGGCAGTTTAGGGTTTTAGCAGTGAGGTAATTCTTCTTTTCAAATTTATAAAAAAAAAATATTACTGCAGAAAATATATCCACACCCAGTTTAGTTTACAGTGAATATGTTTTAGGTTAAACATGTATATATATAAAAGTATGTTTACACAGTAAAGGAAAAGGGTAATGTAAGTATATATATATATATATATATATATGTTTTCGTTTAAAAATATAAACAAGAATATATTTTTATTTAAAAGGATATTGATTATTTTTGTAAACAGTTTGAAAAGTAAAATAAAGTAAATATACCTATTCATATTTCATTTACATATAGTGAAAATTTATTTGTTTAATTAAATCTAAATTATTTTAGTTACTAAGGATAATTTATTAAAAGAAAATTTGTTTAGATCAAAATTACTAGTTAATTAAATTTATTAAAATGGAAATTTACGGTTCAATTATTTCAAATATTTATAAATCATATAAATTGTTTATTCAAGGCCAAATTGGGAAAGCCAAAGCCATATTTGAAGTGGATTGCAAATGAAGCAGAATAAGGTGAGTTAATCTCACTCAGCTGAGTTTAAATTAAATTTAAATAGTCAAATTTAAACAATTGGTTGATTGATTGATTCGATTTGGTGTGTTATATTATATAGTAGTATATAGTATATCTTGGAATGTTTGTTTTCCCGCATTAAATAGCGAATGATTTTATATTTAAAACCCATATACCGTGATATTCCACCTCGAAGTGGAATTGGTATTTTATGTTGTGCTAACGTCTGTTGATGCAGGGAAACAGGTTGGAGGGATCCAACTGGATTCCTCAACACTTATTTAAATTATTCAATGTTCATCTGTGTGATTATTTGATATTCTATGATGAATTATATTAGAATATTGAATGCTATAGTTTGCTTGAATATTTCGGTACTCTGATTTATCTATATATATAGAATTGGACTTTGAAAAGAAATAAAAGGAGTGAAATTTTAAGAAAATAATTATAAAGAATGTAAATAAATTAAAATGAATTGGATAAGAATATTAGTGATTTTTAAATGCTAATTAATAAATTCTGTTTATGGAAAGGAATTTTTGAATAAACAGAAAGTTAATTAAATTTGAAACTTCAATGTTATTATTATTTAAAAGAACAAAACATTTATTTAAAATTAAAGATTTAAATTTTGAAAGGAATAAAGAAGAAATTGGGGAAAATCTGAAATTTGTATATTTTAGTTAAAAGATTTAAAATCAAACGGAAGATAATAACAATAATAATAAAATCCATAATTAATGAACTTTGAAATGAACTGCGTAAGTAAAGAAATTTATTTCAAATAGAATAAATTGAGAATCAATTTGGGAAATTGATTTAAGTAATTGAGATTGGAAATTCTCCCTGAATAACCAAGTACGTTTTCAAAGTAAATTTTTAAATATAAATTAAAGGTTTTTTTAAAGTTGTTTTAAAAAGCAAGTTTGGGAAAATTTATTATTTCTAATATTTAAATTCTAAAGTAAGTACTTTCTTTAATCTATTATAGTAGTAATTATTTAAAGAGTGACTTAGTATTTTGTTTTTAAAAGTAGAAATCTAGTTTTATATTTTATTAAGTAACTTTATTCTCAACTATTCATATAGTATGTATTTTTAACAAATTTATGAAGTAGTTTTAACTTAAATGTTTTAAAGTATATTTCAAAGTAAAGTGTTTTAAATTATTTTAAAAATCTAATTTTGTGCTGGGTGATTTCAGTGGAGATAGAAAATGTCTGGGAAAGTTTATTCTGAAAAGAAAGATGGTTTGAAACTGTTTTCAAAGGGTTGAAAATATAAATATATCTTGTGAAGATATTTTTGAGGTTAATAAATAATTTGGGAAATTATTTATTGTTGGATGGATGTTTGTGAATGTTAATTGATAGTTAAAAAACCGACTATCAATATTCGATAAATGCGTTGATCGTTTCGAAGAGACTGGGATCGAGATTTATTTCTCGAAAACCACTTCGATCCGGTTTGTACGTTTTTGTGGAAAAACAAGTTTGGATTCGAAGATGGAGCAGTGAAGTGCAAGGGCTAGTCGCTACTAATCCTGAGGATATTTCCAAAATGAATGTAGTAGGAATAGTGCCTTCGGTTTCGTTCAAACCCGGGACGGACTTGTATGGATGAATGCTTTCAGAACATCGTCAGATGGACGATGAGCATTCTAAGTGAACGATCTAAAAGGTAACGCTTAGCCTCAAGCCTCATCAACCGGAAATGACTGAAAATTAAGGGTTATGCAGCAAGGCTAGGTGGGTAGCACCCATTTCTGGGTGAGGTCATCCCTGTCAAGATGTCCCTTTTTATTTCGGCTTAGTGGGCGGTTGCTGATCCCAACCGTGGGGTGATCTTGCTCGGGATTGTCCAGTAAGGGATGGTTCTGGCCTTGTGTTGCAGGGGACTTAGGGTGGGTCCTCGGTATGATGATCTAGGCCAGGTACTGTGGCAGGTGGTACCACCAGTTCCTAGTCATTAGTTGGAAATCCATTTTCCCTACGCGCCCGTACGCTTTTGATTGTGCCCAACTATTGCTGAAACGTGTGATGCAAGTATTTCAGCTAGATTCTATTTTACTTTCTATAGACACTATTATAATGTCAGAGGATTTTAATAAAAAAATGTTTTAGCTATCGTAAGGTAAAAACCCGACATGTTTATTTGTGGCGTGGTCTTACGAGATGCTTTTGTTTTCAAAAAGATTTTTGAACTTTAATAATCAATTGAGTTTGATTTTCTCACGTTGGTATCCCAGACTGACTCGAGTGTTATTTAACTGTAATGCTCGGGTCAGACCGAATATTATAGGATACAGGATATGATGCTGTGGAGCTCAGGAGATGAGTTGGATGACGATACGTACTTTCGTACTTGTTTTATATATATATTCCACTGTGTTGAGTAGTTGTGTATCCAGTTGTATGTTATTGATGTTGAATTGTGATTGATGTACTCTGATGTTGTAATATATAAACAGATATATTTGTTTTGGTGTAAAGATATGTTAATATCTATTATATTTTATTCCGCTGTGATGGTTAGATTCTGTTGTTATTTTCTATTTTCTTCTTCTACCTCTTCTTCTTTAACCCAAATGGTTCACATTTCTGTACAACTTGAATTGATTTAGGTAGAATAGTGTTAACTCAAGGGGTACGGATTTGTGGGTTGTTTCAAATGCAAAATAATTGAAAGTATGTTAGCAAACAGACATCAGAAAGTTAGATTAGAGAAATAAGAGAATTCGATTGTAATTAAGTGATTTGGAATGAAGTTGGAGTTTGTATTTACAAAGGTTATAAAGTAGCGACTGTTGGTGAAGAGTTTCGATTGAAGTGTTGTGTCCAATCTTTTCTTAGAGATTCGTTTCTCTTCACAAAAAGTCGTGTCTTTTCGAAAAGTGGCTATTATAGAAATTCAGTTAACTTAGCCTTTGGGTCAGTTGACTGAATATTCAAAGTAATTTTGAATTTAAATTTGTATATCTATGTATCTGTGCATACTGTACAAAATTCCCAGTGTCAGTCGACTGGTTCAGAGGGTCAGTCGACTGACTTGGTTAATTTTGTACAGTATGCACAATTTACATAGGTATATTAATTTTTATAACTTTAAATCATTTTTATAATTTAAATGTATGTTTATATATGTATAAAATATTCAATCAATATAATGATTAAATATAAGTTAATACATACGTAATCGATGAGAGATTTTAATAACATTGACCTACGACTTAAAAAACAAAATACCATAGTTGATGCACCGGTTTGAAGTCTTGTCTCCTTGTCTCTTTTGTCGTAGTAGTCGTCAAATCTGTATGTTGTAGTAATAGCTTCGTGTCATGAATCAAGACCAAGTCTCAACAAGATGCACGTCAAACCTTTCGGAATAATGGGTTTCACCTTCATTTCACCTTCCACAACAGAATGTATGGCCAAAGCCCCTTCAAAAGCATATATTAGCCTTTTGAATTAGTTGAAGCCATCCAACTATAAAGGAAAGTTTACTCGAGTTCAACATATCATTGTCATATACCAAAAGATGGGGATTCCGCATTAGTCCAACATGTATGCCTTCGAAAACTACCTTTCGCGCTTAAACTTTCGGCTATGTCCTAGCTCATTTAAAGACACAGAGATACACCTATCGATGGAATCGAAAGCTCACATCTTTCCTGCTGTGCATGTAAAAGTACTTTTTATTACTTCCGTATTTAATCTTCTTTTAATTAAATAAATGAGCATATTAGGGTATTTTAAATGTTTAAACCAAAATTTAAATTGTTTTCAAATCATCATTTATTCATCTTCATTTGGCGGGTAAAATAGTAATTTTTTGTACGATTTAATTTGAGAAAATTTATTTGCACATTTATATTTTTATTTCTAGGAAATGAGGTGCAAATTTTAAGAGATTTCATTGATGTATGTATGCACATATGTTGAAGGCAAATGGATAATGGAAATAAATGAATTCGTGCAACATGGAGGAGCCCACATACCCACTACTGTATGGTCCATAATTAAAAGCACATGCATAAGATATAGAGGCGTAATGGCATATTAATGGCGATTAATTAATTTCTTGATGATTACTTGGAGGTTACACTTTCTTAATAACATTTTAGGTAGTCCCCTAAAATATGAATTAAGGTTTTAAGTATGTATAAATACCCCTTATGTTTTATGTAATTATCTTCTTTTTTTCATGCAATTTGTAGTCACAAAATCAATGATAAATAACATATCTTGTTAATGGCTTCTTAGCCTTCTTCTTAGTAGATTTTGTTTACATGCTCATTTCTTTTATGCAACCTTCTTTTATGCTCTTTTATTATCATATGCTCTCTTTTAATTCATGCAATTAGTTTAGATTTATATTATGCAAGTAGTTAGCTCTCTTTTCTTGTAATTAGCTCGCATTTTCCTTTTATTTTATGTTGAAACCATTTCATGTTAACATGTTTTTTAAATATGAGTAGCTAAACCCCTTCTATTTAGGACTAATAAAGCTCTCATGAAACATATTAAATTAACATAATGATTTCATTTGTGATCTCTCTTATGTGCTTAACGTAAGTTATATATGATGGTGGTCTATATTTCTTTTTTATAGAATTTTGATAGCATATATTGACAACTCAAATAGGGTATGCTTAATGTTAACGCTTAAATTTGAACGCTAACACCCCGGTGTGTGATGTGTGGTTGTGAAAGCACCACCCGTTGATACGGGAACAAGATACAAGTAGAGAAATTGTAGAAAAGCAGTAAAAGACAACAGTTTTATAGTGGTTCGGCCTAAAATCGAGCCTACGTCCACTTTAATCTCTTTATTGCTGAAACAAGTACAACTTATACAACTTTCTTCAATTACAATCCTCTCTAGTCTATTAGTACAAACTTTGACGGAGAATTATCTTTCAAACTCATGATGAATGATGTAGATTCTCTCTCTTGGAATTTGATGTAATGTCTTTGATGTTTGGAGTGCTCGAAGTGTTACTTGAGTCGAGAAAATGGCAGAGTTTTGGCGCTTCGGGAATCAACCAAAAGTCCCTTGAATGTTGGAGGTGGCTACGTATTTATAGGCAGGCCTGGATATGAATTTTGCGTACAAGTCATGAGTCGCAACCGACTCAAGCTGAGTCGTCCCCGAGTCAAGTTAGGTCGTGGCCGAGTCAGGTTGAGTCGTGACCGACTCACCTGTAGGAGTCTTGAGTCGCTGGCGAGTCAACCCTTACTAGGACATGCGTTGTTGTAACAGAATACGACTCAGTGGCTTTGAGTCACGGACGAGTCATCCTGGGTTATGAGTCGTCAACCATCTTGAGTCGTTTCTTATGATGAGTCGTGGATCTGTTGAGTTGCTGAGGCAATCCCTTTCAATGAGTCGTTAATGCTTTAACCCGTTAGGCTCCTTAAGTCGTGAATCGATAGTCTTGATGAGTCGGCAACTTACTGAGTCGGCTTTCTTTATGAACCGTTAACCCTTTGAGCTGTCAGCTGACTGAGTCGCTATCAAATGAGTCGGTACCTTCCTTAAGTAGATGAGTCGGTAATCTATTGAGTCGCTGCCAGCTTTGAGTCGTTGGTCTATTGAGTTGCTTATCTCTATGAGTCGTGAGTCCTTCTTGAGTAGGTGAGTCGCTATCAGTTGAGTCGGTGCTTTCCTTGAGTCATATCTCCAATGAGTCGTTGAGCAAAACGGGATTAACACTTGCCCCTCGAAGTACACGCCTAAGTCGTAGGTCGTGTGCTTCGACTCATTCTGTCTCGTGCGCCGATTCAACTTTCATTGCCCTCAGCTATAAAAGATTTGAGTCATCACCCCTACCCCCTTCTTCTCATTATCCATCTGCTTCACTTGACCCTGCCATTAACGATCTTCCAAGCTTTCTGAGACAGGCTCAAGCTAATCAGTCACCAGTACATCTTCACCTTCATACTGCGTAAGTAATCTTAGTCAAGGCTCTGTCACGACCATCTCAGAAACGCGTTTCTCCGCTTTTTCCGATCTTAATCCAATTTAATGTATTACGCCTCACTGTGAATTTCATCATGACCGGTAGTTGTCAGACACGCTGGCACCACGATTCATGATAGCACGGTGACGCGTTGGATCCATGATGGATTTGAGATGGTTCAAATCAGCTTTAGGTGATTCTATGACGTTAAACGATGATGGGTTATTGGGTCACATACCAACTGGTTGTCGAATTTGGGGATGAAGCAGAGTTTTCTAAGAACTTGGTGGAAATGATGGAGTTATTAGGTGTTTGGGGAAGACGGGTGGATGCTAGGTTGATGGCGTTAACGGGTATCGGGCTGGATAGGAGATGACCGGTTGAGGAAATGACTTAGGATCTCACGACCTAGTCGGTTTTGCCTTTCGGCCACTGATTTTGAAATGCCTTGCAATCTCAACCGTACACGACTTAATGCTTCAGCCATAAACCGTAGATGACTCAAACTATAAGTCGTGAACGACTTAAGTCATAGGCCGTGAATGACTCAAACCATAAACTGTGAACGACTCAGCACTTGCTACTTTCCCGTGACTCATCCTTTAAACGGTACATGACTTAAACCATAAGCCGTGTACGACTCAGCAGCTTCCATGCGACCCAGTAGCTTTTACTATTGACTTTTAATCCGACCTAGCAAGTTTTACGACTCAAGCCATGAGTCGTAACCGAGTTAGAACTTAGAAGGTTTCTTGTTGCTTCGATCTGGAGCCTTCCCCCTGTTTTTTGACTTACGACTCATAGTACTGCCGACTTATAACATCAGCGATTTAGAGTTGGAACAACCTAACTTAACTTGCCTCACTTTCCTTAGGTCGTAGCCGAGTCATCCAAATAACCAATGACTTAGCTTAACCCGTACAAAGAATTCTTGAGTCGTTGACAACTTAACACTTGTAAATTTTGCTTGAACTTTGAACTGTTGATCTTTGTTGCATTCTTTTACAGATTACTTCAACTTGTAAGCTAATAATCTGTTAATACAACATTCACAGAAAACTGGGACGAATATACTGTCATTGATTGCCCACATCGAACGACAGATTAGTTAATGATAGATGATTAACTTAAATAAATCGTGTGAACGAAGTGCTACCGATTTCAAGTGGAATATTAAAGCAGCACTGGATTGGTCAATTGTAACTGACCAGCCCGCATTAATATTATGCTTGAGCTTTAAATAACAAGTTCCGAAATTACCATAGTCAATCAATCATCAACCAGTTTAATTCCAGTTATCTTTACTTGTTATTATTATTTTTTATTAGCTTTGCACGACACTTCACACTTTTTAGGAAACGTGCACCTTCGCATTTGAACATCCAGTTGCTTGTGTAGAATGACCTCTCATCAAGAAGAGCCGATGGGCCAGGCTGAAGATGTCTTTCCAGTAGCCATCCCTATAGACAACCCTCCGGAGAGAACATCCACAACTTTGAATCAGCGGGTATTTAACCAACTGCGTGTCCAGTTTGGCATTGATGATGCTGACATCTTATTTCCGGGGCCAAATGACACTGCTGACAATCCTCCCTACGGCTTTGTTGCAGTCAATCGCCAAATGTGCTTAAGTGGGGCGATTCCTCCTTTTAACGACTTTCTCCAACAGTTCCTGCTTCGGTTGTCTATCTCTCCATTCCAATTACACCCCAATGGCTACGCCATTCTGATGGGGTTATGTGTTCTATTCAGGAGAGTTTTGGATCGGTTACCAAGCTTCGAGGAGATCTGCTATTTTTGCTCATTCACGAAAACTAAAGACCATCCCTCCATCGTGGTTGTAAGAAGCGCTCGAAATCGCAAACTTATTACTGATCTCTCCGAAAGCGCTCACGGATTTTTGAATCAGTTTTTCTTCGTTCGCTGCCCTCCAGGGTTTTATGCCATCTGGAGAGTGGGAAGTAAGATTTCCTGTCTCTACTTTTTCCGTTTTGAAACTTTCTCGAGATCTGAACTCTCAGCTGCTAATTTCATTCTTTTCCTGTTTTTAGCACTTCCACCTCCTGCTAGGGACCCAAGTCTTAAGCAAATTTTTGAAAGATTAAATGCCGTGCCGGTAGAAGAGAGGAGCATAAAGTTTCTGCTAAACGATGAACTTTTACATCAATACGGACTCCTCCATCTCTCTCGCTTTACTCGGCCTCGTGAAGCTCCAACGGAGGTTCCTGACTCTCCGGTGAAAACTCCTGATCTTCCGATCTCCACTAAAGAGCACATACGAGGAGAAATTTCTGCAGAAACCTTATTAGTAAAGTGCTCTACTCCCAGAGACGATACGGGACCCTCCGAAAAGCCCGCACTTGCTCCCATTATTGAAGAAGAAGAGGAGCCCCTTTCCCAAACCAGGGAGAGTGCTGACAAAGGAGATGATGGAGGGAATCAGGTTGGGCATGCCGGTGATGACGTCTTTGGGGATTTAAGTGACATAATTATTACTTCCCAAGAGCTCTTTAAAGAAGACCCTGCTCATGGTAAAGCTATACCTCCGACGATTGAAGCAACATCTGCCCTCCAACAGACTCTAACTCCTTCATCTCAAGAATTGTCATCAACAGTGAAATCTATCACTTCCCCCCAACAGAGGAGTGGTTCGTTAGTCCAACGCGAGTAGCTTGCACTTCACACACAACTAAGGATTTTCCAGCACATTTATGCACTTATCTTCTTATACTTTAGAGATTTCTAAAGCTTATCTTTTCTTATTTCAGATTCTTCAATGACACGCGGCGGATCGTATTATCAGGATTTCCAACGCTACGGGGGGCGTGGTCAATATGATTATCGGCGTTACTTTCCCTCCTATAGAGAGTCTGACGAAGAGAGGGCTGCTCGAAAGGCTCGTGAAAGGAGGGATGCAGAAGAGCGTTATGACAGAAGGGATAGGGATGAGCACCATGATTCTCTGCAAAGGAGTGACGACTCTCACAAAAGGAAATCTTACGACGACCGAGGAAAAGGTCATGTAACTGAAGATTCAGGCAAACGAGCCCGACATGGTGAGAGACATACTTCCACTATTCCCGAAAAGCCTATTGCCCCTGCCCCTCTTGACATTACTTCCGACTCTCCCGCTCTTGGGAAGGAGGACATCCAGACAATAATAAGCAGGCCTAAATTTCAAGTGGGACCTGGCCCAGCCACTTTACAAAGCCGTTTTCCACAATGGTGCTTAAAGGGCGTGAGATTCGACCTAGACTTGGTCCCCATTGACAAGTCTGCTATGTTGCGCAATCTTGATGCAGTCAAGCTCGATATCGAGAGGATGTCAAACTGGCAGAAGCTTGTTGATGAGCTTCAAAGAGTTAACCGTGCCAACTTAGAGGCCATGCTCACCATGGAAAATGATAAGGCTGAGTGGCAAAAGGTCCTTGAGCAGCACGACACTGAAATGAGGAGCATTACTTCCTACAACGAGGAGCTCGAAGCAAAGGTTGAGAAGTTGAAAGATGAGCTTGCTGCTTCCTCTACTTCATACTCTCAAAAAGAAGAAGTGCTTCTCAGACAAGTTAGAGATGCTCATGCCAGTCAGAGGGATGCCGAAGATAGGCTCGAGGCACAAAAAAGAATCAGTGAAGGCTATGTCTCTGATATTGCTGAGCTTCGAAAGAAAAACAACTCCCAGGAGGCGGAGATACAAATGCTTAAGCTTCAGCTTGCCATAACTGAAAGGGAGCGCGATGAGGCTGTCGCCGGCAAAATCGCAGCCGAAGAATCTCATGAGGCGACCAAAAACAGCTTCGGCTCAACATTATTCGACTTCTACTTGCATAGCGTCTTGGGGCGTGGAAGCCTCGCCTTTCTTGGCCCCAAGTATGAGATCACTTTAGCTGAAGTGTGGGAGGCCGCCCTCGATATGCTTGGTGCTGAAGGTGCTGGTTATGACGAGCCAGCCCTGGAAAGGCATTATTTTGATGAAGACGCTCGCGCTGCTCTCGCCAGGGGAAAGGAACAACTTGCCAAACTAAGAACCGAAGTGACGGAAGGGGACCAGCTGGGGAAAACCACTTCAACTACTCTAGTCCAGCTACCTTCTTCGTCTGAAGTCGACATTATTGGTTCCAGTTCCCATCTCGCTTCTCCCACCAAAGTTACCGCTGATATTACAAGCACACAAGGTGGAGACGAGGGTGAAGAGAGCGCTGATGCGCAAGCTTATGAAGTCGATATCAGGAAACCAGCTTCTCCAGGTAACTTCACTGTTAATCTCGCTACTGTCAATTCTGCTCAAGCTGGTTACTCGTTTATTTCACATGAGTTTCACGAGCTCCTTGGCTATTTTCTCAACCTTGACGAGCCTTCATCTCCTCTCTTTACTGACTTCATTGGTGAACCCTCATCTCCTCTTTTTACTGACTTTAACCTTTTTTCTTCTGTAGAGAAAGTACCAAGCACTGCTCAAACTTCTACTCCTCCGGTCATCCTTCCTTCATCTCTTCAGGCGGTGCCTCCTTCTGCCTCGCAACCTGGATCACAGGAGGAACAAATAGAGGCTCTTCACGGCTTGGATGATCCCATCGCTTCGCAAGAGCAGAAAGATGAGAGACCTGAGGGAGGTGACATTTCCCCGGAACGGACTCCTTCTGACGACATTGTTCTATCAAAACTTGTCACCCCGGGGAGTGAGTCTTCCTCACAAAGGAGAGAGAAGCGTGGGACATCAAAGAGGAGGGGGAAGAAAATCACCGCCACTGGAGAGGAGCCGGAAGTTGAACCGGTTACACCTGCCTCTCCCACTTCCCTTATACCCACTGGCCGACCTGAAAAGCTGGTTATTCGACCGAGTAAAGGGTCCAAAGGAGGGAAGAAGAAGTGAAGATTTTAGCTTTTTGCCTTTTGTATGAACTGGCCGAGAGTTGTGCGGGTACCGGCCCCCGCTTTTATTTTGAAACCTGTATCTGCATTATAGTTGAATAAAATGATTCTTCGTTTGTACAAACTTCTGTTTGAATTTGAGAATGCATTTACTATTTATTTTGCACAAGTTTGTTTATATAGTATTGCAGCGGGCTTATGGTATGTTGCTTGAGTATTACTTTACTGAGGCAGCTATACTACTATACCATGTTGCCCCCATGCCTTAAGCTTGTTACAATATTTTATACTTCGAGGGGACTTGCACTCTTATTTGTTAAAGAATAATTATTTTATTCTTTAAAGAAAATTTTTATTGAGTACAACTCCCTTCGTATAAGTTTTTACGCTTTGTCGTTCGAAGAAATCACTTTTCTCTTTTGCTTATGTGCATATTTTACCAAGTGAATTCCTCTATGCGGTAAAGCGGACCTCTGAAGGGTACTTTAACTTCTTTTCTTTTTACAATCATTTTCCATTTGAAAGTTAAAGTACGCTTTTGATGAGGATTTTTTTTTATACAAAATTGTACCTCTGAGGAGGGGTTTTTCACGTTTCAACACTTGGAAGTTTTATTTCAATCTCGGTGAAACGTGTACCCCCAAAGAGTTGTGCCTTCGAAGAAAGCCTTTTCACGTTTCAACACTTGGAAGTTTTATTTCAATCTCGGTGAAACGTGTGCTTCCAAAGAGGTCTTTTTTTTTTTTGATTGTGTCCCCGGGAGGGGGTCGTACCTCTAAGGAGGGATTTTTTTACGTTTCAACACTTGGAAGTTTTATTTCAATCTCGGTGAAACGCGTACCCCCAAAGAGTTGTGCCTTCGAAGAAAGCCTTTTCACGTTTCAACACTTGGAAGTTTTATTTCAATCTCGGTGAAACGTGTGCTTTCAAGAAGGTCTTTGTTTTTGCATTTCAACTTTGGTGAAGTGAAATTCCGAAGAGCGGTTGTTACACTTCAACTCCTGGCGAAATGTGCCTCCGAAGCGGACTTTTATTTTGTTTACATTTCAACTCCGGTGAAGTGAAATTCCGAAGAGCGGTCACAACACTTCAACTCCTGGTGAAATGGGCCTCCGAAGAGGGCTTTTATTTTGTTTGCATTTCAACTCTGGTGAAGTGAAATTCCGAAGAGCGGTTGTTACACTTCAACTCCTGGCGAAATGTGCCTCCGAAGAGGGCTTTTATTTTGTTTACATTTCAACTCCGGTGAAGTGAAATTCCGAAGAGCGGTCATAACACTTCAACTCCTGGTGAAATGTGCCTCAGAGAGGGTTTTCATCGCCTGGAAGTTACTCTCTCATGGTTGGAGGGTCATGACTTCTCCAATCTTTTTTGTTGAGTAGAGAACTTTCTTTTTTGTGGCGTATGACCCATTAGAGGTCTTTTTTCTTCCAATGAGTTGCGTCTCCGAAGAGGACTTGTGCCGCTGATGGTAGCTTTGGTTGTTCCTCTGTTCACTTGCTTATGCCTTTTCAGCGATCCTCTTTTCTCTCTTTTTTTTTTTTTTTCTAGTTTTCATTCCCCTTTTCTCACAAGTGGCTTGTTTAATCCAAGGAAGTGTACTTTATTGCCAGGCAAGTTCGTGAGAACGGGCACTAGCTTCCTAATTGGATGTTTGTTTGTTCAAACAATCTCAATTTATCAGCAAGGGCTCGCTTCTATCGAAATCATTAGCCGTTCAATTGAAGTATTTCCTATCTAGGATTTGAATTCGGGGTCTTTGTGACTTGAAATTTGTTTGTTGAATGATGGTGAGAATCGCTCGGTCTTATTATGCGCAAGTTTTATTTCCATTGTCTGCAAAAATTTAAATCGACATTTCAGCAATACATTTTATGTATTTTTATATCGAAAACAAAGCAAACATATAATGATAATAAGGAACACAAGATTTATAGTGGTTCGGCCATGAAATTGGGCCTACATCCACTTTATATTCTTTCATTATTTACTTGCATCAGTTTCACAATTGCTTTCAATTACAAGAATCATACATTCATAATTCTTTTTACAATGTTTCAACAAAATTTTCAAGTAAAGTATGGACGCAAGTGGTTGCTGTTCCATGCCCTTGGAATTTGATCTCCATCAACAGTGGTGAGCTTGAATGTGCCGTCGAGAAGCTTCTGACCTATTACATATGGTCCTTCCCAATTTGGCCCAAACACACCTGTCGCGGTCATAATTCTTTTTAGGACTAGATCTCCAATTTCAAAGCTGCGTTGACGAACTTTGGAATTGAAATGTCTGGCTATCCTTTGCTGATGAGCTGCAACTCTGAGGTTAGCTTCATCTCTTTTTTCATCAAGGAGATCCAGCGCTTCAAGTTGCAACTTTTCATTTTCTGCTTGATTGAAATGGATTTTTCTGTGTGAAGGGACCTCCGTTTCAACCGGGATCATTGCTTCCGATCCGTATGCTAACGAAAAAGGAGTATGCCCAGTTGCAGTTTTGTGAGTAGTTCTGTATGCCCATAGTGCAAGTGGTAGTTTATCGACCCAACCACCTTTTGCTCTTTCGAGTTGCTTTTTGATGGTTGATTTGATGATCTTGTTCACTGCTTCCACTTGCCCGTTTGCCTGCGGATGAGCTACTGCCGAAAAGCTTTTCTGGATTTTGAATCGCTTGCAAAAATCCTGGAATTCCTCGCTTTCAAATTGAGTACCATTGTCTGTGATTATTTTCTGAGGCACATCGTATCTGCAAATGATATTCTTGGTCACAAAGCTTATCATTTTCTTTGAAGTGATCGTAGCCAATGGTTCAGCTTCAGCCCACTTAGTAAAATAATCAACTGCAACAATAGCATATTTAATCCCTGATTTAGCAGTTGGTAGCGGCCCAATGAGATCCATCCCCCAAATTGCAAATGGCCATGGACTGACCATCTGTGTGAGTTCGGTAGAAGGTGCTCTAGGAATTTTGGCATATCTTTGGCACTTGTCACATTTTCGGGAGTAATCTGCGGCATCCCGATTAATTTCTGGCCAAAAATATCCGTATCGGAGAATTTTCTTTGCTAGTGTTTGACCACCTGAATGATCACCGCATTCTCCTCCATGCACTTCAGCTAGGATTGTTTTGGACTCTTCCTGGGATACACATCGAAGCAATGGCATTGAGAATCCCCGTCTGTACAATCGGCCATCCTGAATTACATAGCGAGAGGCCTTCCTTAGAAGCTTTCGTCTTTCTATCGAGTTTTCTGGCAGAGAACCCCTGAGTAGGTAATCCAGTATTGGAGTCATCCATGACTCTTGTTCTTGAGATACATTCATAATCCAGTCTATATCCATCTCGTCTATACTTGGCGCTGAAAGGACTTCTACAGGGACCAATCCCAATAGTTGAGCTTCACCAGAACTTGAATACTTTGCGAGGGAATCTGCCTTCATATTCTCTTCACGAGGAATGTGGCTTATTGAATAGTGATCGAGTTCATATAGGAGTTCCCAATCCTTTGACAAGTAGGAAGGCAGATTTCCACCTTTTGCTTGAAATTCCTTCTTGACTTGGCATACGATAAGCTGAGAATCACTGAAAATTTGTAATGCTCGAATGTTTAGCTCTTTAGCGATTTTCAGACCTGCAATAAGAGCTTCATATTCCACTTCATTGTTTGTTGAAGGAAATTCCAGTCTTAGTGCATAACATAATGATCGACCTTCAGGAGTTTCAAGTACCACTCCGGCTCCAGAACAGTAGTCATTTTTTGCGCCATCAACATACATCTTCCACTGGATTGGAGAATCATTGATCGCTTTTTCCTCACCATTATCTTTCTCTGTGAATTCTGCAATGAAATCAGCTAAAGCTTGTCCGTTGATTGCTTTTCGGGGGTGATAGGTGATGTCATATTGACTAAGTTCAATGTTCCATTTTAGAAGACGACCCGAAGTTTCAGGGCGAAATAGGACTTGCTTCAGAGGTTGATCAGTGAGCACTTTGATAAGCTTGGAAATATTGCCTCAGTTTCCTCGATGCAACTAGTAGACAATAGGCGAGTTTTTCCAACTTGGAGTAATTCAGCTCTGCCCCTGTGAGTCTTTTGCTGATATAGTAAACTGGATGTTGAATCCTTTTGTCTTCCCGTATCAGCGCTGCACTTAGAGCATGAGATGATACTGCCAAGTATATAAGAAGATCCTCACCATTGCCTGGCCTAGAAAGTATCGGAGGCGTTTCCATATGACGGATCAACTCTTCAAAGGCTTTTTGGCATTTGGGAGTCCATTCAAAGTTCTTCTTTCCTTTTTTCAGGGCATCGAAGAATGGGATGCATTTATCAGTAGCTTTGGAAATGAACCGACTCAAAGCGGCGACCTTTCCGTTGAGGCTTTGCAATTCCTTCTTCGTTCTAGGAGCTTTAACTTCTTTTAAGGCGGTAATTTGAGCTGGACTGACCTCAATGCCCCTAGCACTGACGATAAAACCTAAGAACTTTCCGGATTCGACCCCAAATGTACATTTCAGAGGGTTAAGTTTCATTCTGTATTTCCGGAGGACTGCGAACATTTCTGCTAAGTGTTCAATGTGATCCACTGCTTTCCTGGACTTCACTAACATGTCGTCGACGTAGACTTCCATAGTTTTGCCCAATTGCGGTTTGAACATAGCATTAACAAGTCTTTGGTAGGTTGCCCCTGCGTTTTTCAATCTGAAGGGCATAACTCTGTAGCAATAAAGTCCAACATCTGTGATAAAGCTTGTATCCTCCTGATCCGGCTCATGCATCATGATTTGGTTATAACCGGAGTAGGCATCCATGAAGGATAACAATTCATGTCCCGCAGTTCCGTCTACCAGTTGATCAATCCTGGGTAATGGGAAGCAATCTTTGGGGCAAGCCTTGTTTAGATCAGAAAAATCGATGCACACTCTCCATTTCCCATTAGCTTTCTTGACCAACACAGGATTTGAAACCCAATTCGGATATGTAGATTCTTTGATGAAGTTATTTTCCATGAGTCGATCAACTTCTTCTTTTAATGCTGCTGACCTTTCTGGACCCTGGGTTCTTCTTTTCTGTTTAACTGGCGTAAACTTTGGGTCAATATTCAGAGCGTGTACCGCAACTTCCGGGGATATTCCACACATATCGGCATGAGTCCAAGCAAAGACATCCAAATTCGCCTTCAGGAAAGATATCAAGATATTCTGAATCGAAACATTAAGCTGCGAACCCACATTCAACACCTTATTTGGGTCCTTTGGGTCAACAGGTACCGGAACTGTTGTTTCCACCGGTACTACTCTATTCTCCCCTGTACTGGCTTTTCTGGGATCCATTTCTTTCCGTGCCCCGCTGTGCTCGCCAGTGCAGGGTCCGCTCTGTAATTGCTACAAAGCTGGTTCCTTGATGCGGACTGGAGTTGCCGCATCCTTTCCCATTTCCCTTTTTCTTGACTCTCGCAGCTCTGTCCAATAGCATTCTCGCGCAGCATTTTGATCCCCTTTTATAACTCCTACTCCATTGTCAGTAGGAAATTTAATAGTGAGGCATCACGGGGCTAGGATAGCTTTGAATGCTGCGAGTGTTGGACGGCCAAGAAAAGCATTATAAGCAGAATATTCGTCGACGATCACAAAGGTTTGCTTTCGGACCACTTTCCTTTCTCCTTCCCCAAGTTCTACAAACAGATCGATGGTTCCTACTGGTTGCTTTGGCTCCCCAGTGAAGCCAACGATTTTCTGTGATGAGGCTTGCACATCGATCATAGGGATTTTCATCTGGTCAAATGTCTTCTTGAAGAGAATATTACATGATGCTCCGCAGTCAATGAGGACTCTTCTGACAATGGCTGGTCCAATACCAGCCGAGATGACCAAGGGATCTAAAGTAGGAGCTTCAATACCTGTGGAATCTCTGGCTCTGAAAATAATGTCGTCACTGAAAGTTTTCTGTTGTTTAAGGGGCGTAGTGTCTTCTAGAACAAAGACGTTTTCTTTGGCTGGAGCATATTTCAAAGCCCTGGAATATCTCTCCATCTCACCCCAACTTTTGCCAGCTGGGTGAGGTCCTCCTGAAATGACATTGATAACGGGCCTTCCAGATTCATGCCCCGTAGCTTTCTCTCCTGCCCCAGGCTGATGAACAGGAGCCCGCTGCCCCTGACTCGACGATGCAGGATTGTTGCTATTCTTTTTCACGAATTGCTGCAACTTGTTTTCTCTTAGCAACTCTTCAATCAGATTTTTCAGCTGGCGGCATTCATCAGTTTCATGACCTGGTTGATTGTGGAAGCGGCAGAATTTCCCACTTTGTATGGCTTTTCTCCCAGTTCTCAAAGGGATAGGCTTAGGGAAATCGACAGAATCTTTAGTGGCCAGGTAGATGTGCTCCGGTGTATGTGATAATGGAGTATATTCTGATGGCTTGAAGGATCGGGGCTTCTTCAGATTACCCTGTTTCTTCCCATTACTATTCTCCCTTTTTTGCCCCACCAATTCATTCTTGCGTGGAGCGACAGTGTTGTCTTCTGCTTTTTCCAACACTGTCTTTACTGGTAAAGGACGACTTTCCAAGCGAATGAATTCGTCTGCTTTTTTGTAGAACTTTTCGAGAGAGGTTGGCTCCTTCATATTTAACCATTTCCCAAATTCGCTTGACTTATCGATAGCCCTCATTAGGTAAGTCAATATCATTCGTTGTTCAGCATTGTCCACCTCAGCCAGTGCTATATTGAAGCGGTTCAAGAAGGATCTGATAGACTCGCCAGGATTCTGCTCTAAACTCGATAGTGACATAATATCCTTGGCCTTCGAAGCATATAGTCTAAACTGCTCCTTGAATTTTCTGGTCAAGTCTGAAAACTGATCGATAGATCGGACTGGTAACTTGGTGAACCACAGTAAAGCCACGCCTTCCAGGTATACGGGGAAATATCGGCACTTTATTTCATCGGAGGCCCTGGCACCCGTCATGTGCCAATCATACTTATACAAGAACTCATTCGGATCACTTGTCCCTTTGTAAGCTGGAATAGTCGGAGGGACAAACTTCCTTGGAAATTCCGCCTTCAAGATTTTTTCAGTAAACAGAGTTTTACTCGGGGCGAAACCCCATTCCTTCTCATCTTCAACTCTTTGCATACTTTCTTTCATGATCTGCCGGACCATTCCAGAAAGATATTCCTCATCATGCCGAGTTCTAGATCCACCGGCGTCAGGTACTGCCTGCTCAAAGGGACTAGTAGGCCTTTCAGGAGCATTCCTTTCATTAACATCATGAATGTTGCCAGCATAGTTCCTTTCATTACCTGCCGGTTGATTGTTTGCCCCAAGTAAGTCGTTCAACTTATTCAGAATCAGAGCATTCTGGGCACTTTGAGCCTCTAGTTGTGCATTTTGGGCGTTTATCTGCTGGTTTAGCCCTAGAATCACAGCATCCAATTCCGCTTTTGTAACTCCAACAGACGGAGTGGGTAGATTAGGCACAGGGGAAGCGGAGGTTCCCTCTTGAATGTTCCCAGATCTGATAGATCTACTTTTCCTTCCAGGAGCCATAATCTCAGATATACTTCTAGTTTTTAAGGAAATTCTTTCTTCAAATCTCTGCGAAGCAATGATGACAGCTGTCCTGAGTTCAATTCTCAGTGAAAGCACCAAAAATGTTAACGCTTAAATTTGAACGCTAACACCCCGGTGTGTGATGTGTGGTTGTGAAAGCACCACCCGTTGATACGGGAACAAGATACAAGTAGAGAAATTGTAGAAAAGCAGTAAAAGACAACAGTTTTATAGTGGTTCGGCCTAAAATCGAGCCTACGTCCACTTTAATCTCTTTATTGCTGAAACAAGTACAACTTATACAACTTTCTTCAATTACAATCCTCTCTAGTCTATTAGTACAAACTTTGACGGAGAATTATCTTTCAAACTCATGATGAATGATGTAGATTCTCTCTCTTGGAATTTGATGTAATGTCTTTGATGTTTGGAGTGCTCGAAGTGTTACTTGAGTCGAGAAAATGGCAGAGTTTTGGCGCTTCGGGAATCAACCAAAAGTCCCTTGAATGTTGGAGGTGGCTACGTATTTATAGGCAGGCCTGGATATGAATTTTGCGTACAAGTCATGAGTCGCAACCGACTCAAGCTGAGTCGTCCCCGAGTCAAGTTAGGTCGTGGCCGAGTCAGGTTGAGTCGTGACCGACTCACCTGTAGGAGTCTTGAGTCGCTGGCGAGTCAACCCTTACTAGGACATGCGTTGTTGTAACAGAATACGACTCAGTGGCTTTGAGTCACGGACGAGTCATCCTGGGTTATGAGTCGTCAACCATCTTGAGTCGTTTCTTATGATGAGTCGTGGATCTGTTGAGTTGCTGAGGCAATCCCTTTCAATGAGTCGTTAATGCTTTAACCCGTTAGGCTCCTTAAGTCGTGAATCGATAGTCTTGATGAGTCGGCAACTTACTGAGTCGGCTTTCTTTATGAACCGTTAACCCTTTGAGCTGTCAGCTGACTGAGTCGCTATCAAATGAGTCGGTACCTTCCTTAAGTAGATGAGTCGGTAATCTATTGAGTCGCTGCCAGCTTTGAGTCGTTGGTCTATTGAGTTGCTTATCTCTATGAGTCGTGAGTCCTTCTTGAGTAGGTGAGTCGCTATCAGTTGAGTCGGTGCTTTCCTTGAGTCATATCTCCAATGAGTCGTTGAGCAAAACGGGATTAACACTTAACTTCATTTTAAACATAAACTATTTGATCATTTGTCTAAGTGATTTTGATAATGCACGTCAAACTAGAATCAAAATTTGATGAACTATGCTACTAATTAATAGTAAATAGATGATCCAAAAAATAAATTTTATTTTTAAATTCATGTCATTTTCATGAATGTTGATAAGTGGGTTTGAATGGTGTGCTAGAATTTGATGATTGAAGTTGTGCTAGTTAATAGCACAAATAAATCATACTTATGATGAGCACATCTATCATATCTGCTAAGTATTTTAATGAAAGATTACAAGTGAATTTTTTATTAATTTATATGAACGATTAGAAGTGGATTTGCATCTAAATTGCTTCTTATCATAGTTTTATTCACGTTTGCTTTAGCTAATTTTATACAGTAGTGTAAAAAAAATTTAAAAAATTTGTGCGAATTTGATTAAGCTTTATTTGAATTTAATTTATTGTCCACGGATTGACTTGTACTTGCATACTACTACAATTTTACGTTTTGCGCTTGCGGTTTTATAATGATAATATTTTTAACGACGGTTTTCTAGTCAATAGGAACTTCCGTCGTCAATCAACAAATTTTTGGTGCCGTTGTCGAAAAATCGCAATTTGATTTTAATTATACTCTTCGAATTATTTTCGTTTTCTTTGATTTTGCGTTGACTTTCATTTGAAAAATAATAATTCATATTGCATTTTATTTTGTGAAGTTTGGGGCGAGGTTGCTTCATATTGTGGTGAGTTTGCTTTGTATTTTCTGTTATTATTAAAAAATGCATCTCACTGTCCCATTGTTTTCTTCTGACTTCTGTTTTCGCACTACATTTCTGTTTTCTACACTTCATGTCATTTCTGTTAGATATCATTTTGCGTTTCGCTATTACAGTTAACTACTCATCATTCATTTCTGTTTCACACTTCTGTTCTTCTTTTTTTGTAAAAATAATAAATAAAACAAATAAAATTCACAAACATAGTGCAATTTAACTTAAAACTCTGCAATTCTGTTTCTGCATTTCATTTTGCAACAAGTTGTTTACAATTCTTTGTTACATTGCTCTATATAACATTGCATTAAAAAATTGCATTGCATTGTGCATTCCAGTTTTCATCTTTTTATTTGTGTTTCAATTTGCATTACTTCCTCCAACCATCCAACTCCTCCATCACTGCTGCTTCAGAACCTCATCTGCATGCTCCCTGTTACAATCAAACATCATTTCACAACTCCAACATAGCAGTAAACACCTCTACCATTCCCCTACTTCAACAAACACTTCGCAACCACTGCATCAACTCTCACAAAACATTCTACAACACTTCACAAAACACTTCAAACATTCCTCAAACATTTCGCAAAACATTCATCTGCCAAAGCATAAATACACTTCACTGCCATCCTCCTTACACCACCACAACAACAAACTATTCCTCAACATTTTCCTACCATCACCTCAAACCTGAACTATCATCTCCAACTGCCATTTCACATACCATTCCTCTGCCTGCAACAAATACCACAATTTAAATACTTCATTAAAGTAGCAAACATTCCTTGCATTCACCCTTTGTCCTACTCTATCATACTTCACTGCTTGAAACTCCTCCACCATCAAACTAATATTCAAAATCTCTGCTCCACTTCTACTGCACCTCAACCAAGCCTTCAACCACCAGAAACAGTTCCACCCATCTGCCTTTCAACTTCCAACATAAGAAACCAGAAGCTTACCCACCTTCTAAACCACCACATACTTTATTGTCAAACAAACACTTATTGTCACACTTCAGCAAAGCACTAGCTCACTTTCACATTACATGCTCACTATCACACTTTATACATCACCACCTCCTCCTTGCAAACCACTTGATCCTCCCAAATTCCATCACTCATTCAACCAGCCACACCATTACATACATAACCAACTAACAACAGTGCACCCTTCTGCCTTTGCAATCTCCTTTACCATTGCCAAACTTCCAATAATACTTCCACCCAACAATCTCCTATTCAAACACTGCATCACTCTTCTACATCCTCATCACTGCATCTCTACCTCACTGCCTAAACTGCACCATTTCTGTCCCCTTCATCCACCACAGCAACCTCGCCACCCACTCCTGCATATCAACTTCTTCCATCCATCCTCAACGTGACACAACCACCGCGACTGTAAACTCACCCTGCACCACCTCCTCCACCATCTCCTACATACACTTCCTCTGCCTTGAACCATTACTGCAACACCATCCTCATATCACCACCCACACAATCAACTTCCAAGCAATCAGTCCACTACATTCTTACCTATAACACCCAGTAACCATTCCGAACTGTACTGCAAACTGCCGTAACTTCGCCATCCGCGACCCCATTACTGCAACACCATCCTTCACCACCAAAACCACTGCTGCCTCCAAGCACATCAACCAAACCATTTCAGCAAACTTCACATTATTTCAACAACCCAAATCTGCCAACCTACCCATACCTCGCTGCAACTTCACCGCAGCTCCTGTTCCATCAACTCCAAATCGTGACTATCCAAACCCTTTACCACTGCCTTACCTCCCTGAAAAATTCACCCAAATCTCAATCGCTGAAGCGAATCTGCGCCTTAAAGCTCGATTTCCAATTCGGCTTTGATATTTTTTTTCTTCCGTCTCTCGTTTACTCTCTTTCTTCTTTGATTTCGCAATTTATTTATTTCTTTTATTTATTCGCGTGGGTTGCTAGCAGAGAAATGGTGATGAGAATTAGGATTTTATGTTTTTTTTAATCAAGAATAGCGGGCCTTGGTTTGAACAGACTGGGTATAGTTTTATTTTATGATGATTGTTTTGCCTTCCTTTCTAAAGTTATGTTCAATTTTCTTTTGATTTGAACTATTTTTTTTTTTTTTTAATAAATGATTTGGATTTTTACTTTTTTGAGTGTGCGTATTATTGTTTTGTTTATTTAATTTTATTGAACTTTTTTTAACTTTATAAAACTTGCTTTAGTTTTCATTTTATTATTAAAAAAATTCCGTTTTGAATACTTTTTCAGGTTGCAAAAGCGGAAAATCAAAAGGAATCGCTTGTTGAAAATTGCTCTGCTTGCCTAAATAAATTGCTTGCTAAAAAATTGCCGCTTTAAAATAAAATTGCCAATAATTCTGCACGCTATGGTATCATGCTTTTATCACTTGTTATTTTCATTACATTGTTGGTTGCTTGCATTTTAAACCCAAAAACAAAACAAATTTCATTATAGTTGCATTGTTAATACACGTTTATTTTCAGTTTGCATTCATTTCATCTTTTTTTTCTAAGGGCAATACCCAAATCCAAATAAGGTAGGGGATTTCATCACCCCTTCTTGGCCCACAAATTGCATTTTACGCTAGAATTTGCTAATAATAATGGTTAGAAGTTGGACTTAAGAGTGTTGGAAGCTCACCTAGGGCTTAGTTGTATCTTTACAAGTTGTCTGCTTTTGACAATTTTTTTTTTTTTTCTAGGCTGTGGTAGAGCAATAATCATATATAAATATTAAGGTGATTGGTAAATATTATAGTAATTATTTCTCTAAAGAATCAAACCTTCGGCTGCATTGCTGCGGTGATTCGTGATGCACCGTTAACTCCTGTTCGATACTTGGTTAAGATCTATTTTATTGGATTAAGACAAAGCATGATTATACAATTTTGGTTTAGAAGCTACTAAGGACAGAAAATTTGTAACTAAGTACTTGTATCCATTTTGTTGTATTAGTTCATGCGTATATATATATAAAAAAAGTCTTTTCAAGTCTTTTCCTTTGAAAAAAAGAAAAAAATTTCAAACAAAATCAAAAATCCAAAAAACATGCATTTAATTTAAGTTAGTTTTTTTTAAAAAAAAAAATCCAAAAAATCTTTTCAAAACAAAAACTTAACAAAAAGCAAAAACATATAAAAAAGAAAAAAATTGAAAATCCAAAGAATAAAATAAAAATCAAATCTCTCTTTTGAAAAATAAATTTCTTTTGGTATATATTTTTCCTTTAAAAAAAAAATTTCCACTTCATTTCATCTTCTAAACCTTATTTCATTTTCTTAAACGTGATTCTCATTTCTTTCTCTCATTCACCTTTTCACTTATGCATGTGTACCTAGACTCGTGACACAACAATAAATCGTTTAAGCCGATCAAATGATCCTTCAACGATAGCGAACGAAAATCCTCCACGAACCCTCAAGATAGAATCTTTCCCGATATAGTTTATATCCCTTCTTGGATCACATTACCCACCCCAATGGGTAATCATTTCGAAATTCATTCTAATCATGTTGGCATGCTCCCGAAATTTGGCAATTTAGAACACGATGACCCATACATTTTCTTAACAAAATTTGAAAAAGTTTGTGCAACCATTAAAATACAATAATTATGTGATGACGGAATCAAACTTTGGTTAATTCTATCCGCCCTTACCGATTACGCTAAAAAATGATGGTACAACTTACCATCAAACTCGATCAGAACGTGGGTAGAATACGTTAAGTTTTCTTAAGAAAGTTCTACCTCGTGGAAAAAATAATTAAAATCCAAAGCGAAATTGTCAATTTCCATTGATTCTAGGGGAAACCTTTTATAAAATATTTTGAAAGATTTAAAGAGGTTTTGATAAAATTTTCATACCAAAATTTTCAAAAATGGACCCTTTGCCAAATCTTATACGATGGGCTTGAAAATAGCTTACAAACCATGCACGATGATTTGCCAAGGAAATTTTCTTGCCCAACATCACGATAATGCCTGGAAATTCCTTGAAAACTTGGTCGAAAAATTCGTCCCAATAGGAACGTTCTAATGAAAAATCCATTTACTCACGATTGAGCGCACAACCGATAGGATCATCTTTGTCTTTGGAAGCTAAAATCGATGCAATGATCAATAAATTTGACAACGTTTTCTCATCCACCAAATGAATCAAGCTTTCCAACCAATATATTATAAATGCATCGATCCTAATCACATTGTCGATCAGTGTCCTAATCGATAGAACAACTCGGTGCTTTTAACAGGGTTAATAATGACACGTTTTCTGCAACGTACAATGCTGATTGGAGAATCATCCTAACTTACATGGAACCAAAATAATTCCAACATGAATTTAGTTCGTCCAAATTTTTAAGTATTTCCTAATAATTCTTCGAATCCTTCATTTGAACCCAATCATTTTCAACAAAATTTTGTGACTCCGTCCCAAAATCAACCGCAACAATCTTTTGCTCCACAAGACGATAAACAATTGTCTTCACTTAAGAAAATTCTTGAAACTTTGGCTAAAGAAACAACTCAAAGCATCCAATCAAACAACAATTTGAAAATTTTGGTAATCTCGTACATGTAGAATACAAGTCAATCAATTGCTAAACTTGAAATGCAAATGAATCAATTAGCCACTTTTGTAAGTGAACGTGAACGAGGCACATTTCCAAGTCAACTGGTTCCGAATCCCAGATATCAAAACATGAATTTGAATCAAGCCTCTGTCGTTCAAGACTACAACATAAACCAAATGAATGTTATCACGACTTTGCATTTCGGTGAACAAATCGATAATCGAGTTTTTAATCCAAACTATTAACTGAAAACTCCACTTGACACGTCAAAAACGACTAGCGAATCTGAACAAAACATCGAGCCAAACTTCAAATCAAATTCTAATGCAAATTTCGACATTGCATTTGACCCAAGAAACACTCTGATCAAATGGTAATGATGTTGGAAATTTTTAAACAAGTCAAATTTAACATCCTGCTTCTTGATATCATTCAACAAGTTCCAACTTACGCTCAGTTTCTCAAGAACTTGTGTACACAAAAATGACATAATCATGTACCTAAGAAAGTTTTCTAAGCTGCCGGACTTAGCGAAGTCTTGTCCCAATCAATTCCCATTAAATACAAATATCTTGGATGTTTGGCAATCTCGTGCACGATGGGAGACAAGACGATTAATAAGTGCTTACTAGATTCGGGTGCCAGTGTTAACTTGATTCCTTGTTCAGTTTATCAACAACTTGGCTTGGGTGAACTAAAACCGACGAAAGTAACTCTTCAGTTCGCCAATCTTTCGATAAAGATACCTGCGGGAGAAATGAAGGACGTACTTATCAAAATTGGTCAATTTATTTCCCTATAGATTTCATGGTCCTTGAAACACAACATGTGAATAATTCGACGAGTCAAATTCCATTGATTTTAGGCCGACCTTTCTTGGCCACTTCAAATGCTCTGATCAATTGTCGAAATGGTTTGATGAAATATTAATTTACATCTCGAACATCACAACGGGAAGAAATATATCTAGAAGAGGATGATCATACCCTAATTGGGAATGACCCACTTCACCTTACTACATCCAACCCTATTTCGGTCATTTGTGGTTGATGAGGCTCGAGGCAACATTACCTTTTCACATAGCACATACCACATCTCTGAATGCCACATGGCCATTTTCGTTGACTACTAATTGCCTTCCAAAAAAATACAACCCTTGAGCTCGTACGTCTCAAGGAGGGTGTTAAGCTAAGAGAAGTTGCCTTCTCCACCACCATTGATGTATGTTTGTAAAAACCAATGTACGTAATCTTTAGAAATGAAATGTAAGAAAATCGTCCACTCAAGTTGTCCAAGAACATGACATACCGAAGGCACTCTTCTACTACCACTAGTAGCGAGTAGTCCTTGCAATTTGAAAAATCTCCATAACGAAGAGACCACTGCTATAAATAACTCTATAACGGGAGCTACCCAAAGCATATCAACAAGCAGTCCTCACGCTATGAAGATCCATGGTCTTCAATAATCATGATCTTCAACATTTCTTCACATTCGAACGTATACGTTGGTTCGAAGTGGTTTTCGAATAGGAATCACCCAAATCCGACCCCGGTTCTGTCGAATCCAATTATCGACTTAAAAGATGTCAAGTTCATATGTAGATACCTATCTTCAATCAATTACTTCATCTTTTATAAAATATTTTTGTTAGATATATACTTTTCAATTTATTCCATCTTCTTTTCAAGAGTATATGGAATAATTAAGCCTCATTTATCAAATCATTTGGTTTATTTAACCTTTCTTAAAACTTGGAATAATTGCAAATTATTTTCTCTTTTACTTAGGAAAACTTTTCCAAATCATTCATTAAATCTTAATCAAAGATTTCTTATATTCAAGCTATAACTTTTAACTTAGGGAAAATATTCTCAAATCATTTATTAAATCTTAATCAAAGATTTTTTATATTCAAGCTATAACTTTTAACTTAGGGAAAATATTCCATATCGTTTATTAAATCTTAATAAAAGATTTCTTTCTTAACTTCAAATCATATTCTTGCAAATCGAAGATTTTCATGATAGAGTACTATAGCCACTTTAAATATGGTAAATTTCACTCCTAGAGACTAATGGCAAGTAATCCTGGATCATGAATATCTTTGTTTTCAACGATCTTTGTCTTAGAGAAATTCTAAGCAATTCATTCTTTTTCTTGGATAATATTTCAATTTCCCTCACTTAACTCTCGATACAAATTCCTTAATTTTTAGGCGGGTTAAAAACAATGATATTTTAGGAATCATTTGTGATATACCCTAAAATCAATCTTAGCAAACATTATTGAGTAAATAGGATCATAGAAATCATTCTAATTTTACTCAACAATAATTCCCGTATTCAACAAGTGCTGTGGGCAAAGTAAAGGTGAAATCACCTTTTAAATTCCACGAATAGGACGAGTCCCCTCTTCGGATTTTAATACCAAGTGTAAGAAGATTATATGTATGCAATCCAAGTCGTAATTTATTCATTTTGGAGATTGCTTAAATTTTTGGATAATACTGATCTTCTTTTATTTCCGAAAATTAATACAATCCTTTTATTTTAGGGGGTGCATCACTACTACTTGTGACTGCCTACGCACCCCAATCTCTTTGGGTACCCAATTAGATATAGGATCAAGCCAATGTAGTTCTCCTACCGCAAATAGGACTCATGGAGCCTACGGTGCAACAAAAAATATGCAATTCTCAAAACTACCCACTTAGGCTATATTTCAATATGAGATTTTCAAATCTAATTACCTTTACAGAAATTATCTCTTTGGACGTTATTCTCATTTTCTTATTTCAAAATTTTGAAATATATATCTTTTATATTCAAATTATACTTTACTTCAGGATCACAAATCAAATCAATTTTGAAAAGTTTATTTGTAAATCCTAAATACTATAATAAAAACATATCAAATGATAAGCAACCAGATCGGCAGGTTTCTCCCAATAATAAAGCAACTGGGTCACAGCCTTCATGCAATCGATAAATAAGTACATCCTTCTATTCCAAGAGCAGATTATACCAAAAACATAAGCCCACTTTTTGTTACGGGTAACCCGAATCATCGGTAACCTAACAAATCATTTTATATCTTGGAGCGATAAATCATTTCACACTAATATTCACAAGTACTTTCAAATCTATAATAATTTTCATTTCCTAAATCCGTTCAAAAATCATCTTAAAATCATCAAGTTTAGTCCTCGAAATTTTTTTCGTTTCATAAAACATTTTTATAACACCATTTTTATATAAATCACTTTTATATAATATAATTTCAAAATATTCACTAGCAAACATTTCTATTTCTTTTGAAAGGAAAAGATTTCATAACAATTCCATTTGAAAACAAAATTTTAGAACAATTCATTCAATTGAAGTAAACCTAATATTACCGCTAAACAACTTACAGTCAAATTGTGAAATGAATCACAAGGTGTTAGCCTACAATTATTTTCTACCCAGTCCATGCATCTGAATAATTAATTGCTTATAAAATGGTATAGCAAAGTCAAAAATCATAAATAATAATCAATGCTCATCAACTGGCTGAGCCTAATTCAAAAAATCAATCAATGAAATAAACATAATAATAAATGATAATAAGTGCTTCATTCTATCAAGTATTTATTACGCTTTATTTTACCTTGGGTTAAAACGGTTTGATATTCATTTTGGAGCATCCGGGCTTTCCCTTCGACATGTTCCGTCTCTCCCCATGTCTCCTTGGATCTCATAGACAAAACATATGTACTAGTCGGTTCCGCATACCTCATTAAGTATTTAACTTCTAAATTTTAAATTACTTAATTAACCATCCAAACATAATATCGAGCAGGGAAATCAAACCATTATTTTAGAAAAAGTAAACAAGCATTCAACAAGGGTTTTCAAACAATACTTAACACCTAAGTTCTTTCAACTTAGGAATAGCTTTGACGAATATAAAATATGAAATAACTTACTTTAGATTCTAGTCCGTCAAACTTTACGGCAAGGAACTTAAGATATAACACATACTTCCTACCATGCTTTGGAGCTAAATAAAAATAAGCCCGAATTCCTCCTTCCTAATGTTGGCCAAGGCTTGAGATGGAGATTGGCTGAAAGTATAGAGAAGAAATGGTGGAGCTTTGACCTTGAATTGTCAAAATTAGACCCGAAAAAAGGTCATGTTCTCTCTTGTTTTTGACTCTCTTGCTCTCAAAATTTGAAAATCTTGTTAACCAAAAAGTTGTTGAAAATTATTTTCTCTTGAGTTATAAAAAATAATCATCTGATTTTGATTAGTTTTGGGGAAGATATGGTCAAAAGAAAAGGAGCTATTCTCGGATTCACAAATATAAATCCCGAAAATGTACTTCAAAGAAATGAGTTTCAGATATAGCAAACCTTAAAACTGGAAAAAGTGATCAACATAAAAGTTGTAGCAACTGGAATTTAATATGGTTCAAAAAAATAATTTCTTAACTTGGACCTGTTATGATCAAGTTATGATCAAAACAAAATGGCCTATTTTTTGGCGTAAAATTTGGACCAGAGAATGCAATGGAAAGAAGTGGATTTTTGACATGGTTATGTTTAGAATAAGACAAAGTGATCAATATGAAATTTGTACCCATTGGAAAAATACATGAATTGGAAAAAAGAAATTTGTATTTTGGTTCTGTTGTAAAGAAGTTACGGCCGAGAGAAAAGAGGTAAAATATGGAGAAAAAATGAGTTTGATTTGAAGAGAACGAGCATTGATTACTTTTGAATATTTTTTAAATATTTTGACAATATTTCTTTCTAATTATTTTATATGGCTTGGAAGCCATTATAGAGATGAGGAAGAAGGTAAAAAAGCCGAAAAAAGAAGATAAAGAAATGTGAATGAAAGTTGTTGGGTACGTTTTTACCACCCACCGAATCAAAGCGAACCAACTCGAAATAACATGCCGAAACAACCAGAAGTAGCATGCCGAACCAACTCTATGTAGCCACCACTGAATCAACCTACCGGATCAAGCCACGCCTTAACCACCGAACCATCCCTTCTCCAAGCTACTACCGAACCGGGTGCCTGCCGAACCAAATAGGATCACCCATCACCTACCACCGAATCACCTATCACCGGATCAACCATCACCTACCACCGAATCACCTATCACTGAATCAACCATCACCTATCACTGGATCAAACCCCGCTTCCATGCATAGCCGAACCATCTCACCTCCATGACCATGCCGGACCAACCACCACCGAACCAGGGCCTTGCCGATCCAAATTTGCCAGGCCAGATTGCTCCAGCCCAGGCCCACCAACAGCTATATACATCCAGGACCCCTTCCCTCAGCCTCACTCTATAAATAGAGGGGCAGGGGTACAACAATGAGAGACAAGTTTGAGAGCTCAAGCACGGATAGAACTTTCAAACAACTTTCAGTTACTTGTAATCAGAGCTTTGTACTTGTAATCTAAATAGAAAAGGAGAATAACATATAAAGTGGACGTAAGCACGTTCTGGCCGAACCACTATAAATTTGTGTGTCTTTTATAGTTTAGTCCATCTATTTCATATATTTGCATAAACCACCCAAACCATTCAGAACAACATATAATCAACTAAATCATACGACTTGGGGGTGTTTGCCCATTTTTTGTGCAAACATTTTTGGTGCTTTCACTGAGAGCAGGAGCTCGAAGCTTCAGCTTCTCCCACTCAACCCTTTTCCTGTCAACATCGTTCATTGCTTGGACAACATGCCTCCCGGGCAGAAGAAAGATGCTAACAAAGGAAAGAACATTGCAACTAGAAGTATCCCAGATCTAGTAATCAGAAATCAAGACAATCGTCCGGTTCCTACAGCAAATGGAAATCAGGCAGATCCGACAGCCACTGCTACGGAACAACCAATTACAAGGACCAATCTGGACAGGGTTGTGGCTGAAGTAACTAACCGCTTCGCATCTCAACAAGAAGCCTTGGTGGACCAACTCATGTCACGCTTAAGGGATGCTGAAGAATCCAACCGCAACACTGAGTCATGGGGTGAGTCCCGGTCTGGAGGATTTGGGAGACGGCAAAGGTCTTTCTTCTTCGAAGAGGTTAACAACAAAAACAACAATGGTAGGAGCCGAGCCCGGACTCAGCCCGAATTCCGACCCGAGGAAACACTTGGAACCGAACCCAACGGAGGAGGTGCCAGGCAGGGGTCAGATGTAGCTGAGCCTGTCATGCTACCTAACCATGGAAACACCAGTAGACGGGGCCGAGCTGGAGTCCAGCCCGAAGTTGGACCCGAGGAAGTGCTGAGAACAGAACCCAGCAGAGGAAGATCAATGCAATGGCCAACTGTGGCTGACCCCAGCATGCCCCCGGAAGACCAGAGACAGCCATTGGAGAATGTTAGGAGTGACAGACGATACCATCCCTACAGGTCGTCTGGACGGAATCAATCCCGCAGGGAAGAACCAAACTCATTTCTATCCGCTCCAAGTTTTGATGAAAGGATAGCACGATTATTAAGAGAGTGCGTCCAACGGAAACAAAGGGATCGGGGGATCAGTGCTAGGGTAACCAGCCCCTTCACCCGCAACATCGAAACTGCCATAACCCCCCGGGAATGGAAAATGCCAACAATGGAACCTTACAAGGGAACCTCTGACCCCGTTGTACATTTGCAGAGATACACACAACATATGATATTGAGCGGAGCAACAGAGGGAGTGTTGTGTAAATGCTTTCCACTATTCTTGGAAGATTTAGCTACCTCCTGGTTCTGCCATCTGCCCCAAGGATCCATCAGCTCATGGAAAATGTTGAAAGAAAAGTTCATCCGCTTATTCCCACTCATGGAACAACCCAAGGACGCTTATTCACTATCTAATATCAAACAGAAGCCCGGGGAGACAGTGCAGCAATATCTAACCCGATTCAACGCCGCAGCAGCCGCAGTCCAAGATGCCGACGAGAAACTTATCCTAATGACCCTCTGCAGTGGTGTGCATCCGGATACTAAGTTTGCTAGGAGACTAACGAAAGAAAAGTCAGCTACCTTACCCGATTTCTTCCACGAAGCCGGGAAATATATAAGACTCGAAGACGCTGCCATTGAAAGGCAGACAGGGCAACAAACCAAGGCAGCTCATGGCAACACATCCGCAGTAGTAAAGGACGTTCGAAGAAATGATTCTAGAGACAATGCTGGGGGCAAGAAGGGAGAAAAGCGCTTATATCGACCAGGACCAAGATTTGACTCTTACACTCCTTTGAATGAAACAATCGAAAACATCTTCCTAGCAACCCAAGATGAAGTTAGATACAAGCGCCCCTCCCCGCACAAGAAGGAATCAGATAATGCAATTATGTTTGGAAAGTTCTGCCGATTTCACGAATCTCATGGGCATGACACCAATGAATGCCATCATCTCCGAGACTTGATTGAAGAACACATCAGAAGGAAGAGACTAGAGCGCTATGTGAAAGGTCAGAACATGACTTCAACTCCTGTCAATGAAAACCCAGGGCTGCCCCATCCGGAAGTAGGCGGAAGAAATCGCAACACCAGCGGCTCCAGTCAAGAGAAGATAGTGGTCCTTACCATATCAGGAGGACCACATATCGCCGACGAAAGCTGGGCAGAGATGGAGAGATACGGTAAGTCACTTAGAAACAATGAAGGCTACGTCAATTCCGTTACGGAAGAACGCCTCCCGAAACGGAAGGAGAATGATGACATCACATTCAGTAGGCATGATCTAGAGGGAAGGCAGTACCCTCACATGGATCCCATGGTCATCTATGCCTGGTTCGGTCCAGCCAAGGTTTTCCGAATTCTAGTGGACACTGAAAGCTCAGTAAATATCCTATTCAATCATGCTTTCGACAAAGTGAAGCTGTCAATGAAGGATGTGCCTTCCTGCAACAAACCGCTACATGGTTTCACTGGGGATGCGAAGATGCCCCTCGGGCAACTGGACCTCTTTGTCGAAATAGGAAGTCATCCCCGCTCCGTTGTGCGAAAACAAATATTTGTGCTAATAGAGAACCACTCGGCCTACAATGCCATTTTGGAAAGACCAACCTTGTTTGACTTCCAAATTGTCCTAGCCCCGTGGTGCCTGAAGATGAAATTTGTAACGACCCAGTATTTTCAACCATTCGCATCCGCACATGTCGGACTTGAATTGTTCAAAATACCGCGTTGTAAATAAAATTGGCAAATCTCAAAATATAAAGTAAATAATTAATCACAGAATCACAGACACAGAATCAGAATACTCGCAGCGGAATTTAAAAATACTTAGTGGTTCATGAAGCCACTATAAATAGTCTCAATCAAATAAAATTACATAGTCTTTAATCCAAATATAGTTTTAAATCATCAGTAGAACAATCCAAATGTCCACTAGTCTTGATTTCATAAATTTAGATAAAGAACTGGAAGGGAAGTTTGCCAGCAGCTTGAAAGTGATCTACAGAAATCCTAGCTCCGGGATGAAAACTGAACTGCAACTCAGGCTGACCCGAGCGTAAAATAAAACATAAACACTCGAGTCAGGACATACATACTTATATAGTGTAAGCTAATTCAAGTGTACTGTAATATAGAGCAAGTAACTTAAAGGATGCTTGGGACCGCCCATCCTCTAAGGATCCGTTAAACTATTTACTATGTAGTAATATTCGCTATTATAATAATGTCTATTAGTAAAATAAACTTACTTTTAAATAGCGTTAAGGCTTTACATTTTCCACCTGAACACGTAATATATTCCCATAGTCTATATAGTACCGTAATCTCCCCCATACTGGGCGTCGTCAGAGGGCACTCCATAGGTACGGTACAAAACCAAAATCGTATAAGGCTCGCTATGGTAGGTGACACGGCACAACTAGGCAATGCCAGGGTAGATATACCAATTACGCATCCGGACCGATGGAAACGCATAGCGCGCAGCTACCGCCCACCTCGAACAACACTCCAAATCAAAGGTGCGCACCAAACAATCACAAAAGTAATAGAATGGCATACGAAGAAGTGCGTCCGATCAGAGGTGCTACCTCATTAATCCGTCAATCGCTCCTGTTTTAGCCACCTTATGCCAACTCACGGGAGTCGGGTCCATGTATTTACCTTAAAGGAAACATCACCACCATCCTACTTCATTCTGGAATCTCCACCGTGTACACGGTTGTCAAAGTGGTTTTCGGTATCGATAGAGAGTATGCCAGATATCCGATCCCGGTCTCTTTAACAACCAAACGTTATTATAACCCGTGGTTACAACTTTTAGAAATGGTATTTATACTTTAAAAATCAAAATAAGTTTCAAATACATTTCAATACCATAATATCATTTCAACCATCATTTATTTAAACATCAGTCATTTTATTT
This sequence comes from Allium cepa, assembly GCA_030765085.1. Taxonomy (NCBI): domain Eukaryota; kingdom Viridiplantae; phylum Streptophyta; class Magnoliopsida; order Asparagales; family Amaryllidaceae; genus Allium; species Allium cepa. The sequence continues at coordinate 687,763,663 of CM060937.1, read as the reverse complement.
AATATAAAATACCATTTAAATCTATTCAATTTATTTAGGAATTAATTTGGCTTTCAACTCACATTTAAAAGTTAAATTCTTCCATTTAAAACCATTTAAAGTCAGTTCCTTATTTTTATTAATTACATATTAAATTCCAAAATTTAAGCCTTTTCCCACAAAGATTATTTCCATTTATTTTAAACAATCCGAAAATTCAGTTTCCGCAGCATTTATGAAATGCCACCTAAAGTCTGTAAGTCAAAACAATTCATTTATAAAAGACAGCATTTAAGTGCTGTAATAAATTATTAACTTAACAATCAAATTTTAAATTCCCAAATATAACTTATTATCAATTATTTTCTTAACTAAAACTCACTTTTAACAAAATTTCAGAATTTCCCAAAATAAGTTATATTCCAATATTTTTACTTAAACATTTATTTATTTAACATTTTGACTTATTCAAAAATCATTATAAATTTAAAAAAATCCTTTAAATACATTTGAACCAGAATATTATAAATTCCCATTTAAAATATTTTTAAACATTTCATAAAAATATTATATAAACCACGGGTTTGTATATAGTTTTCTAGCCTAGGTCAAGTGATACAGATTTATATCATTTCAATCCGCAATTTACAAAATCCGGGTTCTATCATTTCAAACCCGCAAGCCCAAGTTAACAAATAAATAATTAAACAATTAAATAAATGAACAAATGATTATCGTTCAGGCCTATCATTTCAGCCTATAACGATCTCAAATTTACAGGGAACTTACAGTGATGATTTAATCAGTAAATAAGCATTACATAGTATAACTGCAATAATATTACAATAGATAAACAACTGATGAGGTGTCAATTTAAAATGGGGTTTAACATCATACATTATATCATAGGCAGATAAAATTTAATAAATAATTTACAAATACACTTGTGATAAATCACGGATATATAGGTATGTTTGTCCGGTGAGAAATACTCACCTAAATGCTGTAGAAAGTTTGATTTCCAAGGATGGTAACACTTGGAAAAAAGAAAACGCACAGAAGCACGATCAAACTGATGCAGAGGCTGCGACCAGATTTATATTTTGAAAAGGGAACGAATCAAAACTAAGAAAATTTTTAACCCGAAATTCTCAAAACAAAAGGGAACGAATGGAAATAAATTCGGCCCATAGGCTCGACTACTCCACCACACGGTTAGACTACGTTCTCAAAGCTCGGTTCAAAAATTTGCCCGTTACTTACTTTCACCCCTTTTTATTTCTACAAGTGGCGGAAACACTAATAATTTAAATCTAATTCTCGGCATCATAAAAGAATTTTATGCGCATAACGTTGATAATACATATACACTCACAATACTAATTATATGAACACTTCTTCACTAGTACAAAAACCCTCCTGCAGCCGATTCTTATATTTGCTTTTTCAATTATTATTATTATTAATTATTTTCCTTCTCTAACTACTGTTGCAACCTAGTTTGGACACTTATGACCCACACGCATACTTTCTCCTCCATTCATATTTTTTTTATTCTACTCTATTATATTTTGGGTAAAGTTTAAATTTTATTTCTAAAATAAATTGGTCAAATTCACTACTGAAAATCTTGAAGGATGGCTAGATGACGTAAAACCTTAGTTATCAGTTTATGAAAAATTTTCGTTCAATTTTATTTGGAGGAGAGGCTGACATCAGTGGTAAAGGAGGAAGGCAGGAATATAGTGGTAAAGGAGGAGTCATAGCCTAAGGTGGTGGAGTTTTAAGCCTTTGCGTGAACAAAAAAAAAGAGAAAAAAATGGAAATAAAGAAGAAGAAAGAAAAGGATGAAGAAGGGAAAATATAAACATAGTCCATACCTGATGCTGCATGCGAGAAGAAGCTGCGATGAAATGAAAAATTATGTGAGGCTTGAATTATAGGAGAATGTTGGGTTGTTTTGTATGCAAGGAAATGGTGAATGAGATCAGGGAACAAATATATGCAGAGGTTATTGATTTTTCCAGAGGAGATTTTTTTCCGTGAATTAAGTGTAGATAAATGGTAAGGTAGGATAAATTTCGAAGCTAAAATGCACATTCTTTTTGGTTTCTTCTCAGAGGATATTTGCGCGATTTAAGGTGAACAAAAATAGGAACAAAATAAAATTTTAAATTAACTGCACGGTGGCTTGGATTTAGACAAAGAAACAGACAGGAATATTAGGAAACATTTGTGCACGTTTATTTTCTCCTTTAAAAATTTTGGAAATAATTACGTTTATTAAAAAGAAGAAACGGTAAAGTTTTGGCAAAGATTTTATGACAAATTTAAACAGATATTGAATGCGTTGATAAATTTTTGGCAAAGATAAAATTTTGATTTGAACGTGTAAAAGAAGGAAGCTGCATGATTTTCCTTTGATTTTTCAGAAATCTCGTTCTACAGATGAGGAAATAAATTTCTTTCATTGATTGCAAACGTTTCATGTGGCAAGCATTTTATTTTGTAAATGCATTCTTACGTGCACGAATTTAGGAAGAGGAAAAACATAATATCTAGGAAATATTTGCTCTTGCTTTAAATAAGAAGTAAATGTGACTGGGGTGGAGAAACAGCAAGAATTTATTGCTGAGAATGGTAAAAGGAAATCATAGATTATATACCTATTAACCAAATGAAGTTGTACATGGATTTGAAATTTTTATAATCAGCATTGATTTATAAAGAAACAGCAAAGTTTTACTAGACAAATATTTATACCAAATTTAAAGCAAATTAAATGCGTTGATTTTTATTATCAATACGTTTTCCTATATATGTTATTTATACCATTAAATATCGTACCCTCTTAAATGCGAAATTATCAGTTTATTAATATGCTATAAATTCTTAACATTTATTACTAAATTAAAAAGATAAAACTTTGGTTACATCTCTCTCTAATTCTTATTACCATTAAAAGGCGATTTATTATCCAAATGGACCAAATATTACAAATTTTTAAAGCAAGTATATAATCCAATTTTTATTTAAATTCCAATTAGAGTTATCCTTAAACAAAGTGAAACTTTCATTTATTCTTTAGCATTTTGGAAATGATTTGATCAAATTAAAATATATATAAGTTGGGAATTAAATTTTACTGGAAAGAGAAAAATAACGTAAGAAATATGGGTAAAGAGAAAAACGCATATGAAATAGGCAAGCAGATAGGAGAATGGATACTGCGCATGACTGAGATTTAGGAGAAAATTGTGTTTTGAAAAAAAAATGCAAGAAATAAATTTTGTTGAATGGCAAAAATCTATGGAAATCAAAATTTTAAAGCAATGCGTTGAATTAGAGGCAACATACTTGATTTGAACGCTAGACAATTCCTTCCCTCTAAAACACATGCCACTGATAATTTACTCATTTACAACTAAGGTCATATTTTTAAGAATGTGTACCATAGCCATAATATTTTATGCCCAAAATTTACCGAAATAACAGATTAAAATTCTATACGTTTTCTTATATATATATGTATGGTATTTATTAACTAAATTTACGCGCCCTTTAAACGCGTAATTACCCAGTTCATCTATACACTATAAAAATTTAAAATTTACTACTTAAATGGAATAAAATTTGTTTACATTTTTTTTCGTCTGATCTATTTACCATTGACAAAGAAATGTATTAATCAAAATATTACTTAACTTTAAAAGGTAGATAATCCATTTTATTGCTAAGGTAAAAATTATTGTGTTGTTTTAACAGTCCAGAAAAATAGGAAATTGGCGAACGTTTATGAAATTGAACAAAGAAAAGTGTTGATTCTAAGAGTAAAGAAACGGAAAAGAATATTTGATTTGAACGTTATTGAAAAATCAATGGGTTTTATTTATTAAATGTGTGGAGTCAACAGAAAGAAAATTTATTCCTTTCCCACTTAAAATGCATGTATATTGATTTATTTGATTATTTATATCCAAGGTAATAAATTTAGACGCGTGAAAAACCAATGCAAAACACGCGCCCAGTTTCATAATAAAAGTGACGCTTTTTAAATTTACGCGTTCTCTTATGTAGTAAATATACGTTAAAAATATTCCATCAATAATACGCATTTTAAACGCGTAATTAAATAGTTATTTATACACTAATTTTTTTTTCAAATCTTATTTCTTAATCAAAACTTGATTTTGCTGGAAATTAAGTTATTTACCATCTTTGACAAAAAACCCAAATTTCCAATTAAAGTTAATTCTTAACCACGTCAAAATTTTAGAGATCTTATTATTTAATTAAAAATTTGGTCAATTGTTTTTATTTTATTTTTTTATAATCACTTTAAAATTTAGATTTTTATATAATGAACCCCGAAGTTTTAAAAATACAAGTGAAAAATACTTGTTAAAAATTTTGGCTGTTACAAAATTTCCAACAGACAACGGAATAGGGGAAGTAGAGGGGGATCAAGACGCCGCTCGAGATTGCTATGTGACTGAACTTCGCAATAACCGCAGAAAAGATAAAGGAAAAAATGCAGAGACTACTCTCTGCATAAAAAACTTAGAAGCATAACAACTAAAGAAAGCCCCTCCTCTTCGATATACCAGTGATCCTTTCAATGAATTAGACCCCAGGGACAAAGAGGAGGAGGCCACCGCCGAGCCTGCAGAGGCTATGGAATTTGTATCTGTAGACAAACACGACCCAAGTAGACTTCTAAGAGTCGGGTCTCAGTTAAGAGCGGAATTGAAGGATCAACTCGTCGATTTCCTTCGCCACAACATGGATGTATTTGCATGGACGCATGCCGACATGACTGGAATCTCCCCAGACATAGCATGCCACGTGTTGAACATCGATCCCACCAAGGTGCCAGTAAAGTAGAAAAAGAGAAGCATGGGGGCAGAACGATCAGCAGCCCTCGAGGAAGAAGTAAAGAACTTACTTGCCAATGAATTCATACGAGAAGCCATCTACCCAGAATGGATCGCTAACACAGTACTGGTAAAGAAGGCTAATGGGAAGTGGTGAACATGCATCGACTTCTCCAACTTAAATGACACTTGCCCAAAGGACTGCTTCCCACTCCCCCAAATCGATCAGCTCGTGGATAGCACAGCCGGGCACGAACTCTTATCCTTTATGGACGCATACTCAAGATATAACCAGATCCCTATGCACGTCCCCGATCAAGACCACACTAGTTTCAACACTGACCGAGGATTGTACTGCTACAAAGTAATGCCTTTTGGACTTAAAAACGCCGGAGCTACTTATCAGTGCCTCGTCAACAAGATGTTTGCGGAATTAATAGGACGAACTATGGAAGTTTATGTGGATGACATGCTGGTAAAATCGAGAAAAGCCAACGATCATATAAGCCACCTGGACGAGATGTTTCAGGTACTTCGCCAATATGGAATGAAGCTGTATCCCCTAAAGTGCTCCTTCGAAGTATCGTCGGGAAAGTTCCTGGGATTCATCGTCCATGCCCGGGGGATAGAAGCAAACCCCGAACAAGTTCGGGCTTTGCAAGATATCAAGATACCATCCACTCGAAGAGAGATGCAAAGCCTAAATGGAAAAGTGGCCGCCCTAAGCAGGTTCATCTCTAAAGCAACCGACAAATGCATCCCTTTCTTCGAAGCTCTAAAGAAAGACAAAGGAAAGTTCGAGTGGACTGAGGAATGCTCGACAGCCTTCCTTAACCTAATCGAACACCTTCAGAGACCACCAGTACTCTCAACTCCAAACGAAGGCGAAGAACTATACCTATACCTTGCTGTATCGTCCCATGTTTTAAGCGCCGCTTTGGTGAGAGAAGACAACCGTACGCAGCGGCCCGTATACTTTGTAAGCAAGAGATTTACAGGGGCAGAAGCCAAATACCCTAAACTTGAGAAGTTAGCATACTGCCTGCTAATCACGTCACGGAAGCTACGACACTATTTTCAATCTCATTCCATCCGAGTTTTAACCGATCAACCGTTAAGGCAAGTACTTCATCGCCCCGACACTTCTGGGCGACTACTTAAATGGTGTATTGAACTGAGTCAGTATGATATCACCTACCATCCTTGCACCGCCATCAAGGGACAATCCATGGCCAATTTTATTGTCGAATTCACTACCCACGAAGGTAAGGACCAATCTGAAATAGCAAAAGATATCAAGTGAAATTTCTTTGTAGATGGAGCATCAAACGAACAAGGCTCGGGGGCAGGTATTGTGATAATCACCCCTAGGGGAAGGAAGCTGCACTATACCCTAAGGTTGGAATTCGCTGCCACCAACAACGATGCAGAATATGAAGCAGTAATAGCAGGACTGGAACTTGCCTTAGAAATTGGAATCAGTTCTTTATGTCTCCATAGAGATTCTCAACTTATTGTAAATCAAATACTGAGAGAATTCCAGACTCGAGGAGAATGACTCACGGCATATCTAAAGAGGACCAAGCCGCTGCTCAATCAATTGGATCACTATTTAATCAAACACATTCCTCGAGAAGAGAATCAGGAGGCCGACGAACTGGCAAAGCAAGCTAGCATGAAGCACGACACCGCTTCCCGAACAATAACCATCTCAAAGCAACTGGCCCCGAGTTACGAGCCAATGAATATGATAGCTGCAATCGAAGAGGAAACTTGGATGACTCCCATCCAGAAGTACTTACAAAGTGGCACGCTGCCCGATGGGCGTAACGAAGCTCAGAAAATCTTAAGGAAAGCTTCCCGCTACACATTACAAGAAGGCATTCTCTATCGGTGCGGCTTCTCTAATCCCTTATTAAGGTGTATCGCTGGAAGGGAAGCCAGGGAAGTCTTGTCCAACATCCATCAAGGAAGTTGCAGAGATCACACCGGAGGCCAGACTCTAACAAAGAAAATACTCCGATACGGGTATTACTGGCCCACTTTAAACAAAGACGCCTTAGACTTCGTCAAAAGATGTGACAGATGTCAGAAATTTGCTAAGATTCCTCGACTACCAACAACTGAGATTACTCAGATGACCAGCCCTTGGCCCTTTGCGATATGGGGAATTGACTTGATTGGCGAACTGCCAATGGGCCGAAGCGGAGCCAAATATGCCATAGTAGCAGTCGACTATTTCACCAAATGGGTGGAAGCAGAGCCTCTAAATAAAATATCTTCGGCAAAAGTTATTAACTTCTTGATCAAAAATGTTTTATGCAGGTACAGGGTTCCACTCAAAATCATATCGGACAATGGACTTCAATTTGACAGCGAGGAGTTCACCGACTGGTGCCAAGAGCACGAAATTCACAAAAGCTTCTCATCTATGGCTTATCCCCAGGCAAACAGACAAGTCGAAGCTATCAACAAAATCCTCAAAACTCTAATCAAGAAGAAATTTGAAAAGTCAAAAGGCGCTTGTGTGGATGAACTTCCTACGGCACTTTGGGCTTACCGCACATCTTACAGAACATCAACAGGGCATACTCCTTTCTCTTTGGCATACGGATCGGAGGCCATGCTCCTAGTTGAAACCGTAGTGCCTTCCCACCGTAGGATCCACTACAGCCCAGAAGAGAACGAAGAACTCCTCCACATGTCTTTGGATCTAATTGAGGAGAGAAGAAACGATGTCGCACTCAAAGAAGAAGCTCACAAGCAAAAAGTGGCAGCACAATACAACTCCAAAGTCAAGCACCACAGCTTACAAGAAGGAGATCTTGTCCTTAAGCGGATCTTCCCGCGCCCCGGAGCGCTAGATCCAATCTGGGATGGACCCTATGTAATTCATAAAGATCTCCACAACAGAGCTTATATTTTGTCAATAGTGGATGGAGAGGTGTTCCAGAGGGCATGGAACATCCAACACCTCCGTCGATATTTTTCTTAACTTGTACTGCCCATATGAAGTGAATTAACAAAGAGAATCAGTGGACGTAGGCATTTTCGTGCCGAACCACTTTAAAAATCTTGTCTCTTTTTAACTTGTTCCCTTATATCTTGGCTGCTTGTTAAGCTTTATCCTTTTCTGTTGAACAAAATCCTATATAACGACATTTCCATTCTGGACACTTCACGGCACAACCTCACCTGGACAAGACCTAACAGGTACTATGTTAATCTATGCACTCGCCAATGAGACACTTTTTCTCCAGCATCCCTCTGCTGCGGGTTAACTCATTGATCGCGACTTCCCTCAAAGCCAACTATAATGAGCCGATTATAAGCCATCAAGAAGGCCGACTATAGCCGATGGCAGCTCATTACGGCATTCGTTTTGCCGGCAACTATGAATGTACTTTAAGCCCCAACATAAGGTGTGGCCAGCCAGGGGTAGTTCACGGTTGACGATCGGCACCCACGCTAGCCGGCCACAGTAAATCGAATAATACCCATTATTACGGGCCATAATGGCGGGTAGTTATTGTGCGCGATCTCGGCTCCGATATGTTTTTAGTGCGGCTGTGGTAAAAAAGATAAACTCCCCACGGAGGCGTAAGATGGGTGACAAATGTCTCCAAGACCCACAGCTAGGGAAAGTGACTACAAAACCCGTTTGCCACGAACTTAAGCATATCGATGGCCTACCGTGATTGGAAGTTTTACCGTTTCTCATATTTCCATTTCATTTAAAAACTTTTCTCCTATCCTATATAACGGTCCCTAAAGTACAGGACACCAAATAGGAGACTCGCAAACTGGATGACAAGACACTCAGCTGCATTCCATGCTCAGTTACACAAGACATTCAAAGCTACCCTCTACAGCTAAAACTTGAAGGGCCGTACTTTCTTCTCTTATACACAAATATGTAACCATAATTCATTCGTACATCACACAAACATTGCAAGATATGAAATTACATTTTAAGCAAGAGCATAGCATCAAACACGATTGAAGCATGTACACAGCTATATTTCTTATGCAACACATCAAAATAACGACAGCATTCAAATACCACAGAATCAGCTTATGTTATGAGATTATATAAGAATAAAATCATTCGCTACAACGACATAATTACATAGTTACAGCCTGAAAGTACATTAATGCTTTGGACTAGTTTATACAGGAATGCCAAGTAAACCAAAAAAGTAGTTGGCTATAGTAGGGCTCTGCCTCTATCCTGCTAGCCCTCCGGGATCTTCTTGACCACAGGATCAGAACTCCCAGCATGCTGGCCAGAGGTCCCACCTGTCCAATTCAGGAGAAGAATCTATTAGACAAACGATAAGCAATCAAGTTAAGAAAAGATTAAAAGGAAAGACTTACCAGCATCTGCTCCCTGATCGTCACCCTCCAACTGCACACCCACTTCCTCGGCGGTAAGCAGCCGCATGCCCTCCTTCACCGCCACCTTCTCCTCCTTGGTAAACTATGCGGTAACCACATCCATTCTGAAAGCCGTGCCACCCTCTTTATCCGCCTCAGCCTTGGCCTCCTCCAAAGCCCGAAGATATATCCTAGCCGTGACCCAAGGATAGTCATCCATCCAGGACAGGTTGCCCTGCTTCCAAGTACGGAAGTACATGTCCTGGAGCATCTCATCCATCATCCCATCGTTCTCCTCAAACTCCCTCATCCGGGCCTCGGAAGCCGAAAGCCTTGCGACGGCAGCATCTCTCTCCAATCGATGTCTCGAGCAGTCAGCCTGAAGAGATTTCCACATCGCCTCCATCTCCTCCTTCAGCTTGGCTTGAGCAAGCTCTGTGGCCTCAAGCCTCCCAGATAACTCCTCTATCTGCTCAAGATCCGCTCTCCGAACCTCATCCACAGTGGCAATGGCCATATCGATTCGTTCCTTGCAGGTGGCCTCCATCTTTCGCAGCTCGACTCTGCTTGCCTCCTCCATAGTCTTCTTTAGCCGTCTGGAGGCCGCCTCATGCTGGGAGATTTGAATGGCCTGATCGACAAGCTGTTTGGCCTGATCGGAAACCATTAGCCGCAGCCGAATGTTAGCACTTACGATTTCCTCTCCAGCCTTGACCAGTCGGGTGTGATGCTCCATCAACTTCTTGGTCTCTCCAGCCACCCGATCGATGTTTGCCTTGACCTCGTCCCCCATAGTCACAATCCGAGTGCTCAACAAGTCGAGATCCAAAGACTTAGCCTCGTCAAGCACCCTTACCATAGGATTGCGGGGCAGGAGGTGCTCACGGGTAGCCTCATCGAAAGAAATATCATGAGAACTCGGGTCCAGATCTGGATGACCCGCAAAAGGGTTACGAGCCAAGCTGGGACGATCAATATGAGTAACGAAAGGATTCTCTGATGGATGCGGAGATGGTATGGACCCAGTATCTTCCTCCGTGATGTCATGAATAGGCTGGGTTGGGGGCTGAGGTCCAAGTGAAGGTTAAAACATGGAACGCCTCCTCTTTCTCTTTTGGATATCCTCTTCAATAACTCCGAGAAGAGGACGGTAGCCGACTACACCCCCGGAACGACCAGTCGAAGGCTTCGGTTTAGCAGAAGCTTTGAAGAGTTTGAATTGCTCGAGGCGGTGCCGAATGTCTAATGTCTTGCCCTCCTTACTCGTTCCTGAAATAAAAACCAAGAGTTACAAGCATGCATGAGATTGTAATTCAAGAAACATACGAAGTTAAAAAAGGGGTTAAGAATTCACCTTGAACCGCCAGAGTTGCCGTAGCTGAAATACCCTTTGAAGATAGAATGGCACCAGTCCGGACCTTATCAGACTTCTTCGGTTTCTCCACCAAGGCCGGCACTTCCTCCAACCCCTCAAAGGCTTGACGGAAAGCATCATCCGTCCACTCTTGAATCTCACCCGCTTGCCCAGAAGTCAAGGCACCAATGCCAATACCACTCTGCCCTTCGCCACCGTTACCACCGTCACCCTCTCCATCACCTCCGCTCTCCTCCTCGCCTCTTTCCTCCTCTCCACTTTCCTCCTCCGGAACATCTGGACACGTGCTGGGAGAGGGTCCATCAGATTTCTTAAGCTTCTTCCCCTTGACGACTGGAGATATCGAGAAGGGCCTCCTCTTGCTACTCTTTGTCGTGGCCCCTCCTTTGGCTTTGGCAGCTCTTTCCTCACCCGTATCCCTCTGCTTGACCATAAAATGATGTGGTAGGATTAAGCTGTGTTCCACGAGGGTGGCATTCCTAATTAAGTAAGAAGCTGACCTATCCCTTCCTGAGATGGCCTCTATCTCCGCAGCCATCTGTACCAGGCGATCATTCTCCACGACCGCAAAGCCACCTGTCGCTAGCAAGAAACAGAAGCATATAAGAAGAAGCATTGCAGTCGGGACAGAGAAATTACAAATGAAATTCAACTTACAGCCAGAAGTGAAAAGGCGAAAAGAAACAGAATCGTCCTTGACGAAGAACCATTCCTTCTTAAACATGGTGAACTTCGAGTATAAGTCCAAGACCGGCTTGAAGGACACGGCCGATTCCAAACTGATGTATGGGGACCCCTTCTTGTAACCTCTCAAATTATGTAGGTACCGAATCTCCCGGTTGGAAGGGGGCGCCCGTACTTCCTCTGGAAAATGATGAACAAACACACCAGGATAGCATAGGAGTTGGGCTGAAGCTGGAATGGAGCCACCTTCAAGTAAGTAAGGAAACTAACTATCCAGGCATTGATTGGAGGAATGGCCCCACACATGCAATGGTATCTACTGTAGGCAAAATATCCTTCGGGAGGATCATACGGCATAACTACCTTTCCTGGCAACAACATGCGTTCCCTATCGATTCCAAAGGAGCGGGAGATGACATCAGGCTGCTCCTCTTTGAGGGAGCTCGGAAAGCAATCAGGAGGAGAGTTCAGAAGCTCTTGAGGACCATATCCGTCCACTAGTGATCTCGGGGTAGGTCCCTGTCGTCCTGGTCCTGGCTGGGCTGGCGGCACCACAGGGGACTCTCCTCTGTCCATAGATTTTCTCTTTTTCGATCGAGTTCCAACTTTGTGAGACATTTATCCGCAAAAACAAAAGCAAAAGCACGTTGTTAGGACGAAGGATGAAGAAATATGAAGCAAGCAAGTTTCTCGGGTTCATTCAGGATCAAGTTCATTCGGTATCGTGTCCACTCGGTATCGAGTCCATTCGGTATCGAGCCCGTTCGGTATCATGACCATTCGGTATTTAACTCGTTCGGTAGAACAAGAACATTGAGGAGTCATTCGGCGGGGGAAAACTTGCCTGGTCCGGCAGCTAAGATTGATTCGGCACGTGTTGATTCGGCAGATCAGAAGATGGCTCAGCTATCTCAATCAATAGGAAAAGACGAAGGCCTGTGGTTTCTACTTATAGGGGAAGGGTGTATAACCGGACCGACCGGTTCGGTTCTCAGGCCGAATATGGATGTCAAACTGAAACAAAGCACGTCATATGTTAAACATATGCCCTACTTTGGGGGGCAAATGTTCGGTATGTTTCTACCACCCACCGAATCAAAGCGAACCTACTCGAAATAACATGCCGAACCAACCAGAAGTAGCATGCTGAACCAACTCGAAGTAGCCACCACCGAATCAACCTACCGGACCAAGCCACGCCTTCACCACCGAACCATCCCTTCTCCAAGCTACTACCGAACCGGGTGCCTACCGAACCAAATAGGATCACCCATCACCTACCACCGAATCACCTATCACCGGATCAACCATCACCTACCACCGAATCACCTATCACCGAATCAACCATCGCCAATCACCGGATCAAACCCCGCTTCCATGCATAGCCGAACCATCTCACCTCCATGACCAAGCCGGACCAACCACTACCGAACCAGGGCCTTGCCGATCCAAATTTGCCAGGCAGATTGCTCCAGCCCAGGCCCACCAACAGCTATATACATCCAGGACCCCTGCCCTCAGCCTCACTCTATAAATAGAGTGGCAGGGGTACAACAATGAGAGACAAGTTTGAGAGCTCAAGCACGGATAGAACTTTCAAACAACTTTCAGTTACTTGTAATTAGAGCTTTGTACTTGTAATCTGAATAGAAAAGGAGAATAACATATAAAGTGGACGTAGGCACGTTCTGGCCGAACCACTATAAATCTGTGTGTCTTTTACAGTTTAGTCCATCTATTTCATATATTTGCATAAATCACCCAAACCATTCAGAACAACATATAATCAACTAAATCATACGACTTGGGAGTGTTTGCCCTTTTTTGTGCAAACATTTTTGGTGCTTTCACTAAGAGCAGGAGCTCGAAGCTTCAGCTTCTCCCACTCAACCCTTTTCCTATCAACATCGTTCATTGCTTGGAAAACATGCCTCCTGGACGGAAGAAAGATGCTAACAAAGGAAAGAACATTTCAACTAGCAGTATCCCAGATCCAGTAATCAGAAATCAAGACAATCGTCCGGTTCCTACAGCAAATGGAAATCAGGCAAATCCGACAGCCACTGCTACGGAACAACCAATTACAAGGACGGATATGGACAGGGTTGTGAATGAAGTAACTAACCGCTTCGCATCTCAACAAGAAGCCTTTGTGGACCAACTCATGTCACGCTTAAGGGATGCTGAAGAATCCAACCGCAACACTGAGTCATGGGGTGAGTCCCGGTCTGGAGGATCTGGGAGACGACAAAGGTCTTTCTTCTTCGAAGAGGTTAACAACGGAAACAGCAATGGTAGGAGCCGAGCCCGGACTCAGCCTGAATTTAAAAGGAATTATTTATCCTTTAAACAAATTTCTCGAATATTTATCCTACTTTATCAGAATCCGACTTTTGTCAATTTTACAATGCGAATCCAAAATCTTTATTCAATATCAAAAATAATTTTACCATTCTTGTTTGTCATATAAAATATGAATGTTTAAGTTTTAAAATTCTACATTTGAGCATTTAAAATAATTAAGTATCCCATTTTCAAAGTGTTAAAATTACGGGTCGTTACAATTCCATTCCTTTAAGAAACTTAATACATGTTTTTCACAAAACAAACATATTATAATTTGAATGCGTAAACAAGTACAAGGTTGAAAAATTTAATTATCCATTTCCAATAAATGTACATTCAATATTAAATTGATTCACAATCAATTTCATTTGCATTTCATTTATATCCACAATCATTATATTCACATCTATTTTATTAATCTCGGAATCATTTTATGTTAATCGATTCTCGAAGAATTTAGCTCGGGTTCATGCTCTTGCATTCATATTAACCTCACTTCCAACTCATATTATATCTTTTCCATTCACTTTCATCTAATTCACATAGCGTTAATCAATTCGTTTTATAGTGAACATCATTTCATTCCATGCTAATTTATTTATAAACCATTTCTCTAGGGTTTATTATAAACATTCCATACCGCCACTTAAATTCAGATTCAGCTTCATAACTTAAGTTCATGCCCAATCTTATCCAATCCATACCCCAAAATCATATTCAATTCATTAACTCTTAAATTGAATCCACTGCTTGTTATCCAGTACTTAACCATTTTAACTTGGTCATACTTTTCCACTTTCTCAGTTTAGTAAATTATATAAACTTATTTATTCGTAATTCCTCGAATTTCCACTCAAGTTTACTCACGTTCTATATTTATAACATATAGTTATATAATCACTTCACAATTTACTCAATTCCAATTCACCCTCCATTTAATATTTTTTTGAATTTCCAATCCTTTACCATAATCTCAAACCATATTCATTTTGGTTTTACCATTTCATTTATTAATTCATACGTTCAAGAACTTATTTGCTTACAATCTCATATTGCATAATTGAGTCCATTGACATCTTATAATCATAACTCCGTATTATACATACATACATACACACACACACAAATATATATATATATATATATATATATATATATATATATATCAATTTATAGCTTAGTTATATACATTCCATTCAATAATCATAACTTATAGTTATCATAATCATTTACATTTCAAACTTTATATTCAATTCAATTTTAATCCAATTAAATTTTAATTAACTTATCTTAGGTTAAATTTCTACCCATATAATTCATTTTAACTTACCCAAGTAAAACTTTAATTCCCGGATTAAAATTCATACTTTCCTTTCTTATCTGTGTCAAGTCCAACTTATAAATTGAATAACCAATTTTCTCTCGAGTTCACAGATCATTTAAATAGAAATGCTAGAATACAATCGTTCGGTTTTATTTCAAATCCTTTTGAAATCATAAATATACATATATCCACTTTTATGTATCAAATCGTATTTTCAAAATTTTAAAACAACTTGGTTTTGCCCAAACAATTCCCATTTGGAATTTCTAAAGCAAAACTTATTTACCAAAAAAATCTAACAAAACTAATCATAGCCAATCACTACGGTAGTAAATCGTCACTAAGAAACTCAAAAATGAACACTGATGATGCGGCTATCATCACCATAATTATTTTCCGATGGCTGATGTGAGTTTAGTGCTTTCTAACTTCCAAAACCCCTTTTAAAATAATTTCTATTCAGAATATCTCCAAAATAATATCACCATTCTTCCTTTCAAACACTTTGGGAAGCATTTCCAAAATCTCCAAGATTTAAAAATCCCCAAAAAATTTGTTCAAATCCAATTAAAACATTTCCAAAAATTTTCGAGATTTAAATTTCAAATTCTAGCCTAAATTCAATTCTAGGCATAACTACTTTGTATAAATCATTCTTATATACTTTTAATTTGGTTATGTAACCCAATGCAAATTTTACAATCTTGTTTAGATTATAATAATGCCAACCAAACACTCCATATATGTGCATTATAATAATTTTGGGGAAATATTTCTTTTATATCAAAATGTAGTTGGGTTAAATTATTTCATTTACCATTTACAAAACAATATTGTGTCGGTATACCTTGTTTATGAGTTTACAAATCCCTATCGATATAGTTGTACCTCCTGTACCGATCGGAATTTATAAGCACTCAACCGATAAGTCAACACAATATAAAACATTTTATATGAACTAACAAATGAGCACTCATGTTTAATACACTCAAACTCATTCTAGGGTGCTACTGACCCTATCTCTAATGAGTTATCCCCACCAAAGCCTTGGTGTTCACCAATCTATGCTCTGATGCCACATCTGACGACCCGACTTTTTGCCCCTTGAAAATCGACATCAATATATTCACGGTATAGCATGCTGAACAATCGAGTGCCGAAAAGACAGATTGTTAGGGAAAAAAGAAGGTAGAAGAAAGGAAAAACTAGACAAATACTAGATATCACAACGGACTGAATAATATATGATATCAATAGTCCTTTACAAAAATGAAAAATGTAATTTACATATCTCAAATCAGAGTACACAAATCAATAATTACCATCCTGGACAGTTATAACAGCATGTCCTCATAATTACTGATAATTTCAAACAAACAATGTAGTGGAATAAAACAAGTATGAGAATATGTCTCAGTCTCTAGCTCGTCTCCTAAGCTCCAAAGCAATCCAAATCTATATCTGTAATATTATTGGTTAGACCTGAGCATTATTATAAAATAATAACGCGCAGATCAGTCTGGTAAACCAACATAAGAATCACACTCAATTTGATTTATTAAGTTATAAAACATTTTCAAAATAAAGGTATGTAAGACCATGCCACACATAAACATGGTCGGTTTTTTACCTTACGAAAACCAAAACATTTTTATAGGAAATCTAGTGATACTACAATAACGTCTAAGGGTCAATATGATAATAATCAAGTAGCTGTGATGTTCGTGCTGTGTACATCAAAACAATACTAGTATAAAATCGAAACTTGATAAGGCTCATTCGCTATTTGTGTAGGATTTCCACGGAGGTTCCCTTTGTACTTCGAGAACGGTCCTCCTGCACAAGGATCAAAGTTTTCCTTTTGAAACATGATGCCCGTCTAGCCAAAGTACTACAGGAAAAACATAACCGGTCTTGTTAAGACCGAGTGCAAAGCTTTGGCATGCCAAAAATAACTAAAGGTATCCGTGTTGCTAGAAAAGTAGCTGATTACACTCTATGGGTTTGCCAACCCTATTGGTCATCCCTCCTATCTCTGTTTTTAGTAATTTCCATTAATGAGGCTACGTCCGACGTTCCAGCTTGCGCATTGTTCCAAAATAGATCATGGAATCCCATATGGATTCCCACAGCACAATGGCCTCGGAATCGCATGTAGATTCCCATATCTCAAATAGATCTTGGAATCTCACACAATTTCCCATAATCCAATGATTCATGGAACAATATATGGATTTCAACATTCCAAAATATAACGCATCTCCTCCATTTAACCGTATTTGTATTATGCTATGAGTTCTGAGTCATCTCTTACAAGCACACTCTCCATTTCATGGGTGCTCCAAAAACCATTCATCGATTTCCAGAATGCTTAATACCTATTCTTTAGGAAATAATCAGATAATGCATAAAAGCGGAGATCACCCTCTAACCGTTTAAATGGACGGATCTCCTTAACATTTATCCTAGAAGAACAACGAGTTTATATTCACAGTATAGCACCTCGAACGGAAACTTTACCATTTAATTCCCATGTTTCCCCTAGATATTTCCAGAGTCAAAATAACCCGTGTTAAGTAGGAAATCATTTCTTACTACCAAATTTAAGAAGTATTATATATTTAGGCCACCAGTCGGATTAAACCATATATTCTTGGATTATATCTTTATTGAAAGGTTATATTACTTAAATGAAGGTTATGGAAGGTTTAGTAACTGTTAAATTGCAGGGTACTATCAACTTAGGTGAATAATTCTAATCATAAAGCCAATGACTTCGAATGGTTACCGCGTAAGTTAGCCTGGATCGGTCGACGATCGTACCGGAAGGTTAAAGTGGAGAAGTTGGCAACTTTTTCAGACTAAAGTTGTAGGTCAGCTAGTTAAGTTTCTGACCTAGACGAAAAAACCTTCTGATGGAGTTGATCCTGAAAATAAGAGTTATTCTATTGAGGATTTAAGCAAAAAAACAAGTGATTTAACAGAACATTATACTTCCCTTTTTATTCAAGATAAGCTCTTTAAAAAATCCCTAAAATGGTTCTCAATTAGGGCTACAACATATTTCTTTCAATATTTGTAGTATGAAGTGAGAGAGAAAATTAGCCCCCAAAACAGGATACCTTGGGTCTTATTTATAGACGCCGGCGGCCATGCTTCCACCTTTGTACCTTTGGCTTGGTCGAAGGGTTCTCTTCTTCCGCGCAGTTGCAAACCTTTCACCTGGGTCGAAAGGTTTTATGGATTTCGAGCATCGTTGAAGGGACAATTTTTCTTCCTGCCTTCAAAACCTTTCGCTGTCATTGAAGGGTTTTCCTTTCATATGTTATCGTGAATCTTTCATTCTTGTCGGAAGGTTGATTCTTTACTCCATGCTGATATTTGATCCCTGTCTTCTTTATAAACCTTTCGATATTGTTGAAAGGTGTCCTGTATGTCTCTTAACCAATTCAAAAGGCATATTATGCTTTTGAAAAGATCATTAACTAGTTGTTCTCACTTGCTTTGACTCCTTCTTCTCCTTTGAATTCCATGGATAATGGTGACGAAACCTTTCGACCCTTCAAAAGGTTTCAGGTTAGTGAACTTCAACGCTTGCATCCCTTTGGAAGAATTGGAAGGTTTAAGCTAAGCTTCTCTTTTCCTTGTATGCTTAGGGATCTTTCGTCTTAGCTAGAAGGTTAATATTTATTGTAACATCTGCCCCCTCCATTCGAATGGATGCTCTTAACTTTTGAAGCCATTACCGAAAGCTTCGTAAATTTCTGCCTTTTGGTCTTCTCGCATTGAATCAGAGCGTCCACTTAAGTCTAATCCGACGGTCAATAATGATGGCGGCTTTTTCTATATAATTTGCTTCTTCTCTTTCTTTTATACTTACCTGAGATTGAAATTACTGCAGACAAGTAAATAAATTCCTAAAAATTTCCTAAATTTCAACTCATTACAACAAGGTATTCTTTGAGTTTACTTTATAAACTTTAGTTTCATCTTTTTCGCTATTAACACCTAATTAGATCTTCAATTCCTCAAATTTGAAATCGAATTGGTGCCTTTTTTGGAAAATCCTCTTCTTCTTAAATTGGTTCTTTGTTAAATTTTAACTACAGTTTTGGAACCTAGATCGGCAGTGTTTGCCATGGGAAAAGCCCTCTTTTTATAGAGTTTAATTTTTATGCCAAAAAAAATTAAAAACCTCCGGTTCTAAGGTTGATTTTTGTCCATCCACAATATTATGCTATACTTCGGATTCGAATTAATTCAATTTCAGATGAGGGTAATTTTGCTAACAGGATGATCTTACTTGTTTCTCAAGAAAAATTTGAAATGGCATTTATTTTCGGATACGGATTTTCGTACACCTGCTATGGAAACCTAAACGCCGCTAGCACATAATTGTGTGATGTGAAATGTCTTTCTTGCCCCTTCGGAAGAGTCCAAGGAGGAAAAAATTAGATTTACCTCTCTCGCACCTTTCGATGGTGTCAGAAGGTATTCTGGGGATCACCTTATCATTGTGGCCGAAAGGTTAAGTAAAATTAAGGTTAGACTTTCCGACCAGGAGCTTTCGACAAGATCAAAGGGTTTAAACATTTCGTTCACATGCCTTTGACAAGGCTAGAATCCTTTAATTCTCAAAGTTGTATGTTAACACCTCTGGTCATACCTTCCTATAATATTAATTGTATCCATTTTACCATTTAGTAAGTTTGAAATTCCTAAATTTATTCGTGCCAAAAGGTCTTGCCACTTGGTTTAAGTTGTGCTTGCAACGGGCTTTGGTTTTCGTAAGACCTTTGGCATTGTCGAATGGTAGTAACTTAAGCAAATACCTCACTTTTCCTTTCGGCCCTGTTAACCGCTTTAAGATAATTACATTTCTACATTATTTTAAATTTTGTTAGTGCACGATATTAAAAACTATAGTCACTATTCCCTCTGACACAGTTAAAAGTTTACCTATTAGCCCTTCGACATCATTGGAAGCAGTTGTTGTATTCCCTTCGATTTTGACGAAGGCCTCAACCACAACCCTTCGACATTGCCGAAAGCTTATACTAGCATTATATATTTTCTATCTAAACAGACTTGTTAGCTTTTATATTCTTGATAGACACATAAATCTATAATTTGTTAAAGGTTTTTAATTGTGATGTTTTCACCTGATAGAACAATGAGTTCTACTAAAGTTGAAGCCATTTCAAGCATTCCCACATCAAAACCTAAAATGAAGTTGATGCTATTTTGAAAGAGTTCAGCATTACTGGAGTTGAAGCCATTCCTCTACGCTCCACTGGTACTATTAGTAACCCTCCGACGGGGTACTTTGCATTAATTGCCATCCACTTATGGCATGGTGGTTTCCTCCCATTTTCTTCATTCTTACACTCCTTCTTGTCTTACATTGGAGTTGCTGTAATACAGCTTTCGCTTTATGTGCATACTTATCTCCTATCTCTTGAAGTGCTAGCGCTGGAATTTGAGCTTTCGTCGCTTGGCCCTAAAATTTTAATTTCCTTGACCAAATTGGCAAGGTCAAGCAAGTCCAATAAATAGATTTGCAGGGTGAACATGTACAAGAAACTGATATTGGATACTATTAACAAGTTTAAGTATTGGGAAAATCAATTCTTTTTCGTCAAGTGCTTTCTGATGTCCATGGGGCCTTTGCTTTTCCTCGTATGCTAATTTTGATACCGCCTTTGCTTACCTCTATGTTTCTTGTTGTCTAATCTTTAATCTTTCTCAGGTGAGCTTCTAAAGCACTCAACAGTGCGGATCAAGAAATCATCAACTCATTAACTACAGCTCCAAAACATCTTTGGAGAAGGTTGACGCTTTTGACCTTTCCAAATTTTAAGGAAGCATTCCTTATTGCTAGCTGGCTAAAAGATTCTTGGTACTCTTACCATCATGTTCACTTCCCGGGGAGCCCGTTTCTACTTTATAGGCAAAGCTATTCATTCCTCTCCATTGTCGCTAAAAGGTCCTGGCGCTTCAGGTATCTCATCAACTTAGTGTTCTCTTTCTATGGAATCCTCGAATTCATTTTGTACGATTCATATCTCCTGGTATTTGTTATAGCTCCTCCCAAGGTTGTTGTGACCTCAAGGGAAGTTGCTCCTCTTTCATCATCCATGGATGTCCCACAAGTTATGGAATTTTTCACTAGCTCCAAAAAATCCTTGAAAAGAAGGCAAACAGGGCCTCCTAAAGAGGCCCCTCCAACCAAAATGGAAAAATTCATCGACCTTGATGAGGGAGAAGAAGATACTTCTCCGAAGAAGACTTTAACAAGTCTAGTTGTTGAAGCATCAGAAAATGCCATGGTGCCAATTCCTCCTTCTCTTGCTCCTATTCTTCCTATTTCAATTTTTGATTCTCTAGCTGTGTTAGCACAGATGTAGATTGATCTTTCTAGGACTCCTTCTAAGTCTTACACCCATGTAGGATAATCATCTTCTACTTCTTTTCCATCTAATTTTAGTGATCTTATTAAGTCTATTCTTCAATCATAACCCTTCATTTCGTCTTCTCTGCCGTCACTTACTATAGACTTGGCGAAAACCCGTCGATCTCTTGTGGAGTGACAACTTTTGGTAAGCTTCTATATAATTAAATTTATTATCACTAGGTCTTTCTAATTGCTAACCTACATTTTTTTCTTTTGTCATAGATTTCCAGGAACTGGGTTTCCGTTAATGAATATGTTTTTAAACTTTCCACTGGATCCTATGGGCTTTAGGAGGAAAATGCTGAGTTAAAAAGCCAAATATCTTCCCTTAAAGCCTCTCAAAATGACTCTTCCTCCAAGCTAGAACGAGTTCGGGCTTCCGTTTCCAAGGATGAAGTTGACCTTGAAGTAGAGAGGCATGTTTATCAGATTACCTTTGAGCGATTTCTGGCTTCCCTATCCAAGCTTGAGGCTGACCTTGAGATGGAGGGGAAAGCTCATCGACTTACTCATGATGAAAAATTTGCAACAGAGCTTGCTTTAAAAGACTCGACAGATGAAAAGGCTCGTTTAGCTTCCAAGACACTTTGTTGGAAGATAACCTAAAAAGGTCTACTGCTTCACTTAAACTTGCTGTCCAAAACCTACCAATTTCCAAAAGCATGTTTTTGGTTTCGTTGATCTTTCCCTGGTGCCCTTGATGATGAACTACAATATGGAAGCCCTCGTACTTGCTTATATCGATAATCGTGATAAATATTCTGACCTCAGTTTTCCATCACTCCACCAGACTTTAGCCAAAAGTGTCACTGATAAAATTAAGCAATTCAAGCAGGGCTTTGAGTTAGAGAGTTAAAAGTGGAAGGTTGACTCTAAGAAAGCTCTCTCTTTTAACAACCCATCATTTGAGATTAAGTCTGAAAAGAGGGTGACCAAAATAAAATCCCAATGAGAAGAGGATGATGAATAAATGAACTAGGATGTAGACGATGATGACAACGACAACTCCCTAGAGGCCATGGCCATGATGGTGAAAAGGGAGGTCACTCTGGTGCTCAAGAAGACGACGTTGGTTCCACCAAATCCCTTAAAAAGGAGGCATCACCTCATAAAGATACACCTCCACCAACCACTGGATCGAATGAACCTGTGGAGGAGGAAACTGCTCCAGTCCACTACGAATGTCCTTTAAGGAGTGAGTAAGTTACTCAAGTTTCTGTCTTAATTTCCCAGGTATGGGCTACTCTATTTAAATGTTTACACTTGGTAGGTAACGGTTAGTATTACGTCATTTGTTTTAGATAAAGCAGGAGCCGAATATTCCCTTATAGTACAAAATTTGAAAGAAAACAAGTAGAAACTAACAAGCTTTATAGGGAATTAGACAATTAATAATGGAGAATAAAGCCTTGTCTGAGAAATATCACAGTCTGGACAAGAGTACCTTCGCACTTGCATTTTTTAAATTTCAAACAGCGGCTCCTTTATTAAAGAATGCATGCCTCCGATATGACGCTCTACTGAAGGAAAATGAAGAGCTAATAACCTTGTTCGGGATGGTGATTGAGGAAAGACACATTTTTTTAACTTCTTGTATATAGTATATTGTAGACATTCAATCATGGATTTCTCATACTTAAGTGAATTCAATGGGGTTTACTTAGACATTTTCACAGGAGATATCTAGACGAATTTTGATCTGACCCGCATCCTGGGGCATGTTGGAACTTATCGCGAGTCGAATCGATTCTCCAAAACCTTCCTGCCGAGAAGCATAAGTATTACAAGTAAAAATTTATTTCTGAAACACCCTGCACCCCTTAGTATATCCAAAAGTGGCACACTAAAGGATATGGTGCACTAAAGTTATACCTATAACATTACAGAGACAAAGGTTAATAAGAAAATAAATAATAACAACGGGAACATTTAAATAATAACTTGATATTCAAAATTAAACTTCATAAAATAATGTAATAAAATAGAGTATGTCTCAAATACCAAATACACTTGCCTTATGAAAAATATAATCTTAGTGTCATTTTTAGCGTACATAATAAAAATCATCCCTCCCATAAAGTATCAGTGCATCAAAAGCCAAAAGAAAACTGAAAATAAGAAGAATACATAAAGAAAAACCCCATAAATGAATATCCTGGAAATCTGAATCTACTTTCCTTCCTATGGGGGAAGAAGGTAAATGGAGGAGTGGGTCGGACTACAAGTCTGATGAGTGGAAGTAATTACTAGAATTTTTAAGAAAGATAAAGATAATAGACTTAGCAACAATTCTAGTATGAAAAGAAATACAGAACATATAAAACTGGGATAAAACGCTGATTCTGTTTGACTGATTGCTTTGGTTGTCTTGATTGTTGGATTATCTGCAATTGTCTAAGATTCCTATGATTAGGCTGAAATCCTAATCCTATTTAAATCCTAATCCTACCTGTTGGTCGGCCTTCTATCTCTGTTGTGCCACTATGAGCTAGTCCCATCCCGTGGGCCCCACAGCAAAAGACACATGTTTAGTGCTTGAAACGCAATAGCGATTTACTTACCCTAATCAATGCCGCACGCTCGGTCATCGTCGAAATACGTTAACTATCGCCCCCTCTTATGACCTCTTACTTACACTATCAGCATAAGTGTGCCCAGCCTTACCTATTCTGTTGTGAGACCATCGGTCTTAATCTAAAAGTGTCAAACCTAGCCTCACCTAAGTGTTTTGTGAGACCATCAGTCCTAGTCTGAAAGAGAATGCTATTGATACAAATCCTGACAAACAAAATCTAGTTGCGCCCTTTGCCTAAATCCCTCGATTTGAGCCCCTATCTATTGGCCACTTATTTACCCTGTATCCTAACCTCACCTAACTATTGTGAGACCATCAGTACTACTCTGAAAGGGTCCTGCCCAACCTAATCTAATTTTTTGTTAGACCATTAGTCCTAGTCTGAAAGAGAATGCTATTTGTGCGGGTCTTATTTCTGTTTATGCTTATTAATTTAGTGTAAGTTCTTAAAATAAGCCTCTTCTGTTATTTCTGCTCTATTTGCTTATTAACTTAATCTATGTCTTTAAAATAAGCCTTTTCAGTTATCTCTGCTATATTTCTCTATTAACTTAATTATAAGTCTTTAAAATATGCTTTTATGTTATCTCTGCTATGTTTGCTTATCAACCTAATTATAAGTCTGTAAAATACGACTTTTCTATACTTTTTATTTAGTTATAACCTATGTTATAATTGCTCTTCTATTCTATCTTTTTAGTTATAACTGTTAGTTATGAACTTGCTTGCAATTGTCTCAAATTTTCCCATTTCTGTTTATCTTCTTCTTATTATAGTCTTTCTTATTTTACACCAAATTTCTATAAATTTTGTTATCCCGCTTTTTGGCAAAGCCGCGATACCAAAAGATCGATCAAGAACAAAAGACAGTTCGTCTCAGAGATTGGTTGTACTTCACTTCGTTATGGATATCGATGAATTTTTGTCCAAGCCTGGATCAGGCTACAATTGATAAGACATGACAAGCAAGACCATGAAAGCCAGTGTTTCAAATTTCAGGTTAATCGGAGTTCGTATGAGCGAGATATGATCGATGCAAGTTAGCCAAAGTTCACAGTTCGAACCCATCGGCCTGCTGAGAGGATGCCCATTTCGAACCGATGGAGTTCGAACCCATCAATAACTCCCTCATTCGAATCCATCGTTTGCATACGCTTCGTGTCGATCGATTTCGAACCGATCAGGCATGATATTGATCGCTTCGAATCGATCGGTTCGAATCCATCAGATAGGCGTCACCTCGACAAGTTCGAATCCATCAGGCTCCGTGTAGTTCGAATCGATCACATTCGAATCGATCAGCAAGATATTGATCCCTTCGAATCGATCGGTTCGTATCCATCAGATGGGCATCGTTCGTGTCCATGCCAGAGCACTTCGAATCCATTACCATCAGTATCTTCGAATCGATCGGACTCACGCCCAAGCACTGCCTCGTATCGATCGT
Organism: Allium cepa; assembly: GCA_030765085.1. Lineage (NCBI taxonomy): Eukaryota > Viridiplantae > Streptophyta > Magnoliopsida > Asparagales > Amaryllidaceae > Allium > Allium cepa. The sequence goes on along the minus strand of CM060937.1, from coordinate 687,738,228 downwards.
CTTCGCATCCATCGGGTTCGAATCCATGAACAATCACTCGTTTGAAACCACCAAGTCAACTATGATGTGTCATCCATCGGTTCGAACGCGCCGATATACGTGGAGTCGAAGCGGTCCACTCGGAGAAAAAATAGGATCGATGCGAGGAGTGCGCACCACGTCACTACAAAACCACGTGCATCCATCGATTCGAACACATGGGTTCGAAGTGATCGGTTCGAACGAAACACCCGAGCGAGATTCACCAACTCGAATCGATAATATCTCCTAAACTATTGATCCAAATGCAACGAAATTTTCACTGTAGCTTCCATACAAGGTAAAGATTGTTCCTGCCAAGTTTCAGCTCGATTGGATCATTTCTTGATGGGTTCGAAATCACTTCGAATCGATGTCAGATCGAGTCGAAACTTGGTGGGGTCTGTCACGTGGGCCCACTCACGTGCCAGAAGAAGTCTCCCGAGGTTTGAGCGAGATCTGGGCCTCCAACGCCTATAAATAGCACCCTGAAGCCTTCAGAAAAGGGGATCTTTGAGACTTCCACCATTGAACGTCCAGACCCTGTCGAATTGAATTCCAAACTTCATTATCGCTGTTGTATTCAGATTCCAAAGCTATCATCAGCTGTAATCCGTTGTTATCAATTAATATCATCAAGTGAAGCAATAAAGAGAGAACCTTCAAAGTGGACGTAGGCACGAACGCCGAACCACTCTAAATCTTGTGTTGTTTACTGTTATTTGTGATTTGCTGCATTTATTATCTCTTAGATCTGAGTTCTGTGTTAATTATTACGAATCTGTGTTGATAAACGGGTGCTTTCACGGTATTGGGTGTTTGTGACCAATTTTAGCGCAAACATTTTGGTGCTTCCACCGAGAACAGCTGATTCAGGATAATTTGAATTTGAAAGCTTAAAGATTTAGATCTAAGAAACATGACGAGACAAATAAGTAAGAAACAAAGGCCAGAGAGGAGCGAACACTAAGGAAGTCGAGAGGCTTCTTCCGGAGCAAACCAAGCTTCAATCTTCATCACAAGGGACGAGATGGAAACAATGATGAAGAAACAAGAGGAGTTGATCCAGAGTTTATTTCAACAAATAGGACAGCTTGGAGCACAGAATAGAGAAGCTAATGGAGTCCATAACGGAGCAGGACCATCCGGCATTGCACCTGAACTAGGGGGCACGCCCATGGAGAATGTTGACCCAATTTCAGAGAAAGAGAGAGGAACATATGCACAACCCGGGAGTAGCAGAGGAGTGAACTCTCGGTCAAGGGAGCAGATCCCAGATTTCCCTCGTGGACTCGGGGGGTAGGTCGAAAGTGATGAGCGGAGGTTGCATCTCAGGGACAATGACAGATTGGCAGAGATAGTCAGGCGAGCCATGAGAGGCGGATTAGTGAACAAGGATTTGGAAGATGTTAATAGGAGTCCTTTTACTCCAGCAATCAGACGAGCTAGGAACCCACCGGATTTCAAATTACCATCGTTGGACATGTATGACGGGAGAACGGATCCCACAGTTCATCTAACGAAGTATATGAGGCATATGGAAGTGCTGGGGGCATCAGAGGAGGTTATGGCCCGGTGCTTTCCATTGTATTTGGCGGATATCGCAACATTGTGGTTTAGACAATTGGAGAATGGATCCATCGGAACGTGGAATGGTTTAGTTGAGAGATTTATGAGGCAATTCAGGGTTCACATTACGAGACCAAGAATGTGATGACTTTAGCAACCCTAAAGCAGAAAGCCGGAGAGACCTTGAGGAGTTATCTAGCGCGATTCAATGCAGCAGCAGCTTCGGTGGATCGGGCAGATCCATCTATGGTGGTGATGGCAGCCGTGTCCGGAGTGGCTGACGGCACAGAGTTCAAAAATTCATTGACTAAAGATCCACCCGTGGATCTAGAGGAGTTCTACCACGGGGCAGAAAAGTTTTTACGATTAGAGGATGCTAATGCCGAAAGAGAAGAAGGAGAGGGAATAGAAGTTTATGTGCTCATAGACAAAAAGCCTATCGAAAAGGACTCAGGCGAAGATAAAGGAAAACGAAGGGCTGAGGGTTATAATGACAGGTCAAAACGGCAACGGAGGGAGCCACGATTCACTACTTACACCGAGCTGACTGAGAGTTTGGAGTGAATTTATCAGGATACCAAAGAGCAGGTTCCCTATCGTAGACCGATACGAAGGGATCCAACTTCTGACGAAAGGAGATCAGATAAGTTTTGTGTATTTCATGAATTAAATGGTCATAACACTAATGATTGTAGGCATCTGAAGGACGAGGTGGAAGGACATATCAGAAATGGTATGCTCCTTCAATATGTGAGGAGGCGAGCTTTAACGGTGGAGCCAGAGCGCCCACCATCTACATCAGCCAGGGGCAACCCTGAACCAGGACATCGTTTGGTTATTAATTAATTAAAATAACGATGAACAAGTCGTAAGCTTCCACTAACACAATTAAATCATTTACACATGTACGAGATCGCGAACGTTCTCCAGGCATGCTCTGAATGATCATTGATTGCTTCGTAGTGGGAACTTACGCTTTGACATCCTTGCTTTGCTTTTTGTTTCATTTTGAGTTGGACATTTGAACTTGGTTTGTTTGGACATTTCTATTTTTAAAATTCACCTATTGAATAAGATATTTGATTTTGATAATTCTGAAATGGCTAAGCTTTTGCACATGTACGGGGTCGCGAACGGTCCTTAGGCATGCTCTGAGATAGTCATATACCCTAACAAATGATCCAGGGACCCACTCGAACGTGAACCTGGTATCAACAGTACCAAGCCCTCCAGGGCACACTTATTCGCCTCCAACAGGCACACAAACAATCCAGGAACTCACCCGAACGTGACCCTGGCATCCATAACATCAAGCCCTCCCGGGCACGCAAACTCGCCTCGAACGGCACACGATCGCGAACGATCACCACTCGCCACGAACGGCACTCGACTTCGAACAGTCACAAAATGCCTCGAACGGCACACGATCGCGAACGGTCACAACTTGCCTCGAACAGGCACAATTCGCCCCGAACGGCACAACTCATCTCACCTCAAATGGCTCGATCCCGAACGGTCGTCATTTGAGGTCCACCACTCGACCGCGCACTGTCGCACTCTACCTCGAATGACTCGATCCCGAACGATCGTCATTTGAAGTTAAGCGCTTGACCTTGAACGGTCACATTTCACCGCAGATGACTCGATCTCGAACGATCGACGCATGGATTTATTCGCTTGACCGCGCACGGTCGCACTTCACCTCAAGTGACTCGATCAGGAACGATCGTCATTTGAAGTTAGGCGCTTGACCATGAACGGCCGCGCTTCATCCCAAATAGCTCGATCCCGAACGATCATTATTTGAGGACATATGAAACTATCAAATTCTTTACAGGGTGGTGATAGGATATGAACATCCAACTTAAGGCATTGCAAAACACACCTTCCTACCGCAAGGCATGTTTTGGGGGGAAAATGTTATCCCGCTTTTTGGCAAAGCCGCGATACCAAAAGATCGATCAAGAACAAAAGACAGTTCGTCTCAGAGATTGGTTGTACTTCACTTCGTTATGGATATCGATGAATTTTTGTCCGAGCCTGGATCAGGCTATAATTGATAGGACATGACAAGAAAGACCATGAAAGCCAGTGTTTCAAATTTCAGGTTAATCGGAGTTCGTATGAGCGAGATATGATCGATGCAAGTTAGCCAAAGTTCACAGTTCGAACCCATCGGCCTGCTGAGAGGATGCCCATTTCGAACCGATGGAGTTCGAACCCATCAATAACTCCCTCATTCGAATCCATCGGTTCGCATACGCTTCGTGTCGATCGAGTTTGAACCGATCGGGCATGATATTGATCGCTTCGAATCGATCGGTTCGAATCCATCAGATAGGCGTCACCTCGACAAGTTCGAATCCATCAGGCTCCGTGTAGTTCGAATCGATCACATTCGAATCGATCAGCAAGATATTGATCCCTTCGAATCGATCGGTTCGTATCCATCAGATGGGCATCGTTCGTGTCCATGCCAGAGCACTTCGAATCCATTACCATCAGTATCTTCGAATCGATCGGACTCACGCCCAAGCACTGCCTTGTATCGATCGTCTTCACATCCATCAGGTTCGAATCCATGAACAATCACTCGTTCGAAACCACCAAGTCAACTATGACGTGTCATCCATCGGTTCGAACGCGCCGATATACGTGGAGTCGAAGCGGTCCACTCGGAGAAAAAATAGGATCGATGCGAGGAGTGCGCACCACGTCACTGCAGAACCACGTGCATCCATCGATTCGAACGCATGGGTTCGAAGTGATCGGTTCGAACGAAACAGCCGAGCGAGATTCACCAACTCGAATCGATAATATCTTCTAAACTACTGATCCAAATGCAACAAAATTTTCACAGTAGCTTCCATACAAGGTAAAGATTGTTCCTGCCAATATTCATCAATTACTTCACTAAGTAATTATTCTTTATAAATTGCATTAATTAATTATCTTTAATTACTAAAACTATTAATTAACTTAAATTAATTAATTAATTTATTATCACTAGTTAATGATTCCTCCTTAATTACATTCATTATAATTCATTAATTACTTTCATTAAGTAATTATCCTTAATTACAATAAGTAATTAACTTTTAATTTATTTCACTAATTATTTATTCTTGATTAATCTCAACCTATACTAATTAAGAATAGACTCTTTATTTAAATTAAATACTTATTTCCATCATTAAACTTCATTAGAAATTATTTTTAGAAATCAATTATAAATTTGAAAACATATAACTTTACTTTAATACAAAACAATTTAAACAGTTAATTTTAATATTTAAAATCTTTGGAAACTTCTCCCAACTTGCTTAAATAAATTCATAAAAACTTACTTATTATCCTTTAAAATTTAACTAATTTAAATATATTTTGAAACTTGTTAAATCTTTATCTTGAAAACAAATATTTTTTTAACTTGAAACTCATTTCACTTTACTTTTAAATCTTAAAATATTTTCAAAATTTAATTAGAAATAGTTCAGCATAACCCACCCGAGCGAAACCATATTTCTTCCCGTGCAGAACACGAGACTTCCACCGTCTTTTACTTAGAAACAACCCTCAAGAAGCATGAGACTTAACCAGAGGAAAACTGCTTCTCTCCGAAACTCACCCTTCCCTAACACATTGTGTACGCATGCACGATGCACGGTGAACTATGTGACGCCGACGAACTCCCCGGCCTCCAACATGTCGAACATGACTTCACCATCCTCCCGACACCCTAGTTCAATGATCCAGTCAACAAATCATAATCGAGCGTAAAGCCCAAATTGGAACCTAAAGCTTTATGATTGAAAACCACCCTCGCTGTCGATCTCGACCATGAGGTCCACCGCCGACACCACCAATATCTTCGTCTCGACTTCCAACAGCTTACTTCCCCCCCGCGATCATGTCCGGTTTGCCACTGTCACCATAATCACTTCGAGAACAACGGTGACCAGAAACTACAACCAAAACCCTAAATCGACGCCAGCGACCACCATGTTGGACTGAAAATCCAGAGACCAATTTTCCCAAACGCCACATCCCCCATACCTTCCTTAGCACTGACCTCCACCTACCCAAAATTCGCTGATCATCAAAAAACAGTCGAATCCCAATTGTCGATCAACGTGCAATTCCTCCCAATTTACTTTTATAAAAATCATAATTTTTCTACCTAATTCATCACTCACCAACAAAAATCTGATTATGCATTCAAATCACGAAATCAGGATATTTGATTTTCTTCTCAGATTTCAAAAGCCCACTGTAAATTCCATTTTAGAGATGAATACTCCACCATTAAACTCTATATCATTTTTATAAACGAGGTTACCTCATTTAAACATTCACTCTTCATAAATCAAAGCCTAAAATGGTTCTTAATGTCAGATAGGAATTTTTATAATAAAATATCAAGCTTGGAAAAAACATAACTGAAAGAATGTATTTGCACACACACACACACACACACACATATATCCAGTCACACACACACACGCACATATAGATACACACACACACACACACATATATATATATATATGACATGCAGGATATTTTTATCATCTATTCAAATATTTTCACAACAACCTCATATTTTTTCCACAAACATCAAGATTTAAACCAGATTCAAGTTTTTTTAAAAATAAAGTTCACTTACCTTTGTTATAATAGAGGAAGGTTGAAAATCTAGAAAATATTTTGATCTGATTTATAGTTGATGATTTTCTAGTCTTTATTTGAAACAAATTTGAACTTGGCTTTAAGTTCTTTTGAGTATTCTCTAGCTTTTTTATTCCTTTCTTCTCTGATCTTAATTTTGAAACTACTGCTGTAAATTTTGAAACTGAACTGATCTTTATTTTACTTGTTTTCAGGTTTTAGATGTTTCCTAAAAAAATGAAGTCTCGCTTTTTTTTCTAATACATATAATTAATTTAAAAAATAAAATAACATGTTTTTTCCACTTTTCTATTTCAACTATACTTGTAAATACATATGTTAATGTCTTTACACTTGTTATTCAACATAATACTATATTTTGATAAATATTTATAAGTCTTATACTTGTAATATATGTGTTATCAAATTTATATTCATATTTTTCCTTAACAAAATATTGATAAAATTTTAAGGATAAATTTGAAACTAACTATACATTAATAAAATCTAATATATATTGTTTTGAATCCAACTTATATTTAGTATGTTTACATTCGAGTTTCAAATTCAATCCCTTTAAATATACTTATATAAATACATAATTTGTTTTGTTTTTGAACAAAAAATGAATTTTGCCAATTTAAATAATTATATCAGGAGATTATTAAACAAATAATTATCCAGATACTTTTTTAGCTCAAATTCATCTATGTACATATCCAGATATATATATATATATATATATATATATATATATATATATATATATTTATATATATTAGAATTTATCTATTTCATTTACAAATTTAGTACTATAATAATTTTAATCCTGTTGATTATCTATTAACAGATATCCAAAATCTAGGTTATCACATTCCTCCGCTCTTAGAATCTTTTCGTCCTCGAAAATGAACGAAGCCAGAATTTATTCGATACTTAAAATCAGGTAAATTATTCTTTAATCATTTTTAAAACACTTTGAAAATCTATATAATATTTCCAGAGTAGCTTTATATAAAAATACTTTTATAACTCGATGTTTCAACAAGTCCATCCTTGTTCTGATAGAAATTCGGTCATACGTTGATTAGGCGTAAGACTGAAAATCTATAAGTACTTAGCAGACCCATTTTCAACACCCAGTGAAAATACTTGGAAAATATTTTGTTGAAAATATAGAAAACATTTTGAAAATAGAGGAAACATTTTTGGTGACAATGCTCTGGAAATCATCACCACCATTCACGGTCGCAGTTAACCCGATGGTTACGTTGCCATCCCGGTAAAATCCATAGATAACTTTAGGCACTCTGCGCCCCTCGATTACGCCATGGAACCCACTACAGATCGTAGTTACATCATGGGTTACGTTGCCATCATAGCAGAAATCCATGTAACTATAGGCATCAGCGCCCTCGAATTTCACTGCCAAAAGGATGAAACTTATCCACTCCCACATAGGTCGCAGACTACATCAGTCAAGTCCCAATGTAGCCTTAGCTCTCATGGCATCTCGACTTTCGCTATGTCTTCATAGATCACAGTCTACCGATGTTACGTTGGCATCACGGCAAAATCAAACGTAGACCGTTGGCTTTCTGTAGCACACACGACTTCTACTATGGTATGCAATAGATCTTAGTGACATCGAGTTACACTATCGTCACACCATAACCCAATGTCTTTGTAGGCATCAGCGCCCTCAACTTTCGCTACCCACTATACATAATCATGGAACTAGTTTGTCCGGACTCCTCACAGGATCAACTTTTAGAACCCCCCTTAGGGTTCAAGGCAGTACCATCCTATGGCACTCCTAAGAAGTTCATTTCAAGGAAGCGCCTTTTTCTCCAGAGCCATTTTCAAAATACTTTATACTATATACATATAGTATCTTCCAAATCATACACTTAGTATGAATCCCATACAAATCTCCTTTACACAAAATCGATTCCCAAAATCGATAATTCTCAAACTAGCCTTTCCAAATTTTCAAAATTGATTTTTCCCAAAAATCAAAAGCCTTTTCCAAGTTCAGAGGTTCCCAAAACCTTTTTCCAAGATCATTCTTATAAGATCCTTTATATATATATATATATATATATATATATAGATATATAACCTTGAAAAATCGTTGGATCACTTCATACTTGTATAAATTCCCTCTTTATAATTCAAATACTTTCAAAGACCTTTCTTCTGGCTATAGATTCAACGAGGGGAGTTTATCAATTATATATACATCACTTTGTTTATACCAAACCAATATTGAAGTTTGATTCTTTATAAAGTCACTTACCATATTACTTACTTCCATAAAGTAAATTTTTTTAATAGAAATATCCAATTTCCACTTTATTTCATCATATATCTAACAAAGATACTTTTCATTCCAAAAAACAATTTTACATTTCTTATCCACAAATTTTTCAATACGAATTTCATTCAAACCAGTACGATGTACACATATCATCCGTATGCTATATCAATCTGATCGCTCACTCGAACACACAATTTCACTTCTTAACTAGTATCGTCCAACCGACTTCCTAGTGCGGACTCAGATCTGGTTTCTTGATCAAAAACTGTCATTCTCCTTGCATAGTAATAACTATGATAGAGAACTTCCAGAGCCAATCAAAAATCCATATCCAGGTTCGCCGTTGAAAATCGAGTGAAAAATCCCATCTCGGATCGATATGCTCTCTCAAAATTCTGTGCTCGAATCCGGATCAAATCATTATGCACATAGAATAACATACGTATGTCCTAGGTATTCATCCTCATTGTTTCGTAGCCAAATCAATTCCATTTCTATTTATATTCTTTTATGATTTTATTCACTTATTCACAGTTTCTTCAATCCTCATTTGGATTATCACTTTAATCCTTGTCTCAATTGGTAATTTAATCTTAAACAGTTTATACTCTGACTAGCTTATATTTAGAAAATAGTTTAAAAAGTTTAAAAAATAGATAAGTAGTTGAAAAATAGTAATTAGTTTATAAAACAGTTGTAAAATGGTTAAATAGTTCCAAAAATATTTGTAAAATAAGTATAAAGTAGTTTGTCTTTTAAAAAGAAAAGTTTTATAGTAAAAAGTTAGGAAAATAGATTTAAAACGGTTTATATTAAAACAACTTATTTTGAAAATGGTTCAGAGCCAAACCGTACAACTTCCCAACCTCCAATTCCAATTTATTTCCCATCCCATTAAATTGATTTAATCTTAAATCAATTTAAACAACTTCAATTTTATTTCAAATTAATCTAATTCAAATTTTCCCATTTGAATTTTTAAACTTATCCATCTTCAATCACAATTCCAATTAAATCAAATCAAATTCAGTTTGAACTATTTCAATTTAAATCTCAACTTTTAAACCATCTCGAATTATATAAATTCGAGTTAAATTTTAAATGTTGATTTAATCCTTTAAATCTAATTAACCTTTATTTTTAAATCAACAATCTAAATCTTTGAATAATTCAATTTTGAGTCTAAATTTCATTTTAACTTATCTTTACTTAACTTGTTTCATAGTTTAAATAAGAGTCCAAAAAAATTTTATCTTTAAAATTCAATTTATTACCCAATTTTATCTTCCAACTTTGAAACCATTCTTAAACAATTTTAATTTACAAGATCAATTCTTAATATTCCAATCTTAAGTTCAAAGTAATTCCTATCCTTAATTTCAAATTAAAGTTTAATTTCACTTTTTTCTCTCAATAATGGATATATTATCACACTCCATTTCTTCATTCATTTAAACAAATCCAATTTCACCGTTTAAAGATTATCAATAACAATAGGATAATATTATCCAAATTATTTTAAAACATCCATCCATATCCAATTTCCAGATCTCTAACCCATTTTGAGATCGCATAAATTCTCATTTCAAATCAACCATTTAACATCCAAAGTTAAATCTCAATTTCATCTTAAAATTTCCATTTCAGGTTGCTTGTCCTAAACTTATTTAACTTTCCTTAAGTTAAATTCAATTCAGTTTACTCCAGTCAATATAATTCAATTTGAACTTCCTTTTCAAATTTTAAACTTCTCGTTAATAATCTTCCCACTTCAAATTTCAAATTTCTATCAATATTCTTTCTTACTTATAAGTTCAAAGACTTATATCACTTTGGGTTTTCACATCACATTCCAAGTGAAATTCAAAACTCAACCTTAGAGTTTATTCCAAATATACATATTTATTTCCTTTACTCACCAAGTTACTTTAATTATTAAACCTCCTTTGGTTTTAAATAAAAAAATCCCTTTAAAATTTCAAACAACTCTTGTTTGAAACAGGACCCTTCTTAATATTATTTATTATTTCTTATCATTTTTGAAAAAAAATTCAAATTCTGGATCTAGATTTAAAACCTCGCAATTTAGATCATCTTGAATTCTAATTTATAAGTCATACTCACCAAAATATTTTCTTACTCATTAATACACATATCATTATTAAATCAATCTTTTATGATAATAACCAAGATTATCATATCTGGACACCCATTTCACTATTATCTTATTCTGAAATCACTTCTACAAATTTCAGGATTTTAATTCCAGTTTGGATCCATTTCAAACTTATCGTTATTCAATTTAAATTTGATTGTATTACTAGTACCACTTTAATTCTCATTATTTTATTCCAATAATCAACAACCAATTTCTTTATATATTGGAAAAATTGTTGCTTATATATGTTCAAGATATAAACTTATTTAAAAGTCATTCATTAAAACCATTTTTAAAACATTTATATAAGAAACTAACAAGTACACTCTCACACACACTCAACTCATTCTAGGGTACCACTGACCTTATCCTTAATGAGTACACCCACCAGAGCCAAGGTTCTCGCTAAACCTGGCTCTGATACCAAATGTAACGACCAGGAAATTTCGATCCAGAAAATTCCAAATAGCTAAGAAAAATAAGAAAAGAGATAGAAGAAGAAGTAGAAACAGACACACCATGTAACGACCCAGAATTTATATTAATTATAATTCATATATTTAATTGATTTTAAATATTAATAAGTGAAATTTATAGGTCGAATAATTTATATTTCGAATAATTGGATTTAATTGGATAATTAAATCGATAATTTAATAGTTGAAATTACATAAATAATTAAAAATCGAGTTTAATATGATTGAAAATGATTTGTAAAATTTATTATATCATATTGAAGTTAGAATGATGTTATAGAACTTTTAAAATCGAATTTAAAGTTAATTCGTGAAAATTGAATATTTTAATATTTAACTGACGAGTTAAAATAGCCATTTTTCAAACGGTCTTGGATTTTGCTGAAACTAGTTTCATCAGATCCGTAATGTAATATTATTGTAAGGTTTCAAATTTCAAGTCAATCGGATTTACCGTTTATCCGGGGCAAGCCAAAACGCCTAGAAAATTGATTAACCGATTTAATTTTAAATCGATCGTTTATTGCCGTAACTCGCACAGATGATTGAATTAGCTTCCGAAACCTATTCCATTGTGTCCGAAACATGGGGTAAACCCTAGAAACGCCTGTCATCACACAAAGATTTGGAGTTCGGTAAATCCGGGATGAATAGTGTTTCGCCGGTTATCTATAAAAGAACCCCATGTCTTCACAATTGAAAACCCAAACCCTACTCAAGCTTCAGCCGCCACTTATTTCATCAATGGCCGAAAATCTCCTGTCTTCCTCCTCAAATTTCTTCAAATCTGCTAACCAATTCGCGAAACTTTCAACATGAAAGTTGTAGAGCATCGAGTGATCGACATATTCAACGGTCAAGGTCGTCTGAAGTGCAATAGATCGATGGAAAATGAAGATGAAGGAAGCGGCTTCGTGCACGTTTTTCTAGGCCATGGGGGGGACGAGCTCTACACAGTTCTAGCCAAGAGTCGAGCACGAAACGAGCTTCGGAATGGTGTATCCTGATCGTCCTGGAAGTCGATGTGGTAGTTGTGTGTATTAGGGCAAATTGGCGGCCACGTTGGGTTCGTGTACATGTTCTTCACGTTGGAGAAGAAGATGGGGAGTGCGGCTACGATTTGATGGCAACAAAATGGACGGCCAGATGTTGAGTTAGGTTAAGATTTGAAAAAGAAATGTAAATTAATTATATTTAAAATTGTGAAAACTTCTAAATATCATAACTTGTTGATGCGAGGTCCGTTTTGGACGAAACGAATTGCATTGCAATCGTTTTGTCGAGCACTACGCAATGGAGCTGGTTTGGAGTCATTTGGAGCTAGTGAGGATTTCAGGTAAAATTAAACGCGCGTTTAATTTTATTCGAAATAAAAGCTGAAAACGAAATTGAAATCAAGGTGAGAACTTCTCACTCAATCGAATTGTTTCGATTTAAAATTTTAAATTGTTATATTTAAAAATCGCCTGATTGTATGATTGAATGATGATTGTTATTGATTGTTAAAATAGACATTATACGCCGTTAGTAAGCGGAGGTTATTTATTAAAAACATATACCGCGATAATTCCAACTTGTATGGAATTGGTATTATATATGTACTTGGAGTTCATTTTCCCGCATTATATAGCGGATGAGACCCTATTGCGCCGCATAATAGCGGATAGTATTTTATAAATCCCATATATCGCGTTATTTCGTCTTGAAGCGAAGTTGGTATTGTGCTAACATCTTTGGATGCTGGGAAACAGGTTGGAGGGATCCAACTGGATTCCTCAAACATTTGAATTGGTTTCAATGTTGTGTATTGATCTATTTATAATCTGCGTGGTTATCTTTGTGATTGAGATTGTTAAAGACTAAATTTTAGCCGAATATATTTTGGTATCGTTAGATGCCGAAATTAAATAAAATTGGATTTTTGAAAATTTAAGTTGAGAATCCATAATAAAATTTAATTTTCAAATTGATTCATTTTAAATGAATAAAACGTTGTAATTTATATGTTATAAAAATTATGATTTTTGAGAAATATAACCAAAATGTGATTTTTTAGATAAATAGTTGATTAATTTATAAAATGGTTTAAATTGGGATTTTTGAATTATTATAAATGATTTATAAAAAATATTTATAAAATTGATATTTATAAATTAAAAATATTGGGATTATAAAACAATTTTTTATAAGTGTTAAAATGGAATATAAATGGATTTCATAAGTGAATGAAATTCACAGTTTTATAAATTATGAATTTATGAAATGAATAGATTTTATAAAATAATTGATTTATTAGTAATTAATTTATAAATTGGATTTTTTGCGTGTAAATGGAATATGGATAGAATTTGTTAATAAAGTGATTTTATAAGTTGAAGTGGCCATAAAATATAAATGGAAATTATAAATGTTGTTTTATAAATCCGAAGATGGCTTATTTTGATAAGTTAATTATTATAGCTTATTAAAGGAAATATATCCATGATTTTGGACAGTGGATAATCCTTTAAATAAAATATGTAGAAATGTTGAATTTGGATAAGGAAATATATTCACGATTTTGGACAGTGAATAATATATTAAAGAAATATTTTGGAAAGGTGATATTTTAAATAGAATTAAAACTAAAGAAGTTTTAAAATGTGTAAAGTATCGAAACCATAGATTTCAACATTCATTGTTGAGATAGACATTTTCGAGAAATAGAAGGAAATGGTGGACTATAACACTGTTGTTATAGTAAATGATTTCTGAAAGGAAATGTTTGTTATAGTATTGGGATTTATATATCTATCTTAATTCTGAATCCCCATACTAGTGATTTTGGGTTGTCGTAACGATGTTTTACGTAACGTTCGTTTTGACCCAAATAAATGTGTTTAAGAGAATGTTTTCCTTATAAAATAAAAAATATACTTAAGTTGGATTTAAGTATATTGAATATTTTCAAAATGTTGAAGATAAATAGATTGGTGAATTGCTTATTATTAAATAAGTATGGAAATGTTTTTCCAATATGAAGTGAATGTTTGAGATTTTATCTTTTAAAGATAAACTGAAAATGAATATTAGAAATCGATTGAAAATTGTATATTCATAGATATTTTGGAAATGTAAATTCACTATGGAATTTATAAGAGAAAGGGAAATTAGTTAAAAATAAACGTTGATTTATTTTAAGTGTGGAGATTAATTTACGGATTTGGAACGTAAATTTAATAAATCGGTAAGGTTTTATTTAATTGGTTTAAATGAACCATTTTGAAATGAAAGTTGTAAGGGTGTAAATTTATTTGAAATTGGTTTTCAAATGGTTGAAGTGTGGGATATATATCTTATAAAGATATTTTTGGAAATAAATAATTTGGGAAATTATTTGAAATCGGGTGATGTTGTGAATACTGATTGATAGTTAAATAACCAACTATCAAATATTGACCTTTGAATAGGTATTTTTTGTGAATTGGTTGAAATTGAATGCTACACTTATTTTTAAATTATTGCGCTCGTTATTCGGATTACCCATTCCGAATAGTGATACAACGTAATGGATAGCATTGAAGACCGATGGTGAAGACCGGGAATTTGTGAAAATGATAGGATGACCTATCGATTGTCTCTGTACCGTTAGGTACGGTATGGAGATTTCCTTTGTGATGGGAAGTTTTATCGGGATTGTGAATACCCGGATTGCAAGGGCTTCTTTTGAAGCGCCTTCGGTTTTGTTCGAACCCGGAACAGACTTGTATGGTTACGTGTCTTACATTATATTTTGAGATATAAAGCAGATTTCTTTCAAATACATTTCTGTTGGTGGCGGAGAATTTATTCTCTTATCTTAACACTCTTCCCTGAGATGTACGTGCTCAGAGGTTATGTAGTTGAAGGTTATCAGCGATATATTCCTAATTTGGTAATGTGGCATGCTGAGTGTTGCTGTGTGATGATTATTTATTGATCATTTGTTGATCAAAGCGTGGCTTTGTGCCTAGCTTTGTGGACGAGACTTCGTCAAACCTCACTCCTCGGAAATGGTCAAAACAGGAATATGCGGCAAGGTTATGAGGGACGCGCCCTTTAGGGTATGTCATTTCCTTCTGGAAAGGGTGGTATCATGGTATGGAGCCCAGATGCTTACTCATGTTGACACACTATATTTATTACTATGTGATGTTGGTTATCGAGCGCTCGGATAAAGGTCCAAAGGGACCAGGGGATGACATATTCTGTAGTAGTTACCTAGTGACAAAGGTAACCCGGCCTTGTGTTGGCAGAGAGCTGGTTAAGTTCTCGGGACGTCCCGCCAGAGGCGATCCCATGTGGCAGTAGGAAGTTCCTTAATCTGACCATTTGTTGGAAATCCAAATAAAACAATACGAGTCTTGTACGGTTTTAGTTGTAGAACCTGCCATTCACTTATGGTGGCGCCCCACTGTTTGGATGGTAGCTATAGTAGGCATAGTTCGGAATGTCTATGTTGGCTAAGATTTATATCTTTATTTTCGAAATGTTTTCTACACTATGCACTAATAATAATATCAAAAATGATTTGTTTTGCGTAGTAAGCATCTTTGACTATCATAAGCAGAAGTCTCCTCCAATTCTGTGTTTGCATTGTGTGTGCGCGAGGAGGCCCTATGGTAATTTCAATTTCCAAAAGCATTGCAGATATTTTCCACTTCTATTGTTGTTGTTGATTTAAAAGATAATAACTGTTTTGAGTTCTCGCACCAGTCTCATGACCGACTTGGAGTTTATTGCTTTCCTTCCTAAACTCTGGGTGCCCACCAGTTTCCACACGGACAGTCTTGAATCAGGTTTATCAGGATATTCTAGATTCAGGAGAGCTTTGGAGCTCAGTGGCGAGTTGGATGGCGAGACGTATTACTTGTATATGCTATTATCTTTCCGCTGTAAATTCACTTGTAAGGACATGTTGTATAATTGTCCATTGCACAGTTGTGTTGTATATTATTGTTCTATACTCTGATTTAATGAAATGTATTAACTGAGATAGTTCTTTGTTTTAAAGATTATTCATTTATCTATCATATGTTGTTCCGCTGCGATCTGTGAGATTCTGATATTGTTTCTGTTCTATTTTCTTACTTCTTTTATCTTTTTCTTCTACCTCTTCTTCTTTAACCCTAATGGTACGGTTTTTCGGCATTCGATTATGCGACATTTGATACAGTGGACGTAAGAATGCCGACCTTCGGATCCCGATAAAATCGTAACATTACAGCTGGTATCAGAGCATTTGGTTATGTGGCAACCATGGCTCTGTTGGGTATTACTCGTTAGAGATAGAGTCATTAGTACTCTAGAATGGGTTTGAGTGCAATAATAGATATGAGCGCGTATTTGTTAATGAATGCAAAATTATTTTATATGGTGATGATTTGTTTGTTGAGTGGTATATGGATTCTGGTCGGTATAGTCCGTACAACTCTATCGATAGGGATCTCTAAACACTTGTTCGGAACAATTCGGCACGATATTGTTTTAAATTTGGGTAAATGAAATAATATTACCTCGATTATATTTTTATATAAAGGAAATAATTCTTCAGAAATTATTAAGGTACATATAATTGATTGCTTGGTTATTGAAAATATAAATATATATATGTCAATAAAAGTTGTTTGAACAAGTTAAATAAGACAACAATTTTAAAAAGAATGAATTGTATGAGCAAATGAATTATAAAGTATGGAATTATAATTAATATGATCTACAATTGTAAAATAATCTTATATAAGTAAAGAGAAAATAATGAAATTTTATAAAATTGATAAATGTGATTTATAAGATAAAAGGAAAATTTTGAAAGAATATTTTGCACTGATTTCACTATTGTTACTGGAAAATAATAAGGATGATGACTGCAGCATCATCAGTATCATTTTCGAGTTTCTGTTTGATGGATTTGCTACCATAGTAAATTGAAATTGAAGTTTTGTTGTGATGAACAAATTTGAAAATTTAAAAATCCACGTTGAAATTAATGAACATAAGTGAGTTGGCATAACAAAACATAAGATTTGGAATTTAACTAAAGAGAGTTAAATAAATTAAATTAGATTTGGAAGTTTAAATAAGTAAGTTGTATAACTTAGAAAATGCGAAAATGTAAGTAAAACTGGTTGTTAAAATGGTTAAACAATTTTGTTAAGCAAAACAAAATCTGAATTTGATAGTGATATGAAAATTTGATTTTGGTTAAAGTTAAATAGAATTTACTTTAGAATTGAAATCTGAATTGGATTTGGAAATTTAAGTAAGTTAAATAGATGATGTTTAAATGGAATATATAACTTAAGTAAAATTGAATAAAGTTTATTTTGGTACCAAAGTAAAATAATAAAGTTAATTGAATGAATGTAAACTTGAGTTATATAACTGAAATTCAACCTTATATTGTTAAAGGAATTGGCAATTAAATTAATAAATGGATTGAAGGTCAATCAGTCGAATGAAAATAAATTGATATAGAATAATGAATGTAAGTGTAAATTCATTAGAAGCTAATGAAGTTGAGAAATTGAATAAATTGAATGGAAGTCAATTTAATATAAACCAATTGGAAGTAAAAGTGTTGAACCAAATTGAATGTTGAATGTAAATTTAATAATTTGGTTATGAATATACATTGGTTGTTATTTGATTTTTAGTTAATTGTGTAAAATTCATTACATGTTAATGAAAGTAAATTAGCAAAATCAAAAGCTATGTAATTGAATTCAAATTGAAAGTGAAGTAAATGAATTTGAATAGAATTGAATTTGATCTGGAAGTGAACTAAAATGAATGTAAATTAGTGAATGTATACTAATTGGAAATGAATAAATGAATATTTGTAAAAGCCCAATGTTAACAAATCAAATGTGATTAAAATGAAAAAAAAAACCAATTCATTGAATGTTAATGTGAAGTGAATTTATATTGATTTGGTTATGGATTTGTTAGATGTTTATTGGTTGGATAGTTGTTTGATGGTTGCATTTGTTGTTTTGTTGCATTTTCTAGGTTGGCACATGTAGTTGTAGTGATATATGTTGTATATTGATATTATTTTCATATATAAATGTTCTCATTTGTTTGATTGAGTGTATAGTAGGTGCGGATGGCTTATGCTTCGCATTTGGAGCTCGCTTTCGCGCTATATTAGCCGTATATGCTCGCTAATAATAAATAAGGTACATATCTCGGATTAAATATCGTTCTTTTACACTTTTTTTCCTGCGGGATGCCTCATCACTTGATGAGATGTATATCTGTGATATATATACTGTCATTTTTTTCGGATCGAGCCGCACAAAGGAGACTCTGGCGAATTTTTCCGAAAATTCAAGGCGTTAGAATATTTTTGAGAAAATTGAGAAATTTTTGAAAACCAAGTTTGGATTTGAAAACTTAGTGAAGTTGTTGTAAGAAGTTTAACTATGAGTTTTGGGAAAGTTAAACCATTAAGAGACTTGAAAAATCTAAATTGAACGGTTTGTTTTGGAAAGTTAATGGATTCTGTATCTTTTTCTTACTCGGTAATTTTGGGGACGAAATTCTTTTAAGGGGGAAAGTCTGTAACGACCCATAATTTATATTAATTAAAATTCATATATTTAATTGATTTTAAATATTAATAAGTGAAATTTATAAATCGAATAATTTATATTTTGAATAATTGGATTTAATTGGATAATTAAATCGATAATTTAATAGTTGAAATTACAGAAATAATTGAAAATCGAGTTTAATATGATTGAAAATGATTTGTAAAATTTTATTATATCATATTGAAGTTAGAATGATGTTATAGAACTTTTAAAATCGAATTTAAAGTTAATTTGTGAAAATTGAATATTTTAATATTTAATTGACGAGTTAAAATAGTCATTTTTCAAACGGTCTCGGATTTCGATGAAACTAGTTTCATCGGATCCGTAATGTGATATTTTTGTAAGGTTTCAAATTTCAAGTCAATCGGATTTATCGTTTGTCCGGGGCAAGCCAAAACGCCTAGAAAATTGATTAACCGATTTAATTTTAAGTCGATCGTTTATTGCCGTAACTCACACAGATGATTGAATTAGCTTTCGAAACCTATTTCATTGTTTTCGGAACGAGGGGTATACCCTAGAAACGTCGGTCACTGCGCGAGATTTGGAGTTCGAAAAATCCGGGATGAATAGTGTTTCGCCGGTTATCTATAAAAGAACCCCCTCTCTTCACAATTGAAAACTCTAACCCTACTCAAGCTTCAGCCGCCACTTATTTCATCAATGGCCGAAAATCTCCTGTCTTCCTCCTCAAATTTCTTCAAATCCGCTAACCAATTCGCGAAACTTTCAACATGAAAGTTGTAGAGCATCGAGTGATCGACATATTCAACGATCAAGATCATCTGAAGTGCATTAGATCGATGGCAAAATGGAGATGAAGGCTGCGGCTTCGTGCACGTTTTTCTAGGCTGTGGGGGGGCCGAGCTCTACACAGTTCTAGCCAAGAGTCGAGCATGAAACGAGCTTCAGAATGGTGTATCCTGATCGTCCTGGAAGTCGATGTGGTAGTTGCGTGTATTAGGGCAAATTGGCGGCCACGTTGGGTTCGTGTACGTGTTCTTCACATTGGAGAAGAAGATGGGGAGTGCGGCTACGATTTGATGGCAACAAAATGGACGGCCAGATGTTGAGTTAGGTTAAGATTTGAAAAAGAAATGTAAATTAATTATATTAAAAATTGTGAAAACTTCTAAATATCATAACTTGTTGATGCGAGGTCAGTTTTGGACGAAACGAATTGCGTTGCAATCGTTTGTCGAGCACTACGCAATGGAGCTGGTTTGGAGTCGTTTGGAGCTAGTGAGAATTTTGGGTAAAATTAAACGCGCGTTTAATTTTATTCGAAATAAAAGCTGAAAACGAAATTGAAATCAAGGTGAGAACTTCTCACTCAATCGAATTGTTTCGATTTAAAATTTTAAATTGTTATATTTAAAAATCGCCTGATTGTATGATTGAATGATGATTGTTATTGATTGTTAAAATAGACATTATACACCGTTAGTAAGTGGATGCTATTTATTAAAAACATATACCGCGATAATTCCAACTTGTATGGAATTGGTATTATAAATGTACTTGGAGTTGATTTTCCCGCATTATATACCGGATGAGACCCTATTGCGCCGATAATAGCGGATAGTGTTTTATAAATCCCATATACCGCGATATTTCGTCTTGAAGCGAAATTGGCATTGTGCTAACATCTTTGGATGCAGGGAAACAGGTTGGAGGGATCCAACTGGATTCCTTAAACATTTGAATTGGTTTCAATGTTGTGTGTTGACCTATTTATAATCTGCGTGGTTATCTTTGTCATTGAGATTGTTAAGGGCTAAATTTTAGTCGAATATATTTTGGTATCGTTAGATGCCGAAATTAAATAAAATTGGATTTTTGAAAATTTAAGTTGAGAATCCTTAATAAAATTTAATTTTGAAATTGATTCATTTTAAATGAATAAAACTTTGTAATTTATATGTTATAAAATTATGATTTTTGAGAAATATAACCAAAATGTGATATTTTAGATAAATTGTTGATAAATTTATAAAATGGTTTAAATTGGGATTTTTGAATTATTATAAATGATTTATATAAAATATTTATAAAATTGATATTTATAAATTAAAAATATTGGGATTATAAAACAAGTTTTTATAAGTATTAAAATGGAATATAAATGGATTTCATAAGTGAATGAAATTCACAGTTTTATAAATTGTGAAGTTATAAAATGAATAGATTTTATAAAATAAAAGATTTATTAGTAATTAACTTGTAAATTGGATTTTTTTGCGTGTAAATGGAATATGGATAGAATTTGTTAATAAAGTGATTTTATAAGTTGAAGTGGTCATAAAATATAAATGGAATTTATAAACGTTGTTTTATAAATCCGAAAACGACTTATTTTGATAAGTTAATTACTATAGCTTATTAAAGGAAATATATCCACGATTTTGGACAGTGGATAATCCTTTAAATAAAATATGTAGAAATGTTGAATTTGGATAAGGAAATATATTCACGATTTTGGACAGTGAATAATATATTAAAGAAATATTTTGGAAAGGTGATGTTTTAAATAGAATTAAAACGATTTAAAGATGTTTTAAAATGTATAAAGTATCGAAACCATAGATTTCAACATTCATTGTTGAGATAGACGTTTTCGAGAAATAGAAGGAAATGGTGGACTATAACACTGTTGTTATAGTAAATGATTTCCGAAAGGAAATATTTTGTATAGTATTGGTATTTATATATCTATCTTAATTTTGAATCCCCATACTAGTGATTTTGGGTTGTCGTAACGATGTTTTACGTAACGTTCGTTTTGACCCAAATAAATGTGTTTAAGAGAATGTTTTCCTTATAAAATAAAATATATACTAAATTTGGATTTAAGTATATTGAATATTTTCAAAATGTTGAAGATAAATAGATTGGTGAATTACTTATTGTTAAATAAGTATGGAAATTTTTTTCCAATATGAAGTGAATGTTTGAGATTTTATCTTTTAAAGATAAATTGAAAATGAATATTAGAAATCGACTGAAAATCGAATATTCATAGATATTTTGGAAATGTAAATTCACTATGGAATTTATAAGAGAAAGGGAAATTAGTTAAAAATAAACGTTGATTTATTTTGAAGTGTGGAGATTAATTTACGGATTTGGAACGTAAATTTAATAAATCGGTAGGATTTATTTAGTTGGTTTAAATGAACCATTTTGAAACGAAAGTTGTAAGGGTGTAAATTTATTTGAAATTGGTTTTCAAATGGTTGAAGTGTGGGATATATATCTTATAAAGATATTTTTGGAAATAAATAATTTGGAAAATTATTTGAAATCAGGTGATGTTGCGAATATTGATTGATAGTTAAATAACCAACTATCAAATATTGACCTTTGAATAGGTATTTTTTGTGAATTGGTTGAAATTGAATGCTACATTTATTTTTAAATTATTGCGCTCGTTATCCGGATTACCCACTCCGAATAGTGATACGACATAATGGATAGCATTGAAGACCGGTGGTGAAGACCGGGTATTTGTGAAAACGATAGGATGACCTATCGATTGTCTCTGCACCGTTAGCTACGGTATGGAGATTTCCTTTGTGATGGGAAGTTTTATCGGGATTGTGAATACCCGGATTGCAAGAGCTTCTTTTGAAGTGCCTTCGGTTCTGTTCAAACCCGGAAGAGGCTTGTATGGTTACGTGTCTGACATTACATTTTGAGATATAAAGCAGATTTCTTTCAAATACATTTCTGTTGGTGGCGGAGAATTTATTCTCTTAGCTTAACACCCTTCTCTGAGACGTACGCCCTCAGAGGTTATGAAGTTGAAGATTTTCAGCGATATATTCCCAATTTGGTAATGTGGCATGCTTAGTGTTGCTGTGTGATGATTATTTATTGATCATTTGTTGATCAAAGCGTGGCTTTGTGCCTAGCTTTGTGGACGAGACTTCGTCAAACCTCACTCCCCGAAAATGGTCAAAACAGGAATATGCGGCAAGGTTATGAGGGTCATGCCCTTTAGGGTATGTCATTTCCTTTTGGAAAGGGTAGTATCATGGTATGGAGCCCAGATACTTACTCATGTTGAAACACTATATTTATTACTGTGTGATGTTGGTTATCGAGCGCTCAGATAAAGGTCCAAAGGGACCGGGGGATGACATATTCGTGTAGTAGTTACCTAGTGACAAAGGTAACCCGGCCTTGTGTTGGCAGAGAGCTGGTTAAGTTCTAGGGACGTCCCGCCAGAGGCGATCCCATGTGGCAGTAGGAAGTTCATTAGCCTGACCATTTGTTGGAAATCCAAATAAAACAATACGAGCCTTGTACGGTTTTAGTTGTAGAACCTGCCATTCACTTATGGTGGCGCCCCACTGTTTGGATGGTAGCTATAGTAGGCATAGTTCGGAATGTCTATGTTGGCTAAGATTTATATCTTTATTTTCGAAATGTTTTCTACACTATGCACTAATAATAATATCAAAAATGATTTGTTTTGCGTAGTAAGCATCTTTGACTATCATAAGAAGAAGTCTCCTCCAATTCTGTGTTTGCATTGTGTGTGTGCGAGGAGGCCCTATGGTAATTTCAATTTCCAAAAGCATTGCAGATATTTTCCACTTCTATTGTTGTGGTTGATTTAAAAGATAATAACTGTTTTGAGTTCTCGCACCAGTCTCATGACCGACTTGGAGTTTATTGCTTTCCTTCCTAAACTCTGGGTGCCCACCAATTTCCACACGGGCAGTCTAGAGTCAGGTTTATCAGGATATTCTGGATTCAGGAGAGCTTTGGAGCTCAAGTAGCGAGCTGGATGGCGAGACGTATTACTTGTATATGATATTATCTTTCCGCTGTAAATTCACTTGTAAGGACATGTTGTATAATTGTCCATTGCCCAGTTGTGTTGTATATTGTTGTTGTATACTCTGATGTAATGAAATGTATTAACTGAGATAGTTCTTTGTTTTAAAGATTACTCATTTATCTATTATATGTTGTTCCGCTGTGATCTGTGGGATTCTGATATTGTTTCTGTTCTGTTTTCTTACTTTTCTATCTTTTTCTTCTACCTCTTCTTCTTTAACCCTAACGGTACGGTTTTATGCGGCATTTGATACCGTGGACGTAAGAATGCCGACCTTCGGATCCCGATAAAATCGTAATGTTACACACCAAAAACAGATTCTCACATTCGCAGCGGATCAAAATATAATATCAAATAAAATAGCAGTTATACAAAGAAAGCTGTAATTGTTATTTTACATTTCAATATATCAGAGTTACAACATTTCCCAATCACTGGTTTGTTAAAATAACTTGCCCCAGACATTGTTCAATATCACAGCGGAATGCACTCTATACATTCCTGCCATCCAGCTCGCCTCTTGAGCTCCAGAACGTCCTTACTTATAAATCTGTAATGCTCGGCCTGACCCGAGCACTACATCAAAGTAACACCCAGGTTATGCTGGAAACCAGCGTGAGTAAACCCATAATATGAAATGCCAATGCATAGAACTCATTAAAACTAGGTCAGGTTTTAGATGTTTCCCAAGAAAATGAAGTCTGGCTTTTTTTTCTAATACATGTAACTAATTTAAAAAATAAAATAACATGTTTTTCCGCTTGTCTATATCAACTACGCTTGTAAATACATATTTTAATGTCCTTGTAAATACATAAGTTAATGTCTTTACACTTGTTATTCAACATACAAATATATTTTGATAAATATTTATAAGTCTTATACTTGTAATATATGTGTTATCAAATTTATATTCATATTTTCCCTTAACAAAATATTGATAAAATTTTAAGGAACATAAATTTGAAACCAACTATGCATTAATAAAAATCTAATATATATTATTTTAAATCCAACTTATTTTTAGTATGTTTACATTTGAGTTTCAAATTCAATTTCCAATTAAAATCTACTTATATGAATACATAATTTGTTTTGTTTTTGAACAAAAAATGAATGTTGCCAATTTAAATAATTATATCAAGAGATCATAAAACAAATAATTATCCAGATATTATTTATTATAGCTCAAATTCATCTACGTACATATCCAGATATATATATCAGAATTTATCTATTTCATTTACAGTATTAGTACTGTAATAATTTTAATCCTATTGATTATCGATTAACAGATATCCAAAATCTGGGTTATCACATAAACCCATGTTTTTCACAAAACGAACATATTATAACATGTATATTTTGAGTGCATAAACAAATACAAGGTTCAAACATTCAATTATCCATTTCCAATAAATGCATATTCAATCTCAAATTGATTACAATCAACTTCATTTGCATTTCAATATATCCACAATCATTATATTCAAATCCAATTTATTAATCTCGGAATCATTCCATGTAAATCGATTCTCGAACAATTTAGCTCGGGTTCATGCCCTTGCATTCATATTAACTTCACTTCCAACTCATATTATATCTTTTCCATTCACTTTCATTTAATTCACATAGTGTTAATCACTTCATTTTACAGTGAATGGCATTTCATCCATGCTAATTTATTTATAAACCATTTCATAAATTTATTTCTAAGGTTTATTATAATAATACCATACCGCTACTTAAATTCATATTCAACTTTATAACTTAAGTTCATGCCCAATCTTATCAATCGATACCCCAAAATCATATTCAATTCATTAGCTTTTAAATTGAATCCACTTCTTGTGATCAAATACTTAACCATTTTAACTTGGTCATACTTTTCCACTTTCTTAGTTTAATAAATTATACAAACTTATTTATTCATAATTCCTTGAATTTCCCCTCAATTTTACTCACATTCTATATTTATAACATATAGTTATATAATCACTTCACAATTTACTCAATTCCAATTCACCCCCATTTAAAATTTAAATTATTTTTTGAATTTCCATTCCTTTACCATAATATCAAACCATTTTCATTTTGGTTTTACCATTTCATTTATCAATTCATACGTTCAAAAACTTATTTTCTTAAACTCTCATATTCCTTAATTGAGTCCTTTCACATCTTATAATCATAGCTTTGGATTATATATATCACTTGATAGCTTAGTCATATACATTCCATTCAATAATCATAACTTATACTAATATAATCATTTTACATTTGAAACTTTATATTCTATTCAATTCAAATCCAATTCAATTTTAATTAACTTATCTTAAGGTAAATTTCAACCCATATTATTCATTTTAGATTATCTAAGTAAAACTTTAATTCCAGTATTAAAATTTACAATTTTCTTTCTTATCTATATCAACTCCAAATTATAAATTCAATAACCGATTTTCTCTTGAGTTCACAAATCATTTAAATAGAAATGCTAGAATTCAATCATTGGTTTTAGTTCAAATCCTTTTGAAATCATAAATATACATATATCCACTTTTATATATCAAATCGTATTTTCGTAATTTTAAAACAACTAGGTTTTGCACAAACAATTCCCTTTCGAAAATTCTAAAACAAAACTTGTTTACCAAACAAGCCTAGAAATATTAATCATAGCTAATCATTGCGGTAGTAAATCATCACTTAGAAACTCGAAAATTAACACTGATAATGTGGCTGTCATCACCATAATTATTTTCCAATGACTAATGTGAGTTCAATGCTTTCTAACTTCCAAAACCCATTTCAAAACAATTTTTATTCACAATATCTCCAAAGTAATATCACCATTCTTCCTTCCAAACACTGTGGGAAACATTTCCAAAATCTCTAAGATTTAAAAATCCCAAAAGACTTAGTCAAATCCAATTAAAACATTTCCCAAAATTTTTTGGATTTAAATTTCAAATTCTGGTTTAAATCCAATTCTAGTTATAACTACTTTGCATAAAACATTCTTGTATACTTTTAATTTGGTTATTTAACCCACTCCAAATTTTATAATAACAATGCCAACCAAACACTCCAAATATATACTATAAAATTTTTAGGGAAATATTTCTTTTATATCAAAATATAATTGGGTTAATTTATTTCACTTACCCTTTACAAAACAATACCGCGTCGGTTTACCTTGTTTATGAGCTTAGAAACCCCTATCGATATAATTTTACCTCCCGTACCGACCAAAATTCATAAGCACTCAACCTATAAGTCAACAAATTATAAAACATTTTATATTAACTAAAAAATGCGCGCTCATATCTATAAATACACTCGAACTCATTCTAGGGTGCCACTGACCCTATCTCTGATGAGTAATTCCGACCAAAGCCTTGGTGTTTGCCAATCTAAGCTCTGATACCACGTCTGACGACCTGACTTTTTGCCCTTTGAAAATCGACACCAATGTATTCACTGTATAGCATGCCGAACAATGAAGTGCCGAAAAGACAGATTGTTTGAGGAAAAGAAAGAAGGCAAAAGAAAGAAAAAACTAGCCAAATACCAAATCTCACAGCGGACTGAATAATATATGATATCAATAGTTCCTTACGCAAATGAAAAATGTAATATAGATATCTCAAATCAGAGTGCACAAATCAATAATTACCGGCCTGGACAATTATAACAACTTGTCCTCACAATTGCTGATAATTTCAAACAAACACTGCAGCGGAATAAAACAAGTACGAGAATATGTCTCAGTCGCAAGCTCGTCTCCTGAGCTCCAAAGCAATCCAAATCTGTATCTTTATTATTCTCGGTTAGACCAAAGCATTATTATAAAATAATAACACGCGGATCAGTCTTGTAAACCAACGTAAGAACACACTCAATTTTATTTATTAAGTTATAGAGCCTTTTCAAAATAAAGGTATCGTAAGATAACGTCACATATAAACATGGTCACTTTTTTACCTTACGACCAACAAAACTTTTTTATAGGAAATCCAATGATACTATAATAACATCTAAGGGTCAAAATGATAATAATCAAGTAGCCGTGATGCTCGTGATGTGTACATCAAAGTAATACTAGTATAAAATCAAAACTCGATAAGGCTCGTTCGCTAATTGTGTAGGATTTCCAGGGAGGTTCCCTCGGTACTTCAAGAACGGTCCTCCTGCACAAGGATCGGAGTTATCCTTTCAAACCATTATACCCGTCTAGCCGGGGTATTATAGGAAGAACATAATCGGTCTTTCTAAGACCAAATGCATCGCATCGGTATGCCAAAAATAACTAAATGTATCCGCATTGCTAGAAAATTAGCCGATTGCACTCTATGTGTTTGCCAACCCTGCTGTCCATGCCTTCTATCTCTGGTTCTAGTAATTTCCACTAATGAGGCTACGTCCGGTGTTCCAGCTTACACATTGCTCCAAAATAGATCACAATAAACCATATGGATTCCCACACCACAACGGCCTTGGAATTGCACACAGATTCCCACATCTCAAATAGATTTTGGAACCTCACACAATTTTCCATAATCCAACGATTTATGGAACAACACATGGATTTCAATGTCCCAAAATATAACCATCACCTCCATTAAATTGTATATGGTTTCGGAGTTGGTTATGGGTTCCGAGTATCTCCTACGAGCACACTCCCCATTTCATGGGTGCTCCAAAAACCATTCACCGATTTTCGGAATGCTTAATACCGGTTCTTTAGGAAATAATCGGATAATACATAAGAGCGGAGATCACCCCTAACCATTTAAGTGGATGGATCTCCTTAACATTTATCCTAGAAGAACAACGAGTTTATACGCACAGTATAGCATCTCGAACGGAAACTGTACCATTTAATTCTCATATTTCCCTAGATATTTCCAGAGTCAAAATAACTCGGTGTTAAGTAGGAAATCATTTCTTATCAACAATATTGAGAAGTATTATATATTTGGGCTACCAATTGGATTAAACCATATATTTTTGGATTTAAACTTTACCGAAAGGTTATATTACTCAGATGAAGGTTAAGGTTTAGGTATTGTTAAAGTGCAAGATACTATCAACTTACACGAAGAATTCTAATCATAAAGCCAATGACGATGAAAGGTTGGTGCTTTAGTTGGTCCAAGTCGGTCAACGATCGTACCAGAAGGTTAAAGTGGACAAGTCGGCAACTTTTTCAGATTAAAGTTGTAGGCAGGCTAGTTAAGTTTCTGACCTAGCCGGTAAAACCTTCCGACAGAGTTGATCTTGAAAATAAGTTATTCTATTGAGGATTCAGGAAAAACAAAAAGTGATTTAATAGAACATTATACTTCCTTTTTATTCAAGATAAGCTCTTTTACAAATCCCTAAAATGGTTCTCAATTAGGGCTGCAACACATTTCTTTCAATATTTGTAGTATGATGTGAGAGGAAAAATTGGCCCCCAAAACAGGACACCTTGGGTCTTATTTATAGATGCCGGCAGCCATGCTTCCATCTTTGTGCCTTTGGCTGGGTCGAAGGGTTCTCTTCTTCCATACAGTTGCAAACCTTTCGTCCAGGTTAAAAGGTTTTATGGACTTTTAGGCATCGTTGAAGGGACATTTTTTCTACCTGCCTTTATAAACCTTTCGCTGTCGTTGAAGGTTTTCCTTTCATATGTTATCGTGAACCTTTCGTTCTTGTCGGAAGGTTGCTTATTTACTCCTTGTTGACATTTGATCCCCTCCTTCTTTATAAACCTTTCGATATTGTTGAAAGGTGTCTTGTATGTCTCTTAATCTGTTCGAAAGGCTTATTTTGCTTTTGAAAAGATCATTAGTTAATTGTTCTCACTTGCTTTGACTCCTTTTTCTCCTTTGAATTCCATGGATAATAGAGAAAAAAACCTTTCAACTCTTCAAAAGGTTTTAGTTTAGTGAACTTCAACGCTTGCATCCCTTCGGAAGTATCGGAAGGTTTAAGCTGCACATCTCTTTTCCTTTTATGCTTAGGGATCTTTCGTCTTAGCTAGAAGGTAAATATTTAGTGTAACATTTGCCCCCTCCATTCGAATGAATGCTCTTAACTTTCCAAGTCATCGCTGTAAGCTTCAAACTTTTCTGCCTCTTGATCTTCCCGCATTGAATCAGAGCATCCACTTAAGTCTAATCCGACGGTCAATAATGAAGGCGAGTTTTCTCTATATAATCTGCTTCTTCTCTTTCTTCTATACTTAACAGAGATTGAAATTACCGCAGACATGTAAATGAATCGCATAAATTTCCCAGATTTCAACTCATTACAACAAGGTATTCTTTGATTATAATTTATAAACTTTAGTTTCATCTTCTTCGCTATTAACATTGACGCAGCGGATAATTCGAAACAAACTTCAATCGATGGAATGTAGCAATCGGTGAGTTGAGAATACTGCAAGGCCCAAATCCGTTGATCCAAAGATACCGGATTCTAGCTATCTTCGTCTCGTTGATCGCGCACGATACCGAGAAACAAAGATCTACGATTCTTCGCACGTTGATCTAGCGCACTAGATTCCGTGAATCGGCTTCTACGATCGTTGAATCGAGCGCACTCGATTAACCGAAAGAGGAGATAGGAGATCACACTCAACTACCAATTGGAGAAGAAAGCACAAAGCAATCAACAATAAATTTTATTTCAAAATCAACCACCTTAAAAAATTACAACTCACCCCCTATTTATAGTGTTTTCAACCCCTGACCCTTAAGTCGTGACCGACTCATGCCTCACGACTCAACTAGGTCGTTGCCGACCTAACAGACACTATACGCCTCAATTACAACACAACACAAGCAACCGACTCAACAGATGACAATGACATACGACTTAGAACAGCGGCAAAAATAGACGACCTAAACATGAACGACTTATATACAACACGAGTCATCAGATACAAACGACATACAACTCATCATCACCATTAACGACTCATCACCAACGACTCATCCTCAGCGACTCAAGACTTTACGATATACGACTCATAATACAAAGCGACTCAGGACACATCCATATTACAACGCATATAAGTCGGCAGCGACTCAATATACGAAGTCATACGACTTACGACTCAACTATGGAACGACTCAAAACACACATGACTTAGCTCCCAAGCTTCCTATGGTAACTCCTCAAACGACTTAACTAGGTCGTGCCCTTCCGCCGACTCAAGCCTTTAACAGTTGGAACCTTCTCCTTCTTCCTGATAAGTCGTATACGCCTTATAGATGGGTCGTTGAGTCGTGTACGACTCATCAGACTTGAACACCCCAAGTTCCCGTTGAGTCGTAGTCCTGTTTCATTAACCCGTATACGACTCAAGTGTTTGTTATCTCGTGCCTCTTCTTCGTTAGGTCATACCTCCCCTTCACTCGACCAGTTAGGTCGTTCACGACTCATAGCTGCTTGACTCGTGAACGACTTAAGTCCTAAAAACGAAGCTTCCTTAACTCGAGAACGATCTTCCTCTTTAAGTTGCATACGACTTATCCCCTGAGCTACATCATCCTCCCTTGGTTGAGAAAAATTCGTCCTCGAATTTGTAAATTCTTCTACCTCAGATTGTTCGTCTCTATAATATGGTACGAGATGTTTAACATTGAACACATCAGAAGTGTAAACATCCTCCGGCAATTTCAATTTGTAAGCATTTTCATTAATCCGTTTCACAACTTCTACAGGACCAATTTTTCTGGCTTTCAACTTGTTATAAGTGCCTACCGGAAAACGATCCTTCGTCAACACAGCGTAAACCAAATCACCTTCGTTAAATTCAACATTCCGTCGCTTCAAATCAGCAGTTCGCTTATACTTCTCGTTTGTCTTCACCAATCGTTCCTGAACGATCTTATGACATTCGGTTAATTCTTCAACAAAGTCTACAGCTCGTTTAACCGTCCCCTTTAGTTGTGGTACTACTGCCAAATCCAACGGTCCCCTGGGTAAATTTGAATATACAATCTGGAATGGACTGAATCCTGTGCTACGATTCACTGCATGATTATGAGCAAACTCTGCCTGGCATAACTTCATGTCCCAACTTTTCAGATTATCTTTCACCAAACATCGCAACAAATTTCCCAATGATCTGTTCACAACTTCGGTTTGACCATCTGTCTGCGGATGATACGCGCTGCTAAAGTTCAACTTCGTTCCCATCATCTTCCACAAACTTAACCAAAAGTGACTCAGAAAACGAGTATCTCTATCCGACACAATAGACTCTGGCAATCCATGAAGTCGATAGATCTCCTTGAAAAATAACTGAGCAACACGAACAGCATCCGTCGTCTTCTTGCAAGCAATAAAATGTGCCATTTTAGAAAATCTGTCAACCACTACATATATAGAATCATTACCACGCTGCGTTCTCGGTAATCCCAATACAAAGTCCATACTCACATCAACCCATGGTCTAGCCGGTACAGGCAACGGTATATACAACCCAGCATTGGTCGCGGTTCCTTTCGAAACTTGGCAAATATGACATCGCTCCACAAACCTTCCCACTTCTTTCCTCATCGACGGCCAAAAGTAAGACTGTGAAATCAATTGCAAAGTACGATCACGGCCCACATGCCCTTCCTCGTGTAACTCCTTGATAATTTTCAATCTCAAGCTACAATCCGGTATGCATAAACGATTCCCTTTAAACAGAAAACCATCCACCAATATAAACTCGTCATCACTTCCTTCCTTTACCTTTTCAACAAATTTCACAAAATAAGGATCTTCCTCAATCAGCTCTGGCAACATTTCAAACCCTGTCACTTCAACCTTCATTGTTGTTAATAAATGACTCCTCCTACTCAAAGCATCAGCTACCCGATTCGTCACCCCTGATTTGTGCTTAACGACAAAAGTAAACTGCTGTAAATAAGCAATCCATGATGCATGTCTCGCTGAAATCTTGTCTTGCCCCTGTAAATGCTTCAATGCTTCGTGATCAGTATATAAAACAAATTCTTTCTGAAACAGATAGTGCCTCCAGTGCTTAACAGCTTGTACAACAGCATAGAATTCAACGTCATATGTACTGTATCTCATCTTTGCCCCTGACAACTTCTCACTGAAATAAGCAACTGGCTTCCCATTCTGACTCATAACTCCTCCAATACCAACTTTCGAAGCATCGGTATGCAATTCAAACAACAATTGAAAATTCGGTAAAACAAGACCTGGTGCAGACGTCAACAATTCCTTAATCTTCTCAAAAGCAACCCCCGCTTCCTCTGACCATACAAACTGCTTCCCCTTCATGCAATCAGTAACTGGAGCCATCACGCTACTGAAGTGCGAAATGAATCTTCGGTAGAATGATGCTAGCCCATGAAAACTTCTCACCTCTGTAATCGTCCTCGGCTGTGGCCAATTCCTGACTGCTTCCACTTTATTCTGGTTAACTTGAATTCCTGCTTCCGAAACAATATACCCCAGAAATAAAACACTTCTTGCCATGAACACACATTTCTTCGTAGCAGCATAAAATTGTTCTTCGCGAAGAATAATCAACACTTCCCTCAAATGTAGAACATGCTCCTCCATACTCCCGCTATATATCAGAATATCATCGAAATAAACTACCACGAACTTCCCAATGAATGGTCTAAAGATTTGATTCATCACCCGCATGAATGTACTAGGTGCATTTGATAAACCAAATGGCATAACCAACCATTCGTATAACCCCTCTCTCGTCTTGAACGCTGTCTTCCATTCGTCTCCAGGTCTAATCCGAATCTGGTGATAACCACTCTTCAAGTCGATCTTCGAAAATATAGTTGCCCCACTCAGCTGATCCAATAAATCATCCAGCCTTGGCATAGGAAATCTGTAACGAACAGTAATCTTGTTCAAAGCTCGACTATCTGTGCACATTCTCCATGTTCCATCCTTCTTGGGCACCAACAATGCTGGCACAGCACATGGACTCAAACTTTCCTGAATACGTCCCTGCTCAAGCAACTCTTCCACTTGCCTTCGTAACTCCTCATGTTCCTTCGGACTCATTCGGTAATGTGGTCGATGTGGTAACACTGCTCCCGGAACAAGATCAATTTGATGTTGAATGTCTCTCAATGGCGGTAACTCCTTAGGCAACTCCTCTGGAAACACATCCTCAAACTCTTCCAAAACTGGCTTTGCTTCTTCTGGAATTTCAACCTCTTCACTGCACTCTCGCCTAATCAACAAAAATACTTCAGGCTCCTCTTCAACTTCTTTCACAAACTCCTTCAAAGTCAACAGAGTTTTCAATTCCTCAATCTCTTCTAGTTTGCTCTCCTTCTGTTGTTGCTTCTTGGGAACCAAAGTGATTTTAGTACCCTCGAACATGAAACTATAGCTATTGGCACGACCATCATGTTGAACTGCTCTATCGAACTGCCATGGTCTTCCCAACAACAGATGACAAACATCCATATCCACTACATCACACCAAATTTCATCTTTGTACTTCTTCCCAATAGAAAAATTAACACAAGCCCTTCGACACACCTTCACTTCACAACCCTTCTTTAACCATGCTAGCTTGTATGGTTTAGGATGTTTCTCAGTCTTCAAGTTCAACTTCTTTACTGCTTCTGTAGAAATAATATTATCGCAACTTCCAGCATCAATAACGAACTTGCAAGCTTTTCCCAAAATAGTGCATGTCGACTGAAAAATATTGCTTCTCAACCAACTACAATCCTCCTCTTGCTTTGGTGTAAGACATGACCTCCTCATCATAAGATTACAACCTTCATCTCCAGACAACTCTTCTTCCTCCTCAACATAAGGTGCATTTGAACATTCTGCCTCCTCACCATCATCCTCCTCAACTTCTGCAACCATTGCTCTCTTCTTCGGCTTCGGACATTCGTTGCTTTTATGACCCAACTCTTGACAATTATAACATTTGAAACCACTGCTAACCTTCGCCTTCTCAGCCTCCTTTACCACTGGTTTTGTAACAGGTTTAGGAACACTAGAACTTCCACTAACACCCTTCGCTTGATTATTGGAATTAGTAAACACACCACCTCCACGCCTTCCTTGCTTCTCCCAAGCTAACGCTTTCTGATGTGCCTCTGCAACTGATCTAGGATCGAACATATTAACCATATCCTGGATCTGCATTCTCAATCCCCCAATGAATCTAGCAGTTAGCTGTTCTTCCGTTTCCATAATATCATTCCTGGCAATGAGTTGGTAAAATTCGTCAGCATAATCACTAACAGACTTCGTCCCTTGCCTCAGATTCTGCAATCTCTGGTACATAAGTGATTGATAGTTGTATGGTAAGAATGTAGCCCTCATCAATTTCTTCATCTTCTCCCAAGATTCTATCTTTGACTTCCCCATTCTCTCCCTGGTAAGTTTAGTTTGCTGCCACCACGCCAAAGCTCTCCCCCTCAACCTCGTAGCAACCAACTTTACTCTCCTATGCTCAGGAATCTCCTTGAAATCAAAGATCTCTTCAACATTTGACACCCAATCAAGAAATTCTTCAGCTACCATCCCTCCTTTAAACTCCGGAATCTCCATTTTTATACCCGATTCCCAACGTCGATCATCATCAATAACCCGATACTGACGTTGTCCCTGATCTCGGTCTCTGAAATGAATACTTCCCCTATCACCGTCAAACTCCTCATCAAAATCTGATGCATATCGTTGTCTTTCACGCCCTCCAGCATCTCTACCACCACTCCTACTACCAACATCCCGTCTATCATGATCATCAACATTCCTCCTACTTCGTTTATCAACACTCCTAGGCTCTTGACTTTCTCTCCTCTCCCGTTCTGAATGTGATGACACTCTACTACCCCCACGGATGGATTTAGGTGAATTTCTTCTTCTACTTTGATTCATATCAATCATAAGCTTCTCCAACCTACCAATGCCTTCATCAATATTCTCGTGCATTCGTTGTTCCATTTGATCGGCCTCTTCTCTCCGATATAAAGCTTCAACGTTTTGATGTCGGTTAGCTCTTCTAGGTGGCATGGTTGAAAACTCTTCACAACACTTCAAACTCTCCTTGACTCGGCTACACTTAGATCGGCCTCAACAATTCACGGCTTGATCTTCACGATTTAACTTGGCTCGGCTCAAGGTTAAGTCGGCTTCAATTCAAACACAAGGCACGGCTTACACTCTTCTATACTTGGCGCGCAAAAATTTCCTCACAAATTCAAACACTCTCCAACACTTGATTCAAAATGCTATAGATCAAATACTCCAAGCTTGTTGCAACTTCAAGATGAACACAACGAACACAACTTCAAACTTCAACACTTGGCTCCAAGAATCAACTTAGCTATGATTGGCTAAGTATGTCTCTGATACCAATAATGACGCAGCGGATAATTCGAAACAAACTTCAATCGATGGAATGTAGCAATCGGTGAGTTGAGAATACTGCAAGGCCCAAATCCGTTGATCCAAAGATACCGGATTCTAGCTATCTTCGTCTCGTTGATCGCGCACGATACCGAGAAACAAAGATCTACGATTCTTCGCACGTTGATCTAGCGCACTAGATTCCGTGAATCGGCTTCTACGATCATTGAATCGAGCGCACTCGATTAACCGAAAGAGGAGATAGGAGATCACACTCAACTACCAATTGGAGAAGAAAGCACAAAGCAATCAACAAGAAATTTTATTTCAAAATCAACCACCTTAAAAAATTACAACTCACCCCCTATTTATAGTGTTTTCAACCCCTGACCCTTAAGTCGTGACCGACTCATGCCTCACGACTCAACTAGGTCGTTGCCGACCTAACAGACATTATACGCCTCAATTACAACACAACACAAGCAACCGACTCAACAGATGACAACGACATACGACTTAGAACAGCGGCAAAAATAGACGACCTAAACATGAACGACTTATATACAACACGAGTCATCAGATACAAACGACATACAACTCATCATCACCATTAACGACTCATCACCAACGACTCATCCTCAGCGACTCAAGACTTTACGATATACGACTCATCATACAAAGCGACTTAGGACACATCCATATTACAACGCATATAAGTCGGCAGCGACTCAATATACGAAGTCATACGACTTACGACTCAACTATGGAACGACTCAAAACACACACGACTTAGCTCCCAAGCTTCCTGTGGTAACTCCTCAAACGACTTAACTAGGTCGTGCCCTTCCGCCGACTCAAGCCTTTAACAGTTGGAACCTTCTCCTTCTTCCTGATAAGTCGTATACGCCTTATAGATGGGTCGTTGAGTCGTGTACGACTCATCAGACTTGAACACCCCAAGTTCCCGTTGAGTCGTAGTCCTGTTTCATTAACCCGTATACGACTCAAGTGTTTGTTATCTCGTGCCTCTTCTTCGTTAGGTCGTACCTCCCCTTCACTCGACCAGTTAGGTCGTTCACGACTCATAGCTGCTTGACTCGTGAACGACTTAAGTCCTAAAAACGAAGCTTCCTTAACTCGAGAACGATCTTCCTCTTTAAGTTGCATACGACTTATCCCCTGAGCTACATCAAACATCTAATTAGATCTTCAATTTCTCGAATTTGAAATCGAATTGGGGTTATTTTGGAAAATCCTCTTCTTCTTAAAATGGTTCTTTGGTAAACATTAACCACGGTTTTGGAACCCAGATCGAAAGTGTTTACCATGGGAAAAGCCCTCTTTTTATAGAGTTTAATTTTTATGCCCAAAACATTAAAAACCTCCGGCTTACTAAGATTGATTTTTGTCCATCCACAATATTATCCTATACTTTGGATTCGAATTAATTCAATTTCAGACGAGGGTAATTTTGCTAACAGGATAATCTTACTTGTTTCTCAAGAAAAATTTGAAATGGCATTTATTATCGGGTACAAATTTTCTTACACTTGTTATGGAAACCTAAGCCTCGCTAGCACATGATTATGTGATGTGAAATGTCTTTCTTACCCCTTCTGAAAAGTCCGAGGAGGAAAAAATTAGATTTACCTCTCTTGCATCTTTCGATGGTGTCGGAAGGTGTTCTGGGGATCAACTTATCATTGTGGCTGGAAGGTTAAGTAAAATCAAGGTTAGACTTTCCGACTAGGAGCTTTCGGCAAGATCAAAGGGTTCAAACATTTCGTTCACATGCCTCTGACAAGGCTAAAATGCTTCAATTCTCAAAGTTGTATCTTAACACCTCTGGTCGCACCTTCTTATAATATTAATTGTATCCATTTTACCATTTAATAAATTTGAAATTCTCAAATTTATTCGGGGTGAAAGGTCTTGCCATTTAGTTTAAGTTGTGCTTGCAATGGGCTTTGGTGTTCATAAGACCGTTGGCATTGTCGAATGATAGCAACTTAAGCAAATACCTTGCCTTTTCCTTTCGACCCTATTAACGGCTTTAAGAAAATTAAATTTCTACGTTCTTCTTAATTTTGTTATCGCATGATAGTAAAAACTAAAGTCACTGTTCCCTCCGACACTGCCAAAAGTTTACCATATTAGCCCTTCAACATCGTTGGAAGCAGCTATTGTATTCCCTTCGATTTTGACGAAGGCCTCAACCATAACCCTTCGACATTGCCGAATGCTTAAACTAGCCTTATATATTTTCTGTCTAAACAGACTTGTCTATTTTTGTATTCTTGATAGAGACATAAATCTATAATTGGTTAAAGGTTTTTAATTGTGATGTTTTCGCCTAATAGAACAATGAGTTCCCCTAAAGTTGAAGCTGTTTCCAAGCATTCCCTCGTCGAAACCCAGAATGAAGTTGATGCTATTTTGAAAAGAGTTCAACATTACTGTAGTTGAAGCCACTCCTCCAAGCTCCACTGGCATTATTAACAACCCTCCGACGGGGTTCTTTGCATTAATTACCATCCACATATGGCATGGTGGTTTCCTTCCATTTTCTGCATTCCTACACTCCTTCTTGTTTTACATTGGAGTTGCTGCGATACAGCTTTCGCCGAATGTGCATACCTATCTCCTATCTCTTGAAATGCTAGCGCTGGAATTTGGACTTTCGTTGCTTGGCCCTGAAATTTTAACTTCCTTGACCAAATTCGCAAGGTCAAGAAAGTCCAACAAATAGATTTACATGGTGAACATGTAAAAGAAACTGATATTGGATATTATTAACAAGATTAAGGATTGGAAAAACCAATTCTTTTTCGTCAAGTGCTTTTCTGATGTCCATGGGGCCTTTGCTTTTCCTCGTAAGCTCATTTTAATACCTTCTTTGCTTACCTCTATGTTTCATGTTGAATAACCTTTAATCTTTCTCAAGTGAGCTTCTAAAGCACTCAGAGTGCAGATCAAGAAATTATCAACTCATTAACTACAGCTCCAAAACATCTTAGGAGCAGGTTGACACTTTTGACCTTTCCAAATTTTAAGGAAGCATTCCTTTTTCCTAGACATCCAAAAGATTCTTGTTACTCATCCTACCATCATGTTCACTCCTCGAGGAGCCTGTTTCTACTCTTTAGGCAACGCTGTTCATTTCTCTCCATTGTCACCAAAAGGTCCTGGCGCTTCAGGTATCTCATCAACTTAGTGATCTCTTTCTATGGAATCCTAAGATTCATTTTATACGATTCATATCTCCTGGTATTTGTTATAGCTCCTCCCAAGGTTGTTGTGCCCTTAAGGGAAGTTGCTCCTCTTTCAGCATCCATGGATGTCTTATAAGTTATGGAATTTTTCGCTAGCTCCAAACAATCCTTGAAAAGAAGGCAATCTGGGCCTCCTAAAGAGGCCCCTCCAACCAAGATGGAAAATATTATCGACCTTGATGAGGAAGAAGAAGATACTTCTTTGAAGAAGACTTCAACAAGTATATTTGTTGAAGCATCAGAAAATGCCATGGAGCCAATTCCTCCTTCTCCTACTCCCATTCTGCCTATTTTATTTTTTGATTCTCCATCTGTGTTAACACAGATGTGGATTGATCTTTTTGGGACTCCTTCTAAGTCTTATACCCATGTAGGATCATTATCTTCTACTTCTTTTCCAACTGATTTTAGCGATCTTGTTAAGTCTATTCTTAAATAAGAACCCTTCATTTCCTCTTCTCCGCCATCATTTATTCTAGACTTGGCGAAAAACCGTCGATCTCTCATGGAGCGACAACTTTTGGTAAGCTTCTATCAAATCAACATTATTATCACCGGGTCTTTCTAATTGCTAACCTGCATTTCTTCTTTTGTCACATATTTCCAGGAACCCGGTTTCCGTTAATGAATATGTTTCTAAACTTTCCACGGGATCCTCCAAGCTCCAGGAGGAAAATGCTGAGTTAAAAAGCCCAATGACTCTTCCTTCGAGCTAGAACGAGTCCGTTCTTCCCTTTCCAAGGTTGAAGTTGACTTTGAAGCAGAGAGGCAAGCTCATCAGATTACCTCTGAGCGATTATAGGCTTCCCTATCCAAGGCTGAGGCTGACCTTGAGGTAGAGGGGAAAGCACATCAACTTACTCATGATAAGAAATTTGCAAGGGAGCGTGCTTTGAAAGACTCGAAAGATGAGAATGCTCATTTAGCTTCCAAGAGCACATTGCTCCAAGATAACCTAAAAAGGTCTACAGCTTCTATCACGTTCTAAATTACAGCATTCAAAAATTGATACCCGTACTTCACTTGTACTCGAATGCCGCAGATTCAACCGTTGAAATTTGACTCGTGCCGAAGCTTATAACACATTAAGTACAACACAAAGGAAGAAAATTGAACAGTAACATATATCCCCAATGAATACAATGTTCAAATATGATACAACATTGATCACCAACATATATCAGAGCATAAATACAATACTACAACAGAATTGAAAACTCTAGCAGCGGAACAACAGCTGAGAATGATATCACGAATTGAACTTCTAAGAGAGAACCCCAAAACTTGCATCTCCACATCAAATGCTCCAATCCAAAACTAGCTCAAATCTTCTATCAAGTTGATTTAATTAAACACGATCCAATACGCGATTGCCAAACCAAAGGCTTCAAAGATTTCCAAAAGCTGAAGAAGATGTCCAAATGCTACCAAACTAAAGACTTCGAAAGCTATCGAATCTACACCTATTATTCGATTATCTGAAAAACCAAACTCTAGACTGCCCGTGTGGAAAATTGTGGGCACTTAGATTTTAGGAAGGGAACAATAAACTCCGGGTCAGTCATGGGACTGGTATGAGCAAATGAAAACAGTTTATCTTTAAAACAAACAATAAAAGTTTTTAAAACATTGAAATCCGCAATGCTTTTTTGGAAAATGAAACTACCGTAAGGCCTCCCGCCACAGACACCATGCAAATGCAGAATTGGGGGAGATTTCTCTTTATGATAGTCGAAAATGCTTGATACGCGTAATCCATTTTGATATTATTATTAGTGCATAGTGCAGTAAACATTTCGAAAGTATAATATTAATCTTAGCCATCATAGATATTTCGAACTATGCCTACTATAGCTACAATCTAAACAGTGGTGACCACCATAAGTAAATGGCAGGTTATACAACTAAAACCGTATAAGGCACGTATTGGAAATTGGATTTCCAACAAATGGTCAGGCCAAGGAACTTCCCATTGCCACATGGGTACGCCTCTGGAGGGACGCTCGAGAACTTACCCAGCTCTCTGCCAATACAAGGCTGGTGTACTCCCTTCACGGAAGTAACACCTAAGATATGCCAGCCCCGGTCGTTTGCGACCTTTATCTGAGGATCCTCAACCACAAAGCAACATCACACTGTAATAAATATACAGTGTCCATATGAGTTAATATTTGGGCCCCATACCATGATACCACCCTTTTCCAGAAGGAATGGACATACCTTAGGGGCGCGACCCATGTAACCTTGCCGCATCTTTCCTGTTTCAATCATTACCGGGTTGTGAGGTCCTGATGCAGTCTCGTCCACAAAGCTACACTTTTTTGCAAAGCCATGCTTTGATCAACACATGATCAGCAGCACTTCGTATGCCACATTAACAAATTGGGAATGTATCACTAGTAACCATCAACTACATAACCTCTGAGCTCGTACGTCTTAGAGAAGGGTGTTAAGCTAATAGAACAAATCTCCGCCACCATACAGAAATGTATTTGATAGAAGCTATCTTTACATATCAAAGTGTAATGTCAGACACACATCCGTACAAGTCTGTTCCGTGTTCGAACAGAACCGAAGGTACTTCAAAAGAAGCCCTTGCAATTTCGGATAATCCTTAATCACGTTCGGACTTCCCATCATATATGGAGATCTCTATACCACGGACCAGCCGGTGCAGAGATATTCGACGAGTTATCCTTTCATTTTCGAAAATATCCGATCTTCACCACCGGTCTTCTAATACTATCCATATCGTCGCATCATTATTCGAAATGGGTTATATGACACAAGGTCCTCTCTCGACTAAAACGAATAATGAGCGCAATATTTAAAAAAATATGGATATTAGGATCTCAATTAAGTCACAACTTAAAGCCAATACCTTTCTTTTAAATGGTTTAAACAAATTACCGTTTCAAATCTTTTAAACAAAATATTCACCCTTTTAACCTCACTTTCAAATTGAAACAAAGTTTCACAAATCTTTAACAAGGATTCATTCATATCTTTTCAAAACAATTCGATTTCAAATTGGATTAACTCATCAAATCATTAAATCAAAGACCCAATTCATGTGTGCCGCTGAGAGCCAACAGTCCGCGCTTGATTTAATATTAGTAGACCGCGACTTATGGTATAACATAGCGGAAGTCGTGTGTGCCGCTGAGAGCCAACAGTCTGTGTTTGATTTTATATCGGCAGACTGCGACCTATGTAGGAGTGGAGAGGCTTCATTTCGATAGCGAAAATCAGAGGCCGCTGAGAGCCTGCAGTTACATGGAATTTTACTGTGACGGCAACGTAACCCTGGATGTAACTGTGATTTGTTGTGTGGGATCCATGGCGTAATTGAGAGGCCGCGGAGAGCCTGCAGTTGCATTTACTTTTGCTGCGATGACAACGTAACCCTGGAATATAACTGCGACCATGGATAGGGGTGATGATTTCCAGAGCATTCTCACTAAAGATATTTCCTCTATTTTCAAAAACTGATTTCGATATTTTCAATAAAATTATTTTCTAGGTATTTTCACTGGGTGTTGAAAACGAGTTTACCAAGCACTTATAGATTTTCAGTCCTACGCCTGATCAACGTATGACTGAATTTATGTGAGAACAAGGATGGACTGGTTGAGATATTGAGTTATAAAAAGTATTTTTACAAAGAGTTATTTTAATAGTATTATGTGACTTTAAAAGCATTTCTAAAATTTTGAAATAGAGGTGTTGGGATTTTGGAAAATTGAAGGAAATCCAAATTGAAATTATAAAATTGAAACTCAGGAAAATTTAATGAAGTGATTCTTTATAATTAAAGGAAATCAAATATTAAATTAAAAGTGAAAGTAAACCAATCAGCTAAATAAATTATTTAATAGTGTATGTTAATAAAATTTAACTTGGGTAAACAAATGGTTGTAAATTAATAATGGAATTTGGTAATGAATTCGAATTGTAAATAGAATTCGATTGGGATTTGATAATGAATTAAATAAGAAGAGATGTTGTAAAATAGAAATAAAATCGAGTTGGATTGAATTAATTTGGAAAATGGTTATTAATTTATAAGTATTGAATGTGCAAGCTTAATAAATTGTTTTGAATGAATCCAATGTGGGGATGAGATAAAATGCAATACACGGTTGATAAATAAATTAAAAATGAAATGGAATTAAATCTAAAATAAATTGAACATTTATTTAAAGTAGCTATAAACTAAAATAGAATACCCTATTAAGCGAACATTGTCAAATTTGCATAAAATAAAATTGTCGTTTGACGTCAACAAAATAATTAAAATTCTATGAATCGACAGAGATTAAATTAAATTGATTTTGAAATCATTTGAAAAGAATATGAACTTGTTTGGATTAAAAATAAATTGGATGTAAGAAATTGAGTTGCAAACCATTGAAACTGAATGAAACGGCTTATGAATTGATAGAAAGCAATTGAATAATCTTTAAAGTTATATAAATCGCTTATGGTAAGCATTTGGTGTTTGTTGCTTTCGAAATGCTTGTGTTTAGCTATTGAAAATAAGTGAAATATGAGAAGTCATAAGCATTCAATTTTTTCCCTCCACGATGATTTGCTTTTGAATTTTTAATGGCGTCTTCATCGTTATCTTTCTCTTCCTCTTCTTTCTCCTTTGACTCCGCATCCTTTCCTCCTCTTTCTTCAACCTCTTCTTCTGTTTTTTCCTCATCTTCTCTTTCTGCATCTACTGCTAATCAATCAAATCTAGTGTTAACTTCCAATAGCAATGATTCTTGTTCTCTGAATTCAAACTGGTCGAATCTTTTCAAATCTTTACCTCGTAATGCAGGGTCGTATAAGCCTATTCATTTTGATATTTCGCGAGACAAACCTTCTTTTGATTTACCGAATCTTGTTAAAGAGGAGGGATTAAAATACTGGAATAATCATTTAGTCAGTTTCTTTCTTGATGGTACGCTTTTTTTCTTGTCTGTTGTGAATTTTCTTAAAAGATATTGGAAACTTAAAGGTGAAGTTGAATTTAAATCAGATGGGTTTAATTTTTACTTCAAATTTTCCAATCAAGAGGATAAGGACCATATCCTTAACTCGGACCCTATCTTTATTAGAGGTAGGATGTTCAGAATTACAAAATGGGATTCATCTATAGGGCTATCATAAGCTCAGGTTAAGAAAGTGCCGGTGTGGATACATTTTCATAGGATTCCAATTATTTTGTGGACGTTAGTTGGTATCAATTGGTTGGCATGTCACATTGGTAGATTAATATGTTTTGATAGTAGCACTAAAAAGTTGCAAAGGTTTAAGTATGCAAAAGCATTGGTTGAGATTTCGCCTGATTCTGAATTACCTGACACTATTCATGTACCACAGCTAGGAAAGAATTGTCCTGATGTTAAACTATCTTATGATTGGAAGCCTAAAATTTGCACTCATTGTAGAATTTTTGGACATGATACTGCAACATGTGAATTTGTTAATACTGCCAATGATGCAAAGGATAATAATCTATATGATATGGAGGAGAATGAAGTTAGGATTCAAACTGGTCATGATGCTAATCCTATTGATCAGAATTGG
The DNA here is from genome assembly GCA_030765085.1 of Allium cepa. Taxonomy (NCBI): domain Eukaryota; kingdom Viridiplantae; phylum Streptophyta; class Magnoliopsida; order Asparagales; family Amaryllidaceae; genus Allium; species Allium cepa. The sequence goes on along the minus strand of CM060937.1, from coordinate 687,693,333 downwards.
AAAGTTGTTAATAAGAGAAATAGAGGGGTTTGGAAGAAGAAAGTCTCTATGGTTAAGGAAAATATTCAATCAAATGTTGATACTATGAGTATTAAGGAAGTTGTCAAACCAAAAGATAATGAAACTCATATTGTTAATAGTTCTTGCCCTACTGTTAATGCTAACTCATTTTCAGTTTTATCAAACCCTTCTATTGATATGGTCAGGGTTGGTGTATCTGATCCATTATGTGATGCAAATCTTTCTACTTCATCTTTGTCAGTTGAAAATCCTTCTAATGCTTTATCTGACTCTGTTTCAAAGGTTGTCTCTGCTATTGTTGCAAATTCTGTTTCAACTTCTTGTTGTTCTCAATTCAGTTCTAAATCACCATCCATGAATGTTCCTAATCATTCACCATATTTGCATTTGTCACCTCCTAAAAATATTTTACTTCCACCTCCTTCTAGGTCATGTGAGAGTGCATTTGTTATGAAGAATTCTAGTTGTACTAGTGATCTGGATTCTGTTGATCTTAATAAAGGTAAGGAATATAAGCCTCCTGAGGTCCAACCTTTATCTTCATCCAAAAACAATTCTCATCCAAGGCATACTAGGAAGAATCCTTCTCCACTGTTACCTCCTCTTCCTAATAAATGAATAACATTGCTTTTTGGAATATTAGGGGGGCTAATTTACCCTCTAAACAATTAGAGATTAAGAATCTTATTGAGATCAAAAATATTCATTTGATGTGTGTTTCAGAAACTAAGCTTGACATTCTCTCAACTGTTAAGGCTATTCGTTTGATTGCTCCATCTTGGTCACATGATAATAACTTTGTTGAATCTAATTATGGCAGACTGCTCACTCTTTGGAATCCACATTTGTTTAAATTATCCAGAATTAGTGCCCCTGATCAATATATTCATTATAATTGTATCCATTTACCTTCCAGTACAAACTTTCATCTTACTTCTGTGTATGCTCAAAACTCATTAGCTCTGAGACAGGTATTCTTGGATCATCTTCCTTCTTTAAATTCATCTTCTATCCCCTGGATTATTGGTGGTAATTTCAATTGTATGTTTGCAAGTAACCAAAAAATTGGTGGCTGCCCTTTATCTCTTAAGGATATTTCTCCTCTAAACAGTGCTTTAATTCAATCAAATCTCATCCCTGTTAAATACTTTGGTTCTGATTTTACTTGGTCAAACAGTAATAGGAGTGGTAATCCAACTTTATGTAAGCTTGATCATATTTTCTTAAATCTTTATTTTCTTCATCTTTGGCCAAAATCTTTCTATCACATTTGTCAGCCTTCTTTATCTGATCATTGCTCATTAATTTTTCATTGGGGAGTTAATGATTTTTGTGGAGGGAAACACACTTTTAAATTTTTTAATTTTTGGACTAAGCAGGTGGATTACTATGATATTTTAAAGCAGGTCTGGAGTATGCAATTTGGCAAGGATCCTCTCACAAATATTATTCTCAAGATGAAAGCTCTGAAATTTCAGCTTAGGAACTGGTCTTCAGCAATTTTTGTTAAGGATTTTAAACTTTCTTCTCAAATTAGGAATCAGCTGATTAGGATACAGGAGGAGCTGAGTGCTAGACCATTTGATACTATTTTACTTCATACTGAACTGCAATTAAAGAATATTCTTGAGCAAGTTATTCAAAAGGAAGTGTCTTCACTCAAGCAGAAAATTCATTTGAGAATGGATAAAGAGGCTGATAGGAACACTAAATATTTTCATAATTACTTAAAAGTTAAAAGGAATCGTGAATGCATTTTTCAGATTAAGGATATGTTTGGAAATTTAGTGGAAACTTTTGATGGTATTAATGAAGCTTTTGTGGGGTATTTTACATCAATTTTAGCTCCAAACAATCAATTCATTCCTGACATTAAACCTCTCTATGATATTACTCTTCCAACCTTAAATACCCTTCAATCCTATTCTCTAATTAGTGCTATTTCAAATAATGAAATTGAAGCTGCAGCCTTTAGTTTGGACAGTGATAGTTGTGGAGGTCCAGATGGTTATAATGCACATTTTATTCAGCAGAGTTGGAAGATAATTGGGTCTGACATTATTAAGGCTATCCAATATTTTTTTCTTAATAATAAACTCCCTGTTGGACTAGCTGCCACTGCTATTGCTCTAATACCCAAGATTGTTAATCCATCTTCTGTTGTTGATTTTAGACCAATTTCATGTTGCAATATCCTTTATAAAATTATTTCAAAGGTTTTAGCTAATAGATTACAATTAGTCTTTCCATCTATCATCTCCAATAATCAGGCTGCATATATTAAGGGTAGATCAATAAGTGATAATATTCTCTTAACTCAAGAATTATTGCATGGTTATGAAAGGAAAAATATTTCTCCAAGGTGCATGTTAAAGCTTGACATTAAAAAGGCATTTGACTCTATTGCTTGGAATTCAATTTTAGCAATCATGTCTAGAATGAATTTCCCAAAGCCTTTTTTAGCATGGATTTACACTTGCATATCATCACCTATGTTTTCTATTTCAAGAGAGGGTGGGCTGTATGGTTATTTTAAAAGTGTACAAGGAGTTAGGCAAGGTGATCCAATTTCTGCATACTTGTTCATAATAGTTATGGAACTTCTTAATCCTATTTTGATGGATCTTGTTGCTAAAGGAGATTTTCAGCTTCATCCCAAATGTAAAAGACCTGTTATTACTCACCTTCTCTTTGCTGATGGCCTTATCATTTTTACTAAGCCTTCTTATCATAATATTCAGTCAATAATTTGATCCCTAGAGCTTTTCTATTCTATTACTGCCCTTCAGATTAATCTTCACAAGTCAAATATATTAGTTGCTGGTTTAAATTCATTTCAGAAAAATGATATTATTAGGTGCTCTGGTCTACAGGAATTATCCAAAAATACTTTCTACTTGGGTTTGCCTATCTTTTGCTCTAGAATTACTAAACAAAATTGCCTACCACTTTTTGAGAGGATTATTGAAAGGCTTCAGATATGGCCAATGGATAAACTGTCACAAGCTGGTAGGTTAACTATCATTCAATCAATTGCAGTGGCTATGACAACATATTGGACTAGACATTATATACTTCCTGTTAAGCTTATTAATATGATATCTAGTGCACTTAATAAATTTCTTTGGCATGGTGACCCTTTTTCCAGAAAGTTGATTCCTATTTCTTTTTACAAACTATTTGAATCCAAAAAGAAAGGTGGTCTTGGTATTACTAATATTTTTCTATGGAATAAGGCTGCTATATCAGTATATTTCAATAAGATCTTTGATTCTGAAAAGAACTTATGGTCTCAATGGGTCAATAATAATCTTATTGGTAAAAAGAATTTTTGGACTATGCCCATTACACAAAACTGCAGTTGGGGTTGGAGATGTATTCTCAAGCTTAGGGAGACTTTCATTCCTCTTGTACAGTGTAACTATGTCTTGATTAAGGGTTTATCTTTCTGGCATTCACCATGGGCTAAACAAGGGTTGATCTTGAGTTCTGTAGTGGATTATAACTTGAGAAGAAGCTCTGGAACTACTGAACAGGCAAGGGTTGAAGAGTTTTTACATGATGATGGTATAGTTTTACCATATTCTAGTTCCTCTCAACTTAGGAATTTATGGAATGCCATCACTGATAATCCCATTAAGAATAATGACAATGTTTTAATTTGGTCTGACAAGGGTAAACATCATTCCATTAGACTTGTTTATAATGCTCTCTGTCAAAATGGTTATCAATTCCCCTGGCATTCAAGAATATGGAATATTGGAGGTAGCGCAAAGGAAAATTTATTGTTATGGAAAGTGATGGCCAATGCTTTAAATACCAAAGATAAACTTTGTAAAATGGGTATTATTTCAGATGAACTTATGTGTTCTATGCAATTCAGAAACTGAAAGTAATACTCACTTGTTTTTTGAATGCACTTTTGTGTATCAGATTTGGTATAGATTGCTTTCTAATGGTGGTTTTTATAAACCATCACCTGTTAGTTCGATTGAATGGTTTAATGTGTTCAAAGCTACAAGATGGAAGACTCATATGACAAGGTTGCTGCTTAAAATGCTAAAGAGATTGATATATACAACTTGGTCTGAAAGGAACAATAGAGTTTTTGGTATTGGATGTAAGAATTTGGCACAGCTATATAATTTGGTTCATGGCAGCATTCTCAGAGACATTAAAGCTAATAATATTTGAAGTTCATGGCAGTTTTATGTACATGCAGATGGCTATTTCTCTGGATTATTATATTCAATAGGATTCCTAAGTCTGTATGCAGTGATTTATTTAGTTTGGTCTTTGTAATGAATTCTTTGTTTGTACTTGTTTGTTTTATTATCATTGTAATGGCCAAGATGGTGTAATTGAGTGAAATTGGCGGATTTGTAATTGCTATTGTAAAACTACATAAGTCAATAAAATGAGTTCTTACTCTTGCTTTTCAAAAAAAAATAAAATAAGTGAAATACTAATAGATTTTCTATATTTGGCACTTACATATGTAAATTGAGAAAGTACAGGTACCTGAAGGCCGTCTTGCTGGTTCGGATTACGCTAATTGCTTAAATTAATAAGCTGCTTGCCTAAAATGCTAAATAAGGTACGCCTACGCAATAAAAATAGGAAATATGAACTGTTTTTTCTTTTTCCGACCGAGTGGGTCGATGTATATATATTTATATCCCTTGTCAAATTGCAAAAGCTCCTCCATACAAAGGAGACTCTGTCAAAATTTTTCGAAAACTTTGGGAGTTAGAAATTTTTGGAAATTTTGGAAATTTTTTGTTAACGACAAACAATTTCAAATTGGAAATTAAAGTAAATTATTATATGAAACTAATATGAATTAGTTGTAAATGAAAATTAAAATTCAATGCTCAAATTAAAGATGAATTAAATTCATATGAAAATGGGAAAGACTAATTTGAAATAGGTATGAAACTTTTGTAAGGAAATGTATAAAATGATTAAAAAGGTTACAATTGGATATTATTGCTTGGTAAGATGTGCAGGTATTAAAGGGAAAGAAAATTGGATTTGATTCCAAAAGATAAATGTGAATTGCCCGACAAAAAGGTAAGTATTTAAAATTTCTGAATGAAATTGGATTGGGTTTTTGATGTAGCCACTTGGCTTTTGTTTTCTTTTGGAATTTTGGAGGCCGTAGAGGCCTTTTGTAGTGGTACCGAGCTAGCCGCGCAAAGGAGACGCTGGTAAATTTTTTTGGAAATTTAGAGAGTTAGAAAAAAATTTTGAGAAAATTTTGATAATTCAAAATTGGGCTTTAAATTGAAATTTAGATGATTGAACAAAAGGGTAGTATTTGAAACTATAAAAGAGTTTGGAAGGTTAGCTAAGGTGATAGCGAGTCATTAATAAAAAGATAGTTGGTAGGGTGTTGAATTGTGAGTTTTGGAAAAAGTAAACAGGTATCGGGCCATTCTTCCTAACTAGTAATTTCGGGGACGAATTTTTTTTAAGGGGGGAGGAATGTGACGACCCGGAATTTCTAACAATTTAATTAGGAATAATTAATTGATTTTAAATATTTAAAAGTTAATTTTAATTCGAATTCAAGATATTAATATTTACATGGTAATTAATTTATTGAATTATATAAACGGAAAATTGGGTAAAACGCTAAATCTGGAGTTTTAAGCCTGTTAAAAATAATTTGAAGGCTTATAAAATTTATATTGATAGCACTGAGGGTAGTGAAAGTGTTGAAATTGAGTTTGGAAGTGTATTGTTCAGTTTTAAAATATAAATCGTTCAAATTGAATTTAAAAATAGCCTTCCGAGGCACAATCTCGGAATTTGACGAAACCAGTTCCATTGAATCCGTAATAGTTAGTTATTATCGGATTTTAATTTTATTAGCAATCCGAGTTGTCGTTTGACCCTGCCAACTCAAAACGCTTAGATTTATTCTGTCGATTTAATTGGAATTTGATCGTTTTCTTTTTTAACGTGCCCATACGATCAAATTAGCCTCCGCAACACGTTCCATTTTGTTCAGAATGCGCGGAAAACTTTAAGAACGCCTGTCGGCATGGTTGATTCGGGGTTCGGGGTTTCACATTTTGGGATGCGAGATCTTTTCATATTTAATTATTTAGTGTGCACGCGTATGCTAGAAGCTTCCCTAACCTTTTACCGTGTTCTCGTCCCCTCTCTAACTTTTATCAGTAATTCGAATGAGGAAAAAAAAGGAAAAAAATGGCCTCTCCTTTGTTCGACAGCAACCGAGGGCACGAAATCGACATCGACTAAAAAAAGGGGGCAAGAGATCGTGTATAATTTGAAGTCGATGCGAAACTACTCATATATTTAACCAATGCGTGGCTTCGATTGGTGAAACATTCAGCGGCACACGCGAATTAGCGGGAGAGTCTCGAAGTCGATGCTCGTGGAGGGGAAGATGAGCGACGGCTCGACAATTGTTGCTTGGGGAGGCGACATTCAACCAACGTCCAAGCTAGGGTTTCGTGGAGAAGATGATGAGGCTGCGAGCACTCGCGTTCAAGAAGGGGGCAACGCGATCTGGGTTGTTTTGATGATCGATGGTGAGTAATCTTTCCTTTATTTATTTATTTCAGCTGTTTGTTTTAAACTTAGGCTAAAAAAAAGTAAATAAAGAAATGGAATTGTTTAAATCATTTATGAATCCTGTAAGTTAAATGCTTTTCAAAACTTAAATTAAGACAGTTTGATTTTATTGTTAAATTAGGTATGTTAAATACATAAAAGATACTTAAAACTTAATTATTTTACAAATTAAGTTGAATGTTATCGTGATTTAGTATTGAACAAAGAACATGTTTATCTTAAGTATATTTAAGATTCGGACATTTATGAAATAAGTTAAAGATGAATTAAGTAATTGATTTGCAATTCTTGATTGAGTAATTTATAATTAGTGACGTACAAATGGGAATTAGGTTTTAGAAATCAACAATGAAGGTTAATAATTAATAGCTAGGGAGTAATGAATTAAAAATCTCTTGGGAAAGAAATAAATTAATAATCACTAAATGTAGTTAATTGAATGAAGTGGATTGCCAATTGTGAGGCATAGGTGAGTAAACCTCACGCATTTGGATTTCTATTTAAATTTAAATGGTTAAATTTAAATATTTGGCTGAATAATTGTATTTATTTGATATGCACCGTGAATTGATGATCTGGTGATTTTGTTATTGGATGGTTCTCGAGTTAATTGTTGTTTAACTCGAAGTATTGGGAATTTAAGTTATTTTAGAATAAAAAGGGGTTGCCGTTTTAAAGATTACTAAAGGCTTAATGATTTGTGATACATTAAATTAGTAAGGTAATTAAGATGGATAATTAACTAATCTAATTAATTAACGATTTGGGTTATTTAATTCAGCAATTAAAGGTTTGAATAAGTAATAAATTAAGTTGTAAGTTAATTAACTAAATATAAGTTATTCAGAATAATCCTTTGATGGTGTGATAAATAATTACTTAATGTAATTAATAAAAATAGAATTACTTTATGAAATTTATCAAGAGATTAATTAAGATAATTAATTATGGAATAATTAATTTATTAATGAAGTGGGACGTGTTCAGTTTTTTATTTCAAATACATGCGGAAATTGAAGGTGTCAAGATTCATAAGGATAGAGAGCGAGACTACTGGTCTTGGAAGTGTTCTAAGGACGGTCAATACCAGTTTAAAAAAGTTTGGAACTCGGTTAGAACCAGTTTCGAAATAAAAAATTGGTCGACATTGGTTTGGAATAAAATTCACGTTCCAAAAATGGCGGTATGCCTCTTTAAAGCCATTAACGACTATTTATTAACTAAAGAGAGATTACTTCGGAAACAGATTCTTGTGGACCCCTCATGTATTTTTTGTAATAATCACATTGAAAATATAGACCACCTATTTTTTCAATGTAATTTTACAGGAAAAGTTTGGCACTGGAATTGTAAAAATTTTTTTAACTCGCCGGAAAGTCTGTTCTCTTTCACACTGAAGGAAGATTTGCAAAAAATTGTTTCTATCTCAAAATTACAAAATCTAAACTCAGATCTGTTCTAACTTTCTATTTCTGTTTGTATTTGGCACTTATGGAAAGAGAGAAATGACAGGATTTTCCACAATAGTTTCAACGATTCTACGCAGATATGCTCAAAAATATACCAGACAATGAATATCAGAATGGTAAAATCTAAACATTTAAGAACATCAGTGGCATGACTGATATAATAGCAAAGAAATGGGGATATAACTCCCAACGCTGAATTGGGGATTCATCGACATGATCATATGTATCGTTCCTTCTATTTGCTATCTTCAAGTTTCTCTATGTCTCGATCCAGGCTACCTATACCTGTATTATCTTTACATTTTCCTCACATCCTCTCTTTTAAATTACATTTTAATTTACAATTAACAATATCATTTTGATCTAGTTTGTAAGTTATAAGATTGTAGAAACTATAGCAGATTGATGTCTTCCGCTGCCCTCGTGACTGATGTCTTGACCTATTTTATTTCAAACCGAGTTAGTTCATGAATTCAAAGATTCTACTAAACATCATTAGGGAGTCAAAGACTTAGCTTGTGAGGACCTGATCCCACTGTAAAACTGGTGAAGCTTCGTGCACTGAAACAACTATTAAAAGGGTTAGTTACTAATTAAAAGTATAAAGACATCAACTTTATGGAAGACAGTGACTTATCTGGCTTAGATCTGCTAGATCCAAGGGTAGTGACCTCTGGTTCTCGCTGGATTAGAGACAATGATGTTCCTTGCCTCCCAATTGCAGTCTTGAGCCCTAAAACAAAGAGACTTAATATTAGATTCTCTTTAAAGCTAAAAGATTCAATCTTTACGGGTTTAAGATTCTTATCTGTCTTTGTTCTTCTCGTGGAGGATTTAATACAAGGAATTGAAGCTTTCTGGTTCGTTTCTTGTCTAGATTTAGTCAGTAGACGAAGCCGACTAGAGTTACGTCTTCTTTCTTCCTCGCTGCCATTAACGATGCTTTTATTTATTTCCATTCGAAAGGAGTAAATGAAGTAGGAGATAAACGATGTCTTTTTACCTTCCGAGATGTCTCGAATATTCTAATGGGCTTCGGGTGTATTTGTTAGACAATCTAATTAAAACTTCATTTGGGCCCTTTATTGTTAAAATATGTTTAGGCCTGCAATGTTTGTATAAGGTTTTGTATTCCTGTTGGATATTGTACATTCTTTTGTCTTCTTGGTTTCTAATAGAAAGTTTGAACCCTTGTTCAAATTTTTTTTAGTAATGAAGTAAATAAAGAATAGTTAATTACAAATTGAAATTAATCGAGAATGATTAATATTGGGGTTGAATTAAAGAAATTAATTTATATTAGAAAAAATCAAAACATCATCGGGGATCATTAATTTATATAATTAACGATGTAATTAAAGAAAGATGAATTAATCAATAAGTGATCATGTGAAATTAATTAATATAAGCAATTAGAATTAGTGTGATTAATAATAGTTAATTAATTCGTAAAGCAATTAAAGATTACTCAATTGATTTGGTAAAAACAATTAATGTCGTGAAACTAACTAAAGATAATTACTTGAATGCAATTGAAAACAATTAATCCAGGATGATTAATTAAGATGAGTAATGAAGGGTTGATTAATTAATTGTTTTGGAATTAATTAATGAAGGAGTCCAAGTGATTGAGGTTTGAAGTTCAATTAGAATCAATCGAATTGATTTGTATGTGATTAAGTTTTGCTTATGGATGATTGAATGGTATTGAATGCTTTGAATGTGTTGATATCTCTAATATGAAATGTCGTGTATTTCATTGTATAACTTGGGTTAGAATAACATGAGTTTCGAAGAGACCGGGGTCGGGTATTGGAAGATACCCGAAACCACTTCGAATTTTTTTATAAATTGATTCGAGAAATCAATAGGCAGGAATGAAATGATTCTAGTGGATGTGATTATTTTATCTAAGTTTGGTACTTAGGAATTTATATGTGAAACAAGTGTTGTCTATAGCAAATTGTGAATTGGTTAAATTGATAAAAGTTACCCGGGTTTATTTAAGTTATTTGCTTGGTATTCCTTGTTAGTTGGGTTTACTCACGCTGGTTTCCAGCCTGACCCGGGTGTTACTTTTATGTAATGCTCAGGTCAGACCGAGTATTACAGATTTTTAGGTAGGATGTTTGGAGCTCAGGAGGCGGGCTGGATGGCAAGAACGCGTAGAATATTTTCCGTTGTAATTATATTATTGTAATTCTGTGATAAATTGATTGTATATGACAACATTTGTATATATGTGAAACTCTAATGTATTCAAATGTAATCGACAGATATAGTATTCTTTGTAAGCTATTATTATTTATTATTATATTTTATCCGCTGCGAATGTGAGATGTTGTTGATTTTGTTGTTCTTCTTCTATCTTTTTTTCCTTTTCATAACTATCTGGAATTTTCGAGATCGAAAATTTCGGGTCGTTACATTTGGTATCAGAGCAGAAAGTTTATGCGAGAACCTTAGCTCTGATGGGGATTACTTATTTAATAGAGTCCGTAGTACTCTAGAATGAGTTGAGAATATATATATATATATATATATATATATATATATATATATATATATATATATATATATATATATATATATATATATATATATATATGAGCGCGTACTTATTATTTTCTTATATAAAGATTTTAAATGATTTTATATAAATATATTTTGATATATAAAGCAATAATTCCTTCTAATGAATATTTAGGTGATTGGTTGTTAAATTATTAGAATTAAGGTAAGAAGGACTATAAAATACGACCAAATTGAAACTTATAACCAAAGTTGAAGAATAAACTTATATAACAAAATGGAATTTGAAATATAGATTGTGAATGTAATTTATAAGTTGAAATAAACTTCATAATAAATGAGATTATAATTTGAGATAGAATTCCAGAGAATATTTGAAAATGAAGTAAAATGAAAATTCCAGAGTAATGTTTAAATATGAATTGGATGGATTGGGAATTTGGAATTTTTGGGAAATTTAAAATTCCTTTGGATTTGGTAGTGGTTTCCAAAGGTTTTGGAGAGATAATAGTATTATTTCAAAAATATTTTTGGTGTTGAATTTGAAACCTGGGAGATTTGAAATTAAAAATATTTGGGAATGTTTTTAAAGAGATAAAAGCATTGACTCTTTGTGTTATTGGAAAATAACGTCGGTGATGACTGCAGCATCATCGATGGTTATTTTCGAGTTTCTAGAAGAGAAATTGCTATCGAATTATTTTAAATTGGAATTGTTTGTGAACTGGGTTTCGTTTTGAAATTCAAAGGGGTAATTAAATTTGCCAAAGAATTTTGGATATAGTTGAATCCTATGGGGATATTGAAATTTTGGAAATTTGTTTAAACTCTGGAATCTTGATTAAAATGTTTATGGGATAATAAAAATATATTGGCCAAATAAAATGTATAATTCTGAGTTAAAAGCAAAATGTGAATGTAATTGATTATAAATAGAAGTTGTAAAATTGAAAATTATAATTAAAGTTGTACAAGTTTAAAAATCAAATGGAATTTGATTTGAAGTTGGAAGAAATTGAGAATTAATTCAACTTGAATTGGGTTAAACCAATTTCAGTGGAAATTGAAGTTATTTAAATTGGAATTGGAAGTTGGGAAAGTGAACAGTTTTGGCTCTGGACTATTTACAATATAAATGGTTTTAATATAAACTTATTTTTTTCCAGCTATTAAATATACACCACCTTTCTTTCTTAAAGCCAAATATTTTATACTTATTTTACAATTATTTATGGAACTATTTAACCAATTTTCAACTGCTTTCTAAACTCATTACTATTTTTCAACTATGTTACAAATTATTTACTATTTTACAACTATTTTGCAAATATTTAAAATTTCTGAGACTATTTAGCTATTTTTCAAACTATTACATAATTAGTTAACTATTTTACAGCTATATTTCAAACCAATAATTATTTTTTTCAACTATTTACCTATTTTTAATTTTTCAAGCTATTTTCTAAATATAAACTGGTCGGAGTTCAAACCGTTATTGATTTAAATACCCAACTGAGATAAGGATTGAGGTGATAATTCAATGAGAATTAAGGCAATTGTAAAAAGCTGAAAAAGGGAATTAAAGGAAACGTGAATAGAAAGGGAATTGATTTGACTGATAATCAATGAAAATAAATACGTAGGATGTACGTATATTATTCTATTCACATAGTGATTTGATCCAGATTCGAGCACAGAATTTTGAGATAGTTTATCGATCCGAGTTGGGATTTTTCACTCGATTTTCGACGACGAACCTGGATATGGATTGTTGATTGGTTCTGGATATTCTCTATCATAGTTATAGCTATGCAAGGAGAATGACGGTTTCTGATCAAGAAACTAGATCTGAGTCCGCACTAGGTAGTCGGGTGGACAATGCTAGTTCGGAAGTGAAATTGTGTGATCGAGTGAGCGATCAGATTAATATAGCGTACGGATGATAAGTGTACATCGTACGGATTTGAATGAAATTGATATTGGAAAGAGAAATTAAATTGGGATATTTGGTTTTGAATAAACAAAGTTGTATATCTTTGTTATATGTGATAAATCTCCCCTTGTTGAATTTATTGCTGGAAGAAAAATGATTTTGAAAGTGTTTGAAGTATAAAAGGGTTTTATACAAGTTGGAAATGATCTAAAGTTTAATTTTTTTTATATATATCTGTATGTGTGTATATATATATATATATATATATATATATATATATATATATATATATAAAGGATCTTATGAGGATTTGGATAGGCTTGTGATTTTTGGGGAAAATCAATATGAGAATTTGGAAAGCCTAGTTTGAGAATTATCGATTTTGGAATAATCGATTTTGTATAAATGAGCTTTGTATGAGATCATACTAGGTGTATGATTTGGAAGATACTATATATGTATAGTATAAAATGTTTTGATGATGGCTCTGGGGAAAAAGGCGCTCCCTTGAAATGAACTTCTCAGGAGTGCCACCGGGTGGTGCTGCCTTGAGCCCCAAGAGGGGTTCTAAAGTTGATCCTGTGAGGAGTCCGGACAAAACTAGTTCATGGGGATTATGAGTAGTGTATACCATAGCGAAGGTCGTGTGTGCCGCTGAGAGCCAACAGTCCGCGCTTGATTTTATATCAGTAGACTGCGACCTATTGTATAACATAGCGAAAGTCGTGCGTGCCACTGCGAGCCAACAGTCTGTGTTTGATTTTATATCGGCAGACTGCGACCTATGTAGGAGTGGAGAGGCTTCATTTCGATAGAGAAAATCAGACGGAGATTACCAAGTACTTATAGATTTTCAGTCCTACGCCTGATCAACGTATGACTGAATTTCTATGAGAACAAGGATGGACTGGTTGAGACATTGAGTCATAAAAAGTATTTTTATAAAGAATTATTTTAATAGTATTATGTTACTTTAAAAGCTTTTCTAAAATTTTGAAATAGAGGTGTTGGGATTTTGGAAAATCGAAGGAAATCCAAATTGAAATTATAAAATTGAAACTCGGGAAATTTTAACGAAGCGGTTCTTTATAATTAAAGGAAATCGAATATTAAATTAAAAGTGAAAGTAAACCAGTCAGCTAAATAAATTATTTAATAGTGTATGTTAATAAAATTTAACTTGGGTAAACAAATGGTTGTAAATTAACAATGGAATTTGGTAATGAATTCGAATTGTAAATAGAATTCGACTTGGATTTGATAATGAATTAAATAAGAAGAGATGTTGTATAATAAAAACAAAATAGAATTGGATTGAATTAATTTGGAAAATGGTTATTGATTTATAAGTATTGAATATGCAAGCTTAATAAATTGTTTTGAATGAATCCAATGTGGGGATGAGATAAAATGCAATATACGGTTGATAAATAAAATTGAAATGAAATGGAATTAAATATAAAATAAATTGAAAATTTATGTAAAGTAGCTATAAACTAAAATAGAATACCCTATTAAGCGAATATTGTCAAATTTGCATAAAATAAAATTGTCGTTTGACGTAAACAAAATAATTAAAATTCTATGAATCGACGGAGATTAAATTAAATTGATTTTGAAATCATTTGAAATGAATATGAACTTGTTTGGATTAAAAATAAATTGGATGTAAGAAATTGAGTTGCAAACCATTGAAACTGAATGAAACGGCTTATGCATTGATAGAAAGCAATTGAATAATCTTTAAAGTTATATAAATCGCTTATGGTAAGCGTTTGGTGTATGTTGCTTTCGAAATGCTTGTGTTTAGCTATTGAAAATAAGTGAAATACTAATAGATTTTCTATATTTGGCACTTACATATGTAAATTAAGAAAGTACGGGTACCTGAAGGTCGTTTGGCTGGTTTGGATTGCGCAAATTGCTTAAATTAATAAGCTGCTTGGTTAAAATGCTAAATAAAGGACGCCTATGCAATAAAAATAGGAAATATGAACTGTTTTTGCTTTTTCCGACCGAGTGGGTCGATGTATATATATTTATATCTCTTGTCAAATTGCAAAAGCTCCTCCGTACAAAGGAGACTCTGTCAAAAATTTTCGAAAACTTTAGGAGCTAGAAATTTTTGGAATTTCTGGAAATTTTTTGTTAACGACAAATAATTTCAAATTGAAAATTAAAGTAAATTAGTATATGAAGCAAATATGAATTAGTTATAAATGAAAATTAAAATTCAATGCTCAAATTAAGATGAACTGAATTGATATGAAAATGGGAAAGACTAATTTGAAATAGGTATGAAACTTTTGTAAGGAAATGTATAAAATGATTAAAAAGTTTACAATTGGATATTATTGCTTGGTAAGATATGCAGGTATTAAAGGGAAAGAAAATTGGATTTGATTCCAAAAGATAAATGTGAATTGCCCGACAAAAAGGTAAGTATTAAAATTTCTGAATGAAATTAGATTGGGTTTTTGATGTAGCCACTTGGCTTTTGTTTTCTTTTGGAATTTGGGAGCCCGTAGAGGCCTTTTGTAGTAGTACCGAGCTAGCCGCACAAAGGAGACGCTGGCAAAAAATTTCGGAAATTTAGAGAGTTAGAAAAAAAATTTGAGAAAATTTTGATAATTCAAAATTGGGCTTTAAATTGAAATTTAGATGATTGAACAAAAGGGTAGTATTTGAAACTATAAAAGAGTTTGGAAGGTTAGTTATGGTGATAGTGAGTCATTAATAAAAAGATAGTTGGTAGGGTGTTGAATTGTGAGTTTTGGAAAAAGTAAACAGGTATCGGGCCATTCTTCCTAACTAGTAATTTCGGGGACGAAATTCTTTTAAGGGGGAAGGAATGTGACGACCCAGAATTTCTAACAATCTAATTAGGAATAATTAATTGATTTTAAATATTTAAAAGTTAATTTTAATTCGAATTCAAGATATTAATGTTTACTTGGTAATTAATTTATTGAATTATATAAACCGAAAATTGGGTAAAGTGCTGAATCTGGAGTTTTAAGCCTGTTTAATTTGAAGGCTTATAAAATTTATATAGATAGCACTGAAGGTAGTGAAAGTGTTGAAATTGAGTTTGGAAGTGTATTGTTCAGTTTTAAAATATATATCGTTCAAATTGAATTTAAAAATAGCCATCCGAGGCACAGTCTCGGAATTTGACGAAACCAGTTCCATTGAATCCGTAATAGTTAGTTATTATCGGATTTTAATTTTTGTAGCAATCCGAGTTGTCGTTTGACCCTGCCAACTCAAAACGCTTAGATATATCCTGCCGATTTAGTTGGAATTTGATCGTTTTCTTTTGTAACTTGCCCATACGATCAAATTAGCCTCCGTAACACGTTCCATTTTGTTCGGAATGCGGGGAAAACTTAATGAATGCCTGTCGGCATGGTTGATTCGGGGTTCGGGGTTTCGCGTTTTGGGATACGAGATATTTTCATATTTAATAATTTAGTGTTCACGCGTATGCTAGAAGCTTCCCTAACCTTTTACCGTGTTCTCGTCGCCTCTCTAACTTTTATCAGTAATTCGAACGAGGAAAAAAATGGCCTCTCCTTTGTTCAACAGCAACCGAGGGCACGAAATCGACATCGACTAAAAAAGGGGGGGGGGGAAGAGATCGCAAATAATTTGAAGTCGATGCGAAACTACTGATATATTTAACCAATGCGTGGTTTCGATTGGTGAAACATTCAGCGGCACACGCGAGGTCGCGGGAGAGTCTCGAAGTCGATGCTTGTGGAGGGGAAGAAGAGCGACGGCTCGACAATTGTTGCTTGGGGAGGCGACATTCAACCAACGTCCAATCTAGGGTTTCGTGGAGAAGATGATGAGGCTGCGAGCACTCGCGTTCAAGAAGGGGCAACGCGATCTGGGTTGTGTTGATGATCGATGGTAGTAATCTTTCCTTTATTTATTTATTTCAGCTGTTTGTTTTAAACTTAGGCTAAAAAAAAGAGTAAATAAAGAAATGGAATTATTTAAATCATTTATGAATCCTGTAAGTTAAATGCTTTTCAAAACTTAAATTAAGACTGTAACAACCCGCATATTTATCGATTTTATATTTAAATATTTTATTTAAATATTTTGTCGTTAATCGGATATTGGTCCGAAAAGCTACTTTTTGCAAACGGTCAAATTAGGACTCGAGACCACTTCCATTGAGTTCGAAATGCCGTTTACAATTTTTTTAAGTATAAACATTGATATGATTGGAGATAGTAGAATTTCACTACTTTTTCACTTGAGACTTTGGGTTGGGCTTTTAGCCTATTAGACCCAACCTTCACCCCTCCTCTTCATAACTTCATTTATATTTTCCTAAGTCTTCAAGCTTCTTCAAAAATGGTGGGGGGAATGGGAAATTAAAATTCCAAAACTCAAATTCAATTGCAATCCATCTTTCTACTCCAAATTCAAGAAGAAGACATTGGATTCAAGCTTCTTGTGCTTAGATAGAAGAGGGATTGATTCTTGCTTGCTTAAAACTTCATTTTCATTGAATTTGTGCAAAGGTGAGATTTTTATCTCACAATTCTAGCCTATAACTATATTGGACTGTTGGGAATGATTCCCTATCACTTTTGCATGCATATTAGCATTTGATTTGGACTGGATTGGCGAAAACTCTAATTTTTAGCGTTTTGGTGAATTTTCTGCACTTAGGTCGTTCTGGCCATTTTTGTTGCTCGGAGTTAGGTCGCTCGCGACCTAACCCTTGGGTCGCTCGCGAGTTAGCACCATAGGTCGCTGGGCCATCTAAATGCTTGTTCGATGTTATGTCGTTCGGGCTTAGGTCGTAGGTCGTATGGACCCTAGATCGTAGGTCGTTCTGGCCATTTCTAACGTCTTCGGAGTTAGGTCGTATGGACCTTAGGTCGTAGGTCGTATTGATCTAGGACGTAGGTCGCTAGACCCTGTCTCCTTAGGTCGCAAGACCTGGTAAACCGTTAGGTAGCGTGACCTATATCCCGTAGGTCGTTGACCCCCTTAAGTCGTTAACTCGTTAACACGTACGGCTCTTAACCATTTTAGGTCGCGTGACCTTGTACTTGACTTAGGTCATAAGACCCTAAGCCGTTTTCCATTAGGTCGTTAGTCCTCATACCGATAGGTCGCTGGACCTTAGGTCGTCCCACATTAGGTCGTTGCTGGCCTTAGGTCGCGTGACCTTGTTTAGACCGTAGGTCGTTAGGTCGCAAGACCTTAGGTCGCCTGACCACTTAGGTCGCTCGACCTATTCAAATGTTAGGTCGCGAGTTCCTTAAGTCGCTCGTCTCTCTTAGGTCGCTCGCTACTGCTAACTCGCGAGCACCACTAGGTCGTTTGACCCCTTAGACCCCTAGGTCGCAACCATTAGGCCGCTCGACCCTATTCCTCTTAGGTCGTTAGACCTCATTTTGTCTTCACTAGGTCGTACCGTTTTGGACGGGGCGCTGCCCCTCACCCCACCGGGGGCGCTGCCCCCTGGACCCCTACGACCTGACCGGGCAGGTCGAACCCCGTAAGCGGTGGCGTTGCCCCCGCATCCCAACCTTGGGGGGTTGCCACCCCCGGACCCCCCCTCCGTAGGGGATCTCATCTGAAAAACATTGAGCTGATTTCCTTGGATTTTATTCACATCTCCGTATGCGATCTTTGTGATTGATTGTTTCTACAATTTCTTCTGTGTTTTGTCATTTTATAATATAAAGGTTTCAATACTAGTAGTAAATATCAAAACTCTTTTAACAAACAATTTCAACTCTATTTTTAATAACAAAGCTCTTTTCTTAAACCGTTTTCCAATCTATTAGTATATACAAACCTTTACCTCACTCGGATGAGAAATCTAATTAAACGACTTAGTAAAACAAGTGGTATGAAATGCTTGCGTTCACTTCGTCGGTTAATTCTTGGACTTGTTCGATTGAACCTCTTGTGACAATTTTATTAGTGAAGATTTACAGTTTGTTCGTAAATATTTAAGTTAAGCAAGTGGTTATGGGACATGAAGCTAAACTTCTATATTTACTAGCTTAGTGTAATTGACACTTCTCGTTTATCATGACGATCATTCTGATGCTTTAGACTAGCAACTGTGCGTTGTCTCTTGTTGCGAGGTTAGACTAGACACCACTTGTGTGATTCCACTCACACATACCTTTTTGCTTTTTGGTTAGTCTGGACCTCAATCTATGTGATTCCATTCACACATGTGGGGTAGCTCCCCTTGGTCTTCAAACCGTCATGTGATAGGCCTCTTTCTCTTTTCTATGATTTCTGGACTTCTGGCATTGATTTCTAGAATTTATGTCATTGACTTGTTATGAGTACAAGTTTGGGGTATGATGCGCTTTCCGAATCTTTGAGAAGATTCTTGTGATATTGATTATCTCTTATTGATTGATCTTCTGTTGATCATTATTTACATACTTATAGTGGTATGTCATTACGGATATTTTATGTTTACGCCATATCTTTTATGTTATATCATGTCATCTGATATTTATAGCTAGACTTACCCGTTTATTATTTTCTTAAATAATACTCGGGTTAGAACGAGATGTTATAGGTGCTTCTGCTTGACTTCTTCCCAGGGATTCATCACTCTGACTTTTGGCTAACTGTTTAGATTAGCAGTTTTTGTTGTATACACTTGAGATATAGACTCATAGTTGTATTCTTTTGTATAGCACGTGTTGCTATTCTTTTGTATTATTGTGGATCTTTTGAGCACTACTCTGATGTACATTTTCATGTTTTAGTTATATATTCATATCTTCTTCCGCCTTAGTGATATGGATGTCTGTGACTGATTTGTGTTATGCTTATTTTTATGTTTGTTTCCGAAGATTATTTATAGCCACCATGTGATAAGCAATTACATGGATGGTCGCTCCTCAACAGCCTTATTCTCCGTGCTAGTTGACAGCACTACTCCGTAGTGTTCTTGGCTAGCGTGGGTATAGAGGTGGGGCATCACAGCTTGGTATCAGAGCAAAACTTCGGAACAATGTAGAATAACTTAACAAGGATCATCGTCCTAGGTCTATCTTAGGAGTCATACCATAGGATTAATTCGAGTCTTCGTACCGATTCATCCTATTTCCTTTATGATTTCTTGTTTTATCTATCAAGATTGCTTGATGTTCATTGGTGAATAACCTTCTCCCTTCTCTTCTTTCTTTCTTAAAGGAAGAGAATTTCTAGACCAGGCCGTCCTAGAACTGGATCATCTGGTGCTGCTCCCCCGGATGGAGTTTTTATGACTGCTCAACAGCTTCTTGATTTAGTAACTAATGCTCAAGCAGCTGGAGCTAACCCGGAACCTAGTCACCCAAAGTCTGGATTTGCACGCTTGTGCAGCGATTACACCAACTTGGGTGGGAAGCCCTTCAAAGGTTCGAAAAATATCATCGAGGTCCAGGCTTGGTTAAAAACATGCGATTGAATCTTTTCTCGCATGAACCTTATCGATCTCCACCGCGTTCAGGTGGCTTCCAGCATGCTCCAGGAGAGAGCATTGGACTGGTACGAACTCCTTATTTCAGAAATTAATGAAGCGGATCTCACCTGGGAGCAATTTCAGGGACGCTTCGAGTTAAAGTTTGTACCAGAAGCTGGAAAAGTAACCTTGGCTCGATGTTTTATAGACCTTGTTCAAGGTCAATCCTCTATGACTGATTACGTCGTAGCCTTCGAGTCTCTTTCCAAATATGGGGTTGAATACATCAACACTCCATTAAAGAAGAACCAGAGGTTCGTTTATGGCTTAAATAAGAATCTTAAGAAGCCACTACTCCTGAAAATAGAAGTCGCATTTGATCAACTCGTCGATATCGCTCTTCGTCTTGAAGAGGCTGATAGAGAGAGTGATGTTGAAGTGGAAGGCGCTAAACCAAACTTCAACAACAAGAAGAGGCCAAACAAATTCAAGGATCCTTATCCCAACAAAAAGGGTAAGCAGGCAACCCCTGCGGCAAAGTCTCCTTCTCCTAGTGGTGCGAGTTGCTTCAACTGTGGGTCTGGGGATCATTATGCGAATAAGCGCTCTAAGCCCAAATCTTGTCGCTATTGTAAGAGCCCGGATCATTTCATACATCAATGCCTCAAGCGTAAAGGCAAGAAGGAAGGAAAGTTGAATGTGGCTCAAGCCCCTGGCAACACATCTTGTGGCCAAGGTATTTCTCATTCCATTCTTGATGGTATTATTTTATTTCATGATCAACCTATTAGAGTTCTCTTTGATACAGGTGCATCCCATTCTTTTATATCAAAGGAACTGGTAGACACTTTTTCCTTAAGTATTATTGCATTGATGGCTTCTTAAAAATTGCGAATCCTGTTGGTGGATCCGCAACTCTTAGTTTGCTTTGTAAAGATGTGGAGATTATTTTATGTGATTTTTCTTTCCTAGCCGATTTGCATGTCATGCATTACTTAGGCTTTGGAATAATTTTGGGAATGGATTGGCTTAACCGTTATCAAGCCCATATCCTATGTCCTGAGCGGACTATTCGTCTCCGACATCCACTATCTGTTAAACAGATTTTTGTTAATCTTAAAGATTCAGAATCCTGTTTGGTGGCATCTTTATATTCTTTAAATCCTCGTGATGACGATGATGATGATGAAGATGATATTATTTCTCGTATTCACGTTGTTCGTGAATTTTCCGACATATTCGAGCCCGTTTTAGGTTTACCACCTAAACGAGCAATTGAGTTCAGAATCAATCTTGTTTCTGGAGCTCAACCTATTACTCGTCCTCCTTATAGCATATCCAATAAGGAAAATGAGGAGATGCGTAAACAATTATCCGAATTGGAGACGAAGCAATTTATTCGCTCTAGTTCCTCACCTTGGGGAGCTTCGGCTATTTTCGTGAAGAAATCTGACGGTACGCTTAGGCTTTGCGTTGACTATCGCAAGCTTAACGATCTAACTATTAAAAATAAATATCCTTTACCTCGGATTGATGATTTATTCGATCATCTTAGTGGTGCTAAGATCTTTTCACAATTGGACTTGGCTACCGGTTTCCATCAGCTTCGTATCGCTGAGGATAGCATTCCTTTGACATCATTCCGTACTCGATATGGATCTTATGAATGGCTTGTTATGCCATTTGGGTTAACGAATGCTCCAGCTTATTTCGTTGACCTCATGAATCGAGTTTTCAAAGATTTCCTCGATCGGTTTGTTCTCATATTCATTGATGATATTCTTGTGTATTCAAAAACCGAGGAGGAACATGAGAAACATCTTCGGATTGTATTGGAAACTCTTAGGGGTAATCAATTAAAGGCGAAATTTTCTAAATGCCACTTTTGGCAATCTCGTGTGAAGTTTCTCGGTCGTATTATTTCCGAATCTGGGATTTCCGTGGATCCTTCAAAGATTAAAGCGATTCAAGATTGGAAGAGACCGGAGAGTGTGACAGAGATTCGTAGTTTTCTCGGTTTGGCGGGCTATTACCGTCGTTTTATTAAGGACTTTTCTAAGATTGTCGTGCCTCTTACTAGCTTGACTAAGAAGGGAGTTAAATACATTTGGTCGGACAAATGTGAAGCCTCTTTTCAGAAATTGAAAGAACTCCTTTCCGATGCTCCTATTCTTGTTATTCCCGTGGGGAATCAAGATTTTGTTGTTTATACTGATGCTAGTCACGTTGGTTTGGGTGCCGTTCTTATGCAAAAAGAACGTGTTATTGCTTATGCTTCTAGGCAATTAAAGCCGGCCGAGACTAGATATGCCACACATGATTTAGAACTCGCGGCTATTGTTTTCGCCCTTCGGATTTGGCGTCATTATCTATTGGGAGAGAAATTTATTCTTTATACGGATCATAAGTCTCTGAAATATTTATTTTCTCAAAAAGAACTTAATTTACGTCAACAGCGTTGGCTCGAGTTTCTTTCACCTTATTATCTTGATATTCTTTATACCCCCGGTAAGGGTAATCGTGTCGCCGATGCTCTTAGCCGTAAACAACAAGCAGTTGTTTCTATGATGATATCCGAATGGAACGATCTCGAGATTTTATCCACTTGTGAGATTCGAGAGCGCGTATCCGATTTATGCTCATCGCTTGTTTTATGTAGCCTTGAGGCTCATCCTTCTCTTTTAGACCGCATTCTTGAAGCTCAAGGGCTAGATTCTGAATTGGCTCTTCTTGGCAAAAATGTTAAGGATAAAATTGATATTGAAGGTTTGAAAGACTTTGATATTGATTCTCGTGGTGACATTCGAAAATTTGGTAGACTTATCGTACCAAATATTGGAGATCTTCGTAAAGATATTTTAGAAGATTCCCATCGTTCTAAATTCACCATTCATCCCGGTAGTAGTAAAATGTACGCTGATATGAAGCGACTTTATTATTGGAAGGGAATGAAATCTGATATTGCTAACTTTGTTAAGTGTTGCATGACTTGCCAACTTGTCAAGGCCGAACATCAAAGGCCTGGTGGGTTATTGCGACCTTTAGAAATTCCAATTTGGAAGTGGGATCAAATTTCCATGGACTTTATGGATGGCCTTCCCCGTTCTCGTTCGGGTCATGATGGCTTATGGGTGATCGTTGATAGGCTTACCAAATCCTCCCATTTATTCCCGTTCGGTCTAACCGAACCGTTCCTCTTTTGGCCAAACTCTTTATCAAAGAAATTGCTAAATCGCATGGAGTTCCTACTTGTATTGTTAGCGATCGAGATCCATTGTTTACTAGTGGATTTTGGAAGAGTCTTCAAAAAGCTTTAGGAACGAAGCTTAACTTTAGCACTGCTTATCACACCCAGTCCGATGGGCAAACCGAGCGTGTGAATCAAACTCTTGAAGATCTTCTTCGTGCTTGTGTGCTTGATTTTGGTGGAAGTTGGGAAGATCATATTTCACTTGTTGAATTTTCCTATAATAATAGCTTCCAATCTAGTATTGGTATGGCACCTTTCAAGGCACTCTACGGAAGGCCCTGCCGATCTCCTTCTTGTTGGCTTGAGGCCGGTGAGAAGCTGGTTTTAGGTCCAGATTTTATTCGAGACTCCACAGAGAAGATTGAACTTATTCGACATAGGATGAAAGAAGCCCAGAATAGACAAAAATCCTATGCCGATGATCGAAGAAAGAAATTAGAATTTTCTGTTGGAGATCCTGTTTTTATTCGTGTTTCACCTATGAAGGGTGTTGTACGTTTCAGTCGATCGGGGAAGTTAACGCCTCGATATATTGGGCCATTTCCTATCACTGAACGTATTGGTTCCATGGCTTATCGCCTTGCATTGCCTGCTCAATTTTCTGCTATGCATGACGTATTTCACGTTTCTCAATTACGGAAATGCCTTCGGAATTCCGATTCTATTCGTGAGCCTGCTGTTGTGGAAGAAATTGAAGTTTCGCCGAATTTAACTTATGAGCAGCATCCTATTCGAATTATAGCTACGGAGGTTAAACGACTTCGAAATAAAGATGTTCTGCTTGTGAAGGTTCAATGGCCCTCAAATCCTAAGGATTGCTCTTGGGAATCCAGAGAATTCATCGAGCGAACACATCCGGACTTGCTTACTCCTGCTCTTTGAGGTGAACTTCCTATTTCAAATTTTTTTTGTGTTAATATGCTTTTATGGTTGTTACTTGTTATTTCCATCTTATATATTGCGAAGACGCAATTTCTTCTAGGAGGGGAGTCTATAACCACCCGCATATTTATCGATTTTATATTTAAATGTTTTATTTAAATATTTTGTCGTTAATCAGATATTGGTCCGAAAAGCTACTTTTTGCAAACGGTCAAATTAGGACTCGAGACCACTTCCATTGAGTTCAAAATGCCGTTTACAATTTTTTAAGTATAAACATTGATATGATTGGAGATAGTAGAATTTCACTACTTTTTCACTTGAGACTTTGGGTTGGGCTTTTAGCCTATTAGACCCAACCTTCACCCTTCCTCTTCATAACTTCATTTCTATTTTCCTAAGTCTTCAAGCTTCTTCAAAAATGGTGGGGGGAATGGGAAATTAAAATTCCAAAACTCAAATTCAATTGCAATCCAACTTTCTACTGCAAATTCAAGAAGAAGGCATTGGATTCAAGCTTCTTGTGCTTAGATAGAAGACGGATTGATTCTTACTTGCTTAAAACTTCATTTTCATTGAATTTGTGCAAAGGTGAGATTTTTATCTCACAATTCTAGCCTATAACTATATTGGACTGTTGGGAATGATTCTCTATCACTTTTGCATGCATATTAGCATTTGATTTGAATTGGATTGGCGAAAAACTCCAATTTTTAGCGTTTTGGTGAATTTTCTGCACTTAGGTCGTTCTGGCCATTTTTGGTGCTCGGAGTTAGGTCGCTCGCGACCTAACCCTTGGGTCGCTCGCGAGTTAGCACCATAGGTCGCTGGGCCATCTAAATGCTTGTTCGATGTTAAGTCATTCGGACTTAGGTCGTATGGACCCTAGGTTGTAGATCGTTCTGGCCATTTCTAACGTCTTCGGAGTTAGGTCGTATGGACCATAGGTCGTAGGTCGTATTGACCTAGGTCGTAGGTCGCTAGACCCTGTCTCCTTAGGTCGCAAGACCTTGTAAACCGTTAGGTCGCGTGACCTATATCCCGTAGGTCGTTGACCCCCTTAAGTCGTTAACTCGTTAACACGTACGACTTTTAACCATTTTAGGTCGCGTGACCTTGTACTTGACTTAGGTCGTTAGGTCATAAGACCCTAAGCCGTTTTCCATTAGGTCGCTAGTCCTCATACCGATAGGTCGCTGGACCTTAGGTCGTCCCACATTAGGTCGTTGCTGGCCTTAGGTCGCGTGACCTTGTTTAGACCGTAGGTCGTTAGGTCGCAAGACCTTAGGTCGCCTGACCACTTAGGTCGCTCGACCTATTCAAATGTTAGGTCGCGAGTTCCTTAAGTGGCTCGTCTCTCTTAGGTCGCTCGCTTCTGCTAACTCGCGAACACACTAGGTCGTTTGACCCCTTAGACCCCTAGGTTGCAACCATTAGGCCGCTCGACCCTATTCCTCTTAGGTCGTTAGACCTCATTTTGTCTTCACTAGGTCGTACCGTTTTGGACGGGGCGCTGCCCCGCACCCCACCGGGGGCGCTGCGCCCTGGACCCCCGCGACCTGACTGGGCAGGTCGAAACCCGTAAGCGGTGGCGTTGCCCCCGCACCCCCACCTTGGGGGGTTGCCACCCCCCTGGACCCCACTCCATAGGGGATCTCATCTGAAAAACATTGAGCTGATTTCCTTGGATTTTATTCACATCTCCGTATGCGATCTTTGTGATTGATTGTTTCTACAATTGCTTCTGTGTTTTGTCATTTTATAATATAAAGGTTTCAATACTAGTAGTAAATATCAAAACTCTTTTAACAAACAATTTCAACTCTATTTTTAATAACAAAGCTCTTTTCTTAAACCGTTTTCCAATCTATTAGTATATACAAACCTTTACCTCACTCGGATGAGAAATCTAATTAAACGACTTAGTAAAACAAGTGGTATGAAACGCTTGCGTTCACTTCGTCGGTTAATTCTTAGACTTGTTCGATTGAACCTCTTGTGACAATTTTATTAGTGAAGATTTACAGTTTGCTCGTAAATATTTAAGTTAAGCAAGTGGTTATGGGACATGAAGCTAAACTTCTATATTTACTAGCTTAGTGTAATTGACACTTCTCGTTGATCATGACGATCATTCTGATGCTTTAGACTAGCAACTGTGCGATGTCTCTTGTTGCGAGGTTAGACTAGACACCACTTGTGTGATTCCACTCACACATACCTTTTTGCTTTTGGGTTAGTCTGGACCTTAATCTATGTGATTACATTCACACATGTGGGCTAGCTCCCCTTGGTCTTCGGACCGTCATGTGATAGGCCTCTTTCTCTTTTCTATGATTTCTGGACTTCTTGCATTGATTTCTAGAATTTATGTCATTGACTTGTTATGAGTACAAGTTTGGGGTATGATGCCCTTTCCGAATCTTTGAGAAGATTCTTGTGATATTGATTATCTCTTATTGATTGATCTTCTGTTGATCATTATTTACATACTTGTAGTGGTATGTCATTATGGATATTTTATGTTTATGCCATATCTTTTATGTTATATCATGTCATCTGATATTGATAGCTAGACTGACCCGTTTATTATTTTCTTAAATAATACTCGGGTCAGACCGAGATGTTACAGGTGCTTCTGCTTGACTTCTTCCCAGGGATTCATCACTTTGACTTTTGGCTAACTGTTTAGATTAGCAGTTTTTGTTGTATACACTTGAGATATAGACTCATAGTTGTATTCTTTTGTATAGCACGTGTTGTTATTCTTTTGTATTATTGTGGATCTTTTGAGCACTACTCTGATGTACATTTTCATGTGTTAGTTATATTTTCATATCTTCTTCCGCCTTTGTGATATGAATGTCTATGACTGATTTGCGTTATGCTTATTTTTATGTTTGTTTCCAAAGATTATTTATAGCCACCGTGTGATAAGCAATTACATGGATGGTCGCCCCTCAACAGCCTTATTCTCCGTGCTAGTTGACAGCACTACTCCGTAATGTTCTTGGCTAGCGTGGGTATAGAGGTGGGGCGTCACAAAGACAGTTTGATTTATTGTTAAATTAGGTATGTTAAATACATAAAAGATACTTAAAACTTAATTATTTTACAAATTAAGTTAAATGTTATTGTGATTTAGTATTGAACAAAAAACATGTTTATCTTAAGTATATTTAAGATTTGGACATTTATGAAATAAGTTAAAGATGAATTAAATAAATTATTTGCAATTATTGATTGAGTAATTTGTAATTAGTGATGTACAAATGGGAATTAGGTTTTAGAAATCAACAATGAAGGTTAATAATTAATAGCTCGGGAGTAATGAATTAAAAATCTCTTAGGAAAGAAATAAAATAATAATCACTAAATGTAGTTAGTTGAATGAAGTGGATTGCCAATTGTGAGGCATAGGTGAGTAAACCTCACGCTTTTGGATTTCTATTTAAATTTAAATGGTTAAATTTAAATATTTGGCTAAATAATTGAATTTATTTGATATGCACTGTGAATTGATGATCTGGTGATTTTAGTATTGGATGGTTTTCGAGTTAATTGTTGTTTAACTCGAAGTATTGGGGATTTTAGTTATTTTAGAATAAAAAGGGGTTGTCGTTTTAAAGATTACTAAAGGCTTAATGATTTGTGATACATTAAATTAGTAAGGTAATTAAGATGGATAATTAACTAATCTAATTAATTAACGATTTGGGTTATTTAATTCAGCAATTAAAGGTTTGAATAAGTACTAAATTAAGTTGTAAGTTAATTAACTAAATATAAGTTATTCAGAATAATCCTTTGATGGTGTGATAAATAATTACTTAATGTAATTAATAAAAATATAATTACTTGATGAAATTTATCAAGAGATTAATTAAGATAATTAATTATGGAATAATTAATTTATTAATGAAGTAAATAAAGAATAGTTAATTACAAATTGAGATTAATCGAGAATGATTAATATTGGGATTGAATTAAAGAAATTAATTTATATTAGAACAAATCAAAACATAATTGGGGATTATTAATTTATATAATTAACGATGTAATTAAAGAAATATGAATTAATCAATAAGTGACTCATGTGAAATTAATTAATATAAGCAATTAGAATTAGTGTGATTAATAATAGTTAATTAATTCGTGAAGCAATTAAAGATTACTCAATTGATTTGGTAAAAATAATTAATGTCGTGAAATTAATTAAAGATAATTACTTGAATCTAATTGAAAACAATTAATCTAGGGTGATTAATTAATATCAGTAATGAAGGGTTGATTAATTAATTGTTTTGGAATTAATTAATGAAGGAGTCCAAGTGATTGAGGTTTGAAGTTCAATTAGAATCAATCGAATTGGTTTGTATGTGATTAAGTTTTGCTTATGGATGATTGAATGGTATTTAATGCTTTGAATGTGTTGATATCTCAAATATGAAATGTCGTGTATTTCATTGTATAACTTGGGTTAGAATAACATGAGTTTCGAAGAGACCGGGGTCGGTTATTGGAAGATACCCGAAACCACTTCGAATTTTTTTATAAATTGATTCGAGAAATCAATAGGCAGGAATGAAATGATTTTAGTGGATGGGATTATTTTATCTAAGTTTGGTACTTAGGAATTTATATGTGAAACAAGTGTTGTCTATAGCAAATGGTGAATTGGTTAAATTGATAAAAGTTATCCGGGTTTATTTAAGTTGTTTGCTTGGTATTCCTTGTTGGTTGGGTTTACTCACGTTGGTTTCCAGCTTGACCCGGGTGTTACTTTTATGTAATGCTCGGGTCAGACCGAGTATTACAGATTTTCAGATAGGACGTTTGGAGCTCAGGAGGCGGGCTGGATGGCAAGAGCGCGTAGATTATTTTCCGCTGTAATTATATTATTGTAATTATGTGATAAATTGATTGTATATGACATCATTTGTATATATGTGAAACTCTTATGTATTCAAATGTAATCGACAGATATAGTATTCTTTGTAAGCTATTATTATTTATTATTATATTTTATCCACTGCGAATGTGAGATGTTGTTGATTTTGTTGTTCTTCTTCTATCTTTTTCTTCTTTTTCATAAATATCTGAAATTTTCGGGATCGAAAATTTCGCGTCGTTACATTTGGTATCAGAGCAGAAAGGTTAAGCGAGAACCTTGGCTCTGGTGGGGATTACTCATTTAATAGAGTCTGTAGTACTCTAGAATGAGTTGAGAATATATATATGAGCGTGTACTTGTTATTTTCTTATATAAAGATTTTAAATGATTTTATATAAATATATTTTGATATATAAAGCAATATTTCCTTCTAATGAATATTTAGGTGATTGGTTGTTAAATTATTGGAATCAAGGTAAGAAGGACTATAAAATACGACGAAATTGAAACTTATAACCGAAGTTGAAGAATAAACTTATATAACAAAATGGAATTTGAAATATAGATTGTGAATGTAATTTATAAATTGAAATAAACTTCATAATCAATGAGATTATAATTTGAAATAGAATTCCAAAGAATACTTGAAAATGAAGTAAGATGAAAATTCCAGAGTAATGTTTAAATATGAATTGGATGGATTGGGAATTTGGAATTTTTGGGAAAATTTAAAATTCCTTTGGATTTGGAAGTGGTTTCCAAAGGTTTTGGAGAGATAATAGTATTATTTCAAAAATATTTTTGGTGTTGAATTTGAAACCTGGGAGATTTGAAATTAAAAATATTTGGGAATGTTTTTAAAGAGATAAAAGCATTGACTCTTTGGGTTATTGGAAAATAACGTCAGTGATGACTGCAGCATCATCGATGTTTATTTTCGAGTTTCTAGAAGAGAAATTGCTACCATATTATTTTAAATTGGAATTGTTTGTGAACTGGGTTTGGTTTTGAAATTCAAAGGGGTAACTAAATATGCCAAAGAATTTTGGATATAGTTGAATCCTAAGGGGATACTGAAATTTTGGAAATTTGTTTAAACTCTGGAATCTTGATTAAAATGTTTATAGGATAATAAAAATATATTGGCTAAATAAAGTATATAATTCCGAGTTAAAAGCAAAATGTGAATGTAATTGATTATAAATAGAAGTTGTAAAATTGAAAATTATAATTAAAGTTGTACAAGTTTAAAAATCAAATGGAATTTGATTTGAAGTTGGAAGAAATTGAGAATTAATTCAACTTGAATTGGGGTTAAACCAATTTTAGTGGAAATTGAAGTTATTTAAATTGGAATTGGAAGTTGGGAAAGTGAACAGTTATGGCTCTGGGCTATTTTCAATATAAATGGTTTTAATATAAACTTATTTTTTTTCAGCTATTAAATATACACCACCTTTGTTTCTTAAAGCCAAAATATTTTATACTTATTTTACAATTATTCGTGGAACTATTTAACCAATTTTCAACTGCTTTCTAAACTCATTACTATTTTTCAACTATGTTCCAAATTATTTACTATTTTACAACTATTTTGCAAATGTCTAAAATTTCTGAGACTATTTAGCTATTTTTCAAACTATTTCATAATTAGCTAACAATTCTACAGCTATATTTCAAACCAATAATTATTTTTTTCAACTATTTACCTATTTTTAATTTTTCAAGCTATTTTCTAAATATAAACTGGTCGGAGTTCAAACCGTTATTGATTTAAATACCCAACTGAGATAAGGATTGAGGTGATAATTCAATGAGAATTAAGGCAATTGTAAAAAGCTGAAAAAGGGAATTAAAGGAAACGTGAATAGAAAGGGAATTGATTTGACTGATAATAAATGAAAATAAATACGTAGGATGTACGTATATTATTCTATTCACATAGTGATTTGATCCAGATTCGAGCACAGAATTTTGAGATAGTTTATCGATCCGAGTTGGGATTTTTCACTCGATTTTCGACGACGAACCTGGATATGGATTGTTGATTGGTTCTGGATATTCTCTATCATAGTTATAGCTATGCAAGGAGAATGACGGTTTCTGATCAAGAAACTAGATCTGAGTCCGCACTAGGTAGTCGGGTGGACAATGCTAGTTCGGAAGTGAAATCGTGTGATCGAGTGAGCGATCAGATTAGTATAGCGTACGGATGATAAGTGTACATCGTAGGGATTTGAATGAAATTGATACGGGAAAGAGAAATTAAATTGGTATATTTGGTTTTGAATAAACAATGTTGTATATCTTTGTTATATGAGATAAATCTCCCCTTGTTGAATTTATTGCTGGAAGAAAAATGATTTTGAAAGTGTTTGAAGTATAAAAGGGTTTTATACAAGATGGAAATGATCCAAAGTTTAACAAAAATTATATATATATATATAAAGGATCTTATGAGGATTTTGGAAAAGGTTTTGAGAACCTTTGGATTTGGAAAGGCTTGTGATTTTTGGGGAAAATTAATATGAGAATTTGGAAAGCCTAGTTTGAAAGTTATCGATTTTGGAATAATCGATTTTGTATAAATGAGCTTTGTATGAGATCATACTAGGTGTATGATTTGAAAGATACTATATATGTATAGTATAAAATGTTTTGATGATGGCTCTAGGGAAAAAGGCGCTCCCTTGAAATGAACTTCTCAGGAGTGCCACCGGGTGGTGCTGCCTTGAGCCCTAAGAGGGGTTCTAAAGTTGATCCTGTGAGGAGTCCGGAAAAAACTAGTTCCTGGGGATTATGAGTAGTGTATACCATAGCGAAGGTCGTGTGTGCCGCTGAGAGCCAACAGTCCGCGCTTGATTTTATATCAGTAGACTGCGACCTATGGTATAACATAGCGAAAGTCGTGTGTGCCGCTGAGAGCCAACAGTCTTTGTTTGATTTTATATCGGTAGACTGCGACCTATGTAGGAGTGGAGAGGCTTCATTTCGATAGAGAAAATCAGAGGCCGCTGAGAGCCTGCAGTTACATGGACTTTTGCTGTGACGGGAACGTAACCCTGGATGTTACTATGATCTGTTGTGTGGGATCCATGGCGTAATTGAGAGGCCGCGGAGAGCCTGCAGTTGCATGGACTTTTGCTGTGATGGCAACGTAACCCTGGAATATAACTGCGACCATGGATGGAGGTGATGATTTCCAGAGCATTCTCACTAAATATATTTCCTCTATTTCCAAAAACAGCTTTCGATATTTTCAATAAAATTATTTTCTAAGTATTTTCATTGGGTGTTGAAAACGAGTTTGCCAAGTACTTATAGATTTTCAGTCCTACGCCTGATCAACGTATGACTGAATTTCTGTGAGAACAAGCATGGACTGGTTGAGACATTAAGTTAAAAAAAGTATTTTTATAAAGAGTTATTTTAATAGTATTATGTGACTTTAAAAGCTTTTCTAAAATTTTGAAATAGAGGTGTTGAGATTTTGGAAAATCGAAGGAAATCCAAACTGAAATTATAAAATTGAAACTTGGGAAAATTTAATGAAGTGATTCTTTATAATTAAAGGAAATCTAATATTAAATTTAAAGTGAAAGTAAACCAATCATCTAAATAAATTATTTAATAGTGTATGTTAATAAAATTTAACTTGGGTAAACAAATGGCTGTAAATTAGTAATGGAATTTGGTAATGAATTCGAATTCTAAATAGAATTCGACTTAGATTTGGTAATGAATTAAATAAGAAGAGATGTTGTAAAATAAAAATAAAATAGAGTTGGATTGAATTAGTTTGGAAAATGGTTACTAATTTATAAGTATTGAATGTGCAAGCTTAATAAATTGTTTTGAATGAATCCAATGTGGGGATGAGATAAAATGCAATATACGGTTGATAAATAAATTAGAAATGAAATGGAATTAAATATAAAATAAATTGAAAATTTATTTAAAGTAGCTATAAACTAAAATAGAATACCCTATTAAGCGGATATTGTCAAATTTGCATAAAATAAAATTGTCGTTTGACGTAAACAAAATAATTAAAATTCTATGAATCGACAGAGATTAAATAAAATTGATTTTGAAATCATTTGAAATAAATATGAACTTGTTTGGATTAAAAATAAATTGGATGTAAGAAATTGAGTTGCAAACCATTGAAACTGAATGAAACGGCTTATGAATTGATAGAAAGCAATTGAATAATCTTTAAAGTTATATAAATCGCTTATGGTAAGCGTTTGGTGTTTGTTGCTTTCGAAATGCTTGTGTTTAGCTATTGAAAATAAGTGAAATACTAATAGATTTTCTATATTTGGCACTTACATATGTAAATTGAGAAAGTACAGGTACCTGAAGGCCGTTTGGCTGGTTTGGATTGCGCTAATTGTTTAAATTAGTAAGCTGCTTGGTTAAAATGCTAAATAAGGTACGCCTACGCAATAAAAATAGGAAATATGAACTGTTTTTGCTTTTTCCGACCGAGTGGGTCGATGTATATATATTTATATCTCTTGTAAAATTGCAAAAGTTCCTCCGTACAAAGGAGGCTCTGTCAAAAATTTTCGAAAACTTTGGGAGTTAGAAATTTTTGGAAATTTTGGAAAATTTTTGTTAACGACAAACAATTTCAAATTGGAAATTAAAGTAAATTAGTATATGAAACTAATATGAATTAGTTATAAATGAAAATTAAAATTCAATGCTCAAATCAAAGATGAACTGAATTCATATGAAAATGGGAAAGACTAATTTGAAATAGGTATGAAACTTTTGTAAGGAAATGTATAAAATGATTAAAAAGGTTACAGTTGGATATTATTGCTTGGTAAGTTATGCATGTATTAAAGGGAAAGAAAATTGGATTTGATTCCAAAAGATAAATGTGAATTGCCCGACATAAAGGTAAGTATTTAAAATTTCTGAATGAAATTGGATTGGGTTTTTGATGTAGCCACTTGGCTTTTGTTTTCTTTTGGAATTTGGGAGCCCGTAGAGGCCTTTTGTAGTAGTACAGAGCTAGCCGCACAAAGGAGACGCTGGCGAAAATTTTCGAAAATTTAGAGATTTTGAAAAAAAATTTGAGAAAATTTTGATAATTCAAAATTGGGCTTTAAATTGAAATTTAGATGATTGAACAAAAGGGTAGTATTTGAAACTATAAAAGAGTTTGGAAGGTTAGTTAAGGTGATAGTGAGTCATTAATAAAAAGATAGTTGGTAGGGTGTTGAATTGTGAGTTTTGGAAAAAGTAAACAGGTATCGGGCCATTCTTCCTAACTAGTAATTTCGGGGACGAAATTCTTTTAAGGGGGGAGGAATGTGACAACTCGTAATTTCTAGCAATTTAATTAGGAATAATTAATTGATTTTAAATATTTAAAAGTTAATTTTAATTCGAATTCAAGATATTAATATTTACTTGGTAATTAATTTAATGAATTATATAAACTGAAAATTGGGTAAAACGCTGAATCTGGAGTTTTATGTCTGTTAAAAATAATTTGAAGGCTTATAAAATTTATATTGATAGCACTGAGGGTAGTGAAAGTGTTGAAATTGAGTTTGGAAGTGTATTGTTCAGTTTTAAAATATGTATCGTTCAAATTGAATTTAAAAATAGCCTTCCGAGGCATAGTCTCGGAATTTGACGAAACCAGTTCCATTGAATCCGTAATAGTTAGTTATTATCGGATTTTAATTTTTGTAGCAATCCGAGTTGTCGTTTGACCCTGCCAACTCAAAACGCTTAGATTTATTCTGTCGATTTATTTGGAATTTGATCGTTTTCTTTTGTAACTTGCCCATACGATCAAATTAGCCTCTGTAACACGTTCCATTTTGTTCGGTATGCGGGGAAAACTTTAAGAACGCCTTTTGGCATGGTTGATTCGGGGTTTTCCATTTTGGGATACAAGATATTTTCATATTTAATTATTTAGTGTTCACGCGTATGCTAGAAGCTTCCCTAACCTTTTACCGTGTTCTCGTCCCTTCTCTAACTTTTATCAGTAATCCGAACGAGGAAAAAAATATGGCCTCTCCTTTGACCGACAGCAACCGAGGGCACGAAATCGAATAAAAAAAGGGGGGAAAGAGATCGCGTATAATGTGAAGTCGATGTGAAACTACTAATATATTTAACCAATGCGTGGCTTCGATTGGTGAAACATTCAGCGGCACACGCGAGGTCGCGGGAGAGTCTCGAAGTCGATGCTCGTGGAGGGGAAGAAGAGCGACGGCTCGACAATTGTTGCTTGGGGAGGCGACATTCAACCAACGTCCAAGCTAGGGTTTCGTAGAGAAGATGATGAGGCTGCGAGCACTCGCGTTCAAGAAGGGGGCAACACGATCTGGGTTATGTTGATGATCTATGGTGAGTAATCTTTCCTTTATTTATTTATTTCAGCTTTTAGCTGTAAACTTAGGCTAAAAAAAATAAATAAAGAAATGGAATTGTTTAAATCATTTATGAATCCTGTAAGTTAAATGCTTTTCAAAACTTAAATTAAGACAGTTTGATTTATTGTTAATTTAGGTATGTTAAATACATAAAAGATACTTAAAACTTAATTATTTTACAAATTAAGTTAAATGTTATTGTGATTTAGTATTGAACAAAAAACATGTTTATCTTAAGTATATTTAAGATTTGGACATTTATGAAATAAGTTAAAGATGAATTAAGTAATTGATTTGCAATTATTGATTGAGTAATTTGTAATTAGTGATGTACAAATGGGAATTAGGTTTTAGAAATCAACAATGAAGGTTAATAATTAATAGCTAGGGAGTAATGAATTAAAAATCTCTTGGGAAAGAAATAAATTAATAATCACTGAATGTAGTTAATTGAATGAAGTGGATTGCCAATTGTGAGGCATAGGTGAGTAAACCTCAAGCTTTTGGATTTCTATTTAAATTTAAATGTTTGGCTGAATAATTGAATTTATTTGATATGCACTGTGAATTGATGATCTGGTGATTTTGGTATTGGATGGTTCTCGAATAAATTGTTGTTTAACTCGAAGTATTGGGGATTTAAGTTATTTTAGAATAAAAAGGGGTTGTCGTTTTAAAGATTACTAAAGGCTTAATGATTTGTGATACATTAAATTAATAAGGTAATTAAGATGGATAATTAACTAATCTAATTAAATAACGATTTGGGTTATTTCATTCAGCAATTAATGGTTTGAATAAGTAATAAATTAAGTTGTAAGTTAATTAACTAAATATAAGTAATTCAGAATAATCCTTTGATGGTGTGATAAATAATTACTTAATGTAATTAATAAAAATATAATTACTTTATGAAATTTATCAAGAGATTAATTAAGATAATTAATTATGGAATAATTAATTTATTAATAAAGTAAATAAAGAATAGTTAATTACAAATTGAGATTAATCGAGAATGATTAATATTGGGATTGAATTAAAGAAATTAAGTTATATTAGAACAAATCAAAACATAATTGGGGATCATTAATTTATATAATTAACGATGTAATTATAGAAAGATGAATTAATCAGTAAGTGACTCATGTGAAATTAATTAATATAAGCAATTAGAATTAGTGTGATTAATAATAGTTAATTAATTCGTGAAGCAATTAAAGATTACTCAATTGATTTGGTAAAAATAATTAATGTCGTGAAATTAATTAAAGATAATTACTTGAATGTAATTGAAAACAATTAATCCAGGGTGATTAATTAATATGAGTAATGAAGGGTTGATTAATTAATTGTTTTGGAATTAATTAATGAAGGAGTCCAAGTGATTGAGGTTTGAAGTTCAATTAGAATCAATCGAATTGGTTTGTATGTGATTAAGTTTTGCTTATGGATGATTGAATGGTATTGAATGCTTTGAATGTGTTGATATCTCTAATAAGAAATGTCGTGTATTTCATTGTATAACTTGGGTTAGAATAACATGAGTTTCGAAGAGACCGGGGTCGGGTATTGGAAGATACCCGAAACCACTTCGATTTTTTTATAAATTGATTCAAGAAATCAATAGGCAGGAATGAAATGATTTTAGTGGATGGGATTATTTTATCTAAGTTTGGTACTTAGGAATTTATATGTGAAACAAGTGTTGTCTATAGCAAATGGTGAATTGGTTAAATTGATAAAAGTTACCCGGGTTTATTTAAGTTGTTTGCTTGGTATTCCTTGTTAGGTGGGTTTACTCAAGCTGGTTTCCAGTCTAACCTGGGTGTTACATTTATGTAATGCTCGGGTCAGACCGAGTATTACAGATTTTCAGGTAGGACGTTAGGAGCTCAGGAGGCGGGCTGGATGGCAAGAACGCGTAGAATATTTTCCGCTGTAATTATATTATTGTAATTCTGTGATAAATTGATTGTATATGACAACATTTGTATATATGTGAAACTCTGATGTATTCAAGTGTAATCGACAGATATAGTATTCTTTGTAAGCTATTATTATTTATTATTATATTTTATCCGCTGCGAATGTGAGACATTGTTGATTTTGTTTTCTTCTTCTATTTTTTTCTTCTTTTTCATAACTATCTGGAATTTTCGGGATCGAAAATTTCGGGTCGTTACATTTCGTCCCCAACAACATAAAATACACAGACACGCTTGTACTCGCATGCACAGGCACGATCACTAGAATCATTTCTGGCCAACGTCGCGTTTACCCACGAGTCATCCTTGACCTCATCGACGAACTCCACAACCCAGAAACCCAGTACCACCACAAAATCGTAATTAGGTTATTCGAGCATTTCCTGGACCCTAACTATCACCAGTAAATCGTCTCACACCCCACGTCAAGTTACCAGCGATCACGAGACTCCTTCCACGGCTGCTTCGATGACCCACGAAGCTTTCCCCCCTAATACGATCATCCCGAATCCATTGCCAATGATGCAGTTATCTCAGTAACCACCTCGACCCAAAACTCCACTGAAACCCTACTACATTGTACTCTGGCCACTACGATCACCGATAAATACTCCAAGTATTTTTCCTTCGATCACCAGACCCCCAACCTTCCACCTCAATCACAATGAACAATGCTTTCCTAATCGCCAGAAATCACCCAATCTTGAATTTCCGTTCAACTTGCAATTTCGTTCGATTTCAAACTTAAAAATCACGAAAACTTTATCAAAAATCATAATTTTCAATTACGAGTGAAGTTATGAATTCGAAACATGGAATATAATTGATTGATTTTCAACTTATACTTGATCATCACTATACATCTTATTTTTTCTGAAATAATCACTTGATAAATCCACTTAATTTATTTTTAAAAATGACGTTACATTCATATGATCATTTTTCATTTAGGAATTAAAGTCTAAATCAGATTATATAAGGGGTCATTGGATTTTCTTTCTTGTGTTCTTGAACTTGTATATATCAGGATATAAAATGTAATGTACACATGAAATACAGAACAATTCATACTATATTCCATATATTTATCATCCATGCAAACAATTTTTACCCTAGAAGTAAAACATATATCAAAGTATAACACAAATTTAAAATTTATTTTGGATAGTCTGCTCACCTGACACTGAAGAACAGAGATGATTGTTTGAACATGGAATTTTGTTTATAATGTTGATCTTAATGTTTCATTTTGAACTATTTTTGTCTTGACTCCCAGTTTGAACTTGAGTGTATTATTCTTTAATTCCTAGTTGATTGTTTGCCAGGTTTATATGCTTTGAAAACAGGCTTTTATTTTGAACCGCTGTTTGATTTCCAGGTTTTTAAAATCCTTTGAATTGATTCAGTTGCTTCATGTTTTTGAAATTTTCTTTGATCCGATTCACACATGAAACTAGAACTTGGATTGATCTAGTTTTGAGATGAATCATAGCTT
This sequence comes from Allium cepa, assembly GCA_030765085.1. NCBI lineage: Eukaryota > Viridiplantae > Streptophyta > Magnoliopsida > Asparagales > Amaryllidaceae > Allium > Allium cepa. The sequence goes on along the minus strand of CM060937.1, from coordinate 687,654,406 downwards.
CAGGTTTGAATTTTCTTTTGATATGAGCTTTAAAATTTGTTTTTCAGGTTTTAAACTTTGTTTCAATTTTGAAATTGGGGAGGATTTCGAATTTCTTTTGGTTCTCAGGCTTGAATTTTTTTTGAGAAAGATGAAAACAGCCTGACCATTTTTCTTCTATGCATGTTTTTTTTCTATATTTTGATTTAAACGAAAACAGTTTCCTTTTGCCGCTCGTCTCATTTCATTACACTTGTGATCACATGATCTCTTTAATTTACAAATGTCACAAAAATCATTTTTATGTTTATATCCTTGATTCAAATATTTTTGTAAATTTTGTCTTTAAACCCTTTAGTTAACAAATTTACACTTTGTATTCTATATTTTAAAACGTATCATATGCTTATGTTTTTATCTTTATATACACTCATTTGCACAAATAAAATTTATTTCAATCATTTTCCACATTACAATTTTAATTTAGTTCAATACATTTACATATATACACTTATATATTTTACATTCATATTTTTCTTATCATTTCTATTTGTACAATTTTAAAGGAAAAGAATGATTTGAAAATAAATAATCACATTTATTTATATAAGAGAATTTAACTTAAAAATAATCCTTTGAAAATTATTACTTTAATTCTTAAATTACATCTTCCAAATATTAATATATATATTTTAAAATTTAGAAACCAAACTTTGATTAACTTAAAGCTTTATAATTCTATTTTGTCTAGCACATTTATTTTTATCCATTTATAAAATACTTATACTTAAATTCCAAATAAAAATCCATTTATGTAATAATAAATAAACATACATCTTACTATTTTTGAAAACTCAAACACAATTTATATTTTATTCCCAAATATTCAATTTAATTTCACAATTAAACCCAAAAATCAAATTATTTATTAAATTTATTTTGCTTAAAAACCGGAATCGTTACAGATTCCCCTCCTTAAGAAAATTTCGTCCTCGAAATTTGCAAGGGAGACAACAAAGGATAGACGAACACATCTGAGATAGAAATTGATCCACAAGCTCAAATTGAATATTTATTCCGTATTTGGCTTATCAAATCGGAATATCAACAATAGATGCAAAAATTGATTTATTTAACACTTCATAAGATACTTGGTTTATCCAGATCTACGAAGTATGTAGGGGCATTGGTTAGTTCGAAGGGATAACTAACCACTCATAGAATATATCTGGACCCAACAGAACAAACAATGTATACTCAATTCAAATTGGAATATCACAAAGTAGATACTAACTTATCCCTCTTCGGACTTGGATCCACACAAGAAATTACAACAAAAATTTCAAACCTTGGGTTTTAATCGTAATCGTTTTATTGATACAATTCAATTTTAACTTCATCTTTTGTTAACCAATTTATTTAAATTTTAAATTTCAAATTTCAAATTCATTAAAGTAAAATCGAAAAACTGATAAGAAACCGATGAAGATATGAAGTAAGGATTTTCTACAATGATTCGTAGGGCCACCATCACAGCGAAGCTTCTTCTTTGAGCTGCCACGAAGCCACCAAGGAATTTGATATCAGATCAAAGGAGATTAAGAAGAGAAAGTTGTTTCCTTGTTGTTGCAGGTAAAGACCATTTGTAGTGATACTCCCTTGTCCACTATCTCGTCCTCTTCTTGCACTCATACTTACTATCAGTGGATAGCAAGAGAATTTACTAAGGTGTACGGACGGATATCTTAGGGATTACTCATTCTAGGGTATACTTCACCCTATCTCTAATGAGCTACCTAATGTGTTATACTCCTAAGCTAAAGTTTCAACCTTTAGCTATGATACCAAGATGTTACGTTCCAAATTTCGGCGTTCGAAAATCGACATCCATACTCCACTTGTACTCGAATGCCACAGATTCAACCACTGAAATTTGACTCATGCCGGAGCTTATAACATATTAAGTACAACATAGCGGAAGAAAATTGAACAATAACATATATCTCTAATGAATACAATGTCCAAATATGATACAACACCGATCAGCAACATATATCAAAACACAAATACAATACTACAGCAGAATAGAAAACTCTAGCAGCGGAACAACAGCTGAGAATGACATCACGACTTGAACTTCTAAGAGAAAACTCCAACATTTACATCTCCACATTAAATGGTCCAATCTAAAACTAGCTCGAATCTTCTACCAAGTTGATTTAAGCAGACATTATCTAACACACGATTGCCAAATCAAAGGCTTCGAAGATTTCCAAAAGCCGAAGTAGATCTCCAAATGCTACCAAACTAAGGACTTCGAAAGCTATCGAATTTACACCTATTATTAGATTATCTGAAAAACAAAACTTTAGACTGCCCATATTGAAAATTGTGGGCACCCATAGTTTAGGAAGGGAGCAATAAACTCCGGGTCAGTCCGGGGCTGGTATGAGCAAACAAAAACAGTTTATCTTCAAAACAAAAAACAAAAGATTTTAAAAAATTGAAATCCACAATGCTTTTTTGAAAAATGAAACTACCATAAGGCCTCCCGCTACACGCACCATGCAAACGCAGAATTGAAGGAGATTTCTCCTTATGATAGTCAAAAATGCTTGATACACGAAAACAATTTTGATATTATTATTAGTACATAGTGCAGAAAACATTTCGAAAGTATAATATTAATCTTCGCCAGCATAGACATTTCAAACTATGCCTACTATTGCTACCATCTAAATATTGTGACCACCATAAGTAAATGGCAGGTTAAACAACTAAAACTGTACAAGGCGCGTATTGGAGATTGGATTTCCAACAAATGGTCAGGCCAAGGAACTTTCCATTGCCACATGGGTACGCCAATGGAGGGACGCCCCGAGAACTAACCCAGCTCTCTGCCAACACAAGGCCTGTGTACTCCTGGGAGTAACACTTAAGATATGCCACCCCCGGTCGTTTGCGGCCTTTATCTGAGGATCCTCAACCACAAAGCAACATCACACGGTAATAAATATACAGTGTCCACATGAGTTAGTATCTGGGCTCCATACCATGATACCTCCCTTTTCCTGAAAGAATGGACATACCCTAAGGGCGTGACCCCTGCAACCTTGCCGCATCTTTTCTGTTTCGACCATTACCGGTTGTGAGGTCCTGATGCAGTCTGGTGCACAAAGCTATGCTTTTTCATAAAGCCATGCTTTGATCAACAAATGATCAGCAGCACTTCGTATGCCACATTACCAAATTGGGAATGTATCACTAGTAACCATCAACTACATAACCTCTGAGCTAGTACGTCTCAGAGAAGGGTGTTAAGCTAAGAGAATAAATCTCTGCCACCAAATAGAAATGTATTTGATAGAAACCAGCTTTACACCTCAAAGTGTAATGTCAGACACACATTCATACAAGTCTGTTCCGGGTTCGAACAGAACCGAAGGCACTTCAAAAGAAGCCCTTGCAAATCCGGATAATTCCTAATCACGTCCGGACTTCCCATCACATATGGAGATCTCTATACCGGGGATCAGCCGGTGTAGAGACATTCGATGAGTTATCCTTCTATTTTCAAAAATATCTGGCCTTCACCACTGGTCTTCAAATGCTATCCATACCGTCGTATCGTTATTCGAAATGGGTTATATAACACAAGGTCCTCTCCCTGCTAATCCGAATAATGAGCGCAACATTAAAATCATATGGATATTAGGATCTCAATTAAGTCACAACTTAAAGCCAAAACCTTTCTTTTAAATGGTTTAAACAAATTACCATTTCAAATCTTTTAAACAAAAGATTCATCCTTTTAACCTCACTTTCAAATTGAAATAAAGTTTCACAAATCTTTAACAAAGATTCATTCATAGCTTTTCAAAACAATTCGATTTCAAATTGGATTAACTCATCAAATATTTAAATCAAAGGCTCAATTCATAGCCTTCAAAACCATTTCAAAGATTTATTTATAACTTGGAAACCCTTTTAACAAAAATAGGAATTCTTCTTATATATGAAAGCTGTTGTAATTTGAAAAAAAAAAGTTTTTAGTTTAGAACAAATTCAATTCAATTTACTTTTAAAACAAGGTTCACTAAATCTTCCACAAGGATTTATTCATAGCTTTCAAAATAATTCTACTTCAAGTTTGAAACCCTTTCAACAAAAACTAGAAACCCCTTCTTTATTTGAAAGCTATTATTATTTGAAGATAAATTCTTTTGTTTCGAAAAAATCCGATTACATTTGCATAAGTTAAAGCCCTTCAAATATAAAACTTGGTTTAAATTCAAATTTCCAAAATAATACTTTTAAAATGGTTTAAAACCAATATAAACACATTTATAGCTTATATAACCTTTTAAACCATAATTTCCAATCATAAATTCGATTTCAAATATTGAATTCAAATCAAACTATTTTAGTTTCCAAAACTTTATAAAGTTATTCAAAATGACTTTATCTTTAAAATTCCTTTTCAAAAGCCTTTCCAAATTCAACCCAATTCCATTTTCAAAATCATTTGGATTTAAAACTCAACTTTAAAACCATTTCAAAATATTTGTGACTTAAACGATCTCCTTATGAAATCCATATTTGTGTGTGTATAGCGTAGTCGAGGGGTTTTACACAACAGTGCAACATCATCAATCAATCACAGGTTCAAGCATATCATTATTGCTAAGCGGTATAATCTATAACGCTTATCTTTCATTCACAGATACATAGATAAATAATATACATTTATCACAGATAAAATAAATTACATTTATCAAGGATAAATAAATTACATTCACAGTTCACAACTCAAATCAGCATAATTCATATCACAAAGTATCATACATCAAGATATCAAACAATTCATCATGAAATAGAATCCAATCATCCATAAGTAAGATAAATTAATTCATTTAATTAATTTCAGTCAGATTTATTTCTTATGAATAAATTATTAATCCTGGTTGATAAATAATTAATTAATTACAAACCATTTCTATTAATTATTCTTTAATCATTAATTAAACAAAGGATTAATAATTAATCCTTTGATTAATTATCCTTAATTAATTACAATAATTAATTAATTAATCCTTAATTAATAATCATCCCTAAATCACTTTCATTAATTAATTATCCTTTAAATAATCATATTAAGTAATTAACTTTTAATTACTTATATTAATAAATCGACCTTTTATTAATTATATAAATTAATTATCATCACAAATTGATTACCCTTCAACTAATTAATCTTTAATCATTACTTAATTAACCTTTAATTAAGTAATCATTATTAAATTACAAATTTTTTTTTATCCTTTAATTTTAAGATAAATTATTTATCTAAATTAATTACATTAACAAATTCCATTGAAAACACTTAGGAATCGCATTGATGAATCAATTAATATAAAATTATTTAGAAACCAAAGTAGTTAAACATTTAACTTTAAAACTTTTATCTTTGAAACAAATCCATTATTAATCCATAAATTAACTTATGACTTTAAAGTCAAATAACAACTTGAAATATAATTCTCCTTTAAATTAATTTCTTAATTAAGCTTAAACTTAATTAACTTTTTAAAATAATTTACTTTAATCCTATTTCCAAAACTAAATTAAAACATTCATGATTTTATAAGAATAAATCAGAAAAGATTTAAAACTTGATTTACTTAAAATTTTAATAAAACTTGTTTTACTTTTAAATTTCAAAATTGGAAAAACCCGAACCCAAAACCAACTCGAGCCACCACCTAAAAATACTCGAGATCGACTTCGAGTTCTCTTCGCGCTCCATTACTTCGAGCAAAACCCACAAATACTTCGAGTTCCCTCCTCAAGCTACAACCTTCGTCACCAACAACATAAAATACCCATATACGCTTGTACTCGCGTGCACATGCACGATTACCAGAATCATTTCCGACTAACGACGTGATCACCCACGAGTCATCCTTGACCTCATCGATGAACTCCACAACCCAGAAACCCAGTACCACCACGAAATCGAAATTAGGTTATTCGAGCATTTCCTGGAACCCAACTATCACCAGTAAATTGCCTCGCATCCCCATGTCAAGTCACCAGCGATCACGAGACTCCGTGCACGGCTGCTTCGATGACCCATGAAGCTTTTCCCCCCAGTCCGATCATCCTAAATCCATTGTCGACGATGCAGTTATCTTAGGAACCACCTCGACCCAAAACTCCACTAAAACCCTACTTCGCTGTACTGTGGCAATTGCGGCCATAGATAAATACTCCAAGTATTTTTCCTTTGATCACCAGACCCCCAGCCTCCTTCCACCTCAATCACAACAACCAATGCTTTCTCGATCGCCAAAAATCACCCAATCTTGAATTTCCGTTCAACTTGCAATTTCGTTCGATTTTCAATCTTAAAAATCACGGAACCTTTATCAAAAATAATTATTTTCAATTATTAATGAAGTTATGAATTCTAAACTTGGAATTTAATTGATTGATTTTCAACTTTTATTTGATCATCACTGTACATCTGTTTTTTTCTTAGATAATCACTTGATAAATCCACTTGAATTTATTTTTAAAAATGATGTTACATTCATATGATCATTTTTCATTTAGGAATTAAAGTCTAAAACATATTATATAAGGGGTAATTGGATTTTCTTTCTTATGTTCTTGAACCTGTATATATATCAGAGATATATAATATAATGTACACAGGCATACACATGAATTACAGAAAAATTCATACTATATTCCAGATGTTTATCATCCATGCAAAACAATTTTTTCCCCAGAAGTAACACATATGTCAAAGTATAACACAAATTTGAACTTTATTTAGGATAGTTTGCTTACCCGACACTGAAGAATAGAGAAGATTGTTTGAGCCTGGAATTTTGTTTATAATGTTGATCTTAATATTGCACTTTGACCTGTTTTTGTTTTGACTCCCAGTTTGAACTTGAATGTATTATTCTTCGATTACAGGTTGACTGTTTGCCAGGTTTATATGCTTTGAAAACCGTCTTTGATTTTGAACTGCTCTTTGATTTCCAGGTTTTGAAAATCCTTTGAATTGATTCAGTTGCTTTAGGTTTTTGAAATTTTCTTTGATCTGATTCACACCTAAAACTGGAACTTGGATTGATCCTGTTTTGAGATGAATCATAACTTCAGGTTTGAATTTTCTTTTGAATTGCTTTTGATCTGAGCTTTAAAATTTGTTTTCAGGTTTTAAGCTTTGTTTCAGTTTTGAAACTGAAGAGGATTTCGATTTTCTTTTGGTTCTCTGGCTTGAATTTTTTTTAGAGAAAGATGAAAACAGCTTGACCATTTTTCTTCTATGCATGTTTTTTTCTAAATTTTGATTCAAAAAAAAATAGTTTCCTTTTTCCACTCGTCTCATTTCATTACACTTGTGATCACATGATCTCTTTAATATACAAATGTCACAAAAATCATTTTTATGTTTATATCCTTGATTCAAATATTTTTGTAAATTTCGTCTTTAAACCCTTTAGTTAACAAATTTACACTTTTGTATTCTATATTTTAAAACTTATCATATGCTTATGTTTTTATCTTTATATACATTCTCATTTGCAAAAATAAAATTTGTTTTAATCATTTTCCACATTACAATTTTAATATAGTTCAATACATTTACTTATATACATTTATATATTTTACATTCATATTTTTCTTATCATTTCTATTTGCACAACTTTTAAAGGAAAATATGATTTGAAAATAAATAATCACATTTATTTATATAAGAGAATTTAACTTAAAAATAATCCTTTGAAAATTATTACTTTAATTCTCAAATTACATCTTCCAAATATTAATATATACATTTTAAAATTTAGAAACCAAACTTTGATTAACTTAAAGCTCTATAATTCTATTTATTTCCAACATATTTATTTTTAAATCCTATATCCATTTATAAAATACTTATCCTTAAATTCCAAATAAAAATCCATTTATATATTAATAAATAAACTTACATCTTACTACTTTTGAAAATTCAAACGCAATTAATATTTTTTTCCCAAATATTCAATTTAATTTCACAATTTAATCCTAAAATCAAATTAATTACTAAATTAATTTGGCTTAAAAACCGGGATCGTTACAGCTTCACATAAACTTGTTGTCCAAAACTTTCCAATTTCCAAAAGCATGTTTTCGGTTTCATCGGTTTTTCCATGGTGCCCATGGTGATGAACTACAATGTGGATGCCCTCATGCTTGCTTATATCGATAAACATCATAAATGTTGTGACCTCAGTTTTCCTTCACTCCACTCGACTTTAGCCAAAAGAGTTACTGATAAAATTGAGCAATTCGAGTAGGGCTCTGAGTTTGAGTGTGAAGAGAGGAAGGTTGACTTTAAGAAAGCTCTCTCTTTTGACATCCTATCATTTGACATTAAATCTAACTCTATGGAAGAGGTTGACAAAAATAAAGATCCCAATGAGAAAGAGGATGATGACTATATGAAGTGGGATGTAGACGCCGATGATGATGACAGCGACAACTACCTAGAGGTCAGGGCCATGATGGTGACAAGGGAGGTCACTTAGGTGGTCAAGAAGATGACGGTGGTTCCACCAAATCCCTTAAAAAGGGGCATCACCTCATAAACTTACATATCCACCAACCTCTGGACTGAATGAACCTGTGGAGGAGGAAACTGCTCCAGTCCACTCCGAATGTCCTTCAAGGAGTGAGTAAGTTCCTCAGGTTTCTGTCCTCAGGTTTCTCTCTTTTGAGATGACTAATCCCTTTAACAGTAATTAAAACAGTAGATCCCAGGGCAACACATAAGAGCTTTTAATCTTACAGAAAGGTTTGACTACTCATGTGAAGTCGGATTTAACTTAGTTGGAAGATAAATGAATGCCACCAGTTGGATCAAACCATATATTCTTGGATTTAAACTTTATAGAAAGGTTATACTACTCAGATGAAGGTTACAGAAGGTTTAGGTACTGTTAAAGTGCAAGATACTATCAACTTAGGTGAAGAATTATAATCATAAAGCCAATGACTTCGAACGGTTACTGCTTAAGTTAACCTGGGTTGGACGACGATCATATAAGAAGGTTAAAGTTGAGAAGTTGGAAACTTTGTTAGATTAATGTTGCAGCTTGGCTCATTAAGTTTCGGACCTAGCCGAGAAGAACCTTCTGATGGAGTTGTTCTTGAAAATAAGAGTTAATCTAACAAGGATTCAAACAAAACAACAAGTGATTTAACTGAACATTATACTTCCCTTTTTATTCAAGATAAGCTCTTTTACAAATCCCCAAATTGGTTCTTAATTAGGGTTACAACACGTTTCTTTCAATATTAATAGTATGAAGTGAGAGGAAAAATTGGCCTCCAAAACAGGGCCCCTTAGGTCTTATTTATAGATGCCGGTAGTCATGCTTCTGCCTCCATGAATTTGGCTTGGCAAAGGATTCTCTTCTTCCATATAGTTGCAAACCTTTCCTCCCGTTTGAAAGGTTTTGTGACTTTCGGACATCATCGAAGGGTCTATTTTTCTTCCTGCCTTCATAAACCATTCGCTGTTGTTGAAGGATTTCCCTTTCATATGTTATCGTGAAACTTCCTTTCTTATCTAAAGGTTTATTATTCTTTACTCCTTGCTGACTTATGATCCCCATCCTCTTTATAACCTTTCAATATTGCTAAATTATGTCTTGTAAGTCTCTCAACCTGTTCGTAAGGCTTATTATGCTTTTGAAAAGGTCATTAGGAGGTAGTTCTCACTTGCTTGGACTCATTCTCCTTTGAATTTCATGGATAATGGAGATGAAAACTTTTGACCCTTCGAAAGGTTTTAGGTTACTGAACTTCAATGCTTGCATCACTTCGAAAGTATCAGAAGATTTACGCTGCGCTTCTCTTTTCCTTGTGTGCTTAAGCGTCTTAACCGGAAGGTTAATATTTAGTGTAACACAAACTTTCAAACAACAATTACAATTCCCACTGAAATCACCAAGCCTCATTCAATTTGATTTTTGAAAAATCCAAATTCCTTTATTTAAACATCGATATATTTATTTCATTGGAATAAGTATATTCACAAATCATTTCTTTCAAAAATACTTGAAAACTCATTAAAATGGATATGGATGTGCCAATCGGCATCGAATATGGATCACTACTTGATGGTTGCGTCTCTATCCCAGAAAAACCACACTTGACTTAGGTAATCTCTACCTTCTAATTTTCACCATGCAATCAATCATAAATTATAGCTTGCATAATGATTGCGTCGCTATCCCAGCAAAACATTTCAGACTGTAGGCAATCGGTGCCCTCAAATTACGCTATGAAAATATACCATTATTTCCCAAAAATCCCTTTTCGAAAAAAAATATCAAAAATTCATTTGTAACTACAAAACTTTACATTATATTAACTTCTGGACTATTTAACTTTGAATAACGTCATTAAATTACAAATGGGCTTTAAACAATAACTAACTTTTAAACAAAAATATACTTTTAGAATAGATTATTAATAAAGGACTTTGAAAATGATCAAGGAATTTTTTTAAAGAATTTAGATATCAAATAATATCATTTAAAATATTTTATAGAATTATTTAATAATATGTTCCAACAACTTCCAAAAACAACCTTTTTAACATACACTTAAGTAATTAATTTTAAACAATATATTTCAAATAAAGTAATTGATATTTAAAAATCATTTATTAAAAAGTTATATTACCTTAAATAAATAATTCGACTTTCAAATCTGGAAATAATTTTGAACGAAAACGTTTAAGTGAAATAACTAACATTACTATAGGAATCATTTACAAAACATTTGAAAATGATAAATTTTAACAGAACCTTTGCACAGATTTACTAATAAAACATTTCAATTCAAATTATACAATCTGAAGTTGGACCAAAAACTTGTAACTTTCCAATGTTATACCGAGGCTTGAAAATCCCGATGATAATTATCAACTACCATTCAATTCAATTTAACTATCAAAGTTAAATTACAAGCGTTTATATAACAGTAAACATGTAAATCAAATCCACACTTTAACAACGATTTGCAAACATATCAATTATCCAATATAATTCCATTTGCATTGAACATTGTCCAAATTAATCAAATAGTAGAATAAAAATTAATTCTGCTAACCAATTATCACTCAAAAATCAAACTCTTTCGTTTATTATCCAACGGTGTTTGGCCAAATATGTCACACCAATATATTTCAACTCAATTTACATTACGAATTTAACAACATAATTATACGACAACGCATTTATCAATTCCACACGTACATGATTCAATGCTCGAAATCAGCTTGAAAATAAACTAAACAGTTTAATGGCCATTCAAGTTTCTATATCATCACCCAAGATCCAGTTCAACGAATCCAACATCATTTCAAGATGTTATTTCGTTGACCGAAATTAATTTCAACAATCACAAATTTCAACAATCCAAACAAGCAGAAATAAATTTTATTTACCATAAAACATTACTAATTGACCAAATGAGTGAGTTTAACTCACCTTGAGGTTTCAATTTTGCCAAACATTCCAATTTTAAATCAAATCGAACAACGTTGGATTCAACCTAAAATTTTAACCAGCTTCAATCAACTCCAAATCAATTCTATAATGTAGTGCTCATGGCCGCGATTCCAACGTCGCCTGTTTCATTCCATTCTGACAACGTATGAAAGAGGTTTACATTTTTAAAGATTTTAGAACAAATGTATAAATAATTTTTTTTTATTAATACCATTAAAAAAAAATCTTGGCCGTTCATTTTTCGGATCTGCGAATCACGGCCACACGTCTGTTTCTTCTTGTCATCGCGTGCCCCAGGTCATCCACAAGCGAGCCCACTCACCGTCGATTGATTTTCGATCATCGCTGCACCCCCTCGCCTCCAGAAGTTGATCCAACACCTCCCCGTCGAAGTCCATCACTGCGTGCACCAATGGCTATATTATTATCAAACTCAGCCCTACCCATCCCTAGAAAAATGCTCACGGACGGCCGACCATCATGGTCGAATTCTGGCCACCACGTCGAATGATATCAGATCATGACCGTCGATCCCAGTGAGCTCGATGGGCTCTTTGACATTCTAATTGGAATATTTCAATATAAGTGAATGGACTGAAAGGTAATTGATGGAGAAGGATAGAGATCTTTGGCCATTAATTTCTAACTGGCGGTTGCGTGAATTTAAGGGTTAGGGCTCGAGAGAGCTGCGTGCGTGTGTGCATGTGTCTATATATATATATATGAACATATTATTATATAATTATTTCACTATTTACGTACTTTTCCCGACGAACTCCAAACACAATGGAACATGTGTCGGGGACTAATTCGATCGTATGTTGAAGAAAGCATTTAGAATTGATTAAAAATATTAAATTTCCAATATTAATTTCAATGCATTTCTATCCCACACAACCAAACGGTAACTCCAAACACTACGAAATTTAAAATCCGATAACAATACACTATTACGGATCCAATGGTACTAGTTTCGTCGAATTCCAAGACTATGCCCTGGAAGGCTATTTTGACGTGCCGATTAAATCGAACGATTTTCAAAATCGACAAAATTACTTGAATTCCAATTTTGCAAACTTACCAACTCCATTATAATTCAAATAGAATTTATATCCATATTAGAAACTATTCCAATTCATATTAAATTACAAATTCGATTATTTACACTATTCCAAATACTAAATTTCAGTATTTAATTAATATATTAAAATTCAAATTTTAATTTATCAACTTTTAATTCCATTCAAAAGTCCACTATCATCACTCTAATTCAAATAGAGTTTAAATCAACCTTAGAAATCATTCCCATTCATATTTTATCTAGATTCACATATCCACACAATTTCAGATATTAAATTTACCATTCACCGAATCCATTTAATTGCTATATTTGAAATTTTAAACCATTTCACTAATTCAACCAAAACCTCTAGGTTCAAAACAAAATAATGTCTCAAATTCAACGTTTAAAAATAATTTAAACGTCCAAAACCAAAGGATCAAAATTCTGGGTCATTACAATTAATTATACTAAACAACCTTGCTTAACATAATCGGTCCGCTAATCCTCTCCTTCAAACCTGATTTCCTAACCGTCGTTTACAAGCCCAAGCCAACACCGCCTCAGATCTTTGACCACCATCGTATGCCTCAAGTAGCGAGCACTAACCTAGACGAGTCTAATGATTCCTGAGCCACCTTCCCTCGACGATTGTAGGTGAAGATCGAACATGTAATATTCGTTTGTGTTCAACTGCCTCCAGCGCCGCCACAGCCAACCAAAGATCTCCGTTCCACCTCTAAATGACAACCCTCATCCACGTCGACTTAGCGTAAACATCAACGACCTGACTCCCATGCCACTAACGAGGCAAATAAACCTAAAACCCATTCCATGTTCATGGTTAGATCTGCCACAACACGCCACCATCCACGACGATCGAACAATCCAACATACTTCGCTCGTCTCGATAAACAACTTTGCAGTTTATAATGACCCTGGATTTTGGCCCTATTATTTTAATAAATATTCAATCCAATTAAATGGAAATGTAAAACGATTATTTTAAAAATGATTTAATCGTTTGGAATAATTGCCATTTATTTGTATATATTGGTATTTTAAAAAGAAATTGATTTGAAAATTTAAAATAAAATATCTCAATAATATTTATAATAATATTTATCTTATATAATTGAATTACAATACTTTACCTTGTTAACATTTGATAATTAAATATATAGATGTGAATGATAATGTTCAAATTAAAATCAAAGTCAATCAATCTAAAATATAAGATATCAATATAAAATATAAGTCAAACACATGAATATAACTTAAATATTGATAGTTAAGGTTAAAATACAAATAGAATAAGTAAGCATGAATATCATCTTACAAATACAAACAAATAAAAGTAAGTAAACCATATTGAATATAATAATTTAAATATGGATAGTTAAAATATAAATAGAATGTAAAATATAAAGCAAGAATTAAGTAGAAGGTATACATACAACATAACTTTAATATTTGTAAACAAAGTATAAAATACAAAAATAAATGAAAACAAGAATTAAATGAAGCACAATGTATAAAGTGAAATACAAAATACAGAATAAAATAAGAACAAAGGTAGAAACAAATGAAAATCAGTCAAGTATAAAGTATAAAATAATAAAACAAATGTTTCCAAAGGAAATAGTCTTCATTCACAAGTCTACCTGCAAAGTATGAAAGTAAACCTGACAAACACAAGTATATTGAAATTCAAGCAAGAAAATAACAAAACAATAACACTACATATCTTCTTACATAAGCCATATGTCTTCCTGCAAGTTGTACATTTACATACAAATATCTATATATACACATAAAAAACAATGATAATTATGTAAACTAATTAAGTAACAAAACAATTAATGCCTGTCTATTCAAGCCCACATTTTGTCCATTAAAAATATTTAGCCAATCCTTTCATTTGCAGTAAATAAAATCTGCCCATACCAAACAAAAAAATAAGAAACAACCTAACTAGTTACTACCTTCTTTAAGTTTCCTGTTCTTCTTATATATATAATTATGTCGATCTCTTTTGTTTAGTTCGTTCAGTAAGCCATGGTAAACCAGAGAAAAACTAAAGCTAGAAAAAAAGGTAAAATCAAAAACTGAATTCAGAACAAACAGGGAAGAGCAAGCAGTTTCAATACAGATTCAAATTTGCCATTTCAAAACATCAAGTGCTTACTGTTCACAGGAATTTTCTTGTGAGTAAACATTTTTTTAAAAAGTTTTAAGTTAATTAAAACAGTTCAAAATTTCATTGATAATATGCTTCAGTTTGTATATGAAATTGTGATATACTGTGCTTCCCTGTAATTGATATAGTGCATATTTGTTTCGAACTCAATTTATTTTCATCAAAAGATTGATAATCTATAAGTTTCAACTAAAATAATAAGTTTAAAAATAAATTTAGATTTTTAAAAGCTAATTAAACTAGGATTGTAAGTATACACCTCTGTAACTTGATTCTGTAGGTACATCAAATATTTCTTTGACAAAATTGAATGTTATAAAATGCTAATTCAAGTTTATATCTTGAATTCCCACTGAAATTTATGATTTTTAATATAAAAATGAAATTTTTTGGATTGGTTTTTCATGAGAAGGTCCAATTCCAGGAAATCGAATCAATGTAAAAGGTTGAAATTTGAATTGAAGCAAGTTTAAGTACCTGTGATTGCGTAAAAATCATCGAAATTTTTTTCTACTGAGTAAAATTTTGAAACGAGATCGATTTAGGGTTTTGTTCAATGTATTTGGACATGACCGTAACCAAACGCGTACAGTTCCTATAGATGATTGAGTGTCATGAGAATTTGGGAAATGGGAGGTTGAGGTGTTGACGTGGTGTGGTCAAAGGTTGAGGGTCTCAGGTGGTCTCGGCGGCGGTGGCGAAGTCGTTTTGTTGACTGTGGTGAGCTACAGTTTTTCGAGCTGAAGGCATTTTTTCCGATTCGATATTTTAGGGTCGAATTGGGTTTGGTTTTCGAATCTATGGAGGATTCGTGACTTGTCGACGTTGTTAGTGATTGTCAGAATTGGGTCACACCATGCGCACGGCAGCGGTGATGGGTATCAGTGTCGTGAGGGTGTGTGACTCGTGTCGTGCATGAGTATAAATGGAGTTAGCCTCGAGTTAGATCGCGTGAGTTTCCTGATGCTATTTTAACTTAGTTTAAATTTTAAAACTTACTGGAAAAATAAAATTAACTAAAGTAAAAAAGATGAAGAAGTAGAGGAGTTGCAGGGAATGACTCGGGGAATCTGGGGTTTAACTCGAAGGGATACGCGAAATTTATCAGGGTAGTTCTCGGGTTTGTTTCCTCACTGCATTATTGTATTATAAAGGTGAAGTTAAGTAAAAAGATTTTCATTAAGCTTTAAACACTGTAAAGCTTAATAGTGTTCAACAGTTTTAAGCTAAAACTTTAAACAAGTTTAATTTTCATAATTAATACATGACAATGTTCTTAACTCTTAATTATTATTTTAATTAATTAATTACTTTAAGTTGAGTATGAAATTAATTAACGTTAAAAGTTTGTAGTTAATATTGATTTTCAAAGTTTAAGAAGATTTCTTTAAAAATGTTAGTTAAGTTAACATCAATTAATTATTTTAGAAAGTAGTTAGGAATAATTACATTATAATTGTAATTAGAGTTAGAATTAATCAATGCTTAAGTGATTACTAAATTTAGAATTAACTACTTTAAGTTAGTTAATTAATTAATGATTAATAATTAAGAGTAATCAAGTAATTTAATTAAGAGTTAATAAATGATTAAAGTAATTAGCAGTTAATAAATGTGAAATTAAATTTTATTAATAATTAAGGTTATTAATTAATAATTAAGGAATAGTTAATTAAGTAATTAAAGTTAAATGACTTGATTAAATAATTAATTAAATTGTGTGAAATAAAGTAATTAATTAATTAAACAATTAAGACGTAATAATTGATTAAGAAATGATTAATTAAATAAATAATTTGTAAATAAATAAGTAATTAATTGATAATAAATGATTAATTGAACAGGGTTAAGTGATTAACTCTCAAGTAATTAATTTTAAACTGAATTAATTACAATAAGAATTTAAGATGATTGCTTATGGATTGTGTATGTAGAATATCCGATTTGTGATATTTATTTGATGATAATTTTGTGATGTTCTGTGATATGCTATGATATATCTATGATAATTGTGTATGATTTATCTGTGATAAATGTTATGTGAATTCAATTGTTGGAATTAAACTGTTTAAGTTAATTAGACAACTTGGCCTTTAAAATGGCATTTGGATTTCGATGAGACCGGGATCGGGTGTCATTTATGATTATCTAAAAACCACAATGATCCAAATTAAACATTAGGTCGTGAATTCTCAAGTGGAGATCGAGATGATGTTTACAGAATGCAAGGGTTATCGTTGTTAACTCTGAGGGTGATTCCAAAACAAGTGTAACGAGATAATGCCTTCGGTTTCGCTCGATCTCGGAATGAACTTGTATGGATTAAATGCTTTCAGCACATCGTTAGGTGGACGATGAGCATTCTAAGAGATATATTCTATAAAGGTAATCGCAGCCTCAAGCCTCATCAACAGGGAATGGCTAAAATAGGGGAGGTGCAGCAAGGTTAGGTGGGTCATGCCCAAGCAGGACAAGATATACCCCTGTCTAGATGTCCCTTTTTATTTCGGCTGTGTGGGCGGTTGCTAGCTACAACCGCGGGTTTATCTCGGGACTGTTCAGTAAGGAATGGTTTCGGCCTTGTGTTGCAGGGGGTCGGAAGTGATCCTCGGTACGGTGATCTAGGCCCCGTACTGTGACGGGCGCTACCTCAGTAGCCCTGCCATTGATGGAAATCCATTTTCCCTATGAGACCCTACGGTTTTGATTTGTATTACCCACTTTTGTGGCTAGTAGCTGGAATTTAATAGTTGTAACAATTTCGGCTATTTTCTATTTACTTGAAAACCTAGACACTATTATAATATCACTAGATTTCCTATAAAATGTTTTGGTTAGCGTAAGGTAAAAACTTACCCGTATTTATTTGTGGGGAGTCTTACGTGATACCTTTATTTTCAAATGTTTTTCAAAGTTAAACAATTTAAACTGTTTACTCATACCAGACCCATGTCTGACCCGGAGTTTATATTTTGTTTTTCATAAACTCTTGGGTACTCAAATTTTTATGAGTAGCCATGTGATAGGTTTTGGATTTTATTTCTAGATGAGCTTGGAGCAGGAGTTCCAAACGTATGTAGCTATCTATCTAGTTCCGCTGTGTTAGTTGATGTATGTTGTATCTCTGATGTATTGACAGATATGTATATATGACTGTCGTGTGTATGATATTGTATTACTCTGACATATGTAGAACTATGTAATAGTTATGTGATGTATTATATTTTGTTCCATTCCGCTGTGAGATTCTGATGTTGTTGTTCTTTCTTTCTATTCTTTTCTATTTCTATCCCTTTCTTTCTTAATGATGATACGTCTTTTTGAGAGTAGAAGGGCGGATTGTCACAGTTGGTATCAACGCGCTAGGTTGAGCGAACACCTAGGCTCTTAAGCGATTTCTTTCTTGCGAGAGCGTATTTGTAATTTTGATATATATATATATATATATATATATATATATATTTATTTCTACCTATTTGTTGGGTTACCTGTTCTGGTTTTCCAATATAAGTTATAAAGGTAGATAGGGTAGTATTGTGTGTAACACGACTACCAATAGTTGGAGTTTGAATGTTTGAGGTTGGAAGTGTATCTGTAGAGACTGTAGATGTAACAATCTCGGTTTAAAAGACGAATTTAAATTTGGAATTAAATTAAATTCTTGGGTTAAATCGCAGATTTATTTTAATTTTTCAAATTTAATGAGATGTATAATTATTTGTTTTTGAATTGGATTTGAAACTAAAAATAAATTGAATTGGAATTACAGATTTTACTTTGGAAGAATAATATGTATGATTATTTATTAAATGTATAAATTGTGTTTTAATCCATTTTCCTTATGAAGTTATAAAATGTATAAAATAAAAGTATATGGTCATATGCGACATAAAATCAAACTATAAGAGAATAACAAATTGTACATACAAAATAAAGTATAAAAATACGTATGTGTAGATATACAAGACAATTAGTATGTGAGTTAAATAAATGTTAAATTTAACAAATAAATAAAGTGAGGACAAGTAAGATAAGCATATACACATAGAAATAGAAGACAAAGAAAAAGATAAACATATGTATAAAAGCTTGTCAAAGAAGACACTAGTATAAACAAATAAAGTGAGGACAAATGAAGTAAATGCAAACATATAGACCTGGAAGGAAACAAGGAAAGAAAAAAAAGTAAATAAATTTTTATGTACAAAGCAATTAATGCTAGCAATATCATCAGCCTCCAAAACAAATGAAAATATCTATGATATGGAACAAAATAATATTACATTGTACAAAATATATTATCGCCTGTACAAACACCTTTCTCTCTACATATACACATCTATATGGTTCCAATACGTTCAAGAAAACATAATTTCGCAAGCAAAAGAAAATAAACTTCATTACAAACTTAATTATCATTTAAAAATCAAAAGCAATGGAAGATTTACAGGAAACTCAAAACTGCAGCCCTTCAACACAACATTTGTTTCCTGTTTCAACAATATCTCAGGTGGGGAAACTCTGTTCTTTCCTATCAAGTGAGTAAATGACCTGTTTTCAAGAATTAAGTTGAAGTCTAATATGTGTGTATCATTCATGATGCAAATAGAGTTTGGTTTGAGTGTTCTCTTCAGCTTGCTTTCACTCTGTCTACATATACAACATGACCGTATACTTCTACTCTCTGTTCTTTTTGGTTTCTAGGGTAGAAAATCAGTAAGAAATCCAACATCCCTTCGTTTAATCACCATTGGACTTTGAAGTTAAACAAAACAAGTTTTTTGTACTTGAATTAAATCTGGAAACAGTCTTAGCAGCTTGGTATTTTGAAGCATCAAGAAAAATATTTTGTTTACAGGGAGGTTTCAACTTTCGGTAAATTAAAAAAAATTCGAATAGGATTTGATACTTCAAGCATATAACTCGAACCCTCATTAAAAAATAGTATTTTTAAACCTGGTTTGACGATTTTTAGGCATGTGGTTCAAGAGCGGATTGTCGACGAACGGAAAATGGTTTTTGGTAAAACTGTTGTGGTCGGAGGCACTGGGGGGCCGAAGTTTCTCGAGGAGGTAGAGGAGCTTACGGGGTATCAGAGAAAAATATTGGGGTGGTCGGTAGGTGAACGTGGCGGCGACGGCGAGTGATTTATTTCTGGAAACCTAGTTTTGGTCGAGGGTATTGGTTTGATTCGTTTTGCCTCTGTGGTTGATCGAGTGGCATATGGTCTTGGGTAATGATGGCTGGGTGGATGATGAGTCATTGGCCGGAGTTGGGGACCTTCAGGTGATCAGAGCATTGAGTTTGAGGTGAAGTTGGCGACTGGATTAGTTTGGGTTGGTAGTGAGAGAGCTTGATTTTGATTCGCTTTTGACTTCGAACATCGATGAGGTTGGAATGCTCGTGGAGATCGACCGTGATGTGCTGGAAGTCTCGGAGATGGTCGGCGACCATCCAATCGCCTGGACACATGGACACGTCGACCTGCGTATCGGCGAGAGTTGTGAGTTTGGGGAAGATGTAGTTTCCTCGTGTTTGAATCGAAGCATCCTACGCGTTTACTCGAAGCCATGAAGGGTAGTGAGTGTCTCAGTTCTACACCCGTGAATTTTGAACTTTTGCTCGGGTTGGCGTGTTTCACCTGAGTGTTTCAAATAGGCTTCCAATTTTTGTTTATAAGTAGATAAATTAAGTTAAGTATTTAATTAACATTAAAGTTTTGTAGTTATCAATAATTTAAATTTCAAAGTTTAAGGAAGATTTTTCAAAATGTAAATTAAGACAAATAATTATTAATTGTTTAAAAAGGGTAATTAATAATGGATAATTAATTCAAATTTGTAATTAATTAAGTAAATAAAGATTTGCCGAGTTGGAATTAAAAATTTGATTAATTCACAATTGAGTGTTTAATTTATTTGTAATTACAAATTGTTAATTAGATAATTAAAGATAATGGGTGATTAGTAGTTAATTAAGATAATTACTTTAGGAATAATTAATTAATGTAACAACAGTTAATATTGATTTAAATACATCAATAAAAATAGTTATATGGTTAACTATGTTAATCACCTTCACCTTAAATTGAAGATGATTGATTGTCATCAAAAGTCGTGTACTGGTTTGATATTTGTGTTCGTGGTTGTGATACTGTGTGATATAGATTGCGAATTGCTGAACTGTGAACTGCGATTGTTCCTGTATATATATGTGAAACCCCTTTTGCCCGTAAAACGGCATTTAAATTTCGATGCGACAGGGAGTCAGATTCCAGTTGGTTATTCGAAACCCACATCGAACTGTAATGACGAATCTTTGCGATTGATAAATTTATTTTATCTGTGAAACTGTGAACGAAGATAAGCATTATGGATTTGTACCGCTTATCGATATTGATATATCTGTGATAATTGATGTTGTGCACTGTTGTGTAAAACCCCCTAGAGTACACTTATACACACACAAATATGGATTGCACGAGGAAATCAGTTAAGTCATAGATTTTTAAGTAGTTTTGGAAACAAATTAAGTTTAATTTGAAAAGCTTTTGAAAAGGCATTTTAAGAATGAAACTTATTTTGAATAACTAATAGAGTTTTGGAATTTGAATAATTCGATTTAAATTGGGATTCAATATCTGAAATTGAATTCTGTATTCGGTATTTATGATTTAAAAAGGGTATACAAGCTTATATCGGTTTAAACCATTTTAAAATGTTGTCTTGGGAATTTGAAGATTTTAGCTTGTATAAATGAAATCGGTTTTTTCGAAATAAAAACAGTTTGTTTTCAAACAATAAAAGCTTTCATATGAGTAATGAACTTTAAATTTATGTTAAAGGAATTCCAAGTTGAGTTGAATTAGTTTTTCCAAATTATGGAAGAATCTTTGGGAACTAGTTTTGAAAGCTATGAGTTTAATCTTGATTTAAAGATTTAATGAGTTAATCCAATTGAAACGGAAATCATTTTGAAATCCGTGAATGGATCTTTGTGAACTGGGTGAACTTTGGGAAACCAATCTTTTTGTTTAAAAAGATTCGAAATGGTAATTTATTTAAACCATTTAGAAGAAAGTTTGGAATTATTAAGTTATGACTTAATTGAAATCCCATATCCATATGTTTTAAAATATTGCGCTCATTA
This sequence comes from Allium cepa, assembly GCA_030765085.1. Lineage (NCBI taxonomy): Eukaryota > Viridiplantae > Streptophyta > Magnoliopsida > Asparagales > Amaryllidaceae > Allium > Allium cepa. Next base: position 687,632,436 of record CM060937.1, on the reverse strand, counting down.
TTTGGTTTAGCCGGGAGAGGACCTTATGTTATATAACCCATTTCGAATAATGATACGTCATTATGGATAGCATTTGAAGACTGGTGGTGAAGACCGGGTATTTGTGATAACGATAGGATGACCTACTGATTGTTTCTACACTAAGTAGCTACGGTATTGAGATTTCCTACGTGATGGGAAGTCCGATCGGGATTGTGAATACCCGGATTGCAAGGGCTTCTTCGGAAGTGCCTTCGGTTCTGCTCGAACCCAGAACAGACTTGTATGGTTGTATGTCTGACACTGCACTTTGAGATATAAAGCATATTTCTTTCAAATACATATCTATTGGTGGCGGGGAATTTATTCTCTTAGCTTAACACCCTTCTATGAGACGCACAAGCTCAGAGGTTATGTAGTTGAAGGTTATCAGCGATATAACCCAATTTGGTAGTGTGGCGTGCTAAGTGCTATTGTGTGTTGATGATCATTGGATGATCATTTGTGATCAAAGCATGGCTTTAGGGTAAAGCGTAGCTTTGGGGACGAAACCTCATTGAGCCTCATAAACCGGTAATGGTCGAAACACGAATAATGCGGCAAGGTTTCAAGGGTAGCTCACCTAGGGTGTGACATTCCTTCTAGAAAAGGGTAGTATCATGATATGGAGCCCAGATACTTACTCATGTGGGCACTGTAGTATATTTATTACTATGTGATGTTGTTGGTGTTAAGAGCTCTCGGATAAACGCCCCAAAGGACCGAGGATGGCATAGATGTAGGTATTACTCCCAGCCAGGGAGGAACCTAGCCTTGTGTTGGCAGAGAGCCAGGTAGGTTCTCGAGGCGTCCCGCTAGAGTTGTTCCCATGTGGCAATAGGAAGTTCCTTTGCCTGACCATTTGTTGGAAAATCCCAGAGAAACAATACGCGCCCTTTACGGTTTCAGTTGTATTACCTGCCATCTACTTATGGTGGTGCCCCACTACTTGGATGGTAGCTATAGTAGGCATAGTTCGAAATGTCTATGCTAGCTAAGATTAATATTGTACTTTCGAAATTTTTTCCACTATGCACTAATAATAATATCAAAAAGAAAGATTTTCACGTATCAAGCATGTTTGACTATCATGAGGAGAAATCTCCTCCAATTCTGCATTTGCATGTTGTGTGTGGCGGGAGGCTTATGGTAGTTTCATTTTCCAAAAGCATTGCAGTTATCAAATTTAAAATCCTTGATTGTTTTAAAAGACCAAATGTTTTCGTTTGCTCACATCAGTCCCATGACTGACTCGGAGTTTATTGTTCCCTTTCTAAACTGTGGGTACCCACAATTTTCCACACGGGCAGTCTAGTGTTTGGTTTTTCACATAGTCTGGTCTACTAGATTATCTGGAGTTAGTTCAGTCCTTAGACGATTGATCCTGCTTATCTTGGTGCAATCTTGATGGTGGATCGAGCTTGAAGTTTTGGATCTTTGTCTTTGGAGTTTTCGGATCAGAGTTGCAGTATTGGATTCTGTGAAGACTTATCTCAAATTATATCGTGTTCCGCTATATTCTGTGTTGTATATTCTCTGATGTTGATGATTATCATTGTATTAAATTGATGTATTAGATATTGTATTCATGTTGTACCAGTGATATCATCTTTTGTTTCCGCTATGTTATTTATCATCTATTGGGTGTTGCAAGCTCCCGCGATATAAATTTGATGTTGTTTGGAGGACATCAAGTTCGGGTCGTGACAAATTAGTATCAGAGCTAAAGGTTGAGTACGAACTTTAGCTACGGAGTGTAACACATTAGATAGCTCATTAGAGATAGGGTGAAGTATACCCTAGAATGAGTTCAACCAATGGAACTAAAAATACAAATTTCTCAGTCTATTCTCTTTATCTGTTGTTATTCTCTAAGATATTTCATCTGAATGCCTAAATCGGTCTTTTTACCATTTACAGATAGTAAGAATGAGTGGATGAAGAGGACGAGATAGGAGACAGGGAAGTACCACTTCAACTGGTCAAAGCCTTGCAACATAGATATTCTCAATCAATCTCAATCAAATCTGGTTGATATGTATCAAAGTTCTAGACTTGGTGGAAAGCCATTCACTGGCAAAGAATCTGTTATCGAAGCACAAGGCTGGATTCGATCGTGTGAAAGGATTTTCAAGGGATCAAATGCGATTGATAGCTTCTTCGCAACTCTAGGAAGAGGCTTTGATTTGGTGGGAAATAGTTACATTGGACGAACCTGCGGATGAATTTACTTGGAATCGTTTTAAGGAAGTATTCGAGCAACGATATATGCCGTCTGCTGGTATCTCTAGAGTGTACCAGGAGTTTATGGATTTGAAGCAAGGAAGTTTATCATTTAAGGAGTACTTAAACAAATTTAATGTCTTATTTCAATATTGTCCGAAATTGGTGAATACACCGTTAAAGAAGAATGAAAAGTTTATTCGGGGAATGAACCAGGAGTTTCAGGAAAGGATGACTACTCACGTTAAGGAATCTTTTTCTGAACTAATTGATACGGGCTATCGATACGATACTCTGGATAAGCAAAAAGATCCAGAGGAGAATGGATATTCAAGTAATCTAAATTAGAGAGAAAAGAAATTCGGTGGAAAGAAATCGAGGAAAGAAAAAGGAAAGAAGGATATACAGAAGCAAAGGGTGAAAAATGTTACTTGTTTCAACTGCTTGGAGAAAGGCCATTACTTGAACTATTGTAAGAATCCCAGGAAACAAGGAAAGAGAGAGCCATTTATGAAGCCAGAACAGGAATGTAGGGAATGTTGTTACTGCCACAAGCCGGGACATGGGATTATGAATTTCCCAACACTGAAGCAAGTTCAAGCAGCGAGGGCGTATGCAATCAAAAGTGATTCTTCAACCTCAAAAGCTAATTAAGGAAAAGTAATTTTATAAGGCAACCTTCTCGTTTATGATTAAATTGTTCGAATTTTGTTCGACATGAGAACTACCCTTAGTTGTATTTCTCAGCAAATTGTGAATGAGTTAAATCTTGAATCTGAGATCAAAGTCGAGTCTATTTCTATCTATTTCATTCGGTTTCGATATATTCTACGAATGGTTAGTTATCCCTTCGAACTAACCAATACCCCTGTATACTTCGTAGATCAGATAACCTAATTGTTTCATAGTTGATTGAGTTTGTTCTCATATCTATTGTTGACAATTCTGATTTAGTAAACCAAATGCAAAATTGATATCCATTTTGATTTGGAAAGATATTTCTCTATCTTTCATCTATCCTAGTTATCTCCTTGGCAAATTTCGAGGACGAAATTTCTTTAGGGGGAATCTATAATGATCCCGGTTTAAAAGACGAATTTAAATTTGGAATTATATTAAATTCTTGGGTTAAATCGTAGATTTATTTGAATTTTTCAAATTCAATGAGTTGTATACTTATTTGTTTTTGAATTTGATTTAAAACACAAAATAAATTGAATTAGAATTATAGATTTTACTTTGGAAGAATAATATGTATGATTATTTATTAAATGTATAAATTGTATTTTAATCCATTTTCCTTATGAAGTTATAAAATGTATAAAATAAAAGTATATGGTCATATGGCAACATAAAATCAAACTATAAGACAATAACAAAATGTACATACAAAATAAAGTATAAAAATATGTATGTGTAGATATATAAGACAATTAGTATGTAAGTTAAATAAATGTTAAATATAACAAATAAATAAAGCGAGGACAAGTAAGATAAGCATATACACATAGAAATAGAAGACAAAGAAAAAGATAAACATTTGTATAAAAGCTTGTCAAAGAAGACACTAGTATAAACAAATAAAGTGAGGACAAATGAAGTAAATGCAAACATGTAGACCTGGAAGAAAACAGGGAAAGAAAAAAAAGTAAATAAATGTTTATGTACAAAGCAATTAATGCTAGCAATATCATCCGCCTCCAAAAAAAATGAAAATATCTATGATATGGTACGAAATAATATTACATTGTACAAAATATATTATCGCCTATACAAACACCTTTCTCTCTACATATACACGTCTATATGGTTCCATATCGTTCAAGAAAATACAATTTAGCAAGCAAAAGAAAATAAACTTCATTACAAACTTAAATATCATTCAAAAATCAAAAGAAAGGGAAGATTTACAGGAAACTCAAAACTGCAGTTCTTCAACACAACATTTGTTCCCTGTTTCAACAATATTTCAGGTGAGAAAACTCTGTTATTTCCTATCAAGTGAGTAAATGACCTTTTTTCTAGAATTATGTTGAATTCTAATATGTATGTATCATTCATGATGCAAATAAAGTTTGGTTTGAATGTTCTCTTCAGCTTGCTTTCACTATGTCTACGTATACAACATGACTGTGTACTTCTGCTCTCTGTTCTTTTTGGTTTCCAGGGTAGAAAATTAGTAAGAAATCCAATATCTCTTCGTTTAATCACTATTGGACTTTGAAGTTAAACAAAACAAGTTTGTTTGTACTTGATTAAAATTTGGAAACAGTCTTAGCAGCTTGGTATTTTGAAGCATCAAGGAAAATATTTTGTTTACAGGGAGGTTTCAACTTTTGGTAAATAAAAAAATAAAAATCAAATACAAAGATTTGATACTTCAAGCATATAACTCGAATCCTGATTAAAAAATAAGATTTTTAAACCTGGTTTGACGATTTTTAGGCGTGTGGTTCAAGTGCATATTGTCGATGAACGGAAAATGGTTTTTGGTCACACTGCGGTGGTAGGAACAAGGGGCTGGAGTTTCTCGAGGAGGTAGAGGAGCTTACGGGGCATCAGAGAAAAATATTAGGGTGGTTGGTAGGTGAAAGTGGCGGCGGCGGCGGCGAGTGATTTATTTCTGGAAAACTAGTTTTGGTCGAGGGTATTGGTATGATTCGTTTTCCCTCTGTGATTGATCGAGTGGTATATGGTCTTGGGGAATGATGGCTGGGTGGATGATGATTCGTTGGCCGGAGTTGGGGACCTTCAAGTGATCAGAGCGGTGAGTTTGAGGTGAAGTTGGCGACTGGGTTGGTTTGGGTTGGTAGTGTGAGAGCTCGATTTTGATTCGCTTTTGAATTCGAACATCGGTGAGGTTGGAATGCTCGTGGAGATCGACGGTGATGTGCTGGAAGTCTCGAAGATGGTCGGTGACCACCCAATCGCCAAGACATGTGCATACGTCGACCTGCGTATCAGTGAGAGTTGTGAGTTTAGGGAAGATGTAGTTTCCTCGGGTTCGAATCGAAGCATCCTACGCGTTTACTCGAAGCGATGAGGGGTGGCGAGTGTCTCAGTCTGCACTCTGAATTTTGAACTTTTGCTCGGGTTGGTGGGTTGCACCTGAGTGTTTCAAATAGGCTTCCAAATTTTATTTATAAGTAGATAATTTAAGTTAAGTATTTAATTAACATTAAAGTTTTGTAGTTAGTAATAATTTAAATTTCAAAGTTTAAGGAAGATTTTTTAAAATGTTAATTAAGACAAATAATTATTAGTTGTTCAAAAAGGGTAATTAATAATGGATAATTAATTAAAATTTGTAATTAATTAAGTTACTAAAGATTTGTCGAGTTAGAATCAAAATTTTGATTAATCCACAATTAAGTTTTAATTTATTTGTAACTACAAATTGTTAATTAGATAATTAAAGATAATTAATGATTAGTAGTTTATTAAGATAATTAATTTGGGAATAATTAATTAACGTAGCAGCAGTTAATAATTGATTTAAATAAATCAATAAAAATAGTTATATGGTCAATTCTGTTAATCAGCTTCACCTTAAATTGAAGATGATTGATTGTCATCAAAAGTCGTGTACTGGATTGATATCTGTGTTCGTGATTGTGATACTGTGTGATATAGATTGTGAATTGTTGAACTGTGAACTGTGATTGTTTCTGTATATATATGTGAAACCCCTTTTGCCCGTAAAACGACATTTAAATTTCGATGCAATAGGAGTCAGATTCTAGTTGGTTATCCGAAACCCACATCGAACTGTAATGACGAATCTTTGTGATCGATAAATTTATTTTTTCTGTGAAACTGTGAACGAAGATAAGCGTTATGGATTTATACCGCTTGTCGACATTGATATATCTGTGATGATTGATGCTGTGCACTGTTGTGTAAAACCCCCTGGACTACACTTATATACACACACGAATATGGATTGCACGTGGAAATCGGTTAAGTCACAGATTTTTAAATAGTTTTGAATTTGAATTTTTAAACTCAAATAATTTTGGAAATAAATTAAGTTTTATATGAAAAGCTTTTGAAAAGGAATTTTAAGAACGAAAGTTATTTTGAATAACTAATAGAGGTTTGGAATTTGAATAATTCCATTTAAATTGGAATTTAATATCTGAAATTGAATTCTGTATTCGGTATTTTTGATTTAAAAAAGGTATACAAGCTTATATCGGTTTAAACCATTTTAAAATGTTGTTTTGGGAATTTGAAGATTTTAGCTTGTATAAATGAAATCGGATTTTTTGAAATAAAAACAATTTGTTTTCAAATAATAAAAGCTTTCATAAGAGTAATGAAATTTAAATTTATGTTAAAGGAATTCCAAGTTGAGTTGAAATAGTTTTCCAAATTATGGAAGAATCTTTGGGAATGAGTTTTGAAAGCTATGAGTTAAATCTTGATTTAAAGGTTTAATGAATTAATCCGATCGAAATGGAAATTATTTTGAAATCCGTGAATGGATCTTTGTGAACTTGGAGAACTTTGTGAAACAAATATTTTTGTTTAAAAAGTTTTGAAATGGTGATTGGTTTAAACCATTTAAAAGAAAGTTTGGAATTATTAAGTTATGACTTAATTGAAATCCCATATCCATATGTTTTAAAATATTGCACTCATTATTTGGTTTAGCCGAGAGAGGACCTTATGTTATGTAACCCATTCCAAATAATGATACGTCATTATGGATAGCATTTGAAGACCGGTGGTGAAGACCGGGTATTTGTGATAATGATAGGATGACCTATCGATTGTTTCTACACTAAGTAGCTACGGTATAGAAATTTCCTAAGCGATGGGAAGTCCGATCGGGATTGTGAATACCCGGATTGCAAGGGCTTCTTCGGAAGTGCCTTCGGTTCTGTTCGAACCTGGGACATACTTGTATGGTTGTATGTCGGACACAACACTTTGACATATAAAGCAGATTTCTTTCAAATACATATCTGTTGGTGGCGGGGAATTTATTCTCTTAGCTTAACACCTTCTATGAGACGCATGAGCTCAGAGGTTATGTAGTTGAAGGTTATCAAGGATATAATCCCAATTTGGTTGTGTGGCGTGCTAAGTACTGCTGTGTGTTGATGATCATTGGTTGATCATTTGTGATCAAAGCATGGCTTTAGTGTAAAGCGTAGCTTTGTGGACGAAACCTCATCGAGCCTCACAAACCGGTAATGGTCGAAACACGAATGATGCGGCTAGGTTTCAGGGGTAGCTCTCCTAGGGTGTGACCATTCCTTCTAGAAAAGGGAAGTATCATGGTATGGAGCCTAGATACTTACTCATGTGGGAACTGTAGTATATTTATTACCGTGTGATGTTGTTGGTGTTGAGAGCTCTCGGATAAAGGTCCCAAGGGATCGGGGATGGCATATCTGTAGGTATTACTCCCGCGCAGGGAGGAACCTGGCCTTGTGTTGGCAGAGAGCCGGGTAGGTTCTCAGGGCGTCCCACTAGACGCGTTCCCATGTGGCAATAAGAAGTTCCTTAGACTGACCATTTGTTGGAAAATCCCAAAGAAATAATAACCGCCCTGTATGGTTTTAGTTATATTATCTGCCATCTACTTATGGTGGCACCCCACTGTTTGGATGGTAGCTATAGTAGGCATAGTTTGAAATGTCTATGATGGCTAAGATTAATATTGTACTTTCGAAATATTTTCCACTATGCACTAATAATGATATCAAAAAGAAAGATTTTCGCGTATCAAGCATGTTTGAATATCATAAGGAGAAATCTCCTCAAATTCTGCGTTTGCATGGTGTGTGTGGCGGGAGGCCTTATGGTAGTTTCATTTTTCAAAAGCATTGCGGTTATCAAATTTAAAATCCTTAATTGTTTTTAAAGACCAAATTTTTTCGTTTGCTCACACCAATCCCATGACTGACTTGGAGTTTATTGTTCCCTTCCTATACTCTTGGTGCATATAATTTTCCACATGGGCAGTCTAGAGATTGGTTTTTCAGATAGTCAGGTCTAGTAGATTATCTGGAGTTAGTTCAGTCCTTGGACGAATGATCTTGCTTACCTTGGTGAAATCTTGATGGTGGATCGAGTTTTAAATTTTAGAGCTTTGTCTTTGGAGTTTTTGGATCAGAGTTGCAGTATTGGATTCTTTGAAGACTTATTTCATATTATATTGTGTTCCGTTGTATTCTGTGTTGTATATTCTCTGATGTTGATGATTATCATTGTATAAAATTGATGTATTGGATATTGTATTCATGTTGTATCAGTTATATCATCTTTTATTTCCACTGTATTATTTATCATCTAATGGGTGTTGCAAGCTCCCGCTATACGAATTTGATGTTGTTTGGCGGACATCGAGTTCGGGTCGTGACAGTAGACCAATTACTATCTCGAGTAAACTTTGGGTGGTGTAAGGATTTCATTGATCTTTGAAGGAAACCTGTTAAGATTCGGAGTTCATCTTTAAAGGGTAAGTTTGGATGAGCTAGAATTCGGATCTGTTGGTTGGACGGAAGCAAGTCATGATGTCTTGATATCTTAGGATGTAGTAGTTGTGTGATGAGACACAGTGATTATGGATGTCTCCGAAGATGATTCTTTGGAACAAGTTAAGGAAGTATGTCTGTTTCGGGGTTGTGGCTAAGTTCATTAGGGTGTTTCTGTTGGGTTCGAGGTCCAAGTTTCTCGAAGAGCTTTGGATAGGAAGTCTTTGGGCATCTGGATCAGCATTGTAGCTCGAAGTGTATTGTGTGCCGTCTAGGAGATTTTCTGGCTAGCAGTTTTTCTTGAATTAATTTTAGAAGTAGCAAAGTGGATCCATTTCTTCGATGGATTGGCTCGATAAGTATAAAGCTGTTCTGGATTGTGATGAGAGAACAGTTTCGTTGGAAACTAATTTGAGTAGAATTGCTAGAATGTCGTGTGATAATTCTGGAATTCACTTAAGTAGTCTTTTACATGGAATTGAGACTTCTCAAGAGAAGATTGAAGATATTGATGTGAACAAAGATTTGCCTGATGTATTCAAGGAAGTCAAGTGTTTGCCTCCGCATCGAGAGATAGAGTTTCGCATTGATTTAATTCCAGGAGCAGTGCCGGATATTCAACTTTGCAGGAGGATGACTCCTAGGGAGAGAGAGAGGAGTAGTTGAGCAGATTCAGGATCTTTTGGAGGAAGGGTCGATCAGGCCTAGTTTTTTCTTGTTGGGGTTCTGCTGCAGTGTTTGTCACCAAATCGGATGGATCGCTAAGGTTCTGTGTGGATTATTGAGAAACTGAATAAGTTGTTCCAGTATTTATTGATGGTATCATGGTCTACTTTAAGTTGGAAGAAGAGCACAAGCAGCATTTGACGATAGTGTTGGAGACTCTGAGGAGACATGTTTTGAAGGCGAAGTTCACTAAGTGTCATTTTTGGAAATCGGAAGTTCGCAGTTTTTTGGGATTAGCTGGCTACTACAGGAAGTTGATCAAGGATTATTCCAAGATTTCTTTGCATCTGACCAAGTTGACAAGGTAAGGAGCTAATTTCAAATGGACCCCCTGATGTGAAGAAGCTTTCCGGGAATTGAAGATGAGGCTAACCAGTGCTCCAGTGCTAGCTATTCCAGATGGAAAAAGAAAATTTGAGGTTTATACAGATGTCTTTATAATTGGTTTGGAAGCAGTGTTGACGCAGTATGGAAGAGTGATTGCGTATGCATGTCGGCAATTAAAGCCACATGGAAGGAATTACGCTACGCACGATCTTGAGTTGTTAGCCATTGTTTTGCTTTGAAGATTTGGAGACATTATCTCGTGGGAAAGAAGTTTGAGTCATTTATGGATCACAAACCATTGAAATATCTTTTCTCTCTAAAGGATCTTAATCTAAGACGGCAACGATGGGTCGAGTTTCTGGCATCATTTGATTTGGATATTCTCTATACCCCGGGAAAGGCGAACGTTAAGGCTGATGCTCTTAGCAGGAATGCAGTTTTGTTTCTTTTGGAAGTTGTTCCCTCTTACCAGGACAGGATCATTAGTAAGAAAATGGAGGGTAGATCTTTTGAGGAACTAATTCATGGAACTAAGAATGGTCGGTATTCTGATTTCAAGGTGGATGATCAAGGTGTTTTAAGGACTAATGGTCGTTCGTGTGTGCCTAATATAGATGGATTGAGGCATGAAGTTTTAGCTGAGTGTCATCGCTCCAAACTGAATATTCACCCAGGAATTTCTAAGATGTATAAAGATATGAGAAGAATTTTCTGGTGGCCGCGCATGAAGAGGGAAGTAGCTATGCTATCTGTTAGCAAGTTAAAGGAGATCAACAGAAGTCAGCCGGTTTGTTGCAGTCTTTGGAAGTCCTGGAATGGAAATGTGAGATGATTTCGATGGATTTCATCTACGATTTGCCAAGAACCAAGAAAGGAAACGATGGTATATGGGTTATTGTGGATTGTTTAACTAAGAGCGCCCATTTTATACCAGTTACGACAACTCGTACTGTAATTTCTCTACCAGAGATTTTCTTGAGAGAAGATAATCAGATTGCATGGTGTTCCTGTCAGTATAGTAAGTGATCGTGACCCTATTCTTTACCCATAAAATGTTGAGAGGCTCTACAATCAGCTTTGGGAACAAGTTTGATATTAAGTTAAGCCTATCATACTCAGACAGATGGACAGATGGAGAGACTGAATCGGATTCTAGAGGATATGCTGCGAGCTTATGTTTTGGATTCTGGTGGATGTTGGGAAGACCGTCTTCATCTGATAGAGTTCTCTTATAATAACCGTCACCAAGCAAGTATCAAGACGGCTTCTTATGAATCGTTGTATGGAAGATCGTGTAGATCCCCATTCTATTGGATAGAGTCGAAAGTTCGTCTTGTATTTGATTCAAGAAGCTTCTGTTTAAGTTGAGTTTATCAAGGAAAGGATGAGAGCTGTTCAGGACCGTCAGAAAGAGTATGCATATAAGAGAAGAAGACAATTGGAATTTGAGATTGGTGCTGTAGCTTTCAGAGTTGAATTGTCAGATTGGATGTCTGGAACTCATAATGTATTCCATGTATTTCATCTAAGGAAAATTGTTCATGATCCATCATTGGTTGTAGAACTAGTAGTCCAGAAAGATTTTGAAGTCGAGCCAAATTTGACTGTGATCAAGAATCCAGTTCGGATTGTTGATCAAGACAAGAAGCAACTCAGGAGTAACGTAGTGAAGCTTGTCAATAGCGCAGTGGGGCGAGGATCCCATAGATTGTACCTGGGAAACTCCGGATAGTTTTAGGAAAGCCCTTCCGGATTTGTGTCCGGATAGCTAGTGAGGTTTGTTAGGATAGACTGTTTGGTTGTTTGCTAACGTATGAATGATATCTATGTTTGAATGGTTGGTATAATAGCCTTTGAATTATTTTTTGTTTTAAATTTCAGGGACGAAATTCTTTTAAGGGGGGAGGAATGTAACGACCTTGGATTTTGGCCCTATTATTTTAATAAATATTTTATCCAATTAAATGGAAATGTAAAAAGACCATTTTAAAAATTATTTAATCTTTTGGAATAATTGCCATTTATTTGTATATATCGTATTTTAAAAGGAAATTGATTTGAAAATTTAAAATAAAATATCTCAATAATATTTACAATTATATTTATCTTATATAATTGAATTAAAATACTTTACCTTGTTAGCATTTGATAAATAAATATATAGATGCGAACGATAATGTTCAAACTAAAATCAAAGTGAATCAATATAAAATATAAGATATCAATATAAAATATAAGTCAAACACATGAATATAACTTAAATATTGATAGTCAAAGTTAAAATACAATTAGAATAAGTAAGCATGAATATCATCTTGATAGCTAAATACAAATGCAAACAAATATAAGTAAGTAAACCATATTAAATGTAATAATTTAAATATTGATAGTTAAAATATAAAATAGAATGTAAAGTATAAAGTAAGAGTTAAGTAGAAGGTATACATACAACATAACTTTAATATTTGTAAAAAAAGTATAAAATACAAAAATAAATGAAAACAAGAATTAAATGAAACACGATGTATAAAGTGAGATACAAAATACAGAATAATAAGAACAAAGGTAGTAACAAATGGAAATCAGTCAAGTATAAAGTATAAAATAATAAAAAAAATGTTTCCAAAGGAAATAATCTTTATTCACAAGTCTACCTGTAAAGTATGAAAGTAAACCTGACAAATACAAGTATATTGAAATTCAAGCAAGAAAATAACAAAACAATAACACAACATATCTTCTTACACAAGCCATATGTCTTCCTGCAAGTTGTACATTTACATACAAATATCTACATATACACAGCAAAAACAATGATAATTATGTAAACTAATTAAGCAACAAAACATTTAATGCCTATCTGTTCAAGCCCACATTTTGTCCATTAAAAATATTTAGCCAATCCTTTCATTTGCAGTAAATAAAATCTGCCCATACCAAACAAAAAAATAAGAAACAACCTAACTAGTCAATACCTTCTTTATGCTTCCTGTTCTTCTCTTATATATATAATTATGTCCATCTCTTTTGTTTAGTTCATTCAGTAAGCCATGGTAAACTAGAGAAAACTAAAGCAAGAAAAAAAGTAAAATCAAAAATTGAATTCAAAACAAACAAGGAAGAGCAAGCAGTTCCAACTACAGATTCCAATTTGCTGTTTCAAAACATCAAGTGCTTACTGTTCACAGGAATTTTCATGTGAGTAAACATTTTTTTTAAAAGTTTTAAGTTAATTAAAAACAGTTCAAAACTTCATTGATAATATGCTTCAGTTTGCATATAAAATTGTGATATACTATGCTTCCCTATAACTGATATAGTGCATATTTGTTTCGAACTCAATTTATTTTCATCAAAAGATTGATAATCTGCAAGTTTCAACTAAAATAATAAGTTTAAAACTAAATTTAGATTTTTAAAAGCTATTTAAACTAGGATTGTAAGTATACACCTCTGTAACTTGATTCTGCAGGTACATCAAATATTTCTTTGATAAAATTGAATATTATAAAATGCTAATTCAAGTTTATATCTTGAATTCCCACTGAATGTTATGATTTTTAATATAAAAATGAAGATATTTGGATTGGTTTTACATGAGCAGTTCGAACTTGAAATAAAACTGCATTTTCACCAATTCTAGGAAATTGAATCAATGTAAAAGGTTGAAATTTGAATTAAAGCAAGTTTAAGTACCTGTGATTTAGTAAAAATTATCGAAAAAAATTTCTATTGAGTAAAATTTTAAAACGAGATCGATTTAGGGTTTTGTTCAATGTATTTGGACATGACTGTAACTAAGCGCGTATGGCTCCTATAGGTGATCGAGTGTCACAAGAATTTGGGAAATGGAAGGTTGACGTGTTGACATGGTGTGGCCAAAGGTTGACGGTCTCAGGTGGTCTTGGCGGTGGTGGCGAAGTCATTTTGTCGACTGTGTTGAGCTACAGTTTTTCGAGCTGAAGGCATTTTTTCAATTCGATACTTTTGGGTCGAATTGGGTTTGGTTTTCTAATCTATGGAGGATTCGTGACTTTCCGACGTTGTTAGTGATTGCCGGAATTGGGTCGCGCCGCCGCGCACATGCACGACAGCGGTGATGGGTGTCAGTGTCGTGGGAGTGTGTGACTCGTGTCGTCCTCGAGTATAAATGGAGTTATCCTCGAGTTGGATTGCGTGAGTTTCCTGATGCTATTTTAACTTAGTTTAAATTTTAAAACTTACTGGAATAACTAAACTTAACTAAAGAAAAAGAAGAAGAAGAAGAAGAGGAGTCGCAGGGAATGACTAGAGGAATAGGGGGTTTAACCCGAAGGGATACGCTGGATTTATCAGGGTAGTTCTCTGGTTTGTTTCCTCACTGCAATATTGTATTATAAAGGTGAAGTTAAGTAAAAAGATTTTCATTAAGTTTTAAACACTGTAAAACTTAATAGTGTTCAACAATTTTAAGTTAAAAACTTTATACAAGTTTAATTTTCTTAATTAATACATAACAATGTTCTTAACTCTTAATTATTATTTTAATTAATTACTTTAAGTTAAGTATGAAATTAATTAACGTTAAAGTTTGTAGTCAATATTGATTTTCAAAGTTTACGAAGATTTCTTTAAAAATGTTAGTTAAGTTGAATAATTAACATCAATTAATTGTTTTAGAAAGCAGCTACGAATAATTACATTATAATTGTAATTAGAGTTAGAATTAATCAATGCTTAAGTGATTACTAAATTTAGAATTAACTACTTTAAGTTAATTAATTAATGATTAATAATTAAGAGTAATCAAGTAATTTAATTAAGAGTTAATAAATGATTAATTAAGTAATTAGCAGTTAATAAATGGGAAATTAATTTTTATTAATAATTAAGGTTATTAATTAATGATTAAGGAATAGTTAATTAAGTAATTAAAGTTAAATGACTTGATTAAATAATTAATCAAATTGCGTGAAATAAAATAATTAATTAATTAAATAATTAAGACGTAATAATTGATTAAGAAATGATTAATTAAATAAATAATTTGTAAAGAAATAAGTAATTAACTAATAGTTAATGATTAATTAAATAAGGTTAAGTGATTAACTATCAAGTAATTAATTTTAAATTGAATTAATTACAACAAGAATTTAAGACGATTGCTTATGGATTGTGTATGTAGAATATCCAATTTAATATATTTATTTGATGATAAATATGTGATGTTCTGTGACATGTTGTGATATATCTATGATAATTGTGTATGATTTATCTGCGATAAATGTTATGTGTATTCAATTGTTGGAATTAAACTGTTTAAGTTAATTAGACAACTTGTCCTTTAAAATGGCGTTTGGATTTCGATGAGACCAGGATCGGGTGTCATTTATGATTATCCAAAAACCACATCGATCTAAATTAAATGTTAGGTCATGAATTGTCAAGTGGAGATCGAGATGCGTTTCCAGAATGCAAGGGTTATCGTCGTTAACTCTGAGGGTGATTCCAAAACGAGTGTAACGAGATAATGCCTTCGGTTACCTTCGAACCCGGAAAGAACTTGTATGGATTGAATGCTTTCAGCACATCGTCAGGCGGACGATGAGCATTCTAAGAGATATATTCTGTAAATGTAATCGCAGCCTCAAGCCTCATCAACCAGGAATGGCTAAAACAGGGGAGGTGCAGCATGGTTAGGTGGGTCATGCCCAAGCAGGACGAGATATACCCCTGTCTAGATGTCCCTTTTTATTTCGACTGTGTGGGCGGTTGCTAGCTACAACCACGGGGTTATCTTATTCGGGACTGTTCAGTAAGTAATGGTTCTGGCCTTGTGTTACAGGGGGTTGGAAGTGATCCTCGGTACGGTGATCTAGGCCCCATACTGTGACGGGCGGTACCACAGT
This sequence comes from Allium cepa, assembly GCA_030765085.1. NCBI lineage: Eukaryota > Viridiplantae > Streptophyta > Magnoliopsida > Asparagales > Amaryllidaceae > Allium > Allium cepa. Next base: position 687,616,766 of record CM060937.1, on the reverse strand, counting down.
AGCCTGCCATTGATTGAAATCCATTTTCCCTACAAGATCTTACGGTTTTGATTTTTATTACCCACTTTTGTGGCTAGTAGCTGGAATTTAATAGTTGTAACAATTTCGGCTATTTTCTATTTACTTGGAAACCCTAGACACTATTATAATATCACTGGATTTCCTATAAAATGTTTTGGTTAGCGTAAGGTAAAATCTTACCCATATTTATTTGTGGGGAGTATTACATGATACCTTTATTTTCAAATGTTTTTCAAAGTTAAACAATTTAAACCGTTTACTCATACCAGACCCATGTCTGAACCGGAGTTTATATTTTGTTTTTCGTAAACTCATGGGTACTCAAATTTTTATGAGTAGCCAAGTGATAGGTTTTGGATTTGACTTCTGGAGGAACTTGGAGCAGGAGTTCCAGACGTATGTTGCTATCTATCTAGTTCCACTGTGTTAGTTGATGTATGTTGTATCTTTGATGTATTAACAGATATGTATATATGACTACCATGTGTATGATATTGTATAACTCTAATATATGTAAAACTATGTAATAGTTATGTGATGTATTATATTTTGTTCCGTTCCACTGTGAGATTATGATGTTGTTGTTCTTTCTTTCTATTCTTTTTTATTTCTATCCCTTTCTTTCTTAATGATGATACGTCTTTTTGGGAGTAGAAGGGCTGGTCGTCACACAGTTGGTCCTCTGGCCTAAAAACCCCTCTAGAGCTTCTGATCAATACTTCGTTAAATGAGATTATCTTATGGTTAGCATTTTTATTTGTGGGAAGAAATGAAAGAGTGTAGATCTTTTTATAGAGATTCTCTCTGACACTATTCATATCCCAAAAATTTCAAACTCCTATCGAGGCATGCACATTAACATTCCTAGACAAATACCACTATTTCAAACTCAATGGAACTATTTCTAGGACCTAATTACAACATATACAAAAGTTAACTTACTGATTCACTCGATCTTGCAAACCGAACTTGACCTTCTAACTCAAAACTAAATAGTCAGAATATATCAATGCTTATACTCATTCTTGCTTGCTTGGAACATCTAAGCCCAATGGAAATAATCCCGATGCTAAAAACTCCATCTGCAAAAATCGAGTTTTCAACTCATCGACAAAATAAACCAGTTAAATATTTAAATATTCAAAATTTAAATATTCAAAGCAACCTAAGAATATAGGTTGTTACACTCATGCTACGCCTTGATCCATCGAAGCTCCATCTCTGCTTATTGACTTATTTCCATTACTTGAGCCTCGACACATTACATCTCCACTATTTAGGCAATATGCCTAGTTTTTAACTGCTTTCTTGTTGTACTATCACTCATTAGTAGCCTTCATTGTTTGGTTAATTATGGACCAATAAATAATTAATATACCATGATTATTATTATTTTTAGAATAAGCTGACCATATTGGTGTCTGTTTTTGCAGGGCATATTCAAGTACCAACAATATGCATTCTGTAAGGTTAAAAAAAATTTATTCTAAAAATACACTCCACAAGCTTGAAATTTTTACACATATATTGATATACAACATTAGCAGTTATGCCCTAAGTAACAAATCTATTATTCATAATTACATTGTAACTAAGGTTACCACCAAAGTATGCACGTCCCATTGCATTCAATAAGCTCAAATCATGAAAAATCAATTTTTTTTGCTCCTATACTGTTTCCTCCACATCCTTCCTATTTTCTTACCTAATATCTGCAAAATGCTCATTACATGTAATGATAAATTAGTGCGAAAATATATAGTTTCTCCAAGATTTATATCTAATCAATCCAATATGTATTTTTTTGATAATTACAACACATATCAAAGTCTTCTAATTGCTTGGCCTTTTGCATTCTTTAGTAATGAGAATATCTCTATTTATGAAATACATATGTATAAGATTGATGGAGCGAGAGAGAAATTGTTTTTAACATTTATTTTATTCTCTCTCGTTCTTCTTTTCTTTGAAAATAGATTATAAAGAATAATGTAAATAAATCATCTTCTTCATCTCCTCTCTCTACAACTTCACCAGAAATAAAATCTACCTTTCAAATATACTTAAAACCATTGAGTAGCGACTTCTACAGTTCTCCAAACCTTTAAATATTGAGTGCACAAGTTTGAAAGATGATTGTGTTAATGTTGTAAATCAATCGCACCATAATTGTGACAAAATTTTCTTTTTGAAGGAGTGGCCTCATCTACGACACAACTCTCATAAATTTCCTTTTATTGTTCAAAGACATCAATTTCCAACAATTTGAAAGTGAAGTTAAATTCATCTTTTATGAGAACTAAGCTTTTAGGATATGGAGAAAAAATTTAAAAATGTTATGACGATCAGTGGATGAGAAGAAAATCAAGGATTTTGTGCGAATTTGAATCCAAATCACGAGAATGTTGAGATATATATATCAAAGTAACACTAACAAACATTTGAATTTTTCCCTATGCTTGTTATTTGAATTATTTTTATGTTTTGACAATGACTTCATATCATTAGTATTGTGGAGAATGTATCATGTTTTGAGAAATTATTTTAGCTAATAGTATATGTTAATCATAGCAACATAAATTTTGATATGATATGTTGTAAAACTATATTTACTAAAATATATAAATTTATGATAAAAGCAATTATTTTGGTTGTAGTGAAGTTTTCTAATAGATGTATGAGAAAAAGGAATATGTACTTACATATTTTTTATACAAGGAATAACTGCCAACTCCCCAAAATTGAAAGATGATGGAATAAAAGTCCCTCCCAAAAAGATTACGAAAACTAGGCCCCTATTTTTAGTTTTTAGCTAATTAATGTTGCTTTTGCCCTTGATTTAAATGCTGGGCCGATTTTCTACGATGGAACAATATGGTAAAAAATAACAAAACAAGGACTAAATTTACATGAGTTTATGAGTAGGGACTTTCTATGCATTGGTTTTGAGAATATGGACCTTTGGTCCAAAACCACTTTTTTATACGCAAATTTTGCCACTATATTCGGGTACCTTTGATTTAAATTACTGAATTCTATATGTAGAATGCAATAATGAATTAGATATAGTGTAGATTAAAATTCAAATCAGTATATTTAATTAGAAATGGTCACTTGTTTTGATTGGCATGAATTTATCTTATAATTTGACTTGACACAAACATAAAATTATCTTTTTAGTGATTTCAAATGTATCTAAACTATGGGCTTTTTTTAAAAAAATATTCCAACACTGACCATTAATTTGAAATGTAAGCATTAAAAATTAGTAGTGTGAAACCTTTATCATTATAAGCTAATGAAACTCTTGATAGAAAATTAAAAATTTGACCTCTCATTCCTAGAATGAGTTAAAACTCCATTTATTGATCAAAAATGCTTGTGAATATAACATTGTCAGTTTAACAATTCACTACATTTGCTTAATCGTTTCTTCCTCATTTTTTTGGTAATAAAATTTAAGTGGCCAAAGGATAGACTTGCACATAAATTTATACAAAATAATAAATATTCTTAAGTGATAAAATTAAAAGGATAGCCATTTATTTATTATATGTAGTTAATGTAATGACCAGTAATTTTACTACTTCGTAATAACATACTTAATTTATTTGAAATATTTAGGTGTAGAATTTTCAAAGTTAATAATAATGTTTTATGTGATAATAATAATTAGAAACTCATTTATAGAATTTGATTAAAATCAAGAAGTTTGGATTTTCGTCGAAAAGTGACAAAAGCCGGTTTTCAATAAAATTTAATATACATTTGAATAATTATTGTAAATGGTAAATGACTCTTTGCAATTGTTATAAATTGATATTATAATAATTGCAATTTGATTTATAATGATTTTATAAACATATATACTTGTTTTGTAATGATTGACAAACTTCGTCGCAATTTGGCAAATCGACGCCGCATTTTTTAAATTGGATTTTAATATTATTAAATATGGTCTTATAACTCAAATGAACATGTTTTAGTTATTTAATGATTATACGAAACTTATTTTCAATTCTTTTACAAAAATAAATAGTTTAGCAACAACTTCATAATGTGACCGTAAATCATTTTGTTAAAAATCAATGTTTGGTTCAATATAAGTTGTCGCAATGTTATTGCACCATTATTTACAAAGACATGTACACATTTTATAATATGGTAAGTATTAACGAAATGACTAAACAAGGTTACTTTTTCAAAAGAATATTAGAAAATTCTAGAAAATCATTAACAAAGGTAAGTAAGAAAGGACTAAAAACACATCACATCAAATCTGACCAAATCTTTACTTTACTTTACTTAACCCTTAAGTGATTAGGACATAAAGTGAACATGTGATAAGGTGATGCTAACTGTTGAAAGTTATAGTCTGTTGTGTAGTTAAGTAAGGGCACATTGGTCATTTCAAGTTGTAATATTTTATTTGTAATATTTTATTCCAAAATTTTTCCTATAAATACCATCTTCCATTCTCTCATTTCGTCACACCTACTATTCTCTCTTTTCCAAGGTTCCTCATCTTCATCTGCTATCTTATTCCCTACTAAATTTCTTAAAAACATATCAATTCATATCCAAACTCCAGCAAAGTTCTTATATCATTTGAGAATATGGTTTAAGATCTTAGAAGTGAGGAAATAATGAAGATATACGGAAACCTCCTTGGGTGTGAACACCATGGTAGGAGAGAAGGTAGGCTGTGAGCTTGATGAGTGTGAAGAGATAGAGATTGTAAGCTTTATAGTGGTGACGATGGCCGTGAGCTTTGTGAAGGAAGAGGATGGTTTTGGATGATGTTTTGATGGAGTAGAAGCTGTTAGCAGAAGTGTTGATTTGTTGAATGAAGGTAGGAAGAAATTGGGTTGAAAATAACTTAGTTAACCTCACATTTAATTCCTTGATAAAATGCTTAATCACTTAATGATATCACTTGGATATTGCTTGATATATCACTTCGAATAAACTATAAACTTGTCAACAAGTTAAGACCAAACTTGTTGAAATATTGCTTGCTATTAGTGAAAATATTATCACGATTGTTAACTATGTTTGGATTGATGATATGGATGATGAATGTTGATTATATGCTTGCTTGTTAAGGAAATGATTCACGTTTGATACACGTCGAATATCACAAAGGAAATCACCTTTCCTTAGAAAACGAAATGGTGTATATTAGATTTTTAACCTATTTAAAATGGATTAAAATGATTTAGAAATGTTTTATAAACATTAAAAAGTATTACGACAAAGTTTGAAAAGAAAAGAAAATTTGAGTTAAAATAGGCACGCCACGTAAAGACAGTTCGGATTTCACGTCGGATAGAAATGGAATTGGAATTGTTCAAAATAAGAATTTTCTGGATCATTATAGCTATAGTTTTCAAATGGAAAAGAAAAACCAAGGTTTCATCTTGTAGATTTTAAGATATGACTAAATCATATTTTTAGGAAAATTGCATTTTTGCAGTTAAGTGGCCAAAGAGTAAAATTCATTGAAATGGATATTTTTAAATGTTAAAAATAGGAAATAAATTTGATAAATATGTTAAAATTGACTTCAAGAGATGTGAATTAAAAAATATGTATTTTTAAATAATAGAAAAGTTTTTTAAAATAGAATAAGCTTTTCAAGCACTTTTCGCAGCACCTTTCTGCAATAGTTTTAATAAACTTTAGAAATATAGATTTAAACTTAACTAATCTTCATGAATTTTTATAAATGTCTTCATATCAAGAAAATATTGTTTTAAAGATGATTTGGAAGTTCTAAAAAGAATTTAATTTAATGGTTAAGAGAAATTGTTTATTATACTTAAACAATATAAATCATTTCCTTGAATGTATAACAAATTGAGTATCCAGAAATGATTAGTACATTTGTCCCATCTGTGAAATTTGAAAGATAAAACATGGTGTGTGATTAAGGTAAGGAATGGGGCAACTAGTTCCCCAAACATACCTAACCTTTGCTTTCTCTTTCTAGACGAGGGGTGGAACAAATCGAAGGGAAAGTCGGATGCTCTAAATGTAAAGATCATATTCAAGTTTTTCCAAAATAAAAGCGATTATGAACAAGGTTTTTCATAATATAAGGAATGTTCTAGCGAAACTATGTATTAATTTATGAGAAGGAAAATTGTACTATCCCCGTAAGTTTAAAAAAGCGATTTCACCATTATTCTGCCCATAGTATTTGTTGAATATGGGAATTAGTATTGAGTATGAATTGAAATAATTTCAGCAAATCCATTTAACTCAAATACTAACTAATTTGAGTTTACCAAGTTAGGGAAAGTAGATTCAACTTATTAAAAAGGATAAGTTTTGGAAAATAAGAAATATTTGTTAAAAATTTAAACAAATAGATTATGCGGAAATGATTAGTACATTTATCCCGTCTGTGAAATCTGAAAGATAAATCATGGTGTGTGACTAAGGTAAGGAATAGGGCAACCAGTGCCCAAACATACCTGTCCTTTGTTTTTTCTTTCAAGACGAGGGGTGGAACAAATTGAAGGGAAAGCCGGATGCTCTAAATGTAAAGATCATATTCAAGTTTTTCCAAATTAAAAGCGATTGAACACGGTTTTTAGTAATATAAGGAATGTTCTAGCGAAACTATTTATTAATTTATGAGAAGGAAAATTGTACTATTCGCATAAATTTAAAAAAGCGATTTCACCATTATTCTGCTCATAGTATTTGTTGAATATGGGAATTAGTATTGAGTATGAATTGAAATAATTTCTGCAAATCCATTTAACTCAAATACTAACTAATTTGAGTTTACCTAGTTAGAGAAAATAGATTCAACTTATTAAAAAGGATAAGTTTTAGAAAATAAGAAATCTTTGTTAAAAATTTAAATAAATGTTTTGGAAATAAGATGTCCTAAATAATGTCCTTTTTCTACTTAATATTAAATGATTTGAGTTTACAATAAACGATGTCTTATATAACATTATTTTTGGACCAGTTAAGACATTTTTTTAGAAAGATGAAATTTTAATAGCTTAAGAATTAAATTTTCCTAAATAAACGAGTTGAAGATTTCCAAACTTAAAAGAGTTTTGTTAATTCCTAAAAAGGTTAAAATGAAAAGAGGCATAACAAATCCTGTATACACACATTCACATTTTTATCGATGATTTGATATCGAAGAGATCGGGATCAGATTTTTGGTGATTCTTATCCCAAAAACATTTTGAACTAATTTACGCTTTTGAAGTAAAACATGTTGATGACAAAGATCATTTACGATGGTGATCTTCATGATATAGGGCTACTTGCCACTAGACCCTTGGTGAAATTTACCATGTCATACATTTTGGTGATAGCAGTGCTCTCTTATCAAACTCTTCAATTTGCAAGGACTTCTTGTTACTGATCCTAAGGGTGATTCCTAAATAGGATTTGGTAGGAGATTACCTTCGGTTTGTCCTGTTCCTGGACAACTTGCACAGACCAATGTCATACATTGCATTTTGAAATCATATTGATTGATCTATATAAACGTATCGTCTGCTTGGTTGCAGAGAAGGAAACTTCTCTTAGCATAATATCCTTCCTAAGACGTATAAGCTCAAGAGTTATATGTTTGTAGAAATAAGTTATGTGATTATAGAATGGCAATGTGACATTCAAAGTGAAAAGTTGATGCTCTATGAAAGGAAACCACTACCTCAGACCTCACAACCTGAAATGGCTAAAATAGGGTAGATGTGGCTAGGCTTTGTGATTCGCAACCATTGGGGTATGATCATCCCCTTCTAGATAAATTTCTACCTGTTATGACGTTTGGGTTCAAATTAATGTGGTGTATGCTAGAGCATGCTCGGATATGTTGATAACGACAAGGGTGATGACATATTTGGTACCATCTAAGAAGAGGTAGGCCAGTCTAATGTTGGTAGAGGTGTAGATGTTCTGTAGCCTCGGTTCATTCCTCTAAAGATGTATTACCAGAAGGTAGTTCCTTCACCTAGTTATTTGTTGGAAACTCATTCTCCACTACGTACTTGCCATTTTGATTGTAAAGCCCAATATGTTGGAATTTAATAATGGTAACAATTTTAGCTATTTGAATATATTTACTTGAAAAATGTTTTCATAGAATGTCATTAAAAATAATATCAAATGATTTGACAAAAATGTTTTAGTTATCATAAGGTGAAAACCCGTCTATGTTTACGTGCGTCGTGGTCTAATGTGATACTCTTACTTTTCAAAGGGTTTTTGTCACTAATCTTCTATCTATGACACTGTCGTTTAAGATCCGTGTTTCTCACGATGGTTTTCCAAACTGATTTTCATATTTTTAACTCGGGTCAGATCTGAGTAGTTTCAGGATTAGCTAAAGTCGCTTAGAGTTTCTAGAGGAGAGCTAGAGATCTTCATCAGCGTATGGACATATTCTATATTATGCTTGTTATCCCAACTTTTGGCAAAGTTGAGATATCCAAAATTTACTGAAAGTCAATGATTACTATTCATGAATATCAACCAAGCATTGCAGGATAACCATGGATATCAATGAATTTTGTCCGAGTCCGGAACGGGCCACAATTGATAGGACACGACAAGAAAGGTCATAGAAGTCTGCATTTCAAATTTCAAGTCAATCTGAGGTCGTATGCTCAAGTTATGATGGATTCAAGTTCAGAGGAATGGGCATAGCATCGGTTCGAACCCATCGCCCTGACTAGTTCGAACCCATCATGTTCGAATCCATCAGCCAACGACTCCATCCCGCTTCAACACCATTGACTTCGACTCCATCACGATGCCCTCTCTTCGAATCCCTTCAGGTTATGGAGTTCGTATCCATGGAGTTGCCATTGCCTCGGATCCATGAGAAGTGCCCTCGCTTCAACTCCATCAAGTAAACCCCCAGATAGCCTTGCTCCGAATCCATCCACGACCTGACTTCGAATCCATGGACTGAGCCTTGCTTCGAATCCATCCAAGTCACCTCGCCCCATGCTATCTTCGAATCCAACGTGTTAAGACAACTTCGAATCGATCCAAGGTGACGCGTTTGGATCGATTCGAACAAACGACATTCCATCGATTCGAAGATGAACCTCGAATCCAACCACGAAGCCATCCAGCAAACTCGGCAGAGAACTCGGACTCGACTCGTTCAACTCGGCGAAAAGCTTGGATCGAACCGAAGAAGGCGCGCCACGTCATCCCTTAGATCGATTCGAAGTACTCGTTTCGAACTGATCGATTCGAAGGAGTCCATAGCATCGGTTCGAACCACCCAGCACACCGAAAAGCGCCATTTCGAACCGATCATAACTCCCAATCCACTGATCCAAATCCCATGAAATTTTTACAGAAGTTCGTCTACGTGTTGAAGAATGTCCACGCCAAATTTCACCACGATTGGACGATTTCTTGATCGATTCGAACCAAGGGTCGAATCGATCCCAATGTGGGCCCGGATCTCCAGGTTTCGGCCATGTGGGCCCCCTCACGTGCTGGAAGTGGTCTACATGATTTTTAGGAGAAATATCAGCATCCTATGCCTATAAATAGAGCCCCAGTTCATTCAGAAAAGGGGGCAGATTCTCTTTGGCAAAATCAAGACTCTGAAGCATCAAGACTCCACCAAGGCTCTACTTTGCACTCAACAACCACCGTAGTACTTGAATTTCAGAACTACAATTCATTGTAATCCGCTGTAATCGATTGTAATCAGTGAAGAACATCAATAAAAGGAAAAACCTTTGAAGTGGACGTAGGCCGGAGATAGCCGAACCACTATAAATCGTGTGTTCTTGCTTACATTTATTATTTTGCTACTTAAGATCTGCGATTTGTGTTTGGATATTGCTGATTTATATTCCGACACTGGTGCTTTCACATTCATCGGGGTTTGTGACCAATTTTGGCACAAACACTTTGGTGCTTTCACCGAGAACAACTAGCACCCGCTACATCCAATTTAGAGACAATGACTCGACAAACAAGACAGAGGATTGATAAAAGCCAACAAGGAGGAAGCCAAGAAGCATCCTCCGGATCAGGAGAAGGACAAGCTTCCGTTTACATCACCAGAGACGAGATGGAAGCCATGGCCAAATCATTACGCGAAAGCATAATGAAGAGTCAACAGGAGATGCTGCAGAATTTCCTCGAGCAGATGAGGGCGGCGAATATGCAAAACCTTGGACCAACTACAATAGCTACGAGTACGGGACAAGGAATCAGGATTGCAGAAGCAAATGAAGGACAGGCTCAAGGCCAGAATACAGGAGTTGAAGGTGGTCAGCAAGGCCTTGGGGGCAGACCCTCAGGGTCCGATACCGGAAGACCAACAGACGGAGCTCAACAGACTGGAGCCAATGCCTATGCTAACGAGCCACCAGAAGAATACGTACCAGAATTCCCTTCAAGGCTCGGGGGGCAGGACAGGAATCTGACGAAGGGCCAACCCCTAGACGGAGATGAGAGAATGATAGGCCTAATGCGACGAATCATGAGAGGAGGATTGCCTAGCGGAGGCCTAGAAGAAGTTAGTCGAAGTCCATTCACTCTAAACATCCGAAACGCAAGTAACCCTCCAAAGTTCAAACTACCAGCGCTAGAACCATATGACGGGAGATCAGACCCAACCATGCATATTACAAGATATATTAGGCACATGGAAGTACTGGGGGCATCCGAGGAAGTGATGGCACGATGCTTCCCTCTATATTTGACAGATTTAGCTTCATTATGGTTCAGACAACTAGAGACTGGATCAATCAGAACATGGAGCGAGCTTGTAGATTGCTTCATGAGACAGTTTAGGGTCCACATGACGCGGCCCAAGAGTGTGATGACCTTAGCATCAATCAAGCAGAGGACCGGAGAGTCCATAAAAGATTTTCTGTTAAGATTCAATGTGACAGTGACTTCTGTAGATCGCCCGGATCCATCAATGATTTTAATGGCGGCGGTGGCAGGAGTCGCGGAAGGCACCAAATTTAAGGATTCTCTAACTAAAGATCCACCGCAAGATCTTGGAGAGTTCTTTCATAAAGCTGAAAAGTTCATTCGGTTAGAAGAATCACGAGCCGAGAGTCGTGAAATAAATACCACACAAAGCGTAGGAACCTCCGGAGAACAGTCCGGAGCGGACAAGGGAAAGAGGAAATAGGATGACAGACACGATGGTCCTGATAAACGGAAGAAATTCCGAGAACCAAGATTCAGGCAGTACACCGATCTGACTGCAGGCCTAGAAAGAATCTACACTGAAACTAGGGGGCAACTCCCCTATCGAAAACCACCTATAAGAGATCCCACTGAGCGGGAGCGCAGGACTGAAAAATATTGCCTATTCCATGAGCTGGATAGGCACACTACAGATGAATGCCGTCACCTAAAGGATGAGGTGGAAGAACATGTCAGGAGTGGTAGATTGCCGCAATTTGTCAGAGAACGGACAGCAGCGACAAGGCTTGAACAACTACCTCCTCCACCAAGCAGGAACGATCCTGGATCGGGATCACGACTCGTCATCAACTGATTGAAGATGGCAAGGGCCAAGTCTAGGATTTGGACTTCGGTCAAATAATTTTATTTAGATTTATTTTCAGAATAAACGGTTACTCCACTTACACATGTACGGGAACCGGAGAGATCCCTAGGCATGCCCTGAGATGGAGATAAACCGCTACGCCCGGAGAGGCAGTTTTTAGTTTTTTCTGATGTTTGAGATTGAACATCTAAAACTTGAATTTTGATAAATAAATTAGAACTTCTTGAAATAAACCTTTTGACCAGAGTCAAAGGATGAACACTAAATACCAATATAAACATGATCGCTTTATGACCCTACCCAGAGAGAGATGGGGTCCGGAGTGCAAGAAGTGAGTTGCTTCGCCGGAGGGCGACAGGATCAACTCACTTAAGCGCTGTTTCCCCTTCACCGGAGAGTGACAGGATGGGATCCAGCAAGAGCCCGGAGAGGCTATGATCGGTCCAGAACGACCATGATATCGCTATACGTCCTAACTGGGACCAGAGTGCAAGGGATAGAAGGCAACGCCAGAGAGCAATAGGATCTTTCTATTCAATCACTAAGTCTGGAACGGACTTAGTAAGGGTTCAGAGCAGCCAGTAATAGTCCGGAGAGACTACGAAACTTCATTCTCAACTTCTACGGAAAGAACGAATATTGATTTGGCTTCGAACAGCCACAAACTTGATTGATAATACCACAACTATGAATAAAACATGAATTCCTTACACTTGATATAAGACCATTCAAAACATACCTTTTACAAAAAGGCATGTTTTGGGGGGCAAAATGTTATCCCAACTTTTGGCAAAGTTGAGATATCCAAAATTTACTGAAAGTCAATGATTACTATTCATGAATATCAACCAAGCATTGCAGGATAACCATGGATATCAATGAATTTTGTCCGAGTCCGGAACGGGCCACAATTGATAGGACACGACAAGAAAGGTCATAGAAGTCTGCATTTCAAATTTCAAGTCAATCCGAGGTCGTATGCTTAAGTTATGATGGATTCAAGTTCAGAGGAATGGGCATAGCATCGGTTCGAACCCATCACCCTGACTAGTTCGAACCCATCATGTTCGAATCCATCAGCCAACGACTCCATCCCGCTTCAACACCATTGACTTCGACTCCATCACGATGTCCTCTCTTCGAATCCCTTCAGGTTATGGAGTTCGTATCCATGGAGTTGCCATTGCCTCGGATCCATGAGAAGTGCCCTCGCATCGACTCCATCAAGTAAACCCCCAGATAGCCTTGCTCCGAATCCATCCACGACCTGACTTCGAATCCATGGACTGAGCCTTGCTTCGAATCCATCCAAGTCACCTCGCCCCATGCTATCTTCGAATCCAACGTGTTAAGACAACTTCGAATCGATCCAAGGTGACGCGTTTGGATCGATTCGAACAAACGACATTCCATCGATTCGAAGATGAACCTCGAATCCAACCACGAAGCCATCCAGCAAACTCGGCAGAGAACTCGGACTCGACTCGTTCAACTCGGCGAAAAGCTTGGATCGAACCGAAGAAGGCGCGCCACGTCATCCCTTAGATCGATTCGAAGTACTCGTTTCGAACTGATCGATTCGAAGGAGTCCATAGCATCGGTTCGAACCACCCAGCACACCGAAAAGCGCCATTTCGAACCGATCATAACTCCCAATCCACTGATCCAAATCCCATGAAATTTTTACAGAAGTTCGTCTACGTGTTGAAGAATGTCCACGCCAAATTTCACCACGATTGGACGATTTCTTGATCGATTCGAAACAAGTGTCGAATCGATCCCAATGTGGGCCCGGATCTCCAGGTTTCGGCCATGTGGGCCCCCTCACGTGCTGGAAGTGGTCTACCTTATTTTTAGGAGAAATATCAGCATCCTACGCCTATAAATAGAGCCCCAGTTCATTCAGAAAAGGGGGCAGATTCTCTTTGGCAAAATCAAGACTCTGAAGCATCAAGACTCCACCAAGGCTCTACTTTGCACTCAACAACCACCGTTGTACTTGAATTTCAGAACTACAATTCATTGTAATCCGCTGTAATCGATTGTAATCAGCGAAGAACATCAATAAAAGGAAAAATCTTTGAAGTGGGCGTAGGCCGGAGATAGCCGAACTACTATAAATCGTGTGTTCTTGCTTACATTTATTATTTTGCTACTTAAGATCTGCGATTTGTGTTTGGATATTGCTGATTTATATTCCGACACTGGTGCTTTCACATTCATCGGGGTTTGTGACCAATTTTGGCACAAACAATGCTGCATTATATGTTGTTATATTTCAGCAAGTGTATGGATAGGTATTATAATTTTCCAAGCCGAGTCTTGGGTTAGACTCTGGTTTATCTATTTTAAAATTTTCCACTGTAAAGATTATTTTTCAATAATATATGTTATTCCATTCGGGTGAAATTCTGCTGTCTATTTTTCATTCTTACCTTTAAAGTTCCATCTTTTCGATCAGTTAGAGTTGGACATTGTATGGTTCATTGTCGGCTCAAAGGGTACAAAAATTTGAGCATTTACATTTGGTATCAGAGCTTAGGTTCAGTGAACACCTAAGCCCGATAGGGGTAAAGACCCATCAGAGGTTGGGTTAGTAATACCCTAGGATGAGTAACTCATTAAAGATAAGATAAGTGACACCTTAGAATTAGTTGAGAGAATTATATATGAGCGCGTATTTGTTAATGTTATGCAAAAAATAATCATAAAAGAAAAGTAATGAAAGAAAGAGCAAAAGCATTGATAAAGATTCGAAAGCACATTGGGGTCCATTTAAACGTTAAATGAAGCTTTCGACAAGAAGATAAGAGAGCTAACAACACCTTTCGACGAGATCGAAGGTGTTGATAAGAAAACTTGTCAACACCTCAAATTTCAGTTTGGGTATAAGAGATACTTTCAATACCTCCTTTCGAAGGAGTGAAGGTTTTCTAATACTTTTCAGGCTGGTAAAAGTAGTCAAAAACAAGTCCTTTGTAGATTTCGATATAGTCAAAAGGCTAACTTCTCTTTCAGAAAGTCCTTTCAAATTGGTTGGATTAGAACTTATTGGATCCACATTTCGACACAGACAAGGCGGCTCTAGTTGGTGATTTTATGGATTGTAGAGAAAGTAGAGTTGGAGCGGTTTCGACTTAGTAGAAAGGGAACGTCTCTACTGTATTGTGGATTTGGGCTAAAATTCTTAAGATATGTGTGAACTGGGAGTTTCAACCCTATAAAAAGGATTCATCGTAACTAGATCGATAGCAAATTGTATTGACCAATTGAAAAAAAATTCTAAGTACTTCTATATATTCAAGAATATCACCATCTTTCTTTTTATTTAACTCAATTGAATAAGTTGTCCAAATCCCAAATTTAATTTGGAAATTAGGGTTTACAAGCTTAAGAAAATACAAGTAATCAGTGAAAGAAATCTATTCCCCTCCAAATAACCCCTAGATTCATACATATAGGAGCCGATTGGGACCTTTCGACCTGAGCTTTCGAAGTGGTCAAAAGGTCAACCTCTCTGCTTTCACGAACATCCAATGAGTCCTACTTTTCGACCTTGTCAAAAAGATTTAAGTCTCCGCAGCTGCTGGAGGCTGGGCTTCTCTCTCTTGCCTTTTTCCTTTTGACTTTATCGAAAGGTGCCGCTTGACAGCTTCCAAATTCGTCGAGTGGTTCTTGATTCATTTTTGACTTGAATGTTGATGTGCCCAATATGTTGACCTAGGCGCTAGCCTTCGGAACTATCAAAACATACCTTCTTTTGGTTTCGAATGAGTCGAAATACCTAAAAGGCTTTGTTGTAAACGGTTTCCTTCGAAAGCTTCTGCCCTGACTAATTCAAAACCTTATGTCTTGGTGTTAATGGTCGTATGGTTCTTCTTTCACAGGTGAGAGTGACCCTAATAGTTTCGAAAGGCTATATATGCTTTTGAAAGGGCTGATTTCGTTGAATACATCTCTGACGGAAGTAATTGAAGGTGAAACCAAGACTTTTCAAATGGTTTGGCGCCAAATGTAGAGAGCACGCTATCCATTGCTATTGGGAGGTGTTTTTTCAGCACCTTGGATGCAGTTAACATCTTTTCCAATCCTTTCGAAGGGAAGCCTTCGACCTCATCGAAAGCTTTCTGATTTCTCTTTTAAGACGTCTTCTTGATCTCTCTGAAAGGTGCTGTCGGCACTCATTTTCATATCCAAAGCTATATTTTGATAGACCATTCTAATGCTTCCTGATCTTTATCTATGTTTTTGACTCTGCATCACACCTTTTCCCTTATGAATATTTTATGGATAATATTTAGCCCCCTAGTATGAAAGAAGCCTTTGTCCTTCAGGAAAAACTCCAAAGAATTTCTTTCTTTATTTCCTGCAAAACAGATAATAACTTTTATCAGGATCACAACCTTATTGGATCACCTTAAACTTATGAAGCTATCATTCAAAATATAACTTGATGATATTTTTTGAACAAAGCACACATGATCAAAACCCCTTTAGATTTACTAATATTAGGGATGTGGAACAAAATAACCCTGTTAGCAGGTATCGGCTTAAGTAGATGGATCATTCAAGAGAACCATTATTGACTTCGAATCTCCCTTTCTGGAATTAAGTTTTCTTCAGCCATTAGGTATTTATTTCTTATTTTAGATGGCTTTTACCTTGTGTCTTCATTATAATCCGTTTTAATCCCTAAACCTTTGATAGAAGCCCATCTGATAATGGGAAAATCTTACATTGAATTCCAATTCAGAAGTTCAATGGAAAATTCACAAACCATTATAAAAATTCAATAAAGGGATCAAAATTCATAAACTAGAAGTTCAATAAGAAGCCATTATGAAATTCTTAAAAGGAAATCAGAAGTATGAAATCCACAATTACCATAGAAATCGATCCGTAAATTCAAAATACATAATCAGAAATTCAATAAGAAATCATCATGAAAATTCAATAAGGAATCTAAGAATATGAAATTCAACAATCATCATGAAAATCGACAAGGGGATTTAGAATTCAATAAATTAGAAGCCCAATAAGAGATCATCCAAAAAATTCAATAAGGAAACCAAAAATACGAAACCCACAAATCATTATAAAATCAAACAAGAAATCTAGAATTCACAAAATTCAAAGTCCAATAAGAAATCTCCAAAAATCAAATAAGGTAACATAGGATATGAAATCTATAAATTGTCATAAAATTAATAACGAAATTTATATTTCACAAAATCAGTAGATCAAAAAGAGATCATGAAAATCCTAACAAGGAAATAAGGAATATGAAATTCATAAATCATCATAAAAATTCAATAAGAAACTTCTGAATTCTCAAATATATAAGATCGTTATGAAGTGAAGCTGAAAATTCAGGAATCTAGGAGTGTAATCAGAAAATTGTTAGGACCTCACCTACTGAATAACCTATATAAAACTCATTCCAATACAAAGTCAAAAATTCAATAATGAATCTATAGATTATTATTAAAATCTACAAAGAAGTTATGAAATGAGGAATTCATGAAAAAAGAAATCAACAAGAAACCATTATGAAAAGCCAAAGGGGTTAATCAAATGTATAACATCCATAAATCACCTTTAAACTCTATAAGGAAAATTTGAATTCCTAAAACCAAAAACTCCATATGTAATACCTATGAAATTTAAATAGGGAAATTAGGAATATAAATTAATAAGTCATCATAGAAGTTAACATGGAAATTTAGAAATTCATAGAACCCCATATGACAACTTCATGTAAAGAAACGTGGAAATCAAAAATTCGTGAAACCATAAATCCACCCAAAATCTTGTCAGGATCTCATTTATCGAATAATATTATCATGATTTCATTCAATACAAAATAAAAAGCTTGTCTGGTAATGGTAAACTTAATAGATTCAAGCAAAAGACCTCCACGTCTATCCGAACTAAATTATAGTACTTTGTAGAGACTTATTTTAAAATTATACCTAGAATAGTGATAAAAGGTTCTTGTTATTGGAAGGGAAGTGCCCTATTAATAGATGTGTAATTTCTAAATTGTTTATAAGTTAGTGGTATTATTATTATATTAGAATCGCATAGTTCTGTAAAGCCATGCAATCATTCTAAAATTATACCTCGAATAGTGATAATGGTTCTTGTTATTCAAAGGGAAGTACACTATTAATAGATGTGTAATTCCTAAAGTGTCTATAAATTAGTAGTATTATGGTTATATTGGAACCATGTTGTTCTGTAAAGCTGTGTAATCGTTCGGAATAGTAATTCCGTCTTACCGGTTAGCCATTCGGAGTAGTAGTTCTATAAGACCAGCCAATCATTCAGTAGATAGTTCCATTCGGCTGTTCATCTTTGCAGCCATTCAACTGTTCAACAAGTAGTTCCGTTTAGTTAACTGGCCATTCGGTAGTGCAAGCTCCTTTTGACTTGTTGGTCATTTAGTAGTGCAAGTTCCGTACTATTGCTAGGTTGTTCCGCAGTGCAATGGTCCAAATAATTTATTAATATATATATATATAATAATATATAGATTCTTCTATCCCAAAGGGTCACCTTATTTCTAAGGATTCAAGAGTCATTTACTCAATCTAGTCTTCAGATGAAGTCATTAGTAGCAAAAATTCATTATCTATTCCATTCCTTTGGCCCTTGCATAGATCTTTTTACGCTCTTATGTTAAAGATCTCTTTATTCCTTTTCTGGTCTTTCAGAATGAAAGTTTCTTAATTATTTGTTGTGGGAGCCACTTTTTAGCCATTGGAAGTACTGAAATTTGCTTGCTTATGTTTTGTTCTTTCTGATTATAGTGTTTGACATCTTCATCCATTTTCAATTATTTGTACCCTTCTCTTGGATTCTCTTTTTGTCTTATATGGTGGATAGATTTATTTCTTCAACCCTTTGTTCTCTCGGGTTTTGACTTTTGCTTTGTGTTGTGGACATCTTTGTCCTTCTCCATCTGTTTGGTGCCTCTTCCGTGATTCCCTTGGTTTTAAGGGATGTAGTATATGTTGAGTTGACCTTCCTCTGAAAATTTTCTCTTGGGTGCTTGTCTTGACCCTCCCCCTAAGAGGTTATTTGGACGTTTGGGTTTCCTTGATTTATATTTGCTTATCCTGACTTTCCCCCTAAGACGTGATATGGACGTTAGGGGGATTAAACCCTCCAAATAGGAGGTGCTATGGGTAAGTCGTAGGCGTTTGTCCCTCCATCGTAGGTGGTGCTATGGATTGTCCATAGGCTTTTGGTGGGTATAGGACCCCCCTTTTTAGGAGGTGCTACGAATTGACCGTAGGATAAAATGGCGGGTGCAGGCTCCCTCCTCTTTTTAGGAGGTGCTAAGGCTAAAACTTATATATGATAATCATTTTTTGTCAACTAAAATATTTTGAACATCCATTTGAATATCATATGATTCTGGTAAATGAACTCCTCTATAATTTTAAGGGAGTATTTTTCTTAAAAAGGGAATTTGATTATAAAATAAATATTTCGTAAATCTGCCTTTTGCAAAGATCTTTAAATCATTCACATAGTAGAGATGCAGATCCCAAATAGGAGATTGGGAGGTCATGATTCACGAACCAATGTCTTTTAAATTGATAATAGGGTTTTTGTTAATGAACTTTTTATAGTTTAAAAACTTTCTTTGAAAAGTGTGAATAGGATTCTTCTTGCTAATGGTTTCTAGAAAACTCCAAAATATTGGAATTGGTTAATTAGAAGTTCTTGACGTGCATGTTCTAATGCTAAATAAAATTCTTTTTAAGATCTGTGCAAGTTTGTCTTTAAAATAAAAAGATACTTAACACCCCTTGCTTATAGGGAAATTTGAGAAAATATTTTCTGACTTGTTGAAATAAAAAATTTTGGAAACAAATTTTTGAAAAAAATTCTTTCAAGTAACCAATTAAAAGCAACATCAATGTGTATAACATATATGCTTATGCTTCCTCGGGAAAAAGAAGTCTTATTCATGAGTCTAAAATCCATGATACATAGACTAATATACTTTCGTGAATAGGGACATGCTTTTTTTTAAGAATCCCCTTTCTTAGGAGAGTTTTTGATATTTACCCATGTTTAGTTTATAGTTGAAGACTTACTATAATCCAGGGTTCCATTGGAGTAGTTCTTTTCGATGCATTGATTCGAACTTCGAGATGGGGATGAGTTGTCCCGCTTATATAAGTTGAGTAGTATTTCATAAGCAGCTAAAAGTTTGTTGTACATCGAGAGTATGTTGAATGCCATGGAATGGTTCTTTTTTTTATCTATAATGACACTCCAATTTTGTACTAAAAGATGACCAATTCAAACTAAAATTCAAACTAAAGAAGTTATAAGCAAAGAAAATTTATAATAGATAGATGTGGTAAAGCTTCATATGTAGAACAGAGTCTAAAGATGAAGTTGTAAGACTAATTCTTTTCAAGATTTTAAGTGATTGAGGTGCTCCCTTGGAGGTGGAACATCTTCTAATCTTTCTTGGCAAATTATCTTAAGAACCCCAACTTGATTAGGTTCCAAACTGTTTTTCCCAAAGCATTGCAATCGTCAGTTTCATGTCCGTTCACTTTATGATAAAGAATAGCCACTCCTTCCTTTCTTAGGTTCAGGTGGAGCTCTTGTCTTATAGGAAATGGGTAAATTCCCATCACCATTTGTCATGGCAAAGATATAAGAATAGGTTTGTTTAATTCCATTGGCCCATGCTTAGACATTACTGTTTGACTGTCTTTTTTGTTTTCCTTCCACTTATACTTTTTGGTGGGTTGTTTGAAGTCGAACTTCTCTTCCTTCTGTTTTTGCTGGTATTTCTTCATGGCATGAAACATTTCTTCCATTAGAACAAATTTCTTGGCTTGGAAATAGAAGTGTTATAAATCTTTACATCCATGGATATGAAGTTCTTGCGAAAAGGGAGTTTATTTGATTAAACCAGAGTGAACTGCCATCAATTTTTCTTCATAGGACGCGCTTTTGGCCTTCAATGCTTCCATGTCGAATCTCTTAGTGTATTCGCCAAGTAATTCCTCCAGTCTTTACTTAACGTTGGCAAA
Source organism: Allium cepa (assembly GCA_030765085.1). Taxonomy (NCBI): domain Eukaryota; kingdom Viridiplantae; phylum Streptophyta; class Magnoliopsida; order Asparagales; family Amaryllidaceae; genus Allium; species Allium cepa. Next base: position 687,596,135 of record CM060937.1, on the reverse strand, counting down.
CATGTAAGAATCTATTACAGGATCTTTATATATGTGAAATTGCGCTATGAATTCATAATAAAATTGTTCCTAAGAACAGATGGTTTTCACTTGGTATTTCTTGTACCATTTTATAGCTTCTCCTTGAAGAGTAACTAGGAAAAGCCTATAATGAATTGGCCCAGGAGTTTTATCGAAGTTCATCCAGTTTTCAAAAGCCAAAAGGTGGTAGTCTAGATTAGTAATCCCATCATATTTTAATGGGAGAATTCGGATGTGAGGAGGAGGACTTACTGCCATTATTTCGTCTGAAAGTTGAGTCTTTTCCAGGATAACATATTTCTATTGGTCGGGAATTCCTTTCTCCTTAAGCGTTGCCATTATCATCTGGTGTAGGATGTCCTCCTGATTGGCTTTGCTTTTTGATAGCTTTTGCAGTTTGTTTGCTCGAGGAACCCTTTAACTTGGCATTCTTGGTCTAACTATTCATAATTCTCCATGTTTGGAGATTGTGCTTCATCATCTCTTTCCATAATCCATAATGATATTTGAGATGGAGCTTTCTTAAGAAATTCTTGCATTACTATCATCCGTTTGTTTGCGTAAAAAATGGTCACAAACACCCAATACCGTGAAAGCACCAGTGTATGAATATAAATCAGCGATATTCAAACACAAATCACAGATCTCAGCAAATAACCCAAATACGTTTGCATAAAAGATGGGCAAACAACTCCAAGTTGTATGATTTAGTTGATTTTATGTTGTTCGTAATGATTTAGGTGGTTTATGCAAATACGTAAAAAGCAGGGACTAAACTGTAAAAGACACACAGATTTATAGTGGTTCGGCCAGAATGTGCCTACGTCCACTTTATATGTTATTCTCCCTTTCCAATCTGATTACAAGTACAAAGCTTGTAGTACAAGTGTGCGAAAGTTATTTGAAAGTTCCTTCCAGGCTTGAGCTCTCAAACTTGTCTGCCATTGTTGTACCCCTGCCCCTCTGTTTATAGAGTGAGGCAGGGGGCAGAGGTCCTGGGAGTATATAGCTGCTGGTGGGCCTGGGCTGAAGCAATCTGGCCTGGCAGCTTTCTGGTTCGGCGGCGTCTTGGTTCGGCGGTAAGTGGTAACATGGGTGATTCGGCAGGTAGTGGAGATAGGGGTTCGGTGGTAGGTTGGATCGGTGGTAGCATGGTTCGGTGGTAGCATGGTTTGGTGGTAGCATGGTTTGGCTAAGCTTGGTCCGGTAGTTGTAGGCTAGGAGTTCCATTCGGCAGTGGGTTTAGAGGTGTTGGTTCGGTAGGAACAGGGAGAAGGTTGGTTCGGCTAGGAGTTGCTTTGGGTTTGGTTCGGTAGGAAGGGGGCAGGAAATGCCGAATGAGACTTCGTGTTGGGAATGCCGAATGAGACTCCACTTATGAGAATGCCGAATGAGACTTCATTTATGAGAATGCCGAATGAACCATGTGGAGTTCGAATGCCGGACGAACTCAAACACTTGAACTTCCGGACGAAACCGAGGGGTTTTAAGTACCGGATGACACTTGAACTCGGGGAGTGTAGTGTCGAACGAACTCTTGCCTTGCTTCCGATCGATTTTCAATCCGGACCTCCATCATTCCTTGCCAATTTGTCGATATTCCAGTTTTGACCAAAAAATGGGATAACACTTTGCCCCCCAAAACATGCCTTGTGATAACAAGGCGTGTTTTGAATAGTTCTGAATCCAATATCCAAAGTTCATAGCCATATTGCCAGAGTAGATCATCCTTAACTGCTCCGAGTCGATATCCAATTCCAAATCCAATGACCAAAGCTTGAGCCAATTCCATGTCCATCCGAACTCGACAACCGATCCCCAAACCATCCTTATCCAATAGCCAATATTCGAATCCAGGACCTCTCTGGGTTGATATCCAAATCCATAACTTCTCCGGGCTCTTGCCAAGCGCAATCCACACCTGACGGACGTGATCCAGTGTCCCTGGACGTTGAGCTAACCTCTCCGGGTTCTTGCCAATTGTAATTCACAGTTGACGACCTTCTTTCCGGGTTCTTGCCAAGCGTAATCCACACATGACGACCTTGGTCCAGTGTCCCTGGACGTTGAGCTAACCTCTCCGGGTTCTTGCCAATTGTAATCCACAGTTGACGACCTTGGCCCAGTGTCCCTGGGCGCTGTAAAATGCCATGGCTTAAGTCCTAAGCCGAATCCTGGTCCCTTCGGACCCTTGCCGAGCATAGTCCATACTCGACGACCTGAAAGTAACAATTGATAATATAGGGCCTAAGTCCTAGGCCGAATCCTGGTCACTCTGGACCCTTGCCGAGCATAGTCCATACTCGACGACCTGAAAGTAACAATTGATAATATAGGGCCTAAGTCCTAGGCCGAATCCTGGTCACTCCGGACCCTTGCCGAGCATAGTCCATACTCGACGACCTGAAAGTAACAATTGATAATATAGGGCCTAAGTCCTAGGCCGAATCCTGGTCACTCCGGACCCTTGCCGAGCATAGTCCATACTCGACGACCTGAATGAGTCAATTTACCACGTTCGGGCAAAGCAACTCACCCCTTGCCAGGTATAATCCATACCCGACGACCGTTTATCAAAAATCAGATAAAATCCAGTCAAAATCCTATCCAAAATCCAAATCCAAATCCAAAATCCAAATCCAGAATCCAAATCCGAAAATCCAAATCCAGAATCCAAATTCAAAATCCAAATCTAAAACCAGAAAACTAGAAGTCCAAATCAGCATCCAAAGTTGAAAATAATCGTCCAGAGGAAAATCCAAATCAAAAGGCGAGAAAAACCAGGAGCTCAATCCAAGCTCCAAAACCGAAAACCAAAAAAAAAAGCAGTGTCCAATCCAAAAGCAAAAGATAAATTTTACAAACCATAGCATCACAGCTTATTATCATTCAGAGCATGCCTAGGGGCCATCTCCGTCCCCGTACATGTGTAAATGACTTGGTTGCTTGCCAATAGTTTGCTACTTATTTCATATTAACCTGGTCAAGGGACGATCAACCGACCATCATTCCTGGGCCTCCCACCATCGTAGCTTGAGGCAGGCGGCGGTTGCTCCTGCCTCGCTGTTGCATTCCGAGGTCCAACATATTGTGGCAGCTGTCCATTCCTCACATGCTCCTCAATTATGTCCTTTAAGTGCCTGCAGCTGTTGGTGTCGTGTCCATCCAAATCATGGAAGAAACAGTGCCTTCCCGATGTCCTTTCCCGTTCTGTTGGTTCTCTCCTAGCCGGCCTCCGGTAGTGAAGGCGATTTCGAGTATCCAGGTATATCCGCTCCAGTGTTTCGTTCAATCCTGTGTATGTGGAAAACTTTGGATCCTTCCATTGCTTCCTAGCATTTCCAGAATCACCGTCCAACTTCCTTTTTCCTTTGTCTTTATCCGAACCATTGCTGGATGGTCCTCCCACCTCAACTGCATTAACCTTTTTCAATTTTAAATCCGTACTCGCATCTTCTTGTCGAAGGAACCTTTCTGCCTCGTGAAAGAATTCGTCGAGATTCCATGGGGGATCTCGTATCAGAGATACCTTGAAATCCGAGTTCTCCCTGACTCCTGATACTACTGCCATTAAAACCATCGATGGATCGGGCCGATCCACCGAAGCAACTGCGGCACTGAATCGAGTTAGAAAAGTTCTAAGCGATTCATCCATCCTTTGCCTTACCGATGTCAATGTCATCACGTTCTTCGGTCTCTTGACATGAACCCAAAACTGTCCCAAAAACCTTTCCACCAATTCCCTCCAAGTCCTGATAGATCCTTCTTCCAGCTGCCTGAACAACATCGCAGCTAAGTCCGTCAAGTACAAAGGGAAGCATCGGGCCATCACCTCCTCTGATGCCCCCAGCACCTCCATGTGTCTGGTGTATCTCATCAAGTGATCCGTAGGGTCTTCCTTGCCATTGTATACCTCCACGCTAGGTAGCTTGAACTTAGGTGGATTCTGAGCCATCCTTATTTCCCGAGTGAACGGACTCCTGTTTACTCCTTCCAAGTCTCCGTTGGTCAAATCACCTCGCACAGTCTTCCTGATTATATCTACCAATCCACCATTGTCTGTCGGAGGTTGCCCCCGAGGGAACTCCGGTACATACTCTTCGTGTAGCTCGTTAGTAGCAACGTTGGTTCTAGCCTGTTGAACTCCTTCCAAAGGTTCTCCTGTGTTGAATCCTGTGGGCCTGCCCCCAAGCCCTTGTTGATTGCCACCTGGCTCCGTATCCTGTCCTTCATTGGGTTCCGTAACCCTAGCTTCTTGTCCTGCATCCACAGCCGTTGTAGCTGTTCCTAAGTTCTGCATCCCTGCAGCTCTCATTTGCTCCAAGAAAGTTTGCATCATTTCCTGTTGACTTTTCAACAACCTCTCTTGCAGTGAATTTGTTATGGCTTCCATTTCATCCCGGGTTATGTAGATCGAAGCCGGTCCTTCCTCACCTCCGGAGGATGCTTGTTGACTTCCTCCTTGTTGGCTTCTCTCAGCCCTTAGCCTTCTACTGTTTTGCCTAGTCATTGTCTTCCAAATCCAAACTTCTATCCGATGTAGCGGGTGCTGGTCCCTCTCAGTGAAAGCACCAAAATGTTTGCGTAAAAAATGGTCACAAACACCCAATACCGTGAAAGCACCAGTGTATGAATATAAATCAGCGATATTCAAACACAAATCACAGATCTCAGCAAATAACCCAAATACGTTTGCACAAAAGATGGGCAAACAACTCCAAGTTGTATGATTTAGTTGATTTTATGTTGTTCTTAATGATTTAGGTGGTTTATGCAAATACGTAAAAAGCAGGGACTAAACTGTAAAAGACACACAGATTTATAGTGGTTCGGCCAGAATGTGCCTACGTCCACTTTATATGTTATTCTCCCTTTCCAATCCGATTACAAGTATAAAGCTTGTAGTACAAGTGTGCGAAAGTTATTTGAAAGTTCCTTCCAGGCTTGAGCTCTCAAACTTGTCTGCCATTGTTGTACCCCTACACCTCTATTTATAGAGTGAGGCAGAGGGCAGAGGTCCTGGGAGTATATAGCTGCTGGTGGGCCTGGGCTGAAGCAATCTGGCCTGGCAGCTTTCTGGTTCGGCGGCGTCTTGGTTCGGCGGTAAGTGGTAACGTGGGTGATTCGGCAGGTAGTGGAGATAGGGGTTCGGTGGTAGGTTGGATCGGTGGTAGCATGGTTCGGTGGTAGCATGGTTTGGTGGTAGCATGGTTTGGCTATGCTTGGTCCGGTAGTTGTAGGCTAGGAGTTCCATTCGGCAGTGGGTTTAGAGGTGTTGGTTCGGTAGGAACAGGGAGAAGGTTGGTTCGGCTAGGAGTTGCTTTGGGTTTGGTTCGGTAGGAAGGGGGCAGGAAATGCCGAATGAGACTTCGTGTTAGGAATGCCGAATGAGACTCCACTTATGAGAATGCCGAATGAGACTTCATTTATGAGAATGCCGAATGAACCATGTGGAGTTCGAATGCCGGACGAACTCAAACACTTGAACTTCCGGACGAAACCGAGGGGTTTTAAGTACCGGATGACACTTGAACTCGGGGAGTGTAGTGTCGAACGAACTCTTGCCTTGCTTCCAATCGATTTTCAATCCGGACCTCCATCATTCCTTGCCAATTTGTCGATATTCCAGTTTTGACCAAAAAATGGGATAACACCGTTGTAGTAGATTCTGGACTTTGATCACATTGTTTTTCAATCTCATTAGGGTTGACGATTGCCCAATTTCCATTCTCTCTAAGTTAAAGTTTGGAACTATGTTATCTTCCAAAGTTGATTACGTAGCAGCTCCTTTGTTTGGAAGGTCGTTATTATTCCTTGCTTTTACCATTTTCCTCTTTTTGAGTGCGGAACTTTATGCAATTAATTTGTGATGAGTGTTATAAGGGATCGGAGGTTCTAGCCCTTTTTTTAATGCCAAAAATGTTGATAAGAAAACTTGTCGACACCTCAGATTTCAATTTAGGGTATGAGAGTTACTTTCGAAACCTCCTTTCAAAGGATTGAAGGTTTGCTAATTTTTTTAGGCTTGAAATTGTAGTCAAAAACACGTCCTTTGTACATTTGATGCAGTTGAAAGGCCAACTTATCTTTCAAAAAGTCCTTTCGAATTGGTTGGATTAGAACTCATCGGATCTATGTTTCGACATAGGAAGGGCGGCTCTAGTTGGTGATTTTATGGATTCTGGAGGAAGAAGAGTTAGAAGGGTTCCGTCTTAGTCGAAAGGAAAGGTCTATACTGTATTGTGGATGTGCGCTAAAACTCTTAAGATATAAGCAAACTGGGGGTTTCAACCCTATCGAAGGGATTCATCTTAACTTTATTGATAGTAGATTGCATTGATTGTCTGAAATAAGAGTCTCGGAATTTCTATATAATCATGAATATCACTATCTTTCTTTTTATTGAACACAATTGAACAAGTTGACCAAATCCCTAATTTAGTTTGGAAATTAGGATTTACAAGCTTAAGAAAATACAAGTGAGAAGTGAAAGAAATCCGATCCCCTCTAAGTGACCCATGGGGACATATTAATAGGTGCGGTTGGGACCTTTCTATCCTGAGCTTTCGATGCGGTCGAAAGGTCAACCTCTCTACTTTCATGAATGTCTAATGGGTCCTACCTTTCAACCTAATCGAAAGGGTTTTAGTCAATTGTAATGACCTGCAATATTAACACTCTTAAAATAGGATATTGAATTGTTTTAAATATTCAAATGTAGAATTTTCAAACTTAAACAATCATGTTTTGTATGATAAATAAGAAAGGTAAACTTAGTTTTGACATTGAATAAAGATTTTGGATCCCTATTGTAAAATTAACAAAAGTTATATTCCGACATATTAGGATAAATATTCAGGAAATTTGTTTAAAGAATGAAAAATTCCGTTTAAACATTTATATAATCGAATCGAACTCATTTGGTAATAATAGTAATTTAATTTATAATGGTTCGATAAATGTATAAAACTTATTTTACAAAATTGAAAAATTTCGCCGCATATCGATAAATCGATGTCATATTTTTATAAGAAGAATTTGATGTTGTTTTATATTATTTTATAAGTCAAATATGCTTGTTTTAATTATTAAAGATAATGAAACTTTTTTTGAAGTTTGGTTTACATGATTCATAGTTTAACAAAAACATCAAAATGTGACTGGAAAACGTTTTGTCGAAAATCAACATTTTTTCAAAATAAGTTGCCGCAACATTATCGCACCTTTGTTAACTTGTTTTAACATATATATTACACAATTTAATAACTAAACATATTTACTTTCGCTAAATAGGATTAGAAAACTTATAGTAGTCATTAGTAAAAAGAAGTAAGAATTAACTAAAGTAAGAAGAGTAAACATCAAATCACATCAAATCAAAATCCAACAAAATAATTACTTTTATTTAATTAATTTTTAAGTAACTAAGACATAAATTAAGAAGTGAAAGAATGATTTTAAGTACTACAGGAGTGGATGTTGCTTTAGGTTGAAGTAAGAATAGTTTGGTCTTGGTAATAGGTTATTTTGGTAAATTTACCACTTATTTCTTTTTCTATAAATACCCACATCCTTCTTCACTTTCATTAACAATTCTTCTTCTTATATTCTTAATTTTCTACATCTTATTCCTCTTGTCTTTAATGACTTCCAAGCCATATGAAAAAACTAGAAAGAAAAAATGTTACAAATATTTACAAAATATTCATAAGAAATCAATGTTCATCCTCTTCAAATCAAAATCCTTTTCTCTCCATATTTTACCTCTTATCCTATCGGCTGTCACTTCTTCAAAAATGAACCAAATTCCAAAATTATTTATTACAAATCATGTATTTTTCCAGTGTCTACAACTTTTATGTTGACCACTTTGTCTCATTATAAAATTCAGCATGGCAAAAATCCACTTTTTTACAGTGCTTTCTCTAGCCCAGTTTTTAAGCCAGAGAATAGGCATTTGTTTTGATCATAACATGGTGGTAATAGTTCCAAACTAAGGAATTCTTTTTTTAAACCATATGAAATTCCAGCATCTACAACTTTTTATGTTGATTACTTTTCCCAGTTTTGAGGTTTGCTACCTGAACTTAATTCTTTGAAGTACATTTGGGCTTTATATTTGTGAATCAGAGAATAGCTCCTTTTCTATTGACCATATCATCTTGAAAACTAATCAAAATCAAGTGATTCTTTTTTATATTAAACAAAAAAGAATTTGCAATAATTTTTCAGTTAACAAGATTTTCAGATTATGAGAGAAGAGAGTTAAAAACAAGAGAGAAGATGACCTATTTTTCATGTCTAATTTTGAGAATTCAAGGTCAAAGCTGTACCACTTCTTCTCTACATTTTTGGCCCACCTCCATCTCAAACCTTGGCTGAGCACTTCGAAAGAAGGGAACATTATTTACTAATGTTTAAGTGGAGTAGGAAGTAGGTAGTGAAGCATGGATTAGTTTGAATGTTAGTAGGAAGTTAATCGCTTTAGTTTATGGTGAGAAACTCTGTTTAATATCTATATTTATATATATACATGTTTGATGATGTGTTATGATTGTTATGGATGCTTATATATGCTTTGATCATCAAGTATTGATTGTTTGATATGATTGTTAAATTGTTTTACCAAGTCAAGTTAATACACGTCGATATGCACAAAGGAAATCACTTTCCTTTTGAAAATGAAATGGTGTATATTTAATGCTTAAACCTTTGGAAATAGTTTTAAAATGAGATAGAAATATCTTATAAACATTTAAATATGTTTAAAGAAATAAATAAATAAAATCAGGACTTCATGTTGTATATTTGAAATATGTCCAAAACAAATTTCTACAAAAATCGCGGTTTTGCAGTTCGTAGTCCGAAAAGGGATTTCTTTATTAATAATATTTTTAAGTGGTAAATATGTATGAAATAAATTTGATAAATGTATTAAAATAATTTAAAAGAGATTTGGAATGGAAAATATGAATTTTCAAATATTAAAAGTTGTTTAAATCAAATATGCTTATATAGCACTTTACGCAACGCCTCTATGCTGCGAATTCTATAACCTTTTGAATAACATTTTAAACTTAAAAATTCTTTCCTATATATTTTATGAATAATTTTAAAAGAATAATTAAGCGATTTAAAGACGATTTGGAAGTTTTAATAAGAGTTTGAATAAATGGTTAAGAGGCATTGTTTATACTACTTAAACAAAATGTAAAGTATATTGAATGTATTAACAAACTGAGTATGCAGAAACGAATAGTACATTTGTTCCGCCTGTAAGATCTAGGAAAATAAAATAAGCTGTTTAACTAAGGTTAGCAATGGAGCAACTAGTGCACTAACCTTACCCAACCTATGTTTTCTATTTTTAGGCGAGGGGTGAAATAGATCGAAAGGAAAGCTCAGATGCTCTAAAAGAACATATTTATGTTTTTCCTAAATAAAAAAAGAAACAAATTCTTTGAATGTTATTTAACCACTTAAAATCTTTTATTCGATGATTATTACGAAGGAACCGAAATTGGATTATGGTGATTCCTATCCGAAGAACCGGTATTGGATTTGAGTGATTCCTATCCGAAATTCCCTTCAAACTAATTTTTGAAATAAACACATTGAAGACAAAGGTCATTGAAGACAAAGATATTCATGATGTTGATTGCTTGCCATTAGTCCCTTGAGGTGAAATTTACCATAGCTAAAGTGGCAGTAGTGCTTTGTTATGAAAATCTTCGATTTGCTTGAATATGATTTGAAGTTAAGAAGGAAATCTTTGATTAAGATTTAACAAATGATTTGGGAATATTTTCCCAAAGTTAAAAGCTATAACTTGAATGAAATAAATATCTGATTTAGATTTAATGAATGATTTGGACAGGTTTTCCTAAGTAAAAGAGAAATTGATTTGGAATTATTTAAAGATTTAAGAAAGGTTTAGATAAATCAAATGATTTAAGAAATGAGGCTTAATGATTCCATATGATCTTGAAAAGAAAATAAAATAAATTGAAGAGAATATATCTAACGAAGATATTTGATTTAAATAAAATAAAATTGAGATATTATCTAAAGAAAAAGAATGAATTACTTAGAATTATTCTAAGACAAAAGAAAGAGATTTTGAAATCATCCGAATTGAAATCAAAGTGAAAAGAGACTTAATAAATCCTGTGTACTCATAATCACTTTTTATCGATAATTGGATTTCAAAGGAACCGGGGTCGGATTTGGGTGATTTCTATCTGAAAACCACTTCAAACCAATTTAAATGTTCGAAGAATGGAGATATTTGAAGACGGTGATATTGAGACAAATAATAACGAGGGACCACTCCTTGATTAATTGGGGATAAACTCCCGATTCACTATATTGTAGAAGTGGTCTCTTTGTTATGAAAAACCTTAAAACCATAAGGGCTTCTCATCTAGTAATGGCCGAGAATGTGCCTTCGGTTTCATTCAGTCCTAGAACGAACTTGTACGGATGACTGTCTGACCTTGCATTCTAAATCAGAATGAGTGATCTCTATAAAAGTATATAAGTTGGTGGCGGAGAAGGCACCTTCTCCTAGCTTAACACACTTTCCCAAGACATACGAGCTCAGCAAGTTAAACGTTTGTAGAAATCAGTCATTTGATTGTGGAATGGTAGTGTGGCATTCAAAGTGAAAGAAGATGTGTTATGTGGAAAGGTGATCATTGCCTTAAGCCTTATCAACCGAAAATGACCGAAACAGAGTTAAATGCAGTAAGGCTAAATGAGTCATTTCCAATTAGGATATGATTATCCCCTTCAAGACATATTTCTTCCTGCTATGATGTTCGGGATGTAAATTAATGTGGTTTGTATGTTAGAGTGTGCTCGATTAAAGATTGGCAACGACCAAGGGATGATATATTCGATACTTTCTAGTTACAGAGATTGGTCGATTTTGTGTTGGTAGAGGATCCATTGTGATGGTCCTCCGTACATTCCTCTAGAGATGTACTATTGGAATTTAGTCCCTTCACCTGGTCATTTGTATCGAAATCCATTCTCCAATAAGAACCTATGGACTTGATTGTAAACCTATTATGTTGGAATTTAATCAATACTACAATTTCATCTAAGATTAATAAGTTTATTTGCAAATGTTTTTAAAGAATATCATTAGAAATAATATCAAATGTTTTGAATAAAAGTGTTTATTTATCATAAGGTAAAAACAAATCTGTGTTTATGTGTAGGAATTGGTCTTATAAGATACTCTTTTTTTTTAAATGATTTCATTTAAAAGTTGATATATGACACTTTAATTTATTATTGAGTTTTTCTCACATTGGTTTATCAAGCTTGATCCGAGTATTTTCAATACTCGAGTCGGATCCGAGTAGTTTTAGGTTTAGTCGAAGATGGTTGGAGTTTCCAAAGGAGAGAAGGAGATATTCATCTACGTATGGCATAATCTATTATCCGTTGTGGTTTTTTTTGTCTTAGTTTGATGTTTGTTAGCGATTGTAAGGATATATGTTTATAATTGTCCAAGATGAATTTTGGTTAGACTCTGATATATGTTTTTAGAAGTTTTCCGCTGTAAAGACATTCGTTCAATATTATATATTATTCCATTAGTGTGAAATTTTGTTCTGTCTATTTTCTTTATTACCCTTCATGTTCCATCTTTTCGTGCAATTTGAGTTGGACTTGTGTGATTTATTGTCGACTCAAAGGGTACGGAAAAATGGGTCATGACATTAGGCATCAGAGCTGAAGGATAAGCAAGAACCTTGGCTTTGGTGGGGTAAAGACTCATTAAAGATAGGTTTAGTAATACCGTAGGATGAGTAACTCATTATAGATAGGGTTAGTAACACCCTAGAATTAGTAGGGAGTATTATATATGAGCGCGTATTTCTTAATGTGATATGTAAAGGTTTTGTTTTGAAAAATTTGTAAATGAAACAATTTTACATTGGATTATTTGATTACAAGTATATATCTGAAAAGTTATATAGTTAGAAATCAAGATTAGTGAAATTTAAATATGAACATCTTATGATTAGAATTTTAGGTTTGAGTACACGGTGTTTGATATTAAGATTGGTTTATGAAATAAAAGTATAAGATAAAAATGTATTTAACAAATAGAAAATGATTACGTGAAAGGTAAATGTAAAAGGAATAAGAATTTAAATATGAGTAATTTAAAATAATTATGTAATTTAAGCGAAGTTAATTAACATAAAATAAATTTATAAATGAACTTAGGAGACAAGTTTTATAAAAAAGTAATCTCTAAAGGATTTTGAAAATGGTATTATTTCGAATAAAAAGAGATATTTTATGTTAACTAGTTCGAATGGCTCGAAAATAAATTAAAAAAGGTAGGATATGTGTTGATATGGTAAGCACTTCTCTTAAGTATTACTCTTCAGAGGATATATGATACATCTGGTAGTACCCAGTTGCTTGGTATTATTTTGGAGTTACTCGATCTATATAGTTTTCTTATGTTAAATAGATAATGTGAATTATTAATTGGTAAATTGATTAGTAATATTCATAAAAGTTTAAAACCAAAAATAAATTTGGAATCACTAATTTATAAGATAAAGCCGGAATCTCAACATTTTGGACAGTCGAAAATTTCTGAATTGCACCAAAGTCAAAGCTAATGTATTTGTAGAATATTCTGGTAAAAGATAAACCACTGTGAAATGTTTTAAGTAAATGAAATTGGATAAGTATAATTTATAAATGTTATTATATATAAAAAGGATTTAAAAGTGGATAAATTTATAATAGGATTGAATCAGAAATAAATTTTCTAATTATGAATTTGAAAGGACAACAACCAACAAAAAACTATAATTCATCTAGATATAAAACCGATCGAGAATTTGGGATGCGTATGTATATACTGTTAGGATGTAGAAAGGTATTATATAAAACTAGATTTAAGTCATGAACTATTTATACACTTAAGTAAAATCATGACTCTTTAAAATGTAATTATAACCTGGAAAAGGTATTATAATAAATTCCACCATTAATTACGAAATGATACATCTACTATATTAGTAGAAAAGAAAATATGCTAATAATAAAAAGAATGAGAAAAGCAAATAAAATAATGTGAATTTGGTATTTCTGAGAAAAAGCAATAGGAATATATATGTAATTTATATGTAAATCATTTCGTCACATAAATTTTGATCTAATATTCGAGTATGAAACTTTGAGGTGCTTACACTAATCCAGAAAAGAATTTATCACTCGATTTCTTGACGGTGAGCATTGATGATGTTTTGTGGTTAGTTACTGGAGTATTCTACCATAGTTGAGAGCTACGCAAGGAAAGCAAGTGTGTTTGATCTATAAGCTTGATCAGATTCCACATTAGAGGACTGGGAGATCGATACTAGTTCGGAAATAAAGTTGTGGATTCAAATAGAAGATCAAATTAGATATTTTATGTGGATGATTTGGGTACATCTTACGGGTTTGAATTTGTGAAATAATGAGTTAGGTAAAAGATTGTGGGTTCAGGTTCAGGGTAATTTCGGGGACAAAATTCTTTTAAGTAGGGGAGAATGTAATGACCTGTAATTTTAATACTTTGAAAATGAGATATTTAATTATTTTAAATATTCAGATGTAGAATTTTCAAACTTAGACAATTATTTTTTATATGAGAAATAAGAATGGTAAACTTATTTTTGATATTGAATAAAAATTATGGATTCCCATTGTGAAATTGACAAAAGTTGGATTCTGATAAAGTAGGATAAATATTCGAGAAATTTTTTTAAAGGATAAAGAATTTCATTTAAATATTTATATAATTAATATCAAACTCATTTGATAATAATAGTAATTTAATTTATAATGGTTCGATAAATATATAAAACTTGTTTTATAAAATTGTCAATTTTCAACTTATATCGATAAATTGATGTCGTATTTTTATAAGAAGATTTGGATGTTGTTTCATATTATTTTATAAGTAAATATTTTTGTTTTAATTTTTTAAAGATAATAAGAAATTTATTTTTAATTTTGGTTTACATGAATAAATGTTTAACAAAAACGTCAAAATATGACCGGAAAACTTTTGTCAAAAATCAATGTTTTACTCCAAATAAGTTCCCGCAACATAATCACACCTTTGTTAACATGTTTTAACTTATACATTACACATTATAATAACTAAACATATTTACTTTTACTAAATAAGATTAGAAAACTTCTATAAGTCATTAGTAAAAGTTAGTAAGAATTAACAAAAGTAAGAAAAGTAAACATCAAAGCACATCAAATCAAAATCCAACAAAATAATTACTTTTCTTTACTTAATCTTTAAGTGACTAAGACATAAAGTAAGAAATGAAAGGATGATGTTAAGTATTGAAATAGTGGATGTTGCTTTAGGTTGAAGTAAGGATAGTTTGGTAATTTGGTAAGAGGTTATTTTGGTAAATTTACCACTTCTTTCTTTTCTATAAATACCCAAATCCTTCTTCACTTTCATTCACATTTCTTATTCTTATTTTCTCAAGTTTCTTCATCTTATTCCTATTCTCTTTAATGGCTTAGAACAAACTACAAAGAAATAATGTCAAAATATTGACAAAATATTCAAAAGAAATCAATGTTCATCCTCTTCAAATCAAACTCCTTTTTTCTCCATATTTTACCTCTCCTTCTCTCGACCATAAATTCTTCAAAATTGAACCAAAATGCAGAATTATTTTAATCAAATCATGTATTTTTTCCAGTGGATACAACTTTCTTGTTGATATGTTTTTCTCATACTAAAGTTAAGCATGTCAAAAATCCACTTCTTTCTAGTGCATTCTCTGGCCCTGTTTTTAAGCCATAGTATAGGCCATTTTTTTGATCATAAATTGATCATGACTGATCCAAATTAAGAAATTTTTTTAAACCATATTAAATTTTAGTGGCTACAACTTTATTATTGATAACTATTACCAATTTTGAGGGTTGCTATACCTGAAACTCAATTCTTTGAAGTACATTTTCGGGTTTTGTATTTGTGAATACGAGAATAGTCCTTTTCTTTTGACCATATCTTCCTAAAAAATAATCAAAATCAAGTGATTATTTTATACATTCAAAATAAAAGAATTTGCAACAATTTTTCAGTTAACAAGTTTTTCAAATTTTGAGAGTAAGAGTCAAAAAGATGAAGGAATATGACTTATTTTTCAGGTCTAATTTTGAGAATTCATGGCCAAAGCTCTAACACTTCTTCTCTTCAACCCACCACCATCTCTAGCCTTGGCTGAGCACTTCTAAGGAGAGAAAGTTGTTTACTAATGTTTAAGTGGAGTAGGAAGTAGTTAGTAAAGCGTGGATTAGTTTGAATGTTGGCAGAAAGTTAATCGCTTTGGTTTATGGAGATAAACTCTATTTAATATCTATATTTATATATATACATGTTTGATGATGTGTTATTATTATTATGGATGCTTATATAAGCTTCGATCATCAAGTATTGATTGTTTGATATGATTGTTAAATTAATTTACCAAGTCACGTTAATACACATTGATAAGCACAAAGGAAATCACTTTCCTTTTGAAAATGAAATGGTTTATATAGTATGCTTAAACCTTTTGGAAATAGTTTCAAAATGAATCAGAAATATTTTATAAACGTTTAAATATGTTTAAAGAAATATAAAAAAAATTCAGGATATCAACTTGTATATTTGAAATATGTCCAAAACAAATTTCTAAAAACATCGTAGTTTTGTAATTTGAAATCCAAAAAGGAATTTCTTTAGAAATGATATTTTTAAATGATCAAATATATGAAATAAATTTGATAAATCTATTAAAATGATTTAACATAAATTTGGAATGGAAAATATGAATTTTCAAATATTAAAAGTTTTTTAAATCAAATAAGCTTATGCATCACTTTCCACAGCACTTTTATGCTGCGAATTCTATAACCTTTTGAATGTCGTTTTAAACTTACCAATTCTTTCCTATATATTTTGTGAATAATTTTAAAAGAATAATTAAGTAATTTTAAGATGATTTGGAAGTTTTAATAAGAGTTTGAATAAATGGTTAAGAGGGATTGTTTATACCACTTAAACAAAATATAAAGTATATTGAATGTATTAACAAACTGAGTATGACGAAATGACCAGTACATTTGTCCTACGTGTGAGATCTGGAAAGATATAACAAGGTGTTTAACCAAGGTTAGGAATGAAGAAACCAGTGCCTCGAACTTACCTAGCCCATGTTTTCTCTTTTTAAGGGAAGGGTGGAATAGATCGAAAGGAACGCCTAGATGCTCTAAAAAATCACATTTATATTTTCCCATGATAAAAGAAAAGAAACAAATTCTTTGACTGTTATTTAATCACTTAACATATCTTATTCTACGATCGATACGAAGGAATCATGATCGGATTTTGGTGATTCCTATCCGAAGAACCGGGATCGGATTTGGGTGATTCCTGTCTGAAAGTCCCTTCAAACTAATTTTTGAAATAAAACATATTAAAGGCAAATACCGTTGAAGCCAAATATAGGATTACTTGGCATTAGTCCCTGGAGGTGAAATTTACCATATTTAAAGTGGCGGTAGTGCTCAGTTATGTATAACTTCAATTTACAAGAATATGATTTGAAGTTAAGAAGAAAATATTTGATTAAGATTTAATAAACGATTTGGGAATACTTTTCCTAAAGTTAAAAGCAATAACTTGAATGAAAGAAATATTCGATTTAGATTTAATGAATGATTTGGATAGGTTTTCCTAAGTAAAAGAAAAAATGATTCGGAATAACTGCAGGATTTAAGAAAGGTTTAAATAAATCGAATGATTTAGTAAATGAGGCTTAATGATTCCATATACTCTTGAAAAGAAAATAGAACAAATTGAAGAGAAGATATCTAAGAAAGATATTTGATTTAAATAAAAGAAAACCGAGATATTATCCAAAGCAAAAGAATGAATTACTTAGAACTTTTCTAAGACAAAAGAAAGAGATTTTGAAATCATCCGAATTGAAATTAAAGTGAAATTAGACTCAATAAATCTTGTATACTCATATTCACTTTTTATCGATAATTGAATTTCGAAGGAACCAGGGTCGGATTCGGGTGATTCTTATCGGAAAACCACTTCGAACCAATTTATGTGTTTGAAGAATTAAGATGTTTGAAGATGAAGATATTGAGATGAATAATAATGAGGGACTATTTGTTGATTACCCCGATTCACTATATTGTAGCGGTGGTGTCTTTGTTATGAAAAACCTGAAAACTACAAGGGCTTATCGCCTAATAATGGCCGAGGAAAGTGACTTTGGATTCTTTCAGTCCCAGAAAGAACTTGTATGGATGACTGTCTGACGTTTCATTCTAAATCACAATGAGTGGTCTCTATAAAAGTATATAGTTGGTGGCAGAGAAGACACCTTCTCTTAGCTTAACACCTATTCCTTGACATACGAGCTCAGGAAGTTATATGTTTGTAGAAATCAGTCGTGTGAATGTGGAATGGCAATGTGGCATTAAAAGTGAAAGAAGATGTGTTATGTGCAAAGGTAATCATTGCCTCAAGCCTCATCAACCAGAAATGTCCGTAACAGGGTTAGATGCAGCAAGGCTAATTGTGTCATTTATAATTAGGCTATGATCATAACCTTCTTGATATATTTCTTCCTGCTATGACATTCGGGATTTAAATTAATGTGGTTTGTATGCTAGAACGGGCTTGATTAAAGGTGGATAACGACCAGGGGATGATATATTTGGTACTATCTAGTTACAGAGATAGGTTGGTCATGTGTTGGTAGAGGGTCCTTTGTGATGGTCCTCGGTACATTCCTCCAAAGATGTACTGCAGGAAGGTAGTCCCTTCACCTGGTCATTCGTATGGAAATCCATTCTCAAATAAGAATATACGAACTTGATTGCAAACCTATTATGCTGGAATTTAATCAATGTAATAATTTCGGCTAAGATTAATAAGTTTATTTCCAAATGTTTTCAAAGAATGTCATTAGAAATAATGTGAAATGTTTTGATATAAAAGTGTTATAGTTATAATAAGGTAAAACCCATCTATGTTTATATTTGGGCGCGATCTTATGAGATACGCTTTCTTTTCAAAGGATTTCATTCAAAAACTAATATATGACACTATCATTTATTATTGAGTTTTTATCATGCTGGTTTATCAAGCCTGATATGGATATTTTGAATACTCAGGTCAGATCTGAGTAGTTTCAGGTTTAGTTGAAGACAGTTGGAGTTTCTAGAGGAAAGCTGGAGATATTCATCAGCGTATGACATATTCTATTATCCATTGTGGTTTGTTTGTTTTAGTTTGACGTTTGTCAGCAATTGTAAGGACAAATGTTTATAACTGTCCAGGCTGAATTTAGGTCAGACTCTGATATATGTATTTAATGGTTTTCCGCTATAAAGATATTTGTTTAGCATTATATATTTTTCCTTTCGTGTGAGAATCCGTTCTGTCTATTTTCTTTATTACTCTTCATGTTCCATCTTTTCGTGCAATTTGAGTTGGACATGTACGGTTTATTGTCGATTCAAAGGGTATGGAAAAACGGATCATAACATCAATCTTCCGCTGCCACTGGAGGGCGGGCTTCTCTCTGGTGTCTCGTTTCCTTTTGACTTTCTCGAAAGTGGCTGCTTGGCAGCTTCCGACATCGCCAAAAGGTCTATTGATGCACTTTTGACTTGAATGTTTATGTACCGAATATGTTGATCTGGGCGCTAGCCTTCAACGCTGTCGAAACATACCTTCTTTTGGCTTCGAATGAGTTAAAATACCTAAAAGGCTTTGTTGTCAATAGTTTCCTTCGAAGCTTCAGCCCTAACTAAATCGGAACCTTATGTCTTTATGGTAATGGACCTATGGTTCTTCTTTCGTCGATGAGAGTGTCCCTAACTATTTCGAAAGGCCATATGTGCTTTTGAAAGGGCTGATCTAGAGGAAGTGAATGAAGGCGAAACCAAGACGTTTTGAATGGTTTGGCGCAAAATGTAAAGTGCCTGCTATCCATTGGCTTTTGGAGGTGTCTTTGAAGCGCCTTAGTTGTAGTTAACTTGTTTTCCGTTGCTTTCGAAGGGAAGCCTTCGACCTCATCGAAAGCTTTCAACTTTCTCTTTTGAGATGTCCTCTTGATCTCTCCGAAAGGAGCTGTCGGCACTCTTGTTTTCTTATCGAAAGCTATATTTAGATAGACAATTCCAATGCATCGTGATCATTTTCTATGTTCTTGCCTCATCTTTCATACCTTTTCCCTTGTGCATATTTTTTGGATAACAGAAGGCTAGCTTCAAAAGTCAATAAGTAGAAAGCTTTCAACAAGGTTGAAAACTACCTTTCAAAGGCAACAAGTATCACACTTTCTACATATGCACCTAACCATTTGAAATGAATGGTTTCATCTTCATCTATGTTCATTGGAAGAATTTCGATAAAAGAACCCTTTCGAAAGCATTTGACAGCCTTCCAAATTGCATAAATTCACACTCATAAATGAAGGAAAAATTAAGCATACGTCAACACCAAAAGCTGAGGTTCAACATTAGCCAGCAAAGATACTTACAACAATAGGGTTTTTGACTCGTTCAAAACCAAAAGCGATCATGTTTCGACAACATCGAAGGCCATCACCCAGGTCAACTCATTCGGCACATCAACAACCAAGTGAAGAGCGCATCAATAGACTTTTGATGATGGCATAGATTACTTGGCAATACCTTTCGACGAAGTCAAAAGGAGACAAATCAAAATAGAAAGAAGTTCCTCTTCCATAGCAGCAAAAAAGTGGCCATATTACAGTTTCGACTAGGTCGAAAGCTGTATGTTAATAGATATGCGTGAAAGCAAGAAGGTTAACCTTTCGACCACATCGAAATCTTAGGGTCGAAAGGTGCGAACCCGCACCGATAAATAAGACCCTATCAGTAAGTCTTAGGGATCTGATTTCATTCACTTCTCACTTTTATTTTCTAAAACTCGTAAACCATAATTCCTAAATCAAATCGGGGATTTGGTCAATTTGTACAATTGAGTTCAATGAAGGAGGATTGTGATAACCTTGATTACTTAGTAACCCTAATTTTCACATTTTTCATAAATATGCAAACCTGCAGTCAATCTGATCGAAAGCTCCTTTTTCAATCGGATCAAAACCTTTAGTCCTCATATTTCTTAGAAGCCTTAGCTCGAATCTATAAGATAGTATGTGCCACACCATTCGACAGAGTTGAAACCCTTCAAGTTCTACTATCCCCAGAAATCATTAAGTCCCCATCCAAAGCTAGCTAGTCTTTGTCGAAAGGTGGTTTCGACGGGGTCATTATCCACAATTAGAAAGGATTTATTAAGGACAAAGCTAGCCTTTTGACTATGTCAAAAGGTACAAAAGAAGTGTACTTAACCATCTTTATCAACTTGAAAAGTATTAGCAACATTCACTTGTCCCAAAGGTGGTTTCGAAGGCATCATACATATACAAACTTTAATTTAAGGCGTTGACTAGTTTTCTTGTCAATATTTTTTGTGCTACAGGGAGGCGTCGAACCTTCGATTCCTAATAATTCTCATCACAGATTAATTGCATAGAGTCCTTCATACAAAAGAGGAGAATGGTTAGAGTAAGAACAATGTAATATTCCAAATGAAGAAGCTGCTTCATAATCAACTTTGAAAGATAACATAATCCCTCTAAATTAAGGAATACATGGATTGGGCAACCTTCAACCCTAACAAGAAGGGAAAACAATAAGGTCAAAGCCTGTAATCAACGATCACAAATGATAGCAATGCAAGGATTTCTTGATAAAGCTCCATCTAAAGAATCATTAAGGATTATAGAAGTAGGGTATGAAGTGCATCCTCCAAATGAGGCAGAGGATCAAGATTAAGCCAAGAAAGTCAAGCAAAAATGTTCCTCGAGCAATTAAATAGTCTAATCCAGGGAAAAAGCGAAGGTTGCCATGGAAATGAGGTTGTCCGAGAAGGCACTCGATGCCAAATAATGATGAACACGCTTAAGGAAAAGGGAATTGTTAACCCAAACGAATACGTTATATTACAAAAGGCTCCCTTTTCAGAAGAAATAATGGCGGTTAGTCTGCCTCCTAACATCCAAATTCCTTCACTGAAATATGATGGGACAACCGACCAAGATGATCATCTAATGGCTATTGAAAACTAGATGAAATAATATAATACTCCCGAGGCGGTCTGCTACAAACATTTTCCTATTACTTTTCAGGGAGCATCTATAAAATGGTATAGGGATTACCAAATTGAAACTAACCATTGTTGGGAATAATTTACTTGCGAATTCGTAACTCAACTTTCTATATTTTGGGATAGGACTATGGACTTTAGCTTGTTGGCAACAATCAGAAAAAAGGGGGAATTGCTTGGCAAATACTTGAACAAATTTAGCTCAAAAGCATTAAAAGTAGAGAGTATAATCAGTAGAGAAAAACTTATGGAAGTTCGGTCAGGGTTAATCGAGAAAACCCCATTTTGGAAAGACCTTTATGTTAATGTATGCGAGGATCTACAACATTTCTTTCTCCAAGCTAAAAAGTTTATTCCAATAGATGAAAAGCATCATGCTATAAAGGAGATTTATCGAGAATGTAAAGAAGAGAAATCTAACCGCATGAGTCTTGATAAGAAAGTAAGGGAAAGTGAAAACATGAAGGAAAGTCAAAGAAATTTTTCCAAATCAAATTACATAGTCTTCAACAAACCACTTTCCTACATATTCGTCGTGATAAAGGACAAAGAGAATTTTATTGCTCCTTCGATGATGTGGGGTGCTCCAGAACAAAATAAAGGAGGTGATTACTACAATTACCATAAAGCAAACGGACATAAAACCGATGATTGCCATATTTTAGCATAGGCAATTCAAGGCATAATTAGGTTTGGATTCCTACAAGAGTCCGTCAAAGAAACTTAAAAGACACCATATTCAATCAAAGAAGAATGCAGCTTAGTGACTTCTGAATGCAGATCTCAATCAAATCATGAAAGTGTCGCAGCATTAGTTGAACCAAGAACTCTCTCCCTTTCCATATGTTTTTAACTTTATTTGTACTTTATTTTTAACTTAGATTTGCGTTTTGCATTGACCGTGTAATAATAAAAATTTAAGTGTCATTACAAGCAAAACAAAACCAATCCATAACATACAACATACTCTTGAAGCACAATGAACTTCTAGCTACTTGAAAAAGGCAGCTTAGATTCTAGATACTGGATGACTTCAATATTTCAATCAATGCAATAAAAAGGCCTCCTTCCATGAGATATCAGATCGCTACTGATCGTACTTCAATTTAAGAGAAAGTCTATATATACCAATTCTATTTTAGGAAAATTGTTTTAAAAGAAATTTCTCGGACATATCTTTGTAAGGAAGTTATTTTCAAATTACCCCATAGCTTAGATAAAACAAACATCTATTTGTTTTGAAAATTAATTTGTGTGATCTATCATGTAGCATTAATGAAAGCACACAAAGGATTTATCACTAAGCATGTTAAGTCCTCTATTTCATGACTCAATGACCTAAGGAAAAAAGCGACCGAAGGAGTTAAAGTGTGAACAAGGTAACGGGGACGAAGTTCTACAACGACCTAGCGACCTAAAGTTATCACGTTCTAACGACCTAAAGTTATCACGACTTAACTATCAGCACAGGGCAACAACATATCACAACAGAGAGGCTTAACGACTAAACGAGCTAACAAGTTAGTGAGCTAACGAGTTAGCGACCTAACGAGCTAACGAGTTAGCGACTTAACGAGCTACGAACTTCCCATTGTTATATCGCTCAGTTATAGGTTGAGCAGGTACTAAGTCGTTACTACTCCCACAACTAGCCTAGGTCGCTCCACTAGATACCTCCGCGTGATTGAGTCGCTTACCACTCTCCCTTAGGTCCCCCACGACCTAATAACCCACTCAGATAAGACCAAGTGCAACCAAGGTGAGCCGTAGCTTGTATCCCTTAGGTCGCTCGCGACCTACGACCTACCCTTAGGTCGTCCGCGACCTACGACTTAGCCTAGATTTTCCCTATAAATACTACACCCACTCCAACTGTGGGGGGACTTTGGCTGATTTCTGGAACGCCGATACTCTGTCGACTTCTCGACTCATCCGACACTTCAAACACGATAGACACTTCAACGATCTTCAAGAAGAGATCTAATACCTTCAACATGTATTTGAAGAATTCTCCTACATCGGAGTTCTAGCTATTTGTCTAAGTGGTGCTGCAATCGGAGATTGTTATATAAGTTGTAATTGAATCAGCAATAAAGGAGATTAAAGTGGACGTAGGCTTAACTTGAACCCGAACCACACTAAAACTGTTGTCTCTTTACTATTTTTTCTGTGACTTTTCTACTTACTTCAAATTCCCGTATTAATGGGTGGTGCTTTCACTTTATCTCTACTTGACACCGGGGTGTTAGCGTTTAATTTTAGCATTAACATTTTTGGTGCTTTCACTGAGAACATCGAACTCGGGTGTTTTCACCATTGCTTCACAAAAGTTTGTTGAATGAATCTTTCTCAAAACCAGAAGTCTATCAGTGATTATGGCTCTTGGAAGAAAGCGTAGATCTACTAGACCCGGTGATGTCCATGAAAATACTACCACTTCTCCTTCGTCAAGTCAGCAGCTCCAAGTGCTGGAATTACACGGGCAGAGTTGGATGCTGCAGTATCTGGGTTATACCAACAGATGGAAGCCCAGAACGCTTTAATGCTTGATAGGTTGAATGCTTTGCTCGAAGCTAACCGTCAACCAGTGAATAATGAAGAAAACTTTGCTGATCATGTTCATAATCCTGAAGAGAGGAATATTCCTCAAAAGGCAGTTGGCCCCATTGAAGAAGCACCTCCCCATGCTGGAGGATCAAGGCCACAGCCGACTCTCCGCGAACATTTGTCTAGGAAATTTTCCGAGCAAATGGCTGAAGTCTTTCCAGAAGAACCCTTGAACGACGAGGAATACCTTTCGGGTATGTTTCGACAGATTATGAAAGAAAGTATGCAAAGAGAAGAAGATGAAAAAGAGTGGGGGTTCTCTCCAAGCAAAACTCTGTTCACTGAAAGGATTCTGAAGGCGGAATTTCCAAGGAAGTTTATTCCCCCTACCATCCCGGCTTATAGGGGAACAAGCAACCCTAACCAAT
Source organism: Allium cepa (assembly GCA_030765085.1). NCBI lineage: Eukaryota > Viridiplantae > Streptophyta > Magnoliopsida > Asparagales > Amaryllidaceae > Allium > Allium cepa. Next base: position 687,571,871 of record CM060937.1, on the reverse strand, counting down.
TCCAATATAAGTATGACTGTCACATGACTGGTGCTAGGGCATCGGATGAGATCAAATGCCGGTACTTTCCGGTATACTTGGAAGGAGTGGCTCTACTCTGGTTTACAAAGCTACCGGTCTGATCAGTAGACCAGTTCTCCGATTTAACTCGGAAGTTTAAAGAACAATTCAGGTTGTATGCTTCAAAGGCGAAGGATATTATGCCGCTGTCCAGCCTGGAACAGAATCCCGGAGAATCTATTAGATCTTTCTTGAACCGCTTCAACATAGCCTTGGCTGAAGTGGATAATGCAGAGCCACGAATGGTCTTGACCTACTTAATGAGGGCTATCGACAAATCAAGTGAGTTTGGGAAATGGTTGAAGATGAAGGAACCAAACTCGCTTGAGAAATTCTACAAGAAAGCTGACGAGTCCATGCGCTTGGAGAGCCTTCATGCACCGGCAAAAGTGGCATTGACAGAGGTTAAGAATAATACTGCTGCTCCTACCAAAAAGGAATCCGAAAGTCAGAAGAGGGAGAATAATGGTGGGAAGAAGCAGAAGGATGTGAAGAAACCTCGCTTCTTAAAACCTTTAGATTTCACTCCTTTGACTGATACCCCGGAGAATATCTTTTTGCTACCAAAGATTTCATGGAATATCCCAAACCACCTGAGTTGAGAGTTGGGAAAAAGGCTGTTCAAAGTGGGAGATTTTGTCCGTTTCATAATCAATCCGGTCATGATACTAACGAAAGTCACCATTTGAAAAGTTTGATTGAAGAACTACTGAGGGAGAACAAGCTGCAGCAATATGTTAACAGAAATAGGAATGACCCAACTTCATCAACTAAGGGCCAACAACTTCCTGCTCATCCATTTGGCTCGGGTGAGAGGACTACTACGCATGAATCAGAAAGGCCTGTTATTAATGTAATTACGGGAGGTACTCACCCAGCAGGCAGAAGCTGGAACGAGATGGAAAGATATGTTTGTGCTTTGAAATACGCTCCAGCAGAAGAAAATGTTTTTGTGTTGGAAGACGCTACACCTTTGAAGCGGCAAAGAACTATTAATGATGATATTGTGTTCAGGGCCAGGTACTCTATGGGTGTTGAAGCTCCTACCATGGATCCCTTGGTCATCTCTGCAGGCATTGGGCCTGCTATTGTAAGAAGGGTGCTTGTTGATTGTGGCGCCTCTTGCAATATCCTCTTCAAAAAGACATTCGATCAAATGAAGATTCCGATGGCTGATGTTCAAGCTTCATCGCAGAAGATTGCTGGGTTCACTGGGGAACCAAAGCAGCCAATTGGAACTATTGACTTGTTTGTTGAACTTGGAGAGGGGCAGAAAAAGGTGGTTCGAAAGAAGACTTTTGTGATTGTTGACGGATTTTCTGCTTACAATGCCATCCTAGGCCGGCCAACCCTTGCAGCGTTCAAGGCAATTCTCGCTCCATGGTGCCTTACTATGAAGTTCCACACAGATAACGGTGTCGGTGTTATTAAAGGGGATCAGAATGCTGGGCGAGAATGTTATCTGATAGAGTTGCGGGAAGCAAGGAAGAGAGAGATGGGAAAGGATGCGGCGGCTCCACTCCGCATCAAAGAACTAACCTTGTAGCAATTACCGGGTGGACCCCGCACTGGCGAGCATAGTAGTGCACTAACAGAATTGGATCCCAGAAAAGCAAGTACAGGGGAGAATAGAGTGGTGCCAGTAGAAGTAACGGTGCCAGTACCTGTTGATCCGAAAGACCCGAACAAAGTGCTTAATGTGGGTTCTCAACTTAGTGTGATTGTTCAAAACATTTTGATATCATTATTGAAAGCAAATCTGGATGTATTCGCTTGGAGTATGCTAATATGTGTGGGATATCTCCAGAAATTGCGGTGCACACTCTGAATATTGATCTGAAATTTACACACGTGAAACAGAAAAGAGGAACCCATGATTAGAAAGGTCAGCAGCATTAAAGGAAGAAGTAGATCGGCATGGAGAATGGTTTCATCAGGGAGTCCACTTATCCAAATTGGGTTTCTAATCCGGTGCTGGTTAAAATGGAAAATGGAAAGTGGAGAGTTTGCATCGACTTTTCAGATTTAAACAAAGCCTTCCCCAATGACTACTTCCTGTTACCCAGGATTGATCGGTTGGTGGACGGAACGGCCGGGCATGAATTGTTGTCTTTCATGGATGCTTACTCCGGATATAACCAGATCATGATGCATGATCCAGATCAGGAGGACACGAGCTTCATCACCGATGTCGGTCTTTACTGCTACAGAGTCATGCCCTTTGGACTGAAGAATGCGGGGGCAACTTACCAAAGACTTGTTAATGCTATGTTCTAGCCACAAATTGGCAAAACTATGGAAGTTTACGTTGATGATATGTTGGTGAAATCAAAGAAGGCAGTGGACCATATGGATCACTTGGCAGAAATGTTCGCAGTCCTTCGAAAGTATGGAATGAAATTTAATCCTTTGAAATGTTCATTCAGGGTATAGTCCGGGAAATTCTTGGGTTTCATTGTGAGTGCTAGGGGCATTGAAGCTAATCCTGCTCAAATCACTGCTTCGAGAGAAGTCAAAGCCCCTAGGACAAAGAAGGAATTGCAGAGCCTCAATGGGAAAGTTGCTGCTTTGAGTCGGTTCATTTCCAAAGCCACGGATAAATGCATTCCATTCTTTGACGCTCTAAAAAAAGGACGGAATTTTTTTAAATGGACTCCGAAATGTCAGAAAGCTTTCGATGAACTAATTCGTCATATGGAAGCACCTCCAATAGTTTCTAAGCCTAGCAACGGTGAAGAACTTTTCATATATTTAGCAGTTTCGTCTCATGCTCTCAGTGTAGCATTAGTACGGGAAGATGCAAAAATTCAGCGTCCGGTCTACTACATCAGCAAGAGATTTACTAGGGCAGAGATGAATTATTCAAAGCTACAAAAGCTCGCCTATTGCCTGCTGATAGCTTCTAGAAAGCTGGGGCCATATTTTCAAGCTCATTCTATCAAAGTCCTCACTGACCAGCCTCTAAAGCAAGTCCTATTTCGCCCTGAGACTTCGGGTTGTCTTCTGAAGTGGAATATTGAGCTCATCCAATATGATATCACTTACCACCCCCGAAGAGCAATCAATGGACAAGCTTTAGCAGATTTCATTGCAGAATACACAAATAAAGGTAACTGCGAGGAAGAAGTTACTGAAGACATCCCGACCCGATGGAAATTATATGTTGATGGCGCAAGAAACGACTATTGTTCTGGAGCAGGGGTTGTGCTCGAAACCCCCGAAGGGAGATCATTATGTTACGCATTGAGATTGGAATTCCCTTCGACAAATAATGAAGCAGAATATGAAGCTCTTATTGATGGGTTTAAGATTGCTAAAGAACTGAATATCAAAGTGTTACAGATCTTTAGTGATTCCCAGCTTATTGTATGCCAAGTCAAGAAAGAGTTTCAGACTAAAGGAGGAAATCTGCCTGCTTACTTGTCAAGAGCCTGAGAACTTCTTGATGATTTCGATCATTATACGATAAGTCATATACCCCGGAAAGAGAACATGAAGGAAGATTCTCTCGCAAAGTATTCAAGCACCGGCGAAGCTCAATTACTGGGATTAGTTCCTGTAGAAGTCCTGTCAACCCCGAGTATTGATGAAATGGAGACTGACTGGATCATGAATGTTTCTTAAGAGCAGGAGTCGTGGATGACTCCAATCAAGGAATATCTACTTAACGGCTCCCTTCTAGAAAATTCAAAAGTGCGTCAGAAGTTAGTAAGGAAAGCCTCAAGATATGTAATTCAAGACGGCCGGTTGTACAGACAGGGATTCTCAATGCCAATACTCCGATGTGTAACCAAGGAAGAGGCTAAGACAATTTTAGCTGAAGTGCACGGAGGAGAATGTGGGGATCATTCAGGTGGTCAAACTCTAGCAATGAAAATTCTCCGCTATGGGTATTTTTGGCCAGACATTAATCGTGATGCTGCTAGCTATGCCCGAAAGTATGACCGATGCCAGAGATTTGCAAAAATCCCAAGAGTACCTTCCATCAAGCTAACGCAGATGGTCAGTCCATGGCCATTTGCTATTTGGGGAATTGATCTCATTGGGCCTTTGCCAACTGCCAAGTCCTGAATCAGATATGCTATTGTTGCTGTTGATTATTTTACTAAATGGGCTGAATCTGAACCATTAGCTACTATGACCTCTAAAAAGATGATAAACTTTGTGACTAAGAACATCATTTGTAGGTATGGTGTGCCTCAAAAGATAATCACAGACAATGTTACCTTATTCGAAAGTGAAGAGTTCCATGATTTTTGCAAGCGATTCAAGATCCAAAAAAGCTTCTCAGCAGTGGCTCATGCACAGGCAAACGGGCAAGTGGAAGCAGTAAACAAAATTATCAAGTCAACCATCAAAAACAGATGGAAAAAGCAAAAGGTGGTTGGGTCGATAAGCTACCACTAGCACCATGGGCATACAGAACTACCCACAAAACTGCGACTGGCCACACTCCATTTTTGTTAACATTTGGATCAGAAGCAATGATTCCAGTGGAAATAAAGATCCCCTCAAACAGGAGAATTCATTTCAACCAAGCTGAAAATGAAAACCTGCAACTTGAAGAACTTGACTTCCTTGATGAAAAAAGGGGAGATTCTCAGCTCAGAATTGCAGCTCATCAGCAAAGGATTGCCAGGTAGTTCAATTCCAAAGTTCGCCAACGCAGCTTTGAGATTGGAGATCTATCTTGAAAAGGATCATGACAGCAACAGGAGTGTTTGCGCCAAATTGGGAAGGGCCGTATGTTATAGGCAAAAAACTTCTTGATGGCACTTTCAAACTGACAACTATCGAAGGAGATCCAATTCCAGGAGTTTGGAACAGCAATCACTTGCGTCCATATTTTACTTAAAATCTTTGCTTAAATTTGTAAAATGATTATGGATGTATCATTCTTGCATTGTAAACCATTGTAAAAGCAGTATGAATGAATAATAAGAAATATAATCATGACAGCAACAGGGGTGTTTGCGCCAAATTGGGAAGGGCCGTATGTTATTGGCAAAAAACTTCTTGATGGCACTTTCAAACTGACAACTATCGAAGGAGATCCAATTCCAGGAGCTTGGAACAGCAATCACTTGCGTCCATATTTTACTTAAAATCTTTGCTTAAATTTGTAAAATGATTATGGATGTATCATTCTTGCATTGTAAACCATTGTAAAAGCAGTATGAATGAATAATAAGAAATATAAAGTGGATGTAAGCCCAGTTCTTGGCCGAACCACTATAAATCTTGTGTTCTCTACTATTATAAAATGCCTGTTTTATTTCGATATGTAAATACCTTAAGTGTATTGCTAAAATGTCGATTTAATATTGCAGGCCCCTAAAACAAAGATTACCCATCATAAGGCCAAGCGATCCCAGAAATCACTCAATAAATAAGTGCCAATCCATAAAAATTCCAAATTCTAAATCCTATATAAGGGGTGCTTCATGCAAACAGTTAGTGATTCCGTTGGACTCGCTTAACAATGAAGTACACTTCTTTGGATAAAACAAACTACTTGCAAAAGAAAGGAACATGTGCTTGAAAATGATAACATGGAATCGCTGACGAGCAAATGACAAATAGACAAGGGCGAGCAGACAGGAAACTGCCAAAAAGGACTCCTGCCTCAACAAAAAGGTTGGTGGAACCACCGGTGGGGCACCTTCCCAAAGCGAAGACACCAGGCCCTTGCTACCTGATTGCGATCGTTTGCGCAAACGAACATCCGATTGGATAGCTTGCGTCCGCCCCGTGGATCCACTTAACCGTGAGACGCAACCTTCATGGCAAGCCAACCACCCAAAAGACTTCTTCGGAGGCAAAAGACCACTTCGGAGGCACAAGCCCTCTTCGGAGGCACAACTCTTCGGAGGATAAAGACCTCTTCGGAGGCAAAAGACCTCTTCGGAGGCATAAGCCCTCTTCGGAGGCACAACTCTTTGGAGGATAAAGACCTCTAACGAGGCACACCAAAAAAAAAAGTTCTCTACTCAACAAAAAAGATTGGTGGAATCACCGAGGGCCCTTGTTAACTAGTTGCGATCGTTTGGGCAAATGAACATCCAATTAAGTAATTTGCATCTACCCCGTGAATCCATTCAACCATGAGAGAGTAACTTCCAGGCAATCAAAAGACCTCTTCGGAGGCAAAAGACCTCTTCGAAGGCAAAATACCTCTTCAGAGGCATAAGACCTCTCCCGAGGCACCACAAGCCCTCTTCGGAGGCACTCGCCTTCACCAAAGGCACACACCTGCCCTCTTCGGAGGCATAATACCTCTCCCAAGGCACCACAAGACCTCTCCCGAGGCATCACAAGCCCTCTTCGGAGGCACTTGCCTTTACCAAAGGCACACACCTGCCCTCTTCGGAGGCAGAAGACCTCTCCCGAGGCACCACAAGACCTCTTCGTAGGCACAAGACCTCTTTGGAGGCACGTCCCAAGAAAAGCACTTTCAAGTGAACAAAGCAAAAAGCCCTCTAACGAGGCACAACAAGAATAGAAAAAGAAGAAAAGAAAGCCCTCTTCGGAGGCACACTGCAACTATCAAAGGAAGATCAATTTTCCCATCTTGAATATATTCTTCCGCAGAAGTTGTAGTGCCAATTCAAAGCCTTCTTTGAAAAACTCGCTTCGCCACGTAGGACAGTACACTTGTAAAAAAATAATAATAAAAGTGACTATCTCCGAAAGTGAAGCGTAAAAAAAAATTTCAAACAAAAGAGAGAGAAGACTTCTCCAATACCAGGCACACTCTACTAAAGCAGAGCAACATTTCCTCAAAATGAAAAAATTATTCTCTAAAGAAAGAGTGCAAGCCTTCTTAAAATGGAAGAAGTGTTCTCCAACTTAAGAGTGCATATCTTCTCGAAACAAAAGTTTTGTTCTCCAACTTAAGAGTACAAGTCTTCTCAAAACAGAAGAACTATTCTTCGAAGTTTTATCAAGTGAAAGAAATTGCAATAAGCCGTGGTATGGGGGCAATACAATATAATATAGCTATATTAATAAAAGCAACGCTTAAGCAACATACCACAAACTTATTGCAATATCACAGTAAAGAAACTTGTGCGAAAATAAGGAATAAATGCATTCACAAATACAGTCAAAGATTGTACAAGTAAAAAGAATCATTTCATTCCATACTATAATTTTTTTTATACATGCGCAGGTTTCAAAAGAGCAGGGACCGGTGCCCGCACAAATTCCGGTCAATACAAGCCTTATGTACAAGCTAAAAGCAAAACAAGAAAAGTAGAAAGAGACTCATTATTTCTTCTTCCCGCCACCTTTAGATCCCTCGCCTGGCCTAATGGTTAAATTTGGGAGTCGACCTAGTTGAGTCAGGGAAGAAGGAGATAGAGTTACAGTTGGGTCTACTTCCGCCTTCTCTTCGCCAGCAGAAGTACTTTTCCTTCTCCTCCTTGAAATTGCACGCTTCCCCTTCTTCCTTGAAGAAGACTCGCTGTCCGGAGTGATAAGTGCAGATAGTTTTGTGTCATCATGAAATGGCTCCGGAATCTTTTCACCTTCTTGATGATCCTCAGCCTTCTGCTCTTGCGAAGCAGCCGGGTCGTCGAAGCCTTGAAGTGCTTCTATCAATTCTTCTTGCGACCCCGGTTGAGAAGCAGAAGGAGGAGTAGTTTGAAGAGACGGAGGTGGAACAGCTGGAAGAAGAGAAGTCTGCGTGGCACTTGGCGTTTTCACTACAGAAGAAGAGAAGTTAAAGTCAGTATTCCCAGCAAAGAGAGGAGATAGTGGCGCGTCAAGACTTAAGTAATAAACAAAAAGTTTATCAAGTTCATGTGAAGTGAACAAGTAATCCACTTGAGCTAAATCAACGTTGAAGATACCTGGAGAAGTTGGCTTTATAACGTCAACTTCAAAGCCTTGTACTTCACCGCTTTCTTGAGCCTCATCTCCAGTATGAGCAATTACAATTTCAATGTCAGCTTTGGCCGGAGGAGAGGAATGGGAACTGGAGCCAATGATATCAATGTCGGCCGAAACCGAAGGAAGAGTCGGGTCGGTCGAATGTGCCTTCCCTAAAGGTTCTCCTTCCGTTGTTCCGGCTTGCTGTTTAGCAAGTTGCTCCTTCCCCTTGGCAAGGGTGGCACGTGCATCATCATCTAGATTGTGTGCCTCAAGATCTGCTTCAGCATATCCAGCGCCTCCAAGCATATCAAGTGCGGCTTCCCACACTTCGGCCAAGGTAACCTCGTATTTCGGACCCAAAAACGAAAGGCTACTGCGCCCCAAGACACAATGTATATAAAACTCGAATAAGGTAGAGCCGATGTTGGCCTTGGTCGCTTCATGAGATTCTTCGGCTGCTGCTTTGCCGGAGATAGCTTCATCATGATATTTTTCAACTTTAGAAGGTCGAGCTTTTAACATTGCAATTTCCATGTCCTGAGAGCTGGTTTTTTCTCGCAACTGAGCAACGTCAGTTCGGTAGCTTTCTACAACTTGCTGCTGTGCTTCGAATTTAGCTTCAGCGTCTCTTTGTCCGGCATGAGCATCTCTCACCTATTTTTGAAGCACTTCTTCTTTTTGAGAATAAGAAGTGGAAGAAGTGGCAAGCTCCTCTTTGAGTTTCTCAATTTCTGCTTCAAGCTTCTCATTGTAAGCAGCAATGCTCTTCATCTTTGCATCATGTTGGTCGAGAGTTTTCTACCACTCGGATTTATCGTTCTCCATAGTCAGTATGGCTTCGAGATTTGCACGGTTTATTCTTTGAAGTTCATCAACAAGGTATTGCCAACCAGACATTCTCTCAATATCGAGTTTGACGGCATCAAGGTTTCGCAACATAGCTTGCTTGTCGAATGGGACCAAATCAAGATCAAAACGCACTCCTTTTAAGCACCAGTGCGGAAACCGGCTTTAAAGAGTAGCCGGACCCTGTCCAACTTAATACGAAGGCCTACTGATGATCGTTTGAATATTGGCTCTTTGAAGGGCAGGAAAGCTGGAAGGGATTTCCAAAGAGATGGGAGCAGCGCACTTTTTAGAAATTTCAGATTCCTGCCTTTCGCTAAGCTTGGCCCGTTTACTTGGATCTTCAGCGATGTGACTTTTCCCCTTGACATCATGAGATTTTCTTTCGTGGGAATCATCACCTCTCTGGGAAGAATCATGTCGCTCATCCCTTCTCCCATAGCACTTTTCATAGGCCCGTCTCTCGCGAGCTTTTCTTGCGGCTCTTTCTTCGTCGGTCTCCCTAGGGGCAGGAAAGTACCGCCTGGGATCATAAGAGTCACGTCTCCCGTAATGCTGAAAATCATCGTAGTAAGAGCCGCTACGTCCCATTGGAGAACCTGAAAATAAAGAAGAGACAAGTTCAGAAATCTTCAAAGCAAGGAAGTTAAGTGCACAAAGCTGTTAAAAGTCTAAGTGTATGTGGCGTGTAAACTACGCGCGTCAAGCTACAAACCACTCTTCGGCTTAAGAGTTATCTCTTGGGTTGATGGAGTTATTTGCAAAACTGATGTCACTTCAACCACTAGAGAAGTAAGTTTAGAAGCGGTAGAATCATCCTCGAAGGAGTTCATGTTGAGTAACCACCAAATCGCTCAACCCCTCAAAAATATCGTCACCGTCATGCCCGGCGGGACTCTTTCTCTCAGCCCTTCATCAGCAGCCTTCCCGGAGTGTTGAGGAGGTTCCTCTTCTTCAATAACCGGGGGAAGTACCAATTTGCCGGATGACCCCACGACGTCAACGGAAGCAGAACATTTTACCAATGAAGCCTTAGCGGTAAGTTCCTTCGGTGCATGTTCTTCGATAGAAACTGGCACATCTGATATTTCTGCTTGAAAACGAGGGGCATCTTGAAGCTGAGTAGATCGAGAGGGGTGCAAAAGTCCGAATTGATGCTAAAATTCGTCCTTCAGCAAAAATTTGATGCTTCTCTCCTCAACCGCCACAACACTTAGTCTTTCAAAAGTCGGTTTATGACTTGAATCTTTAGAAGGAGGAGGAAGTGCTGTAAAATTAAAGAATGAAGTTAGCATTAAACAATTTGGATTTTGGAAAGCTCAGAAACGGAAAGAACGGAGATAGGAAAGCTTACTTCCTATTCTTCAAATGCTGTAAAATCCTGGGGGGCAACGGATGAAGAAAAACTGATTCAGTAACCCATGGGCGCTTTCGGGAAGATCGGTGATCAATTTTCCGTTCCTTGCGCTTCTCACAAGTATTATTGAAGGGTGATCTTTGTTTTTCGAGAATGTGCATAAGTAACAAATTTCTTCAAAGCTTGGAAGACGGTCGAGTGTCCTCCTGAAAAGTTCAATTAGTCCCATCAAGATGGCGTAGCCATTGGGATGAACTGGAAGGGAGAGATAGTCAATCGAAGAAGGAGCTGTTGAAGAAAATCGTTAAAGGGAGGAATAGCTCCACTCAAGCACATTTGACGATTAACTGCTACAAAACCCAGAGGTGGCCAGTCAGCAGTATCACTTACCCCCAGAAGCAAAGCATCAGCCTCAACAATAACAAATTGGATACATAGTTGGGTAAACACCCGTTGATTCAGAGTAGTTGGAGTTCTTTCCGGGGGATCATCCAAGGGGTTAGCTACTGGGAAGACCTCTCCAACTCGTCCTACTATCTCTTCTTGAGAAGTCATTCTACACAAGGAACTGGATATTCAAATATGAAGGTCCACGTTTCCTAAAAGAGTGCAAAGCTACTGAAATAACAAGTGAATAAAATAAAACATGAAATAAAACTGATTGATGCATGTCAATTCAGAAAGTTTCGAGGCTTGTTATTAAATCAGAAGTTAAATGTAGTATCAATGCAGATGATGTTAAGCAAAAGCAGTTATAACTGTATGCATTTTGCGTTGATGCTTCATTTAAGTCAGTTGATTCACATCACTTCATCTTTAATCGAATTCATACTATTTTGCTTAAGTAAAATATCAGTTCTTTAATATAATCCATCACTCGATGTGGGCGGTCGATGATGAGTACATTCGTCCCATTTTTCTACAAGCGTTGTGTTTAACAGGTTATTAGCGTTAAAGTTAATATAATCTGTAAAGAAATGCAACGAGTTCAGGCAAGTTATCTCGACAGTTCAGGTTGAGGATTCAAGTTAAATGCTGCATATATTTGCAAGTAAACAAGTTCAAGCGACTTAGCATAGGTCGAAGTTCCATTAAATCATTCTGTCAAATCAAAAGTTCATCATTCATGTTCCTACAAGTTAAAGCTATGATGCATATTAAGGAATAAGGCTTCAGGTCAAGGTAATGCAAATTTGTGTAAGTACTAGCTCGGCCGCGACCTAAAACCTATGCCGTAAAAAGTTAGGTCGTTAATTTTTTAATTTTCTCTGCTTTAAGCTTTATGTTATTCCAGCAAATTAAGTCGCAAAAGGTGATGCTGCAAGAAGCTAGGTAGCGAATTTGAAGGTCGTTCAGCTGTGACGACCCGGAATTTTCAAGCATTTAAAATCGGAATATTTAATTGATTTTAATTATTTAAAGGGTAATATCATAATTTAATGGACAATTAAATTGTTGAATTAAATAACTTGAATTTGAATAAAACGTTGAATCTGGAATTTTAAACCGATTAATAATAATTTGAAGGCTTATAAAATTTGTATTGATGATAGTGAAGACAGTAAAAGTGTTAAAATTGAATTTGGAAGTTTGTTTGTTCAGTTTTGAAATTTGAATAGTTTAAATCGAATTTAAAAATAGCCTTTCGAGGCACAATCTCAGAATTTGATGAAACCAATTCCATTGGGTCCGTAATATTAAATTGTTATCGAATTTCAAATTTCGCATTGATTGGAATTGTTGTGAGAGCGTACGTTAAGTAAATGCGTTAAAAATTAAATATATATTTATTTATGTAACATAAGTCAATGAAACAGATATTCTTTCCCATCAACAGCCACCTTCTTCCTGAGCAAGCCGATTTCTTTCTTATCATGTTTCCCTTTTTGAAAACAGCACGTAAACATTCCCTGTCTTTAATTTGTATCAGCCGAACTTCTTCTCTAAAAAGAAAAATGGCCACCGCATATTCATTTCAATCCCCTCTGTTATAAATTAAATTCCACCTCCCATCCCAAAAAATTTAAAACCGCGATTCCTCTTTCGAATTGCCCTATTCCAAATTCGAATTCACGTTCGTCCTTCTTTTCACCTCCACTCAGAAATTCGAAACCAAAAATCAATGGCCGCTTCTATCTCGATTCGCATATACTCGAAGCCGAGAGAGGCGTAGTCGCGCACGCGTGCAGTTGGGAAGGCGTGGGATTTATCGCGGCAACTTCGAGACGTCACCGTGATGAAGTCGTTCGCGCGAGTGTAGATTCGTGGATCGCTGGGGTTTGGATGGCGGCGATTGGCAGCTATCACGCGTAGATGGAGGTGCTGGGTGGTTGAAGTCGAGGGCTTGGCCGGAGTTTGTGCGATTTGGGTATCGCGAACGTGGAGCTGAAGCTGGGGTTTCGTTGACTTCAACTGGGCAGTGAGGTATTGCAGTTCTTTTTCATTTAAGTAAATATATATATATATTATTAGAAAATTTTAATATGCATATATAGAAAGAAATTTGAAAACCCAGAATTTTATTTCACAAATATAAATTATAGAGGAGTTTTTTTACAGTAAGCAAAATACTGTTCTTGTTAATTAACATAAAAATATAAATTAATATATGGATAAATAGGGTAAAGCAGGAAAAATTTATATAGGTAAGATGTTGGAAAGTAGGAATTTTAAAATGTTTAAGGTATATATAAAAATTAGATCTTTAATTTTCAATATAGATTATAAGCCTACTATTTAATTTTCAAAGTATGGATTATAATATTTTACTTGTTCAATAAACTTGTTCAATTACTTTGGTTATTAAGAATAATTGGAAAAAAATAATTAGTTAAAATAAACTTATTAGTTTAAGTTAAATTGTTAGTTTAAATTTAAATCATTAGTTAAATTAAATTATTAAATGACTTAATGGTAATAAATTGTTTGATTGATTAGGAATTAATTGATCGGTTAATCCGAATATTAATAAACTGCAAAATATTTATACAAGGTTAAAAATTTGAGGAGGAGTCAAGCTGGATTGGAATGGATGCTAATAAAATGAAAAGGTGTTAATCTCACTCAGTTAAATTTAAATTTAAATTTAAATAATTAAATTTAAACAATTGTTTGAATGGTTGAATGAATTGATGAAATACAGTATGATATTTTGGAATTGATATATTATATTGTGCTGACGTTTGTGGATGCAGGAAAAACAGGTTGGAGGGATCCAACTGGGTCCCTCATCATATATATATATTGTTTATTTATTCTCGGTTATGCTTTGTGAATATTCTGTGATGAATTATATTGAAATATTGAATGCTATGGTCGCTTGGATATATTCTAGACTATGAGTTGTCAAATTATATAGCATTGGAGTTTTGGAAAGAAATAATAAAAGGAGTAAATGTTTAAGAAAATAATTATAAAGAATGTGAATAAACTAAAATGAATTGGATAAGAATATTAGTGTTTTCAAACCGCTAATTAGTGAATTATGTGTGTGGAAAGAAATTTATGAATAAACAGAAAGTTAAGAAAAAAAAACCTCAAACTTCAATGTTACTGTTTAAAGGAATAAAATAATTATTTTAAATTTAGGATTTAAATTATTTAAGAAAAATAAAGAAGGAATTGGGAATAACCTGAAATTTGTATATTTCAGCTAAAGGATTAAAAAAAAATCAAACTGAAATAATAATAAAGTCCATAATTAATTGAATTTCGAAATGAACTTATAAGCAAAGAAATTTATTTCAAAGGAAATAAATTGGGAACCAATTTGGAAAATTGATTTAAGTGGTTGAAGATGGAATTCTCCCTGGATAACTAAGTACATCTTAAGTAAATTTTTAAATACAAGTTAATAGTTTTAAAATTTGTTTTAAAAGGTATGTTTTGAAAATTTATTATTTCTAATATTTAAATTCTAAAGCAAGTATTTCCTCAAATCTATTATAGTAGTAATTATTTTAAAAAGTGACTTGGTATGTGGTTTCAAAAGTGGAAATCTAGTTATATATGTTATTAAGTAACTTTAGTTTCAAATATTTATATAGTATGTGGTTTAACAAATTAGCAAAGTAGTTTGTAACCTAAATGTTTTAAATTATATATATATATATATATATATATATATATATATATATATATATATATATCTATTTCAAAGTGAATTGTTTTAAATTATTTTAAAAATCTAGTTTTGTGCTTGGTGATTTCAGAGGAGATATAAAATATTTGGGAAAGTTTATTCTGAAAGGAAGATGGTTTTGAAATTGTTTTCAAAGGATTGAAAATAGAAATATATCTTTGAGGATATTTTGAGATAAATAAATAATTTGGGGAATTATTTATTGGATGATGGTTGTTTGTGAATATTAATTGATAGTTAAATGACCGACTATCAATATTGGACAAATGCGTTGATCGTTTCGAAGAGTCCGGGATCGAGATTAATTTCTCGAAAACCACTTCGATCCGGTTTGTACGTTTCGTGTGAAAAACGTGTTCGGAGTCGAAGATGGAGCAGTGGAGTGCAAGGGCTAGTCGCTAATAATCCTGAGGATATTTCCAAAATGGATGTAGTAGGAATAGTGCCTTCTGTTCCGTTCGAACCCGGGACGGACTTGTATGGACGAATGCTTGCGAAACATCGTCAGGTGGACGATGGGCATTCTAAGTGAAAACGTTCTAAAGGTAACGCTTAGCCTCAAGCCTCATCAACCGGGAATGACTGAAAATCAGGGGATATGCAGCAAGGTTAGGTGGGTCATGCCCAAGCAGGACAAGATATTTCTCCTGTCTAGATGTCCCTTATATATATTTCGGCTTAGTAGGTGTTTGGTCGCGCCAACCACGGGGTTTATCTTGTTCGGGACTGTTCAGTAAGGAATGGTTCCGGCCTTGTGCTGCAGGGGATGAAGGGAGTAATCCTCGGTACGGTGATCTAGGCCCCGTACTGTGACAGGTGGTACCCCAGTGCCTAGTCATTAGTTGGAAATCCATTC
Source organism: Allium cepa (assembly GCA_030765085.1). NCBI lineage: Eukaryota > Viridiplantae > Streptophyta > Magnoliopsida > Asparagales > Amaryllidaceae > Allium > Allium cepa. The sequence continues at coordinate 687,556,736 of CM060937.1, read as the reverse complement.
TCCCTACGAGCCTTGTACGAGTTTTGTTTGTATTACCCACTTCTGTGGCTAGTAGCTGGAATTTAATAGATGTAACAATTTCGGCTATTTTATAAGTACTTGTATATAGACCCTATTATAATATCAGAGGATTTCTATAAAAATTGTTTTAGCTATCGTAAGGTAAAAACCCGACATGTTTATTTGTGGCGTGGTCTTACGAGATGCTTTTGTTTTTCAAAGGAATTTTGAAACTTTAATAATCAATTGGATGTGATTTTCTCACGCTGGTATTCCAGAATGACTCGGGTATTATTTAACTGTAATGCTCGGGTCATACCGAGTATTATAGGATAGAGGATGTGATGCTGTGGAGCTCAAGAGAAAAGCTGGATGACGATACGTACTCACGTACTTGTTATATATATATTCTGCTGTTTGAGTTGTTATGTATTCATTGCATGTTACTGATGTGAGCTGTGACTGATGTACTCTGATGATGTAATGTATGTAAACAGATATATTTGATTTTGAGTAAAGATTATTTATTATCTATTATATTTTATTCCGCTGCGATGGTTAGATTCTGATGTTGATTTTGTTTTCTCTTCTTCTACCTCTTCTTCTTAAATCCAAATGGTTCGTATTTCTGTGCAACTTGAGTTGATTAGGTAGAATAGTGTTGACTCAAGGGGTACGGATTTGCGGGATGTTATAGTTGGTATCAGAGCTTAGGTTAGCGATAACCTTGGCTCTGGTGGGAATTACTCATTTAAATTAGAGTCTATAGTACTCTAAAATGAGTTTGAGCGTATTAGTAGATATGAGTGCGTATTTGTTAGTGAATATAAATTGTTTTAATATTGTGTTGATTGATTTATTGAGTGGCATATGAACCTTCGTCGGCACAGTCTGCGCAACTGTATTGAAAGGGTTTCTAAACACTTGAATAGAACGATCGACACGGTATTGTTTAAATGTGGGTGAATGAAATAATTTTACCCAAAAATATATTTTCAATACAAAGAAAATTTTTGTAAGCTATTTAGCTGATATATGGTTGCTTGGATGTTAGAAATGATAATATTAAAGTATTATCATTGTTAAATGAAAATTTAACTAGAAATTGAAGAAAAAAATAACCAAAGTTTGAAGGAAATAAAGTCATAATGAAATGAAATGTATAAATATGAATTATAAATGTAATTATAAATTTGAAATGTATTCAAGTGAGAATTTGTATAAGTATAAACTGTACAAAAGAAATATAGTTAAAACTTATTTAAGCAAGATTTGGAAATTTAAATCCTGGGGATTTGGAAGTATTTTTGAAGATAAATGATGGCATTGTTTTGGAGATATTTCTGAAAGGGAATTGTTATAAATGGATTATGGAAGTAATATAGCATTGAAATCACTTGGATTATTGGAAAATAATTCTGATGATGAAAGCCGCATCAGCAGTATTCATTTTCGAATTTCTAAGTGATGAATTGCTACCAAATTGATTTGTTTAGAGAAGCAAGTTGTTTTTGAAATTCCAAAGAAAATTTGTTGGGAATAAAATAGGATTGGTTAACTTTTGAGAAATGTGATTTGAGATGTTGAAGATTTCAAAAATAATTTGAAACCAAAAGCCGGTGTTTTTAAATTCCTGATGAGATGGATTGTAAGCTTGTAAATTGAGATGATTTTTTTTAGATCAGGAAAGGAATATAAGCTTTGAATGTTGGAATTTAAATTTAAAGGGGAAAGTTGAAAATGAAAATTAACTTGGAGTTGGAAATAAAAATTTGAATGGATTAAAATAAATTGAAATAAGATGAAAATAATATCCAGTTATATTCAAATTAAGTTGAAATCGAATTGAGTTGAATAAATCAGAGTTAAAATAAAATTTGAATTGGAATAAAAATTCGACTGAATTATTGAATGGAATTAAATCCTTACTTGAATAAATGGAAAATAAGTTGGATAAAAATTGGGTTGAAATAGATAAATCAGAATAACTTATAAAAGAATTAAAGATCCATGGAAATAAAATATGCTTGGACTATAAGTAAATAGCAGGCTTGAGGTAAAAATAATGGATGAATATATTCAAGCCTAGAATGAGTGTGATTGTATGACATATAAGTTGTTACTTAAAAAAAAAAATTTGAAAATGGAATACAATGCTCAAAATCAATATTTTGATAAATTGAAAAATGAAATGAGGATCCAAACTTGAAGTATAAAATAAATATTGAACTTAAGAAAATTAAATGGAGTGATATTTGGAATAAAAATTCAAGTGTTGGGTTATGAATAAGGGAGATTAAACAGAAACAGAATTAAATTGAATGGAAGAGAAAGATTTACTTGAAACGAAATGAGCTTAAGTATAAAATTGGAGTAACTAAACTTAAGCTAAAAGATGGGAAGGAGTTGAATTGAATTCAACTAAAATTAAGTTTAATAATAGTGGATTGGATTTAAATCCAGTAAAAATAAATTTTAATTGAAATAAAATTCGGCGAGTTGTCAATAATATTTAATGGAATGAAAATGCTTAAATAAATAGTTTGGAATAAACAAATATGGAATGAAATGTAAATAAATGGATTGTAAATGAAATTTAAATGGAATGTGTCGAGCTAAATCAATGATTGTGAATGAATTAAAATAAAAAGGAAATTTAATTGGTAATGAAGATGGATCTAAGTTGTTAATGGTTTTGAATGAATTAGTTTGGTTAATAAAATTGAAATGCAATGAAACTGAGAATATATGGGTTGTGATTAAATCCGAAATGGATAGAAGTAAGTATAAATTGAGTTGGTGTCAATTTAAATTGGTTAAATACATAAATACTTATTTATTCACATAAATCTTGTCAAATTGCATAGAATAAATTGTCATTGGATGTAAATGGAAGTGATTAAAATTCTATGAGTTGGTGGAAGTAAAATAAATTGATGTTGGCAGAAATTGAATTAAATATGAGTTCAATCTTCTTAAGAATAAGTTAGAAGTAAGCAATTGAGTTCTAAACCATTCAAATTGATGGAGTTGTACAAAAATGAATCGAAAACCATCCGAACTGAGTGAAAATGGTTATAAATTAATTGAAAGCAGTTGAATCAGCATGGAAACTATATAAATTGCTTACGGAAAATGTTTGGTGTGAATTTCTTTTAGAATTCATATGTTTTAACTATTTTAAATAAGTGAAATGTAGTTAAACTTCATTTATATCGTACTTACATGTTTAAATTGAGTAAGAACAGGTACCTGGAAGCCGTGTGGCTGGTTTTGGTAGTGCTATTTGCTAAAAATAATAAGCCGCTTGCTTAAAATGCTAAATAAGGTGCGCCTACGCAATTAAAATAGGAAATATGAACTGTTTTTGATTTTTTTCGACCGTGTGGGTCGATGTATATATATTTATCTCTTTTGTCAAATTGCAAAAGCTCCTCCGTACAAAGGGGACTCTGCCAAAAATTTTCAGAAATTTTGGGAGTTAGAAAATTTTTGAAAATTTTGGAAAATTTTGTTAACGACAAAACTATTTAGAATTGGAAACTAAAATAAGTTAGTAAATGAAACTAATTAAAGTAATGATTTAAATTAGTTATAAATGAAGGATAAAATTTAAAAAAGTTCAAAGTTGAAAATAAATGAAATACATATGTAATGGGGAAATCGATTTGAATAGAAATAAGTATAAACTAAAAGAGGTAAAGAGAAATAAAGATAAGAAACATATAAAATGTTTATACTAACTTAAGAAAGGAGTGGTAAATTCTAGATTGGAAATTGATATTACAAATATAATCTAAGATAATATTGAAATGAATAGATATTGACATTTTGTAAGAAGTCGATAAAATATTTTGGGATATTGTGATTGGATATTAGTGCTAAGCAGGATATGCAGGTATTATAAAAGGGAAAAGGAAATTGGATTTGATTTCAAGAGATAAATTTGAATTGCCCGACAAAAGGTACGCATTTAAATTTGGTATGGAATTTGATTGGGACTTGGATTTGGATTGAGCCACTTGGCTTTTTTTTTTGTTTTTGGATTTGGGAGGCCGTAGAGCCATTTTTGTAGTAGTACCGAGCTAGCCGCGCAAAAGAGACGCTAGCGAAATTTTTCGAAATTTTAGAGAGTTAGAAAATTTTTGAGAAATTTTTGAAAATTTACATTGGGTTTAAAATTTACATTTGAATGGGTTGGGTCAATGATATTTGTAGAAACCTAATGGAAGAGTTGGGAAGTTAGTAAGATGGAGAGTGTGTCTTTAATAAAGATTGTTGGGTTGTTAAAAACTATTTGGTTTTGGAAAATAGTAAGTGGTATTGGATCATTCTTCCTAACTTGTAATTTCGGGGACGAAATTCTTTTAATTGGGGAGGAATGTGACGACCCGGAATTTTCAAGCATTTAAATCGGAACATTTAATTGATTTTAATTATTTAAAGGGTAATTATCAACTTAAATTACAAATATCATAATTTAATGGACAATTAAATTGTTGAATTAAATAACTTGAATTTGAATAAAACGTTGAATCTGGAATTTTAAACCGATTAAAAATAATTTGAAGGCTTATAAAATTTATATTGATGATAATGAAGACAGTAAAAGTGTTAAAATTGAATTTGGAAGTTTTTTTGTTCAGTTTTGAAATTTAAATCGTTTAAATCGAATTTAAAAATAGCCTTTCAAGGCACAGTCTCAGAATTTGATGAAACCAGTTCCATTGGGTCCGTAATAGTGAATTATTATTGGATTTCAAATTTCTTATTGATTGGAATTGTTGTGAGAGCGTACGATAAGTAAATGCGTTAAAAATTAAATATATATTTATTTATGTAACATAAGTCAATGAAACAGATATTCTTTCCCATCAACAGCCACCTTCTTCCTGAGCAAGCCGATTTCTTTCTTATCATGTTTCCCTTTTTGAAAACAGCACGTAAACATTCCCTGTCTTTAATTTGTATCAGCCGAACTTCTTCTCCAAAAAGAAAAATGGCCACCGCATATTCATTTCAATCCCCTCTGTTATAAATTAAATTCCACCTCCCATCCCAAAAAATTTAAAACCGCGATTCCTCTTTCGAATTGCCCTATTCCCAATTCGAATTCACGTTCGTCCTTCTTTTCCCCTCCACTCAGAAATTCGAAACCAAAAATCAATGGCCGCTTCTATCTCGATTCGCATATACTTGAAGCCGAGAGAGGCGTAGTCGCGCACGCGTGCAGTTGCGAAGGCGTGGGATTTATCGCGGCAACTTCCAAACGTCATCGTGATGAAGTCGTTCGCGCGAGTGTAGATTCGTGGATCGCTGGGGTTTGGATGGCGGCGATTGGCAGCTATCGCGCGTAGATGGAGGTGCTGGGTGGTTGAAGTCGAGGGCTTGGCCGGAGTTTGTGCGATTTGGGTTTCGCGAACGTGGAGCTGAAGCCGGCGTTTCGTTGACTTCAACTGGGCAGTGAGGTATTGCAGTTCTTTTTCGTTTAAGTAAAAATATATATATTATTAGAAAATTTTAATATGCATATATAGAAAGAAATTTGAAAACCCAGAATTTTATTTCACAAATATAAATTATAGAGGAGTTTTTTTTATAGTAAGCAAAATATTGTTCTTGTTAATTAACAGAAAAATATAAATTAATATATGGATAAATAGGGTAAAGCAGGAAAAATTTATATAGGTAAGATGTTGGAAAGTAGGAATTTTAAAATGTTTAAGGTATATATAAAAATTAGATCTTTAATTTTCAATATAGATTATAAGCCTACTATTTAATTTTCAAAGTATGGATTATAATATTTTACTTGTTCAATAAACTTGTTCAATTACTTTGGTTATTAAGAATAATTGGAAAAAAAATAATTAGTTCAAATAAACTTATTAGTTTAAGTTAAATTGTTAGTTTAAATTTAAATCATTAGTTAAATTAAATTATTAAATGATTTAATGGTAATAAATTGTTCGATTGATTAGGAATTAATTGATCGGTTAATCCAAATATTAATAAACTGCAAAATATTTATACAAGGTTAAAAATTTGAGGAGGAGTCAAGCTGGATTGGAATGGATGCTAATAAAATGAAAAGGTGAGTTAATCTCACTCAGTTAAATTTAAATTTAAATAATTAAATTTAAACAATTGTTTGAATGGTTGAATGAATTGATGAAATACAATATGATATTTTGGAATTGATATATTATATTTGCTGACGTTTGTGGATGCAGGAAAAACAGATTGGAGGGATCCAACTGGGTCCCTCATCATATATATATATATTGTTTATTTATTCTCGGTTATGCTTTGTGAATATTCTGTGATGAATTATATTGAAATATTGAATGCTATGGTCGCTTGGATATATTCTGGACTTTGAGTTGTCAAATTATATAGCATTGGAGTTTTGGAAAGAAATCATAAAAGGAGTAAATGTTTAAGAAAATAATTATGAAGAATGTGAATAAACTAAAATGAATTGGATAAGAATATTAGTGTTTTCAAACCGCTAATTAGTGAATTATGTGTGTGGAAAGAAATTTATGAATAAACAGAAAGTTAAGAAAAAAAAACTCAAACTTCAATGTTACTGTTTAAAGTAATAAAATAATTATTTTAAATTTACGATTTAAATTATTGAAGAAAAATAAAGAAGGAATTGGGAATAACCTGAAATTTGTATATTTCAGCTAAAGGATAAAAAAAATCAAACAGAAATAATAATGAATTCCATAATTAATTGAATTTCGAAATGAACTGATAAGCAAAGAAATTTATTTCAAAGGAAATAAATTGGGAATCAATTTGGAAAATTGATTTAAGTGGTTGAAGATGGAATTCTGCCTGGATAACAAAGTACATCTTAAGTAAATTTTTAAATACAAGTTAATAGTTTTAAAATTTGTTTTAAAAGGTATGTTTTGAAAATTTATTATTTCTAATATTTAAATTCTAAAGCAAGTATTTCCTCAAATCTATTATAGTAGTAATTATTTTAAAAAGTGACTTGGTATGTGGTTTCAAAAGTGGAAATCTAGTTATATATGTTATTAAGTAACTTTAGTTTCAAATATTTATATAGTATGTGGTTTAACAAATTAGCAAAGTAGTTTGTAACCTAAATGTTTTAAATTATATATATATCTATTTCAAAGTGAAGTGTTTTAAATTATTTTAAAAATCTAGTTTTGAGCTTGGTGATTTCAGAGGAGATATAAAATATTTGGGAAAGTTTATTCTGAAAGGAAGATGGTTTTGAAACTGTTTTCAAAGGATTGAAAATAGAAATATATCTTTGAGGATATTTTGAGATAAATAAATAATTTGGGGAATTATTTATTGGATGATGGTTGTTTGTGAATATTAATTGATAGTTAAATGACCGACTATCAATATTGGACAAATGCGCTGATCGTTTCGAAGAGTCCGGGATCGAGATTAATTTCTCGAAAACCACTTCGATCCGGTTTGTACGTTTCGTGCGAAAAACGTGTTCGGAGTCGAAGATGGAGCAGTGGAGTGCAAGGGCTAGTCGCTAATAATCCTGAGGATATTTCCAAAATGGATGTAGTAGGAATAGTGCCTTCGGTTCCGTTCGAACCCGGGACGGACTTGTATGGACGAATGCTTGCGAAACATCGTCAGGTGGACGATGGGCATTCTAAGTGAAAACGTTCTAAAGGTAACGCTTAGCCTCAAGCCTCATCAACCGGGAATGACTGAAAATCAGGGGATATGCAGCAAGGTTAGGTGGGTCATGCCCAAGCAGGACAAGATATTTCTCCTGTCTGGATGTCCCTTATATATATTTCGGCTTAGTAGGTGTTTGGTCGCGCCAACCACGGGGTTTATCTTGTTCGGGACTGTTCAGTAAGGAATGGTTCCGGCCTTGTGCTGCAGGGGATGAAGGGAGTAATCCTCGGTACGGTGATCTAGGCCCCGTACTGTGACAGGTGGTACCCCAGTGCCTAGTCATTAGTTGGAAATCCATTCTCCCTACGAGCCTTGTACGAGTTTTGTTTGTATTACCCACTTCTGTGGCTAGTAGCTGGAATTTAATAGATGTAACAATTTCGGCTATTTTATAAGTACTTGTATATAGACCCTATTATAATATCAGAGGATTTCTATAAAAATTGTTTTAGCTATCGTAAGGTAAAAACCCGACATGTTTATTTGTGGCGTGGTCTTACGAGATGCTTTTGTTTTTCAAAGGGTTTTTGAAACTTTAATAATCAATTGGGTGTGATTTTCTCACGCTGGTATTCCAGACTGACTCGGGTATTATTTAACTGTAATGCTCGGGTCAGACCGAGTATTATAGGATACAGGATATGATGCTGTGGAGCTCAAGAGAAAAGCTGGATGATGATACGTACTCACGTACTTGTTATATATATATATATTCCGCTGTTTGAGTTGTTATGTATTCATTGAATGTTACTGATGTGAGCTGTGACTGATGTACTCTGATGATGTAATGTATGTAAACAGATATATTTGATTTTGAGTAAAGATTATTTATTATCTATTATATTTTTATTCCTCTACGATGGTTAGATTCTGATGTTGATTTTGTTTTCTCTTCTTCTACCTCTTCTTCTTAAATCCAAATGGTTCGTATTTCTGTGCAACTTGAGTTGATTAGGTAGAATAGTGTTGACTCATGGGGTACGGATTTGCGGGCTATTACATCAGCTTCCCTTAGGTTGCAAGGATTCTTAATTCGGTCGGTTTGTTAGGTCAGCCAAATCTATTAAGTCGTAAAGGGTGTTATGTCGCTCCGATTCACTAGGTTGCTTCTGATGTAACTCAGCAATCTCGAGCTATCTCCTATCAAAACCGCTATGCCCTACTTTCCTTAACCCGCTAACTCCTCTCCACTCAATAGCTCGTTATCTCGTTAACTCATGATCCGATAACCCATTACCACCTACACAATAAAATCCATCATCCGCTTAGTGAAATCTATTATCTCTCCATACCACCAAATCACCCAAAACTGATTCAAATCATCTCAGATCCATCATAGATCCAACGCACTGCTGTGCTCTCGTGAATCACAACGACATCGTAACCAACGACGATCGAAATTCGATCGCAGCCTGACTCGAAGTGAAACGCGACGCATGGATTTGGAATAGGGTCAGATGATGGGGATTCGCAATTCGGCGGTGATCATGGTTGGATAAAGATCGTATTCACTTACGTAATATGATAGTAGAGATGAATCGACGGCTTATTAGCTCGAATTCGACCTCGAAGGTTTGTTGATGGCAGATCAGGTTGTCACAGCATTTAAGGAGAAAGAAACGAACTAACAACTTATATAGAGAAAGGAAAAGAAGACGAATGGGTATGCGAGTTAGCAAATCTCTTGGGTCGCTCACGACCTAGCGGAATTAGGTCGAACACACAACCTACGACATAGGCGTGTACTTCGAGTGGCAAATGTTAAGTCCTCTATTTCATGACTCAACGACCCAAGGAAATAAGCGACCGAAGGTGTTAAAATGTGAACAAGCTAACAGGGATGAAGTTCTACAATGACCTAGCAACCTAAAGTTATCACGACCTAGCGACCTAAAGTTATCACGACCTAACGACCTAAAGTTATCACGACCTAACGACCAAAAGTTATCACGACTTAATGACCTAACTATCAGCACAGGGCAACAACATATCACAATAGAGAGGCTTAAGGACTTAATGAGCTAACAAGTTAGTGAGCTAACGAGCTAGCTACCTAACGAGCTAACGAGTTAGCGACTTAACGAGCTACGAACTTCCCATTCTTATATCGCTCAGTTATAGGTCGAGCAGGTACTAAGTCGCTACTACTCCCACAACTAGCCTAGGTCGCTCCACTAGATACCTCCGCGTAATTGAGTCGCTTACCACTCTCCCTTAGATCGCCCACGACCTACTAACCCGCTCAGATAAGACCAAGTGCAACCAAGGTGAGTCGTAGTTCGTATCCCTTAGGTCGCTCGCGACCTACGACCTACCCTTAGGTCGTTCGCGACCTACGACTTATCCCAGATTTTCCCTATAAATAATGCACCTACTCCAACTATGAGGGGACTTTGGCTGATTTCTGGAACGCCGATACTCTGCTGACTTCTCGGCTCATCCGACACTTCAAACACGAAAGACACTTCAACGAACTTCAAAAAGAGATCTAATACCTTCAACATGAATTTGAAGAATTCTCCTGCATCGAAGTTCTAGCTATTTGTCTAAGTGGTGTCGTAATCGGAGATTGTTATATAAGTTGTAAATGAATCAGCAATAACGGAGATTAAAGTGGATGTAGGCTTAACTTGAAGCCGAACCACTGTAAAACTGTTGTCTCTTTACTGTTTTTTCTGTGACTTTTCTACTTACATCTAATTCCCGTATTGACGGGTGGTGCTTTCACTTTATCTCTATTTGACACCGGGGTGTTAGCGTTCAATTTTAGCGTTAACAAAGCACTTTTAGTATTTCAAAGTTTTCCCCAAACTATGGGCAAAGGGAAGCCTATTCATACATTTTTCAATTTTTTTTTTAAAACCATCAAAAGTTTATTGAAACTGAGATTCGAGGATCGTATTCTTGACTAAAACGCTATTGGTTCTTGAATCGACCTCCCAATCTCCTATTTGATATTCATGTCCGTATTATAAGAAAATCAATAAAGTTCTTGCAAATGGCAACATTGAAGAAAAAAATCTTTTATCAAATGGATTGATGTATCCAAACTCTTTTTCAAAAGATAACCCCTCGAGATACTAGAAGGGTTCAATTATAAAATTCTTTCTCTTGAAGAGACCCTATTTTAATTGGCCAAAAATGATTTTTGTATAAAAAGTATTTTTTATACAAATATTTAAGCCTATGATATTCTTCCATTGCACCTCTTTGAGGGAGGACATAAACCTATGATGTATTCTCTAGCACCTCTTAGAGGGAGGGACATAAGCCTATGACGCTATTCCATAGCATCTCCTAGAGGGAGAGATAAAACCCCAAACATCCATATCATCTCTTATGGAATGTGTAAGAATAAGTACCAATTAGCAGCCTTTTGGAGGAAGGTCAACTCAGCATACACTACAACCCTTAGAGCTAAGGGAAGCCCAAAAGAGGCACCAAACAAATGAAGAAAGACATCTTAGAGAAAAGGTCAAAACCTTATAGAATAAAGGGTTAAAGAAAGAAATCTATCTACTGTCTAAGACAAAATCCAAGAGAATAAAGGGTTAAAGAAATAAATCAATCTACTATCTAAGACAAATCCAAGAGAACTAAAGGTTAGAGAAAGATATATATCCTTCTTTTGAGGAAAAGTTGAAACCCATGAGGGAGAAATAAACAAAGGCAAAAGGATCAAGATATCCAATGTCATAATCAAAAACAGACATAGAGTCCAAATCATAATCAGAAAAGGCAGAATATGAGATAACAAATTACCAAACATCCAATCCTTGGAAAAAAATATCCACACCGATGGATTAAGATACGTTCATACTATAAGGAGGCATGAAGCAAGGAAATGGATAATGAAATCCATAACATGATATCGAAAGTGGAAATCTATGCAAAAGTTAAAGGAATGTAATAAATAGCGAGTTCTTACTACAAAAATGAAAGTGATTCCATCTCAAGGATGGATTGAGAACATCATTCTTGAATCCCCAGAAATAGGGTAACCCCTAAGGGTAAAAGAAACTATATATTATATATGGATCCACTATTCCAGATGACTACATGACTCAATGGAACTACTCATTACTAACTTACATGTCCAGAATCGTTGGCTCAAACTTACTAAGTTAGCTTAGCTAGAAAAATTTTTCATTTTGTGCTTATATTAAATTTCTAAAAAATTTATTTGTTAGATGGGATCCTGGCAAGATTTTGGTTAAATTCCTAATTTTATATACTCTTAGTTTCCTGCCATAAAGATTTTATTTTGGGTTCTGCCAATCCTAAACTCATATGTTGACTTTTATAATGATTTATTGGCTTCGTATTGTTAACTTCATTAATGAATTTCTATAGTAATTTCTTACTTAATTCTTGATTTCATGATCCTCAGTTCCCTCGTTGGCTTTTGTGATAACTTATGGAATTTACATATGTGGATTTTCTTGATGATTTCCTATTGATTGTTTGTTCATATGATGAATCGATTTCTTAACTCCTTTGTTGAGTTTCCATGATGATTCATGAACTTTACCTTGATTTTCCGACTTTGAATTGAAATAAATTTCGAGTAGATTGTTTGACGGATGTGATCCCAATAGGTTTCTGATTATATTCTAGAATTTCTGTGTTTTTCGATTTCTTATAATCTTCTATTTTGATAAATTCAACATTTCTTTATCGATTTTCATAATGATCCGTCATTCCTAATTCCCTTATTAGATTTTTGACGATCTCATGTTGGATCTTTGATTTTGTGAATCCTGAATTCCCTTATTCATTTCATGATGATTTGTGAATTTCATATCCATTATTTTCATATTAAATTATTTGATGATTACTTATTGAATTTCTGGCTAACACTTCCTTGTGGGTTTCCATAATGATTTATTAATTTCGTATGCTTGATGTCCTCATTAGATTTTGGATAATCACTTGTCATTTTTTTGATTTTATGGATTTTAAACTTCCTTGTGGATTTTGATGGTAATTAATGGATTTCATATTCTCGGTTTCCTTATAGTTCTCATATTGGATTCCTAACTTTGTGAATTCTACATTTTACTATTTAATTTTATGATGATTTGTGAATTTTTCATTGAATTGAAAATTTGGTTTCAATACAAGATCTTCATATTGCCAAATGGCATGAGTACTGAACTACTTACTATTTTTCACTAAATGATAATTACTAACAAAAAATGTTGAGGTGAAAGTAAATTATAATAAGATTTCAAGAAAAAACATCTTGAAGCAGAAAAATCACATTTGATGATTGAGGGAAACCTAATTCAAGAAAGGAATATCAAGAGTACGTAGTAGTCCTCTAACGGTTCCTTTACTTGAGCCGATGCCTGGTGATCAGGTGATATTATTCCATATTCTTAAAAGAGGATTGATCATGAAATACTTAGAATACTTTGTCCAAAAATTCTACCAAATGATACTTAGAGCATTGACTTTGTAAGTCCAATATTATCCATTAAGGGCTTATAATAAGGTTATGATTCTAATAAAAGTAACTATTCTACAGGAAATAAAGAGAAAAGATCATTGGAGTTTTTGTCCTAAAGAAAAAAACTTCTTTCATATTAGGGGTTTAAATGTTATCCATAAAATATTTATGAAATAAAAGGTATGAAAGAAGGGAAAAAATTCCTGATAAACATTCGAAAGCACCATGGAGGTTCATATAAACAATAAGTGAAGCTTTGGACAGGAAGATAAAAGCGCCTTAGCACCGTTCGACAAGATCGAATGCTATCTTCTAAAGTCAATAAGCAGAAAGCTTTCAATAAGGTCGAAAACTAACTTTCGAAGGAAATGAGTATTATACTTTCTACACATGCACCAAACCATTCCAAACTAATGGTTTCATCTTTTCCTATGTTCATAAAAAGAATTTCTGGCAAAAACAACCCTTTTGACAGCCATTCGAATTGGTTATAGTCAAACTCATCAATGAAGGAAAAATTAAGCATACATCGACAACAAATCTGTTGTTATGCACTAGCCAAGAGAGGTATTTACAGCAAAAGGTGTTTCGACTCATTCAAAACCAAAAGAAAGCATGTTTCGATGGCATTGAAGGCCGACAACCATGCCAACTCATTGGGCACATCAACATCAAAGTGAACAGTGCGTCAATAGACCTTTCGATGGGGATGTAAAGTACCTGGCAATACCTTTCGATGAAGTCGAAAGGAGACAAAACAAGACAGAAAGAAGTTCCCCTTTGGCAATAACAAAAAACGACCACGTAACCCTTTCGAATAGGTCGAAAACTGTAAGTCAAGAGATACGTGCGAAAGCAAAAAAGTATAACCTTTTGACAGTGTTGAAAGCTTGGGGTCGAAAGGTGCCAAGCTGCACCTGTAAATAAGACCCTTGGGGTCAGTTTTAAGGGATGTTTCATTTCTAACATGTATTTTCTAAAAATTGTAAATCCTACTTCCTAAATCAAATTGGATATTCAGTCAATTTGTACAACTGAGTTCAATAAAAGAGGATTGTGATAACATTGATTACTTAGTAACCCTAATTTTCCCATTTTTCATAAATACGCTAACCTACAGTCAATCTGATCGAAACCTCACCTTTGACCAAATCGAAGCCATTAGTTCCCATATTTCTTAGAAGCCTTAGCTCGAACCTATAAGATAGTAAGTGCCACACATTTCGAAAGAGTCGAAACCCTTCTAGTTCTGCTATTCCCAGAAATCATTAAGTCCACATCCAAAGCTACCTAGTCTGTGCCGATAGGTGGTTTTGATAGGGTCATTACCAGTAAATTTGTAAGGATTTATTGAGGAAAAAGATAACCTTTTGTCTACATCAAAAGGTACAAAAAAGTGTATTCAACCATTTTACCAATCTAAAAAGTCTTAGCAACCTTCACATGTACGAAAGGAGGTTGTTAACAAGAGTTCTTATAAACGCCCCAAAATTGTACTTAGGAAGATGAAAGTCTTTCCGAGGAATAATGGATGTGAATCCCTTCAGAATTGCTTTCAAACATAGCGTTACTGGTAGATAACTTTCAAATCAGACCTTTCGATGTCGTCGAAAGCTATAGGTGCTAGGTTATGAAACCTTCTGATTTTATTGAGTTAGTATGAGATCCTTTTCAAGAGTTTCCTTCTTTACTCAGATTGGGTTTCCTTGAATTTGTCCTTAAAAGGTTAAATTTTGTCTTGTTGAATGGTCATGAGGATATCCATCTTTGGGTCTGGGTTGGATATCAGTCTAATCGGTAGGTATATAGAAGCTTTTGACCTTATCGAAAGGTTAGGTCACTTTATGCTGTATCTTTGATCCTTGTCGAAAGGTTTAGGAATGGTCTCTTTTGGATTAAGCCTTGTATGTCCAGGCATCCATACTTGAAGAGTTTTTTTTGTCTGAGTCGAAAGGTTTAACCACTTGAATTATAACTCCGAAAGGCTATTGATACTATTATAGCATAGCACTTTTGACCTAGTCGAAAGGTTTTGGTCTCAAAGTGAATAACATCCGAAGGTTACCAATGATGTTTAGAGCAATCATACCTTGTCAAAAGGTTTAAAATGCAGGGTTAAAGGCTTCGAAAGGTTGCGGTAGTTACTTGTAGCGGAAGTGTTGTCGACATTGACAACAAGAACATTTTCGATATTGTTGAAACCTAAATTAGGGGTTAATCAAACAAAAGTATAATCAAACAAATAAAGCAATTAATTAAGCATAAGACTTCCCTCTTTGTCAATGAAAAAACATTATTTTTATTAAATTTTCAAATCAACACCTGATTAGGGTTACAATGTGCTGGTTAAAAAAGTACAAGATTAGAATAATAGAATTCGGATCACCAAAAATGAACCCCATGGGTCGTATTTATAGATGCAGGTGGCCCTCCTTTCGACTCCATGCTCTCGACTGGATCAGAAGGTCTCCCTTTTTTATGCTGCCGTGAACCTTTCGACTTATTTGAAAGGTTTGCCTTTCATGTGCTTTTATGGACCTTTCCACTTTGTCAAAAGGTTCACTTTTCTTTATGTCTGCATGAACCTTTCTACTTTGTCGAAGGGTTTGTCTCCTTTATACTATTTTGAACCCTTCGACCTCTTCGAAAGGTTGCTCTTCACTTGATTATTGCAATCCCTTCACCCTTGTCGGAAGGTTGCTCTTCATCTGATTGTTGTGAACTCTTCGACATTGTCAGAAGGTTTCTCTTAGAGAGTTGTGCTTTCCCTTCAACATCGTCGAAAGGTTGTTTTTCGCTCTTTGTTTAATTTTGAGTGATGTTTTCTTCATAAACCTTTCGACATTGTCGAAAGGTACTCTAGATGCATTTCAACCATTTCAAAAGGCTTGCTATGCTTTCGAAAAGGTCACTATGGAGTTGCTCACACTTTCCTTGACTTCTTCAACCTCTTCGAAAGGTAAGAACTTCTTAGATACAGAGAGATAGAATCTTTCGACACCTTCGAAAGGTTTGGGACTGTAAAACCTTGAGGATTTCATCACTTCGATTCCTGCAAAAGGTTTGGGCTGTGTTTCTTTTCCTTTGTCATTGTTGAAAGACCTCTCGACTTAGTCGAAAGTTTGATTTTTTTGTGTAACATTTTCCCCCCTCAATTCGAAGGGATGCTCTTAAATTTTCGAGTCATCTTTGTCAGAAGCTTTAAATCTTCCTGCCTCTTGACCTTCCTACGGTAATTTTGGACGTTCATTTAAATTTGATCCAACTATTGTTAATTTGGGCCACTTTTCTTATATATTACACCTCTTCTCTTTCATCTTCTTTTACCTGAAACAAAAATTATTGCATACAAGTAAAATAATTCTCCAAAGCTTTCTGAATTTCAATTTATTACAACAATGTAATCTCTTGAATTCGATCCATAAATTTTAGACTAATCTCTACTCTTATCGGTTTCCAATTAGATTTCCAGTTTTTTTGAACCCAAAATCGAACAAATAGTTAGTTTGGTCAAGTTTGACACATCTTTTCCTTAATTATTCCAAGAAGTTTGACACATCTTTTCAATTACTTTTAGGATAAATCTGCTCAAAGATGCGATTCGTTTGTTCAAACTTATTTGTCCTTGCTTTATTTTTGTTTCACCATAAGGTAGTTGGTTTGGTCATGTTAAACTTTGTTCCTCCGTTACTGACAATGCAATCTTTGTTTTTCAAATGTTTCCAACCGATTTTCAATAGATGGTACTTATCTGTTACCTTGGTAAATCCCTTTTTTCGTGAAATCTCAAAACTCAAGTTTTCCTTTCAATATGAATGGGACACTTTTAAGCTTATATCCAAGCGAAGCCCTAAGAACCAAGATGAAAATTAAATGTAATTACAAATTTCAAAGTCTAGTAAAAACACATTATTGTCCCATACGTAAGAGCATTTGCATTACACAGTATATGGTTTAATTTAGGAATAAGCCATTTAATCGCCACCTCCACGTTGAATAGCATTAACAAAATACTAATCAGGAAAACATATTTCTTGTTCCAGAACATCATTCTAGAATTAACGTTTGACGAAAGTTTAAACATTGGGAAACTTTAGCTTATACACTTGTATTACACCCCTCAATATTTAACCCCACGGAACTTCTATTTATAATTTGTTAACATATACATACCCAAAAAGATATCACTATTCCGAAATAAAGCATCACTAATAATTATCAAAATATAACATAACCCCTTGATCACAACCATTTGGAAAAAGCGGTAGATCTGGGGACAAACAGATAAAGTCAGCCATAACAGGTTCAACCCATATAGGTTGATATGGTGAATAAATCACCAGAGAGGGATTGAAACACTCCACACCCCTTAATATACCTAAAAGGACACATTAAGAGGGGTGGTGCATTGTAGGTATAAAAAAACTAATAGAGAATAAGATTCGCAAGAAAAAATGGGTAAAAACAATGGAAACTATAGTAAAAACTTATCTCTACTACTAATAATGAAAATTGGTTGTACTAATTTACTTGGTGTCTTTTTGAAATTCCAAAAATGCCCTTGCTTTCCGTTTAATGTTTTGCACTCAAACAAAATATCAACGTATATAATAATATAAAAAGTCCATGGACGAAACATGGGCCCATACTAGTTCTAAATAAAACTTTCATAATTGCTTAATAAATAAGTCAAATACCAAAAAAAACATCCATATCTCAAAAACCATCATGTCTTAAAAGAAATTCATAGTTCTAAAATCAGAGTACATAATATCCCTCATAATAAGCCAGTACACAGAAAGAACAAAAGCTAAAAGAAAAGAAATACATGGTAGAGAACTCCTCTAAGAAATCTTCAAGCAACTACAATCTACTAACTTCTCCCTTAATTTTCTATGGGGGAAGGGGAAAATTGAGGAGTGGGTCAGAATAAAAGTCTGGTGAATAATAGTAATTACTAGGGTCTTTAAGCAAGATAAAAGTAATAGACTCTACAACAGTTCTAGCATAAAGAAGGATAATAAAAGTAAATAGGAAAGAGATAAACTGCAAATAAGTACGATTAAATATTGCTCAATTTATACAATAGGTTAACTTTGATTGTTTGCATTTGTTCCTGATTTTTGCTTTGATTGGGCTAAATTCTTAATCCTGTAATTAGGATATAACCCTAATTCTACCCTTTTGATCGGCCTCCTACTCTATAATACCTTTCTACAAACCAGCTGCTATATAACTCTCTACACAAAATGTTACTGTAGCCAAGACGACATATATAGCTCCCTATACAGAAGGCAATGGTGTCTACTAAAGACACCCACAATGAGCGCTAGGAACTCATAGCTGTTATGGAGCACCCACAAATGGAAGTCCCACCCATAATTGCCACCATGCTCATGATACCTTTTTCTCCACCTATTGGGACTTCTTATTACCTCCAACCTCCAGCATATATTAACCCTCATCTCACTTAAGGATAATGTGAGATCACCGTGTGTCCATAGAAACTATAGAGGAAATGCTGTTGGTACTGGCCCTTCATCCGAGCAATATATAATTTCACCCATTATCCAAATCCCCCGTTGGCCTTCTATTTGACTAATTACTACCATCTTAGCACAAGCGTGCCCTCATCTCACTTTAGACAAATGTGAGACACCATTTTATCTAATAGGGAATGATACTTGATACATGTCCTAGTTTCATCTTTGCATATTAACTTAGATAAATTATTTAAATAAGCCTTTATAATCGTTTTTACTTTCTACACTTATTAAATTAATCCAAGTCTTAAAATTAGCCACATTCTATTCCTTTTTTTAATTATGGCCTACGTTATAATCATGCTTATTACTTAGCTCAAGGTCTAAGTACGAAAATAAACTCTTTCTTCTTTTACTCTTTTTTGTTATAATTCTATGTTATAACTAACCAATTAATTAATCCAATTCTAATCATACTTAGACATAATTTCGGTCCAATTCCACTTATATTACAATCTTTATAATTTACATCGCATAATTATAAATAGGCCATTCTCTTTAGTTTATTCCAATTAACATCATAATTAGGCAAAATTTCAATCTTAATTCCATTTCATTACAGTCTTTATAATTTACATATTATATTGTTTTTTATGTTTTGTTAAAATTTAATCCATATTCGTATTATTCTTATTCTAATCTGTACGCAAAGAAGAAGGAGGAATAAAAGAAAACTGAAAATAGAAGAAAATCCAAAACCTATAAAGAAGATGTAAATAACTTATAAATAATAGTAAATAACTAAAATACTGTAAATAAACTGTGGAAAAGCTATAATTAACAGAAATAAATTAAAAGTACTTAAAAGAATAGCTGAAAAGAGATAGACTGAAAATAATTTTAAAAAATGTAAATAAACTACCAAGAAGGCTATTCTGAAAATCGTAGTAAAACTACAACTATTGGAAACTCTATTATTTTAAATTAATTAAAGAAATCTTAAAATAATTACAATCACTCACCTCTGGTCCTTAGCTCTTCCCTGTAGGCATTCACGGATCCACTTAAGGTTGTTAAAATATTTTTACTAAAAATATTCTCCCCTTGGAAAATTATTCCTTTTAGGGTTATTCTTGAAAAGGTGAACCCAAGCAGAGAAAATATAGAATGAAAATAAGTGTTAATCCTAGGGTCTATTTATAGGTGTTGAAGTGGATCTCAGACCGTTGGATTTGGGGATCGAATAGGATGCGACCACCTCATAGGCTGAATAGGAGCCATTAGACGGAAGCACGGAAGGAGCAGATGGAATAAAGGAACGCAAAACAACGTGTATGAAACTTCTACTGACTCATTGCCATGTCAAATCTTACAATGTGCTTTGTCAACGCCTTATCTTATATTTAATTCAATTAGTTACACCCTTAATAATATACAAACTATAAATATCGTTTTCTTGCTTAATTAATTTCTAATTTGTGCATTTTATTTCAGGTTAAATTTCCCTTGGTCACTCTTTATTCCTATGTTTTATTTTAGTTTTCAACATCCCAGTTAATTTACATGTTTACGTCTAATATAAATAAACATACAACATAATAATATGTTTCCACATTTACATCTGAATTAAATAAATTAACATGTGAATAGTTAAATCTACATTTTTTTTCATATTCGCATCTGTTGTAATTAGATAAATAACATATTTCCATAAACGTGTATATATGTTGTGTATTAATTAGTAACCTTATTCTTTATCTTTAAATTGAGCAATAAATTACATTAATTAATTGGTATAAATTCTTTTATGTTCGAAAACCAAACGGACCCGCATTCCTTACTAATAAAGAAATAACATAGCTTATATTTTCTATAAGAAATGCAATCTTTCCATAATACACTCTTTCCTTCTCTTTTCAAAATATAACATTTATTTTATTAAATGCCTTCTTTTTATAAATATTTGGTTACATTTTCTCTCATTTACAATAACCCATCTCATTTGAACATCGTCATCTTCACTTTTCAAATTTATATAAATAGATGCCTTCATTTTAAATATACTAATACATATATATAAATATATATATTATTCTTCGCTTTGTTTTTAACAAAACAAACTCCCCGTTTATAAAATCATAAATATATGCAAAAATGGAAAGTTTATTTCATTTATCTCAAAACATCAATTTGTTTATATTTAAAATGTTCATTCCATTTTGATACAAATGCAAGTTCTTATAGTAAAATTAATCATTACAATTTAATTCCTCTTTCCCTTTCTAATTATAACATTTCAATAAATCTACTGTTAATTAATTTAAATACTAATTTCAACGAATTCTAATTATAAACACTACTTGTTTCACTTATAATTATTTATTAATTACTCCCTAAATTTTAGTATGTGACATTCTCCCTCCTTAAGTGATTTCATCCTCGAAATTCCTAAAGGTAGAAGAATGAAATAAATGTTTTCATCCAAGTTCAACAACCAACTACTCAATCATCGCCCATTACATCCATTGTACGTAGGTTTTTCTAATCCAATTTACGATACTTACGCAAAAATAGTGTAGTGCCAATCTCCTTAACTAGTGCAAAAGATTAGGTGGTCCACTGATTTAGTCGATAGTTCTAATCCATGCCATGTCTCCAAATGAATGCAAATTCCCTAATGATAACTGATAGTTCTTTATGCATGCTATAATCATCATCCAAATGCAACAATCATGTGATAATCATCCATTTATAACAACCATGAAAATAAAAAAACAATGCAAATGCGCACACATCCGTAAGCATATGCTCGAGTGCTCTAGTTAGGCCGACCCCTAAAGGATAACAGTGCCTAGTGTAAGTATATGCATCCATTAGCATCCACAAGCAAACACTTGCAACCAATAGCATATATCATTTATAACATGTTCTATTAACATGTTTAGGTCAAATCCTACCATCCATAGGTTAAATCCTAAGTTCTACCCTCACAAAGGTTAATCAAGGAAAGAACCTAATCAAAACTAAAGATGGAAATAGGAAATTGTAAAACTTACTATCTATGAAATATGGATATGAGATACGAATTTTCTCCTAATCAAACAAATTTTCTCCGAAGTCTTCTCAACTATGTTGGAACCAAGGCAGTTCCTCTGTAGACACTATCCAATGCGAAGACGACTTGCACGGCCTTCCATGAAGAGGTTCGAAAGGAGAAACTCCCATGTTAGCTTGAAATCTACCACCATATGAATTCCACTAATTTCATTTTACCGTTCTTCATGAATCTACACTCCTAGGTTCTTACTAGTGTCCCATACACTTTATGGAAACTTCCGTTATTACTTCTAAGACAATTACTGCTATCTCCTTTCACCTTTTTCATTACTCCTAGGAATTGATTCTTACCTACTCCACATTTAAGAGTTTGGTTTGGTATTTATCACCTTTGTTTAAAAACTAAGGTTTCAAAAAAATTTAAAACATCAAATTGCATAATCTTTGTCTTTAAAAGTGTTATCTTTTCAGTTTCTATTAAGTTCAAAAATACTTGATTACTCAATATTTTATTCTTCTGAACTTGCATCCTTATACTATGTCGAATTTACATTAATTCCCACCTCATTTTCTTTTAAATACCTTCACAATTTTCTACAAAAATTAGGACTTTTAATTCAATTATTACTAAGCCTTTTGCATTTAAAAACTTTTTTACTTTTTCATCAAACCATTTTTCTTTTAAGATACCATTAAAATGTCATTTTTCAAATCTTCTTCTTATTATATCTAATAGCCTCATACCTTAAGGTATTGGAACTACATTATTTAATGAGAAATTCTAAATGCTAAAGTCTTCTATGAACCTTTTAAAAGAGGACTTCATGTTTATATGGAGTTACAAGGAATTTTTCTATATTTTTTAAATAAACTATACAAATATTGTGCTTCCCATACCTTATCCATCTCTTTCATATATTCCTTGTGACTTGCACAAAACATTTTGGCTTCATAGAGAATTATGCCATTATTCTTTTCATTCCAGTAGATTAAAGCATGTTTAATTTATACTTTCCTATGATAAACATTTCCTTATACTTATTTAAATAATAGGTGTATTCATAGATTAATTTATTCCTATTCTTAGAAATTGCCTTTTTAAAATACATCTTTATTTGGGTTAAAACAAATGTTGCATAAAACACCGTTACTACAACCCAAAAATACTAATGTATGAATTGAATTAAAAATAGATACTAATAAACCTCATATATTATGTAAAAACATTCCTCTTAGGAGTCATCTACTATAAAAATAATGTTATTGTCTCCTTTCATTTTTCACGAAAACGTCTATTACAACAATAAATGTTGTAACCTATGTTTTCGATACTTAATACGTTTTATGTTTTTATATTTAAAATCTTCGTTTACTTACAAAGAAGCTATTGAGATATATATGCTCTATAATTCTTCAAAAAGAATTTCACCTTTTCGACAAAATTTATATCATATAAAAACCAATTTTAAATTTGGTGCCATTTTTCAAAAGACCCAATATTTACTTTAAAAACATTGACAATTATACTTTCCACTTTTCTAATTCCAACAATTTTATTGGGCTAGATATAAAGTGGGTTTTCTTCTCATTACCCTAGGAGTATCCTTCCTAAATTTTGGTAATCCCATTTCCTTTCCAAAGCCTTTTACTCTAATTCCTCGATACTTATATTTTTACTCTACGGCACTACCATTAAATCAACTTATATGAAAAATTATAATTCCTACAATTATCTACACATGGGCTTTTTATTTTCTTATCAATTAAATCTATTGTACATCTCCAACCTTTTTCTACCTCTCTTTGGATTTCCATAATCCGAACCCAAAAAAACAAAACCATTTCTCAAACTCCTACCATGTGTAGACCTTCTCTATGCCTCGAGAAAACCACGTATTTAAAGTCGTTTGGGAAATTTCTGAAGACTGGAACTGAATCTAACTTTGTTGATGATGAATCGAGGGGATAAAAGAAGCTCAAAATGATCAACTCCTATGGTCGTAAGAAACCTCGAGAGTCCTACTGTTGCATGTCTCTTGTCTAACTACCTCCTCACGTAGACAAATATCGCTCTATAAGTGGATACCCAATCTATTCCCAGAATCATCCATACCCCAAATATCCTAATACATAGGCATCGCTGTCAAACTCTAAGCCTAGGATAAAAATTATCAAACCCTTACAAACCATAGATAAGTGTGTCAATCCTCCTATGGGGTTTGAAATAACAATGGTGTCTACTACTAAAGAGATGTATGGGTGCAAACATTCAAACAAAGAACCTGAAATGAAAGGGTGTGATGCCCCAGAGTCGAAAAGAGTCTGAATGGGAAAAAAAACTTTCCATGGTGACTTTCCTACCGCTATCAGGTCCACTACTAGAAGGTGCTGCATTCAAAGCTTATACTTGCACTGTAGGTGCGCTTACTCTCTTCCTTTATCTATAAGGACAATTCCTGTTCATGTGATCGGGTTCTCCGCAATTATAGCACTTTCCCTTCATCTTGCAGTCTTCTGCATTGCGACCAGTCACCCCACAACTACGACACTTCGATCCTCGCTTGATTTGCTTTTGAGGGCCTTCCCTTTTTGACTTAGGAACCTCTTTAAGCTCTCCCCTCGGTTGCAAAGATACAGGCCGAACTATCTGGTTGTCTTCCAAATCTAACATCCTAAACTTTTGTTCCATATCTTCCAACCTAACTCGTGTCTCCTCGAAATCCTCCATGCTAGAAAACGTCCTGCCCCTTATATTACCAAACTCCTTGCATTGCTTAAAAAAATCGGCTGGTGTAGGTGGATTAAAGGGATTTCCACCTACTGGTGTTATATTGGGCATTTGCCTTTGCACCTCTAGTACCGTAACTTTATGGAACCATTCAGCCATACTATGCAAATAAGAGGAAACTTAGGCTTGAAAGATTCAAAAGAAGGTTGAACTGGACTTTGAAGGGATTTTTATAAAAACTCTTTGTACTTGAAAACTATTTCTAGGAGTTCCTTGGAGAGTTCTTTTAAAACAAGTTAACTTTGGATAAATACTTTACTTTTAAAATAAATTTTTAGGAATCCTATAATCTTAGTGATACCAAGTGAAACACCCTACACCCCTTCATATACCCAAAAGGATGCATTAAAGGGCGTGGTGTGTTGTAGGTATAAAAAACTAACAGAGACTAAGATTCACGAGACAAAAATACGTAAAAACAGCGAAAACTAGAATAATGACTTATTTAGAATAAAACTTTCATAATTGGTACATAAATAAGTCAAATACCAAATACAACATCCATATTTCCATAATCAACATGTCTTAAAAAAATTCATAGTCTTAAAATAAGAGTACATAATATCCCTCATAATAAGACAATACATTGAAAGAACAAAAGTTGAAAAAAAAGAAATACATGGTAGCAAACTCCTCTAAGAAATCTCCAAGCAACTGCAATTTATTGACTTCTCCCTTGATTTCCTATAGGGGTAGGGAAAAATTGAGGAGTGGGTCAGACTAAAAGTTTGATGAATGACAGCAATTACTAGAGTCTTTAAGCAAGATTAAAGTAGTAGACTCTACAACGGTTCTAGCATAAAGTAGAATAATAAAAGGAAATAGGAAAGAGATAAATTGAAAATAAGTACGATTAAATATTGCTTAATTTATACGATAGGTTAACTTTGATTGTTTGCACTTTTTCCTGATTTCTGCTTTGTTTAGGCTAAATTCCAAATCCTTTAAATAGGACGTAACACTAATTCTACCCTTTCTGATTGGCATGCTACTCTATGATACTTTTCGGTGGACTAGTCGCTATATAACTGTCTGCAAAAAATGTTACTATTGCCAGGACGACATATATAGCTCCCAACACAGAAGGCAATGGTGACCACTAAAGACACCCATAATAAGCGCTTGAAACTCATAGTTGTTGCTGAGCACCCGCAAACGGAAGTCGCACGCATAACTTCCACCATGTTCATGCTACCTTTTGCTCCACCTATTGGGTCTTCTTATTACCTTTAATGTCCAACATAGCGTGCCCTCATCTCAGTTCAAGCGAAGGTAAGATCACCGCATGTGCATAGAAACTATAAGGTAAATGCAGTCGCTGCTTGCCCTTCATTCAAACAATATCTAGTTGCACCCCTTATCCATATCCCCTATTATTTGGACTTCTATTTGACCAATTGCTTCCATTTTTAGCAAAAGTGTGCCCTAATCTCACTTCAACTAATACGGGAACTTATAAATTATTTAAATAAGCCTTTACTGCATTTTTACTTTCTACGCTTATTAATTTATTCCATCTCTTAAAATAAGTGACATTCTATTCTTTTTTTTTGCTATAAACTACGTTTTAATCATGCTTGTTACTTTACCAAAGGTCTATGTGTGAAAATAAGCTGTTTCATCTTTTACTGTTTATAATTATAATTCTACGTTATAACTAAACCAATTAATTAATCAAATTCTAATCATAATTAGGCATAATTTCAAACCAATTCCACTTGCATTACATTCTTTATAATTTACATCTCATAATTATACATATGCCAACCTCTTTAATTTAGTCCAATTAATATCATAATTAGGCATAATTTCAGTCTTAGTTCCATTTTATTACGGTCATTATAATTTAATCTTATATTCCACTATTTCCGTTTTATAAAAATTTAATCCGTATTCACATTAATTATTCTAATTCCTGCGTGAAGAAGAAGGAGGAATGGTAGAAAACTGAAAATAGAAGAAAATCCAAAACTTATAAAGAAGATTTAAATAACTTATAAATAGCAGTAAATAACTAAAATATTGTAGATAGATTATAAATAATTGGAAAAGTTATAATTAATAGAAATAAATTAAAATTACTTAAAAGAATAGCTGAGAGGAAATAGATTGAAAATTATTCTAAAAACTATAAATAAACTACTGAAAAGGCTATTTCTAAAATCATAGTAAAACTACAACTATTGGAAACCCTATTATTTTAAATTACTTAAATAATAATTAAAATCACTCACCTCTGGTCCTTAGCACTTCCCTTTAAGCCTTCATGGATCGACTTAGGGTAGCTAAAATATTTTTATTAACAGGATTCTCTCCTTGGAAAAATTTACTTTTAGGGTCCTTCTTGAAAAGGCGAAGCTAAGCGGAGAAAATCTAGAATTAGAAAAGTGTTATGCCTACGATCTATTTATATGTGTAGAATTGGATCTCAGACCGTTGGATTTGGGGATTGAATAAAATTCGACCAAGTCATAGGAAGAATAGGAGTAATTGGATGGATGCATTGAAGGACAAGACGGAATAAAAGAATGCAAAAAAAAAAAAAAAGTGTATGGGACTTCTGCTGACTCATGGCTGTGTCAAATCTTACAATGCGCCTTGTTAGCGCCTTATCTTATATTTAATTCAATTAATTACATCTTCAATAGTATACAAACTATAAATAACGTTTTCTTCTCCTCAATTAATTTCTAATTTGTGCATTTTATTTCAGGGTAAATTTCCATGCGTCTCTCTTTATTCGCATGTTTTATTTTAGTTTTCAATATCCCATTTAGTCTACATGTTTACGTATAAATAAAAAAACAAACAACATATTAATATCTTTACACATTTACACCTGAGTTAACATATTAATATCTTTACACATTTACACCTGAATTAAATAAATTTACATGTGAATTGTTATAATCACATTTTTTCCATATTCACATTTTATGTAATGAAATAAATAACATAGATCGACAAAGGTGTATATATGTTATGTATTAATTAGTAACCTTATCCTTTAACTTTAAATTGAGCAATCAATTACATTAATTGGTATAAATATTTTTATGTTCATATACCTAACGGACCCTTGTTCCTTACTAATAATGAAATAACATACCTTATATTTTTTGTAAGAAATGCAATCCTTCCATAATACATTCTTGCCTTTTTTTTTAAATATAATGTTTATTTTATTAAATTCCTTCTTTTTATAAATATATGGTTACATTTTCTCTCATTTACAATAACCCATCTCATCTGAGCATCGTCACCCTCACTTTTCAAGTTTATAAAAGTAGATGCCTTCTTTTTGATATACTGTTATATGTTTATATTTTGTTCCCTTTCTTTTAATAAAACAAACTCCCTATTGTTTATAAATTATACATATATTCAAAAATGAAAAGTTTATTCGATTTCTCTCAAAACATGAATTTATTTCTATTTAAACTGTTCGTTCCATTCTAACACAAATGCAAGTTCTTATATTAAACTTAATCATTACAATTTAATTCCTCCATCCCTTTCTAATTGAAATAGTTCAATAGATCTACTGCCAATTAATTTCAATACTAATTTCAACGAATTCTAATTATAAACACTATTTCTTTTCACTTATTGCAACAAGCCGGATATTTTCGATCCTAAAAATTTCAAATAGTTAGGAAAAGAAGGAAAGAGACAGAAGAAGAAACGAAAATGAAACACAGAATCCCACATTCGCAGCGGCTCAAAATATAGTATCAAATAAAATAGCAGTTGTACAAAGAAGCTGTAATTGTTATTTTACAGACATTTTATCAGAGTTGCAACATTTTCATAAACACTGGACAGTAAATGCAACATGTTCCAGATACACATCTGACACAGCGGATAAACGAAAATGGATGAAACGGTGAAAAGTTGAATCGATGGATTGAAAATATCCAAGTGCCCAAATCCGTTGATCTCAAGAGATATGGATTCTAGCTATCTCCAACACGTTGATCGCGCACGATACCGTGTTAAAAGATCTACGATTCTTCTACGTTGAACTCGCGCACGAGATTCCGTGAATTGACTGCAAATCCGTTGATTCGAGCGCACTCGAATAACCGAAAATGGAGAAAGGAGACAACGCTCTACTTCCAATTTTAAAGAGGCACAAAGCACTCAAACAAAAGTTTATTCAAAATGAAACATTTTTACAAATGACCCATCGCTCCTATTCATAAGAGTTTTACAACACACAACTACCCGACCTAACAACATGCGACTCAACAGAATACATCACACGACTTAATACAACATCACAGCAGCGACTTAAGAAAAACAAACGTAACACAAACATCCACACGACATACGACCTAAAACAGAGCGACATAACATACAACACTGCTCCATGAACCAGCGGCTTAGGAATCACACTGCTTCAGCAACCTAAGGAATGCGGCTTAAGTTGATAGCATGCGGCATAAGGTTGAGCAACCTAAAACTTGAGCGCTTTAAGAACCAATGCGACCTAAGGCAATGGTGACTTAACTCATTAGGTCATTATCTTGCATGAGCATAGCTCGTTAGGTCGCTCGGCGACTTAACATAGGTCGCTGGATCATCCTTTCTGGCATAACTCGCTGTACCCTTCTCTACTTCATAACTCGCTAGGTCGTATCTCGCTATCTCGTTATTCTGGTTCAATGTTTCATCCTCCCCTTGTGTCCTGCTACACCATAGCTCGTTAGGTCGCTGACGACTCAAAGAACCCGAGCGACCTAAAGCTACCGCGCTATCTTCCGAGCAACTTAAGGAGTTGGGACGAAGTATCATCAACACTTCCCGCAAGTGTTGTAGATGTTCTTCTGTTCTCCCACTGTATATCAATATATCATCAAAGTATACCACTACGAACTTTCCAATAAATTGTCGAAAGATCTGATTCATCACTCGATTGAAAGTACTAGGTGCATTCGAAAGACCAAACGGCATGACCAGCCATTCATACAATCCTTCTCGTATCTTGAACGTGGTCTTCCATTCATCCCTTGGTCGAATTCGAATCTGATGATAACCACTCTTCAGATCAATCTTCAAAAATATAGCAGCTCCATTCAACTGATCTAACAAATCATCCAGTCTTGGCATCGGAAATCTGTATCTCACTGTAACCTTGTTTAATGCTCGACTAACTGTACACATTCTCCAAGTTCCATCCTTCTTTGGTACTAACAAGGCTGGTACTGCACAAGGACTTAAACTTTCTTGTACGCGCCCTTGTTCAAGTAACTCCTCCACCTGCCTTCTCAGCTCTTCATGCTCCTTCGGACTCATTCTATAATGTGGTCGATGTGGTAACACTACTCCCGGAACAAGATCAATTTGATGTTGTATGTCTCCCAACGGTGGTAACTCTTTCGGCAATTCTTCAGGAAATACATCTTCAAACTCCTTCAACACTGGCTTGACTTCCTTCGAAATTTCAACCGCTTTACTGCTTTCACGTTCTATTAACAGAAATACTTCAGGCTCATCCTCTACTTCCTTGACAAATTCCTTCAAAGATAACAAAGTCTTTAGTTCTTCAATCTCCTCCAACTTGCTTTCACTTTGTTGTCGCTGTTTAGGAACTAAAGTGATTTTGGTGCCCTCGAACATTGTTAACTCCATTTTGAAAAACGACCTAAGAGATAAGCTGACCTAACGACCTAAGAGATAAGCCGACCTAACGACCTAAAAGATGGAACGAACTAAGAGGTGGAACGGTGAAACGACCTGATCACTTAAAGGGCCTAACAACCTGAAGAGTTCAGCGACCTAAAGGAGTCCACGACCTAGCAACTTAGCCGCGTGTTCGACCTAACTACTTAACGACCTAGCGAGCTATACAAAGCCGAGCTAAGCTGTAACTCGGGTAAACGACCTAAGACTTATGCTAAGTCGTGTTCGACCCATTAACCCGCTCAGAGAGGCCGAGTACAAAAAGAATAGGCCGTAGCTCGTATGCCTTAGGTCGTGACTTTCGATCTACGACCTACGGTAGGTCGCAACTTCCAACCTACGACCCAAGTGAACCCATGGCTTAATGACCTAACGAGTTAGGTGACATAACAAGTTAATGACTTAGCCTAGGTCGCTGCATCGAATGTCTGAGCGTTGCAAGGTCGCCAACTACTCCTCTAGGTCGTCCACAACCTACTACTTCATTCGAAAAAGATCAAGTGTGTTCTAGTTAAGCCGTAAAGCTTAGGTCGCTACCACTAGGTCGCCCCACGGCCTACGACCTAACTCTGAACTCTCCTATAAATACGGCACTAGCTCCAAGTTGAAGGGGACTTTTGGATCATTCTCCCTAGCATCAACACTCTGCCATTTTCTCAAACAACACTTCGAGCGCCTCAAGTACCAAGGACC
The DNA here is from genome assembly GCA_030765085.1 of Allium cepa. Lineage (NCBI taxonomy): Eukaryota > Viridiplantae > Streptophyta > Magnoliopsida > Asparagales > Amaryllidaceae > Allium > Allium cepa. The sequence goes on along the minus strand of CM060937.1, from coordinate 687,525,883 downwards.
CTACGACAAGCTTCAAGAGAGAATCCACATCATTCAATATGAACTCAAAAGATTGTTCTACATCGAAGTTTGAGCTACTAGTCTAAAGTGTGTTGTGATTGAAGAAAGTTGTATAAGTTGCACTTAAATCATTAATAAAGAACATTAAAGTGGACGTAGGCTTGACCATAAGCCGAACCACTATAAAAAATGTGTCTTTTACTGCTTTTCAGCTAATTTCTGCTTGTTTTTAATTCCCGTATTGACGGGTGGTGCTTTCACATTTACTCTATATACACCGAGGTGTTAGCGTCTGATTTTTTACGTTAACATTTTTTGTTCTTTAACTGAGAATTGAACTCAGGGTACCTTCATCATTGCTTCGCAAAGATTTGCTGAAAAAGTCTCTTTCAAAACCAGAAGTCTATCGAAAATAATGGCTCCTGGAAGAAAGCGTGGATATAAAAGACCTAGTAATGTCCATTAAAATACTGCCACTTCCCCTTCATCAAGTTAAGCAGCACCAAGTGCCGGAATTACACGAGCAGAGTTAGATGCTGCAGTATCTGGATTGTACCAGCAGATGGAAATTCTTAATGCTTTAATGCTTGAGAGGATAAATGCATTGCTTGGAGAAAACCGTCAACCGGTGAATAACGAAGAAAACCTTGCAGATGATGTTCATGATCCTGTAGGGAGGAACATTCCTCAAAGAGCAGCCAACCCCGTCAAAGAAACACCTCCTCAAGCTGGAGGATTGAGACCACAGCCAACTCTCCGCGAACGTTTTGTCCCGACAAACATCCGAGAAATTGGTCGAAGTTTGTCCTGTGGATCCTTTAAATGATGAGGAATATCTTTCGGGCATTATGCGACAAATCATGAAAGAAAGTATGCAGAGAGATGAAGATGAGAAGGAATGAGGATTCGCTTTGAGCAAAACTCCGTTCACAGAGAAGATTCTAAAGGAAGAATTCCCAAGGAAGTTTGTTCCTCCGACCATCCTGCCTTATAAGGGAACAAGTGACCCCAATCAATTCCTGTATAAGTATGATTGGCACATGACTGGTGCTAGAGCGTCTGATGAGATCAAATGCCGGTACTTTCCGGTATACTTGTAAGGAGTGGCTCTGCTCTAGTTCACAAAACTTCTGGTCCGATCCATAGATCAGTTCGTCGATTTGACTCGGAAGTTTAAAGAGTAATTCAGGTTGTATGCTTCAAAAGCAAAAGAATATTATATCGCTATCGAGCCTGGAACAGAACCCTAGGGAATCTATCAAGTCTTTCTTAAACTGCTTCAATATAGCTTTGGCTGAAGTGGACAATGCGAAGCCACGAATGGTCTTGACATACTTGATGAGGGCAATCGATAAATCAAGCGAATTTGGGAAGTGGCTGAAGATGAAAGAACCGAATTCACTTGAGAAATTTTATAAGAAAGCTGATTAATTCATGCGCTTGGAAATCCTTCGGACACCAGTTAAAGTGGCATTGACAGAGGTTAAGGATAACACTACTTCTCCTACCAAAAGAGAATCCGAAGGTCAGAAAAGGGAGAATAATGGTGGGAAGAAACAAAAAGATATGAAGAAACCTCGCTTGGTAAAATCTTCGAATTTCACTCCTTTAACTGACGCCCCGGAGAATATCTTCTTTGCTACCAAAGATGTGGTAGAATATCCTAAACCGCCTGAGATGAGAGTTAGCAAAAAGGCTGCTCAAAGTGGGAGATTCTGTCGGTTTCATAATCAACCTGGTCATGATATCAACGAATGTCGCCATCTGAAAATTTTAATTGAAGTACTTTTGAGAGAGAACAAGTTGCAGCAATACGTTAAGAGAAGTAGAAATGACCAAACTTCGTTTACTAAGGGTCAGCAACTTCCTGCTCAACCATCTGGCTCGGGTGAGAAGAACACTGTTCATGAATCAGAAAGGCCTGTTATTAATGTGATTACAGGAGGGCCTCACCGAGCAGGTAGAAACTGGGGTGAGATGGAAAGATATGCCCGTGCCTTGAAACATGTACCAACAGAAGAAAGTGTTTTTGTGCTAGAAGATGCTACACCTTTGAAGCAGCAAAAAACTTTTAATAATGATATTGTTTTCAGAGCCAGGGACTCCATGGGCACTGAAGCTCCGACCATGGATCCCTTGGTCATTTCTGCAGGCATTGGGCCGGCTATGGTGAGAAGAGTGCTTGTAGATTGCGGCGCTTCTTGCAATATTCTCTTTAAAAAGACGTTCGACCAAATGAAGATTCCAATGGCTGATGTTCAAGCCTCATCTTAGAAGATTGTTGGGTTCACTGGGGAACCGAAATAGCCCATTGGAACAAGCGACTTGTTCATCGATCTTGGAGAGGGGCAGAAAAAGGCAGTTTGGAAACAGACTTTTGTAATTGTTGATGAATTTTCTTCCTACAACGCCTTCTTAGGCCGACCAACTCTTGCGGCTTTTAAGGCAATTCTCGCCCCGTGGTGCCTTACTACGAAATTTCCCACAGATAATGGTGTTGGAGTTATTAAAGGGGATCAGAATGCTGGGCGAGAATGTTATATGATAGAGTTGCGAGAAGCAAGGAAGAGTGAGATGGAAAAAGATGCAGCAGCCCCAGTCCACGTCAAAGAACCAACCTTGTAGCAATTACAGGGTGGACCCTGCACTGGCGAGCATAGCGGGGCACGAAGAGAAATGGATCCCAGAAAAGCTAGTGCGGGAGAAAATAGGGTGGTACCAGTTGAAGTAAAGGTGCCAGTACCTGTTCACCCGAGAGATCCGAACAAAGTGGTGAATGTAGGTTCACAGCTTAGTGTGACAGTTCAAAATTCCTTAATATCATTCTTGAAGGCAAATCTGGACGTATTCGCTTGGACTCATGCTGATATGTGTGGAATATCCCTGAAAATTGCAGTACATACTCTGAATATTGATCCAAAGTTTACACCGGTAAAACAGAAAAGAAGAACCCAGGGTCCTGAAAGGTCAGCGGCATTGAAAGAAGAGGTGGACCGGCTTATGGCGAATGGTTTCATCAGGGAGTCTACTTATCCGAATTGGGTTTCAAATACAGTGCTGGTTAAGAAACTAATGGGAAATGGAGAGTTTTCATTGACTTCTCAGATTTAAAAAAAGCCTTCCCCAAAAACTGCTTCCCGTTACCCAGAATAGATCAGTTGGTAGATGGAACAGCGGGACACGAATTGTTACCTTTCATGGATGCTTACTCCGGATACAACCAGATTATGATGCATGAGCCGGATCTGGAGGACACAAGCTTCATCACTGATGTTGGCCTCTACTGCTATAAAGTCATGCCCTTCGGACTTAAAAATGCAGGGGCAACTTACCAAAGACTCATCAAAGCTATGTTTAAACCGTAGATTGGCAAAACTATGGAAGTTTATGTTGACTATAAGTTAGTGAAATCAGAGAAAGCGGTAGACCATATGGATCACTTGGCGGAGATGTTTGCAATCCTTCAGAAGTACAGAATGAAGCTTTATCCTTTGAAATGTTTGTTTGGGGTGGAGTCAGGAAAGTTCTTGGGTTTCATTGTGAGTGCTAGGGGCATTGAAGCTAATCCTGCTCAAATTGCTGCCTTAAGAGAAGTCAAAGCCCCTAGGACAAAGAAGGAACTACAGAGTCTCAATGGGAAAGTCGCTGCTCTGAGTCGATTCATTTCCAAAGCTACTAATAAATGCATTACGTTCTTCGATGCACTGAAGAAAGGAAGGAAGAATTTTGATTGGACTCCTGAATGCCAGAAAGCTTTCGATGAGTTGATCCGTCATATGGAAATGCCTCCAATTCTTTCTAAGCCGGACAATGGTGAAGTTCTTTTTGTATATTTGGCAATCTCGTCTCATGATCTCAATGCAGCCTTGGTACGAGAAGACGTAAAAATTCAGCGCCCGGTCTATTATATCAGCAAAATATTCACTGGGGCAGAGATGAATTATTCGAAGTTGGAAAAGCTCGCCTCTTGTCTACTGATTGCATCAAGAAAATTGAGGCCGTATTTTCAAGCTCATCCAGTTAGAGTCCTCACTGATCAGCCTCTGAAGTAAGTCCTGTTTCGCCCTGAGACTTCGGGTCGCCTTTTGAAGTGGAATATTGAACTCAGCCAATACGACATCACTTATCATCCCCGGAGTGCAATCAATGGACAAGCTCTGGCATATTTTATCGCGGAATGTACGGATAAAGGTGATAGTTAGGAAGTGGTGACTGATAATCCCCCAATTCGATGGAAATTGTATGTTGATGGCGCAAGAAACGATTACTGTTCTGGAGCTGGGGTTGTGCTTGAAACCCCTGAAGGGTGGTCATTGTGCTATGCTTTAAGATTGGAATTTCCTTCGACAAACAATGAAGCAGAGTATGAAGCTCTTATTTCCGGTTTGAGAATTGCTAAAGAATTGAATGTCAAAGTGTTGCAGATTTTCAGTGATTCACAGCTTATTGTATGTCAAGTCAAGAAAGTGTTTCAAACTAAAGGAGGAAATCTGCCCGCTTACTTGTCAAGAGCCTGGGAGCTTCTCGATGACCTTGACCATTATACAATAAATCATATACCCCGGGAAGAGAACATGAAGGCAGATTCCCTCGCAAAGTATGCAAGCACTGGTGTAGCTCAATTGTTGGGATTAGTTCCTTTGGAAGTCCTGTCAGCTCCAAGCATTGATGAGATGGATATTGACCGGATCATGACTATATCACAGGAGCGAGAATCATGGATGACTCCGATAATGGAATATCTACTCAACAGTTCTCTACCAGAAAACTCAAAAGAACGGCAGAAGTTGTTAAGAAAAGCCTCCAGATACATAATTCAAGATGGCCGATTGTATAGGCGGGGATTTTTAATGCCATTACTCCGATGTGTGACCAAGGAAGAAGCTGAGACAATTCTAACTGAAGTACACGGTGGAGAGTGTGGAGATCATTCAGGTGGCCAAACTCTAGCAAAGAAAATTCTCAGTTATGGGTATTTCTGGCCAGATATTAATCATGATGTTGCAAGTTACGCCCGAAAATGTGACCGATGCCAGCGATTTGCAAAAATCCCAAGAGCACCTTCCACCGAGATAACACAAATGGTTAGTCCGTGGCCATTTGCTATTTGGGGAATAGATCTCATCGGGCCTTTGCCAACTGCCAAATCCGGAATCAGATATGCTATCGTTGTTGTTGATTATTTTACTAAATGAGCTGAATCTGAACCATTAGCCACTATTACCTTTAATAAGATGATAAACTTTGTAACTAAGAATATCATTTGCAGGTATGGTGTGCCTCAAAAGATAATCACAGACAATGGAACCCAATTCGAAAGTGAAGAGTTCCAAGATTTTTGCAAGAAATTCAAGATCCAGAAAAGCTTCTCAACAGTGGCTCATCCGCAGGCAAACGGGCAAGTGGAAGCAGTAAACAAAATTATCAAATCAACCATCAAAAAACAGCTGGAAAAAGCGAAAGGTGGTTGGGTCGATAAGCGTCCATTAGCACTATGGGCATATAGAACTACACATAAAACTGCGACGGGGCACACTCCATTTTCATTGGCGTATGGATCAGAGGCAATGATTCCGGTAGAAATAGAAGTCCCTTCACATAGAAAAATTCATTTCAACCAAGCGAAAAATGAAGAGTTGCAACTTGAAGCACTTGACTTCCTTGATGAAAGAAGCGAAGAGGCTCAGCTCAGAACTGCAGCCCATCAGCAAAGAATTGCCCGGCATTTCAATTCCAAAGTTCGCCAACGCAGCTTTGAGATTGGAGATCTAGTCTCGAAGAGGATCATGACGGCAACAGGATTGTTTGCGCCAAACTGGGAAGGGCCATATGTTATAGGAAAAAAAATCCTTAATGGCACTTTCAAACTAACAACTGTCGAAGGAGATCCTATTCCAAGAGCTTGGAACAGCAATCACTTGCGCCCATATTTTACTTAGAGGCATTAATGAAATATTGTAAAAGAATGATGAATGTATGATTCTTGTATTGAAAGTCATTGTAAAGCCAGTGCAAGTGAATAATAAGAACTATAAAGTGGATGTATGCCCAGTCCTTGGCCGAACCACTATAAATCTTGTGCTCTTTACTATTATAAACTGCTTGTTTTATTTCGATACATAAAATACTTCAATTGTATTGCTAAAATGTCGATTTAATACTACAGGCCATTAAAACAAAGCTTTCCCATCATAAGACCAAGCAATCCCTGACATCACTCAACAAATGAATATCTAGCCACAAAAATTCCAGATCGAATCCTATATAAGAAATGCTTCAAGCAAACAGTTAGTGGTTTCGCCAGAAGTAGACCCTTCCAAACTAATAGTGATCGTTTGTGCAAACAAACATTCGATTAATTAGCCTGTGTCTACCCCTGCGAACTCATTTAACAATGAAGTACACTTCTTTGGATAGAATAAGCTACTTGCAAAAGAAAAGAATGTGCGCGTGGAAATGATAACAGGAAACCACTGATATGAGCAAATGGCGAAAAGACATGGGTGAGCAGGCATCAACTCTTCGGAGGATAAAAGACCACCAACGGGCCTCGCCAGAAAAAGGGAGCTCTTTCTCGATAGAAAGTTGTGGACTGATCGGTGGTACAGAACACTCGTGTCCGCCCGTGAATCCATCTAACCGAGAGAAGGAGACTCCAAACTTCCAGGCAAAAGCCCTACTTAGAGGCACGCATTCCACCGAGATCTGAAATAAAACTTCATAAGTGCTGGAGTGTGAAAAGCCCTCTTTGGAGGCACAACTCTTCGGAGGATAAAGACCTCTAATGGGCCTCGCCAGAAAAAGAGAGCTCTTTCTCGATAGATAGTTGTGGACTGATCGGTGGCATAGGACACTCATCAATTTGCGTTCGCCCCATGAATCCATCCAACCGACAGAAGGAAAATCCAAACTTCCAGGAAAAAGCCCTGCTCAAAGGCACACATTTCACCGTAATCTGAAATAAAACTTCACACAAGTCGAAATGTGAAAAGCCCTCTTCGGAGGCCCGCTTCCCTGCGGACAAGGAAAAGATAAAAGCCTCTTCCCAGAGGCATAATCAAACAAAAATCCATCTTCCCAGAGGCATAATCAAACAAAAAGCCCTCTTCCCGGAGGCATAATCAAACAAAAAGCCCTCTTCCCAGAGGCATAATCAAACAAAAGCCCTCTTCGAAGGCACAAGCAGCCCGAAGCCCTTTTTCGAAGGCCCATTTTACCACGAAGGAAAATTCACTTGCCAAAATAAAAGTGACTTTCTCCGAAAGTGAAGTGTAAAAACATCGCAACAAAATGAAAAGAGAGAAAGCTTCTCCAACATGAGGCGCGTTTTACTAAGTCAGAAAAATATTTCCTAAAAACGGAAATATTATCTTATAAAGTACAGATGCAAACCTCCTTTAAATGGAAAAGTTGTTCTCTAAAGAAAGAACACAAGTCTTCTCAAAAGAGAAGAATTGTTCTTCAAAATTCTGCCAATGTGAAAGTGGTTGCAATAAACCTGGTATGGAGGCAATATAATATAGTCACAAAAATAAAAACAATGCTCAAGCAACATACTATAGGTTTACTGCAGCATCACATAGAGAAAATAAAGAAGCTTGTATATATAAAAGAAAAAAAAAGAGAGAATAAATGCATTCTCAAATACAGACAGGAGTTTGTACAAGTAAAAGAATCATTTTATTCCATACTATAAAAATATTATATACACGTGCAGGTTTCAAAATAAAAGAAGGCGGGGACTGGTACCCGCACAATCTCCAGTCAACGCAAACCTATATACAAGCAAAAAGCAAAAAGCGAGATAAAAAGCACAGGACCAAAGCCATCATTTCTTCTTCCTTCCACCTTTTGAGCCTACGCCTGGCCGGATGACCAACTTCTTGGGCCGGCTTGTAAGAGTAGGGGAAGAAGGAGAAAAGGGAACAATTGGACTTTCTTCGGCTTTTTCCTCGCCGGCTGAAGCTTCCTTCTTCTTTGAGACTCCACTTTTCCCCCTCTTCTTAGAAGAAGACCCGCTTCCTGGAGTGAAAAGTCTGGTTAATGGCGTATCGTCAGAACCAGTTGGTTCCGGAGTCTTTTCACCCTCTTCAGGTTCTTCTCCCCTATGTTCTTGTGAAGCAATGGGATCGTCCAAGTCTCGGAGAGCTTCTATTTGCTCCTCTTGTGATCCCAGTTGAGAGGCAGAAGGAGGAGTGACCTGTAGAGACGAAGGAGGAATAACTGGAGGAGGGGAAGTCTGAACAATACTTGGTACTTTTTCTACAGGAGAAGAAAAGTTAAAGTCAGTATTCCTTATAAAAAGAGGGGATAATGGCTCATCGACACTTAAGAAATAAGCAAGAAGCTGATCGAACTCAGTCGAAGCGAACAAGCAGCCCGCTTGAGGGAGATCAACATTGAGGTTACCTGGAGAAGTAGACTGCACTATGTCAATTTTGAAGTCCTGCGCTTCGGCGCTTCCTTGAGCCTCATCTCCAGTGTGGGCAGTGGTGCTTTCGATAACGACTTTAGTAGGGGCGGGGAATGGGAACCGGAACCAACAATGTCGATATCGGCTGAAATCGAAGGTTGAACTGGGTCGGTTAAAGTTGCCTTCCCTACATGTTCTCCTTCGGCCATTCCGGCTCTCTCTTTGGCAAGTTGCCCTTTTCCCCTGGCAAGAGCGGCGCGAGCATCGCCATCAAGATAGTTTGCCTCTAAATCCGCCTTAGCATAGCCAGCACTGCCAAACATGTCAAGTATGGCCTCCCATACTTCGGCCAGAATTATTTCATATTTAGGGCCTAGAAAGGAGAGACTACCATGCCCCAGGATGCTATGCAAGTAGAAGTCAAACAATGTTGAGCTGATATTGGCCTTCGTTGCCTCATTAGACTCTTCAGCTGCAGTTTTGCCGGCATCTGCCTCATCACGCTCTCTTTCAGCTTTAGAGAGTTGAAGTTTTAGCATTTCGATCTCCACGTCGTGAGAGCTAGTCTTCTTTTGCAGCCCCACGATGTCAGCAATATGGCCCTCATTAATTCTTTTCTGCTCATCAAGCCTATCTTCGGCATCTATTGAAGCGGCATGAGCATCTCGCACTTGTTGTTGAAGCACTTGCTCCCTTTGCGGATAGGAATTGGAGGAAGTGGCAAGCTCTTCTTTAAGTTTTTCAACTTACGCTTCGAGCTTTTGATTATAAGTAGCAATGCTTCTCATTTCCGCATCATGTTGCTTAAGAATCTTCTGCCACTCAGATTTGTCGTTTTCCATTGTTAACATGGCTTCAAGATTCGCGCCATTTACCCTGCGTAGCTCATCGACAAGCTTTTTCCAACCTAACATTCTTTCGATATCAAGTTTGACAGCATCAAGGTTGCGCAGCATAGCCTGCTTATCGATCGGGACCAGGTCAAGATCAAAGCGCACTCCTTTCAGGCACCAGTTCGGGAATCGACTCTGAAGAGTAGCTGGGCCTGGACCAACTTGATATGGGGGCCTTCTAAGGATTGTTTGAATATCGGTACGTGCCAGAGCAGGAGATTGAGAGAGTACAGGAGCAGCAGGTTGTTCGAAAATCTCGGGTGCTGGTTTTTCGCCGTGTTTGGCTCTTTTACTCACATCTTCGGCAACTTGACTTTTCCCCTTGTCGTCATGGGACTTCCATTTATGAGAATCATCTTCCCTCTGGGAAGAATCATGTCGCTCATCCCGTCTTTGATGGCGTTCTTCGTGGGCATGTCTTTCACGAGCTTTTCGTGTGGCTCTTTCTTCGTCAGTCTCACTATAAGAAGGAAGATATCTCTTGGGACCAAAAGAGCCGCGTTTCCCGTAGCTCTAAAAGTCTTCGTACTAAGACCGTCGCCCCATTGAAAGACCTGAAAATGGAAAAGAGGCGAAGCTTGCGATTCTTCGAAGTAAAGTGCATGTAAGTGCATAAGAATGCTAAAAATCCTAAGTGTGTGTAACGTGCAAACTACGCGCGTCAAACTACGAACCACTCCTCGATTGCGGGGAAATGATGGGTTTTATAGCTAACGTCAACTCTTGAGCTGACAGAGTCTGTTGTAAAGTGGATGTTGCTTCAACCGCTGAAGAGGTAACTGTAGCAGAAACAGGGTCGTCTTTAAAGAGCTCCTGTGAAGTGATCATCAGATCGCTCAACCCTTCAAAAAATGTCGTCCCCACTCTACTTGGCAGGACTCGCTCTCTCTGCTCTCTCATCATCGGATTTCCTTGAATGATGAAAAGGCTCTTCCTCTTCGATGATCGGGGAAAGTGTAAGTTTGTCAGATGGCCCCGCAATATCAGTAGAAGTAGAGCACTTCACCAGTAAAGCCTCAGAAGTAGGTTCCTTCAATATAGGTTCCTCAGCAGAAATTGGGGCATCTGGCAATTTGGCCGGAGAATCGGGAACTTCGTGAGGTTGAGTAGAGCGAGAAGGTTGCAAAATCCCGGTGCAGAAGTTCATCTCTCAGCAAAAACTTAATACTTTTTTCTTCAGCGGGCACGATACTTAATCTATCAAAAGTCGTCTTGTGATTGGGATTTCTAGAGGGAGGAGGAATTGCTGTAAAAGAAAAGAATGAAGTTATCACCTTGCAATTTGAATCTTGAAAAGCTGAAACGGAAAAACGGGGATGAGCAATCTCACTTCCTTTTCTCCAGATGGCATAAAACCCTAGAGGACAGCGGAGAAAGAAGAATTGATTCAGAAAGTCGTGAGCACTTTCGAAAAGATCAGTAATAAGTTTGCGATTTATGGCACTTCTCATGAGTATAAAGGAGGGGTGGTCTTTATTCTTCGCAAATGAGCATAAGTTGCAAATTTCTTCGAAGCTTGGAAGACGGTTAAGCGTCCTCCTGAATAAAACACACAATCCCATCATGATGGCATAGCCATTGGGATGTAGCTGAAAGGGAGAGATGGTTCGCCGGAAAAGGAGTTGATGAAGGAATTCATTGAAAGGCGGAATGGCACCACAAAGGCACATCTGACGGTTGACGGCGACGAAACCAAGAGGTGGCTTGTCTGCAGTATCATTTGGGCTGGAAAATCTTACATCCTCTTCGGCAATCCAAAATTGAATACGTAGTTGATTGAATGTCCGCTGACTCAAGGTAGTTGGAGTTCTCTCTGGAGGATCGACCAACAGGTCAGCTATCGGGAAGACTCCTTTGGATTGCTCAATTATCTCTTCTTGAGAAGATATTCTACACAAGGAACTGGATGTTCAAATGTGAAGGTGCACGTTTCCTAAATGTGTGAAGTGTTGTGTAAAACTAACAAAGTGACAAGTAAATATAACTGAAATTAAACTAATAAACATGTGTCAATTGTAAAATTTCAAGACTTGTCACTTTAAGTCAAAGTACAAGTGCAGTATTGGTGCAAACAAATCGGCTTTAGTTGATTAACATTGCTTTAATACTTCACTTGAATTTATTGATTCACAGCATTTCATATAGTTTCTTTAAGTTGATCATCTTTTATCGACTAATCTGTCATTTGATGTGGGATGTCAATGGCAGTATATTCATCCCATTTTTCTGCAAGTGTTGTGTTTAACAGGTTGTTAGCATTGAAGTTAGTGAAGTCTATAAAGAAGCACAATTTATCCAAACATCTCGTTCTAGCAGTTCAAAGTTGAAATACAATCAGGTTCCGTCAAATTTAGCGAATGTTCAAGTTCTGTTCGTCTCATAAGTCGCTCAAACGACCTAGCATAGGTCGGGCCTCCCTTAAGTCGCTCAAACGACCTAACGTAGGTCGGGCCTTCCTTAAGTCGTACTGTTTGGAATACATAAGCTATTCTGGCAAGATTAAGTCACATTGTTCAAGGCAATATGAATCTGACCAAGTCCTAAGTCGTTCAAGTCTTCGAGCGACCTAAAAGTTAAGTCGTGCAAATCAGTTAGGTCGCAAGAATTTTTAGGTCGGTCAATTCGTAAGTCGTGCAAATCAGTTAGGTCGCAAGGATTTTGAGTCGTTTAGAATCCCTAGGTCGCTTCTGGTCTAACTCAGCCATTTCAAGTTATCTCCAATCAATCACCCACTACCTCCTCTCCAATTAATAACCCGCTATCTCATCAGCTTACAACCCGATAACCCGTTATCATCTAAGCAACAAAATCAATTATCCTCTCAGCAAAACCCATAAATTATCCAAACCGTCACAAATCCAACGTGCTGCTGGTCGCAATAATAGCGTAGTCAATTGCAATCAAAAACCGATCACAGCATGGCCCGAAAGTGGAACACGATGTATGGATATTAAACCGGGGGCAGAAGGCGAAAATTTGTGGTTCGACCGTAATTGAGATTTGAATAAAGGATCGAATTCACTTACACGATGTAAAAGTAAGGATGAATCAACAACTCGATTGGAACAGATTCGCCTTTGGAAACTTGGAAGGTTGCTAATGGTAGAAAAGGGTTATCGAAGCAGTTAAGTGAAGGGAAAGAGACGAGCTAGCAGCTATATATGGCAGAGGCAGATGGGTGTATGAGTTAAGTCATCTCTTAGGTCGCTCACGACCTAGCAGGATTAAATCGATGAACACGACCTACGACCTAGGTGAGTGCTTCGAGGGGCAAGTGTTAACTCCGTTTTGAAAAACGACCTAAGAGATAAGCCGACCTAACGACCTAAGAGATAAGCCGACCTAACGACCTAAGAGATAAGCCAACCAAACGACCTAAGAGATAAGCCGACCTAACGACCTAAGAGATAAGCCGACCTAACGACCTAAGAGATAAGCCGACCTAACGACCTAAGAGATAAGCCGACCTAACGATCTAAGAGATAAGCCGACCTAACGACCTAAGAGATAAGCCGACCTACAACCTAAAAGATGGAACGACCTAAGAGATGGAACGGTGGAACGACCTGATCACTTAAAGGGCCTAACGACCTAAAGATTTCAGCGACCTAAAGGAGTCCACGACCTAGCGACTTAGCCGCGTGTTCGACCCAACTACTTAACGACCTAGCGAGCTATACAAAGCCGAGCTAAGCTGTAACTCGGGTAAACGACCAACGACTTATGCTAAGTCACGTTCGACCCATTAACCCGCTCAAAGAGGCCTTGTACAACCAGAATAGGCAGTAGCTCGTATGCCTTAGGTCGTGACTTCCGACCTACGACCTACCATAGGTCGCAACTTCTAACTTATAACCCAAGGAACCCATCGCTTAACGATCTAATGAGTTAGGCGACATAACAAATTAATGACTTAGCCTAGGTCGCTGCATTGAATGTCTGAGCGTTGCAAGGTCGCTAACTACTCCTCTAGGTCTTCCACGACCTACTACTTCATTCGGAAAAGATCAAGTGTGTTCTAGTTAAGCCGTAAAGCTTAGGTCGCTACCACTAGGTCGCCCCACGGCCTACGACCCATCTTAGGTCGCTAACGACCTATAACCAACGACCTAACTCCGAACTCTCCTATAAATACGGCACTAGCTCCAACTTGAAGGGGACTTTTGGATCATTCTCCGTAGCATCAACACTCTGCCATTTTCTCAAACAACACTTCGAGCGCCTCAAGTACCAAGGACCCTACGACAAGCTTCAAGAGAGAATCCACATCATTCAATATGAACTCAAAAGATTGTTCTACATCGAAGTTTGAGCTACTAGTCTAAAGTGTGTTGTGATTGAAGAAAGTTGTATAAGTTGTACTTAAATCATTAATAAAGAACATTAAAGTGGACGTAGGCTTGACCATAAGCCGAACCACTATAAAAACTGTGTCTTTTACTGCTTTTCTGCTAATTTCTACTTGTTTCTAATTCCCGTATTGACGGGTGGTGCTTTCACATTTACTCTATATACACCGGGGTGTTAGCGTCTGATTTTTACGTTAACAAACATGAAACTATAGCAGTTGGTCCTCTCATCGTGTTGCACGGCTCTATCATATTGCCATGGTCTCCCCAACAACAAATGACATACGTCCATATCTACCACGTCACACCAAATTTCATCTTTATACTTCTTTCCGATGGAAAAAGTTACACAAGCTCTTCGATAAACCTTCACTTCCCCACCTTTCCTCAACAAAGCTAATTTGTAGGGTTTGGGATGCTTCTCCTTCTTCAATGCTAACTTCTTTACGGCTTCTGTAGAGATGATGTTATCACAGCTTCCTACATCGATAATAAATTTACAAACCCTTCCCAAAATAGTGCACGTTGACTGAAAAATGTTACTCCTTAACCAACTATTCTCCTCTTCCTGTTTCGGTGTCAAGCAAGATCTCCTCATCATTAAAGAATATCCCTTGTCTCCCGTCAATAATTCTTCTTCCTCCTCAACTAGTGGTGAATTGGAACATTCTGTCTCTTCCTCGTCCTCAACCTCAGCAACTATCGTTCGCTTCTCAGGCTTCGGGCATTCATTGCTCTTACGACTAAACTCCTGACAGTTATAACACTTGAAATTGTTATTGACCTTGGTCTTAGCAACTTCATTGACAACCGGTTTACTAACAGCCTTGGAAACATTAGTATTGCTACTAGTCCCTTTCACTTGATTGTTGGAATTTGTAAACACAACACCTCCTCTTCTACCTTGCCTTTCCCAAGCTAGAGCCTTCTGATGTGCTTCAGGAACGGATCTTGGATCAAACATATTCACCATATCCTGAATTTGTATTCTTAACCCTCCAACAAATCTAGCTGTCAACTATTCCTCCGTCTCCATGATATCATTTCTAGCAATCATTTGATAAAACTCATCTACATAATCATTTACAGACTTGGTCCCTTGTCTCAAATTTTGTAAGCACTAATACATAAGAGACTGATAATTATAAGGCAAGAAAGTAGCCTTCTTCAACTTCTTTATCTTTTCCCATGAAACAGTCTTCGACTTTCCCATTCTCTCTCGTATAAGTTTAGTTTGTTGCCACCATGCCATAGCTCTTCCCCTCAGTCGAGTAGCAACCAACTTAACTCTATGATGCTCAGGTACTTCCTTGAAGTCAAAAATTTCTTCAACATTCGATAACCAATCAAGAAACACTTCCGCTATCATTCATCCTTTGAATTTTGGAATCTCTGTTTTCATTCCCTATTCCCATTTACGATCATCTTCTACATCCACATATTGATTTCGCACTTCGCCTCGATCTCGATAATGAATACAACCTCTATCACCATCTTTATCATAATCAAATGTACTTCGATATCGATCTCGACCATCAACATCTCTACGATCATACATATCTCTTTTACTATGTCTTTCAACATCACGATATGGCTCATTTTCAAATCCACGTGGGGTTCTTCTCTCTTCACCTCGATACTCATGGTGTTCTCTTCTCTGATGATTCACTTCTTTCTCGACAAGATTGTGGTGACACCCTACTTGCTTCCGAAACCGATGGTGAAACCCTGTTTCCTTCATGGTTCTAGATTTGTGGCATTCTCCTTTGACTTTGATTCATGTCGTTCATCAATTTCTCTAACTTTCCAATACCTTCATCAAACTTTTCATTGATACATTGTTCCATTTGCTTAGCTTCTTGGCTTCGATACACATCTTCAACAATTTTGAATACGGTTAGCACGTCTCGACGGCATGATTATCAAGTAACAATCTTCAACCCTCTCTAACTCTCGGCTATAACTCAAATCTGCACTTGACTTCACTCAGCCTGCACTTAGCTCGGCTCGGCTTGTAACTCTCGGCCTTGATCTACACAAGTCATGCACACCTCCACTTATAGCTCGGATCTAACTTCAACACTTTAACTCGGCTCCCAATGGCTCAGCTTAGCTATGATTGGCTAAGTCTAGCTCCGATACCAAATTGACGCAGCGGAAAAACGAAAATGGATGAAACGGTGAAAAGTTGAATCGATGGATTGAAAATACCCAAGTGCCCAAATCTGTTGATCTCAAGAGATATTGGATTCTAGCTATCTCCAACACGTTGATCGCGCACAATACCGTGTTAAAAGATCTACGATTCTTCTACGTCGATCTTGCACATGAGATTCCATGAATCGGCTTCAAATCCGTTGATTCGAGCGCACTCGAATAACGAAAATGGAGAAAGCAGACAACGCTCAACTTCCAATTTTAAAGAGGCACAAAGCACTCAAACAAAAGTTTATTCAAAATCAACCGTTTTTACAAATGACCCATCACTCCTATTTATAGAGTTTTACAACACACAACTGCCCGATCAAACAACATGCGACTCAAACAGAATACATCACACGACTTAATACAACATCATAACAGCTACTTAAGAAAAACAAACATAACACAAACATCCACGGGACATACGACCTAAAACAGAGCGACATAACATACAACACTGCTACATTAACCAGCGACTTAGGAATCACACTGCTTTAGTGACCTAAGGAATGCGGCTTAAGTTGATAGCATGTGGCATAAGGTGGAGCGACCTACAACTTGAGCGGTTTAAGAATCAATGCGACCTAAGGCAATGGTGACTTAACTCATTAGGTCGTTATCTTTCTTGAGCATAGCTCGTTAGGTCGCTCGATGACTTTACATAGGTCATTGGATCGTCCTTTCTGGCATAACTCACCGTACCCTTCTCTACTTCATAACTCGCTAGGCTGTAGCTCGCTAACTCGTTATTCTGGTGCAATGTTTCATCCTCCCCTTGTGTCCTGCTACACCGTAGCTCGTTAGGTCGCTGACCACTCAAAGAACCCGAGCAACCTAAAGCTATCGCGCTATCTTCTGAGCGACTTAAGGAGTTGGGACGACTTACCTCATTATGCGCTGCATCAACATCAATAATACTCAGCGGGTTACACTCCATACGTTCCTGCCATCCAACTCGCCTCCTAAACTCCAGAACGTCCTTACCTGAAAATTTGTAATACTCGGTCTGACCCGAGCATTACATCAAAGTAACACCCAGGTCAGGCTGGAAACCAGCGTGATTAAAACCATAATTTGAAAATACTAAGTTCGTACCGTAAAGAAAAACCGAGGGTAACTCATACTTCACTAGTTATACTCAGCACGTATTCCACAAGTCGATCCCTAAGTACCTTAACTTAGTTTAAACGGTCTAGTCATTTAAATTCATCCTATTCAGCCTATTGATTTCATAGATCAATCTATAAAGAGTTATTGAAGTTTCCAAAATGGAGTGGTTTTAGGTATTTACTGATGCCCGACCACGGTCACTTCGAATCCAAAATTATCTTAACCCAAGTTATTCATGTAAAATACAATTCAAATTTTAAATACAGCGTGTCATCTTTACACGGTAATTCATCATCGATAGATAACCACATTATCACAATTTAAACCAAACACATCATATTACATAGCATCAAAAATCACATATCAGAGATACGAACCATTTCGAGGTATTAAATATCATTCAATTATTCATACGCAAGATTAATTTGCCATACCATTTCTAATTTATTTAAAATAAAATAAATTAATTACCATAATTACTATTGAGCCTGGTTACTTGATACTAATTAATTACAAACCATTAATTAATCATCCCTTAATTATCCTCTTTACTTACATTAAGTAATTAAACTTTATTTAATAACAAAATTTAATTAATCTCCACCCATTTACATTAATCATATTTATCCTTAATTAATTCAATCTTTTAATTAATTACACTAAGTAATTAATCCATAATTACTTCATTAAGTAATTATCATTAAATAAACCACATATAGTAATTACCCATTAATTATCCTCCTTAATGAATGTCATTAAGAAATTATCCTTTAATTACTTTCCTTATTATAAATCAATTTCATTAAGTGATCATCTTAATTAAACATCCTTAAATTAATTACTTTAATTAATTAATCACATTAATAAATCCTCCTTTAAATTGATTGCACAAATTACTTAGTTAATTAATCTCTAATCATTAACTAATAATCTCCAAATACTATTTAATTTAACCTTAACCGTTAATTAATTAAAATAATAAATTATTCTTAATGAATGACTTAATTAATCCTTTTTATCACATTTGGTAATTATTCCTTTAAATTACTTTTATTAAGCAATTATTATTTTAGTAATTAATTAATTACTTATCATTAATTAATCAATTTTTAATTTTTGAAACCAAATTGTCATTAATCCATCAATTATCTTTTCGATTTACTTCTTAATTACAACATTAAGTTTATTTGAAATAAACTATAGATTATCTTTAAAATAAAGAATTAAAACATCTGAACTCAATTAATTGAAAATAATTATTTTTTTAGAACTATTTAACCAAAACTAATATAAACCATTTATTATTAATTTAGAAAATCTTTAAAACTTGATTTAATTTAGATTTTCAAAACTTTATTAAATTTTAATGGAAATCAAAACTGTTAACAAAACAACCCGAGCCAGATTATAGAAATCCCGAATTATTTCGAATCTTGCCCGAGTAAATCTAACGCCCACTATTCTTCGAGTCAAACACACCACTGCATGCAAACAAACCCGAGGAAACCCACCTCCTTCTCCTTCCTCATCTTGTGTTGATACAATGGGTAGTGCACGTGCACGTCACTATGTCGATGTTTCGATCATCTTTGACGCCGCCCACACATCGCCCATCATCCACTCCAATATCTCAAAAACCCAGATCGTCGAATTCAACAGAGAATTGAAAACGAGCTATCTGCATCAAACCTAGAAACAAATAATACCAGAAAACTTCCAAGTATCACCACTACAGACCATCTGATGTCACGCGACCACAACCCCAGCTGCTCCAATGACTTATGAACCTTTTCCCCCTGGTTCGATCATCTACAATCCACCACGGTCGACGATTCGTTTCAAACCCTATCGAACAAAACCCGTACCCAAAACCCTATTTCACCATTCTCGATCACTCCGATCATCGAAAAAATTCCCCTCCATTTTTCCTAGCCTCAACTACCCTCCAACTATCTCCAGACGAAACTCCGACCACCCCGAAACCTTCTCCTGTCAGAGCTTGCTAAAAACCCATTTTGTGGTCGTCATCGAATTTCTCATTTGATCCGTATTTTAAAGATTTGATTTTACCTTTAAAATTCATGATTTTCCTGGATGATTTAGATTGCATTGGTAAATCAAAGAACCATTATGTTCGAATTTAACTTATACTACAGTTTCCACTGTATTTCTTTATTTGTATTCAAATAATCCAAATTTATTTCACTTGGAACATTTTTATAATCAACAACTTGCTGATTTGAACATATTTTGTTTAAGCATCTAAACCTAAATAGGATTATAGATGAGATCTTAAATTTTTATACAGGTTTGAAGCCTGTATCTATGAACATAGGCATACAAATATATTTTAAACTGATAAGCATAGACTTTTCACATTTATATACATCAATCATATTTATCCATCCATGCAAACATATATCCCTACCAGATTCACATTAACTTTTAAAGGGCGAAGCTTACTCACCTTTGAAAACAGAGATCCAGATTTAAATGTGAAACTGATTTTGAATTTGCTTGTGATGAATTGCTTCAGGTTGATTTTTCTGCTAGCCTTTTAACTTTTGAAACTGGGTTGATCTTTGGAAATTTGTAAGCTTGCTTCCTGACTTGAATTTGAATTTAAGCTTAAATGTTTGTTCTTGTTTTAGATTTTGGGATCCTAGGTTGAGGATTTTGTTTCTGATTTCCATTTTCCAAGTATTGTTTTATAAGATGAAGATAAAGGAGGAAATTGGGAAGTGAAAGAAAATCAATCCTGATTTCTTTTTTTTATTTATGTTATTTGAAATTGATGCATTTGCCACTTGTAAATTTTCTTTATTATTAACTCACACTTGTTACTTATGCATGCTAAATTTGTTACAAATGTTTAATGTCTTTTAAATTGCTTACACTTGTATTAATTCCATGTTTCGAATATTTACACATGCTTATTTACATTAATAAATGTTTATAATATGGTATGTATATAAAAATTTCAATTTAGATATATATATATACACACATTTCTTTTATGTTGTATTAATATGTTATATCTTTTTATATATATATTATACTATATTTATATTTATATTAAATTTAAAATTTAGTTTTGTACTTAAAAATATCTTAAGTGTATTAATATATAAACTACCTCTTTTATTCACCAATGTACAATTAAAAAGAAAATGATAAAAATTCCAATTATACTTTTAAAAAAATAATTATACTATTTTTATATATATTCCTTCATTTATATTTTAAATGTTTTCATAAAACTTTTATATTAAATTTTCTTTTGAGTAATTACTTTCCTTAATTTATATAAAATATTTTAAACAAAATAAAATAAAATAATTTATATATTAGTGAAATCATATATATAGTTTATATCCAATTTAATTTAAGATATTTTACTCCTTGAATTTCCAATTCAAATTCAAATTCCAGTTCCAAGTTAACATTCAATTAGAAAAAACAAATAAACAAACACCAATACAATTTGTAAATGATAATTCCATTTAAAATCTATTTGTACACACACACACACACACACACACACACACACACATATATATATATATAAACAACACATTATTATTTTTTTCGAAAATATCGATTTTGCTAATTTAATAATTATACTAGAAAGATTATCAAACCAATACTTATTCAGGTACATATTTTTATTACCAGAATTGTTTTATTTAACTTATAAATCGGTATTTCTATAATTAAATCCAGTTAATTTATCAATTACAGATATTCTAAAATCCGGGTTATCACATTCCTCCCCTTTGAATCTTTTCGTCCCCGAAAAGGAATGAAGCCAGAATTTATTAAAATACTCAACGTCAATTAAATTTCCTCTTTGAACATTTTTAAAACACTTCTTTGAAATCTATATATAATATTACCAAAATAGTTTTTACAAAAATACTTTTATAACTTGATGTCTCAACATGTCCATCCTCGTTCTCGTAGAAATTCGATCATACGTTGATTAGGCGTAAGACTGAAAATCTATAAGTACTCGGTAAACCTGTTTTCAACACCAAGTGAAAATACTTGGAAAATAATTTTATTGAAAATATAGAAAACATTTTTTTGAAAATAGAGGAAATATCTTTGGTGAGAATGCTCTGGAAATCATCACCCTCATCCATGGTCACAGTTACATCCTAGATTACGTTGCCATCACAGCAAAAGTCCATGCAACTGTAGGCACTCCACGCCCCTCGATTATGCCATGGAACCCGCCAAAGAACGTAGTTACATCCTGGGTTACGTTGCCATCACAGCAAAAGTCCATGTAAGTGTAGGCATCATCGCCCTCGATTTTCGCTGCCAAATGAAACTTCACCACTCCCACATAGTTCGCAGATACATCTGTCAAATCCCAACGTAGCCTTAGGCTCTCACGGCCTCTCGACTTTTGCTATGTCACCATAAGTCGCAGTCTACCAATGTAAAATAAAACGTGGACTGTTGGCTCTCAACAGCACACACGACATTCGCTATGGTCTGTAGTAGATCGCAATGACATTGAGTTACACCATCGTCATAGCATACCGAAATGTCTTTGTAGGCAATAGCGCCCTTGATTTTCGCTACATACAACACAAAATCCTCAGGAACTTCAGTTTGTCTGCACTTCCTCATAGGATCAACTTTAGAACCCCCTTAGGGTTCAAGGCAGTACCCCATGTGGTACTCCTCAGAAGTTCATTTCAAGGGAGCGCCTTTTTCCCCAGAGCCAATATCAAAACACTTTATACTATACTCTTATAATATCTTTCAAATCATACCCTTTATGATTTTCATCAAAATCTCCTTTACACAAAATCGATTCCCAAAATCAATAATTCTTAATCTAGGCTTTCCAAATTTTCAAAATTGATTTTTCCCATGAATCAAAAGCCTTTCCAAATCCATAGGTTCCAAAAACCTTTCCTCAAAATCATTGTAATAAGAACCTTCATATATATGTATATTGATATATATAACTTTGAAAATCTTTGGATCACTTCAAACTTGTATAAACTCACTTTTTATACTTTAAATACTTTCAATAACCCTTCTTCTTCTGAGCAACTTGTTTGATTATGAACTAAGTTTTAAAAATCTATTTAAGTCAAAACAACTTGTCAATGTCTCTAAAAATCAAAATATCTGAGCAAACTTCAAATAAATCAAAAATACAAATTAGTTAATTGATGGATTCAAGCATATAAACTGAATTCGTATACCAAAACATGATTTTTAACATAAAAATCATAATTTTTAGATTGAGGGTGGAAGAGCGGTTTGGGCTTGTTGTATTGTCTTTGTTTTGGCGATTGCTGGTGATTCTCCGATGTGTTGGGGTCGGGGTTTGGACTGGTGATGGAGGGATGAACAGTGGTTGTAGATAAAATATTAGGGATGGTGGTCTGATGGACGTGGTGGCGGCGACGAGCTTTTGTAATTTGTAAACCTAGTTTTGTTGAGGTGAAGAATTTTGTTCGTTCATCGTCCATAATGGATCGATTGTGTCGTGGTTCTAGGGGATGGTAGAGGGGATGTCGACGAAGAGTTGATCGGAGTTTCATGAGTACAGATGGACGAGGTTTCGAGAACGACGACTGTGACGCCCCACCTCTATACCTACGCTAGCCAAGGACACTATAGGGTAATGCCGTCAACTAGCACGGAGAATAAGGCTGTTGAGGAGCGACCATCCGTGTAATTGTTTTGCGCGAGTATGCCAGATAAAAATATAACTTGCATTTCAAGAGGGAATCCGACAAACTGATGCAAACTCAAAGCTACTACACAGTGGCTATATTATCTTCAGAAACAAATATAGAAATATCATAACACAAGTCAGTCACACAAGTTCATATCTCAAAGGCGGAAACATATATGAATATTACACATGAAAGTGTATATCAGAGTAGTGGTCAAACAAGATCCACAATGTCATAAGAGAATAGTTACAAGTGCAACATAAAAGAATATTTATACATCAATGAGTCTATATCTCAAATGTATACAACCAAAAACTACTAATCTAAGTGTTAGCGAAAAGTCAGGATAATAATCCCAAATGAGAAATCAAGCAGAAGCACCTGCAACATCTCGGTCTGACCCGAGTATTATTAAATAATAAAATAATAAACGGATCAGTCTAACTATAAATCTTAGATAAAATGATATAGAATAAGAGATATGACAAAAACGTATGATAACCATAAAGCTATACTACGATAAGTATGTAACTGAAAATCAACCAGAGATTAATCAATATCACAAGAATCTTCTTAAAGATCAAAAGAATATCATACTCTTTAGTTTTATTCACCAAGTCACAAATATTGACATCATATCGATGCCAATCATTAAAGCTGGTGGATCACAAACTCTAGAAATCATCAATAGAAATCCAGAAATCACAAAAAGGGGGAGGCCTATCACAAAACGGGAGCATGAAAACATACCAACATGTGTATCACAAACGGGACGCTATCCCATGGTCGCTAACCATAGAGCCGATGCAACGACGTAGTACAATATAGGTACGCCCGAGGAACCTAAAACTCGAATAATTCGGAACAACGACGTAGTACAACGGTACGCCCGATGATCCTGATAAGCTGGTGCAACAACGTAGTACATAGGCACGTCCGATGGACCGAACTCCATAAAAGAACATGGGTCGCTAGCCCACAGAAATTGAATCGAAACTCCAAATATTACATAGGTCGTTAGCCTATAATAGAAATGAGACAAAACTCAATAAAACGAGGTACCGTCCCCTACGTGGACAAAGAAACATGGCATATCGCTAGTCTAAATCACAAAATGATCATCATCGATCATCAAGAATGTCAATTGCACTAAGCTAGTAAATATATGAGCTTAGCTTCATGCCCCATGACCACTAGCTTAACTTAAATATTTACGAACAAACTGTAAGTCTCTAGTCGAAAATTGTCACAAGAAATTCAATAGAACAAGTCCAAGAATTAACCGACGAAGTATATGCAAGTGGTTCGTACCGCTTGTTTTACTAAACCGTTTAATTAAATTTCTCATACGAGTGAGGTAAAGGTTTGTATATACTAATAGATTGGAAAGAGGTTTAAGAAACGAGCTTTGTAATAAAATAGTGTTGAAATCGTTTTAATGGAAGAGTTTTGATATTTACTACTAGTATAGAAAATCTTTATATTTTTAAAGTGACAAATCACAAAAATGATTGTAGAAACAATCAATCACTAAAATTCACATACGAAGACGAGAATTAAGATCCAAAGAAATCGATACCAAATCCATCAAAATGGATATTCCTAAATATCCCTAAGAAAATGTCATCCATGTCGATAATAAGTGATAACGACAAAAGGGAAACAACACAAATTGATTAAATTTGAAAACTCAAGCTAAATAGGCAAAATAGAGCCTAGACACTAGATTCAGATGCCTGAAATAAATGATTCAGACGTTTGAATCTAGAAAAATAAAAGTTTTCCAAAACACAATTCAGACGTCTGAACCCTATATTTTAGGCGTCTAAAATAGGCATTTTTAGCCTATTTTCTTTCTGGCTGCATTGGAGCCAATTCAGATGTCTGGAGGTTTGGATTCAGACGTCAGAATACTGGGGAATAAAAATTCCCAGTATAATATTCAGACGTCTGAAACCTACGTTTCAGACGTCTGAAACTGAAGTTCTGGGCATTCCCTGAACCTAGGCCAATGATGGCCAAAAATATTATCGGAAGGATCAGAAGAGCAACAACGACTAAGGATTTATGCCAAGCGACAACCTAGCCTTAAAGGCTTTTCGGTTCGCCTCGAATATCAATGTCCAAATATCCATAATAGGATTTCATAAAATTAGACCAAAACACCAAAAATTAGAATATCCACCAAATCAATCCAAATCAAAATCAAATGAACACGTAAAGATGTTAGGAATTCATACCTAATAATCAAAGATAATTATATACTTAGATGTGAGATAAAAATCTCACCTTTAAACCCAAAACAAATGAAGAAGAAGCTATAAAGCAATGGCAAGGACAATCACTCTTCAATTCCACCCCAACAAGCTTGAATCTAAGCTTAAAAGAGAAACATTTCCTAAATTAGGTTTAGGAATTTCTGAAATTGGAAGGAGAATGAGTTGGAGAAGAAGAAGAGAAGGCTTACCAAAGCTTCTTCTAGGAAAATATGAAGGAATGAAGAGAAGAGGAGGCGAGGCTTGGGTCTAATAGGCTGAAACCAAACCAAAGCCCTAAGTGAAAAAGTAGCAAAATTCCTCTAACTCCAAACATATCGAAGATTATACTCAAAAAGGTCGCAAACGTCACTTTGAACTCAATGGGGGTTGTCTCGAGTCCTAATTCGACCGTTTGCAAAAAGTAGCTTTTCGGACAATAAACCGACTAACGATGAATTATTTAAATAAAATATTTTAATATTCAATCGTAAAATATGCGGGTTGTTACAACGACGATTCCCAGGTTGGATATTGAAGCCAGTGTTGTTTTCTAGTTTTGGCTATGATGCTCGATTTCGAATTTGAGAAGATAGCGACGTTCTGATGGTCGGGGAATGGTGCGTGGGTGATCGTCGAGTTGCTCGACGATGTGGAGTCGACTGGAGTTGATCATCGGAGATGTGCCCGTACACCGTGCACTAGTATTGGTGATCTGGAATTTTTCTTTGTTGTGGGTGGAAGCAGGAATTTCTCACGAATTGTCTCGAGTTATTCTCGAGCAAATTTGCGTTGGGCTCGATGAATCTTAGAGCCGGACTCGAAGCCGGAATTGACAGGGCTCGGGAAAATGTTTTGTACAGGTTTACAAACCTGTCCAGTTTTCTAAATTTAAAATTCAAAAATTTAAATTATAAAGCAAGTTTAAATTAAGTTTTAAAAACAAAAGTTTAACCATAAATTCAAGCTTAGTTCGAAGCCTAGTTCGAGTAAATTTAAATTTTTTCAATAACTAAAAGTGTTTAAGTTTAAGTGTGTTTAAAAAGAGTTTGAAATTTAAAATGAAACTTGAAATTGTAAAGGAAGCATTTAAAACAAAGTTTAAATCAAAATTTGAAACCTGGACTTAAATCTAAATTTAAAATCCAGATTTTGAAATAAAAGTTAAGTTTTATAAGTATAAATGATTAAATAAGTTTTAAAATGTAAGGTATATTTCAAATATGTGAATTTAAAAGGAATTTGATTTTAAACGCTTTTAAATTTCTTTCATAACAAAATATACTTAACATGTAAATTTGATGTTTTGTTTTAAAAATTAGTTTTAAACTTTATATAAGATAAATTGGCACACTTTAAACCTTGAAATTTGTTAACTCTTATGCTTAGCGACTCAGTGACACAAAGAAGTAAGCGACCTACGAGATAAGGACCTAACGACCTAACATAGGTAGCGGGCTAAGCGACCTAACTTCTGAAGTGGTGAAGCGACTTAAGAAGGTTAGCGACTTAACAACTTATGCAACTCAGCGACTCAACGAGTTAATGAATCAACAGCGGTTAGCGACTTAGCACTCAAGCGGCTTAACAGGTAACGACTTAAGGAGAGCAGCGACTTAAAGGAGTAGATGGACCAGCGACTTAGTGACCTATTGAGTTACCGACCTAACGTCTTAAAAGGTTACGACCTAACGTATTAAAAGGGTTACTGACCTAGGGATCTAAGAAGAATAAAAACCTAGCAACTCAAGACAGGGAAAACTCAAAGCAACCACACTTAAGTCGCGACCGGATTATGACCTATGTTAGGTCGAAAGCTACCTAGGCAAACGAAGACAAATTCAATACAGCGTCACTTAAGCTGCGACCTGTTAACTCGTCCGCGACCTGGGACTTGTAATATGAATCCAGAAGAACATGCTTATCCCAGTTAAGCCGTGAGCCATGCATGAGAGATTGAGCGTGACCTACGACCTAACTTAGGTCGGCCACGACCCATGACCTATTTTAGGTCGGTTACAACCTATGACCTTCTTTAGGTCGGCCACACTTATTTAGGTCGCTCACGACCTTCCTTAGGTCGCACACGACCTAAGGCCAGTCCAAAATCCTCTATAAATAACCCTAAGCTCCAACATGAAGGGGACTTTCCGATCATTTTCTTCAAAGCATCGAGACTCTGCCATCTTCAAGCCGAGCCTTATTCGAACATTCAAAACTCACAAGAATCTTCAGTCAACTTCAAACAGGATTCAACATATTCAACCATGAATTCGGAGAACTCTCTTGCATCGAAGTTTTTCTAGCTACTTGTCTTTTAAAGTGAATTGTAATTGAAGGAAATTGTAAAGTATTGTAATCATATAAGCAATAAAAAAGGATTGAAGTGGACGTAGGCTTGATTATAAGCCGAACCACTATAAACTCTGTGTCCCTAACTGCATTTTCAGCGAATTACCGTTTTTTCTGATTCCCATGTTAACGGGTGGTGCTTTCATTCAGTCTTTATTTGCATCGGGGTGTTCGCGTCTGACTTTTTACGTTAACATTTTTGGTGCTTTCAATGAGAACCCAACTCAAGATACAGTCATCATAGCTTCATAGAAATTTGTGGAAAGGATCTCTCTAAAAACCAGGATTTTATCGGAAATAATGGCCCCCGGAAGAAAACGCAAGTCTGTTAGATCCGACGATGTTCGCGAGACTACTGCCACTTCTCCTCCTTTAAGTCAAACAACTCCAACCTTCGGAGTTACACGGGCAGAGCTGGATGTCGTGGTATCTGGGCTACATCGACAAATGGAAGCTCAAAATAACCTAATGATGGAAAGGTTGAATGCTTTATTTGAGGCAAACTGCTAGCCGACCACTAAGGAGGGAAACCTTGCCGATGAAGTGCAGAATGTGGAAGGAAGAAATATCCCTAAAAGGCCAGCTGACCTAGTGGAAAGGACACCTCCCCAAGCCGGAGGATCGGGGCCGCAACCAACCCTCCGTGAACGATTGTCAAGACAGAATTCGGAGAGAACGGATGATGTTTGTCCCGTTGAGCCTCAAAATGATGAAGAGTATTTCTCAGGCATGGTTCGTCAGATTATGAAGGAAAGTATGCAGAGAAATGAAGATGAGAAAGAATGGGGTTTCGCTCTGAGCAAAACTCCCTTCACTGAAAAGATCCTGAAAGCAAAATTCCCAAGGAAGTTTGTCCCTCCAACTATTCCATCTTGCAAGGGAACGAGCGATCCTAATGAGTTTCTGTATAAGTGTGATTGGCACATGACGGGTGCCAGAGCCTCTGATGAAATCAAATGCCGGTATTTTCCAGTATACCTGGAAGGAGTCGCTTTACTTTGGTTCACAAAGCTACCAGTCCGATCGATAGACCAATTTTCTGATTTGACTCGAAAATTCAAGGAACAGTTTCGATTGTATACGTCAAAGGCAAAGGATATAATGTCGTTATCCAGCTTGGAGCAGAATCCTGGAGAATCCATTAGAGCTTTCTTGAATCGCTTCAATATAGCTCTGGCTGAAGTGGACAATGCGCAGCCGAGAATGATTTTGACATACCTGATGAAGGCTATTGATAAGACGAGTGAGTTCGGGAGGTGGTTGAAAATGAAAGAACCAAATTCGCTTGACAAGTTTTATAAGAAAGCCGATGAATTCATGCTGGAAAGCCTCCAAGCACCGGCTAAGGTGATATCGACAGAGGCTGGAAATAGTAATGCTGTTCCAAATAAGAAGGAATCTGGCAATCAGAAGAGGGGAAACGATGGTCAGAAGAAATAAGGAGATGCAAAGAAAGGTCATCCCTTCAACTTCACCCCTCTGACTGATACCCTAGAGAATATCTACTTTGCAGACAAAGACGCGGTCGAATTCCCTGCACCAGCTAAGCAAAGAGTTAGTAGGAAAGCTGAGAAGAATGGAAGGTTTTGCCGGTTCCATAACCAACCTGGGCATGATACTAACGAGTGTCGTCACTTGAAGGAGGTAATTGAGGAACTATTGAAGGAAAACAAGCTCCAGCAATATGTAAAAAGGAACAAGAATGGCCCGACTTCGTCAACTCAAGGACCACAGGTTCCTGTTCATCGTCCTAGCTCAAGTGAAAAGGCGGCAGCTCATGAATCAGAGAGGCCTGTTATAAATGTGGTTACAGGGGGTCCTCACCCAGCTGGCAGGAGTTGGGGCGAGATGGAAAGATACGCCCGTGCTTTGAAGTATGCACCGGCAGATGAAAGTGTCTTTGTGTTAGAAGATGCTGCACCCCTGAAGAAGCAGAAGACTTTTAATGATGACATTATATTCGGTACTGGGGATTCAATGGGTGTTGAAGCTCCTACTGTTGATCCTTTGGTCATCTCCGCTGGCATTGGGTCAGCTACTATGAAAAGAGTTCTGGTTGACTGTGAAGCTTCGTGCAACATTCTCTTCAAGAAGACTTTTGATCAGATGAAGATTCCAATGGCTGACTTTCAAGCTTCATCACTAAAGATTGCTGGTTTTACTGGGGAGCCAAAATAGCCAATTGGGACTATTGATTTGTTCATAGAGCTTGGAGAGGGGCAGAGAAAAGTGGCTCGTTAACGAACCTTTGTCATTGTTGAAGAATTTTCTGCCTACAATGCCTTCCTAGGCCGACCAACTCCGGCAGCATTTAACGCTATTCTTGCCCCATGGTGTCTGACCATAAAATTCCCCACAGATAATGGATTCGGTGTGGTGAAAGGGGATCAAAACGCTGGACGGGAATGTTATCTTACAGAGTTGCGTGAAACGAGGAAGAGAGAAATGGGAAAAGATGCGACGGCCCCAATCCGCATCAAAGAATCAACCTTGTAGCAATTACAGGGTGGGCCCTGCACAGGCGAACACAGCGATGCACAAAGAGAGATGGATCCCAGAAAAGCCAGTGCAGGGGAGAATAGAGTGGTAGCAGTAGAAGTGACAGTGCCGGTACCTGTTGACCCGAAGGACCCGAACAAAGTGTTGAATGTGGATTCGCAGCTTAATGCAACGGTTCAAAACGTTTTAATATCATTTTTGAAGCCAAATCTGGATGTATTCGCTTGGACTCATGCTGATATGTGTAGAATATCTCTAGAAATTGCAGTGCATACCTTGAATATTGATCCGAAGTTTACACCAGTAAAGCAGAAAAGGAGAACTCAAGGACCTGAAAGGTCAGCAGCATTGAAAGAAGAGGTTGATCGGCTCATGAAGAATGGTTTTATCAGGGAATCCACTTATCCGAATTGGGTTTCAAATCCAGTACTGGTTAAAAAAGCTAATGGAAAATGGAGAGTGTGCATTGACTTTTCAGATCTAAACAAAGACTGCTTCCCGTTACCCAGGATTGACCAGTTGGTGGATGGAACGGCGGGGCATGAATTGCTATCTTTTATGGATGCCTACTCCGGATATAACCATATCATGATGCATGAGCCAGATCTGGAGGACACAAGCTTTATCACCGATGTTGGTCTCTACTGCTACAGAGTCATGCCTTTCAGACTTAAGAATGCGGGGGCAACTTACCAAAGACTTATTAATGCATGTTTAAACCACAGATTGGCAAGACCATGGAAGTTTATTTCGATGATACGCTGGTAAAGTCAAAGAAAGCAGTGGACCACATGAATCACTTGGCAGAGATGTTCTCAATCCTTTGAAAGTACGGTATGAAGCAGAATCCTTTGAAGTGTTCATTTGGGGTAGAATCTGGAAAGTTTCTGGGTTTCATTGTGAGCGCAAGGGGCATTGAAGCTAATCCTGCTCAGATAACTGCCTTAAGAGAAGTCAAAGCTCCTAGAACAAAGAAGGAATTGCAAAGTCTCAATGGAAAAGTTGCAGCCTTGAGTCGATTCATTTCCAAAGCAACTAATAAATGCATTCCATTCTTCGATACTGTAAAGAAAGGAAGAAAAAACTTTGACTGGACCCCTGAATGACAGAAAGCTTTCGATGAGCTGATTCATCATATGGAACGCCTCCTATACTTTCTAAGCCGGACGATGGTGAAGATCTTTCTGTATATTTGGCAATCTCGTTTCATGCCCTCAGTGCAGCTTTGGTACAGGAGGATGCGAAAATTCAGCGCCCGGTCTACTACATCAGCAAGAGATTCAGTGGGGTAGAATTGAACTATTCAAAGTTGGAAAAGCTCGCCTATTGTCTACTGATTGCATCAAGGAAATTGAGGCCATACTTCCAAGCTCATCCCATCAAAGTCCTCACCGATCAGCCCTTGAAGCAAGTCCTGTTTCGTCCTGAGACTTTGGGTCGTCTTTTGAAGTGGAATATTGAGCTCAGCCAATATGACATCACTTATCATCCCCGGAGAGCTATCAATGGACAAGCTTTGGCAGACTTCATCGCAGAATGTATAGACAAAGGTGATAGTGAGGAAGTAGTGACCAATAATCCTTCAATCCGATGGAAATTGTATGTTGATGGCGCAAGAAACGATTACTGTTCAGGGGCTGGGGTTGTGCTTGAAACCCCTGAAGGACGATCATTGTGTTATGCTTTAAGATTAGAATTCCCATCGACAAACAATGAAGCAGAGTATGAAGCTCTTATAGCCAGTTTGAGAATTTCTAAGGAGTTGAATATCAAAATGTTGTAGATCTTCAGTGATTCACAGCTTATTGTGTGTCAAGTCGGGAAAGAGTTTCAAACCAAAGGAGGAAATCTGCCCGCTTACTTGTCAAGAACCTGGGAGCTTCTCGAGGACCTAGACCACTACACGATAAACTATATATCTCGGGAAGAAAACATGAAGGCAGATTCCCTCGCGAAGTATGCAAGCACTAGTGAAGCTCGATTATTGGGATTAGTTCCTGTGGAAGTCCTGTCTGCTCCAAGCATTGATGAAATGGATATCGACTGGATCATGACTATATCACAAGAGCGAGAATCATGGATGACTCCAATATTAGAATATCTGCGCGACGGTTCTCTACCAGAAAACTCAAAAGAACGGCAGAAGTTTTTAAGAAAAGCATCCAGATACATAATTCAAGATGATCGATTGTATAGGTGGGGATTCTCAATGCCATTACTCCGATGTGTGACCAAGGAAGAAGCTGAGACAATTCTAACTGAGGTACACGGAGGAGAATGTGGAGATCATTCAGGTGGTCAAACTTTAGCAAAGAAAATTCTCCGTTATGGATATTTTTGGCCGGATATTAATCGTGATGCCGTGAGTTACGCTCGAAAATGTGACCGATGCCAGAGATTTGCAAAACCCCAAGAGCACCTTCCACTGAGATAACACAGATGGTCAGTCCGTGGCCATTTTCTATTTGGGGAATGGATCTCATCGGGCCTCTGCCAACTGGAAAATCCGGAATCAGATACGTTATTATTGCTGTAGATTATTTTACTAAATGGGCTGAATCTGAACCCTTAGCTACTATTACCTCTAAGAAAATGATAAACTTTGTAACTAAGAATATCATTTGCAGGTATGGAGTGCCTCAAAAGATAATCATAGACAATGGAACCTAATTTGAAAGTAAAGAGTTCCAAGATTTTTGCAAAAAATTCAAGATTCAGAAAAGTTTATCAGTAGTAGCTCATCCGTAGGCAAACGGGCAAGTGGAAGTAGTAAACAAAATTGTCAAATCAACCATCAAAAAACAGCTGGAAAAAGCAAAAGGTGGTTGGGTCGATAAACTTCCGCTAGCACTATGGGCATATAGAACTGTACACAAAACTACGACGGGGCACACTCCATTTTCATTGGCATATGGATCAGAGGCAATGATTCCGGTAGAAATAGAGGTCCCATCACATAGAAGAATCCATTTCAATCAAGCCGAAAATGAAAAGCTACAACTTGAAGCCCTTGACTTCCTTGATGAAAAAAGGGAAGAAACTGAGCTCAGAATTGCGGCTCATCAGCAAAGAATAGCCAGGCACTTCAATTCCAAAGTTCGCCGATGCAGCTTTGAAGTTGGGGATCTAATCTTAAAAAGAATTATGACACCTACAGGCGTGCTTGGACCAAACTGGGAAGGGCCGTATGTTATAGGCCAAAAACTTCTTGATGGCACATTCAAACTTGTAACTGTCGAAGGAGACCCAATTCCAAGAGCTTGGAATAGCAATCATTTGCGCCCATATTTTGCTTAAAGGCTTTAATGAAATATTGTAAGAGAATGATGAATGTATGATTCTTGTATTGAAAGTCGTTGTAAAGTTAGTGCAAGTGAATAATAAGAACTATAAAGTGGATGTAGGCGCAGTTTTAGGCCGAACCACTATAAATCTTGTGTTCTTTACTATTACAGACTGCTTTGCTTTATTTCGAAATAATAATGCAGGCCATAAAAACAAAGCTTACCCATGCTTTGCTTTATTTCGATATATAAAATACGTCAATTATATTACTAAAATGTCGATTTAATAATGCAGGCCATAAAAACAAAGCTTACCCATCACAAGACCAAGCAATCCTTGACATCACCCAACAAGAAAATGCTAAGCCGTTCAAAATTTCTATACTCAAATCCTACGAAAGAAGTGCTTCGAACAAAAGTTAGCGATTCGGTTGGAAGTGGGCCATTGCTAACTAGCTGTGAATGTTTGTACAAATGAGCATCCAGTTAAATAGCCTGTGTCTGCCACCACCAACTTGCTAAACTATGAAGTATATTTCTTTGGACAAGGGAAATTGCTAGCAACTAAAAGGGAAGGGTATTTCAAAAAGATAACGAGGATCACCGATATGAGTAGATGGCAAAGAGACATGTGCGAGAAAGCATCAAACAGCAAAATACCTCTTCGGAGGCACAAGCCCTCTTCGGAGGCACAACTCTTCGGAGGATAAAGACCTCAAACGGGGCATGCCAGAAGACTTTCTCAACAAAAAAGATTGGCATGGAATGACCGAGAGCACCTTCCTGACTGGAAGGCAAGGCGCTTGTTCACTAGCTGAGACAGTTTGCGCAGACAAGTGTCCAAGTAACTTGCGTCCGCCCCGTGAATCCATACGATGATCGGAGGGACCTTCCCAAGTGGAAGGCAAGGAGTTTGTTCACTAGTTGAGACAATCTGCGTAGATAAGCGTCCTTGTAACTTGCGTCCGCCCCGTGAATCCGGCTAACCATGAGGAAGAAACTTCCAGGTAGACTCGGAGGCACGCATTCCACCGAGATTTGAAATAAAACTTCACAAGTGTTGGAATGTGAAAAGCCCTCTTCGGAGGCCCATTTCACCATAGTTGAAATGCTAAAAGACCTCGAGTGGGCCTCGCCAGAAAAAGAGAGTTCTTTCTCGACATAAAGTTGCGGACTGATCGGTGGCACAGAACACTTGTGTCTGCCCCGTGAATCCATCCAACTAAGAGAAAGAAGCTCCAAACTTCCAGGCAAAAGCCCTACTCAGAAGCACACATTTCATCGTGATCTGAAATAAAACTTCACACGAGTCGAAATGTGAAAAAGCCCTCTTCGGAGGCCCGCTTCGCAGCGAACAGGGAAAAGATAAAAGCCTCTCCCAAGAGCCAGAAACAAAAAAGCCCTCTTCCCAGAGGCACAACTAAACAAAAATCCCTCTTCCCAGAGGCACAATCAAATAGAAAGCCCTCTTCCCAGAGGCACAATCAAACAAAAAGCCCTCTCCCCAGAAGCACAATCAAACAAAAAAGCCTTCTTACCAGAGGCACAAGCAAGTCGAAGCCCACTTTACCACGAAAGAAAATTCACTCGCCAAAAAAAAAGTGATTTTCTCCAAAAAAAGTGAAGTGTAAAAACTTCGCAACAAAAAAGAAAAGAGAAAAAACTCCTCCAAAATGAGGCGCATCCTACTAAATACGAAAAATATTTCCATGAAATGGTAATATTATCCTATAAAGTATAGATGCAAACTTCCTTCAAACGGAAAAGTTGTTCTCTAAAGAAAGAGTACAAGTATTCACAAAATAGAGGAATTGTTCTCCAAAAACTTTGCCAATGTGAAAGAGATTGCAATAAACCATGGTGTGGGGGCAGCACATTATAGGTGCAAGAATGGAAACAATGCTCAAACAACATACCATAGGTTCATTGCAATATCACACAAAGAAAACAAGGAACTTTCATAAAGATAAAGAATAAATGTATTCTCAAATACAGACAGAAGTTTGTATAAATAAAAGGAACATTTTATTCAATATTACAAAAATTTTATACAGGTACAGGTTTCAGGATAAAGAAAAGTGGGGGCCGGTACCCGCACAATCTCCGGCCAGTACATGCAAAAAGAAAAAAGTAAAGCAAAGAAGGGAAAGCGGGACCCATCACTTCTTTATCCCACCACCTTTAGAGCCTTCACCTGGCTTAATAGGCAATTTTTCAGGCCGGCTTGGGAGAGTTGGGGGAGAAGGAGAGAGAGCTAGTGCTGGATCAACTACCGTTTCTTTTTCGGTAACAGAAATGCTTCTCCCTTTCTTCTTTGAAGTTGTACGCTTCCTCCTCCTCTTTGAAGAAGACTCACTCCCCGGAGTGACAAAAGCAGACAATTTTATGTCATCAGAAAGGGTTCGCTCCGGAGATGCTTCGCCTCCTTCAAGTCCTTTGGCCTTCTGCTCCTGCGAAGCGGCTGGATCGTCCAAGTCTTGAAGGGATCCTATTAATTCTTCCTGCGATCCCGGCTGGGAAGTAGGGGTAATTTGAAAGGATGGGGGGGGAACAGCTGGAGGAGGAGAAGTTTCTATGACACTAGGCGTATTCGCTACAGAAGAAAAGAAAAAAATATTAGTATCTCTCGCGAAGAGAGGAGATAACAGCTCATAGAGTCTTAAGTAATAAGCAAGAAATTCATCAAGCTCGGCCGAAGAAAATGAGTAATCCGCTTGACCTGGTTCGACGTTAATATTACCTGGAGAAGTGGGCTTCCAAATGTGAACTTCATAAGCCTGTACTTCAGTGCTTTCTTCGCCTTCATCTCCACCCTGTGCACTTGTAATCTCAGTTATGACTTTAGCAGGGACGGAGAATGGGAACCGGAGCCTGTGATATCAACGTCGGCCGAAATTGGAGGAGGGACAGGGGCAATTAATGGTGCTTCTTTCTCTTGATGCTCCTCTCTCATCGTCCCAGCACGCTCTCTAGTGAGCTGCTCTTTTCCTCTGGCAAGGGCTGCACGAGCTCCGTCATCCAAATGATGTGCCTCGAGTTCTTCTTCGGCATACCCAGCATCTTTAAGCATATCAAGCGCAGCTTCCCATACTTCAGTCAAAGTGATTTTGTATTTGGGGCCCAAAAATGCGAGACTACCACGCCCTAGGAGACTTTGCAAGTAGAAGTCAAATAATGTCGAACTGATATCGGCTTTAGTGGCTTGATGAGCTTCTTCAGCTGCAATTTTGCCGACAACAGCCTCCTCGTGCTCTTTCTCAACTATAGCAAGTCGAGTTTTTAATGTCTCAATTTCAAGGTTCTGGGAGCTGGTCTTTTGTCGCAACTGTGCAACTTCAATGCGATAATCTTCTACAACCTTTTCCTGCCACTTGAGTTTATCTTCGGTCTCTCGTTGGCTAGCATGAGCATCCCGCACTTGTTGCTGAAGCACACTTTCCCTTTGAGAATAGGAAGTGGAGGAAGTAGAAAGCTCCTCTTTAAGTTTTCCAACTTCCGCTTCAAGCTTTTCATTATAAGCGGCGATGCTCCTCATCTCTGCATCATGTTGATCAAGAGTCTTTTGCCATTCGGATTTATCGTTTTCCATGGTTAACATAGCCTCAAGGTTCATGCGATTCACTCTCTGGAGTTCGTCAACAAGTTTATGCCAATTCGACATTCTCTCAATATCAAGCTTGACAGCATCAAGATTTCACAACATGGATGGTTTGTCGATTGGAACCAGATCAAGATCAAAGCGAACTCCCTTCAAGCACCAGTTTCGAAATCGGCTTTGAAGAGTAGCTGGGCCTGGTCCAACCTAATATGAGGTCCTGCCAATGATCGTCTGAATGTCGGTACGAGCGAGAGCGGGAGATTGAGGAGGCACCGAAGCAATGGGCTCTTTAAGAATGTCAAATTATGACTTTTCACCGTGCTTGGTCCGTTTGCTCGAATCTTCGGCAACGTGGCTCTTTCCTTTGTCATCATGGGATTTTTGTTTGTGGGAATCACCCTCTCTGTAGGAAGAGTCATGACGTTCATCCCCTCTCCCGTACCATTCTTCGTATGTTCTTCTCTCCTGAGCTTTTCGAGCAGCCTTCTCTTCATCAGTTTCCCTATGAGGGGGAAGATAGCGCCTGTAATCATATTGACTGCCCCTTCAATACTGCATAAAGTCATCATAGTATGAGCCACTTCGCCCCATTGGAGAACCTGAAATTAAAAAAAAACATAACTTGAGAATCTTCAAATTGCAAGGAGTTAAGTGCATATAACTGCTGAAAAATCCTAAGTGTGCGCAACGTGTAGACTACGCGTGTTGAACTACAAACCACTCCTCGGTTGTGAAGGAATGATGGGTGTAGTAGCTAACATCAACTCTTGAGCCGACGGGATCTGTTGCAAAACAGAAGTTGCTTCAACCACTGAAGAGGAAACACTAGTGGCAACGGGATCATCTTTGCAGAGTTCCTGTGAGGTGATAAAAAGGTCACTCAACACTTCAAAAGTGTCGTCCCTTCTCTGCTTGGCAAGACTTGTTTTCCTGGCTCCGCCGTCACCAGACTTCCCTGAATGTTGGGGGGATTCTTGAGGCTCTTCTTCTTCAATGACCGGGGCAAGTGCAAATTTTCCAGATGACCCCGCAACATCAGTAGAAGTAGAGCATTTCACCAGAGATACTTCAGGAGTAGGATCTTTCATTGTAGGCTCCTCAACAGAAACTGGGGCATCCGGTGCCTCAACCGGAGAATCAGGAACTTCGTAAGGCTGAGTAGAGCGGGAAGGGTGTAAGAGTCTAAATTGATGAAGGAACTCGTCTCTTAGCAAAAACTTGATACTTCTCTCCTTAGCCGCCATAGCGTTAAGCCTCTCAAAAGTCGGCTTGTGGCTTGGATCTCTACAAAGAGGAGGAAGGACTGCAAAAGTAGAAAGCGAGGTTAACATTTAGTAATTTGGATCTCGCAAAGCTCAGAAGAGGAAAGAATGGGGATAAGTAAGCTTACCCCCCACTCTCCAGATAGCGTAGAATCCCTAGAGGCAACGGACAAAAAAGAACTGGTTTAGGAAACCATGAGCGCTATCAGGGAGATCGGTGATAAGCTTGCGTTTCCTGGCACTCCTCACATGTATAATGGAAGGATGGTCGTTGTTTCTCGCAAATGTGCACAAATAGCAAATTTCTTCAAAGCTTGGGAGGCGATCAAGCGTCGTTCTGAAGAGAACGCATAATCCCATCAAAATGGCATAGCCGTTGGGGTGCAATTAAAAAGGAGAAATAGCCAATCGGCGAAGGATTTGTTAGAGAAAACTATTGAAAGGAGGAATGGCTCCACAAAGGCACATTTGGCGGTTAACGGCAATTAACCCAAAGGGAGGACTATCAGCATAATCATTTGGCCCAGGGAGAATAGCATCTGCTTCTAAAACCCCAAATTAGGCGTGTAACTGGTTAAACACCCGGTAACTCAGGGTGGTAGGAGTTCTTTCTGGTGGGTTGACCAGTGGACCAGCCATCGGGAGGGCCTCTCCAGTTGGCACTGCTCCTTCTTCTTGATGAGAAGCCATTCTACATAAGCAGCCGGATATTCAAATATGAAGGTGCATGTTTCCTAAATGTGTGAAGTGTTGTGCAAAACTAGTAGAGTGACAAGCAAACATGACTGAAATTAAATTAATAAACATGAAAAATTTTAGGACTTGTCCGAATACAAGTGCAGTATTGATGCAAAAAATCAGCTCTAGTTAATAATATCGCTTTACTACTTCACTTGAATTCGTTAATTCACAGCATTTCATACGTTTTCTTTAAGTTGACTATATTTTATCGACTAAACTGTCATTTGATGTGGGCGATCAGTGGCAGTATATTCGCCCTAGTTTTCTGCAAATGTTATATTTAACAGGTTATTAGCATCGAATTTGGTATAATCTGTTAAGAGAGCATAGCAAAGTCATGCAAGTTGTCTTGGCAATTCAAAGTTCAAACAATTCAAAGTTCAAGCAATTCAGAGTATAGGCATTTCAGTCCGGCAGTTCAAGTTAAGCACTCAAGTTGAGATTAAGCTTCTAAGTGCAAATTCGAGTTGAGCATCCAAGTACTAAATCGTCCACGACCTAAAAGATTTCTTGAGAGTTTAGTTAAGTCGTTGGTTCTTTAAGTCATTGGTCCTTTAAATCGTGAGGCATAGTAAGGAGAAAAGGCTTCAGTTCAAAGTGACGTGAATTTCTCTAAGTCCTAGCTCGGCCGCGACTCAAGGTTTATGTCGCGTCTACTTAGGTCGGTCAAAAGTTAAGTCGTGAAGGTTTATAAGTCGAAGGTTTATAGGTCGCGAAGGTTTATAGGTCGAAGGCTTATAGGTCGCCCAAAATTGCTGGGTCGTGTCCAAGCTAATGTCTTACTTCACTCAACCGGCAAACCTCCAATCTAATCGGTAACTCGTCATCCTTTTAAACCCATTAACCCGATTAACCACGAATCCTTTCCAATGCTCAAACCTCTAAAAAGCATCATCTTCTCCTTCGAATCTCCAAGAACCATTACTAAACCTCTCGGATTCAAAGCATTTGTTAGCTTCGAAGCTAATCGCTAGCAATTCGACAGGAATCAAAGGGCAAATTCGAACATCAAATTGCAACATAACAATAGAAACTGTGTGGAAATGGTCATGGGGGAATCGGCGATAACGCATCAAACAAAAGCTCGAGATTACCTAAATTCGCTGATAGAATCAACGGTTGAAAGAAGAAAAAGATTTTGTGTTAAGTCTCTAAGCCTGAAGTTTGGCTAATGGCGGCTTGGAACGATAGAACAGATGAAATGAAGAAGAAGCGAGCCAAGTGATTTACATGGGGAGAAAAGAGGAAGGCATATCGTTGCACGACCTGGTGAACCCAATGAGTTGCACACAAATTAGGGACTAAGTCGAAGCACACGACCTACAACCTAGGCGTGTACTTCGAGGGGCAAATGTTGACTCCTATGTTCAACGACTCAGTGACACAAAGAAGTAAGCGACCTACGAGATAAGGACCTAACGACCTAACATAGGTAGCGGGCTAAGCGACCTAACTTCTGAAGTGGTGAAGCGACTTAAGATGGTTAGCGACTTAACAACTTATGCAACTCAGCGACTCAACGAGTTAATGAATCAACAGCGGGTTAGCGACTTAGCACTCAAGCGACTTAACACTCGAGCGGCTTAACAGGTAACGACTTAAGGAGAGCAGCGACTTAAAGGAGTAGATGGACAAGCGACTTAGTGACCTATTGAGTTACCGACCTAACGTCTTGAAAGGTTACGACCTAACGTCTTAAAAGGGTTACCGACCTAGGGACCTAAGAAGAATAACAACCTAGCAACTCAGGACAGGGAAAACTCAAACCAACCACACTTAAGTCGCGACCGGCTTACGACCTATGTTAGGTCGAAAGCGACCTAGGAAAACGAAGACAAATTCAATACAGCGTCACTTAAGCCACGACCTATTAACTTGTCCGCGACCTGGGACTTGTGATATGAATCCAGAAGAACATGCTTATCCCGGTTAAGCCGTGAGCCATGCATGAGAGATTGAGCGCGACCTATGACCTAACTTAGGTCGGCCACGACCCATGACGTATTTTTGGTCGGTTACTACCTACGACCTTCTTTAGGTCGGCCACACTTATTTAGGTCGCTCACGACCTTCCTTAGGTCACTCACGACCTAAGGCCTTTCCAGAATCCTCTATAAATACACCCTAAGCTCCAACATGAAGGGGACTTTCCGATCATTTTCTTCAAAGCATCGAGACTCTGCCATCTTCAAGCCAAGCCTTATTCCAACATTCAAAACTCACAAGAAGCTTCAGTCAACTTCAAACAGGGATTCAACATATTCAACCATGAATTCGGAGAACTCTCTTGCATCGAAGTTTTTCTAGCTACTTGTCTTTTGAAATTGTAATCGAAGGAAACTGTAAAGGATTGTAATCATATAAGCAATAAAAAAGGATTGAAGTGGACGTAGGCTTGATTATAAGCCGAACCACTACAAACTCTGTGTCCCTAACTGCTTTTTCAATGAATTACCGTTTTTTCTGATTCCCGTGTTAACGGGTGGTGCTTTCATTCAGTCTTTATTTGCATCGGGGTGTTAGCGTATGACTTTTTACGTTAACAAAATTTAAAATGAATTTAAAAGTAAATTGAATATAAATGTTTCAACATATTTATAAGTGATAATAAAATCATTAATAAGAATGAGATTTGTCTTAAGTTAATGAAGATATAATGATGATTTATAATTCATAAATTATTAAGTTAATTAGAATGGTTAATTAATGTTTAGATTAATTAAATTAGTAATTATAAGTTTTAAAGTTATTAATTAAGGTTTAAGTTAATTAATTAAGGAATATTCATTTGTAATTAAGAATCCTATATTAGAGTGGATAATTAATGGTTAGAAATTAATTGATTTTAATTTAAAATTAACACTTAATTAATTAAATAATTGGGATTAATTAATGAGTTATTTATGGTTAATCAATTTTAATTAATGATGATTAATGTAAGTAATTTCTTTAGCAAAGTAATTAGAGAATTGTTATTAGTTAATGAAGGTCACTAACTAAGATTATTTAAATGGTTAATTAATGTGATTAATTTTAACAATTAATTAGATTAATTAATTAATGATGATCATTTACGAAATTTTGTAAGTGTAATTACTTTATGAAAGTAATTGAGAAATTAATTGTTCATTGTAATTACTTGAGTTTAATTTGGTTAATTTAAGTTAATTGTTAAATATTGTGTACTTGATTAATATTTTTGATATGTGATTGTGATGCTATGTAATGTGAACTGCTTTGTGCTGAACTGTGATTTGTGATCTGTTTCTATGTGTAGGCGAAAACCCATTTTGCCGTAAAATGGAATTTAAATTTCGATCCAACAGGGAGTCGGATTCCAGTTGGTTATCCGAAACCCACATTGAATCGTAATGGTAAATGCTTGTGATTGATGAATTTACTTTATCTATGAATGAAAATAAGCGTTATGGATTTATACCGCTTATCGAGATCGATATGATTGAATCTATGATGACTGATGATGTTGCACTATTATGTAAAATCCCCTAGACTACACCATACACACACAAATATGGATTACACGAGGAAATCGGCTAAGTCATAGATTTTTAACAATTGAATTCTTGAATCCAAAATAGTTTTGGAATTTGAATTGAAAGCTTTGAAAACGAGTTTCAAAAATAAAAGTTATTTTAAATAACTTAATAAAATTTGAAATTTAAATAATTTTATTTAAATTTGAATTCAATATTTGAAATTGAATTCAATGATTTGGAAATTATGGTCTAAAAAGATTATACAAGTTATAAAAAGGTGTTTATATTAGTATTGGAAATTTAAATTTAAATCTAAGTCTTATACTTGAATGGCTTTAACTTATGTAATTTGTAATCGGTTTTACCCAAAACGAGAACTATTTGTTTCAAATAATTATAGCTTTCGTAAAAAGAAAGGATTTCCAATTGTATCGAAAGATTTCAAGTTTGAAATGAAATTGTAAATTGTTTGGAAAAACTACGAATTAACCTCTGTAAAGATGATTAAATCTTTTTTGGAAATCGAAGAGGGTTTTAAATAGTATATCTTCCATATACAAGATTTGAATTAGAACTAGTTTGAAAGTTATGAATTAAATCTTCAATCTAAATGATTGGATAAGTTAATCCAATTTGAAATTGTTTTGAAAGCTATAATTGAATCTTTGTGAAAGGTGAGTGTACTTTGTGAAATGAATCTTCTATTTAAAAGTTTTGAAATGATAATTTGTTTAAGCCATTTGAAATAAAGGTTTTGGATATTAAGTTGTGACTTAACTGAAATCCCACTATCCATATGTTTTTAAATATTGCGCACATTATTCGGTTTAGACGGGAGAGGACCTTTATGTCATATAATCCATTCCGAATAATGATACATCGATATGGATAGCATTTCAAGACCGGTGGTGAAGACCGGGTATTTTCAAGAACGAAAGGGTAACCCGTCGATTGTCTCTGCACCGAGTCGCACCGGTATAGAGATTCCCTATGTGATGGGACGTCTGATCGGGATTCTGAATACCTGGATTGCAAGGGCTTCTTCGGACGTGCCATCATTTCTATTCAAACCCGACACAGACTTGTATGGTTGTATGTCCGACAATACACTTTGAGATATAAATCATATTT
This sequence comes from Allium cepa, assembly GCA_030765085.1. Taxonomy (NCBI): domain Eukaryota; kingdom Viridiplantae; phylum Streptophyta; class Magnoliopsida; order Asparagales; family Amaryllidaceae; genus Allium; species Allium cepa. The sequence goes on along the minus strand of CM060937.1, from coordinate 687,482,589 downwards.
ATTTCAAATACATATCTGTTGGTGGCGGAGAATTTATTCTCTTAGCTTAACACCCTTCTCTGAGACGTACGAGCTCAGAGGTTATGTAGTTGAAGGTTATCAGCGATATACTCCCAAATTGGTAGTGTGGCATGCTTTAAGTGCTGGTGTGTGTTGATGATCATTTGTTGATCGAACATTGGCTTTGTGAAGAAGCGTAGCTTTGTGGACGTGACTTCGTCGGGCCTTACAACCCGGTAATGGTCGAAACAGGAATCATGGCGGCAAGGTTATTTCGGGGTAGCTCCCCCAAGGGTATGACCATTTCGCTCTGGATAAAAAGTGATATCATGGTATGGAGCCCAGTTATTTACTTATGTTGATTTTTGAAAGTGGTATCATGTTATGGAGCCCAGATACTTTACTGTGTGGTTGTTGGATTAAGGGCCCTCGAATAAAGGTGGGTAACGACCGGGGGATGGCATACTCGTGTCAGTTGTTGCCTAGTTACAGAGGTTACCTGGCCTTGTGTAGCAGAGATCCTGTTAGGTTCTTGGGGACGTCGCTCCATAGGCGTTCTATTTTATGTGGGAAGTTCTTTTGCCTGACCATTTGTTGGAAATCCAAACAAAACAATACGAACCCACTACGGTTTTAGTTGCAGAACCTGTCATTTAAAATGGTAGCTATAGTAGGCATTGCATAATGGTACATATGCTGGCTAAGATTAAGATTATATTTTTGAAAGGTTTTCTACACTATGCACTAATAATAATATCAAATGGTTTTCGCGTATCAAGCATTTTTGACTGCCATAAGGAGAAATCTCCTCCAAGTTTGCACTTGCATTGTGTGTGTGGCAGGAGGCCTTATGGTAGTTTCATTTTCCAAAAAAGCATTGTGGTTTTCAATGTTTTAAAATCATTTTGTTGTTTGTTTTAAAAGATAAACTATTTTTTTTGCTCACACCAATCCCTTGACTGACCCGGAGTTTATTGTTCCCTTCCTAAACTCTGGGTGCCCACAATTTTCCACACGGGCAGTCTAGAGTTGGGTTTTTCAAATAGTCGAACAGTAGGAACTGATTCGATAGCCTTCGAAGCTTTTGGATTTGTGGATCGCATTTGCTACACTTCAGCTTTCACGGCTGATGTTGCTTAGCGTTGTGCGACTCGTGAAGGTTTGAGCTAGCTTTGGATTGAAGATGGAGTCTTTGGAGTTTGGCATTGAAGACATTATCATTCCACTGCTATTTCTTGTATCTCTGATAGTATTGATATCTATTGTATCATTCTGTTGTATCATCATTGTATCAAAATGTTGTATATGATATTATTCATTTTCTTCCGCTGTGTTGTACTTTATGTGTTATAAGCTCCGACGAACCAGATTCGACGTTTGGATCTGCGGCATTTGATATGAGTGTCGTATTCGGTGCCGATTTTCGAAGGTTGAGTCAGGGCCATTATAATTCCATTCCAAAAAAATTTGTGGTCACGAAAGTCCACCAGCTAGAAAATGGCATTATAGTAAATGTCTATCGATTATAACTCCTGATGAAGTCACTGTACCATTTGATTCTTTATTCATGCTTTCTGCTAATACTTTAGACAAAGTAAAGAATGTGGTCTCTCAACTTTCTATGTGATGAAAGTGTTTGTTGTACCATTTAACTTTGTGGTTATCTAAGTTGTAATTCATTACTATGATAATAAAAATATCTTTTATCTTAATTTTGATTTTCTCTCATTTCTTTTTGTTTAAATAGGAGCCACAACCATCTATGTTTTATCATTCTCAAAATTTAATTCTTGTGCCGATGCTATTAGAGATAGATTATTAACAAGAAATGACGAGATCATGATGCATGATGAAGTCCTTCTTGAGCGTTTTAGCGGTAACGCTAAATCCGTGAAGTGGAATGAAAGATATCTTGTTCAAAAGAGCATCACTAAAGGTTATAAATACCATATAGCCTACCTTGATGCCGTTGTCAAAATAAAAGAATGAGATGATTATTGCACTCAAGAGGCAGGTGAAGACCAATCCAACAACTGATTTTGACCAAAGAATGTCTGAACTTATTCAACAAATAATTGATTTAGAGTTGAAGTTAAAAGATAGCTAGGCGCAATGTGCCTCTCTAGAATTTATCTTGGGAGACAAAACTCCAAAGATTAAGTTTTGAGCTCTTCAAGCAACTCCTTCAGCTACCAAGCCTACTAGGTCAAAACTTCTCACACCTCAAAAATTTCCCATTATGCTTAACCCTCCCCCAGGCTTAGATGACAATGTAGTGGGGAACTAGCGTCAAAGGGTAAAATTTAAAATGGCCAAATATCTTGATGAGCCGTAGAAGATGGAGTATCCCCAGACTATCAATGATTATGCTGCTAAGAATCGAAACCTAGAACGTGATAATTATTTGCTTGACAAGCGGGTTGCAAAGTTAGAAAGAAAGAATAAAACAGTCACAGCTGAAAACAGAGCTTTTAATCGCCCCTTAAAGACCAACATCGATGCAATTGATGATGAAAACCAAATAAGGAGAAAAGAAAAGAAGCTTAGGGAAGTTCTCCGGCCAACAATAAATCATGTTGTGAATCCCTTAGTGGCAGAGATTTTAAATAAAGCAGCTTAAGATTTGTAATTCATTTATGTATTTGAGATATGTAAATCTGTCTTGTACATAATTTTGTAATTTTAAGTGGCATAGCTTATGTAAATTATAGAAATTTTGGGAATATCACCCGATTTATGATCCTTTTTTGTAATATCTATTTTTTTATACCTTTGACTGCTCATTCAGTGAATTTTGTGCTTGTTGCATATTTTCTCATTCTTTGTCATTGTGCTTTTCCTGAGAAACATTTAGTAAACAATATCTTTAATCGCAAGCTTGGAATTGACATATTTGTCTATGTATATCATTTTTTTAAATTAGCAAATCATCTTTCCAATTATATGAAAAGTGATTTATTCAAAATATTAACATCTCTTCTTTAACCATTATGAGAAATGATTAAGGGCATGGTTCTTTCCACTTATTTAGAATGCAAAAAACTTATAGGCAGTAGATTCTACCTTATCATTAGGCCATCAATATTAGAATATAACTTTTATTCAACAAAGAACCTGATTCAAGAGTCAATGTCTGAAATTTAGAAGTAGTAACCCTCTTACCTATTCCTTAACATTAATGGGATTTAAAAAGTTAGAAGCCCATAGTTCCCATTTATAGGCTCTTAATAACGATCTTTTTGATAATATTCTTTGGTCCATATTCAGGCATTTGATGTGAGTAAAAATACAAGGATCTTCTACCAAGATTAGGGTTTAAATAAACAGCATTTTTGATACCCAAATTCAGGTATAATAAATTAGTGATTGATACGATTCAAAACCCAGATTCGAGTGTTAAATGATGAAATATTTATATGAAAGACACGAAACCCAGATTTGGGTTTTGATTTTGAAATTCATATATGAGAATCCTAAGCGCAGATTCAGGTTTTGATAAATGATATGAAGAAGGTCCAGAAACCTAGATTTGGGTAATAGTAAGTCGAGTTATGTTTCCTGCTCTACTTCCATCTTCTTTGACATGTATGAAATCTCCAGATACGGAAGTAGTTAGATTGGATGCCTCTTGAGCTTGGACATATCTGTTCACTATTGATTGAGCCTCTTCTCGAGCTTGGACGTCTTAGTCCAAAGTTTGATTGGTCACTTATCGGGAGTGGACGTCTTAGTCAATAATTGATTAAGCCTCTTCTTGGGCTTGGACATCTTAATACATTATTGAATGAGCCTCACATGGGCTTGGACATGTTATTCCTTTTTTAACTGGGCCTCTTCTTGGGCCTCGACAACATAGTCCATTGCTCGGTGCCCTTGGTTAGTTCATCATAGAGGCTGGAACCAAGGACTTACCCTCACCTCCCTCTTGGAGATGCCCTACCCAGGGGTTTTTGCGGAGCAGATAGGGGCTTGTTTGTTGCTCTACCTTGGCTATCTTAGGCATGGATAGAGGCTTACTCCGTCCACCCTCCAGGAGTTGGCTTACCCTGGCTATAGCATGGCATGGATAAAGGCTTGTTCGGTGGTCTACCTTGACTATCTTAGGAATGGATAGAGGTTTACTCCTTCCTTACTCCACGAGGCACTCTGCCGTGGCCATATCGATGCGAATAGAGGCTACTCTACCATCTTGGGTAGTACTACCATCTTAGGCAGTATCCAAATTTGAAAAGCATTTCACTCCCAACGAAGTAGACTCTCTCTTTTCAGAAAGCTGATTAATCCTTTCTCATGTTCTCGTTATAAATTCAGTGATATTTCCTTTCCTAATGATACTGATGATCATCTCCTCTAGGGCTTTGCAATGGTTGGTTTCATGACCATTCATCATATGATAATGATAGAAGGAACCTCTAATTTCCATTCATGTTTTGGCTTTTTCTTTTGTGAAGACCAACAGTTAAGTTCATCCTTTGTAAGTAAGTAGATATTTTCAATTGATATGGTTAAGTTGCATTCTTTTGGAAGTCTAGACTTGAAAGTTGACTCTTAAGGATGATTCTTTAGGCTTTTACTTTTCGACCTTGTCATTTCATGCTCTTTAATTATCTTTCATTTTGCTACCCTTTGAATCTCTTGGGTTGCAACTGCTCCTGTTACTGTTGGTTTCCATTTGTCTGCAAAGGCATTGTAATCACTCATTTTTTCTCTCTCAAAAATTGTGTCCTTGGAATAATGTTGAATTTTTCTTCTCATTTGACTAAAGACATTTTCACTTCTAGTCATTTTCTTTCCAAGTGCAAAGATTGGGGTAGGGCCTATATGAATGGGATTTAGACTCCATTTTTCAAAGTCATAAGATTATACTTTCTTTTTGCTTATAATCCTTAAAGCTTCGAGCCATAATCTTTTCTCTTCATCTTAATTGGAGCTTTTGATGTCTACTTGGTAGAATCTTGTCAAATATGGTTCAAAAGCCCCTGTTCAGATTTTAAAATCTTCTAGCCATGTTTGTGCCAAAATGGGTAAACTTGACGTAGGATTGATCCAATAAGGGTTAGAGAATAATAGTGTTAGGGGGTTAACCAAGTCGGAGTTTCAGGCCCACCTTCCAGTGTCAAAAATGTTAACAAGATTTCTTGTCAACACCCTAAAATAGAACATAGAAAAGACTTTCATCTTCATAAGTACTATTTTGGGGTATTGATAAGAAATCTTGTTAAAAGATGTTTCGGAGACATCATACATATTTTGAACTTTAATTTGAGGCATTGACAAGTTTTCTTGTTAACAATTAATGTTATATAAAATGATTTTTTTTGAAAAAATTGGTAAATGAAATTACTTTACAAAGGATTATAGTTTGATAAAAGATATTTTCAAAATGATATAGTTGTTTGTTGAATATTTGGTTGTTAAGGAATAATAATATTCAATTATTATCACTATTTGATTGATTGTTTGATTTAAAAGTTTTAGGTACAAATACCCTGTAAACTATGTTTACCGATTGGACTATAAATTTTTTGATAATAATATTGGTTTAAGATTAGGAAATTTAAGTTAAAAAATTTTATTACCATGTTCTGCAAATAAAACAATTTTGTAAAAGATAAATGTCAGGAGAATTTCATATAAATTTGAGAATTTAGATCGTGGTATTTTTGAAAATAATTTTAAAAGTCTGAAAGGAAGTTATGATGATTTCAAGAAATAGATTTATAAATAGGGTTTTATAAACAAAAGTAATAGTAAATAACTTGTATAGAAACGCATAGTATTATTTCAGATAAAAGATTAAAAAGGATGTATCTTAGGATAACTAGTTCGAGTGGTTCTGAAATAACTAAAAATGGACATGAGATGCGTTCGGATGGTAAAAACTTCTCCTATGTATTAACCTTCTAGTTAACGGGATATATGATACTGTTGGAATTACACTGTTCATTGGTGTTATTTTGGAGTTTCTTGAGCAATATAATTTTCTTTGGATTAAGAGATAGTGTGAATCATTAACTAATCAATTTATTAGCAATAAAGAAGCACCTTTTTAAAAATGTTTAAACAAAATTCTGGATCAAAAATTGATCGGATTAAACTTAAGTTACATAAGTTATAAATAAGTCTTTAAGACATTGGGTATGAAGTTAGAAATCAGAATCAAATAATGAGAGAAAGTTTAAGTAAGATAAGACCTTGTAAATTTGCTAAGCGTGAAAATTTAAAAAGGCCTAGTAACTAACTCTAAATCTTCCATCATCATAGACATTAACTAAAGAAGAGCATTTAGAGTGGAGGGAAAGACTTAGCAGAGCATTAGCAAAGTATGGGGATTTAGAGGTATTAGATTGTAACATCTCCTATCTTGAGGCCCGAAGCTAAGTGCTACAGATGCTTCAGTCATCCATAGGGTAATGACCCAAAATTTTCGACTTCGAAAATTCGACACTAATACGTTCACTGTAGAAGTGTCGAGCAATCGAATGCCGAAAATTCCATATTGTTTGGATAAAGAAGAAATGGAGGTAGAAGAAGAAATTGAAAATAAAAGCACAGAATCTCATAATCGCAGCGAAATAAAATATAATATCAAATAAGAGTATTTATAAAAAGAAAAGCTATAACTTACAATATACATACAATATCAGAGTACAACTATCCACAAATAATTCGAACAGTTGTAACAAATTGTCCCTGACTACCATCAATACAATCTCAAATACACAGCGGAGTATACTACATACGTCCCTGCCATCCAGCTCGTCTCTTGAGCTCCAGAACGTCCTAACCTGAAAATCTATAATACTCGGTCTGACCCGAGTATTACATTAAATTAACACCCGAGTCAGGCTGGAAACCAGTGTGAGTAAACCCATATAACTTGAAATACTAAGTTGTAAAACTTCATTGAAAAACCCAGGTAACTCATTCATCACTACGAGTTCTTATCTTGCTATAGCCAAACACTTATTTCACAAAGTAATACCTAAGTACCATTACTTACTTTAAATGGCCATGTTACTTAATTTATTCCATTCCATCCTATTTGATTTTATAATCAAATCTATAAAGGATTATAGTAGTTACTAATCGAAGTGGTTTCGGATATTGCTGATATCCGACCCCGATCTCTTCGAATCCAATGACATCCTTTAAGCTAAGTTGTTTAACTGAACATAATTCAATTTAAACTTCCAAGATATCACATTCACACAAAAATTCATTATAGATATCAATTAAATAAATGATTCACAATTATCAATGTTCAATCCAACGCATTTCATATCCAGAACATCGTAAGTTACATACAAGAGATATCAAACAATCCAAGGCATTCAATTCAAGCTTATCATTCATAAGCAAGATTAATTATCTATGTGATTCCTAATTAATTCAAGTAAACACAAAATAAATTAATTACTTCTAAATCCTGCTTAATAACCATTAGTTAATTATAGAACATTTATTATTTTAATTAATTAATTATTGAACTTAGTTAATTATCCTTTAATTACCTAAGTTCTTGATTAATTTAAGATAAACCATTTATCTTAATAAATTACTTAATTAAATTTAATGTAAATTAAAGGTTTGAAATTAATTTATTTTTAACATTCATAATTACTTGAGACCTTTTGATTAATTAAAGTTTAATACACTTATCTTAATCACTTACTTAATTACATCACTAAAGTTAATTAGAAACAATTAGGAATAAATTAAATAATTAACCTAATGTATATTACTCAAAACGGAAAAAAAATTTAAAATCATTTAACTTTAAATTTGATGTTTGCTTTGAAAACTTATTCAAGAAATTTTTCTTTAAAACTTTGATCAATACTTTGCTTTGAAACTATGTTCATCTATATTTTCTATGAAAACTTTGTTTATAAATTACTACCATTTTAAAAATTTAAGAAACCCGAGCCCAAGACCAAATTCCCTGAGCTAACACTGTTCCTTCTCCCTTCATCTTCTCTCTCGATAAAACTCGTGAACAAACCCGGGCTTAACCCGATGAAATCTCCTTCTTCCCCCGACTCTCTCTTCTTCCCTCCTCTATTATGAACATTACCCAGAAACCATGCACATGCGTGCACCGTGCACACCCATCTAGTCATCTCCGACCATCGTTGCGACCTCCAACAAGTCGCCGACGTTCCCCTTAGTCGACCCGACCCCCCAGAACATCGATCGCGCTTCCCAATTAAAATTGCGCTAGACGATCACTTCACGGAACCCAGACCTGATATTCGAAATCACCTTGCACTACCTAAACCCGATCACCAAAACTCTCGACGCCACATCGAGCCCTTCGTCATGAAACCACGCTACGTTTCCCCCAACTTCGATCGACTTCGACGCAACCATGACAAAGCATTGCCTTCGAAAACAACGTCGACCAAAATAGGCGTCAAAAACCTAGATCGCCATCGCTAGGCTCCCATGTTAGTCTAGAAATCCACTGACCATTTTTCCCTCAATCCCCATCACTCAAGCTTCCTCCAGCATCAAGCACGACACCCAACCTCCCTCCGATCGCCAAAAATCAACGAAAGTGCAAATACCGTTCATCTCGTAAATTCTCATCAACTATAAACTTGAAAATCGTGATATTATAATCAAAATCCATAATTTTCCCGTCGAATCTGAATCTATAATCAAAATAGGTAATTTAGATAATCGATAATTCCGATTTGAAATGATTTCCACTATTATTCTTGTTTCCAGTAATCTACTTACTAATTATACTTAAAAATGTTTTTTAAAAATAGAATCTGGTTTATACTAACATATTTCTTTTAAGGGTCATAAACTAAAAGAGATTTGGAAATGAGAATTTGATTTTTAAACTTGTGTAGCCTGTTGAAATCAAAACAGAGGCAAGTATATTCATATACACAGACATGCATAGATATATACACAGTTAAAATTCAATCCTACATCCATGCTAAACATTTTCACATCATTACTTCAAGAATTTATCACACGCATCAGAATATAAAATAGATCTAACATTTAAAGGTTATGCTTACTCACCTGAAAAATATTTGAACGAAGGATAGTTGGAATTCGAAAACTGCTAGTTTGATCTTTGAACTGCAACTTGATTTTCTTGTATTTATTTGAATCTAGCCTTGCTTCAGTTTGAAAACTTGGCGAAGTTGTTTGTTTTTTCTTTTATTTTGATTCTGGTTTTGGTTTTTAATTTGTAAAGATGAAAGAAAGAAAGAAGTTGAGAATGAATATGTAAAAGCTTTGAACTGAAATAGCCTTACTCCAATTTTTTTATTTATCTAATTTAAAAGAAAAGGGATATGCCACTTGTATTTTACATCATACACCTAGCTTACAAATGTCTAAAACTAATATTTTATATTTATCTTTATGATTTATTAATTTATTTTTTTATATTAATACTTTTACTAACTGTATTTATCTTATTTATGCATTTATATTTTTTTCATGTTTTCATTAATAAATTTTCTTTTTTTACTTATATTTATATAAATTTTTAAAGAAATAATATAATACCCATTTATACATTAATTAATATCTATATATATACACTTAGTGTTTACATGTAGAGTTGTTAAATCAATTTATTTTTAAGATATTTACTTTGAATTTCAATTCATAATTTTATTCAAAATATACATGTATATGAACAATAGTAAATAGTTAGCAAAATTTTTTTTTCTGAAACGATAAGTTTGCAAATATAAATGATTATATAAGAAGATTATCAAAATTAATATGTGCCAAAAATCCCAGGTTATCTCATTCCCCCTTTCCTTAAAAGAATTTCGTCCCGAATTTAAAAAGTAAAAGATAATCCAATAGCTTTTATATTCAAGAACAAAGCGCACACATCAACCATATACTAACAACCAAAGCAAACAACTTTATTCAAACAAACAATCCTAACTATCCAAACATTTTTAACTCTTAATTTTTTTTAACTCTGAACCCTTTTTATTTAAATTTTTAAAACACTACTAAAAATCTACATAATATTATCAAAATATTTTTATAAAAACACTTTTTATAACTCGATGTTTCAACAAGTCCATCTTTGTTCTCATAGAAATTCGGTCATACGTCGAACATGCGTAGGACTGAAAATCATTAAGTACGTTCAGACCCTTTTTCAACACCCAGTGAAAATACTTGGAAAATTTTTGTGAAAATGTACAAAATATTTTTGGTGAGAATGCTCTGGAAATCATCACCCCCTCCATGGTCGTAGTTAGCCTGATGATTACATCGACATCCCGGGAAAACCATAGAAAACTGTAGGCCTCCGCGCCCCTCGATTACACCATGGAACTACCACAGATCGCAGCTATACCCAAGGTTATGTTGCCATCGTGGAAAAAACCATGTAACTGTAGGCATTAATTCTCTCGAATTTCGCTGCCAAATGAAACTTCACAACAAAAACCACATTGATTGCAAAGTACATCAGTCGAGTCCCAATGTAGCATGTAGGCACTCACTACCACATGACTTTTGCTATGTCTTCATATATCATATTCCACCGATATTACATTGCTCTTCTAGTGAAATCAACTGTAGATCTTAGGCGATCGCTCCCCCTCGACTTCCGCTATGATGCGCAGTAGAGCGTAGTTACACCGAGTTACATTGTCATTACAGCATAACCCATGTGTCTCAATAGGCATCAGCGCCCTTGACTTTTGCTACCACAACTACAATCCTCAGGAACTTTAGTTTGTCTCGACATCTACTTAATATCAAAATTTAGAACCCCCCTTAGGGCTCAAGGCAGAACCACCCCGTGGATCTCCTACTAGAAGTTTCAACTCTAATGGGAGCGCCTTTTTCCGCACAGCATTCTCAAAACATTTTATACTATACACATATAGTATCTTTCAAATCGTATTCTTTATATGCATCACATATAAATCTCCTTTTACACAAAATCAATATCCCAAAATCGATAGTTCCCAAACTTGGCTTTCCAAATTCTTAAATTTGATTTTTTCCAAAATCAAAAGCCTTTCAAAATCAGTGGGTTTCAAAAATTCTTTCAGATCCATTCTCATAAAATCATTCATATGTATAGCTATATATAAGTCTATTCTTTTAACTAGAACAAAATATTTTTGGATAACTTCCTACTTGTATAAATTCCTTTTTATACTTCAAATATTTTTCAAAGATCTTTTCTTCTGGTTGTCGATTCAACCAGGGAAGTTTATCATATATAAATATATATAACTTTATTTGTGCCAAATCAAATATTGAAATTTGATTTCCTTTATAAAGTTATTTGCCACATTACTTACTTTTTATAAAGTGAATTTCAATCATAGAGATATCCATTTCACTCTTATTCATCACATATTTCTCAAAATATACTTTTCCGTTTCAAAAATCATTTTTACATTTCTTTTCAAAATTTTCAATACCTATTTCATTCAAGCATGTAGGATGTACATATATCATCCGTATGCAATATCAAATCTGATCGCTCCGTTGATCATACGATTTCACATCCGAACTAGTATCGTTCACTTGACTTCCTAGTGTGGACTCAGATTTTGTTTCTTGATCAGAAACCGTCATTCTCCTTGCATAGCCATAACTATGATAGAGAAATTCCAGAATCGATTAAAAATCCATATTCAGGGTTCGCCGTCAAAAATCGAATGAAAAACCCCAACTCGGATCGATATACTATCTCGAACTTCTATGCTCAAATCTGGATCAAATCGTAATGCGAGTAGAATAATATACGTACATCATACATATTTATCTTCATTGATTATTAACTAAATCAATTTTCCTTTTATTCACATTCATTTTGATTTCTATTCACTCGTTCACAATTGCTTCAATTTTCATTTGGTTTATCACTTCTATGCTTACCTCTCTTTGTATTTAAATCCAACAGTTTGCATTCTGACCAGTTTGAATTTAAAAAATAACTTAAAAAGTTTAAAATGGATATGTAGTTGTCAAATAGCAATTAGTTGTAAAATAGTTGTAAATATTTAAGTAGTTATATAATAGTTATTATTTGCAAAATAGTTGTAAAATAGTGATTAGTTTGTAAAACAGGTGTAAAATAGTAATCAGTTTTTAAAATAGTTGTGAAATAAGTTTAAGATAGTTTGGGTTTTAAAAAGAAAGGTTGTATAGTAAATAACTAAGAAAAACAGATTTAAGATAGTTTAATTTAAAACAATTTATTTGAAAATAGTTTTAGAGCCAAACTCGTTAAATTTCCCATTCTCCCATTCCAATCTATTTCCAATTTCCACTTCCATTTGAATTGATTCAATTTCAATTCAATTTCAATTAACTTCAATTTTCTTTTCCAAATTCAAATCAATTTCCATTTGAATTAGTTTCAATTCCAACCTCAACTTTTTACCATCTCAAATTATATAAATTCGAGTTAAATTTTTTAATGTTGATTTAATCCTAAGTACGTAGGATGGTGAGAAAAACGTCTATAGGATAGCTAAGCTCCGCGAGAGGAAGGCAATGGACTTCAACCAAGTTAAATGCATCAAAGATGACAATAATAGACTTTTGGTGAAGGACAAGGAGATAAAATATAGATGGAGAGATTACTTCGAAAAGCTATTTAATGAAGAAGATGATAGCACTATGATCGAGATAGATGACTCTTTGGATGACACCCGTAGACATTTTTTTCGGAGATTTCAAGAATCCGAGGTAAAAGAGGCAATAAAACAGATGAAAGCAGGCAAGGCATTGGGGCCTGATGACATCCACATTGAGGTGTGGAGATGCCTTGGAGATGCAGGAATAGCCTGGCTAACTAAGTTGTTCAACAATATTTTCAAGTCAAACAGGATGCCAGATGAGTGGAGGAGAAGCATACTAGTTTCAATTTTTAAGAATAAAGGAGACATCCAAAGTTGCAATAACTACAGAGGAATTAAACTTATGAGTCATACAATGAAGCTTTGGGAGAGAGTCATTGAACATAGATTAAGAAGAATGACAAGTGTTTCAAAAAACCAATTTGGCTTCATGCCTGGGAGGTCAACCACAGAGGCGATTTTCTTGATAAGACAACTTATGGAGAGGTTTAGGGAGCAAAAGAAGGATCTACACATGGTATTTATCGATTTGGAGAAAGCTTATGATAAGGTACCACAAAAAGTGATGTGGTGGGCTCTAGGAAAGAAGAGAGTCCCAACAAAGTACATTGCACTTATTAAGGATATGTACGATGATGTTGTGACTAGTGTCAGAGTATGCGATGGTTAAACTAGCGACTTTCCCATTAACATAGGATTACATCAAGGGTCAGCTTTGAGTCCGTACATTTTTGCTCTAGTTATGGATGAGGTTACGAAGGATATACAAGGCGAGATTCCTTGGTGTATACTATTTGCTGATGATGTTGTGCTAATTGATGAAAGTAAGATTGGGGTTGATAGACAACTGGGGTTGTGGAGACAGACTTTAGAATCGAAGGGATTTAGACTTAGCAGAACTAAAATAGAGTATATGAAGTGTGGGTTCAGCGGTGTCAGGTCGGAGGATGAAGATGTCACTCTGGCCGGACAATTAGTTTCCAAGAAGGAATCATTTCGATATCTTGGATCAATGTTGCAGTATAATGGTGAGATTGATGAAGATGTTAGTTTTAGAATTTGAGCGGGATGGGTGAAATGGCGACAAGCGTCTGGAATTCTCTATGATAGGACAGTCCCACAAAAGCTTAAAGGAAAATTCTAGAAAACGGCAATCAGGCCTGCGATGTTGTATGGTGCAAAATGTTGGCCTACTAAAAGCCAACACGTCCTAAAGATAAACGTAGAAGAGATGCGTATGCTGCGATGGAGCTGCGGTCATACAAGAAGAGACCGAATTAGAAATGATGATATACGTGATAAACTTAGAGTAGCACCAATTGAGGAGAAGCTAATTCAACATCGCTTAACATGGTTTGGACATCTTCAACGAAGGCCTCCCGAGGCACCTGTGAGTGTTGGAATTATAGGCCACGTTGATTGCACAAAGAGGTGTAGAGGTCGCCCAAGATTAACATGGGAGGAAGTAGTAAAAAGGGATTTGAAAGATTGGGGGGATATCCGAAGAGTTGGTGACTGATCAGAGTGAGTGGAAGTGTGACGCCCCACCTCTATGCTCATAATAACAAAGAGTAGTAAAGGAAATACTGGCTGTTATCACGAAGAATAAGGCTGGATAGGAGCGACCATCCGTAGTTAGGTCTTACACTAGTATTGGTTATTTCGATAGGAGTGGTATATATTTTATTTTTCATCTCTTACTGATTTACTCCCATCGACATACCAAATTCCAATATAAAACGAACTACGATGGTTCATAATAGTTTAGGACAATAAATATAATAATAACACAGATAATATAATGCGGAACATGGATAAAACAAAAGGTCTCATATATATAAATAACTGATGTCAGTTACAATACATGTGATACAGTACATATGATACAACTACAACTTTCGACTCAGGAAGTTATATACACAAGTACTTTATCGTGATTAATATACATGAATACATAACAACCTATATAAATACATAGACTACTAAAAATGACAACGACTACTCCAAAAGATATGAAAAGACTTCATAGCTCTAGCAGCAACCCAAAGCAAGATATCTACAACCTGTAATAACTCGGTCTGACCCGAGTATTAAATTTAAAAGAAAAGAATACATGGGTCAGTCAAATTCAAATACAGTTATTAGTGCAAAGAAGCAATAATAATTAAGTAACAAATAGACGACAGTCACAATAAATCTCGTCTATCCGATCCTTAAATAAAGAAATCGGATAACGATAAATATAACACGTAACAGTGTTAAACAACAAATCAACTAAATACAAATTTTCAACGAAGGTAAATTAAAAAGATTATTAATGAAGATAATTTATAAAACACAGAATTGCCTAAATGGCAATTTACAACAAAATCTAATTATTAAATAAATAAATAGAAACTCATAGTCTAATTATCAAATGGGTTAGACATCAACAGGATGATCAAATCAAACCAAATCAAAATACAATATCAAAATATTGAATTGGAAACACGAAGCAATTTCATCAATTGAAATCAATCAATTTAAAACGGCAGATTCTGAATTGGCTGCAATACACGCACGCATGCACTGCCTCGCCAATACAGAGATGAAATAAACAAAAGCTCAATGAAAGTTTACAAACTAGCACAGGGTTAAACCCAAGAAAAGTCAGGTTCAACTCAAATGCAATTCAAATGAAATCACAATGCGAGCGCAAGGTCAAACCCGAGCGTTTAAGCTGGATTCAACTCAATGTACAAAAAAAAATGGCATCATCTCAAATCAAAATGAACCAGATGGAACTGCAACAGCAAGCACAATAGTATGAAGGCGAGGGCACCAAAAATATGGCGCCACAGCACACAACAGTAACGAGACAAGTGGATACAACATGAACCAACAATGTGAAAAACGCTCGAACCCATGTAAATCAAACTTCAATGAACAAGCAACTGAATATGAAGATGACAAGGGCCACAAGACTCAACCCAGTGCAATGGAACAATTTCAATTAAATGAAACTGGAAAATGAAATTATCACAAATCCAAGACCAGACAAACATGAATATGAAGACCACAAAAGCAATGCACCAGTGAAACAATTCAGCATTGAACTTAACCAGGAACAAGACTCAAGCACCATCAAAGTTCAACTCAAAGAGATAGTTTACCAATAGCTACATGAATCAACAACATATCAAATGAACTAATGAACACCACAGGTCGGTAGAGAACCCAGACTACACGAACCAGACTCGAGTCGAGTCCAACTACCAACAACAATTAAATGATCCAAGTCAAAACCAGTTTCATAATCAAGTGAAGCTAATAACAGCAGCTACCACCCAAATGGCCGAGCATTGATACAAGGGCCAGAAACAACTACAAGCAGATGCAAACTGACCAACAGGTGATTTGAACAGACTCAAACACTACAGGTATGAAGACCACAAAACACAAGCCTGCAACACTACTGAGACAAGTAGCTACAAACCAAACATAGCAAATGTCAAATAACAGAAACCCAACAGATGCCACTTCAAAAGGAATCAAAATAACCAAAGTCAGCGAAGACATCAAAAGTCATAGCGGACAAGATCACGATGGTGGCCAAGGTGATCAACAAGTCAGAGTAAATTACTTCCAAAATTCATTGGCTACCAAATTCAATGGTCGAGCATCATCAACAAAGTGATACACAGTCAAAGATAAAACGGCCAGAGTCACCAAACAACAGGTAAATTAAACAACATCGAATGTACTACAGGATGCAATAATCAGAGGCAGTAAACATAAATGGCCGAAGTCGAGCATAATCATTAACATCAGTGGCTAGGTCGAATATAAGATTCAAGCCAAATTATCACAGCAAAATCATCAAGACGTGGAAATCAAGAAGACGAACCAAGTCACAAAAGAAATCAACAGTAGCAAGTTCGACCATGAAGGTCAAAATCATCACATAAACAACATTGCAAGTTTAAGTCAGATGAACAATTTCACAAAATTTAGTCTGTATTTTCTTTTCTTCCTTTTTTCAAACCAAAGACAGTGTCAAAGACAACAAGACAAACGAAATCAACAACGGAAAATCCAAGCAACCGAGTAAATCCAAAAGCACAAGTCCAAAATCTCGAATTAGATGTGAGTGAAACTTAAATCACTCACCTTTTGCTCGCTGTGTATAGATGCAGCCTAAGTGAGAACGAGAACACGATCGAACAAAGCTACAAGCGGATACCCACTGATCGAAAAAGCAATTGAAGTCCTCCTCTTCGAAAATCAAAAGCCCTAATTTTTCACAGCGGAATGAACGAGAACGAGCAAGCCGCTATTTCTTGTTTTTGTTTAGGGTTTAAACGAATGAGAAAAATGAAAAAGGGAACGAGTTTGCGAGTGAACAAAAGAGGAATGGTCTTGGATTTGATAATAGTGTCACGGCACTAGGTTACAACATGGGCTAAAATTTAATTGAAGCCCGCAAAACTCTTTAACAATTTTTTTCAAACTAATTTCAACAGATTTAAAACTCCAAATAACATCAGCTAGCAAAATCAGTCGTCTAATGACGATAATTAATTTCCACGAAACTCCGGGTTGTTACAGACTCCCCTCCTTATAAAAATTACAAACCCGCAATTTTCATAATTAAGGTCGTCAATAACCATTATTTTTCTAACATAAACTGGTTAAGCTAGAAAAATAAAGGTCAGGAACACAAACGCCAAAGAAATCTTTTTAATTTCATAAAAGAAATTCATAAATTCTCAACAAAATCTAATTATCAAATAGATAATCAGAATACAGAAATCGCAAAATAGCAATATCTAATTATCGATACGATAATTAGAAGATAGTAAATCTAATTATCAACAAAGATAATTAGGAAACACAAATCACAAATCGCAAAACTGCAAATATTCAGTTACCAAAACGGTAATCAGAAAACAACAAAGGTCTAATTATCAAAAACGATAATTAGAATTCTCAAATCAACAAATATTCAATTATCAAAAACGATAATTAAATCTCAAGTCAACAATTGTTTAATTATCAAAAACGATAATTAAATCTCAAATCAACAAATATTTAATTATCTCAAGCAATAATCAAATCTCAAATCAACAAATATGTAATTATCAAAAACGATAATTAAATCTCAAATCAACAAATATTTAATTATCTCAAGCGATAATCAAATCTCAAATTAACAAATATTTAATTATCTCAAACGATAACCAAATCTCAAATCAACAAATATTTAATTATCAAAAACGATAATCAGAAACAACAAATATTCGATTATCAAAAACGATAATCAAAATCAACAAATATCCGATTATCAAAAACGATAATCAGAAACAACAAATATTCAATTATCAAAAATGATAATCAGAATCAACAAATATCCGATTATCAAAAACGATAATCAGAAACAACAAATATTCGATTATAAAAAATGATAATCAAAATCAACGAATATCCGATTATCAAAAACGATAATCAGAAACAACAAATATTCGATTATCAAAAACGATAATCAAAATCAACAAATATCCGCTTATCAAAAACGATAATCAGAAACAACAAATATTCGATTATCAAAAACGATAATCAAAATCAACAAATATCCGATTATCAAAAACGATAATCAGAAATAACAAATATCCGATTATCAAAAACGATAACCAGAATCATCAAATATCTAATTATCAAAAGCGATAATCAGAACTCATATCAACAAATATCCAATTATCAAAAACGATAATCAGAAACAACAAATTTTCGATTATAAAAGACTGTAATCAAAATATTATAAAAAACTGTAATCAAAATCAAAAAATATCTGATTATCAAAACGATAATCAGAAAAAACAAATATTCGATTATCAAAAACGATAATCAAAATCAACAAATATCCGATTATCAAAAACGATAATCAGAAACAACAAATATTCGATTATCAAAAACGATAATCAAAATCAACAAATATTCGATTATCAAAAACGATAATTAGAAACAACAAATACTCGATTATCAAAAACGATAATCAAAATCAACAAATATCTGATTATCAAAAACGATAATCTAGAAAAAACAAATATCCGATTATCAAAAACGATAATCAGAATCAACAAATATCTAATTATAAAAAACGATAATCAGAACTCATATCATCAAATATCCAATTATCAAAAACGATAATCAGAAACAACAAATATTCGATTATCAAAAACAATAATCAAAATCAACAAATATCCGATTATCAAAAACGATAATCAAAAACAACAAATATCTGATTATCAAAAACGATAATCAGATCAACAAATATCTATTTATCAAAAACGATAATCAGAACTCCTACCAACAAATATCCAACTATCAAAAACGATAATCAGAAACAACAAATATTCGATTATCAAAAACGATAATCAAAATCAACAAATATCCGATTATCAAAAACGATAATTAGAAACAACAAATATTCGATTATCAAAAACAATAATCAAAATCAACAAATATCCGATTATCAAAAACGATAATCAGAAACAACAAATATTCGATTATCAAAAACGATAATTAGAATCAACAAATATCTAATTATGAAAAACGATAATCAGAACTCATATCAACAAATATCCAATTACCTGCAGATAATTGGAAACAGCAAATATCTAGAAATCAATTAAGATAATCTAGAAAATCAACATAAAAGGTTGGATCGATCCCATCAGATGGCGAGTTTTTAAGCTACGCCGCACATGCATCTCAGATTGGCCGAAGCCTACCAAGTACTATAAATTTTGGCGCCCATCAGATGACCCGAAGGTCCGCAGAGTGACCCGAAGGTCTAGTACTGGTATTTGACCCGAAGGTCCACAGAGTGGCCCGAAAGCCCAACAAATGACCCGGAGGTCCAACAGAGTGGCCCTAAAGCCCAACAAATGACCCAAAGGTCCATCATATGACCCGAAGGTCCAACATATGACCCGAAGGTCCATCAGAGTGACTCGAAAGCCAAATGAAATCATCAGAATCATCAAAACGGCAATTATTTCAATTAACGAGTCCGGAATTAACCAAAATAGCAAACGCACATGTCCCATAACCACGAGTTTTACTAAATCGTTTAATTCTCTTCATCGTTTCCTTGAAAGTGCAAAATTGTGTATTCCAAAAATAACATTTCACATTCTCAAACGGACATGTCCGGAATTAAGCGAATCAGTAAAAGAAAGGGGTCATAGTCCTCGATTTTGCTGAAACGTTTAAGTCATTTCTCATTCTTATGAAAGCACAAAATGTAAAAATTCTGAAAACAATTTCATTTATTTTATAAAAGTAATAATTTACATTCTCAAACGGACAAGTCTGGAATTAAGCGAATCAGTAAAAGAAAGGGGTCATAGTCCTCGATTTTGCTGAAACGTTTAAATCGCTTCCTCATTCTTTTGAAAGCGTAAACTGTAAAAAATTTGAATTTTATTTATTTTTGAAACAATTTTTAAAACACGTGATTAAAACATCAGTAGCAATTTCAACAAGGAAATTGTATTTCTCAAAACACCGTAAAAACGGATCTTAAAATCAGCATTGTAGGATAACCGTTTGAAAATCCACTTTAAAATTGACGGATACTGAAGTCAAAGCGACAGTAATTTGTAAACATCAAAATCTCATCAAAATAATTTGGATCAAAATATAATATCAATGAATTTTCAATCATTAAAATGTCAACAAAATACCGGGCTTCAAAAATTTAGCATTGGTGTAAAAATCCCGTTATAAAAATAAAGGCAACAAAATACGTTTAAAACCAAGCATCGGTTCAACGTAAAATTTAATGTAGTAACATGCAACCTAAATTTGCACATATACCACAAAATGAACAAAGAAATCATTCAAATATATCTTCAATGAAGATAATTTAAAACAGCAAAAATCTCAACAAATTCACATAACTGCAATCGCTTCGAATCCTCAAATCGGATTCGAAATTTTCAAAGAAAACAAAAACAAACACAGCTATGTAAACAACAATTGAAATTTATTTCAATTTCATATTTTGATTTTCAAATCAAAAAGGTTATCAGCCGTACTCAGCGAAGACAGTCTCACTATTTTCGATGCGCGCTCTGATAAACAAAACACGAATCAACCAATCATCAAAACACAGTTTCACTTTTTATTTTTAGATAATGATATTTAAAAATTACAACATATTTTCAAAACATTAGTTTTGACTCAAAGCACAATAAAAAATCGACTAATAATTGAAACACATGTTCCATCTAAGTTATGTTTTATATTATGTCCATAAAACTCAAGCTCTGATACCAACTGTGACGCCCCACCTCTATGCTCACAATAACAAAGAGTATTAAAGGAAATACTGCCTGTTATCACGAAGAATAAGGCTGGATAGGAGCGGCCATCCATAGTTAGGCCTTACACTAGTATTGGTTATTTCGATAGGAGTGGTATATATTTTTATTTTCCATCTCTTACTGATTTACTCCCATCGACATACCCAATTCCAGTATAAAACGAACTATGATGGTTCATAATAGTTTAGGACAATAAATATAATAATAACACAGATAATATAATGCGGAACATAGATAAAACAAAAAGTCTCATATATATAAATAACTAATGTCAGTTACAATACAAGTGATACAGTACATATGATACAACTACAACTTTCGACTCTGGAAGCTATATACACAAGTACCTTATCGTGATTAATATACATGAATACATAACGACCAATATAAATACATTGACTACTAAAAATGACAACGACTACTCTAAAAGATATGAAAAGACTTCATAGCTCTAGCAGCAACCCAAAGCAAGATATCTCCAACCTGTAATAACTCGGTCTGGCCCGAGTATTAAATTCAAAAGAAAATAATACACGGGCCAGTCTAATTCAAACTAGGTTATTAGTGCACAGAAGCAATAATAATTAAGTAACAAATAGACGACAGTCATAATAAATCTCATCTATCCGATTCTTAAATAAAGAAATCGGATAAAGATAAATATAACACGTAACAGTGTTAAACAACAAATCAACTAAATCCAAATTTTCAAAGAAGGTAAATTAAAAAGATTATTAACGAAGATAATTTATAAAACACAGAATTGCGTAAATGGTAATTTACAACAAAATTTAATTATTAAATAAATAATTAGAAACTCATAATCTAATTATCAAATAGATAATTAGACATCAACAGGATGATCAAATCAAACCAATTCAAAATACAATATCAAAATATTAAATTGGAAACACGAAGCAATTTCATCAATTGAAATCAATCAATTTCAAACGGCAGATTCTTAATTGGCTGCAATACACGCACGCGTGCGCTGCCTCGCCAATACAGAGATGAAATACACAAAAGCTCAATGAAAGTTCACAAACGTGCACAGGGTCAAACCCAAAAAAAATCAGGTTCAACTCAAATGCAATTCAAATGAAATCGCAATGCGATCACATGGTCAAACCCGAGCTTTAAAGCTGGATTCAACTCAATGTACAGAAACAAACGGCATCATCTCAAATCAAAATGAACCAGATGGAACTGTAACAGCGAGCATAGCAGTATGAAGGTGAGGGCACCAAAAATATGGCACCACAGCGCACAACAGTAACGAGTCAAGTGGATACAACATGAACCAACAATGTGAAAAAGGCTCGAACCCATGTAAATCAAACTTCAATGAATAGGAAACTGAATATGAAGATGACAAGGAGCACAAGACTCAACCCAGTGCAATGGAACAGTTTCAATTAAATGAAACTGGAAAATGCAATTATCACAAATCCAAGACCAGACAAACATGAATATGAAGACCACAAAAGCAATGCACCAGTGAAACAACTCAGCAATGAACTTAACCAGGAACAAGACTCAAGCACCATCAAAGTTCAACTCAAAGAGATTGTCGACCAACAGCTACATGAATCAACAACATATCAAATGAACTAATGAACGCTACAGGTCGGTAGGGAACCCAGACTACACGAACTAGACTCGAGTCGAGTCCAACTACCAACAACAACTAAATGAACCAAGTCAAAACCAGTTTCATAATCAAGTGAAGCCAATAACAGCAGCTACCCCCCAAATGGCCGAGCATTGGTACAAGGACCAGAAACAACTACAAGCAGATGCAAACTGACCAACGGGTGATTTGAATAGACTCAAACACTATAGGTATGAAGACCACAAAACACAAGCCTGCAACACTACTGATACAAGTAGCTACAAACCAAACATAGCAAATGTCAAATACCAAAAACCCAACAGATGCCACTTCAAAAGTTATCAAAATAACCAAAGTCAGCGAAGACATCAAAAGTCATAGCGGACAAGATCACGATGGTGGCCAAGGTGATCAATCAAGTCAGAGTAAATTACTTCCAAAATTCATTGGCTACCAAATTCAATGGTCGAGCATCATCAACAAAGTGATACACAGTCAAAGACAAAATGGCTAGAGTCACCAAACATCAGGTAAATTAAACAAGGTCGAATGTACTACAGGACACAATAATCAGAGGCAGTAGACATAAATGGCCAAAGTCGAGCATAATCATTAACATCAGTGGCTAGGTCAAATACAAGATTCAAGCCAAATTATCACAGCAAAATCATCAAGATGTGGAAATCAAGAAGACGAACCAAGTCGCAAAAGAAATCAACAGTAGCAAGTTCGACCATGAAGGTCAAAATCATCACATAAACAACATTGCAAGTTTAAGTTAGATGAAAATTTTCACAAAATTTAGTCTGTATTTTCTTTTTTCTTTTTTTTTTCAAAACCAAAGACAGTGTCAAAGACAACAAGACAAACGAAATCAACATCAGAAAATCCAAGCAACCGAGTAAATCACAAAGGCACAAGTTCAAAATCACCAAAATCTCGAATTAGATGTGAGTGAAACTTAAATCACTCACCTTTTGCTCGCTGCGAATAGATGAAGCCAAAGTGAGAACGAGAACACGATCGAACAAGGCTACAAGCGGATACCCACTGATCGACAAAGCAATTGAAGTCGGCCTCTTTGAAAATCAAAAGCCCTAATTTTTTACAGCGGAATGAACGAGAACGAGCAAGCAGCCATTTCTTGTTTTTGTTTAGGGTTTAAACGAATGAGAAAAATGAAAAGGGGAACGGGTTTGTGAGTGAACAAAAGAGGAACGGTCTTGGATTTTATAATAGTGTCACAGCACAAGGTTACAACGTGGGCTAAAATTCAATTAAAGCCCGCAAAAATCTTTAACAATTTTTTTCAAACGAATTTCAACTGATTTAAAACTCCAAATAACATCAGCTAGCAAATCAATTCGTCTAATGACAATAATTAATTTCCACAAAACTTCGGGTTGTTATAGGAAGTTAGCGATTTACGTACCAGAACCATGAGCATTATGTTTTAGATTATAGGACTAGAGAACATGAGCGTAAGACGTAGGTTTAATCTTTGACCAATATTACTGTTAGTTTCATTATTACTATTAGTATTATTGTTATCATTCCTCTTATATATACATATACAGTTTTATTTTATCTTATTTTACTTAGTTATTATTATTAATTTACCTATTTGACTTTTTTTTTAGGGTTCCATCTCTAGCCGACCCCAACTTGTTTGGGACTAATGGCTTTGTTGTTGTTGTTGATTTAATCCTTTAAATCAAATTAACCTCTACTTTAATTTAACAGCCAAAGTGTTTAACTAATTAAATTCCGAGTCCAAATTTTAAATACTCATTTTAAGTTACTTTACTTAACTTATTTCAATGTTTAAGTAAGAGTTCAAAACTTTTTGAACAATTTAATCTTCGAAATCCAATTTATTACCCAATTTTAACCTCTAACTTTGAAACCAATTCTTAACAATTTTAGTTTGCAAATTCCTTTTTAACATTTAAATCTTAAGTTCAAAGTGATTACATTCCCATAATTTCAATTTTATTTCTAGAAATCAAAATCATTTAAATAATTTCAAATTAATGTTTTATTTCCATTAATTTCAGTAATGGATATATATTATTTCAATTCACTTCTTAATTTATTTAAATAATTCAATTCACACTTCTATAGATTATTAATAGGATGATAGTAGGATATGTCAAAGTAAATAAACATCCAAATTATCTAAAACATCCATCAATAGCATCCATTTCTAATTTCCAGAACTCAAACTGGTTTTGAGATCTCATATAACTCCCTTTTCAATTCAACCCATTTAATTTCCATAAGTTAAATCTCAATTTCATCTTCAAACTTCCAATTCTGGTTGTTCGTTCTAGTCTTATTTATCAACCCCTAAGTTAAATTTAATTCATTTAATCTAGTCAACCTTACTCAATTTGAACTCTCCATTTCAAAATTTTAAACTTCTTATCAATATCCTTTCCCGCTTATAAGTTCAAAAACTTATTTCACCTTAGGTTACACTCTCAATATAGGGAAATTCAGAATCCCACACTTAGTGCTTACTTCCAATCAACTTTGATATTATGTATATCGATATATATACATACATATATACATATATATATATATATGCATATTCATTTCTTTTACTCCCCAAGTCATATTTCTAATTTTAAACCAATCTTGGTTTTTAATCTAAAAAAATTCCCTTTAAAATTTTCGAAACACTCTTGTTTTAAAATAAGATTCCTATATTCAAAAACATTCTAAATTATTTTATTTATTATATCTTTTAATACTTCGAAACAATTTCAAATTTTCTGAACTTAGATTTTAAATTTTCACAATTTGAATGCTTTTCAATTTATAAGTCATTCTTATCCAAAATTGTTACTTCCTTGAAACATATCATTTTGCTTTATCATTGTTTATTTAGAAAAATAAACACCCCTTTATTAAGATATAATATCCAGTTTATGATAACTATCATATCTGGAAATCATACACACCATATATTCCATAATCATTTGTCGAAAAATCAAAATCACGACAACCTATTTCAATACTTGGAAAAATCTTTTGAATTTCCAAGATTTAAGTTCATGTTTGAATCCATTTTTAGCTCAAATTATTTGCATAATTAAATCTTACCCAAATTCCTATTTGGTTGTATATTTATTACCACTTAATTTTTATTATTATAATTAATTTCAATAATCAACAACCAATTTGTAACGTTCCTATTATTAAATCAAATTTCAACTGGTAGGTAATTTAATTTTTGAAATTAAATTGTGAATTATTTGGTATTTTAAAATTAAAAAGACATTTGTTTGTTTATTAATATATATATATAATTTAAAAAAAAATCTAATTGGAAATTCAGAAATTAATATTTTTAATAATATATTGGACTTGGATTTATTTGTGAATTTATTACAATACTTGGAAATAAATATAAGTGTGTTGAAGTATAAATTGGATTTAAAACTATATTTTAAAATTAATAAGAATTTGTTTTCTAATTTGAATATACATATAATTTGAAAGTTATATTATGGAATTAAATAATATGATTTTCAAAACAATTATTTAATGCTAAATTCTACAATATACATATGTGTGCTTGTTTATTTAACAGTATAATAGCTTGAATTTAAAATTTAAAATAAAATAAAATTTGTAAAAGGTAATTTAGTTTGGGAATTCTAAAAATAAATTATATTGCGAAATAGAATTTTGGTTTGAAATTCTTTAATAAATATGTTGAAAAACAAATTGGATTTATTTTGGAATTAATATAGAAATTAAGTTTTAAAACATTTTCTTTAAAAAGTTATATAAGCATAAGTCATAGAAAAATAATATGTGTTAAGTATGATTTGTTTTTATATATTAAACATTAAATATGTAAGTTAAAGTTCATAAATTAATAAGACATAAGTTATTTATAAAATGAACAAGGATTAAAACAAAATTTATAAATTAATCTAAAATAAGGACTAAACATAAATTGATTTGTTTTTAACACTTGTAAACTTATAAAACATGCAAGAGACATTTGTAAACATTAGGCATCTTGCAAATACAAGTGTTAATATATATTACAAGTGGAAAATATACTTTTTCTCAAAATTTGAATATTAAAACAATTTAGTATTAAAACAAAACCCGGTTTCTTAATTCAGTAAAAAGTTTCTCTTTATCTTTATTTTTAAAATCAAAAACCTGATTAAAAGATTTTCAATCTGGAAAATTAAAAAAAATCTAGAAACCAGAAAGGTCAAAAGCAAATAACAGCCTGGAAAAGAAAGAAAGAAAATCTGTTTCAATTTCGAGCAGATTAAAAGCAAGCTGAATCCAAACCAACTCAAACCTGATCAAAGAAGGAAATCAAATTAAGACGAACGATAAAATAAAATCATCTCAACATAAAAACCTGTTTACAACTTCAAGTGTTTAAAGTTTTCAAGCCTGGGAATCAAGCCTGGAAACCAGAAAAACAAAGCCTGAATGCAAGATTTAAATTCAAGAACAAAATTCAATATTAACAGAACAAGTGCAGAGCAATTTACAAATCAAATCAACAATTAAAGTGGCAAAAGAAAAGCATTCCCCGGTTTTTTAACTGTTCAAGGATTTCTCTATTCTTCCCATCTACGGGTGAGCCAATCGGACTTTTAAAAAAAAAATGGATTTGTGAATCATCTTGATGTTTTGTGAAGTAGTGGTTGTGAAAAATGATAAGTCAATGTAAATAACTCTACATGTATATGTTTGTGTGTAGATTGTAGTATGCATGGCTGTATATATTT
The DNA here is from genome assembly GCA_030765085.1 of Allium cepa. Classification (NCBI taxonomy): domain Eukaryota; kingdom Viridiplantae; phylum Streptophyta; class Magnoliopsida; order Asparagales; family Amaryllidaceae; genus Allium; species Allium cepa. Next base: position 687,455,228 of record CM060937.1, on the reverse strand, counting down.
GTATGTACTCTGTTGTGCTTCCGAATCTAATATTAACCAAAGAAAAATTTATATCTTCCTATATAATCGAATTAAAGTTATGATCATAAAAGAGAAAAGGATTATATGAACGTAATATCAATTTTAAAAAGTTTTGAAAATTTATATTAAGAAATTAATTCAAAAATTGGGTATCAAAGTGAAATTTTTGTATATATGGTAAAAATTTATTATTATAAAATTATTTTTTGATTTCATAATTTGATTTGTAATCAAAATAATGAATTTTAGTAGGAAGTCATGATTTTTAGCTTGCTATTAAGTGAGAAATCGCGAGTTTGAACAAAGAAGCTATTATGGGCAAATTCCGGCGATCGACGTCGTGATAGTCGTCGTGGTTGACGCTGGAGGAAGGTTGTGGATGTGGTCGTAGGAAAAATACGAGGTGATTTTTTAAAACATGTGGTGGCCGATCATCGATTGATTAGGGTTTTGTGGATGGATTTATTCATCGGGGTTTGCGGGAAACATTCATCACCGTGGATGAATTATCATCGATCAGACCTAGGGGGATTAGTGCATCATCATGTGGCGAGGTTGTGGACAGGGTGGTTGGTTTCAGACGATTGGACTTGGCATGGAGAGACAGTTTTTGGGGAATTGTGTGGTTTCAGGAAGAGGTTAATAAGCTCGTCTTTGATTCTCTGGTGATTTTGTATAGTAGGGTGTTCAGATGGTTAAGGAAGGAAATTGTCGATATGTCGGTGATGGCATCGATGGTTGGAGTCGCCACGATCTGTTGTGCAGGTGCACGGGGTGTCATGAATGTCTGGTGTTGTTGAAACTTTAGGAAAGACGAAGCTGCTCTCGGGTGTTTGTTCGGGATAAAGTATGTTTGACTCGAAGCAGTGGATAGGGACGAGACACTCGAGTTTAGCTCAGAAAAATATAAAAATGGCTTGGTTTTCAATCAAATTGTCTCGCGTTTGTTTTTCTGGTAACTTACCAGATTTTAAAATGATGCAGGTTTTAAAATACAATTATGCTTTTGAACATTATAAAGTATGTTCTATTTATTTTTTAAGAAAATAAATATCGTATTTAAGTTTAAGATTAAATAAAGGTTTTTAAAATGATTTATCTTAATTAGTGAAGTTTAAAAGGGTTTTAATATATATATCCTTTCTTTCGAAAGTTATTTTTAAATAAACTTAATAGTATTAATAAGTTAATTATGAAAAGATGTTTAATTATTAATTAACTTCGAAATCTAGGTTAATTTATTTATGAGATAATTAATTAAATGTTTTTTAAATGAAGATTTTTAGTGATAATTAAAGTAATTAGTTAAGATAAAAGGATTTTCATTTAGTTTAGTTAAAGTCTTAAGTAATTAAAGATTAATTACTTGATTTAAGATAATTACTAAATTTATGTTTGATTAAAAGTTAAGTAATGGTTGATTAAATGTAACTAATTAATGATAATTAATTATTTAATGATTAAGATTAATTGATTTGTTAATTAAGGTTAGTTAGTTATATCATTAAGGTTAATTAAATAATGATTTGAGGATTAATGAAAGTGATTAAAGAATGATGAATTAATTAAGGGTTAATTAACTAATGTAATCAATTAAAAAATAATTAATTAAGGGTAATTAATTTGGGTGATTAATTAATTAATGTAATTGGCTAATTGATTTGATTAATCAAGTAGCTAAAGGGTGATTGCTTGATGTAATTAATTTGTGATTTATTAATATAAGTGGTGAAGGATAATTACTTATTGTAATTAAATATATTAATTAAATGATAATTAAGTAATTTATTGGATTAAAAAATATTAATTAAAAAATAATTAAATAATTAAAGGTTAATCATTTAATGATTAAGGGTTAATTGACTTATTAATTAAGGTTGGTTAATAAATAATTAAGGGTTAATTAATTTATTATGTAAGGTTAATTAATAAATGATTAAAGGTTAATTAATTAAAATAGTTTGTAATTAGTTATTGTTAATTAACCAGGGTTAGTAATTTGTTAATCTGGATTAAGCAAAGTAATTAATTCATAAGTAATTAATTTAATTGAAAATTAAATTAATTAAGGATTAAACAATTAACTAATCCTGCCTATAAATGATTATTTAATGCTTGGATTGCTTATGAATTTTTGTATGGCATGGGATGCCTTGAATTGATTGTCCTAGTTGATCTGTGATATTTTGTCTGTGAATTGAGATGTGCATAATTTATTTATTCTTCTGTGATACATTAGTATGTTTATCTATGAATCTGTGAATGGAGATAAGCGTTATAGGAATATACCACTTATCGATATTGATATGATTGAATCTGTGATGATTGATGATGTTGCATTATTGTGTGAAACCCTAGACTAATACCATACACATGCAAATATGGATCGCACGAGGAAGTTAGTTAAGTCACAAATTTTTGAAATGGTTTTAACGATTGAATTTTGGAATCTAATTGATTTTGGTAATGGAATTTGGTTAAATAAAAAAACCTTTTGAAAAGGAATTTTAAAAGATGAAAGTTATTTTGAACAACTTGATAAAGTTTTGAAATTTAAATAGTTTGATTTAAATTTGAATTCAAGATTTGAAATTGAATTCCGTATTTGAAAATTATGGTTTAAAAAGGTTATGTAAGTGATAATTGTGTTTATATGGGTTTTAAACGATTTTAAAAGTATTATTTTGGGAATTTGAATTTAACCCAAGCCTTATACTCGAAGGGCTTTAAATCATGCAAATATAATCGGAGTTTTTAGAATTTTTTCAATTAATTGCTTTCATATAAAGATAGGATTTCCAATTTGTGTGGAAAGATTTCAAGTTTGAAAGGGAACTGAAATAATTTTGAAAGCTATGAATGAATCTTTATGAAAGATGGTTGAACCTTGTTCTAAAGTGGATTTTAAATGGTGTATGTTGTATATACATAAAAGATTTGAATTGGGAATTGTTTTGAAAGCTATGAATCAATGGAAATGGTTTTGAAAGATATGAATTAAATCTTTGATTTAAATGGAATTGTTTTGAAAAGCCATGAATAAATCTTTGTAAAAGATGGGTGAACTTTGTGAAGTAAATCTTTTTGTTTAAATATTTGAAAATGGTAATTTGTTTAAACCATTTAAAAGAAAAGTTTTGGGCGATAAGTTGTGACTTAACCGAGATCCCAATATCTAGATGTTTTTAAATATTGCACTCATTATTCGATTTAGCCGGGAGAGGACCTTGTGTCATATAACCCATTCTGAATATTGATATGATGTTATGGATGGCATTTGAAGACCGTGGTGAAGACGGATATCTTCGAAAGCAAAAGGATAACCCGTCGAATGTCTCTGCACCGACTGGTCCCCGGCATAGAGATTTGATCAACCTTTGTGATGGAAAGTCTGGACGTGATTAGGTATTATCCGGATTGCAAGGTCTTCTTCGGAAGTGCCTTCAGTTCTGTTCGAACCCGGAACAGACCTGTATGGATGTGCGTCTAACATTACACTTTAAAATGTAAAGCTGGTTTCTATCAAATACATTTCTATTTGGTGGCGGAGATTTATTTTCTTAGCTTAACACCCCTCTCTGAGACGTACGAGCTCAGAGGTTATGTAGTTGATGGTTACTAGTGATACATTCCTAATTTGGTAATGTGGCATACGAAGAGCTGCTGATCATTTGTTGATCCAAGCATGGCTTTGGAAAAAGCATAGCTTTGAGTCATCGTCGAGCCTCACAAATCGGAAATGGTCAAAACAGGAATGTTGTGGTAAGATTTTAGGGGTCTCGTTCCTAGAGTATGTCCATTTCCTTCTGGATTATGAGTGGTATCATGGTATGGAGCCCAGATACTTAAATTATGGTTTCTGCAAAACATATTTCTTTGTGCTTGTTGGTGTAGAGGTACCTTGGATAAAGGTCGGTAATGATCGGGGATGGCTTACTTGAGGTGTTACTTCCGGGAAGGGGTAACCCGGCCTTGTGTTGGTAGGGAACCATTTGGTTCTTGGGGGCGTCCCTCCAGAGGCATTCCATTTGGTAAGGAAGTTTCTTAGCCAGACTATTTGTTGAAAATCCAATCTCCAAAATGCGCCTTGTACGGTTTTAGTTGTATAACCTGCCATTTACTTATGGTAATCACCACTGTTTAGATGGTAGCTATAGTAGGCATAGTTCGAAATGTCTATGCTGCCTAAGATTAATGTTATACTTTTGAAAACTTTTCTGCACTATGCACTAATAATAATATCAAGTGGTTTTCGCATATCAAGCATTTTTAACTGTCATAAAGAGAAATCTCCTCCAAGTTTACGCTTGCATTGTGTGTGTAGAAGGAGGCCTTATGGTAGTTTCATTTTCCAAAAAACATTGCGGATTTCAATCATTAATTCTTTTGTCGTTGTTTTTTCTTAAAACTGTTTTCATTTGCTCATACCAGTCCCATGAATGACCTAGATTTTATTGTTCTCTTCTTAAACTCTGGGTGCCTACAATTTTCCACACCAGCAGTATAGAGTTGGGTTTTTCAGGTAACCAAATAGTAGGTGTAGATTCGGTACCCTTCAGTCTCTGGAAATCTTCTTCAGTCTTTGGATGACTGACCAAGCTTAATACAACTTGATGGTGGTGCAAGTTTATTGGATTGGAGTCCTTGTAGCTTATGGTATGAGCTTCTGGTTTTGGAGCATTGGCAATGGGGTCAATATGTTGGATGTTCGGTTTCTCACTTGGAAATTCTATTGAAGATATTCTTTCCGCTGTATCTTGAATCTCTGATGGAAATTGATATCATTTGTATCGATGTGTATCAACTGTTGTATATCAAAGATATATTATTTTTTTCTACCGCGGTGTTGTTTTACTTAATGTGTTATAAGCTCCGACGAATCAGATTCGGCATTTGAATCTATGGCATTCGAGTACAAGTGAAGTACAGGTGCCTATTTTGGAAGGTCGAGGTAGGGCGGTTACATTGGTATCAGAGCTGATGGTTGAAACTTTAGCTCAAGAGTATAACACTTTAGGTAACTCATTAGAGATAGGGTGAAATATACCATAGAATGAGTATATACCTAAGATATCCGTCCGTACGCCTCGGTAAATTCTCTTACTATCCATTGATACCGAGTATGAGTGCAAGAAGAGGACGAGATAGGGGACACGGGAGTACCACTACAAATGGTCAATACCCTGAAACAACAAGGAACCACTTTTCTCTATCAATCTCCTATGATCCAGTTCTAATTCTTTGATTGCTTCGTGGCAGCTCGAGGGAGAAGCTTTGGTGTGGTGGCATCACGAATCGTTGTAGAAAAGGTTCTGGTTCCTATTTCGTATTCTCTTTATCGGTTCCCTATCAGCTTTTTGTCTTTAAACTTTAATGAATTTAAAATTCTACTTAAAATAAATAAATGAGTAACATATGAAGATTTTTATCGATAAAACGATTTGGATTAAAACCAAATTTGAAATACTATTGTAATTTATGGTATGGATCCAAGTCTGATGAGGGACAAGCGGGTGTAAACTTTGAGATATTCTGACCTGAGTTTGGATTCCATACCCAGTGTTTGAAAATTATAGAAGATTAAATCCATTTATCTACTGATTGGGTCCAGATATATTCTACGAATGGCTAGTTATCCTTCGAACAAATCGATGCCCCTGCATATTTCGTAGATCAGATGACCCGAGTATTTCGCAAAAGTGTTGAATGATTTCGTTCTCATATTGATGATATTGTGATTTGGTAAGCCAAATGCAGAATAGATATTCAGTTTGATCTGTAAAACTATTTCTCTATCTTTGTGTATCTATCCTTTGTTGTCTGCCTCGCAAATTTCGAAGACGAAATTTTCTTAAGCGGGGAATATGTGACATTTCTGTTTTTAAATCAAATTTAAATTAGTAGGTAACTTAATTTTTGAAATTAAATTGTGAATTAATTTGGTATTTTCCAAATTAAATATGCATTTGTTTGTTTAATATATATATATATATATATATATATATGATTTTAAATAAAATTTCTAATTGGAAATTCAGAAATTAATATTTTGAATAATATATTGGATTTGGATTTATTTGTGAATTTATTTGAATATTTGGAAATAAATATAAATGTGTTGAAATATAAATTGGATTTAAAACTATATTTTAAAATTAATAAGAATTTGTTTTCTAATTTTAACATACATATAATTTGAAAGTTATATTTTGGAATTAAATAAAATGATTTTGAAAACAATTGTTTAGAGCTAAATTCTATAATATACATATGTGTGTTTATTTATTTAAAAGTATAATGAATTTAAAATTTAAAATAAAATAAAATTTGTAAAAGGATTTTTGTTTGGGAATTCTAAAAATAAATTATATTGTGAAATAGAATTTTGGTTTGAAATTCTTTAATGAATATATTGAAAAACAAATTGGATTTATTTTGGAATTAATATAGAAATTAAGTTTTTAAACATTTTCTATAAAAAGTTATATAAGTATAAGTCATAGAAAATGTATAAATATAAACACAAAAGAAAATGTGTTAAGTATGATTTGTTTATATATATTAAACATTAAATATATAAGATAAAGTTCACAAATTAATAAGACATAAGTAATTTATAAAATGAACAAGTATTAAAACACAATTAATAAATTAGTCCAAAATAAGGACTAAACATAAATTGATTTTTTTAACACTTTTAAACTTATACAACATGTAAGAGACATTTGTAAACATTAGGCATCTTGCAAATACAAGTGTTAATATAGATTATAAGTGGCAAATATACTTTTTCTTAAAAAATTGAATTTTAAAACAATATAGTATTAAAACAAAACCTGGTTTCTTAATTTAGTAAAAAGTTTCTCTTTATCTTTATTTTTAAAATCAAAAACCTGATCAAAAGATTTTCAATCTAGAAAATTAAAAAAAAAAAACTGGAAACCAGAAAGTTCAAAAGAAAACAACAGTCAAGAAAAGAAAGAAAAAAAAATCTGTTTCAATTTCAAGCAGATCAAAAGCAAGCTGAATCTAAACCAACTCAAACCTGATCAAAGAAGGGAATCAAATTAATACAAACCAGAAAACAAAATCATTTCAACATAAAAACTGTTAACAACTTCAAGTGTTTAAAATTTTTAAGCCTGGGAATCAAGCCTGAAAACCAGAAAAACAAAGCTTGAAAGCCAGATTTAAATTTAGGAACAAAATGCAAGATTAACAAAACAAGTGCAGAGCAATTTACAAATAAATCAACAATTAAAGTGGCAAATCAAAAGCATTCCCCAGTTTTTCATCAGTTCCAGGATTTCTCTATTCTTCCCATCTACATGTAAGCAAATCTGACTTTTTTTAAATTGGATTTGTGAATCATCTTGATGATTTGTGAAGTAGTGGTTGTGAAAAATGATAAGTGAATGTAAATAGCTCTGCATGCATATGTTTGTGTGTGGATTGAAGTATGCATGACTGTATATATTTGTATGTACTCTGTTATGCTTCCAGAACTAAGATTAACCAAAGAAAAATTTATATCTCCCTATATAATCGAATTAAAGTTATGATCATAAAAGAGAAAAGGATTATATGAATGTAATATTAATTTTAAAAATAGTTTTGAAAATTTATATTAAGAAATTAATTTAAGAATTGGGAATCACAATGAAATATATATATATATATGGTGAAAATTTATGATTATAAAATTATGTTTCGATTTCATAATTCGATTTGTAATCGAAAATGATGAATTTTAGTAATGAAGTCGAGATTTTAGTTTGCTATTAAGTGAGAAATCGCCAGTTGAACAGAGAAGCTATTATAGGCAAATACCGGCTATCGAGGTCGTGATAGTCATCGTGGTTGAAGCTGGAGGAAGGTAGTGGATGGGTCGTCGTGGGAAAAATACTACGTGATTTTTTAAAATACTGCGGTGGCCGATCATCGATAGATTAGGGTTTTTGGGATGGATTTATTCATCGGGGTTTGTGGGTAAAATTCATCACCGTGGATAAATTATCGTCGATCAGACTTGGGGGGATTAATGCAACATCATGTGCCGAGGTTGTGGATAGGGTGGTTCATTTTCAGACGATTGGAGTTGGCGTGGCGAGACAGTTTTTAGTGAACTGTGTTGTTCCAGGAAGAGGTTGACAAGTTCGTCTTTGATTCTCTGGTGATTTTGTATAGTTGGGTGTTCAAATTGTTAAGGAAGGAGATTGTCGATACGCCATTATGGCATCGACTGTTAGAGTCGTCGCGATCTGTTGTGCAGGTGCATAGGCCATCATGAATGTCTGGTGTTGTTGAAACTTTGGGGAAGACGAAGTTGCTCTCGGGTGTTTGTTCCGGATAAAGCATATTTGACTCGAAGTAGTGGATAGGAGCGAGACACTCGAGTTTAGCTCGGAAAAGTTTAAAAATGTCTCGGTTTTTCAATCAAATTATCTCACTTTTGTTTTTTTGGTAACTTACCAGATTTTAAAATGATCCAGATTTTAAAATACAATTATGTTTTTAAAAATTATAAAGTATGTTCTGTTTAGTTTTTAAGAGAATAAATATCTTATTTAAGTTTAGGACTAAATAAAGGTTTTTAAAATGATTTATCTTAATTTATTAAGTTTAAAAGTGCTTTAATATATATATCCTTTGTTTTGAAAGTTAATTTTAAATAAACATAATAATATGAAGAAGTTAATTATGAAAAGATGTTTAATTGTTAATTAACTTCGAAATCTAGGTTAATTTATTTATTAATGATAATTAATTACAAGTTTATTAAATGAAGAATTTTAATGATAATTAAAGTAATTAGTTAAGATAAAAGGATTTTCTTTTAATTTAATTAAAGTCTTAAGTAATTAAAGATTAATTACTTGATTTAAGATAATTACTAAATTTATGGTTGATTAAAAGTTAAGTAGTGTTTGATTAAAGGAAACTAATTAATTATAATTAATTATTTAATTATTAAGGTTAATTGATTTGTTAATTAAGGTTAGTTAGTTACATGAATAAGGTTAATTAAATAATGATGTAAGGATTAAGGAAAGTGATTAAATAATAATGAATTAATTAAGTGTTAATTAACTAATGTAATCTATTAAAGAATAATTAATTTTGGGTAATTAATTTAAGTGATTAATTAACTAAGTAATTAATTAATTGATTTGATTAATCAAGTAATTAAAGGATGATTGCTTGATGTAATTAATTTGTGGTTTATTAATATAAGTGATGAGTGGTAATCACTTATTGTAATTAATATATATTAATTAAATGATAATTAATTATTTTACTGAATTAGAAAATAACTAATTAAAGAATAATTAAATAATTAAAGGTTAATCATTTAATGATTAATGGTTAATTGATTTATTTATGAAGGTTGATTAATTAATAATTAAGGGTTAATTAATTTATTATTAAAGGTTAATAAATAAATGATTAAAGGTTAATTAATTAAATTAGTATGTAATTAATTAATGTTAATTAACCAGGGTTAGTAATTTATTAATCTTGTTTAAGCTAAGTAATTAACTCATAAGTAATTAAATTAATTGAAAATTTAATTAAGTAAGGATTAAACAATTATTTAATCCTGCCCATAAATGATTATTGAATGCTTGGATTGCTTATAAATGTTTGTATTGCATGGGATCCCTTGAATTAATTGTCCTATTTGATTTGTGATATTTTTTCAGTGAATTGAGCTGCGTATAATTTATTTATTTATCTCTGATACATTAGTATATTTATCTGTGAATCTGCGAATGGAGATTAGCATTATAGGAATATACCGCTTATCGATATAGATAATCTATGATGATTGATGATGTTGCACTATTGTGTGAAACCCCTGGACTACACCATACACACAAAAATATGGATCGCACGAGGAAGTTTGTTAAGTCACAGATTTGTGAACTAGTTTTAACGATTGAATTTTTGAATCAAATTGATTTTGGAAATGGATTGGGTAAAGTAAAAAAAAGCTTTTGAAAAGGAATTTTAAAAGATAAAAGTTATTTTGAATAATTGGATAAATTTTTGAAATTTAAATAGTTTGATTTAAATTTGAATTCAAGATTTGAAATTGAATTCCATATTTGAAAATTATGGTTTAAAAAGGTTATATAAGTTATAAATGTGTTTATATGGGTTTTAAACCATTTTAAAAGTATTATTGTGGGAATTTGAATTTAACCCAAGTCTTATACTCGAAAAGCTTTGACTCGTGCAAATGTAATCGGATTTTTTCGATACGAAAACTATTTGTTTTCAATTAATAGATTTCATTAAAAGATAGGATTTCCAATTTGTGTTGAAAGATTTCATGTTTGAAACGGAATTGAAATAATTTTGAAAGCTATGAATAAATTTTTGCGAAAGATGGTTGAACCTTGTTCCGAAGAGGATTTTAAATGGTATATCTTGTATATATATAAAAGATTTGAAATGTGAATTGTTTTGAAATCTATGAATCTATGGAAATGGTTTTGAAAGATATGAATTAAATCGTTGAACTAAAGATTGGATGAGTTTAATCCAACTTGAAATGGAATTGTTTTAAAAAGCCGTGAATAAATCTTTATGAAGGATGGGTAAACTTCATGAAGTGAATCTTTTTGTTTAAAGAATTGAAAATGGCAATTTGTTTAAACTATTTGAAAGAAATGTTTAGGGTGATAAGTTGTGACTTAACTGAGATCTCAATATCCATATGTTTTAAATATTGCGCTCATTATTCGGTTTAGCTGGGAGAGGACCTTGTGTCATATAACCCATTCCGAATAATGATACGACGTTATGGATAGCATTTGAAGACCGGTGGTGAATACTGGATATTTTCGAAATCGAAAGGATAACCCGTCGAATGTCTCTGCATCGAATAGTCCCCGGTATAGAGATTTGATCACCCTTTGTGATGTGGAGTTTGGACGTGATTAGGGATTATCCAGATTGCAAGGGCTTCTTTGGTAGTGCCTTCGGTTCTATTCGAACCCGGAACAGACTTGTATGGATGTGTGTTTGACATTACACTTTGAGATGTAAAGCTGGTTTCTATCAAATATATTTCTTTTTGGTGGCGGAGATTTATTCTCTGGGCTTAACACCCTTCTCTGAGATGCACGAGCTCAGAGGTTATGTAGTTGATGGTTACTAGTGATACATTCCCAATTTGGTAATGTGGAATACGAAGTGCTGCTGATCATTTGTTGATCAAAGCATGGCTTTGGTAAAAATCGTGGCTTTATGGACGAGACTTCGTCGAGCCTCACAACCTAGAAATGGCCGAAACAGGAATGTTGCGATAAGTTTTCAGCGGTTGCGCCCATAGGGTATGTCCATTTCCTTCTGCATTATGAGCAGTATCATGGTACGGAGCCCAGATACTTAACTTTGTGGTTATTGCCAAACTTATTGCTTTACGGTTATCGGCGTAGAATTACCTCGGATAAAGGTCAATAACGACCGAGGATGGCTTACTTGAGGTGTTACTTCCGGAAAGGGGTAACCCGGCCTTGTGTTGGTAGGGAACCGTTTGGTTCTTGGGGGCGTCCCTCCAGGGGCGTTTCATTCGGGAAGGAAGTTCCTTAGCCTGACCATTTGTTGGAATTTCAATCTCCAATATATGCCTTTTACGGTTTTAGTTGTATACCTTGCCATTTACTTATGGCGGTCACCATTGTTTAGATGGTAGCTATAGTAGGCATAGTTCGAAATGTCTATGCTAGCTAAGATTAATATTATACTTTCAAAAGTTTTTCTGCACTATCCACTAATAATAATATCAAATGGTTTTCGCGTATCATGCATTTCTAACTATCATAAGGAGAAATCTCCTCCAAGTGTGCGCTTGCATTGTGTGTGTGGCGGGAGGCCTTATGGTAGTTTTATTTTCCAAAAAGCATTGCAGATTTCAACCTTAAATTCTTTTGTTGTTGTTTTTGCTTAAAACTGTTTTCGTTTGCTCATACCAGTCCCATGACTGATCCAGAGTTTATTGTTCCCTTCCTAAACTTTGGGTGCCCACAATTTTCCACAGCGACAGTCTAGAGTTGGGGTTTTTTAGAAAATAAAATAATAGGTGTAGATTCGGTAGCCTTCAGTCTCTGGAAATCTTCTTCAGTCTTTGGATGACTGACCTTGCTTAATACAACTTGATGGTGGTGCAAGCTTATTAGATTGGAGTCCTCATGGCTTTTGGAATTATCTTTTGGTTTTGGAGCATTAACAATGGGTCAATATGTTGGATGTTCGCTTTCTCACTTGGAAATTCTATTGAGGATATTCTTCACGCTGTATCTTGTATGTCTAGTAGATATTGATGTCATTTGTATCATTGTTGTATCAACTGTGTATATCAATGATATTTTTTTCATCCACGGTGTTATTGTACTTAATGTGTTAAAAGCCCCGACGAAATAGATTCGGCGTTTGAATCGGCGGCATTCGAGTACAAGTGAAGTACGGTGTCGATTTTCGATGGTCGAGTCAGGGTCATTACACAATTAACCTAATATATATAATAATTAGAAAAATTATTGTTTTATATATCAAAATATAAGCTGATATAAAAACTAATTTTAAAACCTTTTTGAAATCTTTATATTAGAAAATAACAAATACGCCCTTATATATAATACACTCGACTCATTCTAGGATACTACTGACCCTATCCAAATGAGTAGCCCTACCATAGCCAAGGTTCTCGCTTAACCTTCATCTTTGATACCGAAAGTAATGACCCAAAATTTTCGAATTTGAAAATTCGGCACAAATACGTTCAATGTAGAAGTGTTGAGCAATCGAACGCTAGAAATTCCAGATTGTTAAGGTAAAGAAGAAAATGAGGTAGAAGAAGAAATAGAAAACAAAAGCACAGAATCTCACAACCGCGGCGGAATAAAATATAATATCAAATAACTGCATTTATACAAAGAAAAGCTGTAACTGACAATATACATATAATATCATAGTACAACCATCCACAAATAATCCAGACAGTTGTAACTAGTCCCTGACTACCATCAATACAACCTCAAATACACAGCGAAGTATACTACATACGTACCTGCCATCCGGATCGTCTCCTGAGCTCCAGAATGTATTAACCTAAAAATATGTAATACTCTATCTGACCCGAGCATTAAATTAAAGTAACACCCAAGTCAGGTAGGAAACCAGCTAAGTAAACCCATATAACTTGAAATACTAAGTTATAAAACTTCTTTGAAAACCTAGGCAACTCATTCATCACTATAAGTTCTTAACTTGCTATAGCCAAACACTTATTTCACAAAGTAATACCTAAATACCGTTACTTACTTTAAATGGTCATGTTACTTTATTTATTCCATTCCAGCCTATTCGATTTTATAATCAAATCTATAAATAATTATAGTAGCTACAAATCAAAGTGGTTTTGGATATTGCTGATATCCGACCATGATCTCTTCGAATCCAATGCCATCCTTTAAGCCAAGTTGTTTAAGTGAAGATAATTCAATTTAAACTTCTAGAATGTCATATTCACACAAAAATTCATCACAGATATCAATTAAATGATTCACATTTATCAATAGTTCAATATAAAGCATTTCATATCGTAGAACATCATAAATTGCATACCAGAGATATCATACAATCCAAGGCATTCAATTCAAGTTTATCATTCATAAGCAAGATTAATTAGTTATACAATTCCCAATTAATTTAATTAAACACAAAATAAATTAATTACTTATAAATCCTGCTTAATTAACATTAATTAATTGTAGACAATTTATTATTATAGTTAATTAATTACTGAAATTAATTAATTATCCTTTAGTTACGTAAGTCCTTAATTAAATGAAGATAAACCATTTATCTTAATTAATTACTTAATTAAATTTTTATTTAAATTAAAGGTTTGAAATTAATTTATTTTTAACATTCAAATTTTTTAGAGACCCTTTGATTGATTAAAGTTTAATACACTTATCTTAATCACCTGCTTAATTACAACATTAAATTTCATTTGAAACATTTAAGAATAAATTAAATAGTTAACCTAATATATAATTCTTCAAAACCCACAACAGTTTTAAAATCATTTAACTTCGAATTTGGAGTTTGCTTTGAAACTTGTTCATGAAATTTTGCTTTAAAACTTTGCTTTGAAACTTTGTTCATCTCTTTTTTCTTTGAAAACTTTTTTTATAAATTACAACCATTTTAAAAATTTTAGAAACCCAAGCCCAAGACCAAATTCCCCGAGCCAACACCCGATCCTTGTCTCTTCATCTTTTCTCCTGATAAAACTCGCGAACAAACCTAGGCTTGACCTGACGAAATCTCCTTCTAACCCCGAATCTCTCTTCTTCCCTCCTTTATTACGAATATTACCCAGACGGCACGCACACGCATGCACCGTGCATACCCATTTAGTCATCTCCGACCATCGTTGCGACCTCCAGCAAGTGGCCGACATTCCCCTCAGTCGACCTGACCACCTAGAACATCGATCATGCCTCCAAATCAAAATCGAGCTAGACGAGCAATTCACTTACTAATTATACTTAAAAATATTTTTTAAAAATAGAATCTGGTTTATACTAACATATTTCTTTTAAGGATCATAACCTAAAAGAGATTTGGAAAAGAGAAATTGATTTTTGAACTTGTTTAGCCTGTTGAAATAAAAAAAAGAGGCAAGTATATTCATATATACAGCATGTATAGATATATACACTGTAAAAATTCATTCCTACATCCATGCAAAACATTTTCACATCATTACTTCAAGAATTTATCACAAGCATTAGAATAAAAAATAGTTCTAGCATTTAAAGGTTATGTTTACTCACTTGAAAATGTTTGAACAAAGGATAGTTGGAATTTGGAAGCTGCTAGTTTGATCTTTGAACTATAATTTGATTTGCTTGTATTTAGTTGAGTTGAACCTGAATCTATCCTTGCTTCAGTTTGAAAACTTGGTGAAGTTGTTTGGTTTTTTTTCTTTTATTTTTATTTTGTTTTTGGTTTTTAATTTGTAAAGATGAAAGAAAGAAAGAAGTTGAGAATGAATATGTAAGAGCTTTGAACTGAAACAACCTTGTTCCCATTTTTATTATTTATTTAATTTAAAAGAAAAAGGATATGCCATTCGTATTTTACATGACACACCTATCTTTAAAATGTCTAAAACCAATATTTTATATTTATCTTTATGTTTTATTAATTTAAATTTTTATATTAATACTTTTACAAGCTATATTTATCTTATGTATGCATTTACATTTACTTTTGTTTTCATATTTTCATTAATACATTTTCTTTCTTTTTTACTTATATTTATATAACCTTTTAAAGAAATAATATAAAACCCATTTATACATTAATTAATAACTATATATATACTTAGTATTTAAATGTAGAGTTTTTAAATCAATTTATTTTTAAGATATTTACTTTGAATTTCAAATCATAATTTTATTCAAAATCTACATGTATATAAACAACAGTAAAAAGATAGCAAAATTTATTTGTTTTGAAAAGATAAGTTTGCAAATATAAATGATTATATAAGAAGATTTTCGAATTAACATCTACCAAAAATCCCTGGTTTATCACATATAATATTTACTTCTAGTGATAAAATACAGTAATGTTAACGGTACCCATAATATCAGAAGCACATGAATATGAAATAAAATCAACACAGAATTAAAACAACTTTTCTGATTACATTTCAAAGCAGTATTTCATATTCAGATAAATAATCCCAAATAGATTCCCATATTTTGATCAAATATAATTATTACAGAATACGTCAAGAGCGACATATAAAGATGCCACCTTGGATAGCTAGAGTACTACATTGACATATCAGTCTTAATACATCACAGTGGAAATAATACTAAATAGTTCCTACATAGTTAGCTTTGCCTCCGGAACGTCTTTTGAAGCTTTATTCGTCTAACCTACTTAACCTAAAATATCTTAACTGTCAATCAACTCAAATTAATTTTGAGTACCCGAGAGTTTAAGGGGAAAGCATAAACTTCGAGTCAGACATAAACCCTGGTGTGTATAATACTATTACATCTTGGTTTAATGACATTAAGTACGACTACGCCACTTAGTGGAACGGGATTCCCCTCACCAGTATCCTTTAAAACATATCTTTTAGCAAATCAAAGTCCTGCAATCAAACCGATTAAAAGAATAAAAGCAATATCATATATGCTCATAAATCATGTAATAAATGGACAATCTACCGCACAATATAGTTTTATTTAGCTAACTACTAACCATTGGCTAACTCGAGCCTATTGGACAAAATAAATAATCCAACACCTGCTAGACACACTTCTTGACGATTGTCCTTAACTTACTTCGCCTAGGGTCAACTGATCCTAATGGTTTCATGGGATCACCAATAACCTATCCTCCTTCTCTGTATATTCCTTTCTATGTGTAACATCATTTAAGTTTTACCTATGATCAAGCCCAACACACTGGAATTTTGGACTAAATTAGCTAGGGATTGTAGCTAATGTATGGGGCACTAACCTATACCATTCCCATTCGGCATTCAAATATTTGAGTCGTTTACTAGGGGTTAACAACCCATCAAATTTTCATTGAAAACATTTCTTTCAAATTGATTTAACCTTTTAAATCATACTTAAAAGGAAACATACTTTTGGCTTTACATAAATCTCTTTGCCATGGTATAGCTTTACACAAAAGATTATTGAGGAAAACTGCAATGACCCATAATTTTCGATAATTCAAAATAAATAATTTAATAAGATTTTGTGAGTTAATATCGTATGAATATGCACTTTGCGCGTATATGATTTGTTTGATGATAATAAACATATATATATATATATATATTCATTTAAATGTATTTGTTAATGTACTATTTTATTTTTCATAGATTAAATAAATATTTGTTGAATAAAATAAATTACACAGAATTTGAATTCAAACAGATATTTTATTCAAACAAATATTTATTACAATCTTGAATAGTAAAAATTCAAGCTCTCACTATACATATACAATTTTGATTCCAATACATCACAATTTCACATTTACATAAATTCCTCACTACATATCACTCACAGTCGTAGTTTATCTTCAACTTCATTCCAGTTAGAATCCAACATCTGAGCAATCTGCAAAAATATCACTAACGTAGTAAAATTGAAAAAGAAATATTTTTGCAATATAAAATAAAATATGGATTTTTGAAAATATTATTTGCCTTAGTTATTTGGGTTGTTCATCATCATTTACATTTGAATTTATCATACACGAACAATGTGACATGCACAGTGTATCACTGTACATGCCACAAGGCCGAGCACATCGATATACACTTGATAATGCTATAGGGACAAGTGAGCACAGGTCTAACCCAAATGAAAAGCCAGGTTCAACTCACGTGCAATATATTTAAAATCACGACACCAGCACAAGGTCAAACCCGAGTTTTTGAAACTGGATTCAACTCAAGTGAAATTTCAAAAATCAACATGAATGGATGCAAAGACCAGTAATGCAACAGTGATATGCACAGATGCATTCAAAGTACAAACCAGTTGCAACATGGACGTCAAAAGCAATGACCAGAACACAAAGACAGGAAAACATGCATGCAACATGGTGAACAAGACACAGTGCAGAGCAAGTGCAATTCGAAGTGACATAATAGCAAAAATGAAGACTGTAAGAATTTTGCAGTGATACAAAGCAGACATGAATGCAACAACAAACCCAAATGAAGACCACAAGTATACAAGAACTCCAGCAATGACAGTGGAATATGCAAGCTCGACTAACAGGACCGCCACAAACAATTCAACAACAACAAGTACAGGGAACAACAACATGAATACTGCAACAACCAAAGCCAAGACTACAAGTACAAGACACAGTGCACCAAAGATATGATGTCATAGCAAACAAGGTG
This sequence comes from Allium cepa, assembly GCA_030765085.1. Taxonomy (NCBI): domain Eukaryota; kingdom Viridiplantae; phylum Streptophyta; class Magnoliopsida; order Asparagales; family Amaryllidaceae; genus Allium; species Allium cepa. The sequence goes on along the minus strand of CM060937.1, from coordinate 687,437,233 downwards.
AACTAGACCAGGCTACATGATGATCAAAGTCAACAGTAAATCAAACAATGAACCACAATGTTGCAAATGAACAAGAGGCAACAAGAATGGCCAGAAGCAGTGCAACAGGTCAAGGATGTGTATCAAACTGAAACAAGCACATATATATATGTAAGCAGGAGCAGGGTTTGCGAGTCTGTTAGAGTGTTTGTAAGTGAGAGACTGTTTAATTCTAATAGAAATCTTGGAATGCAACAGTAGGCAGGGGTTGCCGAAGCTGGGTAAAATTTGTGTGTGATTTACTTTTCAGCATATTTATTTCTCTGCAGTTTGTTTTTGTTTAATTCGAGAAAATTTGCTACAACCCTATTCAGCCCCTCCCTCTAGGGTTAATCTAGATCCTACAAGTGGCATCAGCTCTAGAGTCATGAATCCATCAAATAATGCTTTTTCTGAGGGGCAATCTATTGTTAGGCCACCCATGTTCAATGGGAATGATTATGCTTATTGGAAAGTTAGGATGGGTATTTATCTTAGTTCTGTTGATTATGATGTTTGGGACATTATTGAAACTGGCTATAAATCTCCTACTATAACTGTTGGTGATACTGAGATTCCTAAACCTAAGGATAGGTGGGATGCTAATGATAAGAAATTAAAAACTACAAATGCTAAAGCCATGAATGCTTTGATCCGTGCTCTTGATAAGACTGAATTTAATAGAATTTCTCATTGTAAAACTGCACAGGAAATTTGGCATACCTTGGAGGTGACACATGAAGGAACTTCTCAAGTCAAGGAGTCTCGTCTAGCCCTATTCAGCAACGAATACGAGAACTTTGTGATGGACAAAGGCGAGAGCATAAAGGACATGTTTGGACACTTTTCAACTTTGGTGTACAACGCTAGAGTGCTTGGGAAGGTATTCACCGAGGTAGATCTTGTGAGGAAGGTGCTACGAGTTTTACCAATGAACTTTGAGGCAAAAGTCACGGCGACACAAGAATCGAAAGATCTGAGTAAACTAAGCATGGAGGAGTTGATGGGCAACTTGATGACATATGAGCTTGAGCTAAAAGCAAAGGAGGAACGCAACAACTCCGAATCAAAGAAGAAGACGATTGCCTTAAAGAGCAAAGAAGAGAGCGATGAAGAAGAAGAAGATCCAATTGAAGAGCTTGCAATGGATGTCAATAATCTTAGAAAATTGTCAAGATTCAAGCCACGCAAGAAGAAAACAAATGGTAATAGGTCAAAAGATTCTGACAGTTTCAATAATGAATCGACATGCTTTAACTGCAACAAGCTTGGCCACTTCAAACAACAATGCTCGCTTCTCAAAAAAAAACAGAGGAAAGAAAAAGAAGAAGAAGGCCTTTGCTGCAACTTGGGATGATGAAGAAGGAGAGGAAGTTTCGATAGTAGCTCGGAGGAGGCTAACTTGTGTCTTGTGGCAAAATCAGACTTAGAAGCAAGCTCAGAGGAATCTAGTGAGGGAGGTGACTATTCTTATAAAGAACTTGTTTTTATGTGTCTTGATCTTATTAAAGAAGTTGATACTCTTGAATCTAAATTGAAAAACTGAAATCTGATAGGAGAGAACTTGCTCGTGAAAATTTTGGGTTATAAACTGAACTTGAAAATATTCAAAACCTAGACTGTAAAAAATGTAAAATTTTAGATTCAGAATTATCAAGACTAAAGAATAGCTTTGAGGATCTTGAAAAAGAAAACTTGAGTCTTAAGGAAACCATTGACACTAGGAAAAAGGATTTTATAAATAGATGCACCTCACTTGTCACTAAAAACACAACACTAAAAACCAAAGTCCAAAATCTTGAGAAATCTCTGAATAACTTTTCAAGAGGCGAAAAATATTTCAACATGCTATTGGGAAATCAAATTTTTGCTAACAACAGAAAAGGACTAGGCTTTAGGAAAACACAAGTTGAGGATAATGCAAAAGATAAGAGTGCCTTTAATAGATGTGAAATAATTGAATATCATGTTGAAAATTGTAGTCATAGGAACAAGAACACAAAATTTATAGAAATTTGGGTTCCTAAGAATTCTACAAACAAATTTCATGTCTATTGGAACAAGAATGAAATGACAAAACAAGTTTAGGTTCCAAAGGGATTGTTTACTCACAATGCTTCTGCCACTAACAATCATGGACCTATAAAAACAAATAGGTCACAAAAATACTTCATCGTGTAGGTATGGTGGCGGGCTAAGGAACAACAACAATGTTCTCTGGATTTTGGCTATTCCAGAAACACAACGGGCAACAAAGAAAAGTCCTTAGCCCAGTACAAAGGTGACAGAATCACAATGGGCAATCACGAAAAATTATCGTAAAGGTAAAACAGGTGAAGGTATATTTATTTGATCGATATATTAGATGTGATAATCTGCACCATATTCTGAATGAAATCAGCTAATATTGAGATGTTGTAAAGATGATGCTTTTTTATTCTGACTTGTTCAACATAGTTGGCCAATTATATTTATTCCAAGAACACTGTTCTTTGAATTACTTCATATATATACGTTTGGATTAAACATAGTGTGACGCAGCGGATTAACAGAAAATCGATATAACGATGAAAGTGTAGCAATCGGTGGATTGATGAATACCAAAAGGCCCAAATTCGTTGATCCGAAGATACCGAATTCTAGCTATCTCTAACACATTGATCGCGCACGATACCATGAAAGAAGATCTTCAATTCTTCAAGCGTTGATCAAGCGCACTTGATTCCGCGAATCGGCTTCAACAATCGTTGATTCGAGCGCACTCGAATAACCGAAAGTGGAGATAGGAGATTACACTCAACTACCAATTTAAGATGAAAGCACACAGCAATCAACAAGAATTTTATTCCAAAAATCGACCACCTCAAATGTACAACTCACGCGTATTTATAGTGTTTCACAACCCTGGTCCTTGAGTCGTTTGCCGACTTAACACCCATCATAGGTCGGCCACGAATCATCATACACGACTCATTACCTTTACATACGAGACCGACTCAAAACAATACAACACACAACATATGTACATGACTCAACTCATTACATCATAACAGCCTTCGACCGACCCAACATCATAACGACCTACGACTTACAAAACACGGCCGACCCAACTAGGTACGACCTAACATACGATCGACTTAAGAAACTTACCGACTTAACTTCTTGCCGGCTTAACTCAGGTCATACTCCATATGACCGACTTAACATACAACGACTCAAGGACTCGCGACTTTTCAACACAAGACCTGCTCATATGACTGACTTAAGCGCATGCCGACTCAAGCCCCCTATCTCCTTGTGCATATCTCCTCAACGACTTAGTTAGGTCGTGGCTGCTTCCTCTTTTGTTAAATCGTAGCCGATTTAAGCTCTTAAGTCGTAGATAACTCAATGCGGCTTCCTCAACTCGTAGCTCCTCTTCCTTAGGTCGGGGCCGACCTAGCTTAACCCATGCACGGTCTAAGCCTTGTGCTTCCATAGATCGTGCTGCATCATCCTCCCCCGGTTGACAGAAATTCGACCTTGAATTTTCACCATCTTCTTCTATCACAAGTTCATCTCTATGATATGGAACTAAATGTTTAACATTGAACACATCCAAAGTATACACATCTTCTGGCAGCTTTAACTTATAAGCATTTTCATCAATTCGTTTTACAACTTCTACAGGACCAATTTTTCTGGCTTTTAACTTGTTATAAGCGCCCACTGGAAAACGATCCTTCGTTTGCACAGCATAAACCCAATCACCTTCGTTAAATTTAACATTTCATCGCTTCAAATTTGCAGTTTGCTTATACTTATCATTGGCTTTCTCCAATCGTTTCTGAACGATTTTATGACATTCAGTCAATCCATCAACAAAATCTACAGCTTGTTTAACCGTCCCCTTCGGTTGTGGTACTACTGCCAAATCCAACGGTCCCCTGGGTACGTTTGAATATATAATCTGAAATGGACTGAATCCCGTACTACGATTCACTGCATGATTATATGCAAACTCTGCCTGGCATAACTTCATATCCCAACTCTTCAGATTATGTTTCACAAGACATCGTAACAAATTTCCCAACGATCTATTCACCACCTCTGTCTGCCCATCTGTTTGTGGATGATAAGCACTACTAAAATTCAGCTTCGTTCCCACCATCTTCCACAAACTAAGCCAAAAATGACTCAAAAATCTGGTATCTCTATCTGACACAATAGACTCTGGCAATCCGTGAAGTCGATAGATCTCCTTGAAAAATAACTGAGCAACATGAACAGCATCCGCCGTCTTCTTACAAGCAATAAAGTGTACCATCTTCGAAAATCTGTCCACCACTACAAATATAGAATCATTCCCCCTTTGAGTTCTAGGCAAACCCAAAACAAAATCCATGCTGATATCAACCCATGGTTTAATTGGTACAGGTAACGGCATATACAATCCTGCATTTGTCGCTGTTCCCTTCGAAACCTGACATATATGACATCTCTCCACAAATCTTTCAACCTCTTTCCTCATTGACGGCCAAAAGTAAGATTGAGAAATCGAATGCAATGTACGATCACGGCCCACATGTCCTTCCTCGTGCAATTCTTTGATAATCCTCATTCTCAAACTGCTATCTGGTATACATAATCGATTCCCCTTGAATAAGAAACCATCAACTAACATAAATTCATCAGTACTCCCATCCTTAACTTTCTCAACAAACTTTGCAAAATAAGGATCCTCCTCAAACAATTCTGGTAATAATTCAAACCCTGTCACCTCAACTTTCATTGTAGTCAACAAATGACTCCTCCTACTCAAAGCATCAGCTACACGATTCGTTATTCCAGATTTGTGCTTCACAACGAATGTAAACTGTTGCAAATAAGCAATCCACGATGCATGTCTCGCTGAAATCTTATCCTGTCCTTGCAAATGCTTCAGCACTTCATGATCAGTGTAAAGAACAAACTCTTTCTGAAATAGATAATGTCTCCAATGTTTAACAGCTTGCACAATAGCATAAAACTCAACATCGTAGGTACTATATCTCATCTTTGCCCCTGATAACTTCTCACTGAAATATGCAATAGGTCTTCCACTCTGACTCAACACTCCTCCGATCCCAACCTTTGATGCATCAGTGTGTAGCTCAAACAACAACTAAAAATCTGGTAACACGAGAATTGGTGCTGTCGTCAAAAGTTCTTTGATCTTCTCAAAAGCAATCCCAGCTTCCTCTGTCCAAGAAAATTGTTTCCCCTTCATGCAATCAGTAACTGGTGCCAACACGCTACTGAAGTGTGGAATGAATCTTCGGTAGAATGATGCCAATCCATGAAAACTTCTAACTTCAGTAATAGTCCTCGGCTGTGGCCAATTTCTAATAGCTTCAACTTTACTCTGGTCCACCTGGATACCCTTCTCAGATACAACATATCCCAAGAATAAAACACTTCCCGTCATGAACACACATTTCTTCGTAGCTGCATAAAATTGTTCCTCACGAAGAATATTTAACACCTTTCTCAAATGCTCTACATGTTCCTCTGTGCTCGCACTACAAAACAGAATATCATCAAAGTAAACTACAACAAACTTTCCAATGTACGGTCTGAAAATTTGATTCATCACCCTCATAAATGTACTAGGTGCATTTGATAGTCCAAACGGCATAACCAACCATTCATATAAACCTTCCTTCGTCTTGAATGCGGTCTTCCATTCGTCTCCCGCTCTAATTCGAATCTGATGATAACCACTCTTCAAATCAATCTTCGAAAAGATAGTAGCCCCACTCAACTGATCTAGCAAGTCATCCAACCTTGGCATAGGAAATCTGTAGCGAGCCGTAATCTTGTTCAAAGCTCTACTATCGGTACACATTCTCCATGTTCTATCCTTCTTCGGCACCAACAATGCGGGTACTGCACAAGCACTCAAGCTTTCCTGAACACGTCCCTGCTCAAGCAACTCTTCCACCTGCCTTCGTAACTCCTCATGTTCCTTCGGACTCATTCGATAATGTGGTCTATGCGGTAATACTGCTCCTGGAGCAAGATCAATTTGATGTTGAATGTCTCTTAATGGCGGTAACTCCTTGGGCAACTCTTCTGGAAATACGTCTTCAAATTCTTTCAAAACTGGCTTCGCTTCTTCTGGAATTTCAACCTCTGCACTACACTCTCGCCCAATCAACAAAAAGACTTCAGGCTCCTCTTCAACCTCCTTGACAAACTCCTTCAAAGATAGCAAAGTTTTCAGTTCTTCGATCTCCTCTAGCTTGCTTTCCTTCTGCTATTGCTTCTTAGGAACTAAAGTGATTTTTGTACCTTCAAACATAAAACTGTAACTATTAGCACGACCATCATGTTGCACTGCTCTATCAAACTGCCATGGTCTGCCCAACAACAGATGACACACATCCATGTCTACAACGTCACACCAAATTTCGTCTTTGTACTTCTTCCCAATAGAAAAATTCACACAAGCTCTTCGACACACCTTCACTTCACCACCCTTCCTCAACCACGCTAGCTTGTATGGTTTAGGATGCTTCTCAGTTTTCAAGTTCAACTTCCTTACTGCTTCTGTAGAGATAATATTGTCACAGCTTCCAGCATCAATAACGAACTTGCAAACTTTTTCCAAAATAGTGCATGTCGACTGGAAGATATTGCTTCTCAACCAACTAGAATCCTCTTCTTGCTTTGGTGTAAGACAAGATCTCCTCATCATAAGATTACAACCTTCATCTCCAGACAATTCTTCTTCCTCCTCAACATAAGGTGCATTTGAACAATCTGCCTCCTCACCATCATCCTCAATCTCAGCATCCATTGCTCTCTTCTTCGGCTTCGGACATTCATTACTTTTGTGACCCAACTCCTGGCAATTATAACATTTGAAACCACTGCTAACCTTCGCTTTCTCAGCCTCTTTCATCACTGGCTTACTGACAGGTTTAGGAACATTAGAACTCCCACTAACACCCTTCGCTTGATTATTGGAATTAGTAAACACACCACCTCCACGCCTTCCCTGCTTCTCCCAAGCCAACGCTTTCTGATGTGCCTCTGCTAGGATCAAACATATTAACCATATCCTGGATCTGCATTCTCAATCCCCCAATGAATCTAGCAATTAGTTGCTCTTCCGTTTCCATAATATCATTCCTAGCAATGAGTTGATAAAATTCATCAGCGTAATCACTAACAGACTTCGTCCCTTGCCTCAGATTCTGCAACCTCTTGTACATAAGCGATTGATAGTTATATGGTAAGAAAGTAGCTCTCATCAACTTCTTCATCTTCTCCCATGATTCAATCTTTGACTTTCCCATTCTCTCCCTTGTAAGTTTAGTTTGCTGCCACCATGCCAAAGCTCTCCCCCTCAACCTAGTAGCAACCAACTTCACTCTTCTATGCTCAGGAACCTCCTTGAAATCAAAGATCTCTTCAACATTTGACACCCAATCAAGAAATTCTTCAGCTACCATTCCACCCTTGAACTCTGGAATTTCCATCTTCATACCCGACTCCCATCGACGATCATCTTCAACATCCCGATAAGAAGTTCGAACTGGGTCTCGATCTCGATAATGAATACTAACTCTATCACCCTCTTCATCAAAATCAAACGTACGCCTACATCGATCTCGACCATTATCATCCCTTCGTTTATGCATGCTTCTTCTACTATGTCTCTCTTTATCTCTATATGCCTCATTGTCAAATTCACGTTGACTTCTTCTCTCTTCATGTCCATAGTCATGATGATCTCTCCGTGATGAAATTGATATCTCTCTTCTTTCTCTAAATGGTTGCGGTGATACCCTCCTCGCTTTCGTAACCGATGGCGAAACTCGGTTTCCTCCATGGTTCGAGTTTGGTGATCTCCTCCTTTGAGTTTGATTCAAATCATTCATCAACTTCTCTAACTTTCCAATGCCTTCATCAAATTTCTCATTAATACGTTGCTCCATAAGCTCGGCTTCTCCTCTTCGATACAACGCTTCAACATTTTGATGACGATTAGCTCTTCTTGGCGGCATGACTGAAAACTTCTCAAAAAACTTCAACAAATGCTTCAAAATTCTTCGACAAAGCTTCAACTCAAAACAAACAAGTCACGGTTTCAAACCTAAACAAGGTGAACGACTTAAGGCTTAAGTCGCTCGGCACAATTCTTCACTATCTAGGCTCGTCCTCCACAAACTCGGCTTGAAATTCACAACTTAACTCGATAGTATGCAACGAGCTAGGGTAGGTCGGCACGGATCCACACTTCAAACTCAACTTTGGCGCGCAAACTTCCAACAAGTTCAAATTCAAACACCTTCCAATACTTTGATCCAAAATGAAATGGATCAAAATCTTCAAACTCGTTGCAACTTCAAGATGAACACGATAAACTCCAACTTCAAACTTCAACTTCAAAAAGTGGCTCCAAGTCTCGGCTTAGCTATGATTGGCTAAGTCTAGCTCTGATACCAAAAACTGACGCAGCGGATTAACAAAAAATCGATATAATGATGAAAGTGTAGCAATCGTTGGATTGATGAATACCAAAAGGCTCAAATTCGTTGATCCGAAGATACCGAATTCTAGCTATCTCTAACACGTTGATCGCGCACGATACCGTGAAAGAAGATCTTCAATTCTTCAAGCGTTGATCGAGCGCACTTGATTCCGCGAATCTGCTTCAACAATCGTTGATTCGAGGGCACTCGAATAACCGAAAGTGGAGATAGGAGATTACACTCAACTACCAATTTAAGATGAAAGCACACAGCAATCAACAAGAATTTTATTCAAAAAATCGACCACCTCAAATGTACAACTCACGCATATTTATAGTGTTTCACAACCTTGGTCCTTGAGTCGTTTGCCGACTTAACACCCATCATAGGTCGGCCACGACTCATCATACACGACTCGTCACCTTTACGTACGAGACCGACTCAAAACAATACAACACACAACATATGTACACGACTCATATCATTACATCATAACAGCCTTCGACCGACCCAACATCATAACGACCTACGACTTACAAAACACGGCCGACCCAACTAGGTACGACCTAACATACGATCGACTTAAGAAACTTACCGACTTAACTTCTTGCCGGCTTAACTCAGGTCATACTCCATATGACCGACTTAACATACAACGACTCAAGGACTCGCGACTTTTCAACACAAGGACTGCTTATATGACCGACTTAAGCGCATGTCGACTCAAGCCCCCTATCTCCTTGCGCATATCTCCTCAACGACTTAGTTAGGTCGTGGCAGCTTCCTCTTTTGTTAAGTCGTAGCCGACTTAAGCTCTTAAGTCATAGATAACTCAATGCGGCTTCCTCAACTTGTAGCTCCTCTTCCTTAGGTCAGGGACGACCTAGCTTAACCCATGCACGGTCTAAGCCTTGTGCTTCCATAGATCGTGCTGCATCATAGTGTTTTGTTGGATGATAATACATTAGGGTATAATACGGCTAACTCTATATTCACAATTTCTGATTATTTACATCACTCCAATTCAAATTCAAGAATGCTGTTAAAAATTGAGTTTGAGTTTTTATGCACACTTTATGGTCTGGTCAATCAAATTTAGTTAGTGAATTTTTGAGTGAAAAAGAAATTCAGATGCAGATTACACTGGTAATCTAGTTGATAGACCAGTTGAACGTGATTTTTGAGACATTTAGTAACTGCATCGTTTTCAAAGAAATATCTGCATATTGTTCATTACAAATAATTTTCAATTAGCAGAAATTTTTTCTCATATAACCCCTTCGAGAAAATCATTGTTGACCATATTTTCAGATTAGTCATTTATATTTGATTTTAAATGACAAATATTGACTAATCCGGCTCCCTACTAATTATCAAAAAGATAAATAGTGATTGAAAAAAGTGATAAGTGTTGATATTTAACATACATTACTCAAGAGAGTATATTTGGAAAATTTCTTTAGGAATTCAAACAAGAGTTATAAAACTTTTTGTTGGGTAAAGATTCCATGACCATTTCTATATCTATCATATTTCTATCGACCATTGTTTATCAAAACTTAAATATAGTTTGTCGATATGTGGTACTATAATCAGGGATCATTTGTTTTTCATTTCATATTTTTTTTGTAAAAATAAATAAATATCCAAAGTATTCACTTTCATTTAAAAGTCCTCACGGTTATGCATGGGTGAATTACTTGGATTTCTGATTATGTGCTTCCATGCTCATTTAGAAGTCCTTACGGTTATGCATGTATGGAACCCATATCAAAATTAATTGATTAAATAGACAAGTTGATTCTAATCCCATTTAAAAGTCCTCACGGTCATGCGTGGTTAGAAGATACTTGATTCCATTTTTTAAAATTAAATTAGAATAATACTAATCTCATTTAAAAGTCCTAACGGTTATGCATGATACGTAGATATTCAAATTCCTGATATAAATGTACCACAAGTTGATACAATTGTATGATTTTATATTAGAACATCATTTCCATTCATTCTAAAAGTGGAATATGCACCTAACAAGGGTAGTTATGATTTTGGTTTGATTTTTATTGAAGTTTAATATTTATATTCAAATTGAGTTTTAATGTTGGATTAATATTGATCACTTTATCTCTATTTCTCTCTAACACTATTATTCTTTTGCTGATAACAAAAGGGGGAGAGAAAAGTTAAGATTTTGTCAAATAAAATCAAGCAAAGGTCAAATAATTTTCCATTTGCATCTAGGCTCATTTATATATTTCTATTTGTATGCATATATGTAGGGGGAGCATCGTGTAGAGAGGAAGCATTTAAGTAGGGGGAGCAATTAGGATATATCTATAGAGCAAATACATTTAACACATTCAAACTCTTAAATATATGTCTGTTATCATCAAAAGGGGGAGATTGTATGAATATGCGCTTTGCGCGTATATGATTTTGTTTGATGATAATAAACATATATATATATATATATATATATTCATTTACATGTATTTGTTAATGTACTATTTTATTTTTCATAGATTAAATAAATATTTGTTGAATAAAATAAATTGCACAGAATTTGAATTCAAACAGATATTTTATTCAAACAAATATTTATTACAATCTTGAATAGTACAAATTCAAGCTCTCACTAACATATACAATTTTGATTCCAATACATCACAATTTCATATTTACATAAATTCCTCACTACCTATCACTCACACTCGTAGTTTATCTTCAACTTCATTGCAGTTAGAATGCAGCATCTGAGCAATCTGCAAAAATATTCACTAACACAGTAAAATTGAAAAATAAATATTTTTACAATATAAAATAAAATATGGATTTTTGAAAATATTATTTGCCTCAGTTATTTGGGTTGCTCATCATCATTTACATTTGAATTTATCATACACGAACAATGTGACATGCATAGTGTATCACTGTACATGCCACAAGGCCGTGCACATCGATATACACTTGATAATGCTACATGGACAGGTGAGCACAGGTCAAACCCAAATAAAAAGCCGGGTTCAACTCACGTGCAATATATTTAAAATCACGACACGAGCACAAGTTCAAATCCGAGTTTTTGAAACTGGATTCAACTCAAGTGAAATTTCAAAAATCAACATGAATGGATGCAAAGACCAGTAATGCAACAGTGATATGCACAGATGCATTCAAAGTACAAACCAGTTGCAACATGGATGTTACAAGAAATGACCAAAACACAAAGACAGGAAAACATGCATGCAACATGGTGAACAAGACACAGTGCAGAGCAAGTGCAATTCGAAGTGACATAACAGCAAAAATGAAGACTGCAAGATTTTTGCAGTGATACAAAGCAGACATGAATGCAACAACAAACCCAAATGAAGACCACAAGTATACAACAACTCCAGTAGTGATAGTGGAATATGCAAGCTCGACTAACCGGACCGCCACAAACAATTCAACAACTACAAGTACAGGGAACAACAACCTGAATACTGCAACAACCAAAGCCAAGACAACAAGTACAAGACACGGTGCACCAAAGATATGATGTCACAGCAAACAAGGTGCACCAGACCAGGCTACATGATGATCAAAGTCAACAGTAAATCAAACAATGAACCACAATATTGCAAATGAACAAGAGGCAACAAGAATGGCCAGAAATAGTGCAACAGGTCAAGGATGTGTATCAAACTGAAACAAGCACACACACACACACACACACATATATATATGTATGCAAGAGTCATGTGCAAATGGATATCAACATTGAAATGGATCGAGCTAGTGCAACAAATAAAACATAATGCCTTTCCAGAATAGAGATTTGTATTTTTTATGCAACAAGAAAATCAAGCAACAGCCAATAAGCCAGAAGCTCAACTACACCAGTGACACAAGTGATACAAGTCAAAACGCAGAAAATCATTACATTGCATGTACAACTGGTAAATGAGGATGCAGTGAAGGATGTACATGGGTAAACAACAAGTGAAGAATGCATCACGAGTTCAACATAATGTAACAAAATTTTGAATCTAGATAGACCAACACTAAGGTTCAAGTGATAACAAGACTCAGTGCAACAAAGAGTATGCAACATGACAAGTGCTCAGTGATCACTCATGAAAACATATATGTGTATGCAACCAAACAGTGAATAGCATGGCAATGTCGAATGCATGAACAAGTGAAGCATTTGTGTCAAAGCATAACAAATGTTACAGTGAAAAAAAATATGCTACAAGCATGAACACGTTGGCCAAAGTCAAGTTTTTCTCACAATGGTACTCGAATCAAAGCAGTAATTGACCAGTGAACAACTGCGGTAGAATGTCAACGGAATGGTAATGGCAAGTCATGGAGTCGCATTCACATAATCAGATGACCAAGTCAAAAATACAAGTGATAAAATTCGTGTTTAAAAAATTCAGATGCGTATCTTTGAAATAGTCAAAGAAAAGTAAAAGAGGAAAGTTTCTACCGTATCGAGCAAGGAAAATCGAACGATTGAAAATCAAAACCGTGTGTATCAAGTTGTCACAGAAATCAGGAAAGCGAAAATTAGGAAAGTATCGAATTGATACGAACAAATTCAAGGAATTCAACTCCTATAAATATCAATCATCATCGGCAAATTAGATCATCGAAGTCAAACAAGCAATCGAACCAACAACGAAAAAGATTACATACCACAATCTATCGAACTCGATCAGAGGGGCAGTTGCGAACAAGCGCAAGCAAAAACAATCAGAGAATTGATCATCAGAGAAGACACGAGCAAGAGCAACACAAACCAGAGAATCAATCATCAGAGAAGCCACGAGCAAGAGCAACACAAACCAGAGAATCATATTTGAAGAAAGCCCCAATTTGGATCGAAGAACGAAGCCCTAATTTAGTGGCAAAGGGGATCGGCTGCCATTTTCTTCACAAAACAAAAGAGAAAAGGGATCTAGTGAAAGAATAAAATAGGTCGGCCTTGTTCTAAAAAGGGGCTTTAGTTGTTGTTAGGGTTTTAGTTTTAATTTGTTTTTAAATTTGTTTTAAATTTAAATTCACTTTTTAAGGTTGTCAAACCTTGGTAAATCACTACCTAGGTTGTAGGTAGTGTCAGATTGTCTAGTTAGAATTAGTTCAATGAGCAGGGTGTGCGAGTTTGCAAAACTCTATAGGCGGGAGCAGGGTTTGCGAGTTTGCAAAACTCTATAGGCGGGAGCAGGGGTTGCGAGTCTATTAGAGTGTTTGTAAGCGGGAGAAGGGTTTGCGAGTCTGATAGAGTGTTTGTAAGCGAGAGACTGTTTAATTCTAATAGAAATCTGGGAATGCAGTAATAGGCAGGGTTTGCCGAAGCTGGGTAAAATTTGTGTGTGATTTACTTTTAGCGTATTTATTTCTCTGCAGTTTGTTTTTGTTTAATTCGATAAAATTTGCTATAACCCTATTCACCTCCCCTCTAGGGTTAATCTAGATCCTATAAATAATGGGAGAAATAAAAAAAATTGTGATTTATTAATGAAATAATAACTAGAATGGAAGGTAATAATGTCAATTTAAGTCAATTATTAACAATTTTAATGAAAGTTCAATTAGTTGAAATGATTTAAATGTTATATTTGATAATAAATTGAATATAAGAAAAAAAATGTAAAATGTAAATATTGAATCTGTGACGCCCCACCTCTATACCCACGCTAGACAAGAATACTACATAGTAATGTTGTCAACTAGCACGGAGAATAAGGCTGTTAAGGAGCGACCATCCGTATAATTTCTTTGGGCAAGCACCGATATGCTAGATAAAAATATAACTTTTCATCACAAGAGGAAATCCGACATACCGACACAAACTCAAAGCTATTACACAATGGCTATAGTGTTCTTCGGAAACAAATATAGAAATAAGCATAACACAAATCATTCACAGATAATTCATAACACAAAGGCGGAAGAAGATATGAATATATAGTTAACACATGAAAGTGTATATCAGAGTAGTGGTCAAAAAGATCCACAATAATACAAAAGAATAGCAACACGTGCTATACAAAAGAATACAACTATGAGTCTATATCTCAAGTGTGTATAACAAAATAAACTACTAATCTAAGTAGTTTGCCAAAAGTCAGAGCAATGAATCCCTGGGGAGAAGTCAAGCAGAAGCACCTACAACATCTCGGTCTGACCCGAGTATTATTTAAGAAGAAAATAATAAACGGATCAGTCTAGCTATAAATATCAGAAGAAATGATATAGATTAAGAGATATGACTAAACGTATAATAATCACAAGGCCAAGCTGTGATAAATAACTAATTGAAAAATCAATAAGAGATTAATCAATATCGCAAAGATCTTCTCGAAGATAAAAAGGAATGTCATACTCCTAATTTCATTCACCAAGCCACAATAGAGGACATATATATCAATGCCAATCGTAAAAGTTGGTGAAACATAAATTCCAGAAATCAACACATGAAATCCATAAATCACAATAAAAGGATGGCCAATCCCATAAACTGGACATCGACGCACCTAGAAAGACACGCCCCATTCACAGTCGAACATCGACGCACCTAGAAAGATACGATCCATGCTCTAGCATCGACGCACCTAGAAAGATACGCCCTATGCACAAATAAACATCGATGCACCTAGAAAGCTACATCCCATGCATAAATAAGCATCGACGCACCTAGAAAGATACACCCCATGCAAAGTTGAACATCGACGCACCTAGAAAGACACGCCCCATGCATAGACGAACATCGACGCACCTAGAAAGATACGCCCCATGTCCCGACTTATTGAGCCGATTGCTCCACGAAGTAAACAAACATCGATGCACCTAAAGAGGTACAACCCATGCATAATAAACATCGACGCACCTAGAAAGGTACGACCCATGTGTAAACAAACATCGACGCACCTAGATAGGTATGACCCATGAAAGAAATGAGACGAAGCTCAATAAAATGAGGAACAGTCCTCCACATAGACAAAGAGACATCGCACATTGCTAGTCTAAACCATAAAATGATCGTCATGATCAAAGAGAAGTGTCAATTACAGTAAGCTAGTAAATATATGAGCTTAGCTTCATGTCCCGTAACCACTAGCTTAACTTAAATATTTACGAACAAATTGTAGATCTCCACTAGAAAATTGTCACGAAAGATTCAATCGAACAAGTCCAAGAATTAACCGACGAAGTAAACGCAAGCGTTTCATACCACTTGTTTTACTAAATCGTTTAATTAGATTTCTCATACGAGTGAGGTAAAGGCTTCTATATACTAATAGATTGGAAAACGGTTTAAGAAACGAGCTTTGTAATAAAATAGTGTTGAAATCGTTTTGATGAAAGAATTTTGATATTTACTACTAGTATTGAAACCTTTATATTTTTAAAGTGACAAATCACAAAGAAGATTGTAGGAACAATCAATCACTAAAATTCACATACGAAGATATGAATAAAATCCAAGAAACCGATAAAGAATCCATCGAAATGGATATTCAAAAATCCCTAAAAAGGAGTCATCAAAGTCATAATAAATGATGACGACAAATAGGATCATCACGAATCGATTTAAATTGGAAATTCAATCCAAAAAGGCAAATTGGACTCAAACAGCAGGTTCAGTCGACTGAACAGAGTTTTCAGTCGACTGACCCTGTGCCTGGAAATTTTCCAGGTTCAGGAAACTTTTTGTTTCCAGTTTCAGTCGACGGAACAGAGGATTCAGTCGACTGAATCATGCCTGGGAACTTTCGGGTTTCAGGTTCAGTCGACTGAACAGAAGATTCAGTCGACTGAATCATGCCTGGGCTGTTTTTCAGCCTATCCAAATGAAGAGCAAACTCTTCCAAAATGCAACCGGACGAACATTGGCTCTAAGGGTTTATGTTAATCGGCAACCCGACCCTATATGCTCCTCGATGCATCACCAAAAGCACGATCAAACATCCATATAAGGATTTTCACACAAATTTGACTTAAAAACCCAAAAATTGGAATATTCACAAAACCAATCCAAATCAAGAGCAAATGCACATGAAGAAGTGTTAGGAATTCATACCCAACAACCAAAGATAACTATAGTTATATATGTGAGATAAAAATCTCACCTTTGAAATCACATAAATAAAGAAGAAGCTTGAAAGCAAAGGAGAATCAACCACTCTTCAAATCCAACTCAATAAGCTTGATTCTAAACTTTAAAAGAAGAACATTCCCAAAGTTAGATTTAGGAATTTCTGAAATGATAAGAGAATGAGTTGGAGAAGAAGAAGAGAAGCTTACCAATGGGTTCTTCTATTAGTTTGGAGCTAGACCTTGATTTGCGAAAGAAAACTAGGGCTTGAGTTTTAATTTCCCATCTCTCCCACCATTGTTGCTAAAGCTTGAGTATTAGGAATTGGAAATGAAGTAAATGAGGAGTTGAAGTGGAGTTGGGACCGAATACATAAGTGGGGTTATTGGGCTCAGCCCAAACCAAAGCCCTAAGCAAAAAGTAGCAAAATTCAACTTTCTCCAAACTTATCGAAGCTTATACTCAAAAAGGTCGCAAACGGCATTTTAAACTCAATGGGAGTGGTCCCGAGTCCTAATTCGACCGTATGCAAAAAGTAGCTTTTTGGACTAAAATCCGACTACGATACCATATTTAAATAAAACATTTAAATATATAAATCATAACATATGCGGGTTGTTACAGACTCCCCTCCTTAAAGAAATTACGTCCACGCAATCATAAGGAATAAATGAACTAATAGTAACAACCATAGATGCATATCAACACAAAAGAAGAAATTCAAAATAAGAAATTCTCCTTAAAGAGCACGAGAGAGTAAGTCCGGATGTGTTCGCTCGATGAATTCCCTAGATTCCCAAGAACAATCCTTAGGATTTGAGGACCATTGAACTTTAACAAGAGGGGCATTTTTATTTCGAAGTCGTTTGACCTCCGGAGCAATGATTCGAATAGGATGTTGCTCATAAGTTAAATTAGGTAAATCTTCAATTTCATCCACAACACCGGGCTCAAGAATAGAATCGGAATCTCGAAGACACTTTCGAAGTTGAGAAACGTGAAACACATCATGGATAGCAGAAAATTGAGCCGGTAATAAAAGGCGATATGCCATGGAACCAATATGTTTAGTGATAGGAAATGGCCCAATATATCGAGGCGCTAACTTTCCCGATCGACTGAAACGCACAACACCTTTCATAGGTGACACACGAATGAACACAAGATCTCCCACAGAAAACTCTAACTTCCTTCTCCGGTTATCGGCATAGGATTTTTGTCTACTCTGGGCTTCTTTCATCCTATGTCGAATAAGTTCAATCTTTTCTGTGGAATCACAAATAAGATCTGGACCTAAAACCAGTTTCTCACCGGCCTCAAGCCAACAAGGTGGAGATCGGCATGGCCTTCCATAGAGTGCCTCGAAAGGTGCCATACCAATACTAGATTGGAAGCTATTATTATAGGAAAATTCAACAAGTGAAATATGATCTTCCCAACTTCCACCAAAATCAAGAACACATGCACGAAGAAGATCTTCAAGAGTTTGATTCACACGCTCGGTTTGTCCATCGGACTAAGGATGATAAGCGGTGCTAAACTTAAGCTTCGTTCCCAAAGCTTTTTGAAGACTCTTCCAAAATCCACTAGTAAACAATGGATCACGATCACTAACAATAGAAGTAGGAACTCTATGCAATTTAACAATTTCTTTAATAAAAAGTTGGCTAAAAGAGGTACGGTTCGATTAGATCGAACGAGAATAAAGAGGGCGGATTTAGTAAGCCCATCAACAATCACCCATAAGCTATCATGACCCGAACGAGAACGAGAAAGGCCATCTATAAAGTCCATGGAAATCTAGTACCACTTCCAAATTGGAATTTCTAAAGGTTGCAATAACCCACCGGGCCTTTGATGTTCGGCCTTAACGAGATGGCAAGTCATGCAATGCTTAACGAAGTTAGCTATGTCAAGTTTCATTCCCTCCCAATAATAAAGTCGCTTCATATCCGCGTACATTTTGCTACTACCGGGATGAATGGTAAATTTAGAGCGATGGGAATCTTCTAAAATATCTTTTCGAAGATCACTAATATTTGGTACGATAAGTCTACCAAATTTTCGAATGCCGCCATGAGAATCAATATCAAAGTTTTTCAATCCTTCAATATCAATTTTATCCTTAACATTTTGGCCAAGAAGAGCCAATTCGGGATCTAGGCTCCGAGCTTCAAGAATGCGGTCTAAAAGAGAAGGATGAGCCTCAAGGCTACATAAAACAAGTGATGAGCACAAATCGGATACGTGCTCTCGAATCTCACAAGTGGATAAAATCTTGAGATCGTTCCATTCGGATATCATCATAGAAACAACCGCTTGTTTCTTTCGACTAAGTGCATCCGCAACGCGATTTCCCTTTCCTGGAGTATAAAGGATATCAAGATCATATGGTGCAAGAAATTCGAGCCAACGCTGTTGACGCAAATTAAGTTCTTTTTGAGAGAATAAATACTTCAAGGACTTATGATCGGTATAAAGAACAAATTTCTCTCCTAAAAGATAATGACGCCAAATACGAAGGGCGAAAACAATAGCCGCGAGCTCTAAATCATGAGTGGAATATCTAGCCTCAGCAGGCTTCAATTGCATAGAAGCATATGCAATAACACGTTCTCTTTGCATAAGAACGGCACCCAAACCAACGCGACTAGCATCGGTATAAACAACGAAATCTTGATTCCCCTCGGGAATAACGATAATAGGAGCATCAGAAAGAAGTTCTTTTAATTTCTGAAAAGAAGCTTCACATTTGTCCGACCAAATGTATTTAACACCTTTCTTCGTCAAGCTAGTGAGAGGCACGACAATCTTAGAAAAGTCTTTGATAAAACGACGGTAATAGCCCGCCAATCCGAGAAAACTATGAATCTCTGTCACACTCTTCGGTCTCTTCCAATCTTGAATCGCTTCAATCTTTGAAGGATCTACGAAAATTCCGGATTCGGAAATAATATGACCGAGAAACTTCACACGAGATTTCCAAAAGTGGCATTTAGAAAATTTTGCCTTTAATTGATTACTCCTAAGAGTTTCCAACACAATCCGAAGATGTTCTTCATGCTCCTCCTCGGTTTTAGAATACACAAGAATATCATCGATAAAGATGAGAACAAACCGGTCGAGGAAGTCTTTGAAAACTCTATTCATAAGGTTAACGAAATAAGCCGGAGCATTCGTTAGACCAAATAGCATAACAAGCCATTCATAAGATCCATAACGAGTACGGAACGATGTCAAAGGAATACTATCCTCTGCAATACGAAGCTGATGAAATCCAGTAGCTAAGTCTAATTGTGAAAACACTCTAGCACCACTAAGTTGATCGAATAGATCATCAATCCGAGGTAAAGGATATTTATTTTTGATAGTAAGATCATTAAGCTTGCGGTAGTCAACGTAAAGCCTAAGTGTTCCATCGGATTTCTTCACAAAAATAGCTGAAGCTCCCCAAGGCGAGGAACTAGAGCGAATAAATTGCTTCGTCTCCAATTCGGATAATTGTTTACGCATCTCCTCGTTTTCTTTATTGGACATACGATACGGAGGACGAGTGATAGGTTGAGCTCCAGGAATAAGATTAATTCTAAACTCAATTGCTCGCTTAGGTAGTAATCCTAAAACGGGCTCGAATATGTCGGAAAATTCACGAACGACATGAATAAGAGAAATAATATCACCCTCATCTTCATCATCATCATCACGAGGATTTAAAGAATATAAAGATGCAACCAAGCTGGAATGCGAATCTTCAAGATTAATAGAAATCTACTTAACAGATTGAGGATGTCGAAGATGAATAGTCCGCTCAGGACATAGGATATGAGCTTCATAACGGTTGAGCCAATCCATTCCCAAAATCATTCCAAAGCCTAAGTAATGCATGACATGCAAATCGGCTCGGAAAGAAAAATCACCCAAAATAATCTCGACCTCATTGCACAATAAATTGATTGTTGCGGATCCACCAACCGGATTCGCAATTCTCAAAGAAGTCATTAAAGCAACAACACTTAAAGAAAAAGTATCAACGAGTTCATTTGAAATAAAAGAATGGGATGCACCCGTGTCAAAAAGAACTCGAATAGGTTGATCCCGAAATATGATAATGCCATCAAGGATAGAGTGAGGCATACCTTGATTTCGAGATGTGTTGCCAGGGGCTTGAGCAACATTAAACTTTCCCTCCTTCTTGCCCTGAAGCTCGGGGCATGAAGATATAACATGACCAGGACCTTTGTAGTAGCGACAAGAGAGAGACTTTAGGCACTTGTCCGCGTAATGGTCCTTCGAACCACAATTATAGCATTCCCCATGACCAAAGGAAGAAGTCTTTGCCACAGAGGTTGCTTGTTTCCCTTTTGTATTGGGATAAGGACCTTTGAATTTATTAGTCCTTTTCTTGTTGCTTTTGAAGCTTGGTTTGGAACCCACCACTTCAACATCATTCTCCCTATCCGCCTCTTCAAGATGACGAGCGATATCAATAAGTTGGTCGAAAGAAACTTCTAACTCTAGAAGTAGTGGCTTCTTGAGATTTCGGTTTAAGCCATAGACGAACCTCTGGTTCTTCTTTAAAGGGGTGTTGATGTATTCAGCCCCGTATTTAGAAAGCGACTCGAAGGAGGCGACATAATCAGTCACGGAGGACTCACATTGAACAAGGTCTATAAATCGTCGAACCAATGTCACTTTCTCCGCTTCTGGTACAAATTTCAACTCGAAGCGTTCACGGAATTGCTCCCAGGTGAGATCCGCTTCATTAATCTCAGAAATAAGAAGCTCGTACCAGTCCAATGCTCTTTCTCGGAGCATACTAGAGGCCACCTGAACTCGGTGAAGTCAATAAGATTCATACGAGAAAAGATTCGATCGCATGACCTTAGCCAAGCCTGTACTTCAATAATAGTTTCGGAACCTTTGAATGGCTCCCCACCCAAATTAGTGTAATCGCTGCACAAGCGTGCAAATCCCGACTCTGGGTGAGTAGGTTCCGGGTTTGCTCCAACTGCCTGAGCATTCGTCACTAAATCAAGAAGCTGTTGAGAAGTCATAAAAACTCCATCCTGGGGCAGAGTGCTAGATGGTACGGCTCTGGGGCGGCCTGGTCTAGACATTTCTCTTCCTTTAGAAAGAAAGTAGAAGAGGAAAAAGGTTATTCACCAAATTGAATATCAAGCAATTCTTGATAGATAAAATAAGGAATCATAAAAGAAAATAGGATAAATCGGTACGAAGACTCGAATAAAATCCTAAAGCACGACTCCTACGATGGACTTAGGACGATAATCCTTGTTATAATATTCCATATTGTTCCGAAGTTTGGCTCTGATACCAAGCTGTGACGCCCCACCTCTATACCCACGCTAGACAAGAACATTACAGAGTAATCCTGTCAACTAGCACGGAGAATTAGGCTGTTGAGGAGCGACCATCCGTATAATTTCTTTGGGCGAGCATTGATATGCCAGATAAAAATATAACTTTTCATCACAAGAGGAAATCCGACATACCGACACAAACTAAAAGCTATTACACAGTGGCTATAGTGATCTTCGGAAACAAATATAAAAATAAACATAACACAAATCATTCACAGATAATTCATATCACAAAGGCGGAAGAAGATATGAATATATAATTAACACATGAAAGTGTATATCAGAGTAGTGGCCAAAAAGATCCACAATAATACAAAAGAATAGCAACACGTGCTATACAAAAGAATACAACTATGAGTCTATATCTCAAGTGTGTATAACAAAATAAACTACTAATCTAAGTAGTTTGCCAAAAGTCAGAGCAATGACTCCCTGGGGAGAAGTCAAGCAGAAGCACCTGCAACATCTCGGTCTTACCCGAGTATTATTTAAGAAGAAAATAATAAACGGATCAGTCTAGCTATAAATATCAGAAGAAATGATAAAGAATAAGAGATATAACTAAATGTATAATAATCACAAGGCCAAGCTGTGATAAATAACTAATTGAAAAATCAATAAGAGATTAATCAATATCGCAAAGATCTTCTCGAAGATAAAAAGGAATGTCATACTCCTAATTTCATTCACCAAGCCACAATAGAGGACATATATATCAATGCCAATCGTAAAAGTTGGTGAAACATAAATTCCAGAAATCAACACACGAAATCCAGAAATCACAATAAAAGGATGGCCAATCCCATAAACTGGACATCGACGCACCTAGAAAGACACGCCCCATTCACAGTCGAACATCGACGCACCTAGAAAGATATGCCCCATGCTCTAGCATCGACGCACCTAGAAAGATACGCCCCATGCACAAATAAACATCAATGGACCTAGAAAGATATATCCCATGCATAAATAAGCATCAATGCACCTAGAAAGATACACCTCATGCAAAGTCGAACATCGACGCACCTAGAAAGACACGCCCCATGCATAGACGAACGTCGACGCACCTAGAAAGATACGCCCCATGTCCCGACTTATTGAGCCGATTACTCCACGAAGTAAACAAACATCGATGCACCTAAAGAGGTACACCCCATGCATAATAAACATCGACGCACCTAGAAAGGTACGACCCATGTGTAAACAAACATCGACGCACCTATATAGATACGACCCATGAAAGAAATGAGACGAAGCTCAATAAAATGAGGAACAGTCCTCCGCATTGACAAAGAGACATCGCACATTGCTAGTCTAAACCCTAAAATGATCGTCATGATCAAAGATAAGTGTCAATTACAGTAAGCTAGTAAATGTATAAGCTTAGCTTCATGTCCCATAACCACTAGCTTAAATTAAATATTTACGAACAAATTGTAGATCTCCACTAGAAAATTGTCACGAAAGATTCAATCGAACAAGTCCAAGAATCTACCGACGAAGTAAACGCAAGTGTTTAATACCACTTGTTTTACTAAATCGTTTAATTAGATTTCTCATACGAGTGAGGTAAAGGCTTGTGTATACTAATAGATTGGAAAACGGTTTAAGAAAAGAGCTTTGTAATAAAATAGTGTTGAAATCATTTTGATGAAAGAATTTTGATATTTACTACTTGTATTGAAACCTTTATATTTTTAAAGTGACAAATCACAAAGAAGATTGTAGGAACAATCAATCACAAAAATTCACATACGAAGATGTGAATAAAATCCAAAAAAACCGATAAAGAATCCATCGAAATGGATATTCAAAAATCCCTAAAAAGGAGTCATCAAAGTCATAATAAATGATAACAACAAATAGGATCATCACGAATCGATTTAAATTTGAAATTCAATCCAAAAAGGCAAATTGGACTCAAACAGCAGGTTCAGTCGACTGAACAGAGTTTTCAGTCGACTGACTCTGTGCCTGGAAATTTTCCAGGTTCAAGAAACTTTCTATTTCCAGTTTCAGTCGACTGAACAGAGGATTCAGTCGACTGAATCATGCCTGGGAACTTTCGGGTTCCAGGTTCAGTCGACTGAACAGAGGATTCAGCCGACTGAATCATGCCTGGGCTGTTTTTCAGCCTATCCAAATGAAAGCAAACTCTTCCATAATGCAACCGGACGAACATTGGCTCTAAGGGTTTATGCCAATCAGCAACCCGGCCCTATATTCTCCTCGATGCATCACCAAAAGCACGATCAAACATCCATATAAGGATTTTCACACAAATTTGACATAAAAACCCAAAAATTAGAATATTCACAAAACCAATCCAAATCAATAGCAAATGCACATGAAGAAGTGTTAGGAATTCATACCCAACAACCAAAGATAACTATAGTCATAGACATGAGATAAAAATCTCACCTTTGAAATCACACAAATAAAGAAGAAGCTTGAAAGCAAAGGAGAATCAACCACTCTTCAAATCCAACTCAATAAGCTTGATTCTAAGCTTTAAAAGAAGAACATTCCCAAAGTTAGGTTTAGGAATTTCTGAAATGATAAGAGAATGAGTTGGAGAAGAAGAAGAGAAGCTTACCAATGGGTTCTTCTATTAGTTTGGAGCTAGAACTTGATTTGCAAAAGAAAACTAGGGCTTGAGTTTTAATTTCCCATCTCTCCCACCATTGTTGCTAAAGCTTGAGTATTAGGAATTGGAAATGAAGTAAATGAGGAGTTGAAGTGGAGTTGGGACTGAATACATAAGTGGGGTTATTGGGCTCAGCCCAAACCAAAGCCCTAAGCAAAAAGTAGCAAAATTCAACTTTCTCCTAACTTATCGAAGCTTATACTCAAAATGGTCGCAAACGGCATTTTAAGCTCAATGGGAGTGGTCCCGAGTCCTAATTCGACCGTATGAAAAATGTAGCTTTTCGGACTAAAATCCGACTACGATACCATATTTAAATAAAACATTTAAATATATAAATCATAACATATGCGGGTTGTTACAGACTCCCCTCTTTAAAGAAATTGCGTCCACGCAATCATAAGGAATAAATGAAGTAATAGTAACAACCATAGATGCATATCGACACAAAAGAAGAAATTCGAAATAAGAAGTTCACCTTAAAGAGCACGAGAGAGTAAGTCCGGATGTGTTCGCTCGATGAATTCCTTAGATTCCCAAGAACAATCCTTAGGATTTGAGGACCATTGAACTTTAACAAGAGGAACATTTTTATTTCAAAGTCGTTTGACCTCCAAAGCAATGATACGAATAGGATGTTGCTCATAAATTAAATTAGGCGAAACTTCAATTTCTTCCACAACACCGGGCTCAAGAATAGAATCGGAATCTCGAAGACACTTCCGAAGTTGAGAAACGTGAAACACGTCATGGATAGCAGAAAATTGAGCCGGTAATAAAAGGCGATATGCCATGGAACCAATACGTTTAGTGATAGGAAATGGCCCAATATATCGAGGCGCTAACTTTCCCGATCGACTGAAACGCACAACACCTTTCATAGGTGACACACGAATGAACACAAGATCTCCCACAGAAAACTCTAACTTCCTTCTCCGGTTATCGGCATAGGATTTTTGTCTTCTCTAGGCTTCTTTCATCCTATGTCGAATAAGTTCAATCTTTTCTGTGGAATCACGAATAAGATCTGGACCTAAAACCAGTTTCTCACCGGCCTCAAGCCAACAAGAATGAGATCGGCATGGCCTTCCACAGAGTGCCTCGAAAGGTGCCATACCAATACTAGATTGGAAGCTATTATTATAGGAAAATTCAACAAGTGAAATATGATCTTCCCAACTTCCGCCAAAATCAAGAACACATGCACGAAGAAGATGTTCAAAAGTTTGATTCACACGCTGGGTTTGTCCATCGGACTGAGGATGATAAGCGGTGCTAAACTTAAGCTTCATTCCCAAAGCTTTTTGAAGACTCTTCCAAAATCCACTAGTAAACAATGGATCACGATCACTAACAATATAACTAGGAACTCCATGCAATTTAACAATTTCTTTAATAAAAAGTTTGGCTAAAAGAGGTACGGTTCGATTAGATCGAACGGGAATAAAGTGGGCGGATTTAGTAAGCCATCAACAATCACCCATAAGCTATCATGACCCGAACGAGAACGGGGAAGGCCATCTATAAAATCCATGGAAATCTGGTCCCACTTCCAAATTGGAATTTCTAAAGGTTGCAATAACCCACCGGGCCTTTGATGTTCGGCCTTAACGAGATGACAAGTCATGCAACGCTTAACGAAGTTAGCTATATCAAGTTTCATTCCCTCCCAATAATAAAGTCGCTTCATATCCGCGTACATTTTGCTACTACCGGGATGAATGGTAAATTTAGAGCGATGGGAATCTTCTAAAATACCTTTTCGAAGATCACTAATATTTGGTACGATAAGTCTACCAAATTTTCAAATGCCGCCACGAGAATCAATATCAAAGTTTTTCAATCCTTCAATATCATTTTATCCTTAACATTTTGGCCAAGAAGAGCCAATTCGGGATCTAGGCTCTGAGCTTCAAGAATGCGGTCTAAAAGAGAAGGATGAGCCTCAAGGCTACATAAAACAAGTTATGAGCACAAATCGGATACACGCTCTCGAATCTCACAAGTTGATAAAATCTCGAGATCGTTCCATTCGGATATCATTATAGAAACAACCGCTTGCTGCTTTCGACTAAGTGCATCCGCAACGCGATTTCCCTTACCGGGAGTATAAAGGATATTAAGATCATATGGTGCAAGAAATTCGAGCCAACGCTGTTGACGCAAATTAAGTTCTTTTTGAGAGAATAAATACTTCAAGGACTTATGATCGGTATAAAGAACAAATTTCTCTCCTAAAAGATAATGACGCTAAATACGAAGGGCGAAAACAATAGCCGCGAGCTCTAAATCATGAGTGGCATATCTAGTCTAAGCAGACTTCAATTTGCTAGAAGCATAAGCAATAACACGTTCTCTTTGCATAAGAACGACACCCAAACCAACGCGACTAGCATCGGTATAAACAACGAAATCTTGATTCCCCTCGGGAATAACGAGAATAGGAGCATCAGAAAGAAGTTCTTTTAATTTCTGAAAAGAGGCTTCACATTTGTCCGACCAAATGTATTTAACACCTTTCTTCGTCAAGCTAGTGAGAGGCACGACAATCTTTGAAAAGACTTTGATAAAACGACAGTAATAGCCCGCCAATCCGAGAAAACTACGAATCTCTGTCACACTCTCCGGTCTCTTCCAATCTTGAATCGCTTCAATCTTTGAAGGATCCACGGAAATTCCGAATTCGGAAATAATATGACCGAGAAACTTCACACGAGATTGCCAAAAGTGGCATTTAGAAAACTTTGCCTTTAATTGATTACTCCTAAGAGTTTCCAACACAATCCGAAGATTTTCTTCATGCCCCTCCTCGGTTTTAGAATACACAAGAATATCATCGATAAAGATGAGAACAAACTGGTCGAGGAAGTCTTTGAAAACTCTATTCATAAGGTTAATGAAACAAGCCGGAGCATTTGTTAGACCAAATGGCATAACAAGCCATTCATAAGATCCATAACGAGTACGGAACGATGTCAAAGGAATACTATCCTCTGCAATACGAAGCTGATGAAATCCAGTAGCTAAGTCTAATTGTGAAAAGACTCTAGCACCACTAAGTTGATTGAATAGATCATCAATCCGAGGTAAAGGATATTTATTTTTGATAGTAAGATCATTAAGCTTGCGGTAGTCAATGCAAAGCCTAAGTATTCCATCGGATTTCTTCATAAAAATAGCTGAAGCTCCCCAAGGCGAGGAACTAGAGCGAATAAATTGCTTCTTCTCCAATTCGGATAATTGTTTACGCATCTCCTCGTTTTCTTTATTGGACATACGATACGGAGGACGAGTGATAGGTTGAGCTCCAGGAATAAGATTAATTCTGAACTCAATTGCTCGCTTAGGTGGTAATCCTAAAACGGGCTCGAATATGTCGGAAAATTCACGAACGACGTGAATAAGAGAAATAATATCACCCTCATCGTCATCATCGACATCACGAGGATTAAAGAATATAAAGATGCAACCAAGCTGGAATCCGAATCTTTAAGATTAATAGAAATCTGCTTAATAGATTGAGGATGTCGAAGACGAATAGTCCGCTCAGGACATAGGATATGAGCTTCATAACGGTTAAGCCAATCCATTCCCAAAATCATTCCAAAGCCTAAGTAACGCATGACATGCAAATCGGCTCAAAAAGAAAAATCACCCAAAATAATCTCGACCTCATTGCACAATAAATTGATTGTTGCGGATCCACCAACCGGATTCGCAATTCTCAAAGAAGTCATTAAAGCAACAACACTTAAAGAAAAAGTATCAATGAGTTCATTTGAAATAAAAGAATGGGATGCACCCGTGTCAAAAAAACTCGAATAGGTTGATCCCGAAATATGATAATGCCATCAAGGATAGAGTGAGGCATACCTTGATTTCGAGATGTGTTGCTAGGGCATTGAGAAACATTCAACTTTCCCTCCTTCTTGCCCTGAAGCTCGGGGCATGAAGATATAACATGACCGGGACCTTTGCAGTAGCGACAAGAGAGAGACTTTGGGCACTTGTTCGTGTAATGGTCCTACGAACCACAATTATTGCATTCCCCATGACCAAAGGAAGAAGTCTTTGCCACAGAGGTTGCTTGTTTCCCTTTCTTATTGGGATAAGGACCTTTGAATTTATTAGTCCTTTTCTTGTTGCTATTGAAGCTTGGTTTGGAACCCACCACTTCAACATCATTCTCCTTATCCGCCTCTTCAAGACGAAGAGCGATATCAATGAGTTGGTTGAAAGAAACTTCTAACTTTAGAAGTAATGGCTTCTTGAGATTTCGGTTTAAGCCATAGACGAACCTATGGTTCTTCTTTAAAGGGGTGTTGATGTATTCAACCCCATATTTAGAAAGCGACTCGAAGGAGGCGACATAATCAGTCACGGAGGACTCACCTTGAACAAGGTCTATAAATCGTCGAACCAATGTCACTTTCTCCGCTTCTGGTACAAATTTCAACTCGAAGCGTTCCCGGAATTGCTCCCAGGTAAGATCCGCTTCATTAATCTCAGAAATAAGAAGCTCGTACCAGTCTAATGCTCTTTCTTGGAGCATACAAGAGGCCACTTGAACTCGATGAAGGTCAATAAGATTCATGCGAGAAAAGATTCGATCGCATGACCTTAGCCAAGCCTGTACTTCAATAATAGTTTCGGAATCTTTGAATGGCTCCGCACCCAAATTAGTGTAATCGCTGCACAAGCGTGCAAATCCCGACTTTGGGTGAGTAGGTTCCGGGTTAGCTCTAGCTGCCTGAGCATTCGTCACTAAATCAAGAAGCTGTTGAGCAGTCATAAAAACTCCATCCTGGGTCGGAGTGCTAGATGGTACGGCTCTGGGGTGGCCTGGTCTAGACATTTCTCTTCCTTTAGAAAGAAAAAAGAAGAGGAAAAAGGTTATTCATCAAATTGAATATCAAGCAATTCTTGATAGATAAAACAAGGAATCATAAAAGAAAATAGGATAAATCGGTACGAAGACTCGAATAAAATCCAAAAGCACGACTCCTAAGATGGACTTAGGACGATGATCCTTGTTATAATATTCCATATTGTTTCGAAGTTTGGCTCTGATACCAAGCTGTGACGCCCCACCTCTATACCCACGCTAGACAAGAACACTACAGAGTAATGCTGTCAACTAGCACGGAGAATAAGGCTGTTGAGGAGCGACCATTGGGCGAGCACCGATATGCCAGATAAAAATATAACTTTTCATCACAAGAGGAAATCCGACATACCGACACAAACTCAAAGCTATTTCACAGTGGCTATAGTGATCTTTGGAAACAAATATAGAAATAAACATAACACAAATCATTCACAGATAATTCATATCACAAAGGCGGAAGAAGATATGAATATATAATTAACACATGAAAGTGTATATCAGAGTAGTGGTCAAAAAGATCCACAATAATACAAAAGAATAGCAACACGTGCTATACAAAAGAATACAACTATGAGTCTATATCTCAAGTGTGTATAACAAAATAAACTACTAATCTAAGTAGTTTGCCAAAAATCAGAGCAATGAATCCCTGGGGAGAAGTCAAGCAGAAGCACCTGCAACATCTTGGTCTGACCCGAGTATTATTTAAGAAGAAAATAATAAACGAATCAGTCTAGCTATAAATATCAGAAGAAATGATATAGAATAAGAGATATGACTGAACGTATAATAATCACAAGGCCAAGCTGTGATAAATAACTAACTGAAAAATCAATAAGAGATTAATCAATATCACAAAGATCTTCTCGAAGATAAAAAGGAATGTCATACTCCTAATTTCATTCACCAAGCCACAATAGAGGACATATATATCAATGCCAATCGTAAAAGTTGGTGAAACATAAATTCCAGAAATCAACACATGAAATCCAGAAATCACAGTAAAAGGATGGCCAATCCCATAAAATGGACATCGACGCACCTAGAAAGACGCGCCCCATTCACAGTCGAACATCGACGCACCTAGAAAGATACGCCTCATGCTCTAGCATCGACACACCTAGAAAGATACGCCCCATGCACAAATAAACATCGATGCACCTAGAAAGATACATCCCATGCATAAATAAGCATCGATGCACCTAGAAAGATACACCCCATGCAAAGTCGAACATCGACGCACCTAGAAAAACATGCCCCATGCATAGGCGAACATCGACGTACCTAGAAAGATACGCCCCATGTCCCGACTTATTAAGCCGATTGCTCCACGAAGTAAACAAACATCGATGCACCTAAAGAGGTACACCCCATGCATAATAAACATCGACGCACGTAGAAAGGTACGACCCATGTGTAAACAAACATCGACGCACCTAGATAGCTACGACCCATGAAAGAAATGAGACGAAGCTCAATAAAATGAGGAGCAGTCCTCCACATAGACAAAGAGACATCGCACATTGCTAGTCTAAACCATAAAATGATCGTCATGATCAAAGAGAAGTGTCAACTACAGTAAGCTAGTAAACATATGAGCTTAGCTTCATGTCCCATAACCACTAGCTTAACTTAAATATTTACGAACAAATTGTAGATCTCCACTAGATAATTGTCACGAAAGATTCAAACGAACAAGTCCAAGAATTAACTGACGAAGTAAACGCAAGCGTTTCATACCACTTGTTTTACTAAATCGTTTAATTAGATTTCTCATACGAGTGAGGTAAAGGCTTGTATATACTAATAGATTGGAAAACGGTTTAAGAAACGAGCTTTGTAATAAAATGGTGTTGAAATCGTTTTGATGAAAGAATTTTGATATTTGCTACTAGTATTGAAACCTTTATATTTTTAAAGTGACAAATCACAAAGAAGATTGTAGGAACAATCAATCACTAAAATTCACAAACGAAGATGTGAATAAAATCCAAAGAAACCGATAAAGAATCCATCGAAATGGATATTCAAAAATCCCTAAAAAGGAGTCATCAAAGTCATAATAAATGATAACAACAAATTGGATCATCACGAATCGATTTAAATTGGAAATTCAATCCAAAAAGGCAAATTGGACTCAAACAGTAGGTTCAGTCGACTGAACAGAGTTTTCAGTCGACTGACCCTGTGCATGGAAATTTTCCAGGTTCAAGAAACTTTCTGTTTCCAGTTTCGGTCGACTGAACAGAGGATTCAGTCGACCGAATCATGCCTGGGAACTTTCGGGTTCCAGGTTCAGTCGACTGAACAGAGGATTCAGTCGACTGAATCATGCCTGGGCTGTTTTTCAGCCTATCCAAATGAAGAGCAAACTCTTCCAAAATGCAACCGGACAAACATTGACTCTAAGGGTTTATGCCAATCGGCAACCCGGCCCTATATGCTCCTCGATGCATCACCAAAAGCAAGATCAAACATCCATATAAGGATTTTCACGCAAATTTGACTTAAAAACCCAAAAATTGGAATATTCACAAAACCAATCCAAATCAAGAGCAAATATGCATGAAGAAGTGTTAGGAATTCATACCCAACAACCAAAGATAACTATAGTCATAGATGTGAGATAAAAATCTCACCTTTGAAATCACACAAATAAAAAAGAAGCTTGAAAGCAAAGGAGAATGAACCACTCTTCAAATCCAACACAATAAGATTGATTCTAAGCTTTAAAAGAAGAACATTTCCAAAGTTAGGTTTAGGAATTTCTGAAATGATAAGAGAATGAGTTGGAGAAGAAGAAGAGTAGCTTACCAATGGGTTCTTCTATTAGTTTGGAGCTAGAACTTGATTTGCAAAAGAAAACTAGGGCTTGAGTTTTAATTTCCCATCTCTTCCACCCTTGTTGCTAAAGCTTGAGTATTAGGAATTGGAAATGAAGTAAATGAGGAGTTGAAGTGGAGTTGGGACTGAATACATAAGTGGGGTTATTGGGCTCAGCCCAAACCAAAGCCCTAAGCAAAAAGTAGCAAAATTCAACTTTCTCCAAACTTATCGAAGCTTATACTCAAAAAGGTCGCAAACGGCATTTTAAACTCAATGGGAGTGGTCCCGAGTCATAATTCGACCGTATGCAAAAAGTAGCTTTTCGGAATAAAATCTGACTACGATACCATATTTAAATAAAACATTTAAATATATAAATCATAACATATGCGGGTTGTTACAAACTCCCCTCCTTAAAGAAATTGCGTCCACGCAATCATAAGGAATAAATGAACTAATAGTAACAACCATAGATGCATATCAACACAAAATAAGAAATTCGAAATAAGAAGTTCACCTTAAAGAGCACAAGAGAGTAAGTCCGGATGTGTTCGCTCGATGAATTCCCTAGATTCCCAAGAACAATCCTTAGGATTTGAGGACCATTGAACTTTAACAAGAGGAACATTTTTATTTCGAAGTCGTTTGACCTCCGAAGCAATGATACGAATAGGATGTTGCTCATAAGTTAAATTAGGCGAAACTTCAATTTCTTCTACAACACCGGGCTCAAGAATAGAATCGGAATCTCGAAGACACTTCCGAAGTTGAGAAACGTGAAACACGTCATGGATAGCAGAAAATTGAGCCGGTAATAAAGGCGATATGCCATGGAACCAATACGTTTAGTGATAGGAAATGGCCCAATATATCGAGGCGCTAACTTTCCCGATCGACTGAAACGCACAACACCTTTCATAGGTGACAGACGAATGAACACAAGATCTCCCACAGAAAACTCTAACTTCCTTCTCCGGTTATCGGCATAGGATTTTTGTCTACTCTGGGCTTCTTTCATCCTATGTCGAATAAGTTCAATCTTTTCTATGGAATCACGAATATGATCTGGATCTAAAACCAGTTTCTCACCGGCCTCAAGCCAACAAGGAGGAGATCGGCATGGCCTTCCATAGAGTGCCTCGAAAGGTGCCATACCAATACTAGATTGGAAGCTATTATTATAGGAAAATTCAACAAGTGAAATATGATCTTCCCAACTTCCGCCAAAATCAAGAACACATGCACGAAGAAGATCTTCAAAAGTTTGATTCACACGCTCGGTTTATCCATCGGACTGAGGATGATAAGCGGTGCTAAACTTAAGCTTCATTCCCAAAGCTTTTTGAAGACTCTTCCAAAATCCACTAGTAAACAATGGATCACGATCACTAACAATAGAAGTAGGAACTCTATGCAATTTAACAATTTCTTTAATAAAAAGTTTGGCTAAAAGAGGTACGGTTCGATTAGATCGAACGGGAATAAAGTGGGCGGATTTAGTAAGCCTATCAACAATCACCCATAAGCTATCATGACCCGAACGAGAACGGGGAAGGCCATCTATAAAATCCATGGAAATTTGGTCCCACTTCCAAATTGGAATTTCTAAAGGTTGCAATAACCCACCGGGCCTTTGATGTTCGGCCTTAACGAGATGGCAAGTCATGCAACGCTTAACGAAGTTAGCTATGTCAAGTTTCATTCCCTCCCAATAATAAAGTCGCTTCATATCCACGTACATTTTACTACTACCGGGATGAATGGTAAATTTAGAGCGATGGGAATCTTCTAAAATATCTTTTCAAAGATCACTAATACTTAGTACGATAAGTCTACCAAATTTTCGAATGCCGCCACGAGAATCAATATCAAAGTTTTTCAATCCTTCAATATCAATTTTATCCTTAACATTTTGGCCATGAAGAGCCAATTCGGGATCTAGGCTCTGAGCTTCAAGAATGCGGTCTAAAAGAGAAGGATGAGCCTCAAGGCTACATAAAATAAGTGATGAGCACAAATCGGATACGCGCTCTCGAATCTCACAAGTGGATAAAATCTCGAGATCGTTCCATTCGGATATCATCATACAAACAACCGCTTGTTGCTTTCGACTAAGTGCATCAGCAACGCGATTTCCCTTTCCGGAAGTATAAAATATATCAAGATCATATGGTGCAAGAAATTCGAGCCAACGCTGTTGATGCAAATTAAGTTCTTTTTGAGAGAATGAATACTTCAAGGACTTATGATCGGTATAAAGAACAAATTCCTCTCCTAAAAGATAATGACGCCAAATACGAAGGGCAAAAACAATGGCCGCGAGCTCTAAATCATGAGTGGCATGTCTAGTCTCAGCAATCTTCGATTGCCTAGAAGCATATGCAATAAGACATTCTCTTTGCATAAGAACGGCACCCAAACCAACGCGACTAGCATCGTTATAAACAACGAAATCTTGATTCCCCTCGGGAATAACGAGAATAGGAACATCAGAAAGAAGTTATTTTAATTTCGGAAAAGAAGCTTCACATTTGTCCGACCAAATGTATTTAACACCTTTCTTCGTCAAGCTAGTGAGAGGCACAACAATCTTAGAAAAGTCTTTGATAAAACGATGGTAATAGCCCGCCAATCCGAGAAAACTACGAATCTCTGTCACACTCTCCGGTCTCTTCCAATCTTGAATCGCTTCAATCTTTGAAGGATCCATGGAAATTCCGGATTCGGAAATAATATGACCGAGAAATTTCACACGAGATTGCCAAAAGTGGCATTTAGAAAATTTTGCCATTAATTGATTACTCCTAAGAGTTTCCAACACAATCCGAAGATGTTCTTCATGCCCCTCCTCGGTTTTAGAATACACAAGAATATCATCGATAAAGATGAGAACAAACCGGTCGAGGAAGTCTTTGAAAACTCTATTCATAAGGTTAACGAAATAAGCCGGGGCATTCGTTAGACCAAATGGCATAACAAGCCATTCATAAGATCCATCACGAGTACGGAACGATGTCAAAGGAATACTATCCTCTGCAATACGAAGCTGATGAAATCCAGTAGCTAAGTCTAATTGTGAAAAGACTCTAGCACCACTAAGTTGATCGAATAGATCATCAATCCGAGGTAAAGGATATTTATTTTTGATAGCAAGATCATTAAGCTTGCGGTAGTCAACGCAAAGCCTAAGTGTTCCATCGGATTTCTTCACAAAAATAGTTGAAGCTCCCCAAGGTGAGGAACTAGAGCGAATATATTGCTTCGTCTCCAATTCGGATAATTGTTTACGCATCTCCTCCTTTTCTTTATTGGACATACAATACGGAGGACGAGTGATAGGTTGAGCTCCAGGAATAAGATTAATTCTGAACTCAATTGCTCGCTTAGGTGGTAATCCTAAAACGGGCTCGAATATGTTGGAAAATTCACGAACGACGTGAATAAGAGAAATAATATCACCCTCATCGTCATCATCGTCATCACGAGGATTCCAAGAATATAAAGACGCAACCAAGCTGGAATCCGAATCTTTAAGATTAACAGAAATCTTCTTAACAGATTGAGGATGTCGAAGATGAGTTGTCCGCTCAGGACATAGGATATGAGCTTCATAACGGTTAAGCCAATCCATTCCCGAAATCATTCCAAAGCCTAAGTAACACATGACATGCAAATCGGCTCGGAAAGAAAAATCACCCAAAATAATCTCGACCTCATTGCACAATAAACTGATTGTTGCGGATCCACCAACCGGATTCGCAATTCTCAAAGAAGTCATTAAAGCAACAACACTTAAAGAAAAAGTATCAACGAGTTCATTTGAAATAAAAGAATGGGATGCACCCGTGTCAAAAAGAACTCGAATAGGTTGATCCCAAAATATGATAATGCCATCAAGGATAGAATGAGGCATACCTTGATTTCGAGATGTGTTGCCAGGGGCTTGAGCAACATTCGACTTACCCTCATTTTTGCCCTGAAGCTCGGGGCATGAAGATATAACATGACCGGGACCTTTGCAGTAGCGACAAGAGAGAGACTTTGGGCACTTGTTCGCGTAATGGTCCTTCGAACCACAATTATAGCATTCCCCATGAACAAAGGAAGAAGTCTTTGCCACAGAGGTTGCTTGTTTCCCTTTCTTATAGGGATAAGGACCTTTGAATTTATTAGTCCTTTTCTTGTTGATGTTGAAGCTTGGTTTGGAACCTACCACTTCAACATCATTCTCCATATCCGCCTCTTCAAGACGAAGAGCGATATCAATGAGTTGGTCGAAAGAAACTTCTAACTTTAGAAGTAATGGCTTCTTGAGATTTCAATTTAAGCCATAGACGAACCTCTGGTTCTTCTTTAAAGGGGTGTTGATGTATTCAACCCCGTATTTAGAAAGCGACTCGAAGGAGGCGACATAATCAGTCACGGAGGACTCACCTTGAACAAGGTCTATAAATCGTCGAACCAATGTCACTTTCTCCGCTTCTGGTACAAATTTCAACTCGAAGCGTTCCCGGAATTGCTCCCAGGTGAGATCCGCTTCATTAATCTCAGAAATAAGAAGCTCGTACCAGTCCAATGCTCTTTCTCGGAGCATACTAGAGGCCACTTGAACTCGGTGAAGGTCAATAAGATTCATGCGAGAAAAGATTCGATCGCATGACCTTAGCCAAGCCTGTACTTCAATAATAGTTTCGGAACCTTCGAATTGCTCCCCACCCAAATTAGTGTAATCGCTGCACAAGCGTGCAAATCCCGACTTTGGGTGAGTAGGTTCCGGGTTAGCTCCAGCTGCCTGAGCATTCGTCACTAAATCAAGAAGCTGTTGAGCAGTCATAAAAACTCCATTCTGGGGCGGAGTGCTGGATGGTACGGCTCTGGGGCGGCCTGGTCTAGACATTTCTCTTCCTTTAGAAAGAAAGATGAAGAGGAAAAGGTTATTCACCAAATTGAATATCAAGCAATTCTTGATAGATAAAACAAGGAATCATAAAAGAAAATAGGATAAATCGGTACGAAGACTCGAATAAAATCCTAATCCACGACTCCTAAGATGGACTTAGGACGATGATCCTTGTTATAATATTCCATATTGTTCTGAAGTTTGGCTCTGATACCAAGCTGTGACGCCCCACCTCTATACCCACGCTAGACAAGAACACTGCAGAGTAACGCTGTCAACTAGCACGGAGAATAAGGCTGTTGAGGAGCGACCATCCGTATAATTTCTTTGGGCGAGCACCGATATGCCAGATAAAAATATAACTTTTCATCACAAGAGGAAATCCGACATACCGACACAAACTCAAAGTTATTACACAGTGGCTATAGTGATCTTCGGAAACAAATATAGAAATAAGCATAACACAAATCATTCACAGATAATTCATATCACAAAGCCGGAAGAAGATATGAATATATAATTAACACATGAAAGTGTATATCAGAGTAGTGGTCAAAAAGATCCACAATAATACAAAAGAATAGCAACACGTGCTATACAAAGGAATACAACTATGAGTCAATATCTCAAGTGTGTATAACAAAATAAACTACTAATCTAAGTAGTTTGCCAAAAGTCAGAGCAATGAATCCCTGGGGAGAAGTCAAGCAGAAGCACCTGCAACATCTCGGTCTGACCCGAGTATTATTTAAGAAGAAAATAATAAACGGGTCAGTCTAGCTATAAATATCAGAAGAAATGATATAGAATAAGAGATATGACTAAACGTATAATAATCACAAGGACAAGCTGTGATAAATAACTAATTGAAAAATCAATAAGAGATTAATCAATATCGCAAAGATCTTCTCGAAGATAAAAAGGAATGTCATACTCCTAATTTCATTCACCAAGCCACAATAGAGGACATATATATCAATGCCAATCGTAAAAGTTGGTGAAACATAAATTCCAGAAATCAACACACGAAATCCAGAAATCACAATAAAAGGATGGCCAATCCCATAAACTGGACATCGACGCACCTAGAAAGACGCGCCCCATTCACAGTCGAACATCGACGCACCTTGAAAGATACGCCTCATGCTCTAGCATCGACGCACCTAGAAAGATACGCCCCATGCACAAATAAACATCGATGCACCTAGAAAGATACATCCCATGCATAATAAGCATCGATGCACCTACAAAGATACACCCCATGCAAATTCGAACATCGACGCACCTAGAAAGACACGCCCAATGCATAGACGAACATCGACGCACCTAGAAAGATACGCCCCATGTCCCAACTTATTGAGCCGATTGCTCCACGGAGTAAACTAACATCGATGCACCTAAAGAGGTACACGCCATGCATAATAAACATCGATGCACCTAGAAAGGTACGACCCATATGTAAACAAACATTGACGCACCTAGATAGGTACGACCCATGAAAGAAATGAGGCGAAGCTCAATAAAATGAGGAACAATCCTCTACATAGACAAAGAGACATCGCACATTGCTAGTCTAAACCATAAAATGATCGTCATGATCAAAGAGAAGTGTCAATTACAGTAAGCTAGTAAA
This sequence comes from Allium cepa, assembly GCA_030765085.1. Lineage (NCBI taxonomy): Eukaryota > Viridiplantae > Streptophyta > Magnoliopsida > Asparagales > Amaryllidaceae > Allium > Allium cepa. The sequence goes on along the minus strand of CM060937.1, from coordinate 687,398,350 downwards.
TATATGAGCTTAGCTTCATGTCCCATAACCACTAGCTTAACTTAAATATTTACGAACAAATTGTAGATCTCCACTAGAAAATTGTCACGAAAGATTCAATCGAACAAGTCCTAGAATTAACCGATGAAGTAAACGCAAGCGTTTCATACCACTTGTTTTACTAAATCGTTTAATTAGATTTCTCATACGAGTGAGGTAAAGGCTTGTATATACTAATAGATTGGAAAACGGTTTAAGAAACGAGTTTTGTAATAAAATAGTGTTGAAATCATTTTGATGAAAGAATTTTGATATTTACTACTAGTATTGAAACCTTTATATTTTTAAAGTAACAAATCATAAAGAAGATTGTAGGAACAATCAATCACTAAAATTCACATACGAAGATGTGAATAAAATCCAAAGAAACCGATAAAGAATCCATCGAAATGGATATTCAAAAATCCCTAAAAAGGAGTCATCAAAGTCATAATAAATGATAACAACAAATAGGATCATCACGAATCGATTTAAATTTGAAATTCAATCCAAAAAGGCAAATTGGACTCAAACAGCAGGTTCAGTCGACTGAACAGAGTTTTCAGTCGACTGACCCTGTGCCTGGAAATTTTCCAGGTTCAGGAAACTTTCTGTTTCCAGTTTCAGTCGACTGAACAAAGGATTCAGTCGACTGAATCATGCCTGGGAACTTTCGGGTTTCAGGTTCAGTCGACTGAACAGAGGATTCAGTCGACAGAATCATGCCTGGGCTGTTTTTCAGCCTATCCAAATGAAGAGCAAACTCTTCCAAAATGCAACTGGACAAACATTGGCTCTACGGCTTTATGCCAATCGGCAACCCGGCCCTATATGCTCCTCGATGCATCACCAAAAGCTCGATCAAACATCCATATAAGGATTTTCACACAAATTTGACTTTAAAACCCAAAAATTGGAATATTCACAAAACCAATCCAAATCAAGAGCAAATGCACATGAAGAAGTGTTAGGAATTCATACCCAACAACCAAAGATAACTATAGTGATAGATGTGAGATAAAAATCTCACCTTTGAAATCACACAAATAAAGAAGAAGCTTGAAAGAAAAGGAGAATCAACCACTCTTCAAATCCAACTCAATAAGCTTGATTCTAAGCTTTAAAAGAAGAACATTCCCAAAGTTAGGTTTAGGAATTTCTGAAATGATAAGAGAATGAGTTGGAGAAGAAGAAGAGAAGCTTATCAATGGGTTCTTCTATTAGTTTGGAGCTACAACTTGATTTGCAAAAGAAAACTAGGGCTTGAGTTTTAATTTCCCATCTCTCACACCATTGTTGCTAAAGCTCGAGTATTAGGAATTGGAAATGAAGTAAATGAGGAGTTGAAGTGGAGTTGGGACTGAATACATAAGTGGGGTTATTGGGCTCAGCCCAAACCAAAGCCCTAAGCAAAAAGTAGCAAAATTCAACTTTCTCCAAACTTATCGAAGCTTATACTCACAAAGGTCGCAAACAGCATTTTAAACTCAATGGGAGTGGTCCCAAGTCCTAATTCGACCGTATGCAAAAAGTAGCTTTTCGGACTAAAATCCGACTACGATACCATATTTAAATAAAACATTTAAATATATAAATCATAACATATGCGGGTTGTTACAGACTCCCCTCCTTAAAGAAATTGCGTCCACGCAATCATAAGGAATAAATGAACTAATAGTAACAACCATAGATGCGTATCAACACAAAAGAAGAAATTCAAAATAAGAAGTTCACCTTAAAGAGCACGAGAGAGTAAGTCCGGATGTATTCGCTCGATGAATTCCCTAGATTCCCAAGAACAATCCTTAGGATTTAAGGACCATTGAACTTTAACAAGAGGAACATTTTTATTTCGAAGTCGTTTGACCTCCGAAGCAATGATACGAATAGGACGTTGCTCGTAAGTTAAATTAGGCGAAACTTCAATTTCTTCCACAACACCGGGCTCAAGGATAGAATCGGAATCTCGAAGACACTTCCGAAGTTGAGAAACGTGAAACACGTCATGGATAGCAGAAAATTGAGCCGGTAATAAAAGGCGATATGCCATGGAACCAATACGTTTAGTGATAGGAAATGGCCCAATATATCGAGGCGCTAACTTTCCTGATCGACTGAAACGCACAACACCTTTCATAGGTGACACACGAATGAACACAAGATCTCCCACAGAAAACTCTAACTTCCTTCTCCGGTTATCGGCATAGGATTTTTGTCTACTCTGGGCTTATTTCATCCTATGTCGAATAAGTTCAATCTTTTCTGTGGAATCACAAATAAGATCTGGACCTAAAACCAGTTTCTCACCGGCCACAAGCCAACAAGAAGGAGATCGGCATGGCCTTCCATAGAGTGCCTCGAAAGGTGCCATACCAATACTAGATTGGAAGCTATTATTATAGGAAAATTCAACAAGTGAAATATGATCTTCCCAACTTCCGCCAAAATCAAGAACACATGCACGAAGAAGATCTTCAAAAGTTTGATTCACACGCTCGGTTTGTCCATCGGACTGAGGATGATAAGCGGTGCTAAACTTAAGCTTCGTTTCCAAAGCTTTTTGAAGACTATTCCAAAATCCACAAGTAAACAATGGATCACGATCACTAACAATAGAAGTAGGAACTCCATGCAATTTAACAATTTCTTTAATAAAAAGTTTGGCTAAAAGAGGTACGGTTCGATTAGATCGAACGGGAATAAAGTGGGCGGATTTAGTAAGCCTATCAACAATCACCCATAAGCTATCATGACCCGAACGAGAATGGGGAAGGCCATCTATAAAATCCATGGAAATCTGGTCCCACTTCCAAATTGGAATTTCTAAAGGTTGCAATAACCCACCGGGCCTTTGATGTTCGGCCATAACGAGATGGCAAGTCATGCAACGCTTAACGAAGTTAGCTATGTCAAGTTTCATTCCCTCCCAATAATAAAGTCGCTTCATATCCGCATACATTTTGCTACTACCGGGATGAATGGTAAATTTAGAGCGATGGGAATCTTCTAAAATATCTTTTCGAAGATCACTAATATTTGGTACGATAAGTCTACCAAATTTTCGAATGCCGCCACGAGAATCAATATCAAAGTTTTTCAATCCTTCAATATCATTTTATCCTTAACATTTTGGCCAAGAAGAGCCAATTCGGGATCTAGGCTCTGAGCTTCAAGAATGCGGTCTAAAAGAGAAGGATGAGCCTCAAGGCTACATAAAACAAGTGATGAGCACAAATCGGATACACGCTCTCGAATCTCACAAGTGGATAAAATCTCGAGATCGTTCCATTCGGATATCATCATAGAAACAACCGCTTGTTGCTTTCGACTAAGTGCATCTGCAACGCGATTTCCCTTACCGGGAGTATAAAGGATATCAAGATCATATGGTGCAAGAAATTCGAGCCAACGCTGTTGACGCAAATTAAGTTCTTTTTGAGAGAATAAATACTTCAAGGACTTATGATCGGTATAAAGAACAAATTTCTCTCCTAAAAGATAATGACGCCAAATACGAAGGGCGAAAACAATAGCCGCGAGCTCTAAATCATGAGTGGCATATCTAGTCTCAGCAGACTTCAATTTCCTAGAAGCATAAGCAATAACATGTTCTCTTTGCATAAGAACGGCACCAAACCAACGCGACTAGCATCGGTATAAACAACGAAATCTTGATTCCCCTCGGGAATAACGAGAATAGGAGCATCAGAAAGAAGTTCTTTTAATTTCTGAAAAGAGGCTTCACATTTGTCCGACCAAATGTATTTAACACCTTTCTTCGTCAAGCTAGTGAGAGGCGCGACAATCTTAGAAAAGTCTTTGATAAAACGACGGTAATAGCCCGCCAATCCGAGAAAACTACGAATCTCTGTCACACTCTCCGGTCTCTTCCAATCTTGAATCGCTTCAATCTTTGAAGGATCCACGGAAATTCCGGATTCGGAAATAATATGACCGAGAAACTTCACACGAGATTGCCAAAAGTTGCATTTAGAAAATTTTGCCTTTAATTGATTACTCCTAAGAGTTTCCAACACAATCCGAAGATTTTCTTCATGCTCCTCCTCGGTTTTAGAATACACAAGAATATCATCGATAAAGATGAGAACAAACTGGTCGAGGAAGTCTTTGAAAACTCTATTCATAAGGTTAATGAAATAAGCCGGAGCATTCGTTAAACCAAATGGCATAACAAGCCATTCATAAGATCCATAACGAGTACGTAACGATGTCAAAGGAATACTATCCTCTGCAATACGAAGCTGATGAAATCCAGTAGCTAAGTCTAATTGTGAAAAGACTCTAGCACCACTAAGTTGATCAAATAGATCATCAACCCGAGGTAAAGGATATTTATTTTGATAGTAAGATCATTAAGCTTGCGGTAGTCAATGCAAAGCCTAAGTGTTCCATCGGATTTCTTCACAAAAATAGCCGAAGCTCCCCAAGGCGAGGAACTAGAGCGAATTAATTGCTTCTTCTCCAATTCGGATAATTGTTTACGCATCTCCTCGTTTTCTTTATTGGACATACGATACGAAGGACGAGTGATAGGTTGAGCTCCAGGAATAAGATTAATTATGAACTTAATTGCTCGCTTAGGTGGTAATCCTAAAACGGGCTCGAATATGTCAGAAAATTCACGAACGACGTGAATAAGAGAAATAATATCACCCTCATCGTCGTCATCGACATCACGAGGATTTAAAGAATATAAAGTTGCAACCAAGCTGGAATCTGAATCTTTAAGATTAATAGAAATCTGCTTAACAGATTGAGGATGTCGAAGACGAATAGTCCGCTCAGGACATAGGATATGAGCTTCATAACGGTTAAGCCAATCCATTCCCAAAATCATTCCAAAGCCTAAGTAACGCATGACATGCAAATCGGCTCGGAAAGAAAAATCACCCAAAATAATCTCGACCTCATTGCACAATAAACTGATTGTTGCGGATCCACCAACCGGATTCGCAATTCTCAAAGAAGTCATTAAAGCAACAACACTTAAAGAAAAAGTATCAATGAGTTCATTTGAAATAAAAGAATGGGATGCACCCGTGTCAAAAAGAACTCGAATAGGTTGATCCCGAAATATGATAATGCCATCAAGGATAGAATGAGGCATACCTTGATTTCGAGATGTGTTGCCAGGGGCTTGAGAAACATTCAACTTTCCCTCCTTCTTTCCCTGAAGCTCGGGGCATGAAGATATAACATGACCGGGACCTTTGCAGTAGCGACAAGAGAGAGACTTTGGGCACTTTATCGCGTAATGGTCCTTCGAACCACAATTATAGCATTCCCCATGACCAAAGGAAGAAGTCTTTGCCACAGAGGTTGCTTGTTTCCCTTTCTTATTGGGATAAGGACCTTTGAATTTATTAGTCCTTTTCTTGTTGTTGTTGAAGCTTGGTTTGGAACCCACCACTTCAACATCATTCTCCCTATCCGCCTCTTCAAGACGAAGAGCGATATCAATGAGTAGGTCGAAAGAAACTTCTAACTTTAGAAGTAATGGCTTCTTGAGATTTCGGTTTAAGCCATAGACGAACCTCTGGTTCTTCTTTAAAGGGGTGTTGATGTATTCAACCCCATATTTAGAAAGCGACTCGAAGGAGGCGACATAATCAGTCACGGAGGACTCACCTTGAACAAGGTCTATAAATCGTCGAACCAATGTCACTTTCTCCGCTTCTGGTACAAATTTCAACTCGAAGCGTTCCCGGAATTGCTCCCAGGTGAGATCCGCTTCATTAATCTCAGAAATAAGAAGCTCGTACCAGTCCAATGCTCTTTCTCGGAGCATACTAGAGGCCACCTGAACTCGGTGAAGGTCAATAAGATTCATGCGAGAAAAGATTCGATCGCATGACCTTAGCCAAGCTTGTACTTCAATAATAGTTTCGGAAACTTTGAATGGATCCCCACCCAAATTAGTGTAATCGCTGCACAAGCGTGCAATCCCAACTTTGGGTGAGTAGGTTCTGGGTTAGCTCCAGCTGCCTGAGCATTCGTCACTAAATCAAGAAGCTGTTGAGCAGTCATAAAAACTCCATCCTGGGGCGGAGTGCTAGATGGTACGGCTCTGGGGCGGCCTGGTCTAGACATTTCTCTTCCTTTAGAAAGAAAGAAGAAGAGGAAAAAGGTTATTCACCAAATTGAATATCAAGCAATTCTTGATAGATAAAACAAGGAATCATAAAAGAAAATAGGATAAATCGGTACGAAGACTCGAATAAAATCCTAAAGCACGACTCCTAAGATGGACTTAGGACGATGATCCTTGTTATAATATTCCATATTGTTCCGAAGTTTGGATATGATACCAAGCTGTGACGCCCCACCTCTATACCCACGCTAGGCAAGAACACTACAGAGTAATGCTGTCAACTAGCATGGAGAATAAGGCTGTTGAGGAGCGACTATCCGTATAATTTCTTTGGGCGAGCACCGATATGCCAGATAAAAATATAACTTTTCATCACAAGAGGAAATCCGACATACCAACACAAACTCAAAGCTATTACACAGCGGCTATAGTGATCTTCGGAAACAAATATAGAAATAAGCATAACACAAATCATTCACAGATAATTCATATCACAAAGGCGGAAGAAGATATGAATATATAATTAACACATGAAAGTGTATATCAGAGTAGTGGTCAAAAAGATCCACAATAATACAAAAGAATAGCAACACGTGCTATACAAAAGAATACAACTATGAGTCTATATCTCAAGTGTGTATAACAAAATAAACTACTAATCTAAGTAGTTTGCCAAAAGTCAGAGCAATGAATCCCTGGGGAGAAGTCAAGCAGAAGCACCCGCAACATCTTGGTCTGACCCGAGTATTATTTAAGAAGAAAATAATAAACGGATCAGTCTAGCTATAAATATTAGAAGAAATGATATAGAATAAGAGATATGACTAAACGTATAATAATCACAAGGCCAAGCTGTGATAAATAACTAATTGAAAAATCAATAAGAGATTAATCAATATCGCAAAGATCTTCTTGAAGATAAAAAGGAATGTCATACTCCTAATTTCATTCACCAAGCCACAATAGAGGACATATATATCAATGGCAATCGTAAAAGTTGGTGAAACATAAATTCCAGAAATCAACACACGAAATCCAGAAATCACAATAAAAGGATGGCAAATCCCATAAACTGGACATCGACGCACCTAGAAAGACATGCCCCATTCACAGTCGAACATCGACGCACCTAGAAAGATACGCCCCATGCTCTAGCATCGACGCACCTAGAAAGATACGCCCCATGCACAAATAAACATCGATGCACCTAGAAAGATACATCCCATGCATAAACAAGCATCGATGCACCTAGAAAGATACACCCCATGCAAAGTCGAACATCGACGCACCTAGAAAGACACGCCCCATGCATAGACGAAAAATCGACGCACCTAGAAAGGTACGACCCATGTGCAAACAAACATCGACGCACCTAGATAGGTACGACCCATGAAAGAAAAGAGACGAAGCTCAATAAAATGGGAACAGTCCTCCACATAGACAAAGAGACATCGCACATTGCTAGTCTAAACCATAAAATGATCGTCATGATCAAAGAGAAGTGTCAATTACAGTAAGCTAGTAAATATATGAGCTTAGCTTCATGTCCCATAACCACTAGCTTAACTTAAATATTTACGAACAAATTGTAGATCTCCACTAGAAAATTGTCACGAAAGATTCAATCGAACAAGTCCAAAAATTAACCGACAAAGTAAACGCAAGCGTTTCATACCACTTGTTTTACTAAATCGTTTAATTATGTTTCTCATACGAGTGAGGTAAAGGCTTGTATATACTAATAGATTGGAAAATGGTTTAAGAAACGAGCTTCGTAATAAAATAGTGTTGATATAGTTTTGATGAAAGAATTTTGATATTTGCTACTAGTATTGAAACCATTATATTTTTAAAGTGACAAATCACAAAGAAGATTGTAGGAACAATCAATCACTAAAATTCACATACGAAGATGTGAATAAAATCCAAAGAAACCGATAAAGAATCCATCGAAATGGATATTCAAAAATCCCTAAAAAGGAGTCATCAAAGTCATAATAAATGATAACAACAAATAGGATCATCACGAATCGATTTAAATTGGAAATTCAATCCAAAAAGGCAAATTGGACTCAAACAGTAGGTTCAGTCGACTGAACAGAGTTTTCAGTCGACTGACCCTGTGCTTGGAAATTTTTCAGGTTCAGGAAACTTTCTGTTTCCAGTTTCAGTCGACTGAACAGAGCATTCAGTCGACTGAATCATGCCTAGAAACTTTCGGGTTCCAGGTTCAGTCGACTGAACAGAGGATTCAGTCGACTGAATCATGCCTGGGCTATTTTTCAGCATATCCAAATGAAGAGCAAACTCTTCCAAAATGCAACCGGACGAACATTGGCTCTAAGGGTTTATGCCAATCGGCAACCCAGCCCTATATGCTCCTCGATGCATCACTAAAAGCACGATCAAACATCCATATAAGGATTTTCACACAAATTTGACTTAAAAACCCAAAAATTGGAATATTCACAAAAGCAATCCAAATCAAGAGCAAATGCATATGAAGAAGTGTTAGGAATTCATGCCTAACAACCAAAGATAACTATAGTCATAGATGTGAGATAAAAATCTCACCTTTGAAATCACACAAATAAAGAAGAAGCTTGAAAGAAAAGGAGAATCAACCACTCTTCAAATCCAACTCAATAAGCTTGATTCTAAGCTTTAAAAGAAGAACATTCACAAAGTTAGGTTTAGGAATTTTTGAAATGATAAGAGAATGAGTTGGAGAAGAAGAAGAGAATCTTACCAATGGGTTCTTCTATTAGCTTAGAGCTAGACTTGATTTGCAAAAGAAAACTAGGGCTTGAGTTTTAATTTCCCATCTCTCCCACCATTGTTGCTAAAGCTTGAGTATTAGGAATTGGAAATGAAGTAAATAAGGAGTTGAAGTGGAGTTGGGACTGAATACATAAGTGGGGTTATTAGGCTCAGCCCAAACCAAAGCCCTAAGCAAAAAGTAGCAAAATTCAACTTTGTCCAAACTTATCGAAGCTTATACTCAAAAAGGTCGCAAACGACATTTTAAACTCAATGGGAGTGGTCCCGTGTCCTAATTCGACCATATGCAAAAAGAAGCTTTTCGGACTAAAATCTGACTACGATACCATATTTAAATAAAACATTTAAATATATAAATCCTAACATATGCGGGTTGTTACAGAATCCATTAATGAAATAATATATAATTTATGGTAATTGAATAAAATCAGTGTTATGTAAGTAATTATGACATTTGTTGTAAATGATAAACTTACAAATGTTACTAAATGTAGAAATGGTGACAATTGTTATTTGTTACCAATTTATCCAATCGATTACAAATAAATGTTGCACTAATGTGAGTTAGGACAATAACTGCAAATTATGAATGTAATAAAGGTATAGAAATGTTAATTATATTTACAAGGAAATAATTGATGTAATAAGAAGAGTGAAACAAAAACAAATTAATTTATTGAGATATTTAAATTATAATAAAATTGACAAAAATTTAATATAATGGAAATATAGTAGTTAATATAAATAAAAAATGAAACTATTATTTAGTAAGAAATATGTAATTACCGTTTGTATCCGATAGTGTACAAATATGTTTAAATTACTATTAGATAGGAAATAATTGTTCTACTTCTCATTACATTCATTTAGTCAATTTTGAAACTTAATCAACTAAAATTAATGTAATTGAAAATTTTCAATTAATAGGAGAGAGAATTCTAAATTGTAAATTAATAGGTGTAATTAAAAGTAGCTTATATTGTGAAAATATAAGGAAGTTTGATTTAATGAAAAGAACATTTACATCAAATATAATGAATGTTTCATTTGTGAATGTTGGTTTGATTTCATTAAATTAAAGAATAGAATGAATGATTTTAAAGGCAGAAATATATGTTTATTGAAATGTGTTTAGCTTACAGATTGATTACAAGAACAGGAAAATATTCCATTCCAAAGTTATTTGTTACTCTAAACAAAATATTTATAAACATTTTTAGATAAACAATTGTTCTATTTTTTTATCCATTTTAGTTATCTGTTTTGAAATTTAACTTTGTAAGTAATTACAATTAACGCAACTTAAATATTTCAATTAAAAGGAAAGAAGACGTTGATTGCAATGAATAGATTTAATAAAAGAAACACACGTTTTGTGTTAAACGAAATGGGTGTTTTAATGGAAATAAAAGATCATTTTGGGAAAACCAAATTGAACGTTTTCATTTTTAAGGTAAGTTTAAAAAAAAATTATTATACATAGACAAAAACTTAAATGCGTACAAATTTGAATATTATTTGAGTTAATGAAGTTAATTTGGTTACGTTTTAGAAAAATTGAATTTCAAAAGATTGTGAGATGTACACTGTCCCTTCATTTCTTTTGTTATTAATTGTTGCATGAACATTTTAAAATATTTACCTTATTATTAATGCTTAATATATTCATTTGTCATTCTGTTTAATACCTGAGCCTAGACTTTTAGGTTGTATTTAATTCTTGCCACCTCATTTTCACGCATACAAAATTTTACTTTCCCCTGGTTTGCTAACTTTTCCATTCCAACGTACATTTTCTAATGCATTATTAATAACCGAAGCTTTCAAAATGAATTATGCTATTTATTTTTGCCCCTCCACCTTCATTTCCTAATTAAATATAACCTGCAGTTTTTTTCTTCATTTGCGTTTTGTTTCTCCTAACACCTCATATTCAAAAGCTCTTATTCTTTCAAATCCAAACGCTTTCTTTTTTGAAACATGATTTTTTTTTTCATTTTTTTGTACACGTCCTGTTCTCATCTTAGTTGTTCTTTAATCTTTTCCTAAAGCCTCTTCTTGGAAAAATGTAAAAATGTTCAAATTTGTTTATTTGTTTTTTTCTTTGCGTACTAATTGTTAGTTTAGTAATATTTCTTAGAACATTAGTATCTTTTGGATATAAACTTTGATTCACACGCGATTTCTTTTGTTGGATTCATATCTAAATTCCGCACAACATGAAATTGATTTAGTTGAATTTGGAGAATGCTGAGTTTTGCGCTTCTATTTGGATTTTTATAGGCTAAAATCAAGGGTGAGTGTTTTAACCTACTCATAATTACTAAACTATCCTATGTTAATTAAATTAAGTTTGTGATACGATTTGAAATTAATTGATTGATGTTTGGTATGTCTAAATTTTCATTCTGGTTAAATTTACATTCTGGTTAAATTTTAAATTATCAATTTAATACCTATTATCGGTTATCAGTTATCTATTGTTGTTTATTGATTGATTTTGATGATATTGTGATAGATGTTTGATTTGTTGATATTGGATGACTGGATGTTGTATTTTATGCAGTTATAACACTGCAAGTTACCTATGGGTTGAAATGATACATACCCGAATGATCTATAGATTAGGAAAAATCATTATGGGTTGAAATGATAGATTTGAGCGATTTTATGGACTTTTATTTAATTGAATTCGGGATAGCGGTTTGAAATGATAGATAACCTAAAATTTTGAACTACAGATTGAAATGTCAAATATTCATATCACTTGACCCTAGGGTTGAAAATTCTATATGGACATTGGATTGGTTAAATTAAATGATTTTTTGAATCTTTAAATTTTGAATCCACTTATCTGGTATTTTGAAATGGAAATTGATTTATATACACTGAATTATTTTCGAAAGTCTAAGCGTAAATGTTGATTTGAAATTGATTTAATGAATTTTTCAAACGATTTAAATTAGACTTTCAAAGTTGAGGTGTCGAATATAAATGAATTTATCGAAATTTGGTTACCGAAATATTTGGGGTATAACTTTGGAATCTAATTTAAACTAATTTAGAATATTTTAATTTATTTATCTATTTTAATCAATTTAAAATATTTTAATATATTTTATCTACTATAACCTATTTAATCCAATTTAATCTATTTTACATATTTTAAACTAATTAAATCTATTTAATCTATTTTAAATTTATTTAATTTATTTTAATTCCATTTAATCTATTTTAAATTTATTAAATCCATTTAAAATATATTTAATATAACTTAAATCTATTTAATTTATTATTAATCTACTTAAATCATTTTAAATCTGATTAAATAAAAGTTAAATCTATTTAAACTATTTTTACTATTTAAACTATTTTAAACTATTTTAAACTATTTTTAAAACTATTAAAACTATTTACGACTACCTAAACTATTTTCTAAAATTTCAAACCGTGTAAAGAGAAAGCATTTAATTTTAAATCCTTGATGATAATACAACCTAAGCTATGTTTTGAAATTGATACCTTTTTGTGAAATGACATATTTGAGTAAATGTGATAATTTTGGAACAAGGATTTAATTAACCTATTTTATCGATGATTTCATAAGTGAATATGATTTTTGAAAGTGGATATGATTTTAAAGTGAGCACAGTTTGGAAGTGAGTATGATTTCGAAGTGGATATAAATTGAAATCGATATAATATTTTGACATAAATTATGAATTGTCTTCTTAAATTTAGAAGAACAATCCAGTGTGAAATAAGCGTTTGGTTGTTAAAGAAACCAGGGTAGGATATTATCATACTCTCTGCCAATGCCGAAAACCACTTTAACAACTATGTACGTGGTAGAGATTCCAAAAATGAAGTACGATGGTTTGGCGAGTGATTTCTGTAAAGGTATGACGTGATCCTGACTCCTTTGAGCCAGCTTAGATGTGACTAAAACAGGAGCCTTCCTAGGCCAAGTGAGGTTATTCCTGCTATCGGGGACACTTCTTCAATACTATATTATGATTTTGTGATTGATTTGGTGGCCACCCTCGATTTTAATTTAGGAGTGTATTTGAGGTGGGTGGTAATAGCTGTTATGCATTACAACCAGTTCGGATCCGCAATTGGTATATCTAACCTGGCACTGCCTCGAGTGCCGTGTTTACATGCCCTAGTGCTCCTTTTACGAGTTTTTTTTGTACCATACCTATGGAGTGCCCTCTGATGTGAGGTGTTATGGCATTGTATAGACTATGGGAATATATAAAATGTTTAAAGGGGGATATGGGTAATGCCTTAACGATATTTTAATACTTTTACTTTACTGTAGACATATTAAAATAGTATATTGTACTACATAGTAGATAGTTTAACCGATCCTTAGGAGATGCGAATCTCGAACAACTCTTAAGTTACTGCTTAGACACTGGATAAGAGATGTCAAACCTCGTAAATATCTCTGATGCAGTTACACTCATATGTACCATTGGTTTTACTTACATAAGATCTTTTAGTTCTGACTCGAGTGTTTTGTCTTTTCAATTCGCTCGGGTCAGCCTGAGCATTTCAGGGATGAAGACCTTATTCCTAGAGGACGAAGATGAAGATTATTCTATTATTACCTATTATATGTATTCTACTGCATCATGTTATTTCCCTGCATTTATTTATTTATTCGTGTTTATGTAACCCTGATGTTTGTGTTGTAAAGAATTATCAAGTGTACTTTTTTTAAATAGCTTCACGAACTAAAATTTTATTATTATATTTTGTCATTCTGCTATAGGATTCTGTAATTTTTTATTTCTTTCCCTTTTTCTTATTTACTCTATAATGATCTCCCCTTTTGAATGGTCTGAGTCCGGCATGTGTGTCGGTTTAAAATGTCCAAAAATGTAGGTTGTGACAGTTGGTATCAGAGCTTTGGTTTAGCGATAACCTTAGCTTTGTAGGGTCTGACTCATAATAAAAAGGGTAGTAATACCCTAGAATGAGTCGCTGAGTCTATATATACACGAGAGAGCACATTTGTTAGTGTTATAAAAGGTTTTTGTATTGTGTTAACTTATTCTATTTTTTTTATTTATAAATTCTGGTCAGTGCTAAGGACGCTATGATATCGATAAGGATTTCTAAACACTTAGTAGGGCAGAGTGACACAATATTTGTTTTGAAAAATAGGTAAATGAATTAATTTTTCCTATTATATATTTTGTATATAAAATAATAGATTTTATAAATGATATAGTTGGATGTAACATGTTTTGTTAGGTAGATTTTTTTTTACGAATATTGACTGAAAAATAGGATTTAGAAATAAAGTAAATATATATTGGAAGTTTGGAACTGAAGTTTAAGGATTTGTAAAAATTTCTTTCGAACGATTTTGGAATATAATATTTGTAGTATTTAGAAGTATTTTCTGATATAAATATTTCTAGATGATTTGAAAAAAATGTTTTGAAATAATTTTTTTAAAGGAAATAAGTTCTACACTCCCCTCTCCGTCGCTAGAAAATAATTTCGGTAATGAGTGCACGCATCATCGACGTTCATTTTCGAGTTTCAAAGTAGGAAGACCATGTAATAGTTTTATTGCATATCCATTTGATAAACGAAACTTAATTTTTATTTCTAGAGTTGGATTTGATATCAATATATATGTAAGATATGATTATATATATTATTTTGAAATAATTGAAATGAAACCCAGTTGTTTAGTTCTTAAGTTTCTATAATTTAGAAATTGAAACTATTATAATGAATGGAATCTTGACTATATTAATAAAGGAAATTTCTAAAATGAAAATAAGAAATTTGAGGTTAACTAATGAAATAGATAAGAAATTTAAAATTTGTAAACGGTAAATAAAAAGGAAATGAAAATAAGAAATGGTAAGTATTGAACATTTTGTTAACTAAATAAATAAGAGAAACCTTGGATAATATTCAGTTACATTCTTAAAGACGTTATACAAATATAATTTACCAGAACGTAAAAATTGGTAATGTTAAATAGGATATGTAATAGAATGTTGTACAAGTAAAAACTTAGAAAATGAAAGTGTTCAATGGAGTTGCTTCTATAAATAAGAATTCTAATGTTACAAATTATTATAAGCTAAAGTTAATGGTTTAAAATGCTGCTAATTAAATGTAATAAAAGAGCTTAAGTTAACATTTAAGCAGTCTATAATCAGATTGAATGGTAAAGGGGAATGTTGTATGTAAACAATTAAAAACTTGAATCAATATTGAAGCCATTTGTAATTAATTTGAATACTTTATAAATTGAATGATTATAACCTTAGTGAACATTGGAATAGAGTTAGAAAAGGAGTCAATATTCAATAATACTATGTATGGAAGAATAAAATGTGAAAAGGAAATATCCATTAATGATGAATTAAATTGTAAAG
Source organism: Allium cepa (assembly GCA_030765085.1). NCBI lineage: Eukaryota > Viridiplantae > Streptophyta > Magnoliopsida > Asparagales > Amaryllidaceae > Allium > Allium cepa. The sequence goes on along the minus strand of CM060937.1, from coordinate 687,383,026 downwards.
AGACATACATAATAATACATAATGTAATAATTGAAATGGAAGTAACTTATGTATGCAATGAATGCAAAGTAATGAAAAGAAAAATGGTATTGCACAAGTGAATGGAAATGAATTTCGTAAGTGATAAATGTAAAGAAATTTAACAAGCACCTTATGAATAAAAGGGCGAAATGAACTTACAAATGTAAATTAATGAAAATAAGCATTATATGAATGAGAAAAGAAAGGCAAAGGAAAAAGTGGAAATCAAACTAAATTGTAAATATGAAGTAAAGCAAAATAAAATGTATACAATACTTCAATAATGAAATTCATTTATGATCCAAATAACTAAAATGGATATAACTTACGTAAGTAAAGAATTTAAATTAAGGAAATAAGCCTTACATGAATGAATGGAAATTAAAATTTTGTAATTAACGAATGTGAATTAAAGAAAATCATTGTATGGAAAAAAATAAACAATAAACGATGTGAAAAAGATAAATAGAGTAAACTTAAAAGGGTACTGAATTCTTCGTTTGTTGGGCTTATGGATTGGTTGGGAAAGGATACTGCTATTTTGTATAGAGATGTATAAATAATCTATTGAGACTTATCTACGACTGTTAAGTGTATGGTTTACTTAGTAGTTTATTTATCACTTTTATATGATTAAAAGTTCTGAACCTGAACAAACCATTGGTTGGTAGCTATGGATGTATGCTTGATTTTCTTGATTGCATGTGATGATATGATGGTTGTATTGTTGGTTTGTATGTGACTATTGTATGTTGTGTTGTTTTGTTGTTATTAGTTGAAACAACTTAAATATTTTCTTTTACAAAATTATTAACTCTTTTAGGTTATATAAGTGAAATACAAGTTATGGAAGCAATTGCTATTGCTTTTGGTTTCATAAAATAAGCATTCTTTACCCGACAGTAGGTATGTTTTTGGATTACGGTTTAATAGGGATATTATATTATTTTCTCGTGGTTTGCAATATTGTATTTTGAAAAATATGATGTATATTTTCATTATTGATATTACTATTTCTCTCAGACCTCTTCGTACAAAGTAGACTTTGTCGAAATTTTTCGTAAATTTTGGACTTAGAAATTTTTTTTGAAATGTTTTCACACTTTTATAAACTTGTACATAAAATGATTTAATTATTATAAATTGATATTTATTTAAATTATTTAATTATGTAAATTACTATTTATAAATTTTATATTTTGCGTAAGATATATTGATTTCTTAATTCCTTTTTTTCCCTTCTTTTCCTTTTGAGGACAAAAAGTTTTGAGTTGGGGAGAGTGTTACGCCCCATAATTTTCGATAATTAAAAATAAATAATTTAATAAGATTTGTGAGTTAATAATGGGAGAAAAAATTGTGAATTATTAATGAAATAATAACTAGAACGGAAGGTAATATTGTCAATTTAAGTCAATTATTAACAATTTTAATGAAAGATCAATTAATTGAAATGATTTAAATTTATATTTGATTATAAATTAAATATAAGAAAACAAATGTAAATATTGAATTAGTTAATGAAATAATATATAGTCTATGGTAATTGAATAAAATCATTGTTATGTAAGTAATTATTACATTTGCTGTAAATGCTAAACTTACAAATGTTACTATATGTAGAAATGGTGACAATTGTTATTTGTTACCAATTTGTCTAATCGATTAGAAATAAATGTTGCATTAATGTGAGTTAAGACAATAACTGCAAATGTGAATGCAATAAAGGTATAAAAATGTTAATTATATTTACAAGGCAATAATTGATGTAATAAGGAGTGAAACAAAAACAAATTAATTTATTCAGATATTTAAATTATAATAAAATTGACAAAAACTTAATATAATGGAAACATAGTAGTTAATAAAAAAAAGATGAGAAACTACTATTTTGTAAGAAATGTGTAATTATCATTTGTAACGAATAGTATATAAATATGTTTAAATTACTATTAAATATGAAATAATTGTTCTATTTCTCATTACATTCATTTAGTCCATTTTGAAACTTAATCAACTGAAATTAATGTAATTGAAAATTTTCAATTAATAGGTGAGAGAATGCTAAATTATAAATTAATAGGTGTAATTAAAAGCAGCTTATGTTTTGTGAAAATATAAGGACAGATTGATTTAATGAAAAGAACATTTACATCAAATAAAATGAATGTTTCATTTGTGAATGTAGTTTCATTAAAATAATGAATAGAATGATTGATTATAAAGGAAGAAATATATATTTATTGAACTGTGTTTTGCTTACAGATTGATTACAAGAATAGGAAAATAATATATTTCAAAGTTATTTATTACTCATATGTACAAACAACAAATTTATAAACGATTTTAAATAAAAATTTATTCTATTTTTCATCCATTTTAGTTGACTATTTTGAAATTTAACTTTGTAAGTAATTGCAATTAATGTAACTCAAATATTTCAATTAAAAGGAAAGAAAATGCTGATTGCTGTTAATAGATTTAATAAAAGAAACACACGTTTTGTGTTGAACAAAATGGGTGTGTTAATGGAAATAAAAGATCATTTGGAAAAACCAGATTGAACTTTTTCATTTTTAAGGTAAGTTTAATTTTTTTATTATGCGTAGATAAAAACCTAAATGCATACAAATTTGAATATTATTTGAGTCAATGAAGTTAATTTGGTTACATTTTAGAAAAATTGAATTTCAGAAGGTTGTGCAATGTACATGGTCCCTTCCTTTCTTTTGTTATTAATTATTGCATGAATGTTATAAAATAGTTACCTTCTTATTAATACTTAATATATTCATTTCTCCTTCTATTTAATACCTGAGACTAGACTTTTAGGTTGTATTTAATTCTTTCCACCTCGTTTTAACGTATACAAAAATTAACTTTCCTTTGGTTTGCAAACTTTTCCATTCCTATGTACATTTCCTTATGCATTATTAATGCTTGAAGCTTTCAAAATAAATTGTGATACTTATTTTTGTCCCTCTACCTTCATTTCCTAATTATAAATAACCCGCAGCTTTTTGTTCATTTGTGTTTTGTTTCTCCTGACACCTCTAGTTCAAAAGCTGTTATTCCTGCAAATCCAAAAGCTTTCTTTTATGAAACATACTTTTTTTTTCATTTTTCCGTACAAGTCATGTCCTCATCTTAATTGTTTTGCAACCTTTTCCAAAAGCCTCATCTTGAGAAAAATGCAAGTATTAAAAATTTTTTATTATTTTTTTCTTTGCGTACTTATTATTATTTTAATGAAATTTCTTATAACACAAATATCTTTTGCATATAAACTTTGATTCACACGCGATTTCTTCTGTTGGATTCATATTTAAATTTCGCACGACATGAAATTGATTTAATAGAATGAATGTTTCTTTTCTTTTGTACACTGTCCCTTCATTTCTTTTGTACACTGTCCCTTCCTATGTACACTGTCCCTTCATTTCTTTTGTTATTAATTGCTGGATGAACATTTTAAAATAGTTACCTTATTATTAATACTTAATGTACTCATTTCCCATTATGTCTAATACCTCAGCCTAGACTTTTAAGTTGAATTTAATTCTTGCTACCTCATTTTCACGTATACAAAATTTTACTTTCCGTTGGTTTGCAAACTTTCCCATTTCTAAATACATTTCCTTATGAATTACTAATAACTGAAGCTTTCAAAATGAATTATGATATTTATTTTTGTCCCTCTACCTTCATTTCCTAATTAAAAATAACCAGCAACTTATTTTTTCATTTTCTTTTTGTTTCTCCTGACACCTCATATTCAAAAGCTCTTATTCTTTCAAAACCAAAAGCTTTCTTTTTTGAAATATGATTTTTTTCCACTTTTCCATACACGTCCTGTTCTCATCTCAGTAGTTCTTCAATCTTTTCCTGAAGCCTCTTCTTGAGAAAAACGTAAAAGTTCAAAAAAAAGTTATTTACATTTTTTCTTTGCGTGCTACTTATTATTTTATTAATATTTCTTATAACATGAATATCATTTGCATATAAACTTTGATTCACATGCGATTTCTTCTATTGGATTTATATTTAAATTTCACATAACATGAAATTGATTTAGTTGAATTTGGAGATTGCTGAGTTTTGCGCTTCTATTTGGATTTTTATAGGCTAAAATCAAAGATGAGTGTTTTTAACCCACTCACAATTACTAAACTACCTTGTGTTAGTCAAATTAAATCTGTGATGTGGTTTGAAATTAATTGATTGATGTATGGTATTTTTAAATTGTCATTCTGGTTAAATTTGACATTTATTGCATTTAAACATCATTTAATTTAATATTAAATTTTAAATTGTCAATTTATTACATATTATTAATTATTAGTTATCTATTGATGTTTATTGATTGATTTGGATGATGATTGTGATATATGTTTAATTTGGTTATATTGAATGACTGAATTTTGTATTTTATATGGTTATAACACTACAAGTTGCTTGTGCTTTGAAATGATACATACTCAAACGATCTATAGATTAGGGAAAAAATCATTATGGGTGGAAATGATAGACTTTAGTGATTTTATGGACTTTTATTTAATTCAATTCGGGATTACGGTTTGAAATGATAGATAACCGTAAAATTTTAAATTACAGATTGAAATGATAAATATATGTATCACCTGACCCTTGGGTAGAAATTATGTATCGACGCCTGATTGGTTAAATTTAATAATTTATGAATCTTCAAATTTTGAATTCAATTAACTAGTATTTTGAAATTGTGATATCTCGGAATTTTAGACAATATCAATTTAATAATCTTTATATAAAATTAAGTTGATATTGACAATATTGATTAATAAAATATGTTTTGGTTTAATAATCAGATTTAAATAATATTTAATTTGTGAATTGTCTTTTTAAAATGCTAAAATAAATGTTTTAAATTATAATGTATATATATATATGTTGTATATATATTATAATTTATCTTTGTTTGGAATTTAACTTACATGAAAATAAATAAATGTAGTTTGTTTTTAAATTCTAATAAATATTGAGTAATTAGGAAATTATGTTTTAATTAATATTAAACTTTCAAAAAAAATCTATTTAAATTAATAACTTTATGGTTTGATAATATTTAAAATAAATGAAATTGTTTTAAATTTGTCTTAGCTTAATTTTTGTTTCAAATTTAAATAAAGGTTGATTTTATTTTATTTTTTTAATATTATTTGATTAAATATGAATTGAGTATATTTTATATAAGTCTAAATATAGAATAGCCTATGATTTAAATTCATTTAAATATAAAAGTGATTTATAATTTCTTTATAAATCATATAAAATTTGTTAATTGTTATTTTAAACCATATTAATAAATATTCTACTTTTCATAAATATAAAAAAGAATTAAAATAAGGAATTAGAGTCTTCATTTTTAAATTGAATAAATAGATTTTAATTTTGATTTCAAAAGTTTAATTGATTTGAAATTTTATTTTGAAATTCAAATGAATTGATTCTTTTAAAATATTTTGTAAGTTTTAATTTATTAATTATTTTATTTACATTTACTTTTAATAGAAAATTCATATATATATTCACATAAACATAAAATAAACTAAAGAAAAATCTTTATAAATATTTAAAAATATAACTTAATTAATCAAGACATGTGTTAACTTTTGAAATAATCAAATTACAAGTGTTAAGTCCTAAATAAATCAAATACATGTGTTAATATATGAATAAAACAATGTGACAAGTGTCATTTAATCTTTATTTTCTTTAATTTATTTTGTTAAATTTATTTCAGCCTTAAAACATATTCTTTTCCCTTCCTTCTCTTTTTCTATCCTTCAAAATCAAATTCTAAGCTTCAAAGGTAAATCTGAAGAAAAAAAAGAAAATCTGTAATTCATTCTTCAAGTAAAACTGAAATTTCCAAACAAAATCTTAAACCCCTCAAAACATAAATCTGTAATTCACTCCCTAAACAAAAATATTACAATTCTGGAAATCATCAACATGATGGAACCCTGCATGCATTTTCCTTTCAACCTGAAGATTCTTTGCATTTTCATCTCTGGAATTTCACCTGCATGCATCTAATTTTGGGTTAAGTTTCAAATGCAAGCATTCTTCAAAACTTAAATCATTGAACCTGCAACTATCAATTCAGACAGGGTTTAAAGTTTTAAAATCTGGTGCTCTAATCTTCTGCAGAAAGGTGAGTAACATTTTTGCTAAAATAATTTAAGTAACATGGTTGCATGATTTATTACTGTGATAAGTATGGTTGGTGATAAGTATGTTTCTGTATGTATATCTAGGAATTATCTATAGAAATTTGGATGATGTGTGTGTGCATATCTACTAATATCTTGACCTCCCTGTTTCTAAGTTTAAACTCAGTTCTTATTTGAATTTAAATTCCCTATCTCGTGATATAAGCATTGATATGAATTGTGATACAGACAAAAATTGTTTGGGAGATCATAAGTTTAAGCTTAAAATTTTAATTAGGTTAAAATTAAATTAAATTTGCTCTGGAAAACCCAAAAGGTCAGGAAGACATGAGATTTGTTAAAAACTAAATACCCTAATTCATTAATTTAAGTTTATGATCTGAAAACTAGTATGATAACATGATTTTTAAAACCAAAATCATAATTTCTAATTTGGGAATTTTGGAGCAGTTCTAGGATGAACAGGAAATGAATATGTGGGGTTTTCTAGTAGATCAAATGTTTGGAGAGGTTGGAATTTTGGGTAGAGATGGTGGAGTGATTGTAATTGAAGGCTGCTGGTGATACATTTTGTCAAGGAGGCAGCGGTGGTGGATTATTGGTTTGGAACCCTAGTTTTTGATCAAGATTTTAATTCATCCGTTCCTGCTCTATGCTTGATCGAGTGTTTAGGGTTTTTGAAGGATGGTTGATGGACCCTAAGGGAGTAAGTAGCCGGAATTGTAGCTTCATCGATGGTTGGAGGAGGGAGAAATCATTGTTGACAAGTCTTGAGGTTGGATTGGCACAGTGGTTTCCAGGTTTTAACAGTGGTGAAGTATACTCGAGTATGTCTCGGGTAATTCCAGTTTTTGTTCGGAGTTAAGGCAAGGGTGACTCGAAGCAAGATGGAATTGTGCTCATGTAGTTTAGTTGAAGTGTGTTGTTTTCTACAACCTGACAGTTTCAGGTTTGTGTGAATTTAAACCAAAAAAAAAAGGAAAAGCAAAGCCTGATTTAAAATAGGAATTGAGGAAAGTTTAAACTATGGATTCAAATTGAATTTGAATTTTAGTTTTTGGAAATAAATAAATTTATAAAAGGGAAATAGTTAGCAACTTAAAACCTGCACAGTTTTTTAAAAGTGAGTATATGTCTGAAAATAAGAATTTAAAACAAGATTGGAAGCAAGTTTAAGTATGAATTCAAATAGATTTGAATTTCAGATTTTGATTTAAATTTGCAGTAATAAAATAAAGTATTTAATTAAATAATAAAACCTGCACATTTTTTATAAAGTAATTATATATCTGAAAATAAGTTTTAAAAACAAGATTTAAATTTTTAGTTAAATATGAATTTGAAATTCTGGATTCAAATTTGAATTTGAATCTGAAAGTTTCAAAAAGAAAATAGGTTGATAAATTCAAATGATATATTTTAGTTTGAGTATCTTATAAAATCTGAAATGAAGATATAAAACAGAGTTTTAAATTTTAATCTGTATCTGAAAGCATGGTTTAAAATTTTGGATTGTAATAAAAATAAGATTTGAATTTAAATGTTTCAATGTCATTTGAAATATTTAAGATACTTTAAATTTATTTGAATATAGGCTAAAGTTAAACTATTCTTTTAAACTACTTTAAAAGATAAGTGATTCTTTAAAATGAAAACTAAAGATTTTTAAATACTTTAAATCTTGTTTAAGTTTAAATTTAATTTCATTTTAGTTTCAATTTAAAATGGAATTTATAAAATTTAGAAGCAAATTTCTTTTTAAATAACTTTAATAAAGATAATTTAATCATTAATGAGATAAATGATTTTTATTGTTTTGAAACTTAATTATCTGATCAAGGTAATTAAGATTTTAATTAATTAATTTAATCAATTAATAATTGCGTTAATTAATTAATTAAGGGTTTATTTAATTAATTAAAAGTTTAAGTAAGTTAATTAAATTTGATTAAAGTATGATTTAGAAATTAATTTAAATAAGATTTGATTTATTTAATTAATGAATTGAATTAATTAATCAAGTAATTAATAATTAATTAAGTTTAATTATCACTTGATTAATTTAATAATTAGAAATTAATTAATGAGTTTTTAAATAAATTAAGAATTAATATTTATTAATTCAGTTAATTACTTTGGAGAAGTAATTAAAGATTTGTTATTGGTCATTAATTTAATATTATTTTTAATATTAATTAATGTAATTAATTTTAATGATTAATTGTATTTATTAATTTAAAGATAATCATTTGAGAATTATTTAAGTATAATTACTTAATGAAAATAATTAAGAAAAATTAATTACTGATTGTAATTAATTAAGTTGTTTAGTTAAGTTAATTAATTAAGTTTAATTAATTTAATTTAATCATTGGGCTGATTTGAGAAATAATTACCATTGTAATTAAAAAGGAATAATTACTTAGTGAAGTAATTAAGAAGATAAATTACTTGATGTAATTTTAATTGAAGGATACTTGAATGATGGAGGAGTTTTTGGAATTAATTACTTTGTGTAATTATTATTAGTGTGTTTAATTACTTAGGATAAGTAATTCATAATAAAATTACTTAGTGTAATTAATATGTAATTTGTATGTTGAATAATTACTTAAGTAAGTGATTATTAATTAATTACTTAGTGTAATTAATTTAGGTTTAGATAATTGGGTTATTTGGAAATGGTTAAGAGATGTAATTAATTTAAGTTAATTACTTAATGTGATTAATCAAGAATGATTAATCAATAGAGGTAATTGGTAATTAATTTAGTAGGATAACTAAGTAAAATAATTTGAGATCATTAATTTATACAATTAATGATATAATGAAGGATTGATTAATTAATAACAACTAATCAATGAAGGTATTAATTAATGTAATTAATTATGATTAATTAATTGATGAAGTAATTACAGTTTAATTACAGGGATTGGTTTGGATTAATTAATTTGTGAAATTAATTAGAGATTAATTACTTGAATGTAATTAAAGAATAATTAATCAAGATGATTAATTAGGGTAATTTGTTGAGAATAATTAATTGATTGATTTATAATTAATTAAGGAATATGTAAGAAGGATTTATAAGGATGAGTAATTAATTTAATTCATTTTAAATTAATTAAGGAAGAACTAATTAATTTAATTCATTTTAAATTAATTATAGAATGGTGATTTAGTAAGTCATTGCTTATGAATGATGATTGATATTTATTACCCTGGATGGTTGAAATCTCAGATATGAGATAAATGTTGTTGTGTGATTTGGATGTTGTGGTTGCATTGAGTTGATAATATGATTTATCTGTTTGAGTTGATAATATAGATTATCTGATGTGATGATAATATTGATTATCTATTGTGATGTTGAGAATTATCTATCTGTGTATATATAGATAATATTGATATGAATTGTTTTAAACCTTTAAAACAGCTTGGACCTAAAAGACACGCTTTGGACTTCGATGAGACCGGGATCGGGTTTCCATATTTGGATATCCGAAAACCACATCGATTCCAAATAACTTTAGGTCGTGAATCTAAATGAAGCTTTGTGAAGACTCGAGGTGTAAGGGCTATACGTTAGTATAACTCTGTGGGTGACTCCGTAATGAGTTGACGAAATAGTGCTTATAGATTCGAGATGGTGGTTTAGAGTGCAAGGGTTATTGTCGTTAACTCTGAGGGTGATTCCAAATGAGTGTAACGAGATAATGCCTTCGGTTTCGTTCGAACCCGGAACGAACTTGTATGGATTGAATGCTTTCAGAACATCGTCAGGTGGACGATGAGTGTTTGCACAAAAAAAGGACAAACACCTCAAATTCGTATGATTTAGTTGATTTTATGTTGTTCTTAGCGGTTTGGGTGATTTATGCAAATATATAAAAAACAGGGGCTAAACTGTAAAAGACACGCAGATTTATAGTGGTTCGGCTAGAACGTGCCTACGTCCACTTTATATGTTATTCTCTCTTTTCTTTCAGATTACAAGTACAAAGCTTTGTATACAAGTATATGAAAGTTGTCTGAAAGTTCCTTCCGTGCTTGAGCTCTCAAACTTGTCTGCCATTGTTGTATCCCTGCCCCTCTATTTATAGAGTGAGGCTGGAGGCAGGGGTCTTGGATGTATATAGCTGCTGGTGGGCCTGGGCTGAAGCGATCTGGCCTGGCATATCTAGTTCGACGGAGATTGGTTCGGTCGTGTTTGGAGTGGTTGGTCCGGAGGTTCATTTGGTAGTGGGTGAATAGATGTTTGGTTCGGCGTGGAAGTGGAGAGATGGTTCGGCATGGAGGAGATGGCTTCTGCACCGGTGGCTTGGAGATGAGTTGTTGGTTCGGTGAGCATGGGGTGGAGACGGTCCGGTGGGAGTTTAGTTGGTTCGGTGGTGCATTGGTTCGGTCATGAGGTGGTTCGGTAGCAGAGGAGAAACACTTGGTTCGGCCTGTAGAGAACATTGTCCGGTGTGGCTGGTTCGGTGGGTTGATGGTCCGGTTGGGAGATGGAGTTGGATCGGTGATGCCCTGGTTCGGCTAGGGATGGATTTGGATCGGTGGTGAAAATTCGTCCAACACTTGCCCCCCAAAGTAGGGCATATGTTTAACATGTGTTGTGCTTTGTTTTGATTTAACGACCATATTCGGCCTGAGAGCCGAACCGGCTGGTCCGGTTATCCAACCTTCCCCTATAAGTATGGGCCTAGGGCTTCTGTTATTCCCTACCGAACGAGCTATCCGGATCAGAACTTCCTGCCGAATCAATCACTCTGCCGAATCAGGTGACTGCCGAATGGCTTCTTCGATTTACTTCGTTTTACGGAATGAACTAAAAGAGTTTAATACCAAATTGACCTTGTACCGAGAATGCCGAATGAACCTTATACTGAGAATCCCGAATGAACCCTGGTATTGGGAATGCCGAATGAACCCTGACATTGGGAATGCCGAATGAACCCTGGCATTGGGAATGCCGAATGAACCTTATACTGAGAATGCCGAATGAACCTTGTTTGTTTGCATCTCTGCGCCTCCTTGTTCTAATATTGTGCTTTTTTGTGTATTTGGTGTTGCAGATAAAATGTCTCAAAAAGTGGAAACCCGATCCGATAAACGGAAGTCCAAGGACAGATCAGAGTCCTCCATAGTGCCCCCAGTTCGGGCCGAACTTCGTGGGCCTGCTCCGAGATCGCTAGTAGATGGGTATGGCCCCCAGGAGCTCTTGAATTCCCCGCCCGATTGTTTTCCTAGCTCCCTCAGGGAGGAGCAGCTTGATGTCATCTCTCGTTCCTTCGGGATTGACAAGGCTCGCATGCTGTTGCCGGGAGAGGGGGTTATGCCATATGACCTTCTTGAAGGATATTTTTCTTACAGCAGATACCACTGTATGTGTGGGGCCATTCCTCCGATCAATGCATGGATAGTCAGCTTCCTTACCTATCTGAAGGTGGCCCCTCTTCAGCTCCAGCCCAATTCCTAGACTATTCTGGTGTGCTTATTCGTTATCTTCCAAAGGAGGTATGGGCGCCGTCCTTCTAACCGGGAAATTCGATACTTGTATAATCTGAGAGGCTACAAGAAGGGGTCTCCGTATGTTAGTTTAGAAGCGGCCGTGCCCTTCAAACCGGTCTTGGACTTATACTCAAAGTTCACCATGTTTAAGAAAGAATGGTTTTTTATCAGGGACGATTCTGTCTCCTTCCGCCTCTTCACTTCTGGCTGTAAGTTGAACTTTATTTACAGTTTCTTTGTTCCGACTGCAGTGCTCCTTCTGATATGCTTCTATTTCTTGCTAGCGACAGGTGGCTTTGCAGTCGTAGAGAGTGATTCCCTGGTCCAGATGGCTGCGGAAATAAAGGCCATTTCGGGACGGGACAGGTCGGCTTCTTTCCTGATCAGGAATGATACTCTCCTGGAGTACAACTTGATCCTGCCACACCAGTCCGTGGTTAAGCAGAGAGACACGGTTGAGGAGAAGGCTGCCAAAGCTAAGGAAGGGGCCGCGGTGAAGAGTGGCAAGAGGGAACCTTTTACAAAGCCTCGCGTTGTTGGAGGTAAGAAACTTAAGAAGTCCGACGGTCCCTCTCCTAGTACTTGCCCACTTGCTCCGGGAGAGGAAGATGTGGAGGAAGATAGAGGTGAAGGTGAAGGAGGAGATGGACAGAGCGGTAGTGGCGTTGGTGCCTTAACCTCCGGGCAGGTGGGAGAGATTCATGAGTGGACGGATGATGCTTTCCGTCAAGCTTTTGGGGAGTCGGAGGAAGGATCGGCTTTGGTTGAGAAGGCAAAGGGGGTCGACAAGGCTGGGGCTGGCGCCAATCCATTTTCTGAGAGTTCTTCAGCTAAGGCGATTCCAGCGATTCAAGGTGAACTTTTGACTTCTAGACTCCATTTATGATAGGGACTTAGGAATATTTTATGGTTCGCTTCCGTCCTGGACTGAGATTTAGGACTTATTGCAGTATTCTACTCCTCCGTAGGGTTTGTATAGCAGACGTGCCTTCTCATTCTTTTTAACTTAACATATTTCTTGAATTATGATCATTGCATGTTCGTAACACTTGGTTTTTATTCCAGGAGCAGGTAAGGCGGCCAAGTCATCAGATATCCGGCACCGCCTCGAACATTATAAGCTACTCAAAGCTTCTGCCAAACCAAAGCCACCAACTAGCCGTCTTGGGGACGCAGTTAGATATCGCCCTCTTTTTGGAGTCATTGAGGAAGATATGCAAAAGAGGAAGAGGGGCCGATCTTCGTTTGAACTTTCTCCTGGCCCTCAGCCTCTAGTCCAGCCCATCCATGATATGACTGAGGAGGATACTGAGTTTATGCCTTCCCCCCATCCATCCGAAAATCCAACCGTCACTCCGATAGACCGTCCTGGTTTGGATCGCAACCCATTTGCCGGCCACCCTGATCTGGATCCGAGTTTTCAGGATATCTCTTTTGATGAGGTCACGGGTGAGTATCTTCTTCCCCGCAATCCCATGGTACGGGTGTTTGATGAGGCTAAGTCGTTAGACCTCGATTTGCTTACTACTCGGATTGTGACCATGGGGAGTGAGGCCAAGGCAATCATCGATCGGGTGGCTGAGGAAACCAAGAGGCTAATGGAGCATCACGCTTGACTGGCCAGGGCTGGGGAGGAAATTAGAAGAGCTAACATCCGATTGCGGCTACAGGTTTCTGACCAGGCCAAACAGCTTGCCGATCAGGCTATCCAGATATCCCAGCACGAGGCGGCCTCCCAACGACTAAAGAAAACCATGGAGGAGGCTAGCAAGGATGAGTTGCGAAAGATGGAGGCCACCTGCAAGGAGCGGATTGACATAGCTATTGCTACGGTGGACGAGGTTCGGAGGGCGGATCTCGAGCAGGTAGAGGAGTTATCTAGGAGGCTTGAGGCCGCAGAGCTTGCTCAGGCCAGGCTAAAGGAAGAGATGAAAGAAATGAGGAGGACTCTCCAGGCTGACCGCTTGAGATATCGATCAGAAAGGGATGTTGCCGTTGCTCAGTTGTGGTCCTCCGAGGCCTGGGTGAGGGAGTTTGAGGAGAATGAGGGGATGATGGATGAGATGTTGCAGGATATGTACTTCTATACCTGGAAGCAGGGTAATCTATCCTGGATGGATGACTATCCCCGGATCATGGCTAGGATATATCTTTGGGCTTTGGAGGAGGCCAAGGCCGATGCGGATAAGGAAGGTGGAGCGGCATTCAGGATGGATATGGTTACCGCCCAGTTCTCAAAGGAGGAGAAGGTAGCGGTGAAGGAGGGGATGCGGCTACTTGCTGCGGAGGAAGCCGGTGTGCAGTTGGGGGATAAGGACCAAGAAGCGGGTGTTGGTGAGTTTTCCCTTTTTAGCTTTTCATAACTTGATCGTTCGTTGCCGGTTTAATGGACTCTTTTTCTGAATTAGACAGGTGGGACTTCCGATCAACATGCTGGGAGCTCCGATCCTGCGGCTAAGTAGGCTTGGAGAGTTGGTAGGATGAGGGCGAAGCGTGGACGCAGCTGGTTCCTTGTCCGGATTCGGCCACCTTTTGATTTCCTTTTATCGCTGTTTATGTTAGTCCAAAACATTGAGGTGACTGTAATAATATTGTTTGTGGTGAATGACTTTATGTAATTTCATAACATAAGTTGATTCCTTTGTGTTGGAATGTTATCGCTATTTTGTTGTGCTGTGTAAGTGATGTAACTATGCATGTTACTAGTGACTTGACTGTGCCTGATGCCAAGTTTTTTGCTTAAAGTATAATTTTCTCATTTTGCAACGTAAATGTGATGTGCGAATATGAACTACAGCTATGCATTAATGTATAAAAGTAGAAGGTACCGCCCTTCATGTTTCGGCTGTGGACGGCAACTTCGTGCGCCCTATAAGACTAAGCACGGAATGCTGTTGAGTGTCTCGTCATCCGATTGTAAGTTTCTGTTCCCATTAGTGAGCGTTCCCTATTTCATGTCCTGTACTTTCAAGCACCGTTACGGAGAATAGGAGAAAAGTTTTAAATGAAATGGAAATATAGGAAAAGTAAAACTTTCAGTCACGGAAGGCCCTCGATGTGCTTAAGTTTGTGGCAAACGGGTTTTGTAGTCACTTTCCCTAGCTGTGGGTCTTGGAGACAATTGTCACCCATCTTACGCCTCTGCGGGGAGTTTTCTTTTTTACCACAGCCGCACTTAAGACACATCGGAGCCGATCGCGCACAGTAACTACCGGGCCATTATGGCCCGTAATCGTGGGTATTATTCGATTTACTGTGGCCGGCTAGCGTAGGGGCCGATCGTCAACTGTGAACTGCCCCTGGCTGACCGCACCTTATGTTGGGGCTTATGGTCGGTTCACAGTTGCCGGCGAGCCGAATCGCTGTAATGAGCTGCCATGGCATAATCGACCTTCTCGGTGGCTTATACTCGGCTTATTACAGTCGGCTTTAAGGGCCGAGGCAAACAATGAGTTAACTCACGGTAGAGGGATACCGGAGCAAAGTGTCTCATTGGCGAGGGCATAGGATCGTAGCGTACCTGTTAGATTCTGTCCAGGTGGAGTTGTGTTGTGAAGCTCTGAATTGAAATGTCATCTGCAAAGGATTTTGTTCAACAGCAAAGGATAAAGCTTAACAAGTAGCCAAGATATAAAGGAACAAGTTAACAAGAGCCAAGTTTTTTAAAGTGGTTCGGCACGAAAATGCCTACGTCCACTGATTCTCTTTGTTAATTCACTTCATATGGGCAGTACAAGTTAAGAAAAGTATCGACGGAGGAGTCGGATGTTCCATGCCCTCTGGAACACCTCTCCGTCCACTGTTGACAAAATATAAGCTCCGTTGTGGAGATCTTTATGAATTACATATGGTCCGTCCCAGATTGGATCCATCGCTCCTGGGCGCGGAAAGATTCGCTTGAGGACAACATCTCCTTCTTGCAATCTGCGATGTTTGACTTTGGAGTTGTATAGTGCTGCCACTTTTTGTCTGTGAGCTGCTGCTTTGAGTGCTGCATCATTTCTTCTCTCCTCAATTAGATCCAAAGACATGTGGAGGAGTTCTTCGTTTTCTTCGGGGTTGTAGTGGATCCTACTGTGGGAAGGTACAATAGTTTCAACTAGGAGCATGGTCTCTGATCCGTATGCCAAAGAGAACGGAGTATGCCCTGTTGATGTTCTGAAAGAAGTGCGGTAGGCCTATAGTGCTGTAGGAAGTTCGTCCACCCAAGCGCCTTTTGACTTTTCAAGCTTCTTCTTGATTAGAGCCTTGAGAATCTTGTTGACAGCTTTGACTTGTCCATTTGACTGGGGATAAGCTACGGATGAGAAGCCCTTATGAATTTCGTGCTCTTGGCACCAGTCGGCAAATTCCTCGCTGTCAAATTGAAGCTCGTTGTCTGATATGATTCTGAGTGGAACCCCGTACCTGCACAGAACGTTTTTGATCAAGAAGTTGATAACTTTAGTTGAAGATATTTTATTCAGAGGCTCCGCTTCCACCCATTTGGTGAAATAGTCAACTGCCACTATAGCATGTCTGGCCCCGCCTCGGCCCACCGGCAGTTCGCCAATTAAGTCAATTCCCCATATTGCGAAGGGCCAAGGGCTGGTCATCTGAGTAATTTCATTGGTTGGTAGTCGAGGAATCTTAGAAAATTTCTGACATCTGTCGCATCTTCTAACGAAGTCTAAGGCATCTTTGTTTAAAGTGGGCCAGAAATACCCATATCGGAGTATCTTTTTTGCTAGGGTCTGCCCTCCGGCGTGGTCTCCACAACTTCCCTGATGGATATTGGATAGAATTTTCTTGGCTTCTCTTCCAGCAACGCACCTCAATAAGGGTTAGAGAAGCCGCGCCGATAGAGGATGCCTTCTTGCATTGTGTAGCGGGAAGCTTTCCTTAGAATTTTCTTAATTTCATTTCGCCCGTCGGGTAGGGTGCCGTTTTGTAAGTATTCTCGGATAGGGGTCATCCATGTTTCTTCTTCGGTTGCATCTATCAGATTTACTTGCTCGAAACTTGGTGCCAGCTGTTTTGAGATGGTTAATGCTCCGAAAATAGTGATGTTCTTCATGCTAGCTTGTTTTGCTAGTTCGTCGGCCTCTTGATTCTCTTCTCGGGGAATGTGTTTGATTAAATAGTGATCTAATTGATTAAGCAGTAGCCTGGTCTTCTTTAGATACGCTGTGAGTCTTTCTCCTCGACTCTGGAATTCTCCCAGTATTTGATTTACAATAAGTTGAGAATCACTATGGAGACATAAAGAACTGATCTAATTTCTAGTGCAAGTTCTAATCCGGCTATCACTGCTTCGTATTCTGCGTCATTGTTGGTGGCAGCGAATTCCAATCTTAGGGCGTAGTGCAGCTTCTTTCCCCTGGGGGTGATTATCACAACACCTACCCCCGAGCCTTGTTCGTTTGACGCTCCATCTACGAAGAGATTCCACTTGATATCTTCTGCTATTTCAGATTGGTCCTTACCTACGCTAGTAGTGAATTCGGCAATGAAATCAGCTATGGCTTGCCCCTTGATAGCGGTGCGAGGATGGTAAGTGATATCATATTGACTTAGTTCGATGCACCACTTAAGTAATCGCCCAGAAGTGTCGGGGCAATGGAGCACTTGCCTTAGCGGTTGATCGGTTAAAACTCTGATGGAATGAGACTGGAAATAGTGTCGCAGTTTCCGCGACGTGATAAGCAAACAGTATGCTAGATTTTCAAGTTTAGGGTATCTGACTTTTGCCCCTGTGAATCTCTTGCTTACAAAGTATACGGGTCGCTGCGCGCGGTTGTCTTCTCTCACCAAAGCAGCGCTCAAAGTGTGGGATGATACAGCAAGGTATATGTATAGTTGCTCGCCTTCATTTGGAGTTGAAAGTACCGGTGGTCTCTGGAGGTGTCCGATTAAGTTAAGGAAGGCTGTCGAGCATTCGCCAGTCCATTCGAACTTTCCTTTGTCTTTCTTTAGAGCTTCGAAGAAAGAGATGCATTTGTCGGTTGCTTTAGAGATGAACCTACTCAGGGCGGCCACTTTCCCATTTAGGCTTTGCATCTCTCTTCGAGTAGATGGTGTCTTGATATCTTGTAAAGCTCGGACTTGTTCGGGGTTTGCTTCAATCCCTCTGGCATGAACGATGAATCCCAAGAACTTTCCCGATGATACTCCGAAGGAGCACTTTAGAGGGTTCAGCTTCATTCCATATTGGTGGAGTACTTGAAACATCTCGTCCAGGTGGTTTATATGGTCGTTGGCTTTCCACGATTTTACCAGCATGTCATCCACATAAACTTCCATAGTTCGTCCTATCAGTTCTGCAAACATCTTGTTGACGAGGCGCTGATAAGTAGCTCCGGCGTTTTTAAGTCCAAATGGCATTACCTTGTAGCAGTACAATCCTCGGTCAGTGATGAAGCTAGTGTGGTCTTGATCGGGGGCGTGCATAGGGATCTGGTTATATCCTGAGTATGCGTCCATAAAGGATAAAAGTTCGTGTCCGGCAGTGCTGTCCACGAGTTGGTCGATTCGGGGGAGTGGGAAGCAGTCTTTCAGGCAAGCATCATTTAAGTTGGAGAAATCGATGCATGTTCGCCACTTCCCATTAGCTTTCTTTACCAGTACCGGGTTGGCGATCCATTCCGGATAGATGGCTTCACGTATGAAGTCATTGGCAAGTAAGTTCTTTACTTCTTCCTCGAGGGCTGCTGATCGTTCTGCCCCCATACTTCTCTTCTTTTGCTTTACCGGTACCTTGGTAGAATCGATGTTTAGTGCATGGCATGCTACGTCCGGTGAGATTCCAGTCATATCAGCATGCGTCCATGCAAATACATCCATGTTGTGGCGAAGAAAATCAATGAGTTGATTCTTTAATTCTCCTTTTAACTGAGATCCGACTCTCAGCAGTTTACTTGGGTCGCGTTTGCCTACAGATACGAATTCCATAGCCTCTACAGGCTCGGCGGTGGCCTCCTCCTCTTTATCTCTGGGGTCTAATTCATTGAAAGGATCACTGGTATACCGAAGAGGAGGGGCTTTCTTTAGTTGCTATGCTTCCAAGCTTTTCATGCAGAGAATAGTCTTTGCATTTTTCCCTTTATCTCTCCTGCGATTATTGCGAAGTTCGGTTACATAGCAGTCCCGAGCGGCGTCCTGATCCCCTTCTACCTCTCCCACTCCATTATTCGTTAGGAACTTCATCTTCAGGCACCATGGGGCAAGGACAATTTGGAAGTCGGACAAGGCTGGTCTTCCTAAAAAGGCATTGTAGGCCGAGTGGTTGTCTATTAGCACGAATGTCTGTTTCCGAACGGCGGAGCGGGGATGACTTCCCAATTCAACAAAGAGATCCAACTGTCCGAGGGTCATCTTTGCTTCTCCAGTGAAACCGTGTAGCGGTTTGTTGCAAGGAGACACGTCCTTCATTGACAGTTTCATTTTGTCGAAAGCATGCTTGAACAGAATATTCACTGAGCTTCCAGTGTCTACTAGGATTCGAAAGACTTTAGATGGGCCGAACCAGGCAGAGATGACCATAGGATCCATATGAGGGTATTGCCTTCCTTCTAGGTCGCGCCCACTAAATGTGATGTCATTATTTTCCTTCCACTTAGGGTGGCGTTCTTCCATAACAGAATTGACGCAGTCTCCCTCGCCTCTGAGTGAGTTTCCATATCTTTCCATTTCTGTCCAGGTTTTGTCGGCGATGTGTGGCCCCCTAGATATTGTATGAACCACTATCTTCTCTTGACTGGAACAGCTGGTGTTGCGGTTTCCTCCGCTTGTTTTTGGGTGGAGCTGCCCTGGGTTTTCCTTGGCGGGAGCTGGAGTCCGGTCCTGGCCCTTTACATAGCGTTCCAGCCTCTTTCTCCTGATGTGTTCTACGATTAGGTCTCAGAGATGGCGGCATTCATTGGTATCGTGCCCATGAGACTCATGGAAACGGCATAATTTTTCGGACTGGATTGCGCGATCTGACTCTTTCTTGTACGGGGGGCGCTTATATGTAAGTTCGTCCTGGGTGGCCAGGAAGATGTTTTCGACCGTTTCATTCAAGGGAGTGTAAGCGTCAAATCTCGGTCCTGGTCGGTGCAAGTGCTTTTCTCCCTTCTTGCCCCCTGCATTGTCTCTGGAGTCATTTCTCCGAATATCCTTCGCTGCGGCGGGGGCGTTTCCATGAGCCGTCTTAGCCTGTGGTCCTGTCTGCCTTTCAGTGGCAGCCTCTTCGAGTCTCATGTACTTCCCAGCTTCATGGAAGAAATCGGGCAAGGTAGCTGGTTTTTCTTTAGTTAGTCTTCTACCAAACTTGGTATCTGGGTGCACACCACTACAGAGGGCCATTAGGGTGAGTTTTTCATCGGCATCTTGGACTGCGGCCGCTGCGGCGTTGAACCGGGTAAGATTGTTGCAGTGTCTCTCTGGATTTCTGTTTGACATTGGATAGAGAATAAGAATCCTTGGGTTGTTCCACATGAATGCGGAACTGGCTAATGAACTTTTCTTTCAACATCTCCCATGAACTGATGGATTCTTGGGGTAGATGGCAGAACCAGGAGGTAGCTAGATCTGCTAAAAATAGTGGAAAGCATTTGCATAATACTCCTTCCGTTGCCCCGCTCATGAGCATATGTTGTGTGTATCTTTGCAGGTGTACAACGGGGTCAGAGGTTCCCTTGTATGGTTCCATTGTCGGCATTTTCCACTCTCGGGGGGTGATGGCAATTTCAATATTGCGGGTGAAAGGGCTGGTTACCCTAGCACCTATCCCACGATCTCTTTGGTCCCGTTGGACGCATTCTCTGAACAATCATGCCATCCTCTCATCATAATATGGGGCAGATAAGAAAGAGCTTGGTTCTTCCCTGCGGGATCGATTCTGTCTGGATGGCCTGTAGGGGTGGTATAGTCTATCACTCCTAACGTTTCCCAGCGGATGTCTTTGGCTGTCCGGATGCATGCTAGGTTCAGCTATAGTTGGCCCTTGCCTTGATCTTCTCCTGTGGGGTTCTGTTTCAAGCATTTCCTCGAGGTCAACTTCGGGCTCGATTCTAGCTCGGCTCCGTTCATTGGTGTTTCTCTGGCTAGGCAGCATGACCGGCTCAGCTACATCCAATCCTTTCCTGGTACCTCCCCTGCGGGGTTCGGTTCCAAGCGTTTCCTCGGGTCGGAGTTCGGGCTGAGTTTGGGCTCGGCTCCTACCATTGTTGTTTCTGTTGATAGTTTCTTCGAAGAAGGAAGACCTTTGTCGCCCCCCAGATCCTCCGGATGGGGATTTACCCCATGATTCATTGTCGCGGTTGGATCCTTCAGCATCCCTTAAGCGTGACATGAGTTGGTCCACCAAAGCTTCTTGTTGGGATGTGAAGCGGTTAGTTACTTCAGCCACAACTCTGTCCAAATCTGCCCTAGTAATTGCTGCCGGTTGTTCTGTGGCAGGGGCTGTCGGGTTTGTCTGATCCTCGTTCGGTACTGCTGTTGGAATGGAATGATTCTCGTGATCTGTGATTACTGGATCCGGAATGCTGCTAGTTGCGATGTTCTTTCCCTTTCTCTGCCTGGAAGTCATGTTGTCCAGGCACCAAGCGATGCTGTTAGGAAGAAGGCTGAGTGTGGGAAGCTTGAAGCTTCGGGTTCGAAGCTCTCAGTGAAAGCACCAAAAATGTTTGCACAAAAAATGGACAAACACCTCAAAGTCGTATGATTTAGTTGATTTTATGTTGTTCTTAGCGGTTTGGGTGATTTATGCAAATATATAAAAAACAGGGGTTAAAATGTAAAAGACACGCAGATTTATAGTGGTTCGGCCAGAACGTGCCTACGTCCACTTTATATGTTATTCTCTCTTTTCTTTCAGATTACAAGTACAAAGCTTTGTATACAAGTATATGAAAGTTGTTTGAAAGTTCCTTCCGTGCTTGAGCTCTCAAACTTGTCTGCCATTGTTGTACCCCTGCCCCTCTATTTATAGAGTGAGGCTGGGGGCAGGGGTCTTGGATGTATATAGCTGCTGGTGGGCCTGGGCTGAAGCGATCTGGCCTGGCATATCTGGTTCGGCGGAGCTTGGTTCGGTCGTGCTTGGAGTGGTTGGTCCGGAGGTTCATTTGGTAGTGGGTGAATAGATGTTTGGTTCGGCATGGAAGTGGAGAGATGTTTTGGCATGGACGAGAGGGCTTCTGGACCGGTGGCTTGGAGATGAGTTGTTGGTTCGGTGAGCATGGAGTGGAGACGGTCCGGTGGGAGTTTAGTTGGTTCGGTGGTGCATTGGTTCGGTCATGAGGTGGTTCGGTAGCAGAGGAGAAACACTTGGTTCGGCCTGTAGGGAGCATGGTCCGGTGTGGCTGGTTCGGTGGGTTGATGGTTCGGTTGGGAGATGGAGTTGGACCGGTGATGCCCTGGTTCGGCTAGGGATGGATTTGGATCGGTGGTGAAAATTCGTCCAACAATGAGCATTCTAAGTGATGTGTCCTATAAAGGTAATCGTAGCCTCAAGCCTCATCAACCGGGAATGGCTAAAATAGGGGAGGTGCAGCAAGGCTTCGTGGTTAGCTCCCACTGGAGAGCGAGATTGATCCCTGTCTAGAAGTCCTTTTATATTCGGCTGTGTGGGCAGTTGGTTGCAAACAACTGCGGGGTTGTCTTGTTCGGGACTGTTCAGTAAGGAATGGTTCCGACCTTGTGTTGCAGGGGAGTGGGAGTACTCCTCTGTACGATGATCTAGGCCACGTACTGTGACGGGCGGTACCCCAGTAACCCTGCCATTGTATGGAATCCACAATCCAATAAGTGCCAACGGTTTTGATTGTATTACCCACTTTTGTGGCTAGTAGCTGGAATTTAATCATGTAACAATTTCGGCTATTTCTTATTTATTTGAAAACCCTAGACACTATTATAATATCATCGGATTTCCTATCAAATGTTTTGGTTAGCGTAAGGTAAAAACTTTTCCATGTTTATGTGTGGAAAGTCTTACGTAATACCTTTCTTTTCAAAGGTTTTTAAAAGTTAAGCAACCTTAACCTGTTACTCACACCAGACCCATGTCTGACCCGGAGTTTATTTTTGTTTTTCATAAACTCTTGGGTACTCAAATTTTTACGAGTAGTCAAGAGATTCAGGTTAGCTTTGACGAATAATGGAGGAGCAATGGAGAAGGAGGCTTCCGCGTTAGATATAGTTTTCCGCTGTGTTTTCTCTATGTTGTGTTTGTATTGAGTTGTAAATACTAGACAGGTGTTTATAACTGTCTAGTATATGTGATGTGTATGATGTGTATCTCTGATTGGTATTGTATATTATGTAAATACTTATGTTGTTAATATAATTTATTCGTTCCGCTGTTGAGATTCTTGTATTGTTTCTTCTTTCTCTTCTTTCTTTTCATCTTCTATCCCTTTCTTTCTTAATTGATGATGTGATTTTCCGGGAGTGGAAAGTTGGGTCGTCACAGTTGATATCAGAGCATAAGGTTGAGTGAATACCTAGGCTCTGTAGTGGTGTCTTTCTTGAGAGAGCGTATTTGTAACTTTGAAGATATATATATATATATATATATATATATATATATACTTCTACCTATTTGTTGGGTTACCCGTACGGGTTTTCCAATATGGGTTATAAGGTAGATTGAGGTAGTGGTGTGTATAACACAACTACCATTGGTTGGAGTTTGTATGTTTGGTTGGAAGTGTATCTGTCGAGACTGTAGACCTAATACCGTCTAGAGTGAGTTTTGAAGTGGTGTAAGACTTCATTGATCTCTGAAGGTAACCTGTTAAGGTTCGGAGTTCATCTTTGAAGTTGGATGAGTAGAGTTTGGATCTGTTGGCTGAGCAGAAGCGAGTGATGATATCTTGATATCTCAGGAATAGTAGCTGCATGATGAGATGCAGTGACTATGGATGTTTCCGAGGATGATTTCTTTGGAACAAGTTTAAGGAAGTGAGTTTGCTTTGGTGTTCTAGCTAAGTTCAGCAGGATGTTTCTGTGTGGTTTGAAGTCCGAGTTTCTTGAAAAGCTTTGTATTGGGATTTCTTTGGCATTGGTGTCAGCAGTGCAGCTCGGAGTATTCTGTATGTCGGCAGAGTTTTCTGGCTTAGCAGTTTCTGGAGAAGGAGTTTAGAAGCAGTGGAGTAGAATCCATTTCATCGATGGGTTGGTAAGACCAGCATAAGCTGTTCTAATTGGTTTAGAGAGAACAGTTTCCTTTGGAATTAGATTGAGTTAATCGCAAAAGTGACTTGCGATGATTGAGTATTCTCTTGGGTTTTTGGAGATTTTTATGAATATTTTCAGGAAAGTCAGAGTTTGTCTTCATCTAGGGATTCAGTGGTACCGGTGGTTCAACTAGTTGAAGGTTGGTTCCTTGAGATGCAGTTGGTTGAAGCAACTCAGGATTTGAGGAAATTCTGAATTTTCTTTTGGTTATCTGAGGTCTTATTGGTTTCATTGACCGAATGTGCTTGTGTTCTTCATCAGCATTCTTTTCTATTCCAGATCAGAGTTGTGCAGCGGAAGAAGTTTGAGAGTGCATCTGCTTTTCTTTTCCGGACAGGAGAAGTTTGTTTTCTTCTGATGGTTGTGAGTGGGGTTGTTCTTGATCTTGATTTATCGTGAAGGATCATTCTGATGGGTTTGGTCTAGATTGTTTCTTGAGACATCAGCAAGGATTTAGCTGATCAGGTAGGATATAGGCAGCTCGAGATCGTCCGAAGAGTTTTGTGGATCTGAAGTCTGGTTTTGGATAAGTTTTCCCCAGTTTTAGGAGTTATAAATTTTGATAAGATTGGGTAAGCTAGCTCTGAGATGTTTTGGATAAGTGTTGGATTATCTGGATTGAATTGCCAGTTTGGACAACTGGAATTCGTTGTGTTTCACGTATCTCTGAGGGAGTACGTGTATATCTATTTCTGGTTTGGGATTCAGCTGTTTTGGAAGATTTGGTGGTTGAGACAGACTTGTCTATAGTTTGATGTCATGTTCAGTTATAGTTATAGATGAGTAGGAGTTCTACAGCTCATTAGTGTTGATTGTTTGGGTTTTATAGAGTGAGTAACCCGGTGTTTACTTGGGAAACTCGAGGAAACTATCCAGAATTTTGTCTGGATAGTTAATTTTGTTTAATTTGATGAATTGATTTCAATAGTTGTTAGCATATGTTTGATATATGCCTGGTTTTAAATTTTAAAATCTTAAATAGGTTATTAAATTACCTTTGTTTAAAATTTCGGGGACGAAATTCTTTTAAGGGGGAAGGAATGTGATATCCCGGAATTTTGGCCAATATCAATTTAATAATCTTTATATAAAATTAAATTGATATTGACAATATTGATTAATAAAATATGTTTTGGTTTAATAATCAGATTTAAATAATATTTAATTTGTGAATTGTCTTTTTAAAATGCTAAAATAAATGTTTTAACTTATAATGTGTGTATATATATTGTATATATATTATAATTTATCTTTGTTTGGAATTTAACTTACATGAAAATAAATAAATGAAGTTTGTTTTTAAATTCTAATAAATATTGAGTAATTAGGAAATTATGTTTTAATTAATATTAAACTTTTAAAAAAAATCTATTTAAATTAATAACTTTATGGTTTGGTAATATTTAAAATAAATGAAATTGTTTAAAATTTGTCTTAGCTTAATTTTTGTTTTAAATTTAAATGAAGGTTGATTTTTTTTTTTAATATTATTTGATTAAATATGAATTGAGTATATTTTATATAAGTCTAAATATAGAATAGCCTATGATTTAAATTCATTTAAATATAAAAGTGATTTATAATTTCTTTATAAATCATATAAAATTTGTTAATTGTTATTTTAAACCATATTAATAAATATTCTATTTTTCATAAAAATAAAGAAGAATTAAAATAAGGAATTAGAGTCTTCATTTTTAATTGAATAAATAGATTTTAATTTTGATTTCAAATGTTTAATTGATTTGAAATTTTATTTTGAAATTCAAATTAATTGATTCTTTAAAATATTTTATAAGTTTTAATTTATTAACTGTTTTATTTACATTTACTTTTAATAGAAAATTCATATATATATATTCACATAAACATAAAATAAACTAAAGAAAACTCTTTATAAATATTTAAAAATATAACTTAATTAATCAAGGCATGTGTTAACTTTTGAAATAATCAAATTACAAGTGTTGAGTCCTAAATAAATCAAATACATGTGTTTATATATGAATAAAACAATGTGACAAGTGTCATTTAATCTTTATTTTCTTTTATTTATTTTGTTAAATTTATTTCAGCCTTACAACATATTCTTTTCCCTTCCTTCTATTTTTCTATCCGTCAAAATCAAATTCTAAGCTTCAAAGGTAAATCTGAAAAGAAAAAAATAATAATCTGTAATTCATTCTTTAAGTAAAACAGAAATTTCCAAACAAAATCTGAAACCCCTCAAAACATAAATCTGTAATTCACTCCCCAAACAAAAAAATTACAATTCTAGAAATCATCAACATGCTGGAACCCTACATGCATTTTCCTTTCAACCTGAAGATTCTTTGCATTTTCATCTCTGGAATTTCACCTGCATGCATCTAATTTTGGGTTAAGTTTCAAATGCAAGCATTCTTCAAAACTGAAATCATTGAACCTGCAACTATCAATTCAGACAGGGTTCAAATTTTTAAAATCTGGTGCTCTGTTCTTCTGCAGAAAGGTGAGTAACATTTGTGCTAAAACAATTTAAGTAACATGGTTGCATGATTTATTACTGTGATAAGTATGGTTGGTGATAAGTATGTTTCTGTATGTATATCTAGGAATTATCTATAGAAATTTGGATGATGTGTGTGTGCATATCTGCTAATATCTGTTTCTAAGTTTAAACTCGGTTCTTATTTGAATTTGAATTCCCTATCTCATGATATAAGCATTGATATGAATTGTGATACAAACAAAAATTGTTTGGGAGATCATAAGTTTAAGCTTAAAATTTTAATTAGGTTAAAATAAAATAAAATTTGCTCTAGAAAACCCAAAAGGTCAGGAAGACATGAGATTTGTTAAAAACCAAATACCCTAATTCATTAATTTAAGTTTATGATCTGAAAACTAGTATGATAACATGATTTTTAAAACCAAAATCATAATTTCTAATTTGGGAATTTAGGAGCAGTTCTAGGATGAACTGGAAATGAATATGTGGGGTTTTCTGGTAGATCAAATGTTTGGAGAGGTTAGAATTTTGGGTAGAGATGGTGGAGTGATTGTAGTTGAAGGGGATAATGGCTGCTGGTGATACATTTTGTCAAGGAGGAAGCGGTGGTGGATTATTGGTTTGGAACCCTAGTTTTTGATCAAGTTTTTAATTCAACCGTTCCTGCTCTATGCTTGATCGAGTGTTTAGGGTTTTTGAAGGATGGTTGCTGGACCCTAGGGGAGTAAGTAGCTGGAATTGTAGTTTCATCGATGGTCGGAGGAGGGAGAAATCATTGTTGATAGGTTTTGAGTTTGGATTTGCACAGTGGTTTCCAGGTTTTAACAGTGGTGAAGTATACTCGAGTATGTCTCGAGTAATTCCAGTTTTTGCTCGGAGTTAAGGCAAGAGTGACTCGAAGCAAGATGGAATTGTGCTCAGGTAGTTTAGTTGAAGTGTGTTGTTTTCTGCAACCTGACAGTTTCAGGTTTGTGTGAATTTAAACAAATAAAAAGGAAAAGCAAAGCCTGATTTAAAATAGGAATTGAGGCAAGTTTAAACTATGGATTCAAATTGAATTTGAATTTTAGTTTTTGGAAATAAATAAATTTATAAAGGGGAAATAGTTAGCAACTTAAACCTGCACAGTTTTTTAAAAGTGAGTATATGTCTGAAAATAAGAATTTAAAACAAGATTGGAAGCAAGTTTAAGTATGAATTCAAATAGATTTGAATTTCAGATTTTGATTTAAATTTGCAGTAATAAAATAAAGTATTTAGTTAAATAATAAAACCTGCATAGTTTTTATAAAGTAATTATATATCTGAAAATAAGTTTTAAAAACAAGATTTAAATTTTTAGTTAAATCTAAATTTGAAATTCTGGATTCAAATTTGAATTTGAATCTGAAAGTTTCAAAAAAAAAATAGGTTGATAAATTCAAATGATATATTTTAGTTTGAGTATTTTATAAAATCTGAAATGAAGATTTAAAATAGAGTTTTAAATTTTAATCTATATCTGAAAGCATGGTTTAAAATTTTGGATTGTAATAAAAATAAGATTTGAATTTAAATGTTTCAATGTCATTTGAAATATTTAAGATACTTTAAATTTATTTGAATATAGGCTAAAGTTAAACTATTCTTTTAAACTACTTTAAACGATAAGTGATTCTTTAAAATGAAAACTAAAGAGTTTCAAAAACTTAAAATCCTGTTTAAGTTTAAATTTAATTTCATTTTAATTTCAATTTAAAATGGAATTTATAAAATTTAGAAGCAAATTTGTTTTTAAATAACTTTAATAATGATAATTTAATCATTAATGAGATAAATGATTTTTATTGTTTTGAAACTTAATTATCTGATCAAGGTAATTAAGATTTTAATTAATTAATTTAATCAATTAATAATTTGGTTAATTAATTAAATAATTAAGGGTTTATTTAATCAATTAAAAGTTTAAGTAAGTTAATTAAATTTGATTAAAATATGACTTAAAAATTAATTTAAATAAGATTTGATTTATTTAATTAATGAATTGAATTATTTAATCAAGTAATTAATAATTAATTAAGTTTAATTATCACTTGATTAATTTAATAATTAGAAATTAATTAATGAGTTTTTAAATAAATTAAGAATTAATATTTATTAATTCAGTTAATAACTTTGGAGAAGTAATTAAAGATTTGTTATTGGTCATTAATTTAATATTATTTTTAATATTAATTAATGTAATTAATTTTGATGATTAATTGTATTTATTAATTTAAAGATAATCGTTTGAGAATTATTTAAGTATAATTACTTAATGAAAATAATTAAGAAAAATCAATTACTGATTGTAATTAATTAAGTTGTTGATTATTTAAGTTAATTAATTAAGTTTAATTAATTTAATTTAATCATTGGGTTGATTTGAGGAATAATTACCAATGTAATTAAAAAGGAATAATTACTTAGTGAAGTAATTAAGAAGATAAATTACTTAATGTAATTTTAATTGAAGGATACTTGAATGATGGAGGTGTTTTGGGAATTAATTACTTTGTGTAATTATTATTAGCGTGTTTAATTACTCAGGATAAGTAATTCATAATAAAATTACTTAGTGTAATTAATATGTAATTTGTATGTTGAATAATTACTTAAGTAAGTGATTATTAATTAATTACTTAGTGTAATTAATTTAGGCTTAGATAATTGGGTTATTTGGAAATGGTTAAGAGATGTAATTAATTTAAGTTAATTACTTTATGTGATTAATCAAGAATGATTAATCAATAGAGATAATTGATAATTAATTTAGTAGGATAACTAAAAAATAATAATTTGAGATCATTAATTTATACAATTAATGATATAATGAAGGATTGATTAATTAATAATAATTAATCAATGAAGGTATTAATTAATGTAATTAATTATGATGACTTAATTGATGAAGTAATTACAGGTTAATTACAGTGATTGGTTTGGATTAATTAATTTATGAAATTAATTAGAGATTAATTACTTGAATGTAATTAAAGAATAGTTAATCAAGATGATTAATTAGGGTAATTTGTTGAGAATAACTAATTGATTGATTTATAATTAATTAAGGAATATGTAAGAAGGATTTATATGGATGAGTAATTAATTTAATTCATTTTAAATTAATTAAGGAAGAAGTAATTATTTAATTCATTTTAAATTAATTATAGAATGGTGATTTAATAAGTCATTGCTTATGAATGATGATTGATATTTATTACCCTGGATGGTTGAAATTTCAGATATGAGATGAATGTTGTTGTGTGATTTGGATGTTGTGATTGCATTGAGTTGATAATATGATTTATCTGTTTGAGTTGATAATATAGATTATCTGATGTGATGATAATATTGATTATCTATTGTGATGTTGAGAATTATCTATCTGTGTATATATAGACAATATTGAATTGAATTGTTTTAAACCTTTAAAACAACTTGGACCTAAAAGAAACGCTTTGGATTTCGGTGAGACCGGGATCGGGTTTCCATATTTGGATATCCGAAAACCACATCGATTCCAAATAACGTTAGGTTATGAATCCAAATGGAGCTTTGTGAAGACTCGAGGTGTAAGGGCTATACGTCAGTATAACTCTGTGGTTGATTCCGTAATGAGTTGACAGAATAGTGCTTATAGTTTCGAGATGGTGGTTTAGAGTGCAAGGGTTATTGTCGTTAACTCTGAGGGTGATTCCAAAATGAGTGTAACGAGATAATGCCTTCGGTTTCGTTCGAACCCGGAACGAACTTGTATGGATTGAATGCTTTCAGAACATCGTCAGGTGGACGATGAGCATTCTAAGTGATGTGTCCTATAAAGGTAATCGTAGCCTCAAGCCTCATCAACCGGGAATGGCTAAAATAGGGGAGGTGCGCAAGGCTTCGTGGGTAGCTCCCACTGGAGAGCGAGATTGATCCCTGTCTAGAAGTCCTTTTATATTCGGCTGTGTGGGCAGTTGGTTGCAAATAACTGCGGGGTTGTCTTGTTCGGGACTGTTCAGTAAGGAATGGTTCCGGCCTTGTGTTGCTGGGGAGTGGGAGTACTCCTCGGTACGGTGATCTGGGCCACGTACTGTAACGGGCGGTACCCCAGTAGCCCTGCCATTGTATGAAATCCATAATCCAATAAGTGCCAACGGTTTTGATTGTATTACCCACTTTTGTGGCTAGTAGCTGGAATTTAATCATGTAACAATTTCGGCTATTTGTTATTTATTTGAAAACCCTAGACACTATTATAATATCATCGGATTTCCTATCAAATGTTTTGGTTAGCGTAAGGTAAAAACTTTTCTATGTTTATGTGTGGGAAGTCTTACGTGATACCTTTCTTTTCAAAAGTTTCTCAAAGTTAAGCAACCTTAACCTGTTACTCACACCAGACCCATGTCTGACCCGGAGTTTATTTTTGTTTTTCATAAACTCTTGGGTACTCAAATTTTTACGAGTAGTCAAGAGATTCAGGTTAGCTTTGACGAATAATGGAGGAGCAATGGAGCAGGAGGCTTCCGCGTTAGATATAGTTTTCCGCTGTGTTTTCTCTGTGTTGTGTTTGTATTGAGTTGTAAATACTAGACATGTGTTTATAACTGTCTAGTATATGTGATGTGTATGTTGTGTATCTCTGATTGGTATTGTATATTATGTAAATACATATGTTGTTAATATAATTTATTCGTTCCACTGTTGAGATTCTTGTATTGTTTCTTCTTTCTCTTCTTTCTTATCTTCTTCTGTTCCTTTCTTTCTTAATTGATGATGCGATTTTCCGGGAGTGGAAAGTTGGATCGTCACAGAAATGGAAATTGGTTTATATAAATTGAATTATTTTTGAAAGTCCAAGCGTAAATATTGAAATTGGAATTGATTTAATGAACTGCTCAAAGGATTTAAATTGGAATTTCAAATTTGTGGTATCGAATATAAATTAATTTATCGAAATTAGGTTACTGAAATGTTCGGGGTATAACTTTAAAATCTGATTTAAACTAATTTAGACTATTTTTATTTATCTATTTTAATCAATTTAAACTATTTTAATTCATTATTATAATCTACTATAACCTATTTAAACCAATTTAATATATTTTACATATTTTAAACTAATTAAATCTATTTAATCTATTTTAAATTTATTTAATCCATTTTAAATCTATTTAATCTATTTTAAGTTTATTTAATCCATTTAAAATATATTCAATATAATTCAAATATACTTGATCTATCTTTAATCTGTTTAAATCATTTTAAATCTAATTAAATCAAATTTAAATTTATTTAAACTACTTTTACTATTTAAACTACTTTTACTATTTAAACTATTTCAATCCATTTTAAACTTTTTTTTAGAACTATTAAAATTATTTATGACCACCTAAACTATTTTCTATAATTTCAGACTGTGTAAAAAGAAAATATTTACTTTTAAATCCTTAATGATAATACAACCTAAGTTGGGTTTTGGAATTGATACCTTTTTATGAAATGAATATTTGAGTAAATGTGATAATTTTGGAACGAGGATTTAATTAACCTATCTTATCGATAATTTCATAAGTGAATACGATTTTGAAAGTGCATATGATTTTATAGTGAATGTAGTTTGGAAGTGAATATGATTTTGAAAGTGGTATGATTTGAAATTGATTATGATATTTTGATATAAATTGTGAATTGACTTTTGAAATTTAAAAGAACCATCTAGTGTGAAATATATGTTTGGTTGATAAAGAGATCGGGATCCGATATTCTCATACTCTCTACCAATGCCGAAAACTACATTAATAAATGTGTATATGGTGGAGATTCCACAAATGAAGTAGGATGGTTCGGCAAACGATTTCTGTGAAGGTACGATATGAACCTTGCGCCCGTGATTTAGCTTAGATGTGACTAAAACAGGAGCCATGCGGGGCCAAGTGAGATCATTCCACCTGTCGGGTACACTTCTTCGATGCTGCATTCTGACTTTGTGATTGATTTGGTGGCCACCCTTGATTTTGATTTAGGAGTGTGTCCGAGGTGAGCAGTAGTAGCTGATATACGTTGCCACCAATCCGGATTCGCAATTGCTATATCTACCCTGGCATTGCCTTTAATGTCGTGTTCACATGCCCTAGAGCGCCTTCTACGAGTTTGTTTTGTACCATACCAATGGAGTGCCCTCTGATAGCCTCTAGTTTAATGAGGAGTTATGGTATTGTATAGACTATGGGAATATATAAAACGTGTTAAGGGGGATATGGGTAATGCCTTAATGCTGTTTTGATACTTTTACTTTACTGTAGACATATTATAATAACGCATTGTATTACATAGTAGATAGTTTAACAGATCCTAAGGAGATGGAAATCCCGAACATCTCTTAAGTTACTGCACCAACGTTGGACACTGGATAAGAGATGTCAAACCCCGCAAACATCTCTAACGCCTTTACACTCATATGTACCATTTATTTAACTTACATAAGATCTTTTGGTTTTGACTCGAGTGTTTTTTCTTTTCAATTTGGCATTTCAGGGTTGAAGACCTTATTTCTGGAGGATGAAGGCGAAGATTGCACTATTATTACCTATTATATTTATTCTACTGCATCATTTTTTTGGCTGCATTTATTTATTCCTGTTTATGTAACTCTGATGTTTGTGTGTTGTAAAGAATAATCAAGTGTATTTTAAAAAAAATCTTCATGAACTGTTATTTGATTATTATTTCTAGTCATTCCACTGCAAGATTCCATAATTGTTTTATTTCTTTCTCTTTTTCTTATTTACGCCTTAAAAATCTGCCCTTTTGAATGGTTTGAGTCTGACATGTGTGTCTGCTTAAAACGTCCAAAAAGGCGGATCGTTGCAAAAACCTTCGAAACCTCTACCTAAATGCTTTAAACATTCTCTATTGAACCCTTTGAAAGTACTCCTTTCGAAACCAATTAAGTACTTTTCTTTAAACTCTAGACCTAAAGGCTAAAGCATACCTTTCAGAATCATTTATGATAGACCTTTTGAAACCATTGAAAGTGATCTTCTGAAAGATTTGTAAAACCTTAGACATCTTCTTTTAAAACACTTCAACTTTGACTTTCGAAAACATTAGAAATCTTCCATTTATACATTAAACGTAATCCTTTTGAAAATATTGGGGAATCTTCCATTTAAACAAACCTTTCAAAAGCATTGGATTCAAGTGAAAGCTTATGGAATATATTTTAGAAACCGTTTAAAACATTCCTTTCGAAACCTTTGGGTTTAACTTTCAAATTATCAAAAGGGTCTTAAAAGAACTATGTCGAAAGCAACTTTTTCGAATGCTATTTCCTAAGTAAAAGAAAGTCGATGGCTTCGAAACCTTCCCTTTTGAAAGCATTGGAGTTGCAGTTTGTTATTCAAAAGTGAAAGCATCCTTTCAAAACCAATATTGGACTCAACTAGGTCGAAAGGTAGAATGCAACGATGAGTGTTTCGACCATGTCGAAAGCTTGTTTAAAACAAAAGTTAGCAACCTCTACCGAAAGCTATTGTAAAACCACTTTCGAAAGCATTACTTTAAAGCAAAGCAAGCCGCATCTCTTTTGAAAATAAAACAATGCCATGACTCCTTCAAAAGCACATTTCGAGTCTATACCTTGCGCCTATCTCCAATCCACTATATACCAAGGCACCGATACCATGTTTATTTTTTTCGACTAGGATGCAGGCATGGTATGCAGTTGAAAGATAGCTGCCAAAAGTGGCGAAACAACAAACCGTTACAAAAACTAACATTACTATATAAAGTAATATCTTTCTAACTAACTTGCTTATTTTTCAATATATAATTTGTTGCCAATTTCTTTTTCAAAATTATTTCCTAAAAGTATTTGATAATTTAACACATTTAGCAAATTTCCCCTTCTCCTTTGTAGAAATATAAATCTTTTAAGTCCCATACCTTAAATAGTTTTATATCCTTATTAAAACACTTAGGAAATTGTCCAAAAATTCCCAAAATGACTTTTAATATATTTTTAACATATTAAATTTTCTGATCCAAATCTAATATATATCATAGCCGTAATTAATTTAAAACCAATTAACCATTTTATTCATTAGAAAATCTGTAAACAATCCCCATTAATTAAAAAAATTATCAAACATGAAAACCATTTATAAAATAATATTGCATACCTTAAATCAAAATCGCAAGGCATTTGTATGTCACTTGATAGGTTGTTCAAATTAAAACTTATCATAAAACCTATATGAAACAACAAAATTCAAGCATATATATCTATTTAACACTCAAAACATAGCATAATACTTTGGAAAACATATTCGGGTCTGACCTAGAACCGAAAATAAAAATATGAGATGTGATCTACTATTCACCTTAGCTTGTAATTAAGGAGTTTGAGATTTGCTCTTGAATGAATTTGATTAATTCTACCCTTTGATTCTTTCTTATCTTCCATTTGCTTTATACTAATGGTGATTGGCCAAGCTTGGTTTAGTTTTTGTTTATGAACGTGTAAAATAAAAGTGGTATGAGGGTTTAGGGTATGAGAATATAAACTATTCCAATTTCACCCTTATCCATTACCTTAACTTATTTCATTTTAATTCCCTTTATGTTTATTAGTTAATTAGGCATTTCTCCCCTCTAATATTCAAATCCCAATTCCCTCAACCATTTACATTATTTCATTAAATTTGTCTAATTAAATGTCCTAAATAATGTTAGTCAAAAGTAGGGTCATTACAGACTCCGCTCCATAAACAATTTCGTTCTCGAAATTATGATAAGGTACTTATCAAAATCAATCGTAAAGGTAAAACGTACCATGAAACAAGTTAGGATAAGTATCTCTAATCCCGCTCTTAGTTTCCTAAGTACACTCTCTCTCATTGTCACTCCACTAGACTATGACTAGTCTAATTGTCTTGTTCCTTAGCCTCTTCTCATCCTTCGCGACTATATGAACTAGTTTTCTAATTATAGTAAAATTTGGTTCAACTACCATGTCATCTAACACATTTAGTACTATAGTAGTCTATGGATCTCAAATACACTTCCTTAGATGAGAAATATAAAAACATTATGGACTTCTACTTAGTTGGAAACTCCACTCTATATGCGAGTTGCCCAATCCTTTCTATAATACGAAATAGTCCTTCAAATCTTGGCGCAAATTTTCTTGGTTTTCCAAACCAAA
This sequence comes from Allium cepa, assembly GCA_030765085.1. Lineage (NCBI taxonomy): Eukaryota > Viridiplantae > Streptophyta > Magnoliopsida > Asparagales > Amaryllidaceae > Allium > Allium cepa. The sequence continues at coordinate 687,347,373 of CM060937.1, read as the reverse complement.
TCGCAACTTTCATCGATGATATCATGACAAAACATGACCTCCAACAGAGAACTCTAGGTCTTTCAATCTTCTATCTGCATAACTCTGCTGCCAAGACTAAGCTTCCTTCATTCTAGCTCGAATTGACTCAATCTTTTCTACAGCTTCTTTAATTAAATATTGACTAAGAACCAACCTTTCCCCAGTCTCCAACCAATAGACATGAGATTTGCATAGCCTCACATACAAAGCTTCAAACGATGCTATCTCTATATTATCCTGATAACTGTTGTTATATGAAAATTCGACTAACATCGATGGTCTTCCCATAATACTCCAAAATCTAGTACGCAGGCTCATAACATATCTTCTAAGACTATGTTTACTCTTTCCGTTTTCCCATATGTTTGCAGATGGTAAGCGGTACTCATCTTGAGCTTGGTACCCTAAGTCTGCGGTAGACTCTTCCATAACTGGCTATTGAATAAGGGATCTCTATCGCTTACTATACTACTAGGATTCCATGTATTCTAACTACATTCTTCATAAATAACTTAGCCAAAACAAATGTCGTCCTGGTTGAATTAATTAGAATGAAATGGGCACGCTCGGTCAACCTGTCCACTACAAACCATATACTTTCATTTTCTCTATTTGACATTGGTACCCCATCTATAAAATCCATCAAGATAGAAACCCATTTCCATACAGGAACATCTAAAGGCTGATGTAACCAACTTGGCTTCGGATGTTGGGCTTTTACTGGTTGACAGTTCAAACCCAGTTCCACCCACAATCCTACATTTCTCTTCATACCTTCCCAGAAGAAACAACTTTTCATATCCTGATACATCTTTGTTCCTCCCGAATGAATGATGAACATTGAATGATGACACTCTTCAAAAACTTTCCTCTTAAAGCTTCCCACATTTGGAATACATAGTCTTCCTTTCTTTCTTCACCACATGTTCTGGTCAAGACTGAAATCTTTAAAGTCATCGTTCTCTATTCTCTCCCTTATCTTTTTGATCTGTTCGGCTATTATTGGATCCTCCCCTATGTTAGAAGCAATCTTTTCGATCATCACTGGTCGAACTTCTAAGCACGACAACACAACGGTTTCCTTACTAGACCTAACTTAAGATCTCCACTCTATCTTGCATGTGGTCAATGCTTCTAAATCTTCCAACTCGGCTATTATTTCCAATACTACATTCTGATGCTTTCTGTTAAGTTCATTTGCAACCTTATTGACATTTTCGGGTGTGTACCCAATACGAAAGTCATATGAGGCTAAAAACTCTAACCACTTCTGTTGTCTCATATTCAACTCCTTTTGAGAGAATAAATAAATTAGTGGCTTATGATCTGTATATAACTCGAACCTTTCTCCCAAAAGGTAACGTCTCCACACCTTCAATGCAAAAATTACCGTAGCTAATTCAAATCATGAGTTGGATATGTAACCTTATGTGGGCAAAGCTGTCGAGAAACATAAGCAATCACTTTACCCATTTGCATTAATACATCTGCTAATCTTCTACTACATGCATCCAGGTACACCATTAAGTTGGGACAACTAATACAGGTGCATTAGTCAATAAGTGTTTTAGCTTCTGGAATGGTTCCTCACACTTATCATTCAAGACAAACTTCTCATCTGTCTGCATTAGCCTGGTCATCAGTGCCGCTATCCGTGAAAAGTTCTTAATGAATATATGATAGTAACTAGCTAATCAAAGAAATCTTTTATCTTTTTCGCCGTCTCAGGTCTCTTCCAGCTATTCACTGCTTCGATCTTAGTCGGATATATAGATAACCTTTTCTCCAAGACTAGATGACTAAGAAACTTCACTTCCTTCTTGTAAAAACGATACTTCAAAAAGTTTCGCTTTTAGCTAATGCTGCCTCGACGTCTCAAGCACCGCTCTAAGATGAACTTCATGTTCCGTTTCATCTTTAGAGTATATCAAAATATCATCTATGAACACCAACACAAACTTATCCATGTGTCCTCGGAAAATTCGGTTCATCAATTCTACCAAGAATCCCGGCGCATAACTTAGTCAGAACGGCATTACTAACCATTCGTACAATCCATATCTAGTTCTAAATGAGATCGATGGAATATTATCATCAATTCTAGGTAACGTGTACCGATTCTTTATCGTCTTCTCATTTAACTTACGATAATCGATACATAACATAAATGACCCATCTGGCTTGTTTGCAAACACTATAGATGTTCCCCATAGTGAGTTGCTTGGTTTGATAAAATTCTTGCCTTCCAAATCCACCAATTGCAGCTTTAGCTCCCTCACCTCAGTAGTTGTCATCCTGCTTGGCGGTCTACTCATCGGTTCTGCTTCTGGTACCAAATCTATTCAAAACTCAATGGCTCGTTTCGGTAGCAATCCTACTACAATTTCAAAGACATCTGCAAATTCTTTAAAAATGAAAACTCGATTCAATTCAACTTCTTCTTCCACAGCACCCAATAAAGCATTAACCTCAAAACTAGGGTTTTCTACAGAATATATAATCCGGTCACTAAAGTCAGGGTGTTTGAGCTATATTCTCCAATTTTGGCAAAATATCCTATCACTGTATTCACTTAACCAATCCATACCCAAAATAATTCCAAACCCTATGAAATCAAACACATGCCAACTGCAAACTAATATATGACCTGACAATTCAAACTCTAAATGGTTAAACTTAATCCCAAGTGCTGCATAGCCTCCTACCAGATTCGCAACCCTTAAAGAAGTAACTAGGTATGAAGGTTCTAGTTTAAGCTCATCTAAAAAATAATGAGATATAAAAGATTGTTATGCACTAGTATCAAATAGAACTCTAACTGATACACCATGAATCAAAAAAGTACCTCCCAACATAGCTTTTCCCTTTTCCTCTACTTTTGGTCTTATGGTAGCTGGCTCTGAAGCAAATATCTGGCCTTTTCCATCCTTGACTGGCTGCTTACACTGTGTTTTATATTGTCCAATCTGATCTCAATTGAAATATCTCACTCCTTTCTTCTCAGCAGCTTTTTTCCTTTACCTGTCTGGCATTCATGAGCATAGTGTCCTTTCTGATCACCCTTATAACAGATAACTTCTACCTTCCCTTTCTTAGTAGCTCCACTCTTCTAAGCCCCTTTCTTGTGGAAAAACTTTCTTTTCTGGTTCTGCCCTCCTAGAGCTCTTTATGCTTGTTTCCTTCAAAATAAGCAAGCAACTCTTCCAACCTTAAAGCCATCTCCACCACTACATCGCATGGATCTCTATTATGCGATAATGTCGCCTTAGAAAGCTCAGGCTTAAACCCTGAATGAACTTTTCATTCCTTTTGATGATGTTATCAACCGTGGCGTATCCTTATCTTGCTACTCCTCTAATCTGGTTGCATACTCAAGAACTGTCATATCTCCCTGTTCCAATTTAGCAAATTTCCTATGCTGAGTAGACTTAGCAATCTCCTACATAAATTTTTCTTCAAATCTCCTCCTAAACTTAGCCCAAGTCATAGTCTCCTCATTGACTTCAACTGTAACATTGTTCCACCATTACAATGTTGCCCTGGTAGCTTTATAAAAGCGAGTCTCCTTTTCTACTCATCGTCGAGCCCCAAATCAGCGAATCCTCTTGCAATGAAGTATCCAATTCTTCACTTCGATTGTGTCTTCAGTACCAATAAACGGATTTTCTCCAAACCTTGCATAATCTCTACTCAAAATAGCATAGTTATAACCATTGGAGCTCCTTGATTTCCTCCTTTAGCATTTCCTCTAGTTAACCCTGCCGCAACCCCTACTTGCATCATGTTAACGAAGAACTGATTCATTGCACCCATATCAACCTACGACATCCAGCACCCACATTAGCAGCTTATGTCTGACCTGGGTTCCTCCTAGCATTTGGTCTGGCATTCCCATTGGTTATGGTGCTTCCTTCACCAATGTTAACTCTTCTTCCTCTAGCATCTGTATCTTACGTCCGTAAAATCTGCATTTGACACTTTGTAAGATACATAATAATAGCATAAGAGAGATGGGATGATAAAGATAAGGCATATATTTATATATAGCAACACAAGTATGTTACTATTGCGTTATCCCATACCCTCGATCTTTTCTATAATTCCTTAGGATTATGTTTTCGAAATCATTTTAAGTTTGAAATTTCTTTTAAATTTTTCATAAACTTGTGCTCTAGTACCAAGTTGTAACATTCCTTATCTTAAGGCCCGAAGCTGAGCGCTACAGATGCTGCAGCCATCCACAGTATTAACTTCTGGTGACAAAATAGGTAATGTTAATGGTATCCGTAATATCAGAAGCATATGAATATGAAATAAAATCAACATATATTTAAAACAACTTTTTAGATTATATTTCAAGTCAATATTTCATATTCAGATGCATAATCCTAAAACAATTTCTAGGTTTTGATCAAATATAATTATTGCAAAACACACTAGGAGCGCCAAGTGACGATGCCTCCTTGGATAATCAGAGTACTAAATAGGCATATCGGTCTTAATACATCACATCGAAAATAAAACAAAATAACTCCTACATAGCTAGCTTTGCCTTCTACACATCTTTGGAAGCTTTATTCGTCTAACCTACTAAACCTGAAAAACCTTAAATCTCAATCTACTCAAATTAGAGCAGCCAAGAGTTTAAGTGGAAACATAAACTTCGAGTCAGACATAAAGCCTAGTGCAAATAATGCTATTACATATCGCTTTACTGAGACTAAGTGAGACCACGCCACTTAATGGAATACGTTTCCCCAGAATAATATCCTTTAAACCATATTTTTTGCAAATAAGTATCCTTCAATCGGACTGATTAAAACAACAATAGCAGTATCATATATGCTCATAAATCATGTAATAAGTGGACTATCTTTCTGAACAATATAGTTTTATTTGGCTAACTACTAACCATTGGCTGACACTGGCCTACTAGATAAAATAGATTACCTAACATCTATAAGAAACAGTTCTGGATGGTCTGTCCTAAACATACTTCTCCTAGGGTCAACTGATCCTAATGGTTTTGCGGGCTCACCAATAACCTATCCTCCTTCTCTGTATATTCCTTTCTACATGTAACATCATTGAAGTCTTACCTGTGACTAAGCCCTATACATTGGAATTTTGGATTAAATTAGCTAGGGGATACAGCTATGTAAAGGGCGCAACCCTATACCAGTCCCATCTGGTATTTTAATATTTGAGTCATATAAGGCTAACTACTCATTAAATTTTCTTTCATAACATTTCTTTCAAATTTATTTAACCCTTTAAATTATACTTAAACAAGGAAATTATAAATTTTGCTTTACTCAAGTCTTTTTGCCATGATATATTCTTTACACAAAAATTTGTTGATGAAAACCTTCGAAACCTTTGTTTAAATGCTTAAAACAATCTCTTTCGAAACCTTTGAAATACTCCTTTTGAAACAAATTAAGCACGTTACTTTGAACTCTAAGTCAAAAGGCCAAAACATACCTTTTGAAATCATTTATTATAGAGCTTTCAAAACCATTGAAAGTGTCCTTTCGAAAGCCTTATGAAACCTTAGATATCTTCTTTTAAAACACTTTAAATTTGCGTTTCAAAAAAATTTGAAACCTTTCATTTAACACAAAAGGTAAACCTTTTGAAAATATTCGAGATTCACGCCTTTAAAACCTTCATTAGATACCTTTCAAAAGCATTAAAGTCCTTTACCTAAATAACCTTTCGAATGCATTGGGTTCAAGTGAAACCTTGTGGAATATATTTGAAACTATTTAAAACATTTCTTTGAAACCTTTAGGTTTAACTTTCAAAATATCAAAAGGGTCTTAAAAGAACTAGGTCGAAAAAAACTCTATTGAAAGTTATTTCCTAAGTAAAGGAAAGTAGATAGCTTCGAAACCATCCCTTTTGAAAGCATTGGAGAAGCGGCTTCTTATTTAGAAGAGAAAGCATCTTTTCGAAACTAATAATTGACTCAACTGTGTCGAAAAGTAGAATGTGGCACTGAGTGTTTTCACCCCGACGAAAGCTTGTTTAAAACAAAAGGCGGCAACTTCTAGCGAAAGCTATATTAAAACCTTTTTCGGAAGCATACTTTAAAGCAAAGCAGCGACATCTCTTTTGAAAACAAAACAAGGCCTTGAACCCTTTAAAAGCACATTTGAAATCTATACCTTTCGCCTATCTCAAATCCACTACATATCAAGGCACTGATACCATATGTAATGGTTTCGACTAGGATGGAGGCGTAGTATGAATTCGAAAGGTAGCTGCCGAATGTGGCGGAACAACAAACCATTACAAAAACTGATTTTTACTATATAAAGTAATATCTTTCCAACAAACTTTCATATTTGTCATCTTATAATTGGTTGCCAATTTCTTTTCCAACTAACTTTCCTAAAAATGCTGCCGAATTCAGTATTTGATAATTTAAAACATCTAGCAAATTGCCCCTTCCACCTTTGTAAAAGTATAATACATTTGAGTTCGACACCTTAAATAATTTTATAACCTTAATAAAACACTTAGAACAATTCTCCAAAATTCCAATAAATCACTTTTAATATGTTTTCTAACATACTTAAAGTTTTGACCTAAAGCTAATATATAACATAGCCGTAAATAATTTGAAACTAATTTAACCAATGTCAACGCTAAAATTGGACGCTAATACCTCGATGTAAGTAGTAAAAATGTTAAAGCACTACCCGTTGGTACAGGAACTAGAGATAAGCAGAAGATAACAGAAATTCAAGAAAAGAGACAACAGTTTTTATAGTGGTTCGGCTTAATGTCAAGCCTATGTCCACTTTAATCCTTTTTATTGCTATTTCGATTACAACTTTTACAATGATCTTTGATTACAACACAACTAAGACAAGTAGCTAGAACTTCAATGTAGAAGAGCTCTTCGAATTCATGTCGAATGTGCTAGATATCTTCCTAAAGTTCGATGAAGTGTCGTCGTGTTTGAAGTGTCAGATGAGTCGAGAAAACAGTAGAGTATAGGCGTTCCAGAAATGAGCCAAAAGTCCTCTAATCGGTGCAGTAGGCAAGGTATTTATAGGAAGTTTCTAGAGTTAGGTCGTAGGTCCTAGGCGACCTAGGGGTTAGGTCTTAGGTCGTGAGCGACCTAAGGGATACGGGTTAAGGCTTACGCTTGGTCAACTGCTTTGGTTGGTAGGTCGTAGCGACCTATGAGAGTAGAAAGCAACTTATATGGAGCGACTTAGAAGAGGTAGCGACTTAAGGTTGGGAGCGACCTATATGCAAGCGGCTTTATTCTATTCTAACTCGTTAGGTCGCTGCCCCCTTTTAGGTCGTTAGGTCGCTCCCCCTTTTAGGTCATTAGGCGCTGCTTTCCATTGAGTCATCAGGTCGTTAACTTGTTGAGTATCTTAGGTGGTTAACTCATTACAAGTTTAGGTCGTTAGGTCGCTAGCTGTTACCATGTTAACTCACTGGAGGCTTTTGATCATTAGGTCGTTAAACTTCTTAACCCGCTTGGTCATTTAGGTCCCTGATCCCTGTAGCACATTAGGTCATTGAGTCATGTAAAAGTAGAGTTAACACTTGCCCCTCGAAGCATATGCCTAGGCTATAGGTCGTATGCTTCGATCTAACTCCGCTAGGTCGTGAGCGACCTAAATATCTCGTTAACTCGCGTGCCGATGCATCCTTTCCTCTTTCCCCTACATAAGCCGTTAGCTCGCTTCATCCTCCTCACTTTATCGTGTATACTTTGCCGCCTTTTCTACACCAGAGCTTAGAGACTAACACGAAATTTCTCCTTTTTCATCTCCAATCGTTAATTCCATCAGTGAATTTAGGTAATTTCGAGCATTTATTCGCCGCGTTTGCCACCGATTCTCCCATAATCATCTCCATACACTTTTTGTTGTCATGTTGCAAAATTACATTCGTATTTGCCCTTCGATCTTTGTCGAATCGCTAGTGATTGCCTTGAAGATGGATTGGCCTGAGATTTTACAGAGCTGCTTAATGAGTGCCTTGAATTTGAGGAGTTTAATGATGGTTTCTGGAAATTTGGATGAGATGATGAGGTTTTAGGTGTTTGGGGGACGCGAAGAGGCACTTGGTTAACGGGTTATTGGATTTTAGGTTATGTCATGGCGTTTTTGCTGAGGCAAGGGAGATGGATACGTGGCAACGTGTGAGTGGAGAGTAGGATTTAGGATTTCTTGATGGAAGAAAGCTTGGCATTTCCGAACTACTCTTGGAGCGACCTAAGGCACAAAGTGAGTTAACCATGTAGCGTGCCTTACCGCACTGAACGACCTATGGACTTTGCGACTTAAGGATATCCGAACGACCCATCTTAACGACCTATGAACTTTAAGACTTAAGATGTACGGCATGTTGCTTCGGATGAGTTAACCCTTTTAACGACCTACCTTTAGGTCGCATTGTGATTTAGGCGAGCTAACACTTAAGCAATTTTGCCTTGTAGTGACTTAATTTTGCCAAAACAGCATATGAATTCTAACAGAACGACTTAAAGAAAGCCCAACCTATGTTAAGTCGCTCGAGCACAATCTGGATGACCTAAAGAACCCTGAGTTAACTTAAGTCGTTCATGCGACCTAAGAAGTGAATAGAACTTGAACACTTGTAAAATTTGATAGAACTTGATTGAATTTCCAATTTGAACAGCTGGAATGAACTCCTTGAACTTGTTGCACTTTTTTATAAATTATATTAACTTTTGACGCTAACAACTTGTTACATACAACATTTGCAGAAAACTAGGGCAAATATACTGCCACTGACTGCCCACATCGAATGACAGATTAGTCGATAAAGAATAATCAACTTAAAGAAATTATACGAATGAAGTGCTATGAATCAACAAATTCAAGTGAATTATTAAAGCAAAGAAAAATTAATCAACTAAAGCTGATCTGTTTGCATCAACACTGCACTTGTACCTGGACCTAAAATAACAAGCCCTGAAACTTTATAATTGACAAATGCCTATTAGTTTAATTCCAGTTATATTTGCTTGTCATTTTATTAGTTTTGCACAACACTCCACACATTTAGGAAACGTGCACCTTCATATTTGACTATCCAGTTCCTTGTGTAGAATGAGTTCTCAATAAGAAGAGATAATAGGACAAGCTAAAGAAGTCTTCCCAATAGCTAACCCCTTGGATAGTCCCCTAGAAAGAACTCCAGCTACTCTGAATCAACGGGTGTTCAATCAATTATGTATTCAGTTTGGTATTGCTGAGGCAGACACTTTGCTTCCTGGGGTAAACGATACTGCTGACAGGCCACCTCTTGGTTTCATCGCAGTTAATCTTCAGATGTGCTTGAGTGGAGCTATTCCTCCCTTTAACGATTTTCTTCGACGGCTCCTTCTCCGATTAACTATCTCTCCCTTCCAGTTGCACCCTAATGGCTACGCCGTCTTGATGGGACTGTGTGTACTGTTCAGGAGGATACTCGACCATCTTCCAAGCTTTAAAGAAAGTTGTTACTTATGCACGTTTGCGAAGAACAAAGATCATCCTTCTATAATACTTGTGACAAGCGCAAGGAACCGTAAATTGATCACTAATCTTCCTGAAAGCGCCCATGGGTTTCTGAACCAATTTTTCTTCGTCCGTTGCCCCCTAGGATTCTATAGCATTTGGAGAGTAGGAAGTAAGCTTGCCTATCTCCGTTCTTTCCATTTCTGAACTTTTCAAAATCCGAGTTGTTAAGTGCTAACTTCATTCTTTACTTTTACAGTACTTCCTCCTCTTTCTAAAGATTCCAACCATAAGCCGACTTTTGAAAGACTAACTGCTGTGGTGGTTGAGGAGAGAAGCGTTAAATTTTTGCTGAAGGACGAATTTTTGCATCAATTCAGACTTTTGCATTGTTCCCGATCTACACAGCTTCATGATGCCCCTGGTTCTCAAGCAGAGACTCCAGATGCCCCAGTTTCTGCCGAAGAACTTATACCGAAGGAACCCACTGCTGAGGCTTCATTGGTGAAATGTTCTGCTTCCATTGACATTGCGGGGTCATCCGACCAATTTGCACTTCCCCCGGTTATCGAAGAAGAGGAACTTGCTCAACACTCCGGGAAGGCAGCTGATGAAGGAGCTGAGAGAAAGAGTCCCGCTAGGCATGACAATGACGACATTTTTGAGGGATTGAGCGACCTGGTGGTTACTTCACATGAGCTCTTCAAAGATGATACCACTGCTTCTAAACTTGCTTCTCCAGCAGTTGAAGTGACATCAATTTTGCAAACAACTCCATCAAATCAAGAGATAACTCTTAAGCCGAAGAGTGGTTTGTAGCTTGATGCGCGTAGTTCACACGCCACACACACTTAGGATTTTGGCAACTTTGTGCACTTAACTTCTTTACTGTGAAGATTTCTGAACTTTTCTCTTCTTCATTTTCAGGTTCTCCAATGGGACGTAGCGGTTCATACTATGATGATTTTCAGCGCTATGGAAGACGCGAGTCTTATGATCCCAAGCGGTATCTTCCTGCCCCAAGGGAAACTGATGAGCAAGAGTCGCAAGAAAAGCTCGCGAGAGGCGGGCTTATGAGGAGCGCTTTGGGAGAAGGGATGAACGACACGATTCTTCCCAGAGAGGTGATGATTCCCATAAAAGAAAATCTCATGATGACAAAGGGAAAGATCACATCGAAGATCCAAGCAAGCGAGCCAAGCTTAGTGAAAGGCCGGCGTATGCAATTTCTAAAAAGCCCGCTGCTCCCATCTCTTTGAAAGTCCCCTCCACCTCCCCTGCCCTTAAGAGAGCTGATGTTCAAATAATCATCAACAGGCCTCCTTATCATATTGACAATGCCCTGCCTGCACTTCAAAGCCAGTTTCCAAACTGTGTTTAAAAGGGGTACGCTTCGACTTGGACTTGATTCCCATCGACAAGCAAGCCATGCTAAGGATTCTCGACGCTATTAAACTTGACGTTGAGATAATTTCTGGATGGAAAAAGCTGGTTGACGAGCTTCAACGGGTGAATCGCTTAAATCTCGAGGCTATGTTAACCATGGAGAGCGATAAGTCCGCGTGAAAGAAAACTCCCGACCAGCACGATGCAGAGATGAAGAACATCACCGCTTACAATGAGAACCTTGAAGCGGAAATTGAAAAACTGAAAGAAGAGCTTGCCACTTCTTCAACATCCCATACTCAAAAGGAAGAAGTGCTTCAAAAACAAGTGAGAGACGCTCATGCCAGTCAAAGAGATGCCGAAGCTAGATTTGAGGCACAGCAGCAGATTGTAGAAAGCTACCGCGCTGATATTGCTCAGCTGCGGGAAAAAACTAGCTCTCAGGGCATGGAGATTGAAATATTAAAAGCTCGGCTTTCTAAAGTTGAAAAAGAGAGCGATGAAGCTATCGCTGGCAAAGCAGCAGCCGAAGAATCTCATGAGGCCACCAAAGCCAACATCAGCTCTACCTTATTCGAGTTTTATTTGCACAGCGTCCTGAGGCACGGTAGCCTTTCGTTTTTGGGCCCAAAGTACGAGATTACCTTGGGCGAAGTGTGGGAGGCCGCAAATGATTGGAGGCGCTGGCTATACTGAGGCAGATCTTGAGGCACACTATCTGGATGATGAGGCACGCGCCGCCCTTGCTAGGGGAAAGGAGCAACTTGCTAAAGAGCGAGCCAGAACGGCGGAAGGAGAACATTTAGGGAAGGCACATTTGACCGACCCGACTCTTCCTTCGGTTTCGGCCGACATTGATATCATTGGTTCCAGGTCCCATTCTTCGCCTCCTGCCAAAGCTGATATTGAAATTGTAACTGTTCATACTGGAGATGACGCTCAAGAAAGCGCTGAAGCACAAGGCTTTGAAGTTGACGTGATAAAGCTAACTTCTCCAGGTAACTTCAACGTTGATTTAGCTCAGTGGACTACTTGTTTGCTTCGCATGAGCTTGATGAACTATTTGATTATTACTTAGGCCTTGACGCGCCACTATCTCCCCTTTTTGCGAGGAATGCTGATTTTAACTTTTCTTCTGTAGTGAAAACGCCAAGTGCTGCACAGACTTCTCCTCTTCCAGCTTTTCCACCTCCATCTCTTGAAATTACGCCTCCTTCTGCTTCTCAACCGGGGTCGCAAGAAGAATTAATAGAAGCTCTTCAAGGCTTGGATGACCCGGCCGCTTCACAAGAGCAGAAGGCTGAGGAACTTGAAGAAGGTGAAAAGACTCCGGAGAAATTTCATGATGATACAAAGCTGTCTGAACTTAAAACTCCAGGCAGCTAGTCTTCTTCAAGGAAGAAGGGGATGCGTGTAACTCCGAAGAAGAAAAGGAAAAGCACTTCTGTTAGTGAAGAGAAGATGGAAGTAAACCCAGCTATACCTCTATCTCCTTCTTCCCCGACTCGTTCAAGCCGGCTAACAAAGTTAACCATTAGGCCTGGCGAGGGCTCTAAAGGTGGTGGGAAGAAGAAATAACAAGTCTCGCTTTACCCTTCTTGCTTTACTTTTTGCTTGTATATATAGGCTTGTATTGGTCGGAGATTGTGCGGGTATCCGTCCCCGCTCTTTTGTAACCTGCACATGTATAAAATTGTTATAGTAGGAATAAAATTATTCTTTTTACTTGTACAATCTTTTGATTGTTATTTGTGAATGCATTTATTCCTTATTTTCTTACAAGTTTCTTCATTTTCTTTGTGTGATATTGCAATAAGTTTGTGGTATGTTGCTTGAGCGTTGCTTTTATTAATGTAGCTATATTATACTGTATTGCCCTCATACCACGGCTTATTGCAATTTCTTTCATTTGGTAAAACTTTGGAGAACAATTCTTCTATTTCGAGAAGGCTTGTACTCTTAAGTTGGTGAACAACTCTTCCATTTTGAGTAGGCTTGCACTCTTACTTTAGAGAATAATTTTTCCATTTTTGAGGAAATATTACTTTGCTTTAGTATAGTGTGTCTTGCATTGGAGAAGTCTTCTCTCTCTTTTGTTTGAAAAAGTTTTTTTTTTACACTTCACATTCGGAGATAGTCACTTTTACTTTTGACAAGTGGATTCCCCTACGTGGTGAAGTGGGCCTCCGAAAAGGGATTTGATTTGGCACTCCAACTTCTGGGAAAGAATATTTCAAGATGGGGAAATTAATCTTCCCTTGAGAGCTGCAGTGTACCTCCGAAGAGGGCTCTCTCTTTTTTTATTCTTATCGTGCCTCGTTGGAGAGCTTTTTTGCTTCGTTCTCTTGAAAGTGCTTTTCTCATAGTTAAATGGATCCACAGGGCGGATGCAAGTTACTTAGTTGGATGTCCGTTTATACAATTGATCGCAGCCAGTTAACAAGGGCCATGTGCCTTCTATCTTGGGAAGGTGCCCCTTCGGTGGTTCCATCAACCTTGTTGGTTGAGAAAAGCATCTCTTCTCGGGACGTGCCTCCGAAGAGGTCTTGTGCCTCCGAAGAGTTATTGTGGTGCATCGGGAGAGGTCTTCTGCCTTCGAAGAGGGCAGGTGTGCCTTTGGTGAAGGCTAGTGCCTATGAAGAGGGCTTGTGGTGCCTCGGGAGAGGTCTTGTGCCTCCGAAGAGGTCATGTGCCTCCGAAGAGGTCTTTTGCCTCCGAAAAGGTCTTTACTTGATTGCCTGTAAGTCACTTTCTCACAGTTGAATGGATTCACGGGGCGAACGCAAGTTACTTAATTGGATGTTCGTTTGCACAAATGATCGCAACCAGTTAACAAGGGCCCTGTGCCTTCCACTTGGGAAGGTGCCTCTCCGGTGATTCCACCAACCTTATTGGTTGAGAAGAGCACTTTCTTTTTTTGGCGTGCCTCATTAGAGGGCTTTATCCTACGAAGAGTTGTACCTCCGAAGAGGGCTTGTGCCTACGAAGAGGGCTTTAGGTGGTTGGCTCGCCAGGAAGGTTGCGTCTTCACGGTCAAGTGGATCCATGGGGCAGACGCAAGCTTTCCAATCGGATGTTTGTTTGCAAAAATGATCGCGATCAGTTAGCAAGGGTCTGATGCCTTCACTTTGGGAAGGTGCCCCTCCGGTGGCTCCACCAACCTTTTTGTTGAGAGGCAAGACTCCTTTTTGGTTGTTTCTTGTCTGCTCGCCCATGTCTTTTCTTCATTTGCTCATCAGCGATTCCCTATTATCATTTCCAAGCGCATGTTCCTTTCTTTTGCAAGTAGTTTATTTTATCCAAAGAAGTGTACTTCATTGCCAAGTGAGTCCACGGGGCAGACGCAAGCTATCTAACCGGATGTCCATTTGCACAAACGATCGCAATCAGTTAGTAAGGGCCTGGGACGTCCATGTTAGGGAGGTGCCCCTCCGGCGGAATCACTAACTGTTTGCATGAAGCACTTCTTATATAGGATTTGAATCTAGAATTTTTGTGGCTTGACATTTGTTTATTGAGTGATTTCAGGGATCGCTTGGCCTTGTAATGGGTAAGCTTTGTTTTATTGGCCTGCGATATTAAATCGACATTTTAGAAATACATTTAAGGTATTTACTCATCGAAATAAAACAGGCATTTTATAATAGAAAGAACACAAGATTTATAGTGGTTCAGCCAAGAACTGGGCCTACATCCACTTTATAGTTCTTATTATTTATTTGCACTCATTTTACAATGGCTTAAAATACAAGAATCATACATCCGTAATCATTTTAAAATTTTAAGCAAAGCTTTTAAGTAAAATATGGACGCAAGTGATTGCTGTTCCAAGCTCTTGGAATTGGATCTCCTTCGACAGTTGTCAGTTTGAAAGTGCCATCAAGAAGATTTTTGCCTATGACATACGGCCCTTCCCAGTTTGGCGCAAACACTCCGGTTGCTGTCATGATCCTTTTCAAGACTATATCCCCAATTTCAAAGCTGCGTTGGCGAATTTGGGAATTGAAGTGTATGGTAATCCTTTGCTAATGGGCTGCAATTCTGAGTTGAGCCTCTTCCCTTCTTTCATCAAGGAAGTCAAGTGCTTCAAGTTGCAACTTCTCATTTTCAGCTTGGCTGAAATGAATACTTCTGTGGGAGGGAACCTCTATTTCCACTGGAATCATTGCTTCTGATCCATATGCTAATGAGAATGGAGTGTGCCCAGTCGCAGTTTTGTGGGTAGTTCTGTATGCCTATAGTGCTAGTGGCAGCTTATCGACCCAACCACCTTTTGCTTTTTCCATCTGTTTTTTGATGGTTGATTTGATAATCTTGTTTACTGCTTCCACTTGCTCGTTTTCCTGCAGATGAGCCACTGCTGAGAAGCTTTTTTGGATCTTGAATCGCTTGCAAAAATCCTGAAACTCTTCGCTTTCGAATTGGGTACCATTGTCTGTGATTATATTTTGAGGCACACCATACCTGCAAATGCTATTCTTAGTCACAAAGTTTATCATCCTTTTAGAGGTAATAGTTGCTAATGGTTCAGATTCAGCCCATTTAGTGAAATAGTCAACAGCAACAATAGCATATCTGATTCCGGACTTGGCAGTTGGCAAAGGCCCGATGAGATCTATTCCCCAAATAGCAAATGGCCATGGACTGACCATCTGCTTTAACTCGGTGGAAGGTGCTCTTGGGATTTTTGCAAATCTCTGGCATTTGTCACACTTTCGGGAGTAGCTAGCAGCATCTCGATTAATGTCTGGCTAAAAATACCCATAGCGTAGAATTTTCTTTGCTAGAGTTTGACCACTTGAATGATCCCTACACTCTCCTCCGTGCACTTCAGCTAAAATTGTCTTAGCCTCTTCCTTGGTTACATGTCAGAATAATGGCATCGAGAATCCCCGTTGGTACAACCGGCCGTCTTGAATTACATATCTTGAGGCTTTCCGTAACAATTTCTGACGCTCCTTTGAATTTTCTGCAAGGAAGCCGTTTAGTAGATATTCTTTGATCGGGGTCATCCATGACTCCTGCTCTTGAGAAGCAGTCATGATCCAGTTAATCTCCATTTCATCGGTACTTGGAGCTGACAAGAATTCCACAGGGACCAATCCCAATAATTGAGCTTCGCCAGTGCTTGCATACTTCGCGAGAGAATCCGCCTTCATGTTCTTTTCCCGGGGTATGTGACTTATCGTATAATGATCGAAATCATCGAGAAGCTCCCTGGCCCTTGACAAGTAAGCAGGCAGATTTCCTCCATTAGCTTGAAACTCTTTCTTGACTTGGCATATAATAAGCTAGGAATCACTGAAGATTTGCAACACTTTGATGTTCAGTTCTTTAGCAATCTTCAAGCCGGCAATAAGAGCTTCATATTCTGCTTCATTAATTGTCGAAGGAAATTCCAATCTCAATGCGTAGCACAATGATTGCCCTTCGGGGGTTTCAAGCACGACCCCAGCTCCAGAACAATAGTCGTTTCTTGTGCCATCAACATATAATTTCCATCGGGTCGGGATGTCATCAGTAACTTCTTCCTCGCTGTCACCTTTATCTGTGTATTCTACAATGAAATCTGCTAAAGCTTATCCGTTGATTGCTCTTCAGGGATGGTAAGTTATATCATAGTGGCTGAGTTCAATATTCCACTTCAGAAGATGACCCGAAGTCTCAGCGCGAAATAGGACTTGGTTTAGAGGCTGATCAATGAGGGCTTTGATAGGATAAGCTTGAAAATATGGCCTCAACTTTCTGGAAGCTATCAGTAGGCAACAAGCGAGTTTTCTAGCTTTGAATAATTCATCTCTGCCCCAATGAATCTCTTGCTGATGTAATAGACCGGGCGCTGAACTTTTGCATCTTTCTGTACTAATGCTGCACTGAGAGAATGAGACGAAACTGCTAAATATATGAAAAGATCTTCACCGTTGCTGGGCTTAGAAAGTATTAGAGGCGCTTCCATGTGATGAACTAATCCATCGAAAGCATTCTGACATTCTGGAGTCCATTCAATGTTTTTCTTTCCTTTCTCAAAGAATGGAATACATTTATCTGTGGCCTTGGAAACAAACCGACTCAAAGCAGCGACTTTCCCATTGAGGCTCTGCAATTCCATCTTCGTCCTTGGGGCTTTGACTTCTCTTAGAGCAGTAATTTGAGAAGGATTAGGTTCGATGCCCCTAGCACTCACAATGAAACCAAAGAATTTCCCGGACTCTACCACGAATGAACATTTCAAAGGATTAAGCTTCATTCCATACTTTCGGAGGACTACGAACATTTTTGCCAAGTGATCCATATGGTCCACTGCCTTCTTTGATTTCACCAACATATCATCAATGTAAACTTCCATAGCCTTGCCAATCTGTGGTTTGACCACAGCATTAACAAGTCTTTGTTAAGTTTCCCCCGCATTCTTCAGTCCGAAGAGCATGACTCTATAGCAGTAAAGACCTACATCGGTGATGAAGCTCGTGTCCTCCTGATCTGGCTCATGCATCATGATTTGGTTATATCCAAAGTAAGCATCCATAAAAGACAACAATTCATGCCCGGCTGTTCCATCCACCAACTGATCAATCCTGGGTAACAGGAAGCAGTCTTTGGGGCAGGCTTTGTCTAAATCTGAAAAGTCGATGCATACTCTCCACTTTCCATTTGCTTTTTTAACCAGCACCGGGTTAGAAACCTAATTTGGATAAGTGGACTCTCTGATGAAGCCATTCTCCATGAGCCAATCTACTTCTTCCTTTAATGCTGCTGACCTTTCTGGACCCTCGGTTCTTCTTTTCTGCTTCACAGGTGTAAATTTTGGATCAATATTTAGAGTGTGTACTGCGATTTCTAGAGATATTCCACACATATTGGCATGACTCCAAGCGAATACATCCAGATTTGTTTTCAAGAATGATATCAAATATTTTGAAGCGTCACACTAAGTTGAGAACCCACATTCAGCACCTTGTTTGGATCTTTCGGGTCGACAGGTACTGGCACCGTTACTTCCACTGGAACCACTCTATTCCCCCCTGTACTGGCTTTTTTGGAATCCATTTCTTTTCGTGCACCACTATTCTCACCAGTGCAGGGTCCACCCTGTAATTGCTACAAGGTTGGTTCTTTGATGCGGAGTGGAGCTGCCGCATCCTTTCCCATCTCTCTCTTCCTTGCTTCCCGCAGCTCTATAAGATAACATTCTCGCCCAGCATTCTGATCCCCTTTAATAACACCGACGCCATTATCCGAGGGGAACTTCATAGTAAGGCACCACAGGGCGAGAATTGCCTTGAATGCTGCAAGAGTTGGCCGGCCCAGGAAGGCATTGTAAGTAGAAAATCCATCAACAATCACAAAAGTTTGCTTTCGAACCATCTTTTTATGTCCCTCTCCAAGTTCCACGAATAAGTCAATAGTTCCAATTGGCTGCCTTGGCTCCCCAGTAAACCCAACAATCTTATGCGATGAAGCTTGAACATCATCCATAGGAATCTTCATTTGACCGAATGTCTTTTTGAAGAGGATATTGCAAGAGGCACCGCATTCAACAAGCACCCTTCTTACAATAGCGGGCCTGATACCTGTAGAGATGACCAAGGGATCCATGGTAGGAGCTTCAACACCCATAGAGTCCCTGGCCCTGAACACAATGTCATCATTAAAAGTTCTTTGCTGCTTCAAAGGTGCAGCGTCTTCCAACACAAAAACATTTTCTTCTGCTGGGGCATATTTCAAAGCACGGGCATATCTTTCCATTTCGCCCCAGCTTCTGCCTGCTGGGTTAGGACCTCCCGCGATTACATTAATAACAGTCCTTTCTGTTTCATGCACGGTAGTCCTCTCATAAAAGCCAAATGGATGAGTAGGAAGTTGCTGGCCCTTAGTAGATGAAGTTGGGTCATTCCTATTTCTCTTAACATATTGCTTCAGCTTGTTCTCTCTCATCAGTTCTTCAATCAAACTCTTCAAATGGCGACATTTGTTAGTATCATGACCAGGTTGATTATGAAACTGACAAATTCACCCATTTCAAACAGCATTTTTCCCAAGCTTCAACACAGGTGGTTTACGATATTCAACGGCATCTTTGGTAGCAAAGAAGATATTCTCCGGAGTATTAGTCAAAGGAGTGAAATCTAAAGGCTTGAAGAAGCGAGGTTTCTTCACATCTTTCTGCTTCTTTCCACCGTTATTCTCCCTCTTCTGACCTCCGGATTCCTTTTTGGTAGGAGCAGCAGTGTTATTCTCAACCTCCGTCAATACCCCTTTCGCCGGCACGGGAAGGCATTCCAAGCGCATGAACTCGTCAGCCTTTTTGTAGAATTTCTCAAGCGAGTTTGGCTCCTTCATCTTCAGCTATTTTCCAAACTCATCAATTTGTCGATAGCCCTCATTAAGTAGGTCAAAATCATTCGTGGCTCTGCATTGTCGACTTCAGCCAAGGTTATGTTGAAGTGGTTCAAGAAAGATCTAATAGATTCTCCGGGATTCTGTTCCAGGCTGGACAGTGACATTATGTCCTTTGCCTTTGAAGCATACAACCTGAATTGTTCTTTAAACTTCCGAGTTAAATCGGAGAACTGGTCTACAGATCAGACTGGTAGCTTTGTAAACCAGAGTAAAGCCACTCCTTCCAAGTATACCGGAAAGTACCGGCATTTGATCTCATCTGATGCTCTAGCACCTGTCATGTGCCAGTCATACTTGTACAAGAATTGATTAGGGTCGCTTGTCCCCCGATAAGCTGGAATGGTGGGGGGAACAAACTTCCTTGGAAATTCCACTTTCAGAATTCTTTCGGTGAACGGAGTCTTGCTTGGAGCGAAACCCCATTCTTTTTCATCTTCTTCCCTTTGCATACTTTCTTTCATAATCTATCGAACCATTCCCGAGAGGTATTCCTCATCGTTTAAAGGCTCTACGGGACGGACTTCAGTCGTTTTCTCGAAAGCTTGCCTTGACAAACGTTCGCGGAGAGTCGGCTGTGGCCTTGATCCTCCAGCTTGGGGAAGTGCCCCTTTGGCGGGGCCAGCTGCCTTATGAGGAATATTCCTCCCTTTAGGATTATAAACATCATCAGCAAAATTTTCCTCATTATTCACTGGTTGATGGTTAGCTCCGAGCAAAGCATTCAACCTATCAAGCATTAAAGTGTTCTGGGCTTCCATTTGCTGATATAATCCAGACACTGCAGCATCTAACTCTGCCCGTGTAATTCCAACACTTGGAGATGCTTGACTTAACGAAGGAGAAGTGGCAGTATTTTCATGGCATTACCGGGTCTAGTAGATCTGCGCTTTCTTAAAGGAGCCATAATCTCTGATAGACTTCTGGTTTTGAGAGAGATTCTTTCAACGAACTTTTGCGAAGCAATGATGAGAGCACCCTGAGTTCAATTCTCAGTGAAAGAACCAAAAATTTTAACACTAAAATTGGATGCTAACACCCCGGTGTAAGTAGTAAAAATGTGAAAGCACCACCCGTTGATACGGGAACTAGAGATAAGCAGAAGACAACAGAAAGTCAAGTAAAGAGACAACAGTTTTTATAGTGGTTCGGCTTAATGTCAAGCCTACGTCCACTTTAATCCTTTTTATTGCTGTTTCGATTACAACTTTTACAATGATCTTTGATTACAACACAACTAAGACAAGTAGCTAGAACTTCAATGTAGAAGAGCTCTTCGAATTCATGTTGAATGTGATAGATATCTTCCTAAAGTTCGATGAAGTGTCTTCGGTGTTTGAAGTGTTAGATGAGTCGAGAAAACAGCAGAGTATAGGCGTTCTAGAAATGAGCCAAAGGTCCTCTCTCCAGTGGAGTAGGCAAGGTATTTATAGGGAATTTCTAGAGTCAGGTCGTAGGTCGTAGGCGACCTAGGGGTTAGGTCATAGGTCGTGAGCGACCCAAGGGATACGGGTTAAGGCTTACGCTTGGTCTACTGCTTTGGTTGGTAGGTCGTAGCGACCTATGAGAGTAGAAAGCGACTTATATGGAGCGACTTATAAGAGGTAGCGACTTAAGGTTGGGAGCGACCTATATGCAAGCGGCTTTATTCTATTCTAACTCGTTAGGTCGCTGCTCCCTTTTAGGTCGTTAGGTCACTCCCCCTTTTAGGTCGTTAGATCGCTGCTTTCCATTGAGTCATCAGGTCGTTAACTCGTTGAGTAGCTTAGGTCGTTAACTCGTTACAAGTTTAGGTCGCTAGGTCGCTTGAACTTTAGATCGCTAAGTCGCTAGCTGTTACCATGTTAACTCGCTGGTGGCTTTGGATCGTTAGGTCGTTAAACTTCTTAACCTGCTTGGTCATTTAGGTCGCTGATTCCTATAGCAAATTAGGTCGTTGAGTCGTGAAAAAGTGGAGTTAACAACCATTTTCTTCACTAGAAAATTCATAATAATTCCACATTAAATAAGAAATTATAAAACTTGAAACTCATCTATAAAATAATATTTATTCCCTTATGTCAATATCGCAAGGCTTTTGGACGTCATTTGATAGGTTTTACAAATTACAAATTGTCATAAAATCAATATGAAACAACAAAATTAATCAATAAGCAAATATATATATATATATATATATATATATATATATATATATATATATATTTAACACTCAAAACACGGCATTACACTTTGCAAAACATATTCTGATCTGATCCAGAACCAAAAATAAAAATATGAGATATAATCTATTATCCATCTTAGCTTTTGATTAAGGAGTTTGAGATTTTCTATTGGAATGAAATTAATTAAGCTTCTTCATTTTGATTCGTACTTATCTTCCTCTTGCTTTCTCGTAATGTGGTTGACCAAGCTTGATTTAGTTTTTTTTAAGAATGTGTAAAAGGAAAGCGGTACGAGGGTTTAGGGTATAAAAATATAACCTATTCCTATTTCGCCCTTATCTATTACCCTTACTTATTTCATTATAATTCCCTTTATGTTCATTAGTTAATTTGGCATGACCACCTTTAACATTCAAATCTCAATTCCCTCAACCGTTTACATTATTTCATTTCATTTATCTAATTAAATGTCCAAAATAATGTTGGTCAAAGTTAGGGGCATTAAATAGTTAATCCTGTTAATAGTGACGAGGAGGAGGACGTTTAGATAAGGGAGCCATTTGGACTTGTGATAGGATTAGCTGCTGAACCGATAGTTATTCAGATGATGAAGATGTGATTAAGTTTCCTGAAGTAGAGGACGCTAAGCAAATAAGGATATAGAGGTAGGTTTAGAGGCAGATGCAAAGGCAGATGTACAAGCAGGGGCAGACAATTCAGATCTTTGGTTTGAATCCCTTTGAGTGAGGAGGATAACGAGGACGAGCCTATAGAGGATGAGCTCATCATAGAGGAGCCAGTAAGAGATGAGCTCATTGAGGAAGAGCCTTCGGGAGAAGATTCAGAGATGTACGACACTTTGTTGTGCGATAGCCCATTCGATAATGATGAGGGTATTATATAGAAGGTGGTTACTCCTATTCCAGAGATGGGATCGCCAATCCCAGAGCCAATTGAGGATCTTGGTATGGAGGAGATAGATGAGTATGTTCCAGTTGAGATGGGACAAATTATGTGGTTTCCAGTAGGGTTGCCCCGACAGCCACTATGTTGGGACATGATACAGGGGGATGAGATGGAAGATGAGGAGCCTGAAGAGGATGAAGGAGAGGAGGATATGCCAGATGTATTGGATATGGGAGGACCAACGGATGCGGAGTCCAACGAGTAGGAACGTTTAGTATGAATGATATTTTAGGATTTCTATGGTATGGTTTGGATGATTCATTTTGGGGAATATTGTCTATATAGTTGATATATACTTAACAAAACAACTGGAAAAGCTGAATAGATAGATCTTCAAGCAGATCTCCTAGATATACAGGTGAGTCTCAAATTTTGTGTCACTCAGTCTGACCCGAGCTTAAATAAAAATAGAAAACACTCGAGTCATGATTTACATTCTTATATTAATAAATTCAAATCAAGTGAAATGTCAACTGAAATACAAGCATCTTAATGGCGTTTGGAATTCCATCCTCTAAGGATCCGTGGAACTATCTACTATGTAGTAATATACGCTATTATAATATTCTATAGTAAAGTAAAAAAATTAAAATAGCGTTAAGGCATCACCCATATCCCTCTTAACACATTACACTTATTCCCGTAGTCTATACAATGCCGTACGCTCCTCCGTAAACAGGAGGTTTACACAGAGGACACCACATAGGTATAGTACAAAACAAACTGGTAGAAGGCAAGATGGGGCATGCGACAAGGCACTCGAGGCAATGCTAGGGTAGATAAACCATTTGCGGATCCATACTGGTGGTAACACACAACAGCTACTTCCGCCCACCTCGTGACTCACTCCTAATCAAAGGTGCACCTATTTAAATCACAAAAGCAATAGAATGGTATCGAAGAAATATGTCCGATATGAGGAGTGACCTCACTTGGCCCGGCATGGCTAATGTTTTAGCCGCATCAAGCCGACTCATGGGAGTCAGGGCTACGTAAATACCATATAGAATCGTCACCAAACATCCTACTTCATTCTGGAATCTCCACCACGTACATAGTTGTTAAAGTGGTTTTCAGTATTAGCAAAGAGTATGACAATATCCGATCCTGGTCTCTTAAGCAACCAAATGCTTATTTCACAGCGTGTTCATTTCTTTTTAAATAGTTCATACTTCATATCAAAATATCATATTCGTTTCAAAACAATTTCAATTTCAATATCATTATTCACTTAAATTTTATTCATTTCCAAAATCATAACACTTTCTAATTTATAACACTTTTGAAATCATAACACTTTGGAAATCATAAAACTTTGAGACCATAACACTATGGAAATCATAACAATTTGAAATCATAACACTTCGGAAATCATAGCACTGAGATCATAACACTTTTGAAATCATAATACTTTTAAAATCGTAACACTTCCAACTCACAAAGTTTAGATATTGAAAATAGTACATATATTAAAATAGTTATAAATTAAAATAGTTTATATATATTAAAATACTTTACATAATAAAATTAGCCTCCTCCATTTTCGCAAATCAATTCAGATCATCTTAAATTCCACCATTCAATTAAAATCAATTCAAGTTTACCCATTTCAATTTAAATTTCAAATAGCCCAGTTTTAAATATTCAAACATTTACAATATAAATTTCATTTATATTTCAACATGTAACTTTAATTTAATTCAAATTAGAAAATATTCGCTTAATCATTTTAATAACAATATATCTAAATCCCGATTTATATATTTAAATCAACATTAAATATTCAATCTCAATTTTTATTCAAAATTGAGAACATTCATTTAATCGCTTTTTATCAAATCAAGTTATAAACCAAGTTATAATCATATCTTTTCGAAATCTCAAAGCCAATATTTTTAAATCATATTCTTTCTTAAATTCAATTACTAACCAAATTAAGATTCCGAGCCAAAATTAATTTATCTTTCCAACCTTTATTATTAAAGTTATAAATCTATTTTAAAATATTAATATAATTTTTTTAATGCATATTTAAAACATATTATATACTATATAAATTAAATCTTATTATTAATTGTATTTTGTATTAAAACTTATTATATATATTGTAATACAACAATAAAAAAGTCTTAAAATTTACATTTTTCAAAACTAACTTATAAATTAAAATTTCCAAAACATATATATTTAAAATCTAAAATCTAGAAATATATAAAAATAACATTTATATATATCATATTTTAAAAATCAATATTTACTAAAACCCATATATCTCATTTCAAACTTTGGAAATCATTTCTCGAAATATAGACCAAGTGTGTCCTATATAATTTTCTACCCTATGGTCAAGTGATACAGATATTTGTCATTTCAATCCGCAATTTAAATATTCACGGGTATTTATCATATCAACCCGCAATCTGAAAATTTTGAAATAAATGAAAATCGCTTGGGTTTACCGTTTCAACCCATAAAGATTTTCTCCTATTCTACAAAATCGTTCTTGATATGTATCATTTCAACCCATAGGGAATTCTAAATTAATAGGGAACTTGCAGAGTGAGAACAGTAATATAACATATCAATCACGGGCATGTATTATCAATGATAAATTAAATAGAATCCACATAACAGAATATGGTGTCATATATCACAAGTGAACAATTGAAGATAATGGCATATCATATTTAATAATTAAGTAACTAGCAAATCAAATTTAACATCATATTTTAATTGTCGCTTCAAGTGAAAACAAATTTATTAAATATAAGAATGTTTATCATGAGTGATTGCTCACCTTTTAAGGCTAGAGAAATTTGACGATGAAATTGAGCTATGAATCCAAACATGAATTTCAAGGCATAGCAAGATGAAAACGAATTCGAAGAGCATGTCTGATAGTTTGGAATTGACAAAATCAAATCAAAACTAGATTGATGAAGATCGGTTATATAACTGAACTTATATATATGTAACTATATATAACTGTATATATGTAATTATATTCTAAATCCAAGAACATATTAAATTAAATATATATGTATTTCAAAAATCATTGTTTTAAATTAAACACATATATTAAAAACAAACATATAAACATAATATATTTTGAAATAAATACTTATATATGTATATACTTATTAAAATGGAAAATACTTGTATATATTATGTATATTCATTTGAAAATATCAATATATATATATATATTACTAATTACTAACATAACCCAAATACATTTAAACATTTTATCCAAGACACACACATGTGTATATATATATATATCAACATATCATATTCAAACATCAAACAAAATTTTATATAGATATATACATACAAATTTATAATTTATATAAACTAACATAATATAAAACTACAACATATATATGTGACTGACATAAACATAGCTATCATATGTGTACCGCTGTAAGTTTATATGTTACTGTAAATAAAGGTAAACAGTAAAACATATGTAATACCCCTTGTATAATATTCAAATATACTATAAACATATGTGGCTTGTATTTATAAGGCATGTACAACGCTTATAGTTTATATTTATATATATAACAAACATCAACCAAACATAAGTTTATCTAAACACACACACACATATATATATGACACTATTATAACTTATACATAACAGATGATAATATATATAGCACGCTAAATTACGCTGACATAAACCAATATACATACAAACACCAACATAATATATATGTATAAACTAATATATATATAACTTATATAATGTAATATTGTACCTATGTATATAGTATTGTCTTATATATATAGTAGACCTATAACATAATATGGAATATATATAGTACTAATGGAATATACTTTCAGTCTATATATAAGAGAAGACGACTTGAGTAACAAAGGTCTGAGGGGGACAGAGGTTGGAAAGCGACGAGCGTGTATGGGAGAAGAAGGAGCTTTGTATGGCAGTTCTATGAAGGTCAGGGTTGCGGTTCTAGGAGGGTGGCCGAGGCTGTGGATTGTTGTGTGTTCATGGCCATGTAGGCTGATGGGTTCGATGGAAGAGGAGCAGCAGGCTAAAGGCGAGGGTGGTGATCTGGTCGGGGAGCAGGGGAATGGTTGTGGGTCATGGTGGCGTGCGGCTTGGTTGGTGACTTTTGTTGCTAGGTGGCGATCTATGTAGATCTGGTGGTGGGCGAGGCAGAGAGAGGGGAATGCATGGCTTCAAGGGTTGTGGTCTGGTGCGAGTGTTTAGAAATGAAGTAGAGAAGAAAGAAATGGAGGGAGATGGGTTGCAAGGGCCGTGATCGGCCATGTGAGATGAGAGTTGAAGCAGTAAGGGAGAGTAGCAGGTTTCAAAAGGAAGAAGATGCAAGCACTGTAACAAACATAAGTATATTGTTATTATTTTCTTTAGAAGTGAAAACAAAGAAGAGAAAAAATACGAACCAGAAAACAAATATTGGAACCAGTGTGGAAAGGTAAGGTCACCATAAATTCTGGAAAAAATAAACGATAGTGGCTATTGATTTCACGGTGGAACCAGTGTGGAAAGGTAAGGTCACCATAAATTCTGGAAAAAATAAACGATGGTGGCAATTGATTTTACGGTGGAAAATGAAAGAGCAAGGAAAGCTAAAAGGTCCAAATTTGGAATCGATACAATCGACCGGTTTACCGATTTCGTCGTGTCCCGAACTCCGAAACATACGAATGAATATACTATGGAGTCAGCACGATGAGAGGATCAAAACGATACACAGATATCTGTGACACAGCCATCTTATCAAAAGTCGATATTCGGTATCGAAAATGCTGCTCAAATACCAAAAATAAGATAATTGGGGCTTGAGAATCTAAATTTGAAAAAACAGAATACGACGTCTCACTCGGAAAATAATTTACATTTTAATTTTATAAAAATATTCATATTACGAAAACATTTATTTTCATCAATATAACTGATTTTAAATTGAAAATTACACAATAGAATATTCTTCCATATTCTCCAATAATAATTTACCAGTTGCTATGTTCAAACAGCCGTATTTAAAATATCAAATTTTTATTTCAAAATTCAATTATTTAAAATTTCACAAAAAATTAGTTAGTTTTGTTAATAAAACCATTAAGGTTCTACGGGTCATTACACTCTCCTCCACCTAAAACTTCTCGTCCACGGGAAGGAACGAGATAGGCGAATAGAGACTATTAGAAAGAAAGAGAGAATGAAGTACAAAATACAATAATTAATTCTATATATATATATTTGATTAGTTTAAAATTGATTGATATTCAACAAATTTGGTTTCAACCCATTTTATTCAATAACTATCCATTGTATTCATACTTTGTTGATTTTAAAATTCAAGTTATTTTAATTCAGTTTGAATTATTTCAATTTTATTAAGATTTGTTACAAAATTTCTTTCAAAACAAAATTTATTTGATTTAACTCATTTATTTAGTCTAGTTATCTTCAGTTGAGTTGTTTCCACTAAAATTCACTTTTAACTATTCCTATGTCCATATTTATTTTCTTAACTGGCATTCTCCTTTATTTATTAAATTTATTTTACTTAACATATTTTTCAACATATATTAAGTGTAATAAACATATTATAACCATATATTATTCAAAAAATAAATTCTCCTTTTATTTTCCAATGTATGATTCAATTTACTATCGGTAAATTCCCTTAACAAAGTATCATTTTGGTATTCTATTTCTTATATCATAGTATATGCTATCCAATTACATTCTAATTACATTTAAACATTTCTAGGTAAGTTATAATAATGTTTTTGAGTGTAATTAAATAGTATACAAATTTACATCCTATTTACAACATTTATATTAAGTAGAATTTTAGTTTAAACACTTTAATTTAAATAATTTATTACTTAAGTTTATTCTTGTATAACCTTCAATTTAATATTATGCTAACATTGTAACTTTTTGAATATTTTAGGTAAATTACCTATATAAGAAAGCATTTGATTATTATAAAAATAAATTTTTATCCTATTTCAACTGTTTAAGTTGTTAAATTTCCATTACTTCTTTTGACACTCCAATTTTTTAATATTTTGCAAATTTCAATAATTGAGAATTATTGCTTAACATAAAACTTAAGAGTTAAATCCCTAGTTTCACTTCAAGTCATTTTGAAATAAATATATGCATACATATTTTATAACTCAAGTTATGCATAAGAAATTCAAATCAAATTCATTTTTCCAAAACAAAAGCATAGAAAAGCTACAAAGTGATCTCTCCACTCCGAAACTCAAAAATGAATGTCGATAATGCTGCAATCATCACCGAAATTATTTTCCAGCGACAAAATGGGAGAGTTCTAACTTCTTTTTTTTAAAATTCTTGGAAAACAATTCCACTCGAGAATACTTCCAAATAATACATTTCCAAAACTTCGAAAACTAGAATTTTTGAAAATACTGAAAATTGAATTCTCAAATTCTTAATTTAAATTCATTTCAATTCCAATCTACTTATAAACCATGTTTTATAAATTTATTTATTTATATCATGTTGCAATAGTCAATGGTTTACAAAGCAATAAATGATAATCAAATATTATTATTTATAACAACCAATCATTTAAATATCAAATTTCGAAAATTATGCCTTTACATATAAAATATAATTATACATAAAATTATTTCAATTACAAATTTTGAAAATAGTATCTTGTCATTTTTCTCTGTTCAAGTGTTTTGGAATTCTTATTAATATCTTTAGCTAGATGAATCGATCGAAACCCAAAATTCAAACTTAACAACTCAAACAGCATAATATAAAACATTTTTATATTAATTACAAATACATTCCCTCACTCGATGATTCAAAAAAAGAATTTAAAACAAGGATAGAGATTCAAATTTAGAGGGATCTAACTATAGAGAATTCTAACAAGGAAGATAAGCTCGAGACGAAGATGAGATAATTAAATCACAAAGAGGAAAGATAGATAGGCTTAATTAATCAGGGCGGCCTTAAATGGGTCAGCCGAGATTCTAGAAATAAGATTGGTGCAGAAATTCAATTTCCCGCTTGAGAGGGAGAAAATGAAAGGTAAAACTGCCTGCAAAGTCCAAGGCAATCGAAGTGGATCACAAGAGAATTACCCTGGTACTTTACTAGAGAAATATTCAGGTATTGCAAGAGACAACAACATCAAAACCGAAGATGTAGAAATCTTCACTAAATTTACGCCAGTTGTAAGGAGTTTCACCCCTTTTAGATCAATAAAAGGTTAGCGAGATCGCCTAAGGATTAGACACACACATAAGGTTGAAGCTACAAATTGAGGTGGCAAGATGTTCTCAAATTCATTATAGAGATCAACCGAACAGAGCTTTAGAATGCTCCAAAATTAAGAAGAACACGAATAGGGAGAGATAAGAATGGATTTCAAAACAGAAGTGAAAGTTCCGAAATTAAAAGGAAATCCTAGTTCAAAGAGGAAAAATTCAAGTTCGAACGAAGTTGATTCTGTAGTTAAATTTACTTTATATGCTAAGTTTTTCCTAAACCAGAGCTCTGATACCAACTGTAAAGACACATTATTTCGAACGATTGGCATCCACGCATGTCAGACTTGAATTGCTCAAAACAATAGAGTGTTAATTTGTAATTGGCAAAGCTCAGCATATACAGTAAATAAATCATTCAAAGAATCACAAACACGGAGTATTACAACTATAAGTAGCGGAATAGATAAATAGTAGTTCATGAAGCTACTATAAACATATGTGTCTAAAACAAAGTACAACAGAATATCTCAATATAAAATATAGTCTCAAATACAAAAAGATAACAAGTCTGAACAAAACAACTGGAAAAGCTTAATAGATAGATCTTCAATCAGATCTCCAAGCTTCACAGGTGTGTCTCAAATGTTGTGTCACTCATTCTGACCCAAGCGTAAAGAAAAACACAAAACACATTAGTCAGGATTTACATTCATATATTAATAAAATTCAAATCAAGTGAAATGTCAAATGAAATACAAGTATCTTATACGATGTTTGGGATTTCCATCCTCTAAGGATCCATGGAACTATCTACTATGTAGTTATATACGCTATTATAATATGTCTATAGTAAAGTATAAGTATTAAGATAGCGTTAAGGCATTACCAGTATCCCCTCTAACACATTTTATATATTCCCGTAGTCTATACAATGTCGTGCCCTCCTTCGTAAAGTGAAGGTTTACACAGAGGACACCATATAGATATGGTACAAAACAATCTTGTAGAAGGCTCGATAGGGCAGCGACAAGGCACTCAAGGCAATGCCAAGGTAGATATACCGTTTGCATATCAGGATCGGTGGTAATGCATAGAAGCTACTACCGCCCACCTCATGACACACTCCCAATCAAAGGTGCACCCAATCAAATCAAAAAAGCGATAGAATGGTATCGAAGAAATTTGTTGGATAGGAGGAATGACCATACTTGGCTTGGCGTGGCTCATATTTTAATTGCATCAAGCTGACTCATTGGAGTCAAGGCTACGTAAATACCATATAGATTCGTCACCAAGCCATCCTACTTCGTTCTGAAATCTCCACCACGTACACAGTTGTTAAAGTGGTTTTCTGTATTAGCAGAGAGTATGACAATATCCGATCCAGGTCTTTTCAACAACCAAACGCTTATATTACACAGTGGTCATTTCTTTTCAAATAGTTCATACTTCATATCAAAATATCACATTCGTTTCAAAACCGTAACAAAATTTGATATCTTTTTTCACTTATAATAATATCCATTTCCAAAATCATAATACTTTCAAATTTTTAATGCTTTTGAAATCATAACAATTTGGAAATCATAACACTTTGAGATCATAACACTTTGTAAATCATAATACTTTGAAATCAAAACACTTTGGAAATCATAGCAATTTGATAACACTATTAAAATCATAACACTTCCAACTTACATAGTTTAGATATTGAAAATAGTATATATATTAAAATACTTATAAATTAAAATAGTTATATATATTGAAATATTTTTTATAATAAAATTAATTTCCTCCAATTTCACAAACCAACTCAAATCATCTTAAATTCCACCATTCAATTTAAATCAATTCCAGTTTAACCATTTCAATTTAAAGTTCAAAGAGTCAACTTTTAAATATTCAAACATTTACAACATAAATTTCGATTAAATTTCAACATGTAACTTCAATTTAATTCAAATTGGAAAATATTCGCTTAATCATTTTAATAAAAATATATTTAAATCCCGATTTATATATTTAAACCAATATTAACATTCAAACTCAATTTTTATTCAAAATTGAGAATATTCATTTAATTGCTTTTTATTAAATCAAGTTATAAACCAAGTTATAATCATATCCTTTTGAAATCTCAAAATCAATAAGTTTAAATCAAATTCTTTCTTAAATTCAATTATTAACCAAATTAAAATTCTGATTCAACATTAATATATCTTTCCAACCTTTATTGTTAAAGTTATAAATCTATTTTAAAATATTAATATAAATTTTTAAATAAATATTTTAAAACATATTATATACTAATTAAATTAAATTTTATTAAATTAAATCTTATTATTAATTGTATTTTGTATTAAATCTTATTTTATATATATATATTTTTATAATAAAACTATAAGAAAATCTTAAAATTTATTTTTTCAAAACCAACTTATAAATTAAAATTTCCAAAACATATATATTTAAAATCTAAAAATTACACATATACAAAAATAACATTTATATATAGTATGTTTTGAAAATCAATATTTATTAAAACCCATATATTTCCTTTCAAAATTTGGCAATCATTTTTCAAAATATAGACCAAAGTTGTTTGTATATAATTTTCTATCCTATTGTCAATTGATGCAGATATTTATCATTTCAATTCACAATTTAAATATTTATGGGTATATATCGTTTCAACCTGCAATCCCAAATTTTTTAAATAAATGAAAATCACTTGGGTTTATCATTTCAACCCATAACGATTTTCTCTTATTCTATAAATTCGTTCGGTATGTATCATTAGAACCCATAGGGAATTCTAAATTTATAGGGAACTTGCATAGTGAGAACAATTATATAACATATCAATAACGGGCATATATTATCGACGATAAATTAAATCGAACACGTACAATATAATATGGTGTCATATATCACAGGTGAACAATTGCAGATAATGGCATATCATATTTAACAATTAAATAACTAGCAATTCAAATTTAACAGCAAATTTCAATTGTCGTTTCAAGTTAAATCAGATTTATGAAATATAAGAATGTTTATATTGAGTATTTCTCACCTTTCGAGGCTAGAAAATTTGACGATGAAATTACGCTATGAATCCAAACATAAATTTCAAGGCATAGCAAGATGAACACGAATTCGATGAGAAAAGCTGATAGCTTAAAATTAATGAAATCAAATCAAAACTGGATTGATGAAGATTAGTTATATATGTGAACTTATACACATAACTATAAATATAAAATTATATTCTAAATTCAAACACATATTGAATTAAACATATATGTATTCATAAATCATTGTTTTAAATTAAACACAAATATTAGAATCAAACATTTAAACATAACATATTTTGAAATAAATACTTTTATACATATACTTATTAAAATGAAAAATACTTTTATATATTATGTATATTCATTTGAAACTATCAATATATTTATATATTCAAATTACTAACATAACCCAAATATATTTAAACATTTTATCCAAGATACATACACGTATATATATCGACATATCATATTCAACCTTTAAATAAACTTTTATATGTATATATACCTACAAATTTTATAATTCATATAAACTAACATAGTATAAAACTATAACATATATATACGACTGAGATAAACATATCTATCATATGTGTACTACTGTTAGTCTATATATTACTATAAATAAATGTAAACAGTAAAACAAATATAATACTTCATCTATAATATCAAATATATTATAAACATATGTGGCTTGTATTTATAAGATATGTACAACTCTTATAGTTTATATTTATATATATATAAAAAACAAAAGATCAAACATAAGTTTATATAGACATATATATATAACGCTATTATAACTTATACATAACCGATACTAATATATATCACACTAAATAGTACTGACATAAATCAATATACATACAAACACCAACATAATATATATTTATATACAAACTAATATATATATATATATATGTGTAACTTATATAATGTAACACTATACCTATGTATATGGTATTGTCTTATATATATACACACAGTAGACTTATAACACAATATAGCATATATATATATAGTACTAATATAATATACCTTAAGTCTATATATAAGAGGAGATGGCTTGAGTGATAGAGGTCCGAGAGAAACAAAGGCAGGAAACCGACGAGCATGCAGGGGAGAAGAAGGAGTTTATTTGGCGGTTCTAGGAAGGTCAGGGTGGTGGTTCGAGGAGGGTGGCCGACGCTGTGGATTGCAGTGTGATCATGGCCATGTGGGCTGATGGGCTCGAGTGGAATAGGAGCTATGGGCTAAAGGCGAGGGTGGTGATCTGGTCGGAGGGTAGGGAAATGGTTGTGGGTGACAATGGCGTGCGGCTTGGTTGGTGAATGTTGTTGTTAGGTGGAAGATCTATGTAGATCTGGTGTTGGGCGAGGTAGAGAGAGGGGAATGCATGGCTTCGGGGTTGTGGTCAGGTGCGAGAGTTTGGAAAGGAAGAGGGGAAGAAAGAAATGGAGGAAGATGAGAAGCAAGGGCTGTGATCGGTCATGGGAGATGCGAGTTGAAGGAGTAGGGGAGAGTGGCTTGTTTCAAAAGGAAGAAGATGCAAGAATTGTTGTAAACTTAAGTATATTATTATTATTATTTTCTTTAGAAGCGAAAACAAAGAAGAGAATAGAAATGAACCAGAAAATAAATATTGGAACCAGTGTGGGAAGGAAAGGTCACCATAAATTCTAGAAATAATAAACGATAGTGGCTGTTGATTTTACGATGGAAAATGAAATGGCAAGGAAAGCTAAATGGTCCAAATTTAGAACCGATACAATCGACCTTTTACCGATTTCGTCGTGTCTCTAACTCCGAAACGTATGAATGAATATACTGCAGAGATCTGCTCGACGAGAGGGTCAAAACGGTACATAGATATATGCGATACGACCATCTTATCAAAATTCAATATCGGTATCGATAACGCTGCTCAGATGCCAAAAATAAGATAAACGAGGCTAGAGAAGTCCAAATTTGACAAAATAGAATATGACATCTCATTCAAAAAATAATTTACATTTTAATTTTATTAAAATATTCATATTTCAGAAGCATTTTATTTTCATCAATATTATCTGATTTTAAATTGAAAATTACACAATAGAATTTTCTTCCATATTCTCCAGCAATAATTTACCAGTTGCTATGTTAAAATAGGCGTATTTCAAATATAAAATTTATATTTCCAAATTCAATTATTTAAATTTCACAAAAATTTATTTAAGAACGTTTATAAAACCATTAAAATTTTACGGGTCGTTATACCTCATAAGTCCAAATTTTAATTTTGGGGACGAAATTCTTATAGAGAGCGGAGAATATAACAACCCGTAATTTTACTGCTTTGAAAAAGATATATTTAACTTACTTTAAATATTCAGATATGGAATTTTCAAACTTAATAATCATGTTTTATGTGATAAATAAGAATGATAAACTTATTTTTGGAATTTGATTACAAAATAAAGAAGTTTGGATTTTTTAGAAAGGTGACAAAAGACAGTTTTCGATTAATATACATTCGAATAATTGTTGTGAAAGGTAAGTGACTCTTTTGAATGGTTGTATAATGATATGATAATAATAGCAATTTGATTTATGATTACTTTATAAACATATATACCTGTATTATAATGATTGACAAACCTTCGTCGCATTTCGAGAGATCGACATTATATTTTGTTAATTGGATTTTAATATAACTAAATATGGTCTCATAACTCAAATGAACTTGTTTTAATTATTTAAAGGTGATAAGAAAATTATTTTTAAGTTTTTTTACATAAATAAATAGCATAACAAAAAGGTCAAAATGTGACCGTAAAACATTTTGTCGAAAATCAACATTTGGTTCAATATAAGATGACGCAACGTTGTTGCGCCTTCATTTACATAGACATGTACACATTTTATATGGTAAGTATTAAAAAAATGACTAAATAAGGTTACGTTTTCTAAATAAGATTAGAAAATTCTTGAAAATCATTAGCAAAAGTAAGTAAGGAAGGACAAAAAACACGTCACTTCAAATCTAACCAAATCGTTACTTTACTTTGCTTAGCCCTTAAGTGATTAGGACATCAAGTGATTATGTGATAAGGTGATTGTAAGAGTTGCGAAAATTGGTTTGCTTTATGGTTAGGTAAGGGCATTTTGGTCATTTCAAGTTATAATATTTTACTCCAAAACTTTTCCTACAAATACCATCTTCCATTCTCCCATTTCTTCACACTTTCTCTTCTCTCTTTCCAAGCATCTACGTCTTCTTCTTCTATTCTCTAATAGCTTATTTTTCTCTCTTTTTCCCTTACTAACTTTCTTACAAACATATCAAATCATATTCAAACTCCACCACAGTTCTTATATCGTTTAGAGAATATGGTTTAACATCTTCGAAGTGAGGAAATAATGGAGATGGAAGGAAACCTCCTTGGGCCGTGAGCACTATGGTAGGAGACAAGGTAGGTAATGAGCTAGATGATGGTGCAGGAGCAGGAGGCTGTGAGCTTTGTAATGGAAGAGGATGGTTTTGGATGATGTTTTGATAGAGTAGAAGGTGTTAGTAGAAGTGTCTATTTGTTGAATAATGTTAGGAAGAAATTAGGTTGAAAATAAGTAAGTTAATCTCACATTTAATTGCTTGATAAATTGCTTAATTACTTAATGCTATCACTTGAATATTGCTTGATTTATCACTTTGAAGAACCTATAAACTTTTCAACAAGTTAAGAACAAAACTTGTTGAAATATTCTTGCTATTAGTGACAATATTATCATGGTTGTCAACAATGTTTGGATTGATAATATGGATGATGAAAGTCGATTATATGCTTTCTTGTCATGGAAATGATTCACATTTGATACACATTGAATATCATAAAGGAAACCGCTTTCCTTTATAAAATGAAATGGTGTATATGATGTTGTTAACCTCTTTAAAATGGTTTAAAATGATTTAGAAATGTTTTATAAATATTTAAAAGTGTTTCAACACAGTTTGAAAATAAAATAAAATTTGAGTTAAAATAGGCGCGTCGCGTCACAATAGTTCGCGATTTCGCAGTGGCCAAGATAAATGAATATGCAGGATGGAAACAGAGTTGGAATTCTTCAAAATAAGTATTTTCTAGATCATTATAACCATAGTTTTCAAATGGAAAAGAAAAACCCAAATTTTATCTTGTAGATTTTAGGATATGACCAAATCAATTTTCAGGAAAATTGCATTTTTGTAGTTAAGTGACCAAAGTGTAAAATTCTTTAAAATGGATATTTTTGAATGTTTAAAAAATATGAAATAAATTGAGAAGTATATTAAAATAGATTTGAAGAGATTTGAATTACAAAATATGTTTTTAAAATAATAGAAAAGGTATTTTAAGCATCTTTTGCATCACTTTTCTATAGTAGTTTCAATAAACTTCGTAAATATAGATTTAAACTTAACTATTCTTTCATGAATATTTTATAAATTTCCTTAAATAAAAAATTTAGTGTTTTAAATACAATTTGTAAGTTTCAGTAATAATTTAAATAAATGGTTAAGAGAAATTTTTATGACACTTAATTAATATAATCATTTCCTTGAATGTAACTGAGTACGTGGAAATGGCTATTACATTTGTCCCACCTGTAAGATCTGAAAAGATAAAAAAAGGTGTGTAGATGAGGTTAGGAATGGAGAAACCAGTGCCCTAAACTTACCTAGCCTCTGTTTTCTCTTTCTAGGCGAGGGTGGAAAATATCGATTGAAATGCCTGGATGCTTTAAATGAAAAGATCATATTTAAGTTTTTCCAAAACAAAAATGATTGAACAAGGTTTTTAGTAATATAGGGAATGCTCTGGCCAAATTCATAATAAGTTATTAAAAGGAAAATTGTACTATCCGCATAAATTTAAAAAAGTGATTTCACCGTTATTCCGCCCATTATATTTGTTGAACATGGAAATTAGTATTGAGTATTGTAACGACCCGTAAATTTCATGGATTTAATTTGGTTAAATTAATAAGTTTGTAATTAAATTTAGTAGAAAAAAATAAATTAAATTAAAACCTACTTATAGTAATTCGAAGTTAATTCAAATGATTTTAAGTAGTGAAAAGAATTTTACCTGTATATAAATTGAATATGAGAAATTTAAGGAAAGTATTAAGCTGATTTAATGTAATAAACATTGTTAACAGTAAATGGAATATGATAATAAGAACAATTGCAACTTTTGTATTTAGGGGCGAAATAATATTGATAGGTAATAATTGTTGTAGAGAATAAATTACAAATGTTATAAGTTGTATAATGGTGACAACTATCGTTTGTTACCAATGCGTTCAATTAATAGCGATTAAATGTAATTAATCATTGCCTTTTGTAAGTTAAGAAAATAACTGAAATTTTTGAACGTAAAATCAATAGAATGGTTAACTATATGCATAAGATGGAAAGTTGAATAGAATTCTAATAAATGATAATGGAATTCGTACACAATCAATGTAGGTAATTAGTAATTACAATGTTGTTGAAAGTAAAAAACATTTCTTTGCTGATAATTTATAACATAACGGAAAGAGTAAATGTACTCATTAGAATATTAATTGCAATTGGATAGGGGTTTTAAGTAACAATGTTAATGCAAGGTAATTAATGCTAAATTAAAGTAAATAATAATGAGTAGTGATTAATTCATAATTCGTAACATATATTTATAGATTACCTACTTATCTGTTAATGGAATTAGAAATTGTAATAAGTGATAATAAAATAAATGAATGTTACACTAATTGGAAATGAAATAACGACCGTTTAAATGTTGAGAAATTATAGGGTCGTAACTATTTTAAGCGTTACATTAAAATTTATGATTAATTGTGAAGTTAATACGGGAAGATGTAAAGTAATAACTAGGGAGGTAATACGTTATAAATTAAATATAACCTAAACTTAATTGTAAGTAAAGGGTTGAAATTGAATCTAATCCATTGGAAACTTATTAGTAATAAACTGGATTCAATTTATAATAAAGAGGTTAGTTTAAGAAACTGAAATACATACTATAAAAGGGTAAATTAAGTTACTTTAAATTGGAACGGAAATTGATTTAAATAATTATAAATAAATAAGTAAATCAAGAAGATGGAATTTACGAATTATAGAATTTGAATTTTTTGTGAGTTAATTTATTTAATTTATAATAGTTGAATTTATTGCAAATGAATAAAATCAAATATGTAATTATTACGTTAATTTAAAAATTAAGTGAAAACGAGAAATATTTATGTGATAATTTTAAATCCAATGGTAAACCCTTATATTTGAAATTAATGAATGGAATAAATATAGGTTAATTCAATTAAAAGGAAATTTTGGAAATTTTCCTATAATTTTGAATTTTATGAAATTAAAGATTTATATTGATTTAATCTTCAGTAATTTGACATTTTAAAATTGTTAAATCATTTCAAAATGTTTGAGAATTTTTAGTGATAAAAATTTCCAATTCTGAAACTGAAATATAAAATTTGAATTTATTAACTAATTCTTAATTTATTTAATTTATATAAAAATAGCCATTTAGGTCACGGACTCGGATTTCGACGAAACCAGTTTCATCGGATCCGTAACAGTGAATTATTGTAGGGTTTCAAGTTTCGTAGCAATCAGACTTGTTGTTTGATCGTACGAACGCGAAACGCCTTGAAATCGATTTAATTGAAATCAATTTGAAATCAATTTGAAAATATTGATTTCAGCATAACTTCTTCATACGATCGAATTTGGACGTGAAACTTTTTCCATCGCATTCAGATTATTTTAAAATACCTGTTCGAATATATGGGTTTAACCAATTTCGTTCCGGGGTCAGAACGGGCTTTTGGGCCAATTATCGTTCAGCACGTTTATTTATCGGATCCATCTACTCTATTTCTAACCTACCTATATAAACCCAATTATAAACCCTAGCCTCCATCTATTCTCATTTGTTTGTGCGTTCATTTCCTCAACTCTTTCTCTTCCTCAATGGATGCAAATCTTAGATCCAAATTCAAACTTCAAACAATTCAAAATCAAAAGTCAAAATTCAAAGTCCTCGGAAAATTTCAAAAAAATCATAGAACTGAAGATCTCTTCGATACGAATCTGCGTCTGCTGTTCTTTTTCAAGTCGGTGACCGGATTTACCAGAAATCGTGGTCAAACCCTGGAAATTCGAAACCCATATGGTTGATTTGGGGCTTTTCGATTTTGGCTTCAATCGGGGAAATTGGAATATGGGTTTGGTGGAGATTTTCATGTGGAGCTGTACGATGTTGGCCGTTTGGTCGGAATCAATATGTGATGGCCAAAAATCGAGGGTTAGTGTTTGTAATCAACGGCGGCGGCGGTGACCGGAGGCATGAGCGGGGGTTCAGGTGAAGGCGGCTCGTCGAGGCGAGCTCGATGGTGGTAGCGGCTTGGGCTATGGCGGCCGGAGGAAGTGGTGAAACTTGGTCAAAGTGTTGGTAGGCAGCGTGTTGTGTGCGGTTGTTTCCAGGGAGCTTGCGCGTTCAAGTTTGGTTACTGGAGAAGTTGCGTGAGAAATTTGGTGACGTGGCATGGTGGAATTTTGTGTTCTATTTGTTTTAATTTTTAATTTATTTTTCAATTGCTCAAACTGATATAACTTTTGCGTACGAACTCTGTTTCACGCGTGATTTTTTTGTTAGGACCATATTAAAATTCCGGACGCTTTGACGCTGGTTTGGACAGATATGGAGATCATCAAATTTTTGGGTTTAAATCGGATTTAAATTCAAAAGGTGAGTGTTTTAACTCACTCACAAATTCTAAAATTTCCTATGTCTGTTAAATTGACTTAAGATATGAGTAGAAATTTATTTATGACTGTTTGGCATGTTTTATTCATCATCTCTGTTGAAATCGCATTTATTTAATTTAACTGTTAGTTAATTTTATTATTGCATATAAATTGACAGTTAAAATTTATTTATTTGCATATAAACCGATAGTTAAGCAGTTAATAAATTTATTTTTGAATATAAACTGTTAATTAATAACTGTTATTTATTACCTGTTATATTTTATATGCTATATGTTGATGATTGGTTAAATTGATGATGATTGCAATAAATTGATTGATGATTTGATATTGGGTGAATGGATGATATGTTCTACATTATATAAACTGCAAGTTATTATGCATTTTCATTTCATTCGGGATTTCGGTTTGAAATGATATATAACCGTAAAATTTTTATTTTTAAATTGCAGATTGAAATGTTAAATATCCGTATCACTTGACCATAGGATAGAAAATTGTATACAGGCACCGCGGTATATATAATTATTTTTGAAATGATTTTTATGGTTTGGATATGATACGGTTTAATAAATATTAAATTTGGATTTTTTATAAGCATATTGTATATATATACATATATAGTTAAATTTAAAATTTAACCTATGTATAAATCTGTTAAAAAAATAAATATGTTGTATAATGGAGTTTGATAGTTTATAATATATGGTCAAGTACAGTTTTAAGATATGGTATATATATAGAGTTTTAATGATTCAAAAATTAAGATTGGAAGATAAATTGAAATTTTATTTGGAATTGAGGTTATTTAAAGGTTTAACTCCATAAGTGATGTAAACTTATTTAAAATTGGAAATTTTAAAGGTATGATATTTATAAATGGATTTTTATTTCAAGATAAATTAAGTGAATATTTCTAGCATAAATAAACTGAAGGAAATATTTAAGTTATTAGTAACTGGAGTCTTATTTTAAAAATGATTTTGATTTATTATGTAAACATTTCAAAACTGAATAATAGGTAAATGAGTCGGTCAATATAAATTTCAACCTTAAGTTTGGAAAGTGTTAAATACTCAAATTTAGAAAATATATTGAATTTGAAGTGGTTTATTTAACTGAAAGTGAATTTAAAATTTAGGGATTTAGACTAAATATTTTTATGAATAAAATTGAAAAGTCACGGAAATTATTTTATTTTATAAAGAATTTTAAATTCAAGCTATTTTATTCTACATACCGGTTGAATATCCAAACCATTCAAGTTTTAGAAGTTATGGTTTTAAAGCTATGAATTTCGCAGTATTATGTTTGAAAGATATAATTCAAATGTTTGGTTTCCAGATATTATAAATTTTAGAGCAGTATGATTTTGGAAAGGAAATATATTTGAAATAAAAAGGATATTATTGATTTGGGTTTTATAAAAAAAATATCAAAATGAGTGGTTTTTGAAAATGGAAATGATATCGTATTATGGGTTTGAAATGGATAATTATATTCTGGTTTTAAAGTACAAACTATTTTTAAAGACCGCGGTGTTATAATAACGACCGGTTGTTAAAGAGACCGGGATCGGAAGTTGTCATACTCTCTGCCAACTCCGAAAACCGTTTTAACAACCGTGTACGCATTGGAGATTCCAGAATGAAGTAGGTTGGTGGCGGCGTTTCCTGTAAGGTAAATACGTGGACCCAACTCCCGTAAGTTGGCATAAGGTGGCTAAAATAGGAGCGATTGACGGGTTAGAAAGGTAGTATCTTCGATCGAACACATCCCTTCGATATTATACTTTGACTGTTGGATTGATTCGGTGGCCACTTTTGATTTCTTTGATTTGGGGGTGTTGTTCGAAGTGGGCGGTAGTAGCAGCTACGCGTTACCACCGACCCGGAAGCGTAATTGGTATATCTACCCTGGCATTGCCTAGTTGTGCCGTGTCACCTACCCTAGCGCGCCTTATACGATTTTGGTTTTGTACCATACCTATGGAGTGCCCTCTGGCGACGCCCAGTACGGGGGAGATTACGGTACTGTATAGACTATGGGAATATATAAATGTGTTAAGGTGGAAAATGTAAAGCCTTGACGCTATTTAAAAGTAAGTTTATTTTACAATTAGACACTATTATAATAGCGAAATATACTATATAGTAAATAGTTTAACGGATCCTTAGGAGATGTAAATCTGGAGCATCTCTTGAGTTACTGTACCCATATTTATTTCTATTGATTTAACTCACATAGGATCTTTTAGTTCTGACTCGAGTGTTTTTGTCTTTTCAAATTCGCTCGGGTCAGTCCGAGCGTTTCAGGATTTGAAGATTTTATTCTAGAGGATGGAGACGAAGATTTGCAGTATTACTACCTACTATATTATTCCACTACACTATTTAATTCCACTGCATTGATATTTATTGGTATGTGAACTCTGATATTTATTTTATAAAGAGGAATCAAATGTTTTGTAAACAGTTTTATGAACTGTATATTTATTATTATATTTTATCCTTCCGCTATGAGATTCTCTTTTGTTTCCTTTCCTTGCTTTTCTTATTTACCCCATAACAATCCGCCCTTCCGTATGGTTTGAATTGGCAAGTGTGTCGATTTAAAACGTGCGAAAAGGCGGGACGTTACAGTTGGCATCAGAGCTTTGGTTAGCGATAAACCTTAGATTTGTGGGGTCTGACTCTTTATTAATAGGGTAATACTACCCTATGGGAGTCGCTGAGAGTATATATGAGAGAGCATACTTGTTAGTGTTATAAAAAGATTTTATATTGTGTTAATCTGTTCCGTTTTGTATTTATAAATTCTGGTTGGTGCATGGGACGCTATGACATCAATAGGGATTTCTAAACAATTAATAGGACATACCGACATAATTTGTTTTAATATAGGCGAATGAAATAATTTTGCCTATTATATTTTCTATATATATAAAGTAAATTTTTATAAATGATATATATATATATATATATATATTTGGTTGCAATATATTGACTGTTAGGAGTAAAATTTATAAATAATAGGTAAAAAAGATTGAAAATATAATCAATGGAATTTGGAAATTTTAGAACTTAAGTCCGGGATTTTGAAAAATTGCTTCAAAGGGGTTTTAAATATAATAATAATGTTTAGAAATATTTTTTGATATAAAATATAATTTGAAAGTATGGTTTTAAAG
Organism: Allium cepa; assembly: GCA_030765085.1. Lineage (NCBI taxonomy): Eukaryota > Viridiplantae > Streptophyta > Magnoliopsida > Asparagales > Amaryllidaceae > Allium > Allium cepa. The sequence goes on along the minus strand of CM060937.1, from coordinate 687,303,607 downwards.
AAATTCTGGAAATAAATAAGTTGTACTCCCCTACTTGTCGCCAGAAAATAATTTCGGTGATGGCGGCCGCATCATCGACTTTCATTTTCGAGTTTCGAAAAGGGAAGGCCACTGTAGCAGTTTTACTGTAGTTTTATTTTGAGAAAATATATAAATTTTAAATTGTTTCAAATATAATTGGATATATATATATATATATGTTATTAGTATCTATTTATCTGTTATTATAAAATGAATTTAAATTTAACCCGGTATTAAATTCTTAAATTTCCATAAATTAATTGTTTCAATTATTGTAGTGAAATGAAAGGTAAGTAATTAATATTTGAAACCTTTAATTTAGGTAAGAGATTTAAGGCTAAGTTATAAAGGAAATAAAAAGGAAGTTGAAATTATAACTTATAAGAAAAAGGTAAAAATTTATTGAACAATGAATTAATTAAAGGAAATGGAAAAAACTTGTGTAACTTTCAATTACACCCTTAAATAGCATATATATGACTTACCAAATATTAAAAGTTGAAATGTTAATAAGAGATTGAAATAGAATATTGTACAAGTAGAAATTTGAAATAGTAAAAGTATTCAATGAAATTGCTGTTAACTGAGAATTTAATGTTATAAACTTTAGTTATAACTGGAATTTTACCAAGTAAATAAAATTAAAGGTAAGTATGACAAATAGATGATTGTAAATTTAAGTAATTAAAGTGTAAATAAATGAGGTCATGCAATAATAAATGAATGTAATATAATAAAGAGAAATTGTAAATTTAAGAAATAGGGTTGAAGTTATTTCTGGAAAAAAATTGAAAGAAATAAAATGAAAATAAAATTGAAAGAAATAAATGGAAATAAAAGATAAACTGTTATATGAATGAAAAGAATCAAACAACTAATATATGAAGTAAAATTAATAATGAGTTAATTGATTTGTTAGTAGGAATTGTTGTTGTTTGGTTATGGTTGTTTGGGTAAGATGCTTTAAAATCGGGTTGGGGAATGAATAATCTATTTAGTTTTATCTAAGACTATTGAGAAAATGATGAGCTAGTAGTTTATTCTTCATTCTGTACAATTTAAAAGTTTTGAACCCGAACAACTATTTGTTTGTTTGGTTGAATGGTTGCTTTGAATTTGTTGTGTATGATGTTGTTAAAATTGATGGTTGTTGCATTGATTTGTTGTTAGTGATTGAAACCACTTAAATATTTCACTTTATATAAGTTGTTAACCCTTTTAGATTTTTATAAGTGAAATGCAGGTTTTGGAAGCAATTGATACTGCTTTTGGTTCCATAGATTAAGCGTAAATTTCCCGACAAATAGGTACATTTTGGATTACGATTTATAGCGCTATTTTATATATTTTCCCGTGTTGATATAATATTTCGGATATTATATGTGATATATTGTTATATTTAATATTACATTTTCTCCCGAGCCTCTCCATACAAAGGAGCATCTGCCAAAAAATTTCCGTAAATTTTGAACTTAGAAATATTTTGAAAATGTTATCTAAACTTTAATAATGTAAATAAAAAAGATTTAATAGTTATGAATTAGGATATCTTATATAAAGTAATTAATTTTGTAAATTTAATTGTTTATAAGTTAATATTTCGAATAAGATGTATTGTTATTCTTCTTCTTTTTTTCCTATCTTTTTCCTTTACGGGGATGAAAAGTTTTGAGTAGGGAAGAGTGAAACGACCCGTAAATTTCATGGATTTAATTTGGTTAAATTAATAAGTTTGTGATTAAATTTAGTAGAAAAAATAAAATAAAATAAAACCTACTTATAGTAATTCGAAGTTAATTCAAATGATTTTAAGTAATGAAAAGAATTTTTTCTGTATATAAATCGAATATGAGAAATTTAAGGAAAGTATTAAACTGATTTAATGTAATAAACATTGTTAACAGTAAATGGAATATGATAATAAGAACAATTGCAAGTTTTGTATTTAGGGGCGAAATAATATTGATAGGTAATAATTGTTGTAGAGAATAAATTACAAATGTTATAAGTTGTATAATGGTGACAACTATTGTTCGTTACCAATGCATTCAATTAATAGAGATTAAATGTAATTAATCATTGCCTTTCGTAAGTTAAGAAAATAACTGAAATTTTTGAAGGTAAAATCAATAAAAAGGTTAACTATATGCATAAGATGGAAAGTTGAATAGAATTCTAATAAATGATAATAATGGAAAACGTATACAACCAATGTAATAACCCGCATATTTAACGATTTTATATTTAAATGTTTAATTTAAATATAGCGTCGTTAGTCGGATTTTTGAGTCCGAAATGTTACTTTTTGCAAACGGTCGAATTGGAGCTCGGAACTACCTCCATTGGTTCCAAAATGGCGTTTGCGATCTTTTTGAGTATAGTCTTTGATATGTTTGGAGTTTGTGAAATTTTGACCCTTTCTCTATTGGGTTTTGGGTTTGGGTTCAGCCCCAATCTCCACTTAAACCTCTAACTCAACCCCTTCTCTTCATTCATCTCCATTTCATTTCATTTCTCAAGTAAAAACTGAAAATGGTGGAAGGGAAAGAGAAATAGAAATTTGCAAGCCCTAATTCCATTTGCAAACTCCGAATTCTTATTCCAAAATCATAGAGAAGCCATTGGTAAGCTCCTCTTCATCTTCTCTATCTCTTTCTCTCTTCAATCTCAGAAATTTCCTAAACCTAATTTAGGAAAATACTTGTATTATTCTTAGATTGAAGCTAGTAGAGTTGAAGTGGAGATTTGTTGGTCTTCTCCTTCCAAATTGAACTCCTTCTTCTTTGTTTTTGAATTAGAAGGTGAGATTTTATCTCACATCTATGTTTACAACTATGTTGGGTTGTTAGGTATGAATTCCCAACCATTATTCATGTGCAATTGCTTATGATTCGAATTGGTTTTATGAAAATTGCAAATTTTGGTGTTTGGAAGTATAAAAATCTAGAATCATAGTTTGAGGTTTGATCATGTGTTTGGAGCTGGGTAAGAAAGCCAATAGCACTGGGTTGTCGTTGGGCATAATTCCCTAGCGTCGTTGCTCGTCGATTGCATTTTTGAAGGAGTGTTTCCTTCATTTGAAAGGCTGAGATACAGCCATAAGGCTCAGTCAGTCGACTGACCTTCTACAGTCAGTCGACTAGCTGTAGCCAATTGGCGTATCAAGGCCGTAAACAGAGACAAGAAGTCTTTGTTTCCTGCAACCAGTCGACTGGCCATTTTAGTCAGTCGACTGAATGCAGGAAATGGGATTTTTATGTCTCTAGATCAGTCGACTGACTGCAGTGAACCAGTCGACTGACCTGACTCAATTTGCTTAATGTGCCTATTTGTTTGTAACTCCCACTTTTATAAATTTAAATTGATTCCAATTAGTTGTTTATGCATATTTGACCATGATGATTCCTTTTTGACTTCATCCACGGGTTTTATAAAATAACCTTCTAAAATCACATTTAAAAGTTCGTTTCTCCAATTTATAAATTCTAATTAAAACACACAATTTCGCACTTCGAGCGAAGTGGAAGGAAGATTAAATGGTTAGGTAAAACACAGACCATGAATCCCTGCGTTTGTCTCTCCGATTAGTCCCCGACCTATTCGATTGTTCGTTTTGACCTTCGGGTTTGGTTTATCGATGATATGAGGTAAACTTTGTATTGCTTTGAGTGTGAAAGTGGCTGACGGATAGTAAACTGTTTAGTGCGAACGAGTGGTTATGGGACATACGTTAACACTTTTTGGATTCCTTTTCGAGAGTTGTGACACATTCCGCCAGTTAGTGGTGTCCAGTACTGGGTCTCTGACCTTACGGTTTGTTGCCTTCGGGTATGTGCCTTCGGGTTTGTTGCCCTATAGTATCGCTTTCTATGTTGGTCGTTATGAGCCACATGGGTTATATTGGGGTGCCCTATAGTATCGCTTTCTATGTTGGTCGTTATGAGCCGCATGGGTGATATTGGGTTTGGAGTCTTCGGGCTCATGGATCCTTGTTTATACAGTACTGAGCTCGAGCAATTTTATGATGTTTCATTAATATGTATATTCCCTTGGTATCGCCCTTCGGTGTTGGTCTTTTTGAGCCGCATGATGTGTAGCTATTACCTTGTGGAACTTGTATACCTTATGGGTATTTGTTATTTGCCTTTTGGCTTGATTTGGGATAATTGTATCCTTTGTTTATCTATGTCGCCGATGATATGAGGCTTGTTCTATATGATTCATCTTTTGTTGGTGATTGTGTTATCTCTTTTAGAGATATTTGTTATACTTTGTAACCTTGCAGGTTTATTGTTGTTCAGTTTATCTAACTGATTTGTTTAGCTAGACTGACCCGTGTATTTTATACTCGGGTCAGGCCGAGATGTTTCAGGTTAGGTACTTTGGTCTTAGCCTATTTTGCTTCCGCATGGACTACTTCGCTAGCTTCTTTTTTTCATAGCTTTTGTGTAGTCCTATTATGTTGTAACTCTAATATTTATTCTTGTGAACTCGTCTGTATATTGTGGTTTGCTATACCACTTGACATGTATTATTTTGTATACTCTGCTATGTATCAGTATATGTGTATATGATGGTTTACTGTTCTGTGATGTATATTGCATTTGAGTTGTTATATTATGTTCTGATAGATCCTATAGCCACCTATGGTTTTGTTTTAAGTATTCATTGGATATGTCGATCTGCTTGGTAAGGCAATTGTCGATGTATTCAATAGATAATTAAAGCAAGGCTATAGATGGTCGCTCCTAAACAGCCTTATTCTCCGTGTTAGCAGACGGTATTATCTATTAATACTCTTTGCTAGCGTGGGTATAGAGGTGGGGCGTCACAGCGTGGTATCAGAGCGAGGTTCAGAACAAAATATGATAAACACAGAATAAAGCACATATTACGATACATCAGAGTGTGATAAGTGATACAAATCTTTGAATCATCGTGCCTCTCTATTCCTTCTACCATCAAAGGTTAGATAGGATTTGGGAATATTTCTAGGAATGCATTTAAATTCCATAGTATTCCATATTGAATTATCTACCTTGGGAATAATCTTTACCTTATCTTAACTTTCAGCTTATGGTTGGAAGAGACGGAGGACGATGCTCGGATGCTGGGCAATCTTGTGGCTCACATCCGGACGACGTTTATATGTCTGTCGATCAGTTTTTGGAGTGGTTTAGGAGCACACAGGCTCCGGCTCCTACTCGAACATCTCTTCCTTGCAAGTCCACCTTCGCACGTTTGTGCAGTGATTTTTCTCATCTTGGAGGGAAGCGATTTTAAGGCTCCGAGATTGTTCTTGAGGTCCACGCTTGGATTCACATGTGCGAGCATGTTCTCTCTCGCATGGATCTTTCTGACCATGATCGAGATCTTGTAACTTCTAGCTTATTGCTAAAGCGTGCCCTTGATTGGTACGAGTTTCTTTTAGCTGAATTTGATGAGTCTGCTCTTTCTTGGACTCAGTTTCGGGAACGATTCGAACTCAAGTTCGTTCCTGAGTCTGAGAAAGCTTTGTTGTCCCGGCGCTTTCTTGAATTGAAGCAAGGGGAGTCTTCCGTTTCTAAATATGTTGCATCTTTCGAGGCCTTATCTAAGTATGGTCTTGAATTCATTAGTACCTCGTATAGGAAGAATCTGAAGTTGATATCTGGTCTTAAGAAATGTCTTAAGAAGTCCTTAATGCTCCAACTTAAGCTTTCCTTTGAAGAGTTGGTTGATTCGGCACTTCATCTCGAAGCCTTCGGGAAGGAGTGTGAATGTGGGAATGATGTTGAGGTTCGCAAGAACACCAACAAGAGGCAGTTTCCATTCGATAAGCGAAAAATTTTCCCTTCCAAGAAGAAAAAGCATGTTGGAACAGAGTCTCAGTCTACTGGAACACCTTCCATTAGGTAGTGTTTCAATTGTGGTTCATCTGATCATATAATTCGAGCTTGTCCTAAGCCTCTCTTCTGCCGCTACTGCAAGAAGGAAGGCCATCGTAGTTCCACTTGTCCTATTGCTCCAAGCAATCTTCTGTCAGGAAAACTAAATACAGCGGATGCTTCTGGAGGTTCTTCTCAGGGAAAAGGTACATCTCCATCTGTTTAGGAAGGTTCTATTGTATTTCATGACTATTGTATTCGAGTTCTCTTCGATACGGGTGCTTCACATTCTTTCGTATCGAAGAAGCTCTTTGTCTTTGGATGTTTCTTGTATGGTTACTTCTTTGAGAATTGCGAATCTGAATTGGTGGATCCGCAACGCTCAATTTGCTTGTATTGATGTTGAGATTAATTTATGTGATTTTTTTTTCCGAGCCAATTTGCATGTTATGCGTTACCCAGGCTTTGGAATTGATATTTTTGAAAGGATTGACTTAATTATTATGAAGCCATATCCTATATCCCGAGTGGTCTATTCATCCTCAACATTTTCAATCTGTTAAACAGATTTCTATCTTTCTTTGTGATTTTGATTTCCAATTTGATGGCATCATTTTTCTTTAAGTCCGCATGATGAGGAAAGTGTTGTTTCTCTCATTCTTGTAGTTTGAGAATTTTCTGGTATTTCTAGTCTTGTCTTATGATTATCACCTAAGCAATCTTTTGTTGTACTGTTAAGGTGTTTTTAGCTCGACCTTACCACCGGTTTTCAATTGACTACGAGTTGCGGAAGTTAGCATTCCACTTACCACTCTCCGCACTCGTTGTAATTCTTATGAATGATTTGTTATGTCATTCCCTTTGTTTAGCTCATTTCATCCATTTTATGAATCGAGTATTCTATGAATATCTCGATGATTTCATTTTTGTATTTGTTGATTTTGGATGGAATTAGAAATCTAAAATTTTTGCAAATCTTTTTCATAAGATTTATTTATAAGTACAAATGGGATTGTTGTTCTTAAAACAAACAAAGAGAATTTTCAAAAGTTTTTGGAAACATGTTTGTCATATAGAAGATGGTTTTGTGATTGCATTGCCCATTGAGCGCTTTAAGAATTCTGGTCGATGCGCTTGATCAACGTTTTCGATAGGAATCTCCTAAACGCTTTGATGAGACAATTTGACACAATAAAATTGATAGAAATAAGAAAAAAAATTTAAAAATACATACATATATATATATATATATATAATTACATAAAAACAATTGTGATTTTGAAAGTTTTAGTTTTTTTGGGGAAGGATATTATTTGAAAGAATTCTTGTTCACTACTCTCTTATTCTTGTAGTTCCCGAAGGGAACCGCGACCTTATCTTTTGTATCAATGCTAATCGTATTGGTTTGGATGTCGTTCCCTTGCAAAGGAGAACGTGCTATCACCTATGTTTCTAAACCATTAAAGCTTACCAAGACTAGATATGCCACCTATGATCTAATGCTCGCAGCTATTGTTTTCGCCTTTTGTATTTAGCATCATTACTTTTGAGTGAGGGATTTTGCTCTCCTCACCAATCATACTTGTGAAATGTTTATCTTCTCATATGGAACTTAATGTTAGTTCGAGTTCCTAGCCTCTTATGATCTTGATATTTTATTCTCAAAAAGGGGATCGTGTTGCCAATGCATTTAGTTGTAAGCAACAGGTGACTGTTTCTTTGTCGATGTCCGAATGGAATGATCTTTTTACCAAGTTCATCGGATGTTTTGTTGTACTTCACTTTTGTTGAGCTTTGGTTCATTTGACGTATTGTTTGTACCACGTCGGTGTTCCAAATTATTTTGAGCTTAGGAATCCATAGAATTCTCTGAGCAAGCAAGTTTGGACTTATCCTCTCGTGCTCTTTATGGTGAACTTCTTATTCTGTTATTCTTTGAGTTGGTATGTTTGTGGTTTTTAAGAGAATCACCTACCTCTTTTAGAGTTCTCCTACAATAATAGTTTTCAGTCTAGTATTGGTATGGCTCTTTCGAAGCCTAGTACGGAAGGCCTTGTCAATCACCTTCTTGTTGGTTGGAATCTGGGGAGAAGCTTATTCTTGGTCCAGATTTTATTCGTGATTCTTTCGAGAAAATTGATCTTATTCGATTGAGAATGAAAGAGGCATAGAGTCGCCAGAAATCCTACGCGGACAACCGTAGGAAGCCTCTCGAGTTCTCGATCGGCGATCTTGTTTTTATTAGTGTTTCTCCTTTGAATGGGGTTATGCGCTTTAGTATGACTGGGAAATTGGCTCCTTGTTATATAGGACCATTTTCTATTACTGAATGTATTGACCTTGTGGCTTATAGAGTTTCACTTCCAGCTCATTTATCTGGTATTCATGACGTGTTTCACGTCTCGAACTTCAGAAGTGTCTTTAGGAATCGGATTCTGTTATTACTCTCTTGACTTGCAAGAGCTTGAGGTCTCACCGGACTTATCTATTGTACAACAGCCTATGCGCGTACTTGACACGGAGATACGACACTTTCGAAACAAGGACGTGCCGCTCGTTAAAGTTCAATGGTCCGCTAATCCCAATGACTGTACTTGGTAAACCAGAGAGTTTATTGAGCCATCTTATCCGGATTTTTCTATCTTTACTTAGGAACGGTGAGAATGTCTTTTCATCTCAAGCTTATTTCCTTTTCGTTTGAATGTTGTATGTGTGTAGTTGTTACAAATACCGTCTCTAGGAATTGCGGGGACGCAATTTTGTAAGGAGGGGAGATCTGTAACAACCCACATAATTAACGATTTTATATTTAAATGTTTAATTTAAATATAGCGTCGTCAGTCGGATTTTTGAGTCCGAAATGTTACTTTTTGCAAACGACCGAATTGGAGCTCGGAACTACCTCCATTGGTTCCAAAATGGCGTTTGCGATCTTTTTGAGTATAATCTTTGATATGTTTGGAGTTTGTGAAATTTTGACACTTTTTCTATTGGGTTTGGGTTCAGCCCCAATCTCCACTTAACCCTCTAATTCAGCACCTTCTCTTCATTCATCTCCATTTCATTTCATTTCTCAAGTAAAAACTGAAAATGGTGGAAAGGAAAGAGAAACAGAAATTTGCAAGCCCTAATTCCATTTGCAAACTCCAAATTCTTGCTCCAAAATCATAGAGAAGCCATTGGTAAGCTCCCCTTCATCTTCTCTATCTCTTTCTCTCTTCAATCTCAGAAATTTCCTAAACCTAATTTAGGAAAATACTTGTATTATTCATAGATTGAAGCTAGTAGAGTTGAAATGGAGATTTGTTGGTCTTCTCCTTGCAAATTCAACTCCTTCTTCTTTGTTTTTGAATTAGAAGGTGAGATTTTATCTCACATCTATGTTTTCAACTATGTTGGGTTGTTAGGTATGAATTCCCAACCATTATTCATGTGCAATTGCTTATGATTCAGATTGGTTTTATGAAAATTGCAAATTTTGGTGTTTTGGAAGTATAAAACTCTAGAATCATAGTTTGAGGTTTGATCATGTGTTTGGAGTTGGGTAAGAGAGCCAATAGCGCTGGGTTGTCGTTGGGCATAATTCCCTAGCATCGTTCTCGTCAATTGCATTTTTGAAGGAGTGTTTCCTTCATTTGAAAGGCTGAGATACAGCCATAAGACTCAGTCAGTCGACTGACCTTCTGCAGTCAGTCGACCGGCTGTAGCCAATTGGCGTATCAAGGCCGTAAACAGAGACAAGAAGTCTTTGTTTCCTGCAACCAGTCGACTGGCCATTTTAGTCAGTCGACTGAATGCAGGAAATGGGATTTTTATGTCTCTGGATCAGTCGACTGACTGCAGTGAACCAGTCGACTGACCTGCCTCATTTTGCCTAATGTGCCTATTTTTTTGTAATTCCCACTTTTATAAATTTAAATTGATTCCAATTAGTTGTTTATGCATATTTGACCATGATGATTCCTTTTTGACTTCATCCACGTGTTTTTATAAAATAATCTTCTAAAATCACATTTAAAAGTTCGTTTCTCCAATTTATAAATTCTATTTAAAACACACAATTTCGCACTTCGAGCGAAGTGGAAGGAAGATTAAATGGTTAGGTAAAACACGGACCATGAATCCTTGCGTTTGTCTTTCTGATTAGTCCCGGACCTATTCGATTGATCGTTTTGACCTTCGGGTTTGGTTTATCGATGATATGAGGTAAACTTTGTACTGCTTTGAGTGTGAAAGTGGCTGACGGATAGTAAACCGTTTAGTGCGAACGAGTGGTTATGGGACATACGTTAACACTTTTCGGATTCCTTTTCGAGAGTTGTGACACATTCCGCCAGTTAGTGGTGTCCAGTACTAGGTCTCTGACCTTCACCGCTACGGTTTGTTGCCTTCGGGTATGTGCCTTCGGGTTTGTTGCCCTATAGTATCGCTTTCTATGTTGGTGGTTATGAGCCGCATGGGTGATATTGGGGGTGCCCTATAGTATCGCTTTCTATGTTGGTCGTTATGAGCCGCATGGGTGATATTGGGTTTGGAGTCTTCGGGCTCATGGATCCTTGTTTATACAGTACTGAGCTCGAGCAATTTTATGATGTTTCATTAATATGTATATTCCCTTGGTATCGCCTTTCGGTGTTGGTCTTTTTGAGCCGCATGATGTGTAGCGATTACCTTGTGGAACTTGTATACCTTATGGGTATTTGTTATTTGCCTTTTGGCTTGATTTGGGATAATTGTATCCTTTGTTTATCTATGTCGCCGATGATATGAGGCTTGTTCTATATGATTCATCTTTTGTTGATGATTGTGTTATCTCTTTTAGAGATATTTGTTATACTTTGTAACCTTGCAGGTTTATTGTTGTTCAGTTTATCTAACTGATTTGTTTAGCTAGACTGACCCGTGTATTTTATACTCGGGTCAGGCCGAGATATTTCAGGTTAGGTACTTTGGTCTTAGCCTATTTTGCTTCCGCATGGACTACTTCGCTAGCTTCTTTTTGTCATAGCTTTTGTGTAGTCCTATTATGTTGTAACTCTGATATTTATTCTTGTGAACTCGTCTGTATATTGTGGTTTGCTATACCACTTGACATGTATTATTTTGTATACTCCGCTATGTATCAGTATATGTGTATATGATGGTTTACTGTTCTGTGATGTATATTGCATTTGAGTTGTTATATTCTGTTCTGATAGATCCTCTAGCCACCTATGGTTTTGTTTTAAGTATTCATTGGATATGTCGATCTGCTTGGTAAGGCAATTGTCGATGTATTCAATAGATAATTAAAGCAAAGCTATAGATGGTCTCTCCTAAACAGCCTTATTCTCCGTGTTAGCAGACGGTATTATCTATTAATACTCTTTGCTAGCGTGGGTATAGAGGTGGGGCGTCACAATCAATGTAGGTAATTAGTAATTACAATGCTGTTGAAAGTAATAAGCGTTTCTTTGTTGATAATTTATAACATAACGGAAAGAGTAAATATACTCATTAGAGTATTAATTGAAATTAGATAGGGGTTTTAAGTAACAGTGTTAATGCAAGGTAATTAATGCTAAATTAAAGTAAATAATAATGAGTAGTGATTAATTCAAAATTTGTAACATATATTTATAAATTACCTACTTATCTGTTAATGGAATTAGAAATTGTAATAAGTGATAATAAAATAAATGAATGTTACACTAATTGGAAATGAAATAACGTCCGTTTAAATGTTGAGAAATTATAGGGTCGTAATTATTTTAAGCGTTACATTTAAATTTATGATTAATTATGAAGTTAATACGGGAAGATGTAAAGTAATAACTAGGTAAGTAATACGTTATAAATTAAATATAACCTAAACTTAATTGTAAGTAAAGGGTTGAAATTGAATCTAATCCATTGGAAACTTATTAATAATAAACTGGATTCAATTTATAATAAAGAGGTTAGTTTAAGAAACTGAAATGCATACAATAAAAGGGTAAATTAAGTTACTTTAAATTGGAATGGAAATTGATATAAATAATTATAAAAAAATAAGTAAATCAAGAAGATGGAATTTATGAATTATAGAATTTGAATTTTTTGTGAGTTAATTTATTTAATTTATAATAGTTGGATTTATTGCAAATGAATAAAATCAAATATGTAATTATTACTTTAATTTAAAAATTAAGTGAAAACGAGAAATATTTATGTGATAATTTTAAATCCAATGGTAAACCATTGTATTTGAAATTAATGAATGGAATAAATATAGGTTAATTCAATTAAAAGGAAATTTTGGAATTTTCCTATAATTTTGAATTTTATGAAATTAAAGATTTATATTGACTTAATCTTCAATAAATTGGCATTAAATTTTTTTTAAATCATTTCAAAATGTTTGAGAATTTTAGTGATAAAAATTTCCAATTCTGAAACTGAAATATAAAATTTGGATTTATTTACTAATTCTTAATTTATTTAATTTATATACAAATAGACATTTTGGTCACGGACTCGGATTCCGACGAAACCAGTTTCATCGGATCCGTAACAGTGAATTATTGTAGGGTTTCAAGTTTCGTAGCAATCGAACTTGTCATTTGATCGTACGAACGGGAAACGCCTTGAAATCTATTTAATTGAAATCAATTTGAAAATATTGATTTCAGCATAACTTCTTCATACGAGCGAATTTGGACGTGAAACTTCTTCCATCGCGTTCAGAATATTTTAAAATATCTATTTGGACATATGGGTTTAGCCAATTTCGTTCCGGGGTCAGAACGGGCTTTTGGGCCAATTATCGTTCAGCACGTTTGTTTATCGGATCCATCTACTCTATTTCTAACCTACCTATATAAACCCAGTTATAAACCCTAGATTCCATCTATTCTCATTTTTTTGTGCGTTCAATTCCTCAAATCTTTCTCTTCCTCAATGGATGAAAATTTTAGATCCAAATTCAAACTTCAAACAATTCAAAATCAAAAGTCAAAATTCAAAGTCTTCGGAAAATTTCAAAAAAATTATAGAACTGAAGATCTCATCGATACGAATCTGCGTCTACTGTTCGTTTTTCAAGTTGGTGACCGGATTTACTAGAAATCATGGTCAAACCTTGGAAATTCGAAACCCATATGGTTTATTTGGGGCTTTTCGATTTAGGCTTCAATCGGGGACATTGGAATGTGGGTTTGGTAGAGATTTTCATGTGGAGCTGTACGATGTTGGCCGTTTGGTCGGAATCATTGTGTGATGGCCAAAAATCGAGGGTTAGTGCTTGTAATCAACGGCGGCGGCGGCGACCGGAGGCATGAGAGGGAGTTCAGGTGAAGGCAGCTCGTCGAGGCGAGCTCGATGGTGGTAGCGGCGTGGGCTATGGCGACCGGAGGAAGTGCTGAAACTTGGTCAAAGTGTCGGTAGGCAGCGTGTTGTGTGCGGTTGTTTCCAGGGAGCTTGGGCTTTCAAATTTGGTTACTGGAGAAGATGCGTGAGAAATTTGGTGACGTGGCGTGGTGGAATTTTGTGTTCTTTTTGTTTAATTTTAAATTTATTTTTCAATTGCTCAAACCGATATAACTTTTGCGTACGAACTCCGTTTCACGCGTTATTTTTTGTTAGGATCGTATTAAAATTCCGGACGCTAGACGTTGGTTTGGACAGATTTGGAGATCGCCAAATTTTTTGGTTTAAATCGGATTGAAATTTAAAAGGTGAGTGTTTTAACCCACTCACAACTTTTAAAATTTCCTATGTTTGTTAAATTGACTTAAGATATGAGTAGAAATTTATTTATGATTGTTTGGCATGTTTTATTCATCATCTCTGTTAAAATCACATTTATTTAATTTAACTGTTAATTAATTTTATTATTGCATATAAATTGACAGTTAAAATTTATTTATTTGCATATAAACCGATAGTTAAGTAGTTAATAAATTTATTTTTGAATATAAAATGTTAGTTAATAACTATTATTTATTACCTGTTATATTTTATATGCTATATGTTGATGATTGGTTAAATTGATGATGATTGCAATAAATTGGTTGATGATTTGATATTGGGTGAATGGATGATGTGTTCTTCATTATATAAAGTGCAAGTTGTTATGCATTTTCATTTCATTTGGGATTGCGGTTTGAAATGATATATAACCGTAAAAATGTTATTTTTAAATTGCGGATTGAAATGATAAATATATGTATCACTTGACCATAGGATAGAAAATTATATACAGGCACCGCGGTATATATGTAAAATTATTTTTCAAATGATTTTTATGGTTTGGATATGATAAGTATATAAAATATATACATATATAGTTAAATTTAGAATTTAAGCTATGTATAAATATGTTAAATAAAATAAATATGTTGTATAATGGATTTTGATAATTTATAATATATAGTCAAGTACAGTTTTAAGATATGGTATATATATAGAGTTTTAATGATTCAAAAAATAAGATTGGAAGATAAATTGAAAATTTATTTGGAATTGAGGTTATTCAAAGGTTTAACTCCATAAGTGATGTAAACTTATTTAAAATTGGAAATTTTAAAGGTATGATATTTATAAATGGATTTTTATTTCGAGATAAATTAAATGAATATTTCTAGCGTAAATAAATTGAAGGAAATATTTAAGTTGTTAGTAACTGGAGTCTTATTTTAAAAATGATTTTGATTTATTATGTAAACATTTCAAAACTGAATAATAGGTAAATGAGTCGGTGAATATAAATTTCAACCTTAAGTTTTGAAATTGTTAAATACTCAAAGTTAGAAAAGATATTGAATTTGAAGTGGTTTATTTAACTGAAAGTGAATTTAAAATTTATGGATTTAGACTAAATATTTTTATGAATAAAATTGAAAAGTCACGGAAATTATTTTATTTTATAAAGAATTTTAAATTCAAGCTATTTTATTCTACATACCGGTTGAATATCCAAACCATTTAAGTTTTAGAAGTTATGGTTTTGAAGCTATGAATTTCGCAGTAATATGTTTAAAAGATATAATTAAAATGTTTGGTTTCCAGATGTTATATATTTTAAAGCAATACGATTTTGGAAAGGAAATGTATTTGAAATAAAAAGGATATTATTGATTTGGGTTTTACAAAAATAATATCAAAATGAGTTGTTTTTGAAAATGGAAATGATATCGTATTATGGGTTTGAAATGGATAATTATATTCTAGTTTTAAAGTATAAACTATTTTTAAAGACCGTGGTGTTATAATAAGGATTGGTTGTTAAAGAGACCGGGATCGGAAGTTGTCATACTCTCTGCCAACTCCGAAAACCACTTTAACAACCGTGTACACGGTGGAGATTGCAGAATGAAGTAGGTTGGTGGCGGTGTTTCCTATAAGGTAAATACGTGGACCCAACTCCCGTGAGTTGGCATAAGATGGCTAAAACAGGAGCGATTGACTGGTTAATAAGGTAGCACCTTTGATCGCACACATCCCTTCGATATTATACTTTGACTGTTGGATTGATTCGGTGGCCACTTTTTGATTTCTTTGATTTGGGGGCGTTGTTCGAGATGGGCGGTAGTAGCAGCTACGCGTTACCACCGATCCGGAAGCATAATTGGTATATCTACCCTGGCATTGCCTAGTTGTGCCGTGTCACCTACCCTAGCGCGCCTTATACGATTTTGGTTTTGTACCATACCTATGGAGTGCCCTCTGACGACGCCCAATATGGGAGAGATTACGGTACTGCATAGACTATGGGAATATATAAATGTGTTAAGGTGGAAAATGTAAAGCCTTAACGCTATTTAAAAGTAAGTTTATTTTACAATTAGACACTATTATAATAGCGAAATATACTATATAGTAAATAGTTTAACGGATCCTTAGGAGATGTAAATTTCGAGCATCTCTTGAGTTACTGAACTCATATTTATTTCTATTACTTTAACTCACATAAGATCTTTTAGTTCTGACTCGAGTGTTTTTGTCTTTTCAAATTCACTCGGGTCGGTCCAAGTGTTTCAGGATTTGAAGATTTTATTATGGAGGACGAAGACGAAGATTTGTAGTATTACTACCTACTATATTATTCCACTACACTATTTAATTCCGCTGCATTGATATTTATTGGTATGTGAACTCTGATATTTATTGTATAAAGAAGAATCAAATGTTTTGTAAACAGCTTTATGAACTGTATATTTATTATTATATTTTATCCTTCCGCTGTGAGATTCTCTTTTGTTTCCTTTCCCTGCTTTTATTATTTACCCCATAACAATCCGCTCTTCCGTATGGTTTGAATTGGCACGTGTGTCGATTTAAAGCGTGCGAAAAGGCGGGACGTTACAAGTATGAATTGATATAATTTTTGCGAATCCATTTAACTCGAATGCTAACATATTGGAATTTGCTAAGTTAGATAACATGGTTTCAACTTATTAAAAAGGATATGATTTGGAAAATAAGAAATCTTTGTTAAAAATTTAAATAAACATTTTGGAAAAAAGACGTGTTAAATAATGTCCTTTTTCTACTGAATATTAAATGATTTGGGTTAGTAGTAAACGTTGTCTTAAATATCACTGTTTTGACCCAGCTAAGATATGTTTCAAAGAGATGAAATTTGGTTAACCAGTAAAAAGGTTAAAATGAAACGAGGCGTACCAAATCCGGTATATATATTTACATTTTTATTGATTATTGGATTTCAAAGAGACCAGGATTGAAATTGGGTGATTTCTATTTGAAAACAACTTCAGACCAATTCACGCTTTCGAAGTAAAATAAGTTGAAGACGAAGATCATTAAAGACGAAGATCTTAATGATATAAGGCTACTTGCCAGTAGACCCTCGGTGAAATTTACCATATCATACATTATGGTGGCAGTGGTGCTATGTATGAAAATCATCGATTTACAAGGACTTCTCGCTACTGATCTTAGGGGTGGTTTCCTGATGGGATGTGGTACAAGAGTACCTTCAGTTTGTCCTGTTCCTGGACAATTTGTATGGTTGAATGTCTGACATATCATTTTGAAATCACATTGATTGATCTCTATAAACGTATCGTATGCTTTGTGGCGGAGAAGGCAACTTCCCTTAGCTTAACATCCTTTCCTGAGACGTATGAGCTCATGAGTTATATATCTGTAGAATTCAGTTATGTGACTATGGAATAAGAATGTGGCATTCAAAGTGAAAAGTTGATGTTCTATGAAAGGTAATCACTACCTCAGGCCTGACACTAAGAAATGGCTAAAATAGAGCAAATATGGCAAGGCTATGTGATTCGCAACCATTAGGGTATGATCACCCGTGCTAGATGAATTTCTACCCACTACGATGTTCGGGTTTAAACTAATTTGGTGCATGCTAGAGCGCGCTTGGATAGGTTGGTAATGAGCTGGGTGATGACATATTCGGTACTATTTAGGAAGAGGTAGCCCGGTCTTGTGTTAGTAAAGGTGCATATGTTCTGTAGCCTCGGTACATTCCTCTAGAGATGTACTACCAGAAGGCAGTCCCTTCAACCTGTCATTTGTTAGAAATCTATTCTCTACTACGTACCTGCCATTTTGATTGTAGAGCCTAATATGCTGGAATTTATTAATGGCAACAATTTTAGCTCTTTGAATATATTTACTTGAAAAGTGCTTTCAAAAAATGTCATTAAAAATAATATCAAATTATTTGATAATTTTATTTATTTATTTTAAGGTAAAACCCATCCGTGTTTATGTGTTGCGTGGTATTATGAGATACTCTTTCTTTTCAAAAGGTTTCGTCACCAACCTCTTATCTATGAAATTATCACTTAAGAATCATGTTTCTCACATTGGTTTGCTAGACTAATCTGGGTATTTTTAAAATGGAGTCAGATCCGATTAGTTTTAGGATTAGCTGAAGATGCTTGGTGTGACGACCCAGAATTTTTACGCATTTGAAATTGGAATATTTATTTGATTTTAAATATTTAAAAGTTAATTTTTAACTTGAATTCAAATATCACCATTTATTCGGTAATTTAATTATTAAATTAAATAATTTGAAGTTGGGTAAAATGTTGAATCTGGAGTTTTAAGCCTGTTAAAAATAATTTGAAGGCTTATAAAATTTATATTGATAATACTGAAGAGAATAGAAGTGTTGAAATCAAATTTAAAAATGGTTTGTTAAGTTTTGCAATTTATATCGTTTAAATTGAATTTAAAAATAGCCTTCCGAGCCACAGTCTCGGAATTCGACGAAACCAGTTCTATTATTATCGGATTTCAATTTTCGTAGTAATTGGAGCAGTTGTGTGAGCATATGATATATAAACGCGTTGAAATTTATCGAAATTTAATTTATTAACTGATCTAAAAACCTATCTTCTCCATACGATCGAGTTAGGCCTCGAAACCTTTTCCATTGCGTTTGGAATATGGGTCTAACATTATAAATGCCTAGCGGCATGCCTCGATAGGAATTCAAATTTATAAGTTGCATTTTCAAGACTATTTGAATTTGAATTTAAAAATAAGTAAATATTGTACTTGATTAGTCAAACTTATTTCACATTAGAATTTTTCCAGTCCTTTCCTAAGTACGCTACCCTATCCCTTCCTCAATACTCCTTCTTTCTCATTTTTAAAAGCCGAGCTTTCTTTTTTTTACAATCTTCAGTCAAATAAAATAATGGCCGAGGCCTATTCAATCGAACTCCCTTTTGTATTCAACTCAAAAATCAATTTTTTCCTAATTAAATTATAACGCCGATTCTTAAGCAAAATTGAATCGCATGTTCTTCCCCTAATCCATGGTCGCGCGGTTCCATTAAAGACCGGAATCACAAATCGAAACACCGCGTGGAGAATACTCGAGCTCGCCGTCACTCGAGATGATGCGATGGAAGTTCGCGAGCTTGAGGCTGTCTTGGGTTGGGATTCGAAGTCTCGGGGTTCTTGTTTATGGCTGTGATTGATTGCCGTGAACAGCAAGGCAGCGACTACACGAGGTGGTGCCACGTGGAGGGAGAGCGACGGTGGCATTTGCTAGGGTTTCGTGCTAGTTGATTTCTAGGGTTGGTGGCTGTGATTTTTTTCCTGGAACGAATTGATAAGGTAATCGTACAAATTCCTTTTTCTTCAATTTAAATTTATATATATATATATGCTCACAAATCTAGGATAAGAAAAAGAAATTATTATATATATATATATATTTACAGTAAGAGTAATAGACCGTTTTGAAATTATTGGGTATTCAGTTTAAAAAAGGAGGGTTACTGTGATCGATTTCAGACAGATAAAAATTTAATTATGTGCTGGTCTTGTTGAATGGATTTATCATAATATATATATATATATATATGTATTAAGATTCAAAAGCAAAAAATTGCCTAGTTTGAGGAAAAAAATGGGTAAATGAAGATACAGACAGTTTTGGGAAATCATGTTTAATCAGGATTTGGAAAGGGAAATTATATATATATATATATATATATATATATGTATATATTTACGGGAAATAGGAAATTATTTTGATAAATTGAGAAAAGAAAATAAATAATTATAGATGACTAGTTTAGATTAAATTGTTGGTCAACTAAATTTATTAAATGGTAAATTTTTATAGTTTCTCTCATATGTTAATAAGTCGTATAATGATTATACAAGGTCGTTAATCGCGAGAATCAAGTTGGGGATGAAGTAGAATGTAACTAGGAAAGGTGAGTTAATCTCACTCATCTGCTCATAAATTTAAATGGTTAAGTTTAAATAATTGGTTGATTTATTGATTTGATTGGATGTGCAATGTTATATATAGTAGTATAAAATACATCATGGAATGATAGATTTCGCGCATTATATAGCGGATGAGACCCTATGCGCCGCATAATAGCGGATGATATTACATTTATTTCCATATACAACGATATTCCACCTCGAAGTGGAATTGATATTTTATTGTGCTAACAACTATGGATGTAGGGAAAACAGGTTGGAGGGATCCAACTGGATTCCTCAACATTTGTTTAAATTATTTAATATTCCCTGTTGTGATTATTTGATATTCTATGATGAATTATATTAGAATATTAAATGCTATGGTTTGATTGAATATATTTGGGTATAATGAGTTACCAAAAACATATAAATTGGATTTTGGAAGGGAAATAAAAGAAGTAAATTTTTAAGCGAAATAATTATAGAAAATTTGAATTCATTTAAGAATGAACTGAAAATGAATAAAACTGATTTTAAAATTCTAATATATAAATTTCGAGTATGGAAAAAGGATTTTGAATATACAGCGAAATAATGAATTTTAAACTTTAAGTGACATTATTTAAAGGAATAATGAATTTATTTTAAAATCCAAGTTTAAATTTATTGAAATAGATAAAGAATGAATTTATTTCCAAATGAAGTAAATTGGAAATCAATTTGGAGATTGAATTAATTATATGAAACCAAGATTTGTTAAAAAGTAATGAGACTTTGGAAATTTATAAACTGAGTTTATAAAAAAATATATATCATGGGATATTTGGAAAGAACAAATTCAAGATGGGAATTTATTAAAGGAAGTGAGGAAATTTGTTTAAAAATAAACAGTGATTTTTTTTAAAGTATGTGAAGAGCAGTATATTTCCTTGGATAGCAAAGTACATTTTCAAGCAAATTTTTAAAATAAAAAATAAAAAATTTAATTTGTTTTAAAAAGCATGTTTTAGGAAATTTATTATTTCTAAAACATTTAAATTCTAAAGTAGGTATTTTTCAAATCTATTATCGTAGTATGTATTTAAAAGGTGACTTGGTATTTTGTTTTAAAAAGTGAAAACCTAGTTTTATATTTTATGAAGTAACCTTATTTTCAAATATTCATATAGTATGTATTTTTAACAAATTATTGAACAAGTTTAACTTAAATGTTTTAAAGTATATTTCAAAGTAAAGCGTTTTAAATTATTTTAAAAAATATAAAGTTTTGTGCTTGGTGATTTCAGTGGAAATAGAAATATTTGGGAAAATTTATTCTGAGAAAGGAAGGTAGTTTGAAACTGTTTTCAAAAGGGTTTGAAAAGTGGAAATATATATTGTGAAGATATTTTAGGGATTAATAAATAATTTGGGAAAATTATTTATTGTTTGGTGATTGTTGTGAATGTTAATTAATAGTTAAATAACCGACTATCAATATTGGCCAAATGCGCTGGTCATTTCGAAGAGACCGGGATCGGTTTAATTTCTCGAAAACCACTTCGATCCGGTTTGTACGTTTTCGTGGAAAAACGAGTTTGGATTCGAAGATGGAGCAGTGATGTGCAAGGGCTAGCCGCTACTAATCCTGAGGGTATTTCCAAAATGGATGTAGTAGGAATAGTGCCTTCGGTTCCGTTCGAACCCGAAACAGACTTGTATGGATGAATGCTTTCAGAAAATAGTCAGGTGGACGATGAGCATTCTAAGTGAAACGATCTAAAAGGTAACGCTTAGCCTCAAGCCTCATCAACCGGGAATGACTGAAAATCAGAGGTTATGCAGCAAGGCTAGGTGGGTAGCACCTATTCAGGGTGAGGTCATCCCTGTCTAGATGTCCCTTTTATTTTGGCTTAGTGGTGCGTTTGCTGATCCCAACCATGGGGTGATCTCACTTGAGATTATCCAGTAAGGGTAGTCCCGGTCTTGTGTTGCAGCGGGTCGGGAGTGATCCTTGGTACTGTGATCTAGGCCACGCACTGTGACAGGTGGTACCCCGGTGCCTAGTCATTAGTTGGAAATCCATTCTCCCTACGCGCCATGTACGAGTTTTGTTTGTATTACCCACTTTGTGGCTAGTGGATGGAATTTAATCATGTAACAATTTCGGCTATTTTAATAAGTATTTGTATATGGACCCTATTATAATATAAGAGGATTTTAATAAAAAGTGTTTAGCTATCGTAAGGTAAAAACCCGACATGTTTATTTATGGCGTGGTCTTACAAGATGCTTTTATTTTCAAATGGATTTTGGAACATTAATAGTCAATTTGAGTGTGGTTTTCTCACGATGGTATTCCAGACTGACTCGGGTGTTATTTAACTGTAATGCTCAGGTCAGACCGAGTATTATAGAATACAGGATATGTTGCTGGAGAGCTCAGGAGACTAGCTTGACGGCGATACATACTTCCGTACTTGATTATTATTCCGCTGTGTATCCAGTTGTATGTTATTGATGTTGTTGAACTCTGATGATGTATGTATAAACTGATATAGCATTTGTTTTTGGTGTAAAGATTTGTGATTATCTATTATATTTTATTCCGCTGCGATTGTTAGATTCTGATGTTGTTTTCTATTCCTTCTTCTACCTCTTCTTCTTTAACCCAAATTGTTCGTATTTACGTTCCACTTGATATGATTGATGTAGAATAGTGTTGACTCAAGGGGTACGGATTTGCGGGCTGTTCTACTTGGTATCAGAGCTTAGGTTGGTGATAACCTTGGCTCTGGTGGGGAGTACTCATTAAATAAAGTCCGAAGTACTCTAGAATGAGTTTGAGAGTATTAATAGATATGAGTGCGTATTTGTTAGTGAATATAAAATTGTTTTTATATTGTGTTGATTTATCGGTTGAGTGTTTATGGGTTCTAGTCGATGTATGGGATGCCATGTTATCGATAGGGATTTCTAAACTCTTAAACAAGATAAACCGACACAGTATTGTTTTAAATAGGGTAAATGAAACAATTTTACCCAAAAAAAATTTTGCGTATAAAAGAAATGATTTTTCATAAATTATTATAGTTACATATGGATGCTTAGCTGTTAGGAATGATAATATTAAATTATTATTATTAATGTGTAAAATTGAATAAGAAGTTGAATAATAACCAAAGTTTAAGGAATAAATAAATAAATAAATAAATAAATAAATGGGATTTGTAAATGTGAATTATTATTGAATAAGATATTGGAACCATAATTAAAAACTAAGAAACCAATTTGTATACAAATGAAATTTGTAAATGAAAACTAAATGTGAATTATAGTGTGATTATTTGTTAAAATAAGATAAAATTTCAAAGTAATGTTTGAATATAGATTTAAAGGATATGGGATTTGGAATTTGGAAATCTAGATTCCTTTTAATTTGAAAATGATTCTCAAAATGTTGGGAAAAATAAAATATATTTGAGAAATATTTTTGATTAGATTTGAAAATCTAGACAAATTTGGAATTTAAAAATATTTGAAGGATTTTTAAAGGGATAAAAGCATTGAACTCTTTCGATCACTGGAAAATAACTTCGGTGATGACTACAGCATCATCGATGTTCATTTTCGAGTTTCCAAGAGAGAAATTGCTACCAAATTATTTTAAATTGGAATCGTTTGCAAAAGATAAATTTGATTTTAGAAATGCAAGAAATTTTGGATATAGGTGATTTCAAAAGGAATTTTGAAATGTTTAAAGACTGTTTAACTCTGGAATCTTAACTAAGAATGTTTATGGCATATAATAAGTTTGATAACTTGTAAATTTGGAATTTGTTGAAATAAAATTCAACTTGAAAGAGTTAAATTAAAGGAAGTAGGAAACAAAATAAGATAGTAAACCAATACAATGTATTGAATTAAAAAGAAATGGGAATGGAATATAGATAAGTTGGAAACTTAAAGAAGTGTAAAAATTTGAATGGAAATAGAATGTAATTGAACCTAGTAAATAAAAGTAAAAAAAATTACTGGAAGTGAATTTGTGGGAGGACAAATTTATTCAAATTTGTAAGTAAGAAAAATGAAAACGGAATACTGGAATTTAAATTTGAATTGTGTTAAATTATGTGAAATGGGAAAATTAGTCAGGTTGGACTAAATTAAACAAAGTATTGGAATTAAGATTTGTAAGTACTAATTGGTTGAGGTGAGTAGGCACATGAGTTTAAAATTTGTATATTGGAATGATATTAAATAAAATTAAGTCCTCGCTTAACAAAATTCAAAAGAATGGTATGTACCTAGATTTAACCGGAGTCAAGTTAAACAAAATTGAATTGAGATGAATTTAGTTGAGTTATAGATAATGTTGAATGCAATAAAATTCTTACTTAAATAAATAAATGTAAACTAAGTAAGTGTTGAATTGGATTAAAATAGATTTGGTGTGAGTTGTAAACAAATCCAATTCAAGCATAAATGGAACGGCCTTGTTATTAATAAATTCAATAATGAATTGTTGATGTGAATTAAAATTAAGAATGGATAAAAGAAATAGCTAGTCGAAAAAATTAGAAAAATGGTTGGGATTTGATCTAAGGAAAATCGAATCAAAGATTTGAATGGAAGTTGGTTGAATAAAATAAACTTAAGTTATTGGGTGGAATGGTTTGAAGAAAATAAATAACTTAAGCAAATTGTGAGATGGTTATTTAATATATTATTGTCGAGTTTAATAAAATGATTTGGAATCAAATATTTGGATATGAAAGAAATGCAACAGAAGGATTGTGAATAAAATTAAAATGGGATAGAATCAAATGTAAATTGAGTTGGAAGAAATTTAAATGGTTGTAAAGCTTAAGTAATTATTTATTCACATTAATATTGTCGAATTGCATAAGAAAGTGGATCGTTTGATGTAAACGGGATTAAATAAAATTGTATGAGTTATTAAAAGTGAAATAAGATGATTTTGAAATCATAGGGGATGAATATAAGTTTTCTTTCTTAGAGTCAATTAAATATAAGCGAGTAAGTTGTAAATCACTTAAACTGATTGTAATGGTCTAAGAATTGGTTGCGAACAATTGTAATAAGTGTCGGAACCTTATTTGTGCTTATGAAAATTATATAACACGCATTATATGTGAAATTTATGCGTGCGCTTTTGAAAGTAAGTGAAATGTTAATAAATTTCATATATTTAGTACTTATATGTTTCAATTGAGTAAGTACAGGTACCGAGAAGCCGTTTGGCTGGATTTGAACATGCTAAATGCTAAAATAATAAGCCGCTCGCTTAAAAATGCTAAATAAAGGTACGCCTACGCGATAAAAACAGGAAGTATGAACTGATTTTGTTTTTCCGACCGTGTGGGTCGATGTATATATATTTATATATTTTGTCAAATTGCAAAAGCTCTTTCGTACAAAGGAGCCTGCCAAAATTTTTCAGAAAATTTTGAGAGTTAGAATTTTTTTTTTGTAAACTTTTGGGAAAAATTTTAGTTATCGACAAAATGATTTTAGATTTGAAATTGAAATAAATTTGGGAATGAAACTAATTTAAAATAATGATACGAATCAGTACAAATGGAAGAAAAAAAACAATATTCAGAATTGAAGCTAAATTGAATTCATATGAAAATGGAAGAACCAATTTGAATAGAAATAGATATAAACTAAAGTGGTGAAGTGAAAATAAATAAAGAAATATATAAAATGCTTATATGAAACTTAAGAAAGGAATGGTGAATTCTTGATTGGAAATTGATATTATAAATATATTCTAAGTTAATATTTGGAGGAATAGATATTGACATTTGGTAAGGAAGTCAATAAAATGTTTTGAAAGTTGTGATTGGATATTAGTACTAAGTAGGATATGTAGGTATTATAAAGGGAAAGGAAAATTGGTTTTGATTTCAGAAGATAAATTTGAATTGCTCGAGAAAAAGGTATGTGTTTAAATTTCTGTATGAAATTTGATTGTGTTTTTGATCCAGCCACTTGGCTTTTGTTTTCCTTTGGAATTTAGGAGCCGTAGAGGCATTTTGTAGTTGTATCGAGCTAGCCGCGCAAAGGAGAAGCTGGCGAAATATTTCGAAAATTTAGGGAGTTAGAAAATTTTTGAGAAATTTTGAAAACTTAAATTGGGTTTTAATTTGAAATTTGAATGGTTGGTATATGATATTGGTGGGAACCTAATGAAAGAAGTTTGGAAAGTTAGGAATTGTGATAGGATGTTCTTAACAAAAAGATTGTTATGGAAAGTTGATAAAAACTATTTGGTTTTGGGAAAAAGGTAAATGGGTATTGGACCATTCTTCCTAACTAGTAATTTCGAGGACGAAATTCTTTTAAGAGGGAGGAATGTGACGACCCGAAATTTTTAAGCATTTGAAATCGAAGTATTTAATTGATTTTAAATATTTAAAAGTTAATTTTTAACTTGAGTTCAAATATCACCATTTATTCGGTAATTTAATTATTAAATTAAATAATTTGAAGTTGGGTAAACTGTGGAATCTAGAGTTTTAAGCCTGTTAAAAATAATTTGAAGGCTTATAAAATTTATATTGATAATACTGAAGAGAATAGAAGTGTTGAAATCAAATTTAAAAATGGTTTGTTAAGTTTTGAAATTTATATAGTTTAAACTGAATTTAAAAATAGCTTTCTGAGGCATAGTCTCGAAATTTGACGAAACCAGTTCCATTGGATCCGTAATATTATATGATTATCGGATTTCAATTTTCGTAGTGATTGGAGCAGTTATGTGAGCATACGATATATAAACGTGTTGAAATTTTATCGAAATTTAATATAATAACTGATCTAAAAAGCTATCTTCTCCATACGATTGAGCTAGGCCTCGAAACCTTTTCCATTGCTTTTGGAATATGGGTTTAACATTATAAACGCCTAGCGGCACGCCTCGATAGGAATTCAAATTTGTAAGTTGCATTTTCGAGACTATTTGAATTTGAATTTAAAAATAAGTAAATACTATACTTGATTAGTCAAACGTATTTCACATCAGAATTTTTCCACTCCTTTCCTAAGTACGCTACCTTATCCCTTCCTCAATACGCCTTCATTCTCATTTTTAAAAGCCAAGCTTTTTTCTTTTTTTTTTA
The DNA here is from genome assembly GCA_030765085.1 of Allium cepa. Taxonomy (NCBI): domain Eukaryota; kingdom Viridiplantae; phylum Streptophyta; class Magnoliopsida; order Asparagales; family Amaryllidaceae; genus Allium; species Allium cepa. The sequence continues at coordinate 687,276,906 of CM060937.1, read as the reverse complement.
CTATCTTCAGTCAAATAAAATAATGGCTGAGGCCTATTCAATCGAACTCCCTCTTTTTATTCAACTCACAAATCAATTTTGTCATAAATAAATTATAACGCCGATGCTTGAGAAAAATTTAATTGCATGTTCTTCCCCTAATCCATGGCCGTGCGGTTCCATTCAAGACCGAAATCACAAATCGAAACAGCGCGTGGAGATTACTCGAGCTCGCCGTCACTCGAGATGATGCGATGGAAGTTCACGAGCTCGAGGCTGTCTTGGGTTGGGATTCGAAGTCTTGAGTTTCTTGTTTGTGGCCACGATTGATTGCCGTGAACAGCAAGGCAGCGACCACGCGAGGTGGCGCCACGTGGAGGGAGAGCGGTGGTGGCATTTGCTAGGGTTTCGTGCTCGTTGATTTCTAGGGTTGGTGGCTGTGATTTTTTTTCCTGGAACGAATTGATAATTTATCGTACAGATTCCTTTTTCTTCAATTTAAATTTATATATATATATATATATATATATATATATATATATATGTTCACAAATCTAGGATAAGAAAAAGAAATTATTATATATATATATATATATATATATATATTTACATTAAGAGTTACAAACTGTTTTGAAATTATTGGGTATTCAGTTTAAAAAAAAGAAAGGGGTTACTATGATTGTTTTTAGACAGATAAAAATTTAATTATTTACTGGTCTTGTTGAATGGATTTATTACAAATATATATATATATATATATATATATATATATATATTAAGATTTAAAAGAAAAAAATTGCCTGGTTTGAAGAAAAAAGGGTAAATGAAGATACATACAGTTTTGGGAAATCATGTTTAATCAGAATTTGGAAGGGGAAATTATATATATATATATATTTATGTATGTATGTATGTATGTATATTTACAATAAATAGGAAATTATTTTGATAAATTGGGAAAAGAAAATAAATAATTATAGACGACTAGTTTAGGTTAAATTGTTGGTCAACTAAATTTATTAAATGGTAAATTTTTATAGTTTCTCTCAGATGTTAATAAGTCGTATAATGATTATACAAGTCATTAATCGCGAGAATCAAGTTGGGGATGAAGTGGACTACAACTAGGAAAGGTGAGTTAATCTCACTCATCTGGTCATAAATTTAAATGGTTAAATTTAAATAATTGGTTGGTTTATTGATTTGATTGGATGTGCAATATTATATATAGTAGTATATAATACATCTTGGAATGATTGATTTCTCGCATTATATAGCGAATGAGACCCTATGCGCCGCATAATAGAGGATGATATTATATTTATTCCCATATACCATGATATTCCACCTCGAAGTTGAATTGGTATTTTATTGTGCTAATATTTATGGATGCAGGGAAAACAGGTTGGAGGGATCCAATAGGATTCCTCAACATTTATTTAAACTATTTAATATTCTCTGTTGTGATTATTTGATATTCTATGATGAATTATATTGGAATATTGAATGCTATGGTTTGATTGAATATATTTGGGTATAATGAGTTACCAAAAACATATAAATTGGATTTTGGAAGGAAAATAAAAGAAGTAAATTTGTAAGCGAAATAATTATAGAAAATTTGAATGAATTTAAGAATTAATTGAAAAAGAATAAAAGTGATTTTAAAATTCTAATAAATAAATTTTGAGTATGGAAAAAGGATTTTGAATATACAGGGAAATAATGAATTTTAAACCTTAAGTGACATTATTTAAAGGAATACAGATTTTATTTTAAAATCCAAGTTTAAATTTATTGAAATATATAAAGAAGGAATTTATTTCCAAATGAAGTAAATTGGAAATCAATTTGGAGATTGAATTAATTGTATAAAACCAAGATTTATCAAAAAGAAACGAGACTTTGGGAATTTATAAACTGAGTTTGTAAAAAAAAATATCAGGGGATATTTGGGAAGAACACATTCAAGATGGAAATTTATTAAAGGAAATGAGGAAATTTGTTTAGAAATAAACAGTGATTTATTTTTTAAAGTATGTGAAGAGAAATATATTTCCTTAGATAGCCAAGTACGTTTTCAAGCAAATTTTTAAATATAAAATAAAAGTTTTAATTTGTTTTAAAAAGCACGTTTTAGGAAATTTATTATTTCTAAAATATTTAAATTCTAAAATAAGTATTTTTCAAATATATTATCGTAGTAATTATTTAAAAGGTGACTTGGTATTTTTTTTTAAATTGAAAGCCTAGTTTTATGTTTTATAAAGTAACCTTATTTTCAAATATTCATATAGTATGTATTTTTAACAAATTATTGAAGTAGTTTAATTTAAATATTTTAAAGTATATTTCAAAGTAAAGCGTTTAAAATTATTTTAAAAAATCTAAAGTTTTGTGCTTGGTGATTTTAGTGGAAATAGAAATATTTAGGAAAACTTATTCTGAGAAAGGAAGATAATTTGATCCTGTTTTCAAAAGGTTTGAAAAGTGGAAATATATCTTGTGAATATATTTTTGGGATTAACAAATAATTTAGGAAAATTATTTATTGTTTGGTGATTGTTGTGAACGTTAAATGATAGTTAAACAACCGACTATCAATATTGGCCAAATGTGCTGATCATTTCGAAGAGTCCGGGATCAGGATTAATTTCCCGAAAACCACTTCGATCCGGTTTGTACATTTTCATGGAAAAACGAGTTTGGATTCGAAGATGGAGAAGTGAAGTGCAAGGGCAAGTCGCTACTAATCCTGAGGGTATTTCCAAAATGAATGTAGTAGGAATAGTGCATTCGGTTCCGTTCGAACCCAGAACGGACTTGTATGGATGAATGCTTGGAGAACATCGTCAGGTGGACGATGAGCATTCTAAGTGAAACGATCTAAAAGGTAACGCTTAGCCTCAAGCCTCATCAACTGGGAATGACTGAAAATTAGGGGTTATGCAGCAAGGCTAGGCGGGTAGCACCCATTCAGGGTGAGGTCATCCCTGTCTAGATGACCATTTTATTTCGGTTTAGTGGTGCGGTTGCTGATCCCAACCCTGGGGTGATCTCACTCGAGATTATCCAGTAAGGAGTAGTCTCGGTCTTGTGTTGCAGGGGGTCGGGAGTGATCCTCGGTACTATGATCTAGGCCACGTACCGTGACAGGTTGTACCCTAGTGCCTAGTCATTAGTTGAAATCCATTCTCCCTACGCGCCTTGTACGAGTTCTGTTTTTATTACCCACTTTGTGGCTAGTAGTTGGAATTTAATCATGTAACAATTTCAACTATTTTAATAAGTATTTGTATATAGACACTATTATAATATCAGAGGATTTTAATAAAAAGTGTTTTAGCTATCGTAAGGTAAAAACCCGGCATGTTTATTTGTGGCGTGGTCTTACGAGATGCTTTTTTTTTCAAAGGGGTTTTGGAACTTTAATAGTCAATTTGAGTGTGGTTTTCTCGCGCTGGTATTCCAGACTGACTCGGGCGTTATTTAATTGTAATGCTCGAGTCAGACCGAGTATTATAGAATACAGGATATGTTGATGGGGAGCTCAAGGGACGAGCAGGATGGCGATACGTACTTGAATATTATTTCATCGTTTATCCAATTGTATGTATTGATGTTGTTGAACTTCGATGATGCATGTATAAACTGATATAGCACTTGTTTTTGGTGTAAAGATCTGTGATTATCTATTACATTTTATTCTGATGCGATGGTTAGATTCTGATGTTGTTTTCTATTTCCTTCTTCTACCTCTTCTTCTTTAACCCTAATGGTTCGTATTTCCGTTCAACTTACGTTTATTGATGTAGAATAGTGTTGACTCAAAGGGTATGGATTTGCGGGATGTTACACTTAGAGTTTCCAAAGGAGAGCTGAAGATCTTCATCAACATACGAACGTATTCTAGATTCTGCTGCATTATTTATTGTTATTTTTAGCAAGTCTAATGACATGTATTATAACTGTCCAAGTTGAATCTAGGTTAGAATCTGATTTATACATTTTAAAATAAATCCCGCTGTAAAGATTATTGTTCAATAATATATATTATTCCACTCGAGCGAGATTTTGTTTTATCTATTTTTCATTTTTCGTTCATACCTTTAAAGATCCATCTTTTCGTTCAAATCTGGATGGACATGTGTGGTTTATTGTCGACTTAAAGGGTACGTAAATTTGGGCCTTATGGTCAAACTATAAGTTAGGATATACTTGCAAACACACATATGAGTAACTAACATATGAGCAAATGATAAATATATGGTAATTTTTAGTTCCATCCATAGTTTTTTTAGTTGATCCATAACATAATTTCATTAATTTAACCTGCAAATTATTTGTAAGTTAATTTCCATTTGGATTAATCGATAGACTATGCTGCTCTAATTTTTATTCGTTTCTTTGCCCTTTTACTTTGCTGTATATAATTTTATCCTCGTATATGTACAATGCAAAATTTGTACGTTTGATTACATCTTCTTCTTCTTCTTCTTTTGAATGTCTTCAAGTACATGAATGCCCATAGAACTTCATATTTTTTTCCGGTGAATGATTATGTAGTCCACTATTAACCTCCATGCTCCACTGATCCAAAATTGATAGTTTAACTCCTTTAAGAAAGAAAAGGCATCGACATTTATTACTTCCTATATTTCTAGAATTTTTTTTAATATTGATTGTTTTATTTTTTTCTCTTCTCAATATATGTTATCCCGCCTTTTGGAAAGGCCGTGATACCAAAAGAATGGCCGAAAATCCGAAGATAATTCACCTCAATGATTGGTTATACACTGCTTCACTATGGATACCGATGAATTTTGACCGAGTCCAGATCGGGCCACGATCGATAGAACATGACAAGCAAAGCCAAGAAAGCCAGTGTTCCAAATTTCAGGTTAATCGGAGGTCGTATGAACAAGATATGATCGATACAAGTTAGCCAAAGTGTGTCGTTCAAACCCATCAAAAAGTTGAGGAGATGCTCATTTCGAACCCATAGGATTCGTATCCATCACTGTGTGTCAAGTTCGAATCCATCAGGCTCCATGTACTTCAAATCGATCACATTCGGATCGACCAGCAGGATATTGATTGCTTCGAATCGATCGGTTTCAAAACGATTAGATGGACATCCACTCAGCACGTTCGTATCCATGAAGACCGGAGCAGTTCGAATCCATCATACTTATCCATCGGCATACCCTACTATGAATCAATCGATCTAGTGCTCGAGCGCTACTTCCTATCGATCGTCCTCGCATCCATCAAGAGTGCCAGATCATTACTTCGTATCCATAAATTCTGCCATGTTCGAATCCACTTGGCTCGTCTCGATCCCCTTCGTATCGATCTATGATTCGAATCCAATGATGCGAACTGGGTCGTGGCACACGATACGAATGTGGCGAAATTTATGGATTCGAAGCGGTCAACTTGGAGAAAAAATAGGATCGATGCGAGGAGTGCGCGCCACGTCACCGAAGAACCACGTGACAAGGTCGATTCGAAGGTATCGGTTCGAACTGATGGGTTCGAACCAAACAACCAACCGAAATGTATCAACTCGTATCGATCATATCTCCCAAACTGCTGATCCAAACGCAACGAAATTTTCACAGAAGCTTCCATACAAGATAAAGTTTGTTCCTGCCGAGTTTCAGCTCGATTGCATCATTTTTGATCGATTCGAATGGAGTTCGAATCAATCTCAGATCGAGTCGAAAATTGGTGGGGTCGGTCGCGTGGGCCCACTCACGTGCCAGAAAAAGTCTCCCTAAGTTTGAGCGAGATCTGGGCCTCCTATGCCTATAAATAGCACCCTGAAGCCTATAGAAAGGGGATCTTTTGGTTCAAAGTCCAGACTCTGCCGGATTCAATCCTACTCTTCGATACCGCTGTTGTAATCAAGTATAAGAGCTACAACTTGCTGTAATTCACTGTAATCGATTGAAAGCATCAAGTGAATCAATAAAGACATAAGCTTCAGAGTGGACGTAGCCAAGATCGCCGAACCACTATAAATCTTGTGTTTGTGATTGTCATTTGTGAATTATTGTGATTGTTATTGCTTAGATCTGAGTTCTATATTGAGTGTTGCTTATTTGTGTTCATAAATGGTTGCCTTCACGATATTGGGTGTTTGTGGTCAATTTTGATGCAAACATTTTGGTGCTTTCACTGAGAATTGAACTCGGGAGTTCTACCAATTAGAAGTTGATTCAGAAAGTTTGAAAGTTCAGATTTGAGAAATTATGACGAGACAATCGAGTAGAAGGCCAAGGCCAGAACAAAGCGAACACCAAGGAAGTCAAGAGGCTTCCTCAGGAGCGAATCAAGCGTCGATCTTCATCACTAGGGATGAGATAGAGACAATGATGAAGAAACAAGAGGAGTTGATCCAGAGTTTATTTCAACAGGTAGGACAACTTGGAGCACAGAATAGAGAAGCGAATGGAGTCCCAAACGGAGCAGGACCGTCCGGCGTAGCACCTGAACTAGGGGGCACGCGCATGGAGAATGTTGATCCAATCTCGGAGAGGGAGAGGTACATCTGCGCAACCTGAGAGTAGCAGAGGAGTGAACGCTCAGTTAAGGGGGCAGATCCCAGAGTTCCCTCGTGAACTCGGGGGGCAGGTTGAAAGTGATGAACGAAGATTGCATCTCGGAGACAATGACATATTGGTGGAGATGGTCAGACGAGCCATGAGAGTCGGATTAGTGAACAAGGATTTAGAGGGTTTTAATAGAAGTTCTTTTACTCCAGCAATCAGACGAGCTAGGAACCCAACGGATGTCAAGTTACCATCGTTGGACATGTATGACGGAAGAACGGACCCCACGGTTCATCAGACGAAGTATATGAGGCATATGGAAGTGTTGAGGGCATCAAAGGAGGTTATGGCCCGGTTCTTTCCATTGTACTTGGCGGATATCGCAACATTATGGTTTAGACAACTAGAGAGTGGATCTATCGGAACATGGAATGATTTAACTGAAAGATTTATGAGGCAATTCAGGGTTCACATTACAAGACCCAAGAATGTGATGACTTTTGCAACCCTAAAGCAGAAAGCCGGAGAGACTTTGAGGAGTTATCTAACGCGATTCAATGCAGCAGCAGCTTCGGTGGATCGAGAAGATCCATCTATGGATGTGATGGCAGCTGTTCCGCAGTAGCTGACGACACAGAGTATAAAAATTCATTGACTAAAGATCCACCTGTGGATCTAGGGGAATTCTACGATGAGGCAAAAAAGTTTTTACGATTGGAAGATGCAAATGCCGAAAGAGAAGAAGGAGAAGGAATTGATATTTACGCGATCAAAGGAGGAAATCCCCCTAAGAAAGGTGCGGAAACTGGTAGAGGTAAAAGAAAGACTGAGAATGACGGGGAAAAGTCAAAGCGGCAACGGAGGGAGCCGCGATTCACCACCTATTCTGAACTAAATGAGGGTCTAGAACGAATTTATCAGGATACCAAAGAAAAGGTTCCGTATCGTAGACCGATGCGAAGGGATCCAACTTCTGACGAAAGAAAATCAGATAAGTTTTGTGTATTTCATGAATTGAACGGTCATAACACTAATGATTGTAGGCATTTAAAGGACAAGGTGGAAGGGCATATCAGGAACGGTATGCTCCTTCAGTATGTGGGAGGCGAACCCCAACAGTGGAGCCAGAACGACCACCGTCTACATCAACTAGAGGCGACCCTGAGTCAGGGCGCCGTTTGATTATCCATTGATCGATTGAAATAACGATGAACAAGTTGTAAACCTCTTACTAACATGGTTAAATCATTTACACATGTAAGCGATCACGCACGATCCATATGCATGCCCTGAGTGACTACTAACCGCGTCATACTAAGAGTTTACGCTTTGACATGTTCATCTCAATATTTTCTTTGATTTTGATTTGAACATTTAGACTCTGCTTGTTTGGACATTTCTATTGTGAGATTCGTATAATTATTGCTTTGATATTTGCAATTCTATGAAAGCATTTACTTGTATGCCCGTTGGATCGCGAACGGTCCACGAGCACCTCTTGCATGGCAATGAACTGCCAAAGACTTTGATTTGGAAACTCCGCCAAACATTAAGTCCAACAAACGATCCAGGGACCCACTCGAATGTGAGCCTAGTATCGATAATATTAAGTCCCCCCCCTCGGGCACTCAAATTCGCCTCGAACGGCACACAATCGCGGATGATCACAATTCGCCTCGAACGGCACCCGATCGCGAACGATCACAATTCGCCTCGAACGACACCCGACCTCGAAAGGTCACAATTCGCCTCCAACGGCACCCGACCTCGAACAGTCACAGCTCGCCTCGAATGGCACAACTCACCCGACCTCAAATGGCTCGATCATGAACGGTCGTCATTTGAGGTCCGTCACTTGTTTGCACACGGTCGCACTTCACCTCAAATGGCTCGATCCTGAACGATCGTCATTTGAAGTTAGGCGCTTGACCATGAACAGTCGCAGTTCATCTCAAATATTTCGATCCCGAACGGTCGTCATTTGAGGTCACATAAAACTCTAAATTCCTTTGCAGGACATCTACAAGATATGAAATTTAACTCATGGCACTGCAAAACAAGCCTTCCTACCGCAAGGCATATTTTGGGGGGCAAATATTATCCCGCCTTTTGGCAAGGCCGTGATACTAAAAGACTGACCGAAAAACCGAAGATAATTCACCTCAATGATTGGTTATACACTGCTTCACTATGGATATCGATGAATTTTGACCGAGTCCAAATCGGGCCACGATTGATAGAACATGACAAGCAAAGGCATGAAAGCCAGTGTTCCAAATTTTAGGTTAATCGGAGGTCGTATGAACGAGATATGATTGATACAAGTTAGCCAAAGTATGTCGTTCGAACCCATCAAAAAGTTGAGGAGATGCTCATTTAGAACCCATAGGATTCGTATCCATCACTTTCTGTCAAGTTCGAATCCATCAGGCTTCATGTACTTCGAATCGATCACATTCGAATCGATCAGCAGGATATTGATCACTTCGAATCGATCAGTTTCGAAACGATTAGATGAACATCCACTCAGCACGTTCATATCCATGAAGACCTGAGCAGTTCGAATCAATCGTATGTATCCATCGGCATACCCTACTTCGAATCGATCGGTCTAGTGCTCGAGCGCTATTTCGTATCGATCATCCTCGCATCCATCAAGAGTGCCAGATCATTACATCGTATCCATAAATTCTGCCCTGTTCGAATCCACTTGGCTCGTCTCGATCCCCTTCGTATCGATCCATGATTCGAATCCATTTATGCGAATTGGGTCGAGGCACACTATACGAACGTGGCGAAATTCATGGATGCGAAGCGGTCAACTCGGAGAAAAAATAGGATCGATGCGACGAGTGTGCGCCACGTCATCGAAGAACCACGTGACAAGGTCGATTCGAAGGTATTGGATCGAACTGATGGGTTCGAACCAAACAGCCAACCGAAATGTATCAACTCGTATCAATCATATCTCCCAAACCGCTGATCCAAATGCAACAAAATTTTCACAGAAGCTTCCATACAAGATAAAGTTTGTTCCTGCCGAGTTTCAGCTCGATTGGATCATTTTTTGATCGATTCAAATGGAGTTCGAATCAATCTCAGATCGAGTCGAAACTTGGTGGGGTCGGTCGCGTGGGCCCACTCACGTGCCAGAAAAAGTCTCCCTAAGTTTGAGCGAGATCTGGGCCTCCTACGCCTATAAATATCACCCTGAAGCCTACATAATGGGGATCTTTTGGCCATTCAACGTCCAGACTCTGCCGGATTCAATCCTACTCTTCAATACCGTTGTTGTGATCAAGTATAAGAGCTACAATTTGCTGTAATTCGCTGTAATCGATTGAAATCATCAAGTGAATCAATAGACATAAGTTTCAGAGTGGACGTAGGCAAGATCGCCGAACCACTATAAATCCTGTGTTTGTGATTGTCATTTGTGAATTATTGTGACTGTTATTGCTTAGATCTGAGTTCTATATTGATTGTTGCTGATTTGTATTCGTAAACGGGTGCCTTCACGATATTGGGTGTTTGTGGTCAATTTTGACACAAACAATATATATGTCACTTCTTTCGCACTAATATGATATTTGACCTCTACGACCATTTTCTGGATTTTCACTTTGCTTGATAGCAACAATTACCTTACAATGATTCACTACAGTTTGCACCATTTTGTCAGTCCATCATGCAGATGAAATACCTAAATCATGTATAAAATTCATATTCTCCTCAATCTCACAAGTAACATTATTGCTTACATGAAAAAAATAAAAATCTTGTATGTTATTATTTCTGAATTCAAATGTGCAATCCAATTCTATTACTTGATCTTTAAACATGGTATATCACTAATCCAAGTGCTAAAATAAAATTGTAACAAAGAGATAAAGTTGTATTAATAAGTAAAATAAAATTTTAAATTACTAAGCCTACCGTATGAATTCGATCTTTCAGGATTATCCAAACTTTGCCAAAAATCACCTTTGATTTTTTGTCATCTTTTATTTAGGCTTCAACAAGCCACCCTTCGTTTTCTTCATTATTCAATTACCTTGAATAAAATCCTATATATCCTTCATTTTGACTCATAGTACGATTAATAATTCCATCAAGATCACTTGAATTTTTCCTCCAAATTTTTTCGCTTACACATCTAAAGTATAATGAGTTGGACGGTATTTTTATATCTATTATTAGTATGGTTACTTTTATAGCTATCCATAATTTCTTTCAGTTAATCCACATCTAAATAAATCCATGATATAATATTTAGTTAATCCACACATAGTTTAATTAATTAATAAATTGGAATATCTTTTTCAGTTTCTTATCTCCTTTACCAAGATAACTTTTTATGGGTCAAAATGAATGTTATAAATGTATAAATAACAAATGATAGGAATGGATCATAAAATAAACGTTTTAAATACATGGTTTGTTGGCTTTTAATACTGACTTATAGTGATTATCTGCAACATAACTGGAAAGCAACATGAAATGTTAGGTCTCAACAAAATGCACATCAAAGTTGTTTACTCTAAATAAAAATTAATTCTCAACATTATCTGAATTTAGCCAACCAATCCCATATAATAGCCTAAATGAAAATTGTTTACTCCTGTAGTTTCTCCGGATTGATGCTTTCTTTTCTGTGCATCGAAATTGCCTCTCCACTTCAAAGTTCCTTAGCCCCTCTGACTAATTTGTCAACATCCTTCTTTCTTGGGATGATGGGTTTATTAAGTATTATAAAACAAGTTAAAGAAATGGGTGATATGGATTTTAATAGTCGAGCTTCATAATTCAGAAAAGATTAAGATGGGTCATAAAAGCAATACATCATATCAAATGTCAACATTATTCTCTGATAATATCACGACCCGGGATTTTGGACTAGCCAAATTCGCAATAAACCCGTCCGTTCTAAACTGTGAATGAAAATTACCAACTTTATACACAATATTTGATAAATATTCAACATTACTAAAAGTATAGGATACAACTTTCAATTATACGAGATATTAAAGTAATAATTTATTCTACAATATGCTTCAATACAAACCCAAAATCAAATACTACAAATAAACTCTAAAACTGCCGCCATGCAACCCTGATGAGAAACAGCAATATCCATACCTGCAAACTCAATAAAAAATGTAAATTCATAATAAAATAGTAAGCAAGAAAGAAATAATAGTATACGATATATGAAAAACAATAAAAGAAAAATGTTATGTTATTATTGGGGTTGTATCACTACCACTTGTCACGGCCCACGTACCCAAATCTAATTGCGTAGCCAATTAGATAACAGGTTCAAGCCAACATAGTTCTCCTTCCGCAAATAGGACAGATAGAGCCTACAATGCAACAAATATTACCAAACCAACCCACTTAGGCTTAATCTTTAAATTTAGATTTTCAAGTCTAACTACCTTTATGGAAATTATCTCTTTGGACTTTGTTCCCGAATTCTTATTTCAAATGTGACAACCCGGAATTTTAAGGTACTTTAAATTAAGGTATTTAATTTATTTTAAATATTTGAAAGTTAGTTTAACTTGAAATTTCAAATATCACCGTTTATTTGGAAATTCAAGTTGTTGAATTTAATAATTGGAAATTGGTTAAAATAGTGAATCTTGGTTTTAAGGCTTATTAAAACTATTTCAAAAGGGTTGGAAAATTTATATTTATAATACTAGAGATAATAGAAGTTTTAAATTTGAATTTGAAAGAGTTTTGTGAGGTTTTAAAAATATATCGTTTAAATCGATATTTAAAAATAGCTTCCGAGGAATAGTCTTGGAATTCGACAAAACCAGTTTCATTGGATCCGTAATAGTGTATTTTTATCGGATTTCAATTTTCATAGCATTCGGAGTTGTAATGTGATCGTTCAATAGGTAAACACGCTGAAATCTATATCAAAATTTAATATTATAACTGTTCCAAAACGCTATCTTCTCCATACGATTGAATCAGGACTCGAAACCTTTTCAATTGCATTTGGAATAGGCGTGTAACATTATAAATGCCTAGTGGCACGCCTCGATAAGAGGTCGAGATTGAGAGTTGTGTAATTATACGATTTAAATTTAATTTTGAATTTAAAATATATATATGTGTAGTATTTAACATAATATTATTATCACAAGGCAATTACACGTTTCTTCTTTTAAAACACTTGGCAAAAATTTTGATACGAGTTGAAAAAAATAATAATAAATTGACCGTCCAAGATAATATAATCAAAATCAAGAGCACCTTTCTTCCTTCCTTCGTACAATGGAAATCAGTTTGCAGCCGAATCGATCGGCAGGGGATATATTACTGCCTCTCTGCACCGAAATCTAATCATTCAAATTCAAGTTCTTTCCCTTTTCACCCAAAAAAGAGTCAAGCAGATCTCGAATTTTATTCAAGCATGAAGGCATTCCTCATGAAGTTCAACAGCAAGGAGCAAAGGCGCGTGCTTGCGAAGGGGGAAAGGTCGGAATCGATGGTCATCTCGATCATGGTTGAATCGCGCTTGCATGGGGGGCCTGTAGGCGAGTGGAAGGTTGTGATCGACTCGCGACTGTGGAAGCACTTTAGTAAGAAAGGATGGCGGTGGCAACAAGGGAACTAGCGGTGGCGCTCACGAGTTGGGGTGTGGCCGAAGCCGAAACTACGATGGTGAAGGATGGGGGTGCCTCGTATGGCATTGGCAGTTTTTGGGGAAGTTAGGTATTGTTGTATTATTCATTTAAAAATTAATTTAATAAAATGCGTATATAGTAAATTTAGATTTTAGGAATTCGTATAATAATTCCGTTTTATGTGAATGTACATACACATTTCAATATATATATAGAATCAATGAAAATATATTTACATTTAGATGTATAGTAGTTTTATTAATATATATGTATGTATATAAGTTGCAGTAAAGCAGGAAATTTTATATAAATAAGATTTTGGGATGAGTAGGAATTTTTAAAATGTTTGAAGTTTATGAAAATGGGATTTTTAAACCTATATGGATTATTTTTCATATGCAGTTGGAAATGTAGAAAAGTAGGATTCAATTTACTAGGGTATGATAAAAAATAATTTATTAAGGTGTTTAATTTATTTAATTAACTTATTTAATTATTTTAGAAATTGTTTAAAGAAGACTAGTTAAAAATAAAATATTTATTAATTTAATTTATTAAATGAAATTAATTTTTTTGATTAGTTCAAGTGTTAATAAACCCTATAATGTTTATTCAATGTCTGAAATTGGGAAAACAAGTCGAGTTTGGAGAGTGGACTGCAAACAAATTCTAAGGTGAGTTAATCTCACTCATCTGGATTGTTATTTAAATTTAAATAGTTAAATTTAAATATATGGTTGAATGATTGAATTGATTGGATGCGGTATATTATATAGTATATATATTGGAGTGACTAATTTCCTACACTTATTTAGCAGATGACACCCTATGCGCCACATAATAGCGGATGATATTATATAACCCCATATATCACGACATTCCTCCTCAAAGTGGAATTGGTATTTTAGATTGTGCTTACATCTGTAGATGCAGGGAAACAGGTTGGAAGGATCCAACTGGATTCCTAAAAATATTTAGATTGTTAATATTCTGTGATATGATTTAATTAATGATCTGGGATAGATTCTATTGGTGATTGAAAATATTGAATGCTATGGTTTGGTTGAACATATTTGGGCATACTGAGATATAGAAGTTAAAGATTGAATTTTTAAAGGAAATAAAATAGGAATTTTTTAAGTAAAGTAAATTCTAGAGAATTTGGACAAGTTAAAGAATGAATTGGAAAGGATTAAAGTTGATTTTTATATAAATAAAGTATGCGAAAGGAAAATTTTGAATAAATAGGAATAAATGGATTTTTTTAAACTTAAGTGATATTAATTAAAGGAATAAAAGGTTATTTTTAAAATTTAGAATTTAGTTGGTTCAGGATGGAATAAAGAAAGAATTTTGAAATAAATATGAAATTGGTATTTTCAGTTTAAATAAGATTTTAATAAAGGAATAAATCTGAAATTAGTGTTTTTGAAACAAATTCGGATAAGAAAATAATTTTATTTCCAAATGGAGTTAATTTTGAAAAATCAATTTGAAATTGATTTAGTATTTGAAAATGTGTTTTGAAAGCAAGGTGAGACTATGGGATTTGTAAATTGGGTTTATAAGGTGAAACAAGATGTCAGTGGATATTTGGATGTATAAATTCAGAATGGGAATTTATCAAGGAATTGGCAGTTTGTTTTAAAATAAATAGTAGTTTACTTTTAAAGGTATAGAAATGGGAAGTATATTTCCCTGGAAATCCAAGTGTATTTTAAAGGAGACTTTTATGTATAAGATAAGGGCTTTAAAATTTTGTTTTAAGAAATGTTTTAGAAAATTTATTAATTTTAAATGTTTTAGATTTTAATGTAAATATTTTTCAAATATAGTAGTATTTATTTAAAGGTTAATTAGTATTATGTTTTAAAAAGATAATAATTAATATTTATATTTTATTAAGTAATTTTATTTTACAGATGCTTTGGGTAAAGTTTATTTGAAAACTTGTATAGAAATTTTGTAACTCTTATTTTAAATTTAGTTTGGCTTAACTTTTAATTTAAAAATTAGTTTTATATTTTATAAAGTAGTTTTCTTGTAAAAAAATTTAAAGTATATATCTTTGAATAAAGTGTTTAAGTAATTTTAATTTAAATATTTTAAAGTACTTTTTGAATGAAATGGTCTTAATTATTTTTAAATCCTAAGTATTTAGGACATGCCGGTTTTCAGTGGAAATAAGCAATTGGGTGGAAATTTATTTCCCCGAGAGGGAGAAAAGTGATTTGAAACTATATGCAAAGGATTGAAATGTTGGAAAATGTCTTGCGAAGATATTTTAAAATAAATAATTTGGGATAAATTATTATGGTTTGATGATTGTTTGTGAATGTTATTTAACAGTTAAAAAACTGACTATCAATATTTGCCAATGCGCTGATCGTTTCGAAGAGACCGGGATCAAGATTAATTTTTCGAAAACCACTTCGATCCGGTTTGTACATTTTCATGAGGAAGACAAAAGCTTAGAGTCAAAGATGGAGCAGTGAAGTGCAAGGGCCAATCGCAACTAAACCTGAGGGTGATTCCAAAACGGATGTAGTAGGAGTAGCGCCTACGGTTCCGTTCGAACCCGAAACATACTTGTATGGACGAATGCTTTCTGAACATCATCAGGAGGACGGTGAGGATTCTAAGTGAATTATGTGCTAAAAGGTAACGCATAGCCTCGAGCCTCATCAACCAGGAATGGCTAAAACAGGGGAGGTGCACACAATGCTAAGTGGCTAGCAACTAATTAGGGTAAGGTCACACCTATCTAGATGTCCTTATGAATATTCGACTGTGTGGCGGTTGCTGATCCCAACCACGGGGTGAACTTATTCGGACTATCTAGTAAGGGGTAGCTCCGGTCTTGTGTTGTAGGGGATTTAGGGTGGATCCTAGGTACGGTGATCTAGACCACGTACTATGATAGGCGGTACCCCTTTAGCCCTACCATTGATGGAAATCCATTTTCCTTTCGTGCCTTTACGGTTTTGTTTGTATACCTATTAGCCAGAATTTAATAAATGTAACAATTTCGGCTATTTGAATAAGTATTTGTATATAGATACTATTATAATATCAGAGTGTTTTATAAGAAATGCTTTGGTTATCGTAAGGTATAAATCTGGCATGTTTATTTGTGGCGTGGTCTTATGAGATACCTTTGATTTCAAAGGATATTGAAAACTTTAATAATCCAATTGAGTGTGTTTTCTCACGCTGGTTTTCCAGACTGACTTGGTTTTTATTTAACTATAATGCTCGGGTCAGACCGAGTATTATAGAGCATAGTTTCTAGATGGACTATTGTGGAGCTCAAAAGACGAGCTGGATAACGAGGCATATTTTCCGTAAATTATATTTCCACTATGCAGAGTAAGCTGTATATTAAGCTTTGGAAGGACGATATATTATAACCATCTTGAATTGTGTTGTTGTTTGTATTAAACTTTGATGATGTAATTTATATAACAGATATAGTTTCTTTTGTGTAAAGATCTGTTAATATCGATTATATTTTATTCCACTGCGATGGTAAGATTCTGTTCTTGTTTTTGTTTTCTCTTCTTCTATCTCATTCTTCTTTAACCCTAATGGTTCAGTTTTTCGGCATTCGATTGTTCGGCATTTGATACAGTAGACGTACTGATGTTGATTTTCGGGCGTCGAAAAATCAGGTCATTACATTTGGTATCAGAGCTGAAGGTTAAGCGAGAACCTTGGCTCTGGTGGGGATTATTCATTAGAAATAGAGTCCATAGTACTCTAGAATGAGTTTGAAAGCATTAATAGATATGAGCACGTATTTGTTAGTGAATATAAAAAATTGTTTTTGTATTGTGTTGACTTATCAGTTGAGTGTTTATAGATTCTAGTCGATATATATGGGAAGCCATATCATCGATAAGGGTTTCTAAACTCTTAAATAAGATAAGTCGACACAGTATTGTTTTAAAATAGGGTAAATGAAATAATTTTACCCTATTTTTGTATACAAAAGGAATAATTTTCCGTAAATTACTATAGTTATATATGGATGCTAGGTTGTTAGGAAGTGATAATATTAAATTATTATCATCTAAGTGTAGAATTAAAAGTAAGAAAATTATGTGATAGCCAAAGTTAAGGAATAATTTATATAAAAAAAATGAGATTTCAAATGCAAAATTGTAAAAGTGATTTATAATTTGAAATAGAATTCCAGAGTAATGTTTGAATATGAATTGGATAGATTTGGAATTTGAAATTTTGGGAAAAGGTTTAAATTCCTTTAGGTTTGAAATGGTTTTCAAAAAGTTTTGAAGACGTAATGGTGATATTATTTCAGATTGGATTGAAATCTGGAAAGATTTGGAAATTAAAAATATTTGAAGGGGTTTTTAAAGAGATAAAAGCATTGAACTCTTTTCGATCACTAGAAAATAACTTCGGTGATAATTGCAGCTTAATCGATATTCATTTTCGAGTTTCCATGTACCATTCCTGAAAATTCATCATGTTTAAT
The DNA here is from genome assembly GCA_030765085.1 of Allium cepa. NCBI lineage: Eukaryota > Viridiplantae > Streptophyta > Magnoliopsida > Asparagales > Amaryllidaceae > Allium > Allium cepa. Next base: position 687,259,228 of record CM060937.1, on the reverse strand, counting down.
TGGCAATTAAATTAATTTTTGAAAATAAATTGCGAATTAATTAGAAAATTTCTAGGATAAATAAAATTTTAGATTATAAAGTAGAATTTGGTTTAAAATTTAGGGATAAGTAATTTTATAAATAAAATTGGATTTTCAAAGGTAGACATTGATTTAAAGATAAATATTAATTTGATTTTTTATATAAGAATAAGTGATTTATAAACAATGTTGGGTTTCAAAATAAATGTATTAAAAATAAAATAGAAATTAAAAGCTTGAGATTAATAAAAAGATAATGATAATTGTTTTCTAAATTTTTTATTTTATTAAAATTTGGAAGTTGAAATAATAAGAAAATTAGTGTACTCATTTTCAAAATGTTATTTTTAAGTTAAATTTTCATATATGAATAGAGTGATTAATTTTTAATACATAACCAAAATTTTAAAAATCATTCTTTCTTTTCCTTTTAAAAGTTGTAAAAAAATTGAATGTGAATTGTATCAATATATAGGTGTATGAATATGTTGAACAAAATTAAGGTTGCAACGTAAAAAATTATTTGGGATAAAATTTTGTTTTGTGTGAATATAAATATAAAGAGAAGTACATTTTTTAGTAGAATGAGTATAATATAAAAGTTTATATGAAAATTTCTTTTGTCTTTGAAAAATTACAAATGTGAACATACATAAAGGAGATAGAGTAAACAAGTAAACATACATTAGATCTCATCATCATTTCTTTTTTCAAATGCCACCCAATACAATTGCTTGAATTAAATAATAGGATTAAAAAAGTATAGAAAACTCTCCATCTCCCCATGTTCAAATCTTATAACTTCGCACAAAATCTGTATATACAGTGAGAATAGATTGAGAATCACACATCTCAATGTCAAAGAAAAAAAATCATATTTAATTAGTTACAGAAGGAAATTCAAAGCTTCAACTCTGAAATTCCTGGGCAAGCAAAAGTTCAACGTGGAAAAATAAAACAAGTTTGAAGCTTTAAACAAATTCAAAACTGTAAGTAAATCGATTCTTTTGTTTGTTATTAATGAAGTAAGTAACAAATACAATAGGAAATTTAAACAAAGTTTTTTGTTGATAAACTTTTGCAGATCAAAGAAATAAAGTGAAAAAAAAAATACAGGCTTTGCTTTCTGTTCCCTGTTTCTTCCTGTACAACTCCAAGGTGAGCAAACACACTCAAACCCATTCATATGTTTTGATATTTGAGTTGATGTTTGAAATATATGTGTTTGGTTGATAACTATGTCAGTATGTTTGCATGGTTGTGATTTTGCTTGGGTATATGTGTTTGTATACAGCCATCTATCCTTGTTCATTGTTACTGGTTTACGGAACCTATTATAAAAATTCAAAATCATCCTATCTGGATGATTTCAGGACACAGTTTCTTAACAAAAGATATTTATAACCATGAAAGGCTAATTTTGAAAATAATTTCATGAATATTTTTTTTATAGTTATTTTTAAAAATAAAAATAACAGAGATGACCAAATTTTAAACAAAAATTCGAATGTCAGGGTTTCTATTTTTGATTATAGGGATGAATTCATACTTCGAATCCATAATTTTTGATGATCATCTTAGAATTTTTAAGCTAGTATTTATGGAAATAAATTTAGTTGACTGGAATTGGGATTTTTGTCAATTCTTGGGAATCAACAGTGAAATATGAGTCGTGATATATGGTGGAGGTGGATTATGTATGCTGGAATCGTGGAAAATTACTCATAATTTTTTGTGTGTGTTGTACTAGTAGATTGATGTTGATTTAGGTTTTGGTTTCGTTTGGGGTTGCTGATGCTCACGAGCAAATTTCGTCACCGTCACGGCAGTCTGTTCGATCGTACTTGAGGGAATGGGTTCGGCGATGGTCGAAGGATCATCGGCAATGACGGCGTAGCTTCTGGTGGCTTGTCGCGGTGAAGCGAAGGGGATTATGGTGATTGTGTGGATTACAGGAAGTAGCATGGGTTTCAAAATTTTGCTCGATTTCAATTTTATAGCGATTTCGTTGGTTAAGTTGTTCGAATCAATTCTAGAGGTCATCGTGGATGATGGGGGTGGCTTTGTCGTCAATCGATACTAGTTGCGGCGTGTGTGCACGTATACGTGCATTTTCCTGTGTCAGTTTTTTTGTTGGGTTGGGGAATAAGGGGGTGGCGTGGGACGTTGCTCGAGTTCATAGGCGGGGGACTAGAAGTTGAGCTCAGGTCAGGGTCGGGGTTATCTCGGAGTTGCTCGAGTGATTGTAACAGCAGTTTTGAAAATTAAAATCAAATCAAAAATTGATTTATGTTAACCCATTAATCTTAAACAATAGTTGTCCTAATTAAGTTCTGAGATTACTAAAGGTTCTGTATAAATTATTTTGAATTTATTAAGGTTAAATAATTTTTTTTAAAACAAGTAGTTTTTAAAAGATTTTTAAGCTAAGTTTTCTCAAAAGTAAATTTATTTAGAAAGGTTTTTATAATAAGCTTTCAGAGAATTGATCTTAAAATTAAGGATATGTTTAAAAAGATCTTAATTTATTTTGTAATGAATTAATTTCAAGTTTTTTGAATTTGATAATATTTAATGCTAATTAAGTAAGGTAAATGACTTATCCTTAATCAATTAATGATTTAAAGTTAATTAATTACTTAAAAATAATTACTAAATGAGAGGATTTAAGGTTAATAAATTAATAATTCAAGCCTAATTAATCAAGTGATTGTACAATAATTAACTTAAGGATAATTGGTCAAAGTGATTAATTAAATCAAGGTAATTAATTAAGGGTTAAGTAATTTATGAAATTGATTAAGGATTAATTAATTTATGAGATTAATAAAGGATAATTAATTTAAGGTTAATTAATTTATAATTAAGGATTAATTAATTAGTGTAATTAATTAATGAAAATTAATTAATGAAATCAATTAATTGCTTAAAGATATTTACTTCATTAAAATTAATAAATTAGAGATAAAAGGTAGATTAATCAAATGATTAAAATTAATTGATGATTAGGGATAACCACTTATCGAAATTAATTAAGGATAATTAATCTAATGGTAATTAATTAATTGAGGGTTAATTAATTAATTAAAGATGATCAATTAAATGGTGAATTAAACAATTAAAGGTTAATTTTTTAATACTTAAAGGTTGATTAATTATAATTAAAGGTTAATTAATTAATTATTAATGGTTAATTAAACAATGATTAAAGAATAATTAATCAAGTGAATTGTAATTTATTAATATTAAATAACCAGGATTATTGATTCATGAGTTGTTAATCAGACTTGAATTAATCAAATAATCAACCAACCTTATTTGTGTACGTTGGATTCTATTGGATGATTGAATTGTTGACACCTCAATATGTTCTGTTTTGACTTGAGCTATGCTTGATGTAATTTATTATCTATGATATATATACCTGTGACTGTGAATAAAAGATAAGCGTTATAGTTCATACCGCTTATCAAATTTAAGCATTATAGTTTATACCGCTTATTATATATGTTGCTGTATTTGAATCTATACTTATTGATGATGTGGCACTTTTATTGTGTAAAACCCATGGACCACACTTATACACACAGAAATATGGATTGCACGTGGAAATGGGTTAAGTCACAGATTTTTAAAATAGTTTAAAAAAATTGAATTTTTGAATGCAAAATAGTTTTGGAATTGAAAGCTTTTGAAAATGAATTTCAAAAATTAAAGTTATTTTGAATAACTTGATTGAATTTTGAAATATAAATAATTTGTTTTAAATTTGAATTCAATATTTGAAATTGAATTCTATGATTTGGAAACTATGGTTTAAAAAGGTTATTCAACTTATAAATGGCTTTACATGGGTTTTTAAACCATTTTAAAAGTGTCGTTTTAGGAATTTTAATTTAACCCAAGATTTTAACTTGTATAAATAAAATTGGATTTTTTCCAAAACGAAAACTATTTGTTTTAAAATGGTAAAAGCTTTAACATAAGTAATGAACTTCCAATTTGTGTTAAAAGGACTTCAATTTTAAAATGGAAATAGTTTTCCAAGTTAGGAATAAATCATTGAAAACGTGTTTCGAAAGCTATAAGTTAAATCTTTAATTTAAAGATTTAAATGAGTTAATCCATTTGGAATGGAAATTGTTTTGAAAATAGATCTTTGCGAAACTGGGTGAACTTGGTGGAATAAATCTTTTTATTTAAAGATTTGAAATGGTAACTTGTTAACCATTTGAAGAAAAGCTTTGGATTTTTAAGTTGTGGCTTAACCGAAACCCCATATCCATATGTTTTTAAAAATATTGCGCTCACTATTCAATTTAGCCGGGAGAGGACCTTGTGTCATATAACCCATTTCGAATAGTGATATGGCGTAATGGATTGCATGTGAAGAATGGTGTTGAAGACCGGGTGTCTTCAAGAACGATAGGATAATCCGTCGATTGATTCTGCACTGAGTTGCTCCGGTACAGAGTTCTCCATATGTGATGGGAACTCCGATCGGGATTGTGGATGCCCGGATTTGCAAGGGCTTCTTTCTTTATTGGACAAAGTGCCTTCGGTTCTGTTCGAACCCGAAACACACTTGTATGGTTGTATGTCCGACATTACACTTTGAGATATTAAACTGATCTCTATCAAATACATTTCTGTTTGGTGGCGGAGAATTTATTCTCTTAGCTTAACACCCTTCTCTAAGATGTATGAGCTTAGAGGTTATGTGGTTGATATTTATCAGTGATATACTCCCAATTTGGTAGTGTGACATGCTGAGTGCTGCTGTGTGTTGATGATTATTTGTGATCAAAGCATGGCTTTTTTATAAAGCGTAGCATTGTGGATGAGACTGCATCAGGACCTTACACCCCAGAAATGGTCGAAACAGGAAAGATGCGGCAAGGTTATGAGGGTTGCGCCCTTTAGGGTGTGTCATTCCCTTCTGAAAAAGGGTGGTATCATGGCATGGAGCCCAGATATTTCACTCATGTGGATACCACAAATATATTACTTTGTGATTGCTTTGTGGTTGTTGGATTAGAGGTACCTCGGATAAAGGTCCCAAAGGACCGAGGGATGGCACGCTCGAGTAGTAGTTACCTAGCTATAGAGGTAACTCGGCCTTGTGTTGGCAGAGATCCGGTTAGATTCTCGGGACGTCCCGCTAGAAGCATACCCATGGACTGTAGGAAGTTCCTTAGCCTGACCATTTGTTGAAAATCCAAACAAAACAATACGAGCTCTTTACGATTGCAATTGTATTACCTGCCACCTCAGGTGGTAGCTATAGCTAGCATAATATCATGGTACCTATGCTGGTTAGGATTAATATTATACTTTCGAAAGGTTTTCCACTATGCACTAGCAATAATATCAAAGAATTTTTCTCGTATTAAGTATATTTGACTATCATAAGGAGAAATCTCCTCCAAGTCTATGTTTTCATTGTGTGTGTGGCGGGAGGCCTTATGGTAGTTTCATTTTCTAAAAAGCATTGCGAATTTATTTTAAATTCTCTTATTGTCTGTTTTAAAGACCAACTGTTTTTTTTTTGCTCATACCAGTCCCACAACGGGCCTGGAGTTTATTATTCCTTTCCTAAACTCTGGGCGCCCACTATTTTCCCACACGGGCAGTCTAGATTTGGGCTTTTTAGATAATCAATAGTAGGTGTAGATTCGATAGCTTTCAACCTTAGGATTTGGCAATCGCATTGGATCGTGTTGTTTCACTTCATCTTGATTGGGAGTTCGAGCTATTTCTAGATTGGTGCCTGGGAGATGGAGATTGCCGATATTGGAGTTCTCTCTTGAAGACCGTATTGGAGATATTGTTCCGCTGTTGGTGTTATCTTTTGTTTCCGCAGTTATTGTCTTGTATCATATCTCTGACGTATATTGATATCTATTGTATCATCTGTTGTGTCCTATTTATCTGATATTGTATCAATGTTTCATATTAACATATGTTATTCGTTTCTTCCGATGTGTTGTACTTAATGTGTTATAAGCTCCGGCACGAGTCAAATTACAACGTTTGAATCTGCGGCGTTCAAGTACAAGTGGAGCACGGATGTCGATTTTCGAATGCCGAAATTTGGACCGGGACATTTTGGTATCAGAGCCGAGGGTTAAAACTTTAGCTCAGGAGTATAACACATTAAGTAACTCATTAGAGATAAGGTGAAGTGTACCCTAGAATGAGTATCCCTAAGATATGCGTTCGAATGCCTCAGTAAATTCTCTTACTATCCACTGATAGTGAGTATGAGTGCGAGAAGAGGACGAGATAGGGGACAGGGAAGTACCACTACAAATGGTCAATACCCTGCAATAGCGGAAGCAACTTTCTCTATAAATCTCCTTTGATTCGATTTCGAATTCTTTTGATTGCTTCATGACGGCTCCAGAAAGAAGCTTCGGTGTGATGGTGGCCCTACGAATCGTTGTAGAAGATCCTTACTTCATATCTTCATTGGTTTCTTATCATCTTTTCAATCTAAACTCTAATGAAATTGAAATTTGAAAATTGAAAATTTAAATTAAATAAATTTGAAACTTAAATTAAGTTGAATTGGTTAACAAATATGAAGCTAAATTAGAATTGTATCAATAAAACGATATCGGTTAAAACCAAATTGAAACTCCATCGTAATTTCTTGTGTATATCAAAGTCCAAAGAGGGACAAGTTATGTATACTTTGGGATATTTCGACTTGAATTTGGAATCCATATCTAGTGTTTGAGAATTATAGACGTCTTCTATTCTCTAGGAGCCGATATATTCTACAAACGATTAGTTATCCCTTCGAATTAATCAATGCCCTTGCATATTCATAGTCCGGTGGACCCGAATATCTTGTGTAATATTGGATGAGTTTGTTCTCATATTATTGATATTCTGATTTGGTAAACCGAATGCAGAATAAATATTTCGATCTGATCTGATCAATCATTTCTTTATCTATCATCTATTCTTTCTCGTCTCCCTTGCAAATTTTAGGGACGAACTTTTTTTTAAGGGGGGGATCTGTAACATTCCTGAAAATTCATCAAGTTTAATTTGGCAATTAAATTAATTTCTAAAAATAAATTATGAATTAATTAGAAAATTTCTAGGATAAATAAAATTTTAGATTATAAAGTAGAATTTATTTTAAAATTTAGGGATAAGTAATTTTATAAATAAAATTGGATTTTTAAAGGTAGACATTGAATGAAAGATAAATATCAATTTGGTTTTTTATATAAGAATAAGTGATTTATAAACAAATATTGGGTTTCAAAATAAATGTATTAAAAATAAAAAAGAAACTAAAAGCTTGAGATTGGTAAAAAGATAATTATAATAGTTTTCTAAATTTTTAATTTTATTAAAATTTGGAAGTTGAAATAATAAGAAAATTAGTTTACTCATTTTCAAAATGTTAATTTTAGGTTAAATTTTCATATACGAATAGAGTGATTAATTGTTAATATATAACCAAAATTTTAAAAATCATTCTTTCTTTTCCTTTTAAAAGGTGTATAAACAAAATAAAAATAAAAAATATGAATGCGAATTGTATCGATATATAGGTGTATGAAAATGTTGAACAAAATTAAGGTTGCAATGTAAAAATTATTTGGGATAAAATTGTTTGTGTGAATATAAATATAAAGAGAAGTATATTTATTTATAGAATGATTATGTTATAAAATTTTATATGAAAATTTCTTTTATCTTTGAAAATTACAAATGTGAACATATATAAAGGAGATAGAGTAAACAAGTAAACATTACATTAGATCTCATCGTCATTTCTTTTTACAAATGGCACCTAATGCAATTGCTTGAATTAAATAATAGGATTAAAAAAGTATAGAAAACTCCCCATCTCCCCATGTTCAAATCTTATAACATCTCACAAAATCTATATATACAGTAAAAATAGAATTAGAATCACACATCTCAATGTCAAAGAAAAAAAATCATGTTTAATCAGTTACAGAAGGAAACTCAAAGCTCCAACTCTGAAATCCCTGAGCAAGCAAAAGTTCAACCTGGAAAAATAAAACAAGTTTGAAGCTTTAAACAAATTCAAAACTGTAAGTAAGTCGATTTTTTTGTTTGTTATTAATGAAGTAAGTAACAAATACAATAGGAAATTTAAGCCAAGTTTTGTATTAATAAACTTTTGCAGATCAAAGAAATAAAGTGAAAAAAAAAATACAGGCTTTGCTTTATGTTCTCTGTTTCTTCCTGTAAAACTCCAAGGTGAGCAAACACACTCGAACCCATTCATATGTTTTGATATTTGAGTTGATGTTTGAAATATACGTGTTTGGTTGAGAACTATGTCAGTATGTTTGCATGGTTGTGATTTTTCTTGTGTATATGTGTTTGTATACAACCATCTGTCCTTGTTCATTGTTACAGGTTTATGGAACCTGTTATAAAAATTCAAAATCATCCTATCTAGATGATTTCCGGACTCAGTTTCTTAACAAAAGATATTTATAACCATGAAAGGCTAATTTTGAAAATAATTTCATGAACATTTGTTTTGTAGTTATTTTTAAAAATAAAAATAACAAAGATGGCCAGATTTTAAAAAAAAATTCGAATGTCATGGTTTCGATTTTTGATTATAGGGATGAATTCGTACTTCGAATCCACGATTTTTGATGATCACCTTAGAATTTTTAAGCTAGTATTTATGGAAAATTTTGAGTTGACTGGAATTGGGATTTTTGTCAATTCTTGGGAATCAACAGTGAAATATGAGTCGTGACTTATGGCGGAGGTGGATTAAGCAAGGTGGAATCGTGGAAAATTACTCGTAATTTTTTGTGTGTGCTGTAGTGGTAGATTAATGTTGATTTAGGGTTTTGGTTTCGTTTGGGGTTGCTGATGTTCACGAGCAAATTTCGTCGTCGTCACGGCAATCTGGTTTATCGCACATGGGGGAATGGGTTTGGCGATGTCGAAGGATCGTCGGCTATGACGGCGTAGCTTATGGTGGCTTGTCGCGGCGAAGCGAAGGGGATTATGGTGATTGTGTGGGTTACAGGAAGTAGCATGGGTTTTGAAATTTTGCTCGATTTCAATTTTATGGAGATTTCGTTGGATAAGCTGTTCGAATCAATTCTGGTGTCATCGTGGATGATGGGCTGGCTTCGTCGTCGATCGGTACTAGTTGCGGCGTGTGTGCACGTATACGTGCATTTTCTTGTGTCATTATTTTTGTTGGGTTGGGGAAGAAGGGGGTGGCGCGGGGCGTTGCTCGAGTTCAAAGGCTGGGGAGTTGAAGTTGAGCTCGGGTCAGGGTCAGGGTTATCTCGGAGTTGCTCGAGTGATTGTAACAGCAGTTTTGAAAGTTAAAATCAAATCAAAAATTGATTTACGTTAACCCATTAATCTTAATCAATAGTTGTCCTGATTAAGTTCTGAGATTACTAAAGGTTCTGTACAAATTATTTTGAATTTATTAAGGCTAAATAATTTTTTTAAAAAAAAGTAGTTTTCAAAAGATTTTTGAACTAAGTTTTCTCAAAAGTAAATTTATTTAGACAGGTTTTTATAATAAGTTTTCAGAGAATTGATCTTAAAATTAAGGATATGTTTAAAAAGATCTTAATTTATTTTGTAATGAATCAATTTCAAGTTTTTAAAATTTGATAATATTAAATGTTAATTAAGTAAGGTAAACGACTTATCCTTAATCATTTAATGATTTAAATTTAAATTATTACTTAAAAATAATTACTAAATGAGAGGAATTGAGGTTAATAAATTAATAATTCAAGCCTAATTAATCAAGTGATAAAACAATAATTAACTTAAGGATAATTGATCAAAGTGGTCAATTAATTTATGAGATTAATTAAGGATTAATTAATTTATGAGATTAATAAAGGATGATTAATTTAAGGTTAATTAATTTATAATTAAGGATATATTAGTGTAATTAATTAATGAAAATTAATTAATGATATCAATTAATTGCTTAAAGATATTTACTTCATTAAAAGTAATAAATTAGAGATAAAGGTGGATTAATCAAATGATTAAAATTAACTGATGATTAGGTATAATCACTTATCGAAATTAATTAAGGATAATTAATCTAATGGTAATTAATTAACAGAGGGTTAATTAATTAATTAAAGATGATCAATTAAATGGTGAATTGAACAATTAAAGGTTAATTTTTTAATAATTAAAGGTTGATTAGTTATAATTAAAGGTTAATTAATTACTTATTAATGGTTAATTTATCAAGGATTAAAGAATAATTAATCAAGATGAATTGTAATTTATTAATATTAAATAACCAGGATTAGTAATTCATGAGTAGTTAATTTGATTTGAATTAATCAAATAATTAACCGACCTTTCTTGTGTATGTTTCATTCTATTGGATGATTGAATTGTTGACACCCCGATCTGTTCTGTTTTGATTTGAGCTATGTTTGATGTAATTTATTATCTTTCATAAATATACCTGTGATCTGTGAATAATAGATAAGCGTTATAGTTCATTCCACTTATCAAATATAAGCGTTATAGTTTATACCGCTTATCATATATGTTGCTGTATTTGAATCTGTGTTGACTGATGATGTGGCACTTTTATTGTGTAAAACCCCTGGACCACACTTATAGACACACAAATATGGATTGCACGTGGAAATGGGTTAAGTCACATATTTTGAAAATAGTTTTATAAAAAAATTGAATTTTTGAATCCAAATTAGTTTTGGAATTGAAAGCTTTTGAAAATAAATTTCAAAAATTAAAGTTATTTTGAATAACTTGATTGAATTTTGAAATTTAAATAATTTGTTTTAAATTTGAATTCAATATTTGAAATTGAATTCCATGATTTGGAAACTATGGTTTAAAAAGGTTATTCAAATTATAAATGGGTTTACATGGGCTTTTAAACCATTTTAAAAGTGTCGTTTTGGGAATTTGAATTTAACCAAAGATTTTAACTTGTATAAATAAAATTGGATTTTTCCCGAAACGAAAACTATTTGTTTTAAAATAGTAAAGCTTTCACATAAGAAATGAACTTCCAATTTGTGTTAAAAGGACTTCCAGTTTAAAATGGAAATAGTTTTCCAAGTTAGAAATAAATCTTTGAAAACGTGTTTCGAGAGCTATAAGTTAAATCTTTAATTTAAAGATTTAAATGAGTTAATCCATTTGGAATGGAAATTGTTTTGAAAATAGATCTTTGTGAAACTGGGTGAACTTGGTGGAATAAATCTTTTTGTTTAAAGATTTGAAATGGTAACTTGTTAACCATTTGAAGAAAAGCTTTGGATTTTTAAGTTGTGACTTAACCGAAACCCCATATCCATATGTTTTTAAAAATATTGCGCTCACTATTCGGTTTAGCCAGGAGAGAACCTTGGGTCATATAACCCATTCCGAATAGTGATACGAGGTTATGGATTGCATGTGAAGACCGGTGTTGAAGACCGGGTGTCTTCAAGAACGATAGGATAACCTATCGATTGACTCTGCACTGAGTTGCTTTGGTATAGAGTTCTCCGTATGTGATGGGAAGTCCGATCGAGATTGTGGATGCCTGGATTTGCAAGGGCTTCTTCATTTATTGGACGAAGTGCCTTCGGTTCTGTTCGAACCCGGAACAGACTTGTATGGTTGTATGTCGACATTACACTTTGAGATATTAATCTGATCTCTATCAAATACATTTCTGTTTGGGGGCGGAGAATTTATTCTCTTAGCTTAACGCCCTTCTCTGAGACGTATAAGCTCAGAGGTTATGTTGTTGATATTTATCAGCGATATACTCCCAATTTGGTAGTGTGACACGCTAAGTGATGTTGTGTGTTGTTGATCATTTGCGATCAAAGCATGGCTTTTGTATAAAGCGTAGCTTTGTGGGCGAGACTGCATTAGGACCCCACACCCCAGAAATGGTCGAAACAGGAAAGATGCGGCAAGGTTATGAGGGTTACGCCCTTTAGGGCGTGTCATTCCCTTTTGGAAAAGGATGGTATCATGGTATGGAGCCCAGATATTTCACTCATGTGGATACCGCAGATCTATTACTTTGTGATTGCTTTGTGGTCTTTGGATTAGAGGTACCTTGGATAATGGTCCCAAAGGACCGGGGGGATGGCACGATCGAGTAGTAGTTACCTAGTTACAGAGGTAACCCGGCCTTGTGTTGGCAGAGATCCGGTTAGGTTCTCGCGACATCGCGCCAGAGGCGCACCCATGGATAGTAGGAAGTTCCTTAGCCTGACCATTTGTTGGAAATCCAAACAAAACAATACGAGCCCTTTACGATTGCAATTGTATTACCTGCCACCTCAGGTGGTAGCTATAGCTGGCATAATATCATGGTACCTATGCTGGTTAGGATTAATATTATACTTTCAAAAGGTTTTCCACCATGCACTAGTAATAATATCAAAGAATTTTTCTCATATTAAGCATATTTGACTATCATAAGGAGAAATCTCCTCCATGTATGCGTTTGCATTATGTGCGTGGCAGGAGGCCTTATGGTAGTTTCATTTCCTAAAAAGCATTGCGAATTTATTTTAGATTCTCTTATTGTCTGTTTTAAAGATCAAATGTTTATGTTTCCTCATACCAGTCTCACGATTGACCTGGAGTTTATTGTTCCTTTCCTAAACTCTGGGTGCCCACTATTTTTCCACACGGGCAGTATAGAATTGGGTTTTTCAGATAATCAATAGTAGGTGTAGATTTGATAGCATTCATCTTTAGGATTTGGCAATCGCATTGGATCATGTTGTTTCCTTCATCTTGATTGGGAGTTCGAGCTATTTCTGGATTGGTGCCTGGGAGATGGAGATTGCCGATATTGGAGTTCTCCCTTAAAGACCATATTGGAGATATTGTTCCGCTTTTGGTGTTATTTTTTGTTTCCACTGCTGTTGTCTTGTATCATATCTCTGATGTATATTGATTCTATTATATCATCTGTTGTATCCTATTGCATCTGATATTGTATCAATGTTGTATATTGATATATGCTATTCATTTCTTCTGCTGTGTTGTGCTTAATGTGTTATAAGCTCCGACACACGTCAAATTACAATGTTTGAATCTGCGGCATTCAAGTACAAGTAGAGTACGGATGTCGATTTTCGAACGCTGGAATTTGGACCGTGACATTCCAAGAGAGGAATTGCTACCCGAATGATTTAATTTGGAGTTGATTGCAAAACTAGGTTGGTTTTAAAAATTCACGGAATAATTGGATATGCTATTGAATTATGGATTTCAAAAATTATTTTTAAAATATTGAAGTTTTGGTTTAGTAAAACCATTTTGATTCTAAAATACAAAGGAATATTGAATATTTTGAATTAGTATTTGTTGCAAATTGAGTTTAATTTTGTAATGCAAAGGAATAACTTGGTTTGTATATAATTGGTTTCAAAAATGATTTTGAAATATTGAGTGATTGATTAAAAAAACTCTGGAATCTTATTAAACATGCAATTGGAATATAAATAAGCTGGAAAACTTATAGAAGTTAAAAACTCAAATTAAAATGTAATTTCATTAAACAAAAGCAAAAATTTATTTTATTTGTAAGTAATGGAGCTAGAGTTAAAGTTGAATAATGGAATCAATTTAAATTGTGGCAAGAAAGGTGAATTATAAATTATTTTGAAGTGAACAAAAATTATAAAAGTTTGGAAATAAGAAATTGTTTGAGATTAGAAATAAATTAGTAAGTGGAACTAATTTTAAATAATGATATCAACCAGCTGTGATTGGAAGATAGTTGATAAAATTCAATATTCAGAGTTTGAAGATAAATTGAATTTAAGTAGAATTGAAAATGAAAATCTAAATGGAAATTGGGAAAAGTATTTGTATTTAAAATTAATTAGTAAATTAAAGAAAATTGAATCTATTTGGAAATAGAATCCTAATTGATTAAATATAGATAAAAACCAAGTGGTAAAGTGAAAGTAATAATATAAGAGTATATAAAGTGCTTATATTAAACTTAAGAAAAGTTAAGGGTGAAAGTTCTTAAGTAAATTTTGTATTGGATATATGCTAAGTTAATATTTGAATGAAAGTAATAAGGGTGTGTGAAAGAATAATTGTGAATAAGTGAATAGAAATCAAAATAATGTGAATAAAAGAGAATTGATATGTTAATAATCAATGGTTATAAATACGTAAGATGTACGTATATTATATATTCACATAGTGATTTGATCCAGATTCGAGCATAGAATTTCAAGGTAGTTGTACCGATCCGAGTTGTGGTTTTTCGCTCGATTTTCGACGGCGAACTCTGGATATAGATTTTTTATTGATTCTGGAAATTCTCTATCATAGTTTGTGGCTATGTAAGGAAAATGATGGTTTCTGATCAAGAAACCAGATCCGAGTCCGCACTAGGAAGTCGGGTCGACGGTACTAGTTCAGAAGTGAAATTGTGTGATCGAGTGAGCAAACAAATTGGGTCTTGCGTACGGATAATATATGTGCATCGTACGAATGTGAATGAAATAGATATGAAAACTTTTGTAAAGAAATGTATAAAATGATTTTGAAAACTTTGATTAGATGTTATTGCTAAGTAGGCTATTCATGTGTTAAAAAGCAAAAAGGAATTGAGATTTTGGATTTTTGAAGATAAATTGAAATTTGCTCGGGAAAGCTATGTATTTAAATTTCTGTATGAAATTTGATGATTTTCTGGTTCATCCGCTTGGCCGTTTGTTTTCTTTTTAAAATCTGGTGGCCCGTAGAGGCATTTCGTAGTTGTACTGAGCTAGCCACGCAAAGGAGACGTTGGCAAAAAAATTCAGAAATTTAGGGAGTTAGAAAAATTTTGAGAAATTTTAAAAATTTAAATTTGGATTTATATTTAAATTTGAATGGTTGGGTAAATGATATTGGTTGGAACTAATTGAAGAAGTTAATGGATTTTGAAATAATTGAGTAAGTAGTGTTGTTTGGAAATTTTGGATAGGTTTGGAAAGTTAATAAGAATGATAATGTGTCTTTAACAAAAGATTGTCTTGGTTGTTGTTATTAAATAAGTTAAATTAATATAATTAATTAAGGATCAATATAATTAATTATAGTTAATTAACTAACAGGAGTAATTGAAGGTTAATTAATGTGAATGATTAAAGGATAATTAATTTGTGTGATTAATTAAGGCTAATTACTTAATGTAATTAAAGATTAATTAATTAAGGTTAATTAACCAAGATGATAATTAAGGGATGATTAATAATTTGTTTGTAATTTGGTTAAGTATGCAGGATTTTTAGTGATGGAAGTAATTAATTTAATTGTGGAAAGATAATAAACGGTTATCGGACCATTCTTCCTAACTAGTAATTTCGGGGACGAAATTCTTTTAAGGGGGAGGAATGTGATGACCTGAAATTTTTAGATATTTGAAATTGAGGTATTTAATTTATTTTAAATATTTGAAAGTTAGTTTAATTTGAAATTTGAAATTTCAAATATCACTGTTTATTTGGAAATTTAAGTTGTTGAATTTAATAGTTGGAAATTTGTTAAAATAGTGAATCTTGGTTTTTAGGCTGATTAAAAATATTTCAAAAGGGTTGGAAAATTTATATTTATATTACTGGAGATAATACAAGTTTTAAATTTGAATTTGAAAGTGTTTTGTAAGGTTTTAAAAATATTATTTAAATCGATATTTAAAAATAGCCTTCCGAGGCATAGTCTCAGAATTCAACGAAACCAGTTCCATTGGATCTGTATAGTGTATTATTACGTGATTTCAATTTTCGTACTATTCGGAATTGTCTTGTGATCGTATGATAGGTAAACACACTGAAATCTATATCGAAATTTAATATTTTGACTGATCCAAAAAGCTATCTTCTCCATATGTTTGAATTAGGACCCGAAACCTTTTCCATTACGTTCGGAATAGGCATATAACATTATAAACGCCTAGTGGCACACCTCGATAGGAGGTCGAGATTGAGAGTTGCGTAATTGTAACGATTTAAATTTAAATTTGAATTATATATATATATATACGGTATTTAATATAATATTATTATCACAAGGCAATACACGTTTCTTCTTTTAAAACACTTGGCAAAAATTTTGACACACGTTGAAAAAATATATATTAAATTGACCGGCCAAGATAATATAATCAAAATCAAGAGCAGCTTTCTTCCTTCCTTCGTTCAATGGAAATCGGTTTGAAAGCTAATAGTAAAATGGCGATTGTCTCCCTAATATTTGCAGTTTAATCAATCGGCATGGGATATATTCATGCCTCTCTGCACCGAAATCTAATCATTCAAATTCAAGTTCTTTTTCCTTTTCACCCAAAAACGAGTCAAGCAGATCTCGAATTCGATTCGAGCATGAAGGCATTCCTCATGAAGTTTAACAGTGGAGAGTAAGGGAGCCTACTCGCGAAGTAGGAAAGGTCAGAATCGATGGTCATCTCGAATATGGTTGAATCGCGCTCGCATGAGGTCGTGCAGGCGGGTGGATGGTCGCGATCGACTCGCGACTGTGGAAGCACGTTGGTAAGGAAGGATGGCGGCAGCAACTGGTGAACTAGCGGTGGCGCTCACGAGTTGGGGCGTGGTCGAAGCCGGAACTGCGATGGTGAACGATGAGGGTGCCTCATAAGGCATTGGTGGTTTTTGGGATAGTTACGTATTGCTGTATTCTTGAATTCAAAATTAATTTAATAAAATGCGTATATAGTAAATATAGATTTTGGGAATTTATATAATAATTCTGTTTTACGTAAATGTACATATACATTTCAATTTATATATATATACATAGAATCAGAGAAAAAAGATATTTACAGTCAGATGTATAGCAGTTTTAGCAGTATTTATGTATGTATATAAGTTAGAGTAAAGCAGAAAATTTTGTATAAATAAGATTTTGGGATGAGTAGGAATTTTAAAAATGTTTAAAGTTTATGAAAATTGGATTTTTAAGCCTATATGGATTATTTTCATATGCAGTTGGAAATGAAGAAAAGTAAGATTCAATTTACTAGGCAACGATAAAAAATAATTTGTTAAGGTGTTTAATTTATTTAGTTAACTTATTTAATTATTTTAGAAATTGGTTAGGGAAGATTAGTTAAAATTAAAATATTATTTAATTGAATTTATTAAATGAAATTAATTTTTCGATTAGTTCAAGTGTTAATAAATCGTATAACGTTTATTCAAGGTCTGAAATCGGGAAAACCAAGTCGAGTTTGGAGTGGACTGCAAATAAATTGTAAGGAGAGTTAATCTCGCTCATCTGGATTGTTATTTAAATTTAAATAGTTAAATTCAAATATTTGGTTGAATGATTGAATTGATTGGATGTGGTATATTATACTGTAGTATATATAGTATATATATTGGAGTGATTGATTTCCAGCACTTTTATAGCGGATGAGACCATATGCGCCGCATAATAGCGGATGAGATTATATAACCCCATATACGACGATATTCCACCTTGAAATGGAATTGGTATTTTAGATTATGCTAACATTTATGGATGTAGGGAAACAGGTTGGTGGGATCCAACTAAATTCGTCAAAATATTTAGATTGTTAGTATTTTGTGATATGATTTAATTGATGATCTGGGATAGATTATATTGGTGATTGAAAATGTTAAATGTTATGGTTTGGTTGAATATATTTGGGCATACTGAGATATAGAAGTTAAAGATCGAATTTTTGAAGGAAATAAAATAGGGAATTTTTAAGTAAAATAAATTTAGAGAATTTGGATAAGCTAAAGAATGAATTGGAAAGGATTTAAGTTGATTTTTATATTCCAATAAATAAAGCATGGAAAGAAATTTTTTGAATAGGAATAATTGGATATTTAAACTTAAGTGATATTAATTAAAGGAATAAAAGATCATTTTTAAAATTCAGGATTTAAATGGTTTAGGAAGGAATAAAGAAAGAATTTTGAAATGAATACGAAATTGGTATTTTCTGTTGAAATAAAATTTTAATAAAGGAATAAATCTGAAATTAGTGGGTTTTGAAATAAATTTGGATAAGAAAAGAAATTTAGTTTTAAATGGAGTTAATTTTGAAAAATCAATTTGAAATTGATTTAGTATTTGAAACTGTGTTTTAAAAGAAAGATGAAACTATGAGATTTACAAACTAGGTTGATAAGGTAAAAGAAGATATCAGTGGATATTTGAAAGTATAAATTCACGGTGGGAATTTATAAATGAATGGATAGTTTGTTTTAAAAATAAATAGTTGTTTGTTTTTAAAGGTATGTGAATAGGAAGTATATTTCCCTAGAAAGCTAAGTGTATTTTAAAGGAGTCTTTTTTGTATAAGCTAAAGGTTTAAAAAAAAATTTCAAAGAAATGCTTTAGAAAACTTATTATTTTTAAATGTTTTAAATTTTAAAGTAAATATTTTTCAAATTTATTTTAGTAGTAATTATTTAAAGGTTAATTGGTATTATGTTTTAAAAACATAGTTATTAATAATTATATTTTATTAAGTAATTTTATTTTAAAGATAGTTTGGGTAAAGTTTATTTGAAAACTTGTATAGAATTTTGCAACTCTTATTTTAAATTTAGTTTGGCTTAACTTTTATTTTAGAAATTAGTTTTATATTTTATAAAGTAGTTTTATAGTAATTATTTTTAAAGTATAAATCTTTGAATAAATTGTTTAAGTAATTTTAATTTAAATATTTTAAAGTACGTTTTAGAATAAAATGGTTTAAATTATTTTCAAATCTTAAGTATTTAGGACTTGACAGTTTTCAGTGGAAATAAGCAATTAGGTGGAAATTTATTTCCATGAGAGAGAGAAAAGTGATTTGAAACTATTTTCAAAGGATTGAAATGTAGGAAAATATATTGCGAAAATATTTCAAAATAAATAATTAGGGATAAATTATTATGGTTTGATGATTGTTTGTGAATGTTATTTGATAGTTAAATAACCAACTATCAATATTGAACAATGCGTTGATCATTTCGAAGAGACCGAGATCGAGATTAATTTTCCAAAACCACTTCAATCCGGTTTGTACGTTTTCGTGAGGAAGACAAGTGCTTGGAGTCGAAGATGTAGTATTGAAGTGCAAGGGCCAATCGCTATTAGTCCTGAGGGTGATTCCAAAATGGATGTAGTCGGAGTACTGCCTTCGGTTCCCTTCGAACCCTGAATGGACTTGTATGGACGAATGCATTCTGAACATCGTCAGGAGGACGGTGAACATTCTAAGTGAATTTTGTGCTAAAAGGTTACGCATAGCCTTGAGCCTCATCAACCGAAAATGGCTAAAATAGGAGAGACGCACACAAGGCTAAGTGGCTGGCAACCTATTAGGGTAAGGTCACCTCTGTCTAGATGTCCCTATATATATTCAGGTATGTGTCGGTTGCTGATCCCAAACGTGGGGTGAACTTATTCGGACTATCCAGTAAGGGGTAGCTCCGGTCTTGTGTCGTAGGGGATTTAGGATGGATCCTCGGTACGGTGATCTAGACCACGTACATTGACAGGCAGTACCCTAATAGCCCTGCCATTGATGGAAATCCATTTTTCCCTACGTGCCTTTACAATTTTGTTTGTATACCAATTAGCCGAAATTTTATAAATGTAACAATTCGGCTATTTGAATAAGTACTTGTATATATACACTATTATAATATCAGAGGATTTTATAAGAAATGTTTTGGTTATCTTAGGGTAAAAACCTGGCATGTTTATTTGTGGCGTGGTCTTACGAGATACCTTTAATTTTGAAGGATTCTAAAAACTTTAATAATCCAATTGAGTGTGTTTTCGCACGCTGGTTTTCCAGATTGACTCGGGTGTTATTTAACTATAATTCTCGGGTCAGACCGAGTATTATAGAATGCAGTTTCTGGATAGACTACTTTGGAGCTCAGGAGACGAGCTGGATGACGAAGTGTAGTTTCCGTAGATTATATTTCCACTGTGCAGAGTAAGCTGTATATTCAGCTTTGGAAGGACGAGATATTATAACCGTCTTGAATTGTGTTGTTGTTTGTTTTGTACTCTGATGATGTAATGTATATAACGGATATAGTTTCTTTTGTGTAAAGATCTGTTATTATCTATTATATTTTATTCTGCTGCGATGGTAAGATTCTGTTGTTGTTTTTGTTTTCTCTTCCTTTATTTCCTTCTTCTTTAACCCTAATGGTTCGGTTTTCCGGCATTCTATTGTTCGACATTTGATACAGTGGACATATTGATGTCGACTTTCGAGTGTCGAAAAATCGGGTCGTTATATCAGAAGTTTTGAAATGTTTATATCTTTTATATTCGAACTAGTCCTTTGCTTTGACATTCGAAAAACAAATCACCTTTTGAAATGATATATATATACAAGCATACAAAACTATATGCTACCTGATCGGGAGGCTTCTAGCCATAACAAGGTAACTGGGTCCTACCCTTTCGAAAAATAAATATAGATATGTATATCTCTCTACAACGAGAGCGGACTATAGTTGTAGAGCGGACTATACTGATGCTACAGAACATCTGCACCTCCCATGTCCACTTTTTAGCTATAGGTTACCCGAATTGTAGGTAACATAACAAACCACTTTATATCCCATGTGGCAAAATCATTTACACTAATAATTACACATACTTCAAATCTATAATAATTTGCATTTTCAAATCCTTTCAAAAATCATCTTAAAACCATCGAGTTTAGTCCTTGAAATTCTTTCCATTTTATAAAACACTTTTATAAAATCATTCTTTATATAAATTACTTTTATATAATATAACTTCAAATTATTCATCTCCATATATTTCTATTTCTTTAAACATTTCACAAACTTTAATTTATGAAAACCAACTTTAAAAACAATTCCATTGACGTCAAATTATTATAATTAATTATAACAATTAAATGAACCAGTATTATCGCTAAACACCTTTTATTCAAATCGTGAAATAAATCACAAGGTGTTAGCCTATAATTATTTTTTACCCAGCCCATGCATATGGATAATTAATTGCTCATAAACTAGTCGAGCAATGTTAATAATCGATAAATAAAAATCAGTGCTCATAAACTGGCCTAGAGCAGTACAAACAACTAAATAATCAATCAACAACAAAAATAAATAACAACGTATCTATTTATTAAATAATTAACACTTAATATCAAACAGATTAATTACCGAATAGTAATAAATCTACATAGTTTATAGTAGGAGAATGTAGATTTGTTTTGCTAATATAGTATCACTAATATTTGTGTCAATAAACTATACTACTGTGTTCTATTTATTAATACGAATATAACGTCGAAGACTGCGAGTAAAACGACATTTAAATAGGAGAGGTAAACATTTTTAAAATTAATCTTTTTAATAACTAAAATGAAACTAATTTGATTTTCACTAATATTTATTTAAACGACTCTCACCCCCTGAAAGCCCAAAAGCCCAAACGCATGCATTCTTCATCGCCCAAATTGCACACTTCACAGCCAATTCATTTCGTGCACTTGAACAATACCATGTATATGAAAATTTTAAATTTCCATGCATACTCACATTTTGACTTCTTCCATATGCCTACCCACTTCCTCTTCTCCATTCACACAAAAAAAACGAGCCTAACACTAAAGCCGCCCGCATTCTTCTCTTCTCACCATTCATCCACGTTCCATGCTTGCACACATCCATCTACCCTCCCCATGCAAGCTATGTCAGCACCATTCTATGCAGGGTCATGCAAACCCACTATCGAAACTTCCCTCCCTCATAACTCCATATCCGCTCCACTAAATAGCACGCCAACTTCACCGTTGAACTCAGCGGAGAGAAATACACACCCGGCACTTCCAACTCTAATCAACACCACAAATCACTAACCGTCGGGACCTCCACAAGCCACCAACTTAGGTATGACGTGAACAAAAAGCGTAGTCCATTGGATCCTCTACAACTTCCATGTTCAATACTTTGACTAATAATTCGTGTGGAGGGAGTTATTTGATTTTTGAAAGAAGGGTTGAAAAGTTGTGTATATTTGAATTAGCGAGAAGAAAATATGCCCATATCAAAAATGAATACGTCCCTCACTTTGTGTGTGAACGTATGTGTATACTTAAAAAAAGTACCAATACTTAATGCAAAGCATATCAACACTTAATGCAATGAACATCAACATTTAATGCAATACAGAGGAAGGACAAGAGATATTTTGTGTTTAAAATTTTAATATTTAAAAGTTTTGGGGTACGACGCTGCACAATATCCCGTTCGCGTGTGGATAGCTATGACAAAAATAAAAGTACGATTACGCTCAACAATATAAGACGATCATAAAACAGTAATAAAATAGACATGTTAACTTATTCTGTAAAGTTTCAAAAGTACAGACATTTGACGTAAAAAGCATCAAACAAAAATTTAATTATTTTTCAAACTAAAAATTATAGAAAAGACCCTATAAAATAATTTAAAAACAGGTCATAAAAAATCAGGTCCTATTTTGAAATGTGTATTTTATTATAATTTAATTCAATTCGAATATTTAAATAAATTAAATATTCAAATTCGATGACCCAAAAATACGGGTCGTCACATTCTTCTTTGCTTAAACGAATTCCGTCCTTGAAATTTGAAGGACAAAATAATATAATGAAAAATAAGCAATCAACGAAAATAAAGCACGTCGAAAATAGTTATCAACTATAACCCCTGTAACATCCCGTATCTGGAGGCCAAAAGCTAAGCACCAAAACATGTTATAGTCATCTATAGTATTAACTTCTGGTGACAAAATACTGTAATGATAATGGTATCCATAATATCAAAAGCTCATTAATACAAATAAAATCAAAGATTTCAAAAACGACATTTCATTGATTACAGTTCAAAACAATAATTCATATCAATGTTACATAATCACTTAACGTTTCCCAGGAAATGATTAAACATATCACTACATAACCACACTAAGAGCGACAGATGACGATGTCCCCTTAGTTGACCAAAGCAATATAGTCATATCTGACTTATATAAACAGCGGAATCAAAACAAAATGAAACAACAAATCCTGATTAGCCACCCGTCAGCCACCTGCTTACCTTCAGATGTCTTATTTCCCAAAAGACTAAAACCTGAAAACCTCAACCTACTCAAATCAATTTTAAGTACCCGAGAGTTTAAGGTAAAAAAAAAATTCGAATCAAACATAAAGCCTGGTGTGAATAATTCCATTACATCTCGGTTTACTGATATTAAGTGAGAACTTGCCGCTTAGCAGAACTGGTTTCACCTCACTACAATCCTTTTCAAAAAATACATTTTGCAAATCCTTTCCTACAGCCAAAAAGATTATTTAAACTGCTTATATCAAAATAGCAATATCCTTTATGCTAATAAATGGACTCTGTCCGTAAAATAAGTAATGTGTATCTGTCTATACATAATAGCAAAGTCCGTGTAATATCCCCCTATTTGGAGGCCCAAAACTAACGGCTATGGATGCGGCAGTCATCCATAGTTGTAATCTTCGATGACCAAATATGGTGGTGCTAAATTCATTGATACACAGATCTCAAGGATATAAAAAAAATTAACAATTCAAAAACATATTTCCATATTCCATTCCAAACATTTCACTTTCATTACATAATCCCAAAACGTAAGCCACGTTCAGTAGAATATAATTATTATACATATGCTAAGAGCGACATATGAAGATGATCCAAAAACACATCGAAAAAGGTTAACTCTAAATAACCAACTGCCTCCTGTACGCCTCCATAAGTTTTATTTGTCTAAGAAGAGAACCTGAGAATCTTAACTCTCAAACTACTCAAAATAAATTGAGCAGCCAAGAGTAGTGGAAAACAAAAACTTCGAGTTAGACATAAAACCTAGTATGAATATAGTCTAACATTTTAATCCTTTTAGAAGTCAAGTTAGACCACACCGCTTAACGTAACAGGTTTTCCCCTCACTAATATCCCAAAACTTTTATAAAACCATATTCCGTGCTCCTGCATCCATTATGGCTAAAATAAACATTTTCAAAATATTATTGTGGTATGCATGTTTGCAAGCATTTAGGATTTCCCCATCCGTTATTAGATTTTAATTTGCCTCAAAAAGGGACTATTCATCCCATTTTCATTTTTCTTAAGTGGATGTGGACTATCCATCTCACATTTCATAATTTTCCTAGGATGACTATAAACCATTCATCAAACATATGCAGACTACCATCCCCAAGATGATGTTGATTATCCATCAACCATCCCATAGTTTTCCCAGGATAACTATAAATCCTTCTTCAATCAAATGGAGACTATACATCTCGAACTTGATGTTAACTATCCATCAACCATCATATAGTTTCCCCAGGATAACTATGAACCCTTCACTTGGCCACTTAACTGATGTTGTCCCCCCGAATATAATTATCTCATGTTATCCACATAATTAACCGATTTCCGTTAGTATCCCTAATTTAGTTATATCCTAATTGTACCGTGCTATCAACATGGTTACCTATTTCCATTAGTATCCCTAATTTACGTTATATTCATTCATAATTTACATTGGTATTCCCTAATGATTGTCAAGACATGTAAGTGTTGATATACCCAACTATGGTGCTGTACTCCATAAGCTCACCCCAATATCCCTAAGGTTAACAACATTTTATAAGTTTAAAAGAAATAATTTTCCAACCCCTTTGAAAGTAGCCCTTTCAAAAGCATTGTTTTCGACCCTTTAGAAACCAACCTTTCGACCCCTTTGGAAGCATAAACCGTAAATTTTAAAATAATATTCTCTAGCCTTTATAATAATTCAAAACATTTCTTTCAAAACCTTTGACCTTGTTAAGTATCATTAATTAATAGTGGAAGCATAACTTCTAAACAACTTGAAAGTAAACCTTTCAAAACCATTGAAAAGCAAACCTTTCGAAACCATGGGATTTATAGTAAAAATATTACAGTGGGTCACGGGTGAAGATATCTCTTTCAGAACCACTATTACTTTTACAAAATATTGGGGGAGACAATGCAACCTTTCGACAACGTCGAAAGCTTCTGCTTTCTATCCCTTCGGAAGGTTTGGGAAGAGGCTTATATTTATAAAAAAACAGTTGAACCTTTCGACCCCTTCGAAAGGTTTAAACAACATTAAAGGCGGAAATTCTCTTCCAGAATATTTTTAAAACCTTTCGAAATCATAGTTTTTGATTTTGTTGAAAGCTTCTTAAAACAGGCAAGTGAATTTCTTTTTCAAATCAAAGTAACTAGGGACCTTCTCCTTCGAAAGCAATCCTTCAAAAGCAACCATTCGACATCATACCTTTCAACTTGGTCCAATTCACCGCATATCACCTGAATGATATCATGTACATTGCTTTTGACCTTGTCGTTCATTGAAGTCTAAAGGTCTTAGTCGAGGGGTTTAAGTCGCTAAAGAAGGTGTACCCATCTTTTTGGGGTAAAATCTTATTTTCCCAAAACAAGTAAACTTACTGCAACAAACTTGCCTACTTGTAAACGTTTGATTGGCTTTCACAATCTTTTTAAATAATTTGGATAATATATGCAGCATTCTCTCAGATCCAAAATTTAGTTAACTTTTAACAAATAATCCCTTCCTCTTATAAAACAACTAAATCAGTTAGGTCCTCCTTTCGAAATATTTTAGTTTTTGTACTAAATCACTTAGTAAAATTCCTAAAAAATTCAAGAAATACACTTTAATCATGTCATCTAACATATTAAAATTTCAGACCCAAACTCCAAATATATTTTCCAAAATAAATTTATAAACCCAAATAACCATATATATATTCCTTTGAAAATTCATAGTAAATTCTCCATAGTTTGGAAAACTATAAAAATTGAAACTGTATTCCAGAATTATGTTTTCTATAACATAAATTTTTTCCCTCGCATTTAAAAATGATTAAGTCTTGTTTTACCCTAAAAACGTATATATATCTCCTTTAAACAACTTTGTTTAAATCATATAAACCATAAATCAAGCATAGCATCAATAACTATATATCATAAAACAAATTTATGATTAAATCCAAAGCTATATGATAATAAAATCAATATTGAAATCTAGAAATTCTAATTCAACTTAGATTAGATAAGGAAATTGAATTTTGATTGAGATTGATTTCTTCTAGCTTGATCTTAGGCTTTACTTTGATTTTCTCTTCTCTTCCTAATGGCTAGCCTTGCTTCCTTCTCGCATTTATAAATTTTGTTTGAGATAAAATGAACGTGTTTAACAAAGGAGAATAGTATAATGTTGAAAAATATGGGCAGCTATTTACCCTAATCGCTTGTGTTTAATTACTTTATCATTTACTAGTTCATTTAGTTAAATAATCATGGCCACTTAATTTATTGTTCAATTCTCAATCTACTTATCTACATTATTCTATTTAATTTATCCATTTAAATGTCCTAAATAATGTTAAACAGAAATTATGGGTGTTATAGTCAGTTATGCTAAAAATGGAATATCTGTCCATACAGCTGGATGAATGTCCACAAACTGTACCAATTGTCCTAAATCTAGGCTGACTACCTACAAAATGGACTAACTATTCGAATCAAAATGGACTAACTAACTGAATTATTTCCTTAGGGTTAACTACCCTTTAAACCTTTCTTGAAAATCTTTTCAAAGTGATTTAGTCCTTCAAATCTTATATATATGCAAGAAAAAGATATCTTTAGCTTTACTATAAGCCATTTTTCCATGTTATATATACCTTACTGAAAATAATGTTCACTATAATAGTTTATAGGTTTCATAGCGTTTGAAAAACGCTATAACAGGCTACCGTAGCGTTTCACAGAACGCCGTGGAACAACAAGCTATGGTAGGCCGGCAGCATTACATAGTAGGAAGGAAAACGCTATAATACCTAATAGTGTTTACAAAAGGGCATAGCGTTTGCAACCTACCATAGCGTTTTTTCTCTGTTATTAAACTTAAATGCTATAGGGAATATAATCCTTCATTTAACTTCTATAGCGTTTTCGAGCACATTTTATAGTGTTTCATCAAACCATGTTATAGCATTACAATGTTTTTCGATAGCATTTCTTGTCATGCTTGCATAGCGTTTTTATTTTCTAATATAGCGTTTTTTATTCTATTATAGCGTTTTTTATGCATAAATCTTACATCTCATATAAAGTTGCAATAGTGTTTGATGAATCAATAGCATTTTTCAAACGCCATTCTATATAATATTAATTTTCAGCATTTGTTTCAATTTTCTTTTTATTAAATTATATTATATATATGCACACAGATATATATATGTATACACATTACACACACACACAGATATATACATATATATATATATATATTAAAATATGGATCCCAAAAATAACAAATCGAGAAGATGACAACAACTATACGTAACAATGATAACGTTGCAGTGAATTCTAATTTGGAAACACACAATCAAACCAGTGGAAAAGTTTCAAATAATTCTGCTAATATTTCAAATACTACAAGACATGGTCGCATGATAATAGTTCAAAATAGTCTAACAAATGAACACAAATACTACAAGACATGGTCACATGATAATAGCTCAAAATAATCTAACAAATGGACACAAATACTCAGTTATGGAGACGATGAAACGGAAATGGCTGCTACAAAAGATTCTTGCAAGGATCTAAACATTGCTTCAGGTTGCTTCAGTGTTAACCAAGTTCCTGCATTAAATGACAAAGTAGACAATGACAGCTCCAGGTTGAATATACTAAATTTGTAGACAATAAATGACAAAGTAGAAAATGACTTATAGGCAATGGAGTAAATGACTTGGAGGCCTAATATAAAAATCTATCATTATTATTGTCTAACTTCATTTCAACCACCTCCACATACTACCTTCCAGCAACACATACAATCATCCTGCACTTCACTGTCCTCTACCACAAACCACCCATATTAGAGGTTGATACTGAAATATGATCTGGTCCTTTAATATTTTGTTTAGCCAAAATTATCAACTTTAATATCCTTATTAGTGCCTATTCTAAATAGCTTAAGTCTTAGGACGGTGATAACAAGTAAATAAAAAGATAGAAGTACAAAAATTTTTAAAATCACGGTTAGGTCGAAAAGAGCTTTATCTTTTGACAACTGTTTGGTCCAGCTCATCTTGACAACCGTTTCATTTCATCCATTCCTTAAATCATGTTATCCAGTCCTGTTCACTTCCTATTTCAGTTGCACCACTATGTATATCAACTTCTACACGTCAATACTAGCATCTCTTATCAAATATCAGCAAGCATCTTTGCATAGTTGCATTCAGTCTCATCCTCATTTCGATGTAGTCCAGTCCTAAACTACTACACATGTTTCCTTCTGTAAGTCTCAATCCTCAACCTTCCAACACAGTACATCGATCTCTTATATATCTCATCTTTGATCTTGCCTCTGCTTTATGTATCCATTCACTTAATAATTCTGGCCTTGTTCTCTTTGATGCTTCATGACTGCCTTCAGTTCAATAAATAGGCATTTGATTGTTTTCTTTGGCTCAGGCAGACACCATAGTAGCAGGTCTTCCTCGTCATTTTCTTTTATGGCATCAGTGCTTCAGTATTCAACCACTTTTATACAGGCATCTAGAAAATTTTCGAACAGTCTATGCATGCATTGACTTTGTAATATCATTTAAGCTATTCTTCGATAGTAAATTAATTACCAAATAACCCAAATAATTTTATACAAATCTAACATACCTTTGGAATAGCTAGACGGTGATTTTATAAAAGTTGATATCCTTGGTTTCATCCTTGATATAGTTTCATATTTGGTATCAAATACTCCGTAAAAAAATGTTCCTCATGCATGAAACAAGTTAAAATATAGTTAACCCTCAAAACGAAATATATTTTCCTTTTTAATTCTTTACTAAAGAAAACAAAATATCAAATAACAAAAGCAATGTCTCGATAAAATTAGAAATACATCAGGTGTGTTAAGAACTTGACGTCACATTGTAATAAAGTATGACAATTCAATTTTGTACATTGTCAATAATACACATGGAGAATAATTTGTACATAAAAGATACAAGTTGTGTACATTGTTACTGTAATAAATCAAGCTACCTAAAATGCTTTACAATGCGTCCATAGCATAACAGATTAGTTGTAGCTGCCATGCTAGTGAATTCCAATATGGCTATGGATTACAAACGTCAATTTTATCTCTTACAACTACGAGTACACTTTGTAGTAATCTAGTGAAGTGATCTAAGAATATTTTTTTCCAGTCGAATGTTGTTGTAGTTTAAAATGAAGCCTAAAGCTTGATGAGTTTTAGGAAGCCAACTGCATGCTAGAATAGTAAGCTTACACTGATGCTCTACTTAGCCAATCGTCGTCATGTTAGCAGTTCGATTATTTTAAGTCTTCTAATTACAATCAATTGAATTAGACTGGCGTCTTGCAGATTATTAGTGTTGCATTATCAGTTGCTGCATAAAAAGTCTGCTGTTATCAGTTGTTTAGTACAAGCTTGTTGTGTTTCGGTCCTTGGAAATTGCCATACTACTTTTCATGAATTTGTTTTTCATATAATGCTCCCAAGTGTTGTGTGGGGGTTCTCCATTTTTCTTATGGAGATATAGGCCAATAACCATTTATTGTCTTCCTTGTGCTATGGCATGCTTGCATGGCCTATATTTGTAAATATGAACTATTTGTATTGGACATTTTTTTTTTTTTTTTTTTTTTTTTTTTGAAACTGGGTACTTATATTTACAAAGAAGGCAGCACACAAGTCTGCAAGAATCATCATGGCGCACAGTTTAATATGCCAGAGGCAGGGATCGAACTGCCGACCTTGTCGTCAACAGCCTGGCGTTTTACCACTGCACCAAGGCCTCGGACTTGTATTGGACATTTTTATTGTTAATAAATCTAAGTTAATTTCGAAACGATACTGCAGTTAATTTCAAAACTATATTTGTAAATATGAACTATTTGTACTGGACATTTTTACTGCAGTTAAAATTAAAACGCTATTTTTCAGTATTTCCTAATTCTATTAGTCGTGCTTTTTCTTGTAGTGATATCATGCTTCAAAAACTTATATGGCGGAAATAAAAATCTAGCAAACAATAACATTGATACCAAAGTCCAAACTTATTCGTTGATTGTATTTTGGCAAGTTCACTATTAGTAATAGAAAAGCCTTGGATGGAAGCATTAAAGAGCTTCGATGCTCCTGTTCACAAACCAATCTATGGAACTTAAGCTATATGCAAAGGGGTGTTTATAGAAGATCTTTAAATGTATCACCGTTTAGTCTTGTAGTCTATACTTGACAAATTTAATTTCTATTGATCATGGATATGTAAAAAAGGTAGAAGTATAGTTTTGTTTTAAGCAGGTTTTGGTATTTGTATCAGTATATAAACTCTCTAATTTAAATGTGTTGTGATAACATTTTGATCTGGAAAAAAAAATCGAATCAAAACATCATTTTATTTCTTTTAATAGGGAAGAACTAATAACAATAGTACAGGCAGACTGTTTCTGATATACAAATTGAGAAAAAAGGACACAGTATAGTCATTGGCTGTAGTAGTATTAAATTAATGTTGTTGTAGTATTAGTTTAGCGAGTTAGACATCATTGCGGTGGTGTAACTCTTGATTTCTTTTCAAATTCATCATGTTCCTAAGATCTGTAATGGAATCATTATGAATAAATTAATATATAGACACTACAAACTAGAACATGGCTTTGTTTATTACGGTGAAAATACTAAGGTTAGTGTCATATTCATTACTTAGTAAAATACAATGAAAACTAAGATACAATCTGTTTTGGCTCATAATATCTTACCATTTATATACCTTGGGTTCCCTACTTTGAATCGGTGGATTCAAATTCAATCAAACTTACATAGGTTTTCTATAGTTGCAACATCTGCTAAAGCAACAATGAAGATGCATCGCCTAAATTTGAAGTGAAAATTCTTGTCGAGTGTTCACGTGACCCTACAATGATATTGAACCGGAAGTAAATTATATTGGCATTAGTGTAAATACTCCCTACACCCTCCTTAGAATTTCATACTCAAGGCCTACATGGTTTTCAACCTTTGCAAGTGTCACCAAAATTAGAAACTACTGAAGTTAATACAAATGCTTTTCTTTTATTTGACTGGGAAAATGAACGACTTACGATAAAGCTGTTGAAAGGTATCTCCGTATGCTAACCATTTTCAGTCTTATAATTTGAAGAGTACCAAATTGTATATTTATTTTGCTTGTGCACTTCACAACGGAGTTATATCCAATTTTCCCTTTTCTTGTTACAGGTTAATTAATAAAGGAAAACTTATGGATGCACTTAAGCTTTCTGATCATTGCCTATCATGTGGAGAATCTAACCAGTTACTACGGTTACCTATTGAACATGAAGAGGAAAATAACACAGTTTCTGGACTTTTGAATAATTAGTGTAATATCGCGAGCATGAGCCGGCAGTATTGTCCATGGCTTAAAGATAAACAGTTGGCAGCAAGACTTGCTCTCAAGTATGTATTATATTTATATCCCACTATTTATGACATAACTAGAATGGAATCCGTGCTTTGCACATGGGCATGTGCTGGAATAAGATTGGATGACTAGCGTTAGTTCAGAATAAATGAAAGGAACGTCTGAAATAGAAACACTTACTCCAAAATCCGTGCT
Source organism: Allium cepa (assembly GCA_030765085.1). Taxonomy (NCBI): domain Eukaryota; kingdom Viridiplantae; phylum Streptophyta; class Magnoliopsida; order Asparagales; family Amaryllidaceae; genus Allium; species Allium cepa. The sequence continues at coordinate 687,227,418 of CM060937.1, read as the reverse complement.
TCACCATCCAATAGCATCTTTACTTAATAATGATGCACATAATGAAAATAAATGAAAGAAACGTCTGAAATAGAAACACTTAATCCAAAATTGATTCAAGTGATAAATGAGCTTTAATATTGATTCTACTCATTTGTTCAGAGAAAATCTTCTCCTTGTAGCACAAAATTAGCTCCAAAGTCTAAACTAATGGCATCATCTCAACAAAAAACATCATAAAGTCCTTTGTCATATCCAGTTCCTTGATCAAAACAACAACTGTCAATCAATTGATTGAAATTTTAATTGTTTTATTGCACAAAATCTGCTTAAGGAATTTGAAATTCCTAACGTACATCACCATTAACAAAAATATTTCTACTAAAACAAAAATCTACATAAGAAATTTGACATTTTAAGCGTCCATACACCAGAAATATACATTTCTTTCAAAAAAACAAAACTTACCCTCCACTTCAGTAGCTCGTACAACATAAAAGTCCCATTTTTGGGCATATCGTTTCTGGTATCCAGGTTTCTCTAGACATTTATCTTTATCTCTTGAATTTTTCTGGTACTGCTTTTTAACTAAAAGATGAAGAAGAAATGGAACAAACAAATTCATTATGTAATCCAATAAAGATGTATAAAAATAACAATGAGTATAGTCATAAATTACAGTGAATTGCTTAGGATGGCCGGAAGTGTCTAGGCTTTTAACTGGTTACCGATGCAATCTAGCCATTATATCGGCTAACTTCAAAACACAACCCTGATTCTCAAATCACTGAAGAAGAAAAAAGAAAATATAATTAACCCTGGCCTAAAATCATGTAGAAAGATTATATAATTCAGTATAGAGAGCTAATATTACTCTATAACGACATTTTCACACAAAGTATTTTTTTTGGGTATAGACTAAAATTATTCTAATTGTATTCAAGAAGCTGGTAAAATCATATTACTTATTTAGAAGTACAATATAAGAGAATATATGCTTTAAAAAGAACAATAGGAACTTCCTTATTAGTCCATATACTGCATGATTGCATGACATTGGGATCAATATCTCTTGCTATTCCACTTAAAGCTTAACTGAAATAAAGCATACTGCATGAATTGGGCCAAACATTATATAGTCATAAAAACATAAATGTACGTAGAACTCAAATATTGCAAATAATCAAAACAGAAGCTTCAGCACATAGCAGGTAGGTTAGATATAAACTGTTACAAATAATAGGTGACTAGTGCATTGTATATTCAATATTCAACTATATGAAAAAACGTAATAGTTCACTTTAGACTCGTTAATTCAACAACAATGAAGTTGAATAAAATTTCAGAAATTTTGCACTTATTTGAACTTGAAAAATATTTCTTACAACAAAATAAGGCTCTGACGGCATACAAAACAGTTAGACAATCATCAACCTTTATGACTAAATAAGTGCCTTTGATGGTGGTTCTTCAGATTGGAGCAGCATTGGATTTACTGTACGCAATTTAGGAAGACAAAGTGGGGCGGTTCTTCAGATTGGAGGGACATCGAGTGATTTGATTTGATTTAGGGTTTTTTTTGAAGAGCGACCTGATGTGGTTTAGGGATTTTTAAATAGAAAAGAGGGAGATGAGTCTTTCTTTCTTTTTCAGGAGACAAAGGGAAAAGGGGAAAAATAATGCATAGCGTTGAAAAAAAAACACGTGACCGCCTAAAATATTTGTTCCCGCCTTTACATGACATAGCGGTGAAAGTTATACTCCATATGATTTTAATAGTATACAAAGCGACAACGCTATGTATTAGTGCTATGGATAGTGCATTTTGTTGTATTGGTTGATGGGATTTAATAAGGATTAACTATCCTTATAAAACAAGTCAAAACCCTTTTTATCTTTAAAGTACTTGGGATAATTTTCCTATTTATTACATTCGAAACCTTTGTTTAAAACCGTTGAACAAATCTTTCGAAACCATTGAAGGTAACCCGTTCGAAACTATTGGAAAACCCTTTCTAAACTATTAAATATTGCCTTTTGAAAATATTGAAAAAACCTTTCCTTTCTTTTCTTTGAATGCTTCAAAATAATTGGCATCCTCCTTTATAACCTTTTAAATATTGCCTTTCAGAAACATAAGAAAACTTTTGCTTTCATTCCTTTTGAAACCTTGGAAACCACCCTTTTAGAAACCATTCATTAAAACATTTCGAAACAGTCAAACTCGATCCTTTTGAAAGCACTTTGAGTTCAATTTAAAACATATGGAAACCTTTCGACACCATTAAGAAATGTCTCCGTCGAAATCATTTGGACTCTCCCTTCAAGTAGGGCAAAAGGATCGAAAACCCATTGAAGTCGAAAGCATCAGTTTCAAAACCTTTTAAAACTATCTCTTTCGAAACCATTTGGGTTTTAGTTTACTTATAGAAAAAGGGTGTTAAAACATTTAATTCAAAAGCAACTGCTTGGAAACCATTTCCTAAGTAATGAAGTGATGATGTTGAAACCATCCCTTCAAAAGCATTGGAGAGGTGACCAGGTTTTAGAAAACAAACAACTCTTTCGAAACCATCTGGGTCAAAAGAGAGAAAAGCGGCAGCAAAACGGACTCGAGTTAGTCAAAAACAATTATTTTAAAATAGAGGTGCAACCCAATCGAAACCATTTCCTTTTAATCATTAAACTTAGTCGAAAGCTACTTAGCCAAAAGCCATTTAGTCGAAAGCAAGCAGGCGTGTTTCTTTAATTTAAAAACAAAGGACCACCTAAACCCCTTTTAAACCCCAGATTTCGACTCCCTACCTTCCGCCTACATGCAATTCACTGCGTATTAATAAATCAATACTATATGAATTGGTTTCGACCGTGTCTGAAGCAAAGATGAGGAGGCGGAACCTAGTGTCAACGGTGTTGTTACGATGGAAACATGTAGCAAATAGTTCTTTTCACCTAACCTACCTTACGTGTATAATTGCGATTGGTTGCCTCTTTCTTTACCAATAAAAATTACAACAATTTGCCAAAAAGGGGTGCCGAATTTTCAAAACTAACAATTTAAATCATTTTACATAAAGCCCATTTTCCTCTTTTAATTATATAAAACATTTAAGTCCCATAACTTAAGCAGTTTTAAATAACCATTAAAACACTTAGGAAAAATTCTAGAAAAATTCCAAAAAATCAAGTTATATATATTTCCTAACACATAAAAATTTTATACCGAAATAATTAATTATTTTTCCGTAATTAATTTATAACCTAAAATACCATTTTCTTTACAAGAAAATACATATTAATTCTGCGAAAATTCATATTAATTCTGCGAAAATTCAGAAAAATCTAAAAATTTAAACCCATCTCCAAAATAATATTTATGATCTACATAAAATTCGCAAGGCATTTGAATGTAATTCTATAGCGTTTTCACCTTAAGAACATATCATAAATTCAATATGAATAACCATAATTCATCAACAAATATATATATTCATTTCATCATTCAAAAACATGGAAAATCATTGCAAAATATTCAGAATCCATATTAAACCGATAACACAATCAAAAATGAGATGCAAACGTTATTCACCTTAGCTTTAGAGATTATAGAGATTGTGATATAAATAGAAAGATTTGAATTTTCTTCTTTCTAACTTTTCTTCCTCTCTCCTTGTTTATGGTAGCCAGCCTCTTGTTTTTAAATTTTCAAAATGAAATGAACATGTAAAATTTTACACGGCCAAGGTTTGGAGCTTATAGGAATGGCATCTTTCTTACTTTACACCTCCTCTATTTCATTTTAACACCTCTTTAGTTCGTTGTTAAATGTTACGGCTACCCTTAGTTAAAAATCAAAGCTCCATCCTCTAATCAACACATTATTTTATTTAATTCAACTAATTAAATATCCTAAATAACATTACCAAAAAAAATCTAGGATGTTACAGACTTCCCTCCTTAAAGAATTACATCCTTGAAATTACGATAAGGTACACAACAAATCAAAAAAGAAGGTAAAACATACCACCAAACTAGTCAAGATATGTATCTCTAATCCTGCTCTCAATTTCCCAAGTACAGCCCCTATCATCGTCGCCCTACTGACGTTAACAAGAAATCTTGTTAACATCCCCAATGCATTGATAAGATAATTTTATTTGGACATAACTATGTGGTTAAGATGATTGTCGCTTCAGAAAGTGTATCTTTGGACAAAATTTCTTAATCAAATTTATTTGGGTGAAAGAATAGTGGATTGTCGTACCTTTCAACCTTGACTATGACCCTTTGACCAGGTTGGTAAAATATCAGATTGTCAAATCTTTCGACCTTTTCAAAAGGTTAATGAGAAAGATCACTCCAACCATTTGACTAGTTTGGAGTAGAAGAAATAACTGAGCCCTTTTTGACCTTGTCGAAAGTTTGTTAACAATATCGCCCTAACCTTTCGACTAGGTTGTAATAGAAGTAAGTTTCCAATCATTCGACTTTTTCAAATGGTGTGACAAGGCCTTTCCTACCTTTCGACTAGGTTGGAATAGAAGTAGGTTACCAAACCTTTCGACTTTCGACCTTGTCGAAAGGTATGACAAGGCATTTCCTACCTTTCAACTAAGTTGATATAATTCACTATCATGTAGTTTCCTGAAATCAGCAACTTGTCGAGTTCCATCTTCCCTAGGAGTTGAAAGTAGTTAAATTGTTGATCCTACTTTCTTCTTAATCGTGTTGAAAGGTGACATGTTAGACCTTTGAACATAGTTGTAAGGAAACGCATACCTCATTTGTCAACCTTAATTGCTTTCAGCCCCTTAAGTATCTATATTCTTTCCGTGGAATACATTTGAAGGGTTTCTAGTGTTTGAGGGAGTAGTTTCACTTCGAATGAACATCTCGAGTGGTTATAAGATACATAACCAAGGATTCCATTAGGAAGTAAACGTTTCTACTAAGTCGAAAGGTTTTCCTTCTTTCGAAGCAGTCCAAGTTTTATATCATTAACCCATTTACTTTTCTTATATAAGATCATTATAGTTATTCCCATAACATGCATTCAGCATATGCGACAAATCATCACTTTATCTTCCCACATTAAGTATGGATTTCAATGATGTTGTGTTTTGCAATGTCTAAGTCAATCTTATACATAGCATGGATCAAAAGAGATTATGTGAAAAAGGTCAACATCTTGTGCAATTGATTATTTGTCTAGCTATTGATCGTAATGATTCTCCTCATTGCCAATATCCATCATGAACCAGCCATCTCTTTTTATTCATATCGAAAATGAGTTACAAGAAATTGAGCCCTCTCCCCAATTCATTTATGGTTTTTCCAAGTACGATTATCACTGTGAAAGTAGAGAAAAGAAGATGATTTCAATATTTAGAATATGACCCCTAAAACTGGACCCCTTGGGTCTTATTTATAGATGCAGGTTGGCCATTTGTCGCGCCTTACCTTTTAACTAAGTCGAAAGTTCTTTCTTTTATTTGCTACTTTAAACCTTTCGACTTCATCGAAATATTATAAATCCTTTAACTGTGTCGAAAGGTTATGAATCTCTCGTAATTCTTGATTTATCTCTTCGTTTCCTTGCCTTTAATCGGGTCAAGAGGTCTTCTTTCGTATGCTCTTTATGAACCCTCTGACCTTAACGAAAAGTTTTCCCTTGTTATGAACCTTTCTTCTTTTGGTTTATACTTCATATGCTATTACGAAGCTTTCGGCCTCGTCGAAAGGTTTTCCATTCTTGTGCCTTCTTGAAATGTTCTACTTTGTTGAAGGTTTTCCTCTTATATACTTTTTGAACCCTTCGACCTTGTCGGAAAGTTTATACTCCACTTGAACGCTGTCGAGAGATGTACTTCCCCTCAATGTTGTTGAGTGATTTTTTTTCTTTCATCCCTTTGCCTTTGTTGGCTTTTGAATATTGTTTTCTTCGTAGCATCTTTCGACGCTCTCGAAAGGTATCCTGTATGTGCCTTAACCAGTTCGAAAGGAAAGCATAGCTTTCGAAAAGGTCACTTTGGGTGAAACCTTTGACTTCGAAAGGTTTGATGTGCGGTTGAGGGGAACACCGTTAATTTCTTTAGAAAAGGGCTTTGTAGTTATCATTACTTTCTCATCTATGTCCAATGGTTGGTTGTGGTGGAATATCTTATTTTTTTTCATCTGGGTCGACGGAACTTGCACTGTATAAGTGGTTGGGCCTTTGAAGCACCTCTTTATTAAAACTTTCAAGATAACTTAGCCTATAACTTCATTAAAACTTCAATCCTATTATCCTTCTTTCATACTTGTGATTTTTAGTTGATTTTATGGTTAACATTATTCCCCCAATGTATGAAGAAGCTTTGTTCTTTAGGACAATATTTATTTGGCTCTCTAACTCTTCATAATTTTGTCTTTCTAACAAAATTCAAAATTAAAAGCACCATTGTTGCTATCATACTTACATGTATGTTCAGTCATTGACCAACGTATTAATGCTCTTATACTCCTATCAAGCTTCTTTTGGAATTTATGAACTCCAACTTTCAATTTTGGCATTAGGAAGACCAGTTTGAGATTTATGGTTGCCTGCAAAAGACTCAATTACGTTATATCATCCATGAAACCTAACCCAGATTAAGATTTTAACTCGTGAAATTTAGAGATTGATAACGTGACATTCATGATTCAAATGACAAATATCCTGTAATTTTTTTGTATAAGTTACTTATAAACCAAAATAGGGTTTTATGGCCAACTGAATGAGAATTAATAGTATGATTATCATATTAAACTTCGAGTCCAGATCAAGATATATTTTAGTCAATTATCTTTGCAGACAAAATGTTTTGCCCAGATTAGGGCATATATTTGTTTCGGCGGATGGTTGTTAAAATAGAAATCCCTTACACATATTTTGACCATAACCAGAAGTTCATGAAAAAAACTTCATAATAGATGTTATGGGCCATGATTAAGGTATTCAGGAAAAATTAGAAAATAATCCCAAAACCCAAGTTCGACTATCATAAATTATTATGTGCAACAATGTTCTCATGCCCTGACTTGGGCTTAGTAAAGATGGTGGTTGATAAAAACTTAAAACCTAGAATCGGGTATTAGATAATGAAACTCAAATATGAGGATCCCGAAGCTAAGTATCGTGCATTAATATATGACGTTAGGAACTCCCAAAATCAAGATTAGGTTAATAATCAATTGAGATTTTGTCTTACTCCTTTTCTTTTGTCTTTTTCGACATATAAGAATTCTCTAGGTCTAGTATAGTAATAATTTGATTAGCTACCTCTTGAGCTTGGACGTCTTAGTCCATAATTAGTTAAGCCGCCTTTATTTGAGCTAATAATCTTAGTACTTAGTTGATTGTGCCTCCTCTCGGGCTTAGACATCTTAATCCAATGTTGGTTGAGACTCGTCTCAGGCATGGACGTCGTATTCGATTATTGATTGAGCCTCTTCTTGGGATTGGACGTCTAATCCACTATTGATTGAGCCTCTTCTCAGGCTTGGACATCTTAGTCGATTATTGATTGAGCCTCTTCTTGGGCTTGGACATCATAGTCCATTATTGTCCGATGCTTTTGGTTAGCTCATCTTAGAGGCTAGAAGCTAGGACTTGCCTAAACTCCCTCCAAGAGGCCGCCTGCCCTGGCCCTTTTGAGGTGCGAACAGGGCCTATTCGATGCTCTACCCTAGTCATCTTATGGCGCAGATAGAGGCTTACTCCGTCCCCCATCCAGGAGGTGCCTTAACCTGGCCATAGCATGGCATGGATAAGGGATTGTTTGGCGCTTTAACCTGGCCATTTCATGGCATGGATGAAGGCTTACTCCATCCTCCCTCCAAAAGGCGCTCTACCCTAGCCATACTGGCATGGATAATGGCTTTTCTACCATCTTAGGTAGACTACCATCTTAGGTAGTATCCAAATTTGAGAAGCATTTCACTACCAACCATGTAGATTTTCCCTTTATAAAAAGAAATCTTTTAATAATCCATCTTTGGAAAATATCGCCTTCAGTTTCAGCATTCCATGTCCTAGGCACCATATTGTCGTTTGGGCGACATAGTTTGTAAGCTCTCAATAGGATTATGTTGCATATAACTATTGGCCCCTCCAAGTTTGGTCCTAGGGGTCCATCTATAGGATTCTTAGTACTGGCCATTACTCTGCAGAGTACTAAATCCTCCGCTTTAAATAGCCGAACACTTACTCTTAAGTTGTAATATTCAGATATTCTTCTCTGACATTTGGCAGTTCTTAACATTGCTTTATTTCTTAGCTCATGTATTAAGTTATGTGATTCTTTCTTCAATTCTTGATTCTTATCAAATTTATAGGTAATCCTTTGGTGTGATGATGTTTCAATCTCAATTGGTAGCATTGCCTCGCATGCATATGCCAAAGAACACAGGGTATGTCCCGTGTCCGTCTTCGAAGATGTTCGGTAGGCCTATAACACTAATGGTAGTTCTTCTACCCGATTTCCTTTTTCTTTATTCAGTTGCTTTTTCAGAATGGTTTTTATAGTCTTATTTGTAGCTTCGGCTACTCCATTAGCTTTTGGATATGCGATAGATGAAAAGTAGAATCAGGAGAATTCTTCACTTTTAAATTGCGTTCCATTTTCGAAAATTATCTTCTGAGGGATCCCGTAATAAAAAATCTCTGTATTTTTCTAGAAGTGATTTTTGGAAGTGGTTCGGCTTCAACCCACTTGGTAAAATAGTCGATGGCCACTACAGCATATTTACCTCCTTTTAAAATTAGCAATGGGCGACTAAATCTATTCCCTAAACATCGAAGGGCCATGGACTTATGATTGGAGTTAACTGACTCGGAGGCAACTTGGGTATTTTTGAAAACTTCTCGCATTAGTCGCATCTTTTCACATACTCTATTGCTTGGCTAACAATGTGTGGCCAGTAAAATCCCTGGCTCATTACTTTCTTTCCAAGTTTTTTCCATTTGAATGATCGCCACACTACCTCTCATGTGCTTCGGCCCAGTCCCATCCCATTATTCAAGCCCGCATACAGAAGATAAGGCAGAGCATATCCCTTCTTATAAAGGATTTTGTCTATCATAACAAAGGTAAGAGCTTGTTTCTTGATTTTCCTTGCTTCTCATTTATCGGATGGTATTGTCCTTTTAAATAAATACTCAACAATGGGTGACATCCATGTATCCTCATATGTGCTATTCGGTCTTGGTTGGCTTATCCATTTTTCTGTTAACTCTTTACCACTTTCTATTTCTTCTCCCCTCTTAGACTTGGCCTGAGATCTTGTCGTAACAAACAAATATTTCCCTTATTCAGATGTATCCTTTTCAATACTTGGATTTTCTTGATATCTAATAGAGGCAATTAGTGTCTCTGGTGCTCCACTTAAGCTGGCCAATTTTAGTAATGATTCTGCATGTGCATCTCCGCCTTTGGAACTTGATTTACCGAAAAATCCTCAAACAGGGAAAGCATTTGCAATATCTTCTTCACGTATAAAGATAGTTTAGGTTCCTTTGTTTGGTATATCTACTTCACTTGATTGACCACTGGCTTTGAGTCACTGAAAATATGTATTCATGGGATTTTCAATTCTAATTCCAGACTTAGTTCCGCTATCGTTGATTCATATTCCACCACATTGTTGGTTGCAGGAAATCCCAATTTCATGGAATAATGTAATCTTGTTCATCTGGGGTTATTATTAAATATCCTACTCACGAACCTTGCTCATTTGATGCCATGTCCACAAATTGTTGCCACATGGGTTTTTGGTCATTCTCTCTCTCTGATTGTTCCTTTATAAAGCTGGTGCGTTTATTAGCAAAGTCTACTAGTTCTTGACCTTTAATTGATGCACATGGTTGAAATTCAATCTCATATTGGCTGAGCTTAATCCCCCATTTGCCCATCCTCCCTAAAGTCTCAGGTTTACAAAAACTTGCTTGAGAGGAAAATTTGTCAATAACCTGATCCAATGTGCTTGAAAGTATGCTCTGAGCTTCAGGCTGTTAGAATCAAACATTAATCTAATTTTTCTATAACCGGGTATCAAGCTTCTGCATCCTTTAACCACCTGCATACTATACCAGGAGTTGTGCTCCTTTGTCCTCTCGAATGAGTACTGAATTGACGGCATGGTCTGATAGTGCGATATATAGATACAAAGTTTCTCCACTATCGGGTCTTGAGAGTATTATTGGTTTCTCCAAGTGGCTTTTTACATCCAAGAAAGCCTTTTTGTAATCTTCTCCCCATTCGAAGTTCTTCCTTTTCTTAATTACATCAAAGAAAGGTCTGCATTAATCTGTAGCTTTGGAGATAAACCTACTTAGGACAGCTACTCTTCCATTTAAGCTCGTCACTTCCTTACTAGTTTTTGGTTCGGCCATATTCCTTATAGCTTGAATTTGGTTAGGACTTGATTCTTTCCCTTGTGCATTTACCAAGTAGCCAAAGAATTTTCCAAAATGGACCCCAAAAGAGCACTTTTGCAAGTTTAAGTTCATTTGGTACCTCCGTAATATCTTAAAAATTTCCTCCAGATCCTAGAGATGGTTTTCAAGCTCACTAGATTTTACAAGCATGACATCATTGTAAACTTCCATATTTCCGCCAATCTGTCCCTTGACCATTCGATTAACCAATCTCTGATAAGTGGCCCCTACATTCTTTAGGCCAAAATACATGGCTTTGTAATAATAAATTCCTCACTCTGTTATGAAGCTGGTGTGACGTTTATCTGGCTTAAACATTGGTATCTGATTGAACATCGAATATGCATCCATAAAAGATAACAAATGTGTCCACTCGTTGCATCCACCAACTGATCTATTCGTGGTAACGGAAAATAATCCTTCAAGCATGCTTTTTTTAGATCTGATGCATGTTCTATGTTTCCCATTGAATTTTCACCAGAACTGGGTTGGCTAACCATTTGGGGTAATATACTTCCTGGATTAAATCATTTTCAAGGAGCCTATCAACTTACTCTTCCGAAGCATCTATTCGAACCTTATCCTATTATCTCTTTATTTGCCTTATGGGGATTGCCCTTGGGTTGACGTTGAGGGCATGACACATGGCGGTCGAGTCAATCCCCACCCTATCAGAATGTGACCAAGTAAACACATCCTTGTTGTCTTTGAGGAACTAAATCAGATCTTTCTTTAACTCGTCATTAAGATCTTTTCGACTTTCACTGTAACATCCCGGATTTTTAAGCTATTGAATTTGAACATTTAATTCATTTTATATGTTAAATATGTAGTATAATTTGAATTTTGAAATAAAAGACTTTGATTAAGTTAATAAGATTAGTTAAATTTTAGATACGGAAATTTAATTGAAATTTGAATAATAATAATTTACTATTAGAATTAGGATAATTAAAGAATTTTGGTGAAATGGATATAAAAATCGATTCTAAAATTTAATTTGAGTTATTTGAGTGTAAATAGTATGGTGGGAATTTTAGATGAATTTTTAAGTTGATAAGTTAATATTTGGGATTTTATATTAATTTAAAGATGAATTTAATATTATTAAAATGCAATTAATCAGATTTTGGTTCTGGAATGAGCCAAAATGATTTGTAATGTGATTATATATTTTATATGATTTATTATTAAGGTACTAAAATTGTAAAAAGTGAAATTGTAGGTGTTTTTGACAATTTTGAAAATCGCTCGAATTTATCGGCGAGTTAAAATAGCCTTCCGAGGAACAGTCTCGGAATTCGACGAAACCAGTTCCATTGGATCCGTAATAGTTAGTTATTATCGGATTTCAATTTTCGTAGCAATCGGACTTGTCGTTTGACCGTAGCAGCTCGAAACGCAAAGAAATCGTTTTAACCGATTTAATTTTAAATTGATCGTTTAATTCCGTAACTCGCACATATGACCGAATTAGCTTACGAAACCTGCTCCTTTATGTCCGGAACACAAAAAAACCCTCGGAACGCTTATTGGTACGTGAAAATTGGAGTTCGTTTGCAATAAGATATTACATTGAGAATAATATTAATAAAATAATATTAAACAATATTTATATATACATCTATTTTTCTAAACCCTAGCATAATAATCGGCCGCCGTCTTCTTCTTTTTCAACGGCCGGTAGATCTCCATCTTCTTCTTGTTATATCTCTTCATCCATCAATTTTTACGCAAGATCTCTAACTACAAAGTTGTAGTACTCATCGAGATCTACCCATCCGTACGGTGGGTTGACGTGAGGATTGTCGGAATGGCCAGAAAGCGGTAGGAGACGGTAGCCGTTCGTTCGAAAATCGAGGGAGGAGGGAGGCACCGAGCTTCACGCTCATCCGGCCGTGGGTGGTGCTCGCGTAGACCTTCAATGCGGTGGTTCTCGATCGAGTTGAATGCGATGTGAGTGGTGGCGATTTTGAACCCTAACGGCGACGTGAATGGGTTGTTCGAACCTGGAGAGTAACGTACAAGAGAAAGAAGGGTAGGGGGTCCTTCGGCCGTTGTTTTGGTAAACAAAAAAAAAAAATTGTTTTAAATTTAAATCAAATCTTTAAATTTGAATAACTTTTTCGTATGAAATCAGATTCGAACGAAATTTGCGGCACCAGAATCGCAAAGATGTGTACAATGCAATGGTGCAGTTCGAGAATCATTCCGGGAAAGTAGAAATTTGAGTTAAATCGAACGTCGTTCGGTTTAATTTAAATTTCGAACACTCACCGAAACCCAAGGTTAGTTAATCTCACTCACATCTGGAATGTTAGCTAATTAAAATAAATATCTGTATGATTGGTTGAATATAATGGTTGTTATCAGTCTGGATTGATATTTATATATGTGATGTGCTAATATTTGTGGATGTAGGGAAAAACAGGTTGGAGGCATCCAACGGGATTCCTCACAATATAGTGATTATTTTTAGAATTGATAATGTAAATTGTTTGTATGTTGTGATTGATAAATCTGAAATTAAATTGTACTGTGATATTGTTGAAAAAATATAAATCCAGAATTTTAATCATAAATGGATTAAATTGGGATTTAAGAAAGGAAAGAAATTGTTATATAAAGAGTTTAAAGGAATAAAATTGGTTTTAGTTCGGATGAAGAATGAAATTTGTAAATGGAAAATTCAAATAAAGCGGAAAAATTATGTGTCGATGAATGCAAAGTATAAATTTGGGTGAGAAATTTTATAAGAAGATATAAAGTGTTAAAATATTAATGGGTTATGTTGATAATGAATAGAGTTTGCCAGAAAAGTAAAATATGTTTCCAACGAAGGTTCTAAATATAAATTAATAATTATAAATGTAAATCAATGTTTTTGAAATGCATTTTTTCACCATTGGAATTTAGTTAAGAAATTCATAAGTATTATTTTCCGGTAATAAATTCTCAAATGTTTTATTTAAAAATGTTTAAACCCTATACTTTGAAATGGAATTTCCGAAAATGGAAAAGGGTGTTTAAACTTCAAAAGGAGTTTATTTTAAGCTTGGGAATAAATTTACGATAACTAACGTAAATTTGGGTTGGGATAGGTCGGCGGGATCTATATGGAAGATTCTTTGGGTTGTTTCAATCGAAATGTTTCCTTGGGAAAAACTGAGTTCGTGATTTAAATCAGGTTGGAAAAGTTAAGTTTAAATTTGTTTTTAAGGAAGTGTTTTAAGAAATTCTTATTTAAAGGTAAGTAATAAGTTTAGCTATAGTATAATGATTTAAGATATTCTTAGTATTTTATTTGATAAATGGATTTATTTAAAGGATAGATGATTTAAGTTATTTGAATCATAGCACTAAACCTTTAAAACCACTACTTTTAAATTTAGTTAACAAAACTCTTGGTTAATAAAAAGTTTTATTCTACATATTTGAAATTATATTCTTGAGTAATAACTAGAAGTAAATTTATATATTTAAAGTATATTGCAGAATAAAGTGTTTTTAAATTGGTTTTAAATCTAAATTGTTCTGAACTTGGTTATTTCCAATAGGAATACATATTAGATAATTTTCCTTGTAAAGGAAGAGATTTTGGGAATTGTTTTCAAATGAGTTTTGGGAAATTTGAAAATATATCTTTTAAAAGATATTTGAGGCAAATGAAAAATGTGGGAAATTATTTATTGTGTGATGGATGCTTATGAACATTAATTGATAGTTAAATCACCGACAATCAATATTGGACAAATGCATTGATCGTTTCGAAGAGACCGGGATCGAGATTGATTTCTTGAAAACCACTTCGATCCGGTTTGTACGTTTCGTGCGAAAAACGTGTTTGGAGTTGAAGATGGAGCTGTGAAGCGCAAGGGCTAGTCGCTACTAATCCTGAGGATATTTCCAAAATGGATGTAGTAGGATTAGTGCCTTCGGTTCCGTTCGAACCCGGGACGGACTTGTATGGATGAATGTTTTCAGAACATCGTCAGGTGGGCGATGGGCATTCTAAGTTAACCATTCTAAAAGGTAACGCTTAGCCTCAAGCCTCATCAAATGGGAATGACTGAAAATCAGGGGATATGCAGCAAGGCTTCGTGGGTAGCCCCCACTAGAGAGTAAGGTCATTCCTGTCTAGATGTTTCTTTTTATTTCGGCTTAGTGGGCGGTGGCTGATTCCAACCGCGGGGTGATCTTACTCGGAACTGTCCAGTAAGGGATGGGTCCGGCCTTGTGTTGCAGGGGAGAGTGGTCCTCGATACGGTGATCTAGGCCCCGTACTGTGACAGGTGGTACCCCAGTGCCTAGTCATTGTGGGAAATCCATTCTCCCTATGAGCCTTGTACGAGTTTTGTTTGTATTACCCAATTTTGTGGCTAGTAGATGGAATTTAATAGATGTAACAATTTCGGCTATTTTATAAGTATTTGTATAAAGACCCTACTATAATATCAGAGGATTTCTATAGAAAGTGCTTTAGCTATCGTAAGGTAAAAACCCGACATGTTTATTTGTGGCGTGGTCTTACGAGATGCTTTTGTTTTCAAAAAGATTTTAAAAAAAATTTAATAATCAATTTGGATGCATTATTATCAGCTGGTATTTCAGACTGACTCGCGTGTTATTTCATTATAATGCTCGGGTCAGACCGAGTATTATTTGTTCAGGATAGGTTGCTATGGAGCAGGAGAGGAGCTGGAGTCCGTGACGTATTATCTATACTTGTATATATTCCGCTGCTATGATTGTATGGATTTGTCTGATTTGTTGATGTATGAGATACTCTGATGATGTGATGTATAAAACTGGTATATATTTCATTTTGTGTAAAGATCTATATTTACTATTATATTTTATTCCGCTGCGACTGTGAGATTCTGATATTGTTTAGCTTCTTCTTCTATCTCTTCTTCTTAAACCCAAATGGTTCATATTTCTGTGCCACTTGAGTTAACAGAGGTAGAATAGTGTTGATTCAAAGGGTACGGATTTGCGGGCTGTCACACTTAGTATCAGAGCTTAGGTTGGCGACCACCTAGGCTTTGGTGGGAAATTACTCATTAAATAGAGTCAATAACACTCTATAATGAGTTGAGTGTATTAATAGATATGAGAGCGTACTTGTTAGTGAATATAAAATTGTTTTTTTATGTACTGTGTTGATTTATCGGTTGAGTGTTTATGAATTCTGGTCGGCACGGGAAGTACAACCATATCGATAGGGGTTTCTAAACTCTTAAACAAGATAAACCGACATAGTATTTTTTTTAAAGGGGTAAATGAAATAATTTTACCCAAAACTATATTTTGATATAAAAGGAAATAATTTTCTGAAATTATTATATATATTCGATTGATTGGTTAGTTAATACTATAGTTAAATAGGAATCTAAAATTGGATCTAAAATTTGAAACGGTTATAATCAAATAAAATTCTATGAGTATAAATTAAATAAAAGAAGAATAACTAAATTGAAATTTAAACAAGAATTTAAATCCCGGGGATTTTGGAAAGGATTTTAAATGTAATGAAACCAAAGATTTGGAAATTTAAAATCTTGGAAATGCTTGGTAATATTTTCCCACGTGTTTAAAGGCAATGATGGAATATTATTTTGGAGTAATATGTTTGAATGGAAACTGCTTTGAAATGAATTTGGGAAAGTAAGAAAGCATTGAACTCACTTCAGTCGCTGGAAAATAATCCTGATGATGCTGGCCACATCATTAGAATTCATTTTCGAGTTTCTAAAGTGATGGATTGCTACCAAGATGGTTGGTTATGATATTGTTTGAATTGGTTGGGTATGCCAGTTGTTTTGAAAATTTCAAGGAAGGAAATTTGTTTTGGTATAAACAAGTTGTTTTGAAAAATCTGGAGATTTGATTTGATATACCAGGGGAGTATGAGTTATTTATTATTTCAAAATGGTTTTGAAATAAAACTGGGTAATTGAAATTCTGAGAAAATTCTATTTAAATAATGTGAAGCTAAAATGGATCAACTATTGAATTTATTTGGTGAAGTTGATATTAATATGAAGGGAGAAATAAAAAATTTAATCTTGGAATTAAAATTTAACTTGAGTAAGTAGAAGTGGATAAAATATATTAGAGCGAATAGAAAATTGGAATTTAACTTGGGATAAGTTAAATAAATTGAACATAGAATTAAATTGATTTGGGTTAAATTAAAATGTAAGTTGACTTTGAAATTGTGGGTCATTGAGAAATAACTTGTACCCATGAGCAATATGAGCTTTAAAATAAATAAGTTGATGAACTTATGAATAGGAAATGGAATTATGATCACAATTGGGAAATAGTGAAATGGTCTGGTGGATTCAAACTTAATCTCAAATGAAATGTGAATTGAGATAAGGTAGAGTGAGATATAAAAGAAGTGAAAGAACTTAAGTTAGAAAATAAGTTTTGAACTTATTTATGGAGGAATAAATTGGATGTAAAGGTGAAATGTAAATTGCTTATAATTACATAAAGAAATTCATATTCTTAAGTTATTAAGTGTTATAATTTGAAATTGTGATTACAAAATGGAAATGGACTTATAAGCAATTTATACTCTTGGATAGAAGTGAAATTGTAATTCATAAATGGAAAGAGTTGAATGGTGTGACAAATTCAAAACTTAACCATAAATGAAATGTAAAGTGTAGTGAAACAAAGTGAGAATATAAGGGTGGATGTTCTTAAGTTAGCAAATAAGTCTTGGACTTATGTATGGGGAAAACGAAATTTGTTTTGATAATGACATTGAAATTAAATTTCAGTTGTGTAATAAATAATATTGGAAGAAATTTAGATTCTATTTAAAGGAGTGAAAAGGAAAGGTAGAAAATTTAAATTTACTAGATGACATAATTGGAAAATTGTCATATTATAAATGAATTCAGAGTGAAGTGAATTAAAACCTAATATGGATTAGATTATTGACTAAATTGAATTACAATTTAATAGGATTTGTTATGAGATGAATAGAATTTTGATGGGTTGGTCAAAATTTGGAAAGTAAATAAAACTCCAGCCATGGCATGGAATTTAAATTTGTGGTAATAAATATTGGAAGTTTGAATGAATAATGAAATTAGATTATAATAATGATGATTTGATTTATAAATAAATTATATTGAGTGAAATAATTTAAATGGTCTCTTTGCAAATAAATTAAATAAATTTAAAATGGATTGAATAAATAAACAAAGAGCATTCGAATTTGTAAATGGATTGGAATTTGATTGAATGTGAATCAAATGAAAATAAAATAAAATAAAATTGATATAAGAAGATAATGAAAATGTTGTGAATGAACTTAAACTAGAAAAAGAAAATTATGGTCTAGCTTTATTTGTGGCCTTGGATAAATTTGTTTAGATAATAAGCATGGAAATGCAAGTGAAGAGAATTTTAATTAATTTTTGTGATAAATTAAAGGTGTATAAGTTGTAAGTAATTCAGAATGGAATGATATTCATATAAACCTATATGGATAATGATTTGGAAATATAAGATTGGAGATTAAATTCAATAATTGTGATAAAACAAGCATGTTTGGGCTGTAAATAATATGGAATGGGATGTTATTATTTAAACTTAAGTTGAATGACGATCTTGAAGTAAAAATAAGAAATTGAATCAAAAATTGGAACGGAATAAGAATGCTTGGATTGTGGACTATGCAAAATTGAATAAAATTAATATGAATCTAAGTTGGAAATTAATTTTAAATGGTTATAAGATGTAGTGATGGTCACTTGCTTAGATAACCTTAATTTGCATAAAATTGGTTATATAGTTGTATTCAGAATTGAGTTGTTTGAACAACAACTGAATTGGTTTTGAGTTAATTGGAATGGATTGAAATTTTATTAAGTTATTTTTTTGCATATGAATGAAAATGAATCATAAAAGAAATGCAAATGCTTCAAATTGAAAATAAGAATTGTTTTGTGAATCCATTTGGATTTGAATTGGAATGGATTGATGTTAGTGAAGCACATGTTAATCATATTGATGAGAATATGTTTTGAAAGTAGAAAAATTGAATTTAAATCATTCAAGTGAAATAAAAATGAAGTTTGGACTTGAATAGCAAATTAAAAGGTGATTGAAATCTTTAAATTGTTGATAAATATGGTTTACTTATGAAATCATGAAAATTGTTGATTTGATTATGAAACGGATATGTTTGGCTTACATTTATATTGGAAATGTTGATTAAAATGTTCATATCTTTGAAACTGATGAGTTTGTTGAGTAAGTACAGGTACGAGAGGTGTTCGAGAGAGTAGGAGCGCGTGTATGCGTTATATTAGCCGCTTGCTTTAAAATTCGCTAAAAAGGTACGCCTACGCAAATATAATTGGGAAATGATATATTTGTTGTGATATATTTTGGTTTCCACCGTGTGGGTCGATGTGTATATATTTATATGTATCGCGATATCGCGAAAGCTCCTCCGTGCAGGGGAGACTTTGCCAAAATTTTCTGAAAATTTTGGATTTTGGGAAAAATTTATTAACTTGGAAAGTTATTTTGAAATACGTTAGAATTTAAAGCTTTAGAGTTTTGGAAAGTGGGATATAAGCCTTTAACTAAGCAAATTGGATAAGTAAGTGAGTTTGAGCATAGTTTCTACCTTAGCAAATTTCGGGGACGAAATTTTTCTAAGGGGGGAGGAATGTAACATCCCAGATTTTTAAGCTATTGAATTTGAACATTTAATTCATTTTAAATGTTAAATATGTAGTATAATTTGAATTTTGAAATAAAAGACTTTGGTTAAGTTAATAAGATTAGTTAAATTTTAGATACGGAAATTTAATTGAAATTTGAATAATAATAATTTACTATTAGAATTGGGATAATTAAAGATTCTGGGTGAAATGGATATAAAAATCGATTCTAAAATTTATTTTGAGTTATTTGAGTGTAAATAGTATGGTGGGAATTTTAGATGAATTTTTAAGTTGATAAGTTAATATTTGGGATTTTATATTAATTTAAAGATGAATTTAATATTATTAAAATGCAATTAATCAGATTTTGGGTCCGGAATGAGCCAAAATGATTTGTAATGTGATTATATATTCTATATGATTTATTATTAAGGTACTAAAATTGTAAAAAGTGAAACTGTAGGTGTTTTTGACAATTTTGAAAATCGCTCGAATTTATCGGCGAGTTAAAATAGCCTTCCGGGGCACAGTCTCAGAATTCGACGAAACCAGTTCCATTGGATCCGTAATAGTTAGTTATTACGGATTTCAATTTTCGTAGCAATCGGAGTTGTAGTTTGACCGTAGCAGCTTGAAACGCATAGAAATTGTTTTAACCGATTTAATTTTAAATTGATCGTTTAATTCCGTTACTCACACATATTACCGAATTAGCTTACGAAACCTGTTCCTTTATGTCCGGAACGTGGAAAAACTCTAGGAACGCTTATTGGTACGTGAAAAATTGGAGTTCGTTTGCAATAAGATATTACATTGAGAATAATATTAAAAAATATTTATATATACATCTATTTTTCTAAACCCTAGCATAATAACCGGCCGCCGTCTTCTTCTTTTTCAATGGCCGGTAGATCTCCTTCTTCTTGTTATATCTCTTCATCCATCAATTTTTACGCAAGATCTCTAACTACAAAGTTGTAGTACCCATCGAGATCTACCCATCCGTACGGTGGGTTGACGTGAGGATTGTCGGAATGGCCGGAAAGGGGTAGGAGACGGTAGCCGTTCGTTCGAAAATCGAGGCAGGAGGGAGGCACCGAGCTTCGCGCTCGTCCGATCGTGGGTGGTGCTCGCGGAGAACTTCAATGCGGTGGTTCCCGATCGAGTTGAATGCGATGTGAGTGGTGGCGATTTCGAACCCTAACGGCGACGTGAATGGTTGTTCGAACCTGGAGAGTAACGTACGAGAGGAAGAAGGGTAGGGGGTCCTTCGGCCGTTGTTTTGGTACATAAAAAAAAGAACTTGTTTTAAATTTAAATTCAAATCTTTAAATTTGAATAACTTTTTCGTATGAAATCAGATTCGAACGAAATTTGCAGCGCCGGAATCGCGAAGATGTGTACTATGTAATGGTGTAGTTCGAGAATCATTCCGGGCAAGTAGAAATTTGACTTAAATCGAACGTCGTTCGGTTTAATTAAAATTTCGATCGCTCGCCGAAACCCAAGGTGAGTTAATCTCACTCACATCTGGAATGTTAGCTGATTAAAATAAATATCTGTGTGATTGGTTGAATATAACGGTTGTTATCAGTCTGGATTTATATTTATATATGTGATGTGCTAATATTTGTGGATTCAGGGAAAAACAGGTTGGAGGCATCCAACGGGATTCCTCACAATATAGTGATTATTTTTAGAATTGACAATGTAAATTGTTTGTATGTTGTGATTGATAAATCTGAAATTAAATTGTACCATGATATTGTTGAAAAAATATAAATCCAGAATTTTAATCATAAATGGATTAAATTAGGATTTAAGAAAGGAAAGAAATTGTTATATAAAGAGTTTAAAGGAATAAAATTGGTTTTAGTTCGAATGAAGAATGAAATTTGTAAATGGAAAATTTAAATAAAGCGGAAAAATTACGTGTCGATGAATGCAAAGTATAAATTTGTAGTGAGAAATTTTATAAGAAGATATAAAGTGTTAAAATATTGATGGGTTATGTTGATAATGAATAGAGTTTGCCAGAAAAGTAAAATATGTTTCCAACGAAGCTTCTAAATATAAATTAATAATTATATGTAAATCAATGTTTTTGAAATGCATTTTTTCACCCTTGGAATTTAGTTAAGAAATTCATAAGTATTATTTTCCGATAATAAATTCTCAAATGTTTTATTTAAAAATGTTTAAATCCTATACTTTTAAATGGAATTTCCGAAAATGGAAAAGGGTGTTTAAACTTCAAAAGGAGTTTATTTTAAGCCTGGGAATAAATTTACGATAACTAACGTAAATTTGGGTTGGGATTGATCGGCGGGATTTATATGGAAGATTCTTTGGGCTGTTTCAATGGAAATGTTTCACTGGGAAAAACTAAGTTCGTGATTTAAATCAGGTTGGAAAAGTTGAGTTGAAATTTGTTTTTAAGGAAGTGTTTTAAGAAATTCTTATTTAAAGGTACGTAATAATATAGTATAATGATTTAAGAATATTCTTAGTATTTTATTTGATAAATGGATTTATTTAAAGGATAGATGATTTAAGTTATTTGAACCATAGCACTAAACCTTTAAAACCACTACTTTTAAATTTAGTTAACAAAACTCCTGTTTAATAATTAGTTTTATTCTATATATTTGAAATTATATTTTTGAGTAATAACTAGAAGTAAATTTATATATTTAAAGTATATTGCAGAATAAAGTATTTTTAAATTGGTTTTAGATCTAAATTGTTTTGAACTTGGTTATTCCCAATGGGAATACATGTTAGATAATTTTCCTTGTAAAGGAAGAGATTTTTGGAATTGTTTTCAAATGAGTTTTGGGAAATTTGAAAATATATCTTTTAAAAGATATTTGAGGAAAATGAATAATGTGGGAAATTATTTATTGTGTGATGGATGCTTATGAATATTAATTGATAGTTAAATCACCAACTATCAATATTGGACAAATGCGTTGATCGTTTCGAAGAGACCAGGATCGAGATTGATTTCTCGAAAACCACTTCGATCCGGTTTGTACGTTTCGTGCGAAAAACGTGTTTGGAGTCAAAGATGGAGCTGTGAAGCGCAAGGGCCAGCCGCTACTAATCCTGAGGATATTTCCAAAATGGATGTAGTAGGAGTAGTGCCTTCGGTTCCGTTCGAACCCGGAACGGACTTGTATGGACGAATGCTTTCAGAACATCGTCAGGTGAGCGATGGGCATTCTAAGTGATACGTTTTAAAAGGTAACGCTTAGCCTCAAGACTCATCAAATGGGAATGACCAAAAATCAGGGGATATGCAGCAAGGCTTCGTGGGTAGCCCCCACTGTAGAGTAAGGTCATCCCTGTCTAGATGTTCCTTTTTATTTCGGCTTAGTGGGCGGTTGCTGATCCCAACCACGGGGTGATCTTATTCGGCACTGTCTGGTATGGGATGGGTCCGGCCTTGTGTTGTAGGGGATCTGGAGTGGTCCTCGGTACGGTGATCTAGGCCCCGTACTGTGACAGGTGGTACCCTAGTGCCTAGTCATTGTTGGAAATCCATTCTCCCTACGAGCCTTGTACGGGTTTTGTCTGTATTACCCACTTTTGTGGCTAGTAGCTGGAATTTAATAAATGTAACAATTTCGGCTATTTTATAAGTATTTGTATATAAACCCTATTATAATATCAGAGGATTTCTATAGAAAGTGCTTTAGCTATCGTAAGTTAAAAACCCGACATGTTTATTTGTGGCGTGGTCTTACGAGATGCTTTTGTTTTCAATTTTTTTTAAAAAAAACTTTAATAATCAATTTGGATGCATTATTATCACCTGGTATTTCAGACTGACTCGGGTGTTATTTCATTATAATGCTCGGGTCAGACCGAGTATTATTTGTTCAGCATAGGTTGCTATGGAGCAGGAGAGGAGCTGGAGTCCGTGCCGTATTATCTATACTTGTATATATTCCGCTGCTATGATTGTGTGGATTTGTCTGATTGGTAATTTGACATATGAGATACTCTGATGATGTGATATATAAAACTGGTATAGATTTCATTTTGTGTGAAGATCTACATTTACTATTATATTTTATTCCGCTGCGACTATGAGATTCTGATATTGTTTAGCTTCTTCTTCTTCTATCTCTTCTTCTTAAACCCAAATGGTTCGTATTTCTGTGCCACTTGAGTTAACAGAGGTAGAACAGTGTTGATTCAAAGGGTACGAATTTGCAGGCTGTCACATTCACCACTTTTGAAACATCTTCAGAATCTATATTGGTTTCCTCACGGTCCTTTGTGGGCCTTATTCTTTCTATCTCACCCCGACAATTTTAACACTATGACTATTGGACCTTCTGCTGAATTAGGTCAAACCTCTTTCTCTTGTTTCACATAGAAATGTACTTTTAGTACATATGCTTTTTAGATTTCTTATCATTAAGCTTTGGTTCGAATTCTAGATGTAAAAGTCCATCATCCGAAGGCTGTAAAATAATAGAAGAATCAAAATAAGTAGAATACTCTCTTTTATCTTGATCGAGTGTGGTAAAGTACATTTCACAAGAGCTGAGCTATTCTCCAAGCACAGTCCCCTAGCCTCGCTTTGTCAAGAACTTTACAATGAGGTATTTTAGCAAGACAAAAGCATCAATTTCATCCAAGCTAGTATGCCGAGGAAAGCATTGCAGTAGAAGGTTTGGTCAATTATCACAAAGATGGTTTCAAATGTTTGGCAAGTTGGAGGCATCGCTAATTGTACTAGTAGTTTATTTGCACCATCGGAGTTGATCCCTTTTTATTGAACCCAAATATCAACTCGAAGCTTGGCTCTAGCTTGTGCTCTATAATAAAACTAATTATTGCACTTGGGTATAAAAATTGAAGTGAAATCACAATAATAATGAAATAGTGTTAATTATTGCGCTTGGGTATAAAATGGAAAATAAGTTGATAAAAGTAAGCATTGAATTAACCAATGAAATATTATATTGATTAACATAGACTTAACAAAAGAGTTGAATTGAATCAATCTATTTATTTGAAACTAATTAATTGGTATTCAAATTTATAATAAATGGGTTTATTTTAATAAACCGAAATTTGATACTACAGTGAATTGGAATTAAGATGAAAATGGAAATATTGAAGTATGTTAATGCAAGTTATCATTTATGAACTTGATTTAACATTCCAATTTAATAAAATAATTTAAATGTTAGGACTTAGTTATAAATGGAATATAATAAAAACAAATGTAATTATTGTATTAATGTGTGAAGTAATAGGATAGAAGGCAATTGTTTGGGGAGAATAACCATACAAGTATTACAAAGAGTATGTTTATCATAAATGGTTATTACAAATAAAGGTAATTAAATATTACTTTAATGAAAATAAATGTAGTTATGGAAGTGTGAATCTAAATTAAATAGAAATGTAAATTTATTTTAAGGTAGTAATTGGTGAATTGGGAATTAAATTCAAAAGTTATATTAATTGAGGAAATAATACATAATAAATTGCAATTTGATTGAATCAATGCGAGATAAGTAATTATAATAAATTGTAGTTGATAATTAAGTATGAATGTGAGTAAATTTGGCATTAGTGATAATTATTAATTGTTTACCCATTCATCTAATTTATTTAATTAGATCCAAATCAATGGCAACGTTTGTTGATAATAATAGCTTGTTAGTGAAATTGAATGTTAAATGGTAACAATTATTTTAGGTTAACCATTTATTTAGTATATTAAGTTAAAACTGGTAATCGATTGCAATAAATCTAAATTAAATGTTACGTTAATGTAAATTAAGGCAATAAGTGGGAATAATGAAAATTTTATTCATAATATGATAATTAGTTGAATTAAAAGACTGGGATCAAGATTTATTAATTTATTTGAATTTAAAGTTAAATAATTGGGTTTATTGCAAATAAGTGGAATTAAATATTAAATTATTACGTTAATGGGAATTAAGGTTGTTATCCCATTTTTTGGACAAAGCTGGAATATCAACGTTGAGCGCGTCTCGACCACAGCTAAGAAGAAGCAACCAGCAAGCGTACATAAATCCGGAATTCCACTAAGATCTTAAGCTCATTCGGTGGTGCAAGTTGATCACATTCGGTGGTGCAAGTTATGTTCATTCGGCAATACAAGTTAATGTTCATTCGGCATTGAAGGGTAAATGTTCATTCGGCATTGAAGTACTACGTTCATTCGGCATAAAGGCTCGTTCGGCCACCGAACCACCTCAGCAACCCAATGCCGGACCAGCCTATAACCGGACCACCTACCCACCGAACTAAACTCCACATATCCACCGATCCAACTCCACTACCGAACCACCACATCAACGCCGAACCAAGGTCAACACTCCACATATCCACCGATCCAACTCCACTACCGAACCACCACATCAACACCGAACCATCACACAACCCATCTCCATACCGGTCCAACCTATGACCAGACCAACACCACTCCAAGCTCCATGCCGAATGAAGGCTCGCCGAACCAAAGTTGCCAGTCCAGATGGCTTCAGCCCAGGCCCACCAGCAGCTATATACTTCCAAGACCCCTGCCCCCAGCCTCACTCTATAAATAGAGAGGCAGGGGTACAACAATGGCAGACAAGTTTGAGAGCTCAAACCGGGAAGGAACTTTCAAACAACTTTCATACACTTGTACTACAAGCTTTGTACTTGTAATCGGATCGGAAAAGGAGAATAACATATAAAGTGGACGTAGGCATATTCTGGCCGAACCACTATAAATCTGTGTGTCTTTTACAGTTTAGTCCCTGCTTTTTACGCATTTGCATAAACCACCTAAATCACTACGAACAACATAAAATCAACTAAATCATACGACTTGGAGTTTTTTGCCCATCTTTTGTGCAAACGTATTTGAGTTATTTGCTGAGATCTGTGATTTGTGTTTGAATATCGCTGACTTATATTCATACACTGGTGCTTTCACGGTATTGGGTGTTTGTGGCCATTTTTTACGCAAACATTTTGGTGCTTTCACTGAGAAGGACCAGCTCCCACTACATCGGATAGAAGTTTGGATTTGGAAGACAATGACTAGGCAAAACAGTAGAAGGCTAAGGGCTGAGAGAAGCCAACAAGGAGGAAGTCAACAAGCATCCTCCGGAGGTGAGGAAGGACCGGCTTCGATCTATATAACCCGGGATGAAATGGAAGCCATAACAAATTCACTGCAAGAGAGGTTGCTGAAAAGTCAACAGGAAATGATGCAAGCTTTCTTGGAGCAAATGAGAGTTGCAGGGATGCAGAACCTAGGAACAGCTACAACGGCTGTGGATGCAGGACAAGAAGCTAGGGTTATGGAACCCAATGAAGGACAGGATACGGAGCCAGGCGGCAATCAACAAGGGCTTGGGGGCAGGCCCACAGGATTCAACACAGGAGAACCTTTGGAAGGAGTTCAACAGGCTAGAACCAACGTTGCTGCTAACGAGCCACACGAAGAGTATGTACCGGAGTTCCCTCGGGGGAAACCCCCAACAGATAACGGTGGATTGGTAGATATAATCAGGAAGACTGTGCGAGGTGGTTTGACCAACGGAGACTTGGAAGGAGTAAACAGGAGTCCGTTCACCCGGGAAATAAGGATGGCTCAGAATCCACCTAAGTTCAAGCTACCTAGCGTGGAGGCATACAATGGCAAGGAAGACCCTACGGATCACTTGATGAGATACACCAGACACATGGAGGTGCTGGGGGCATCGGAGGAGGTGATGGCCCGATGCTTCCCTTTGTACTTGACGGACTTAGCTGCAATGTGGTTCAGGCAGCTGGAAGAAGGATCTATCAGGACTTGGAGGGAATTGGTGGAAAGGTTTTTGGGACAGTTTCGGGTTCATGTCAGGAGACCGAAGAATGTGATGACATTGACGTCGGTAAGGCAAAGGATGGATGAATCGCTTAGAGCTTTTCTAACTCGATTCAGTGCCGCAGTTGCTTCGGTGGATCGGCCCGATCCATCGATGGTTTTAATGGCAGCAGTATCAGGAGTCAGGGAGAACTCGGATTTCAAGGTATCTCTGATACGAGATCCCCCACGGAATCTCGACGAATTTTTTCATGAGGCAGAAAGGTTCCTTCGACAAGAAGATGCGAGTACGGATTTAAAGCTGAAAAAGGTTAACGCGGTTGAGGGGGGAGGACCATCCAGCAATGGTTCGGATAAAAACAAAGGAAAAAGGAAGTTGGACAGTGATTCTGAAAATGCTAGGAAGCAATGGAAGGATCCAAAGTTTTCCACATACACAGGATTGAACGAGACACTGGAGCGGATATACCTGGATACTCGAAATCGCCTTCACTACCGAAGGCCGGCTAGGAGAGAACCAACAGAACGGGAAAGGACATCAGGAAGGCACTGTCTCTTCCATGATTTGGATGGACACGACACCAACAGCTGCAGGCACTTAAAGGACATAATTGAGGAACATGTAAGGAATGGACAACTGCCGCAATATGTTGGACCTCGGAATGCAACGGCGAGGCAGGAGCAACTGCCGCCTACCTCAAGCTACGATGGTGGGAGGCCCAGGAATGATGGTCGGTTGATCGTCCCTTGACCAGGTTAACATAAAATAAGTAGCAAACTATTGGCAAGCAACCAAGTCATTTACACATGTACGGGGACGGAGATAGCCCCTAGGCATGCTCTGAATGATAATGGGCTGCGATGCTATGGTTTGTGAAATTTATCTTTTGCTTTTGGATTGGACACTGCTTTTTCTTTTTGGTTTTCGGTTTTGGAGCTTGGATTGAGCTCTTGGTTTTCCTTGCTTTTTGATTTGGATTTTCCTTTGGACAATTGTTTTCGGTTTTGGATGCTGGTTTGGATTTCTGGTTTTCTGGTTTTGGATTTGGATTTTCGGATTTGGATTCTGGATTTGGATTTTGGATTTGGATTTGGATTTTGGATTGGATTTTGATTGGATTTTTATCTGACTTTTGATAAACGGTCGTCAGGTATGGATTATGCCTGACAAGGGGTGAGTCGCTTTGCCCGAACGTGGTAAATTGACTCATTCAGGTCGTCGAGTATGGACTATGCTCGGCAAGGGTCCGGAGTGACCAGGATTCGGCCTAGGACTTAGGCCCTATATTATCAATCGTTATTTTCAGGTCGTTGAGTATGGACTATGCTCGGCAAGGGTCCGGAGAGACCAGGATTCGGCTTAGGACTTAAGCCATGGCATTGTACAGCGCCCAGGGACACTGGGCCAAGGTCGTCAAGTGTGGATTGCGCTTGGCAAGAACCCGGAGAGGTTAGCTCAACGTCCAGGGACACTGGACCAAGATCGTCAAGTGCGAATTGCGCTTGGCAAGGACCCGGAGAGGTTAGCTCAACGTCCAGGGACACTGGACCAAGGTCGTCAAGTGTGGATTACGCATGGCAAGAAACCGGAGAGGTTAGCTCAACGTCCAGGGACACTGGACCAAGATCGTCAAGTGCGAATTGCGCTTGGCAAGGACCCGGAGAGGTTAGCTCAACGTCCAGGGACACTGGACCAAGGTCGTCAAGTGTGGATTACGCATGGCAAGAAACCGGAGAGGTTAGCTCAACGTCCAGGGACACTGGACCAAGGTCGTCAAGTGTGGATTACGCATGGCAAGAAACCGGAGAGGTTAGCTCAACATCCAGGGACACTGGATCACGACCGTCAGGTGTGGATTGCGCTTGGCAAGAGCCCGGAGAGGTTATGAATTTGGATATCGACCCAGAGAGGTCCTGGATTAGGTTGTTGGCTATTGGATAAGGATGGTTTGGGACTCGGTTGTCGAGTTCGGATGGACAAGGAATAGGCTCAAGCTTTGGTTATTGGATTTGGAACTGGATATCGACTCGGAGCAGTCAAGGATGATCTACTCTGGCAATATGGCTATTGACTTTGGATATTGGATTCAGGACTATTCAAAACACGCCTTGTTATCACAAGGCATGTTTTGGGGGGCAAAGTGTTATCCCATTTTTTGGACAAAGCTGGAATATCAACGTTGAGCGCGTCTCGACCACAGCTAAGAAGAAGCAACCAGCAAGCGTACATAAATCCGGAATTCCACTAAGATCTTAAGCTCATTCGGTGGTGCAAGTTGATCACATTCGGTGGTGCAAGTTATGTTCATTCGGCAATACAAGTTAATGTTCATTCGGCATTGAAGGGTAAATGTTCATTCGGCATTGAAGTACTACGTTCATTCGGCATAAAGGCTCGTTCGGCCACCGAACCACCTCAGCAACCCAATGCCGGACCAGCCTATAACCGGACCACCTACCCACCGAACTAAACTCCACATATCCACCGATCCAACTCCACTACCGAACCACCACATCAACGCCGAACCAAGGTCAACACTCCACATATCCACCGATCCAACTCCACTACCGAACCACCACATCAACACCGAACCATCACACAACCCATCTCCATACCGGTCCAACCTATGACCAGACCAACACCACTCCAAGCTCCATGCCGAATGAAGGCTCGCCGAACCAAAGTTGCCAGTCCAGATGGCTTCAGCCCAGGCCCACCAGCAGCTATATACTTCCAAGACCCCTGCCCCCAGCCTCACTCTATAAATAGAGAGGCAGGGGTACAACAATGGCAGACAAGTTTGAGAGCTCAAACCGGGAAGGAACTTTCAAACAACTTTCATACACTTGTACTACAAGCTTTGTACTTGTAATCGGATCGGAAAAGGAGAATAACATATAAAGTGGACGTAGGCATATTCTGGCCGAACCACTATAAATCTGTGTGTCTTTTACAGTTTAGTCCCTGCTTTTTACGCATTTGCATAAACCACCTAAATCACTACGAACAACATAAAATCAACTAAATCATACGACTTGGAGTTTTTTGCCCATCTTTTGTGCAAACGTATTTGAGTTATTTGCTGAGATCTGTGATTTGTGTTTGAATATCGCTGACTTATATTCATACACTGGTGCTTTCACGGTATTGGGTGTTTGTGGCCATTTTTTACGCAAACAAAGGTGAAATTTGAGAATATTAATACAATAACTATGAACCAATGTAAATTTCGCCCATGTGATAATAATTAACTGAATAATAGGATAAAAAGTCAACTAAGTGGAATTTTTGAAAATAAAATTTGTAATTTCTGGATTTTTGAAATTGAAAGCATAGATAGTAATTATTGAAATAATTAGCACTGAATTAATATGGAAATTAGTTTAAATTGTTATAAATGGCTAAATTAATCAAAAGTGATAAAATTTGTGAACTGTTGAATTGAGATTGAAATTTGATTTAATTATTAAACTTATTAATTTAATTAATTACGGTAAAAATTTCCATTTTAGCCACTGACTCGGATTTCGATGAAACCAGTTTCATCGGATCCGTAACGGTGAATTATTGTAGGATTTCAAGTTTCGTGACGATCGGACTTGTCGTTTGATCGTACGGACTCGAAACGCCCAGAAATCAATGAAATTGAAATCAATTTGGCAAATATTTATTTTAGCATAACTTCTTCATACGATGGAATTTGGACTTGAAACCTTTTTGATTGCGTTTAAAATATTTTAAGACATCTATTTTGATATGTGGGGCGTCCAAATTTCGTTCCGAAGTTAGAACGGGCTTTTTGGGCCACTATGTCGTTAACGCGTATATCTATCTAATCCATCTATTCTATTCTTAACTTTGTCGATATATACCCCATTATAAACCCTAATTCATTTCTTATTCCTCATTTCCGTATGTTCTATTAGCTCCTCTTTCCAATGGCCGCAAACCCTAACTCTCAAATACAATTCCAAATCAAATCCAAAGCAAAAATTTCAAACTCCTCAAAAAAATTCAGAAAAATTATATATCGAAGCTCTCGATGAATACAATTTAAAACTGCAATTTGTTTTCGTTTTGATTCATCGTTTGATCAATAATCAGCGGAGAATTCTCGACCGTTCATCGCGTAGTGATGAAATGCGACCGATCGCCAAATTACCTGAGGGGTTTATTAGTGGGGACGAAGGGGAGCGCATCTATGGGGACGAAGGTGAGCGCATCTATACGGTTTGTTTCACAAATTGGTGGCTGGATCTTCGTCAAAAATTGGCTGGGGTTTCAATAAATCTGCAGCGGCTGCAAATTTTTTTGGCTGAGAGCTGTCACCGAGGCATCGTGGATATGAGGATAGGTGATCGGTCGTTGGGGACGGAGTTTGGCGTGTGTCTGGAGGCACGAGGCATGGCGCAAGGTGGCGGCGTCCATTCGCGAATCGTGCCAGGGTTTAGTAGAGCTCTCGTGCGTTAGGGCATGCCTTGGAAGAAGATGCGGCAACGTGGCTTCGTCTTGATTTGGGTATATATATTTTTTTATTTTTTTTCAATGTTCTAATCGACGTAACTTTCTCATGCGACATCCGATTTGCATACGGTTTGTTTTTTAGGATCATATCTGAATTCCGGACATTTCGGCGCCAGTTTGGACTAATTTGGAGACTGTTCAAATTTTGGACTTAGATTCAAAAGGTCAGTGTTTTAACCCACTCATAACTTCTAAAATTTATTTTGTGTGCTAAATTAATTTCTAATGTGATTAGAAATTTATTTATTGCTGTTTGGTATTTTTATCATCGTTCTAGTTAAATTTAATTTATTCAATTAAATTATTATTCAATTTATTATTGCATACAAACTACCAATTAAATTAATTTATTATTGAATATATACTGCCAATAATTACTTGTTATTTATTTCTATTCTATATTGATGTTATTGTTTAAACTGGATGATGATTGTGATAAATGGTTGATGATTGATATTGGGTGAATGGATGTTATATTTTATGTTGTTATAGACTTCATGTTGTTATGCATTTTATTTTTTTGGGATTGCTTTTTGAAATGATATATAACCATATTTATGTTTTAAATTATGGATTGAAATGATAAATATCCGTATCACTTGACCATAGGATAGAAAATTTTATACGGACACCATGGTCTATGTATATAAATATTCTGGAAATGATTTCTATGATTTTGGATAGAATTATACGGTCTAATAAATGGTGATTCTTTTTGATATTATATAAAAATATTTTATATATAGTTAAATTCATGTATTTAAGCTATGTATAAATTTGTTTAATTACAATAAGATTAATAATGGAGTTTGATTTTTGTTAAAGTAAATTATGGTCAAGTATTTAAATCACACTTTAATATAGAGGTTATAATGATTTAAATAAATTAAGATTGAAAGGTAAGCTGGAAATCTATTTGAAACTGAGCTTATTTAAGAATTAAACTCCATAAGTTGATGTAAAATTTATTAAACTTGAAATTTAAAAAGCTATGATATTTATAACCAGATTTTTATTCAGGATGAATTGAATGAGTATTTCTAGTATAAGTAAATTAAAGGAAATATTTAGTTTTGGTAATTTGAGTTTTATTTAAAGGATTATGGATTTATTATGCAAATATTTCAAAACTAAATAATAGGACATTGAATTGTTGAATAGTAATTTCCAACCTTAGTTTTGAAATTGTTTAATACTCAAACTTTGAAATATATGGAAATTTAAATGGTTTATTTGGAGGTTCAAATCGGTATTTGGAATTTATTTGTGAAATTAAAGAAGCTATTTCATTATATAAAGTAATTTAATATGTTAACCATTTAAGTATTAGAAGTTATATTTCAAAGCTATGGGTTTCAAGGGATTATGATTTGATAGTGCTATGATTTTTGAAAAAGGATATATCTGGAAAAAAATGATATCGTATTGATTTGGGTTTTAAAACAGAAATGATATTGTATTTATATGGTTTTGAAATGAATATTATATTCTTTTTTTGAAGTATAAACTAATTTTAATAGACCGCGGTGTTATAATAACGTTTGGTTGTTGAAGAGACCGAGATCGGAAGTTGTCATACTCTCTACCAACTTCGAAAACCACTTTAACAACCGTGTACGCGGTGGAGATTCCAGAATGAAGTAGGATGTTGGCGGCGTTTCCTTTAAGGTAAGTACGTGGACCCAACTCCCGTGAGTTGGCATAAGGTGGTTAAAACATGAGCAACTAACGGGCTAATGAGGTAGTTCCTTTGATCCGACACATCCCTTTGATGTTATACTTTGACTTTTGGATTGATTCAGTGACCACTTTTAATTTTTTTTGGGGCATGGCTCAAGGTGGGCGGTAGCTGCAGCTATGCGTCACCACCGGCCCGGAAGCGTAATTGGTATATCTACCCTGGCATTGCCTAGTTGTGCCGTGTCACCTACCCTATCGTGCCATGTACGAGTTTCGTTTTCTCCCGTAGGTCGTGTGGTATCCTCTGATGGCTTCCCGATCAGGAGGAACCATGATATTGGATGGACTACTGGGACTATTACGTGTTAAGGTGGAAAATGTAAATCCTTAACGCTATTTAAAAGTAAGTTTATTTTACTATTAGACATTATTGTAATAGTGAAATATTACTACATAGTGAATAGTTTAACGGATCCTTAGGAGATGTAAATCCCAAGCATCTCTTAAGTTACTGCACTCACGTTAGACACTGGATAGGGGATGTCAAATCCCGTAAACCTCTCTGACGCCGTTCCACTCATATTATTTATCATTGATTTAACTTACATAAGATCTTTTAGTTCTGACTCGAGTGTTTTATCTTTTCAATTCGCTCGGGTCAGCCTGAGCATTTCAGGATTTGGAAGACCGTATTCTGGAGGACGAAGACGAAGATTTATTATTATCTATTATATTATCCCACTACACCATTTTATTCCGCTGCATTCATAATATTCTCTGGTATGTGTAACTCTGATATGTATTGTATAAGTAAAATCAAATATTTGTAAAACGGCTTCATGAACTGTTTATTTGATTATTATATTTTATCGTTCCGCTGCACGATTCTGTTTTGTTTTATTTATTTCTTACTTTTTATTATTTACCCCAATAACAATCTGCCCTTCTGTATGGTTTAAGTCTGACGTGTGTGGTTTATCGTCGATTTAAACCACACAAAAAGGCGGGACGTTGCGTCTGGTATCAGAGCTTTGGTTTAGCGATAAACCTTAGCTTTATGGGGTCTGACTCTTTATTAATAGGGTAGTAATACCCTATGATGATTCGTTGAGTGTATATATATAAGAAAACGTATTTGTTAGTGTTATAAAAGGTTTAGATATTGTGTTATTTTGTTTTGTTTTGTATTTATAAATTTTGGTTGGTGCATAGGACGCTATGACATCAATAAGGATTTCTAAACTCTTAATAGGACAGACCGGCACAATATTTATTTTGAAATATAGGCAAATGAAATAATTTTGCCTATTATATTTTCTATATATAAAATAAATTTTTTATATAGTTATATTGGTTGCAATATATTGGTTGTTAGGTAATGGGATTTATATATAATAGTTGAAATGAGATTGAAATTAAAATAAATGAAAATTGGGAATTTAGAACTTAAGTCCCGGGGTTTTGAAAATTTCTTTCAAATAATTTTGGAATATAATAATAATATTGTTTAGAAGTATTTTTCGAAATAAATATTTCAATATAATTTGAAAGAATTGTTTTAAAGAAAATTTTGAAAGAAATAAGTTTTGTACTTCCCTCTCTGTCACTGGAGAATAATTTCGACGATGAGTGCACACATCATCGACATTCATTTTCGGGTTTCGAAGAGGGAAGGCCACTGTACTAGTTTTACTACGAATTTATTTTAATAACCAAATATAAATTTTAAATTGTTTTATATATAATTGGATATATAAGTTGCAAGTATACTTTATCTATTATTTTAAAATGATTTGAAATTTAACCCGGTATTTAGTTCTTAAGTTTCCGATTATCAGTAGTTCCAATTATCGAAGTGAAATTGAATGTAACTAATTAATAATTGGAACCTTTAGCTAAAATAAGAGTTTAATGCTAAGTTATAAATGAAATTAGAAGATGGCTGAAATTTGTAACATATAAAACAAAGGCCGTTAGTATTGAACATTAAGTTAATTAAAAAGAAATGGGATAAACATGTATAACTTTCAATTACATTCTTAATGGCATATATATAACTTACCAAAAGATATAAAAAGTTGAAATATTAATAAGAAAATGTAATAGATATTATACAAGTAATAAACTTGAGGTAATGAAAGTAATTAATGAAATTCTTTAATAAATAAGAATTTGGTGTTGTAGTTGTTATAAACTTAAGTATAATTGAAAAACTACTAATTAAATATAATAGAAGGCATGTATTGTAAGTAAGAAATTTTAAACTTAGGTAAACAAGTTGAAGTTATTTCTAAATAAAATTGTAAGAAATGAATGTAAATTAAAAGGATAAACCATTATTTGAATGAGAAGAGAAATCAAACAACAAATGTATGAATGGAATTAATAAGGATAAACTTAATCTGTTGTTTGAAATTATTGTTATTTGTTTTCGTTTATGGTTGTTTGGGTAAGGATACTTTAAAAATTGTTGGATGAATAAATAATCTATTTAGTTTCATCAAAGACTGTTGAGTAAATGATGCACTAAATAGTTTTTTTCCAATTCTGTACAATTAAAAGTTGAACCCGAACAACTTTTTGTTTTGTTGATATGAATGAATGATTGATTTGTGTTGATTTTATGCGATGGTTGTATGCCTTGTTGCAAGTGACTGATGTTTGTATTGATTTGTTGTTTATGGTTGAGACCACTTTCATTTTATATAATTATTGAATTTTTTTATTATATAAGTGAAATACAGGTTATGGATGCAATTGCTACTGCGTTTGGCTTCATAACTAAGCGTAAATTACCCGACTAATAGGTGCGTTTTTGGATTACAGTTTATAGCATTATTATATTATTTTTTCCGGGTTGGGGTATATATTATTTTGGAAAATATATGTTGTGTATTGTTATTTTTGATATTATATTTTCTCCCGAGCATCTCCATACAAAGGAGACTGCGCCAAAATTTTCCGTAAATTTTGGACTTAGAATTTTTTTTTTAAATGTTTTCCAAAGTTTATTAATTTGAGTATAAAAAGATTTAATGGTTATAAATTGATATATTTTATTTAAATTACTAAATTTTGTAAATTTATTTTTTTATAAAGTTAATATTTTTGAATAAGATGTATTGTTTACTTAATTCTTTCTTTACCCTCCTTTTCCTTTTCGGGGACAAAAAGTTTTGAGTGGAGGAGAGTGTAATGACCCATAAATTTCGATAATTAAAATTATCATTTATTAAGATTTTGTAACGTAATTTAGAAAGAAATAAAATTTTTATAATTTATAATGTAGTAACGTTAAGAATAAAGTGTAGAAATGGTTATTAAAACTAATTATTGAAAATTGAAGTGAAATCACAATAGTAATGAAATAGTGTAAATTGTTGCACTTGGGTGTAAAATGGAAAATAAGTTGATAAAAGTAAGCATTGAATTAACCAATGAAATTGATTAACTTAAAAATAATAAAAGAGTTGAATTGAATCAATCTATTTATTTGAAACTAATTAATTGATATTCAAATTTATAATAAATTGGTTTATTTTAATAAATTGAAATTTGATACTGCAGTGAATTGGAATTAAGATGAAAATGGAAATATTGAAGTATGTTAATGCAAGTTACCATTTATGAACTTGATTTAACTTTCCAATTTAATAAAATAATTTAAATGTTAGGACATAGTTATAAATGGAATATAATAAAAACAAATGTAATTATTGTATTAATGTGTGAAGTAATAGGATAGATGGTAATTGTTTGGGGAGAATAACCATACAAGTATTATAAAGAGTATATTTGTGATAAATGGTTATTACAAATAAAGGTAATTAAATATTACTTTAATGAAAATAATATAGTAATGGAAGTATGAATGTAAATTAAATAGAAACGTAAATTTATTTAAGGTAGTGATTGGTGAATTGGGAATCAAATTCAATATTGAGGAAATAATACATAATAAATTGCAATTTGATTGAAACAATGCTAAAAAAGTAATTATAATAAACTGTAGTTGATAATTAAGTATGAATGTGAGTAAATTTGGCATTAGTGATAATTATTAATTGTTTACCCATTCATCTAATTTATTTAATTTGATCTATATCAATGGCAACGGTTGTTGATAGTAATAGCTTGTTAGTGAAATTGAATGTTAAATGGTAACAATTATTTTAGGTTAACCATTTATTTAGTATATTAAGTTAAAACTGGTAATCATTGCAATAAATCTAAATTAAGTGTTACGTTAATGTAAATTAAGGCAATAAGTGGGAATAATGTAAATTTTATTCATAATCTGAAAATAGTTGAATTAAAAGAATGAGAGTCAAGATTTATTAATTTATTTGAATTTAAAGTTAAATAATTGGGTTTATTGCAAATAAGTGGAATTAAATATTAAATTATTACGTTAATGGGAATTAAGGTGAAATTTGAGAATATTAATACAATAACTATGAACCAATGTTGTTACGGTATATTAAACCGTATAAGATGTTGGGCCTGCTGTGTATTTTTTTGTAGTTGGCTTAGTGTCGTTGTGAACTTGCTATTTGGCATTTGTAATCTCTTCTTATAGTTTTTATAGTAAATTTAGAACCCTCTTTCAAAAAAAAACACTATGAACCAATGTAAATTTCACCCATGTGATAGTAATTAGCTGAATAATAGGATAAAATGACAATTAAATGGAAAATTTGAATTTGAAATTTCTGGATTTTTGAAATTGAAAGCATAGATAGTAATTATTGAAATAATTAGCATTGAATCGACATGGAAATTTGTTAAAATTGTTATTAATGGCTAAATAAATCAAAAGTGATAAAATTTGCGAACTATAGAATTGAGATTGAAATTTGATCTAATTAGTTAATTTATTAATTTAATTAATTACTATAAAAATAGCCATTTTGGCCACTAACTCGGATTTCGACGAAACTAGTTTCATGGGATCCGTAACGATGAATTATTGTAAGATTTCAAGTTTCGTGATGATCGGACTTGTCGTTTGATCGTACGGACTTGAAACGCCCAGAAATCAATGAAATTGATATCAACTGAAATCAATTTGGAGAATATTGATTTTAGCATAACTTCTTCATATGATGGAATTTGGACTTGAAACCTTTTGCATTGCATTTAAAATATTTTAAGACGTCTATTTTGATATATGGGGTGACCAAATTTCGTTCCGGAGTCAGAATGGGCTTTTTGGGCCACTATGTCGTTAGCACGTATATCTATATTATCCATCTATTCTATTTTCAACTTTGTCTATATATACTCTGTTATAAATCCTAATTCATTTCTTATTCCTCATTTCTATATGTTCTATTAGATCCTCTTTCCAATGGCTACAGAACCTAATTCCCAAATACAATTCCGAATCAAATCCAAAGCATAAATTTCAAACTCCTCAAAAAAATTCAGAAAAATTATATATCGAAGCTCTTGATGAACGCAATTCAGAACTGCAATTCATTTTTTGTTTTGATTCATCATTTGATCAATAATCAGTGGAGAATTCTCAGTCGTTCATCACGTCGTGATGAATTGTGACCGATCGCCAAATTAGCTGAGGGTTTTGTAAACGAGACGAAGGGGAGCGCATTTATATGGTTCATTTCGCAAATTGGTGACTCGATCTTTGTCAAAAATTGGCTAGGGTTTCAGTAAATCGGTGGCGGCCGTAAAAAAAATTTGGCTGAGAGCGGTCATCGAGGCATCGTGGATATGAGGAGAGGTGATCGGAGCTTCGCTGGGGGGCCGTGGCGCATGTCTAAAGGCGCAAGGCATGGCTCGAGGTGGCGATGCGCATTCGTGAATCGTGCTAGGGTATAGCAGAGCTCGCGTGCGTTAGGGCATGCCTGGGAAGAAGATGCAGCAATGTGGCTTCGTCCTAATTTGGGTATATTTTATTTATTTTTTATTTTTTTTCAATGTTCTAATCGACGTAACTTTCTCATGCGACATCCGATTTGCACACGGTTTGTTTTGTTAGGATCATATCTGAATTCCTGACATTCTGGCGCTAGTTTGGACGAATTTGGAGACTGTTCAAATTTAGGTTTAAATTGGATTTAAATTCAATTTAAATTCAAACGGTGAGTGTTTTAACCCACTCACAACTTCTAAAATTTCTCATGTGTATTAAATTAATTTCTAATGTGATTAGAAATTTATTTATTGCTGTTTAGTATATTTTTATCATCATTCCAGTTAAATTTAATTTGTTGAATTAAATTATTATTCAATTTATTATTGCATATAAACTGCCAGTTAAATTAATTTATTATTGTATATAAACTGCCAGTAATTACTTGTTATTTATTTCTATTCTATATTGATGTTATTGTTTAAATTGGATGATGATTGTGATAAATGGTTGATGATTGATATTGGGTGAATGGATGCTGTATTTTATGTTGTTATAGACTGCAAGTTGTTATGCATTTTATTTTTTTGGGATTGCGGTTTGAAATGATATATAACCATATTTATGTTTTAAATTACAGATTCAAATGATAAATATCTGTATAACTTGACCGTAGGATAGAAAATTTTGTACAGACACCATGGTCTATATATATATATAAATATTTTGGAAATGATTTCTATGGTTTTGGATAGAATTATACGGTTTAATAAATAATGATTCATTTTGATATTATACAAAAATATTTTATATTTAGTTAAATTCATGTATTAAAGCTATGTATACATTTGTTTAATAAGAATAAGGTTAATAATGGAGTTTGATTTTTGTTGACGTAAATTATGGTTAAGTATTTAAATCATACTTTAATATAGAGGTTATAATAATTAAAATAAATTAAGATTGGAAGGTAAGCTGGAAACCTATTTGAAACTGAGCTTATTTAAGAATTAAACTCCATAAGTTGATGTAAAATTTATTAAACTTGAAATTTTAAAAGGTATGATATTTATAACCATATTTTTATTCAGGATGAATTGAATGAGCATTTCTAGTACAAATAAATTAAAGGGAATATTTAGTTTTGGTAATTTGAATTTTATTTAAAGGATTATGGATTTATTATGCAAATATTTCAAAACTAAATAATATGACATTGAATTGTTGAATAGTAATTTCCAACCTTAGTTTTGAAATTGTTTAATACTCAAACTTTGAAATATATGGAAATTTAAATGGTTTATTTGGAGGTTCAAATCGGTATTTGGAATTTATTTGTGAAATTAAAGAAGCTATTTCATTATATAAAGTAATTTAATATGTTAACCATTTAAGTATTAGAAGTTATATTTCAAAGCTTTGGGTTTCAAGGGATTATGATTTGATAGTGCTATGATTTTTGAAAAAGGATATATCTGGAAAAAAATGATATTGTATTGATTTGGGTTTTAAAACAGAAATGATATTGTATTTATATGGTTTTGAAATGAATATTATATTCTGTTTTTGAAGTATAAACTAATTTTAATAGACCGCGGTGTTATAATAACGTTTGGTTGTTGAAGAGACCGGGATCGGAAGTTGTCATATTTTCTACCAACTTCGAAAACCACTTTAACAACTGTGTACGCGGTGGAGATTCTAGAATGAAGTAGGATGGTGGCGGCGTTTCCTTTAAGGTAAGTACGTGGAATCAACTCCCGTGACTTGGCATAAGGTGGTTAAAACAGGAGCAACTAACGGGCTAATGAGGTAGCTCCTTTGATCGGACACATCCCTTTGATGTTATACTTTGACTTTTGGATTGATTCAGTTACCACTTTTAATTTTTTTAGGGGCATGGGTCGAGGTGGGCGGTAGCTGCGGCTATGCGTCACCACCGGCCCGGAAGCGTAATTGGTATATCTACCCTGGCATTGCCTAGTTGTGCCGTGTCACCTACCCTATCATTCCATGTACGAGTTTGGTTTTCTCCCGTATGCCGTGTGGTTTCCTCTGATGGCTTCCCGATCAGGAGGAACCATGATATTGGATAGACTACTGGGACTATTATGTGTTAAGGTGGAAAATGTAAAGCCTTAACGCTATTTAAAAGTAAGTTTATTTTACTATTAGACATTATTATAATAGCGAAATATTACTACATAGTAAATAGTTTAACGGATCCTTAGGAGATGTGAATCCCAAGCATCTCTTAAATTACCGCACTCACGTTAGACGCTGGATAGGAGATGTCAAATCCCGTAAACCTCTCTGACCTCGTTCCACTCATATTATTTATCATTGATTTAACTTACATAAGATCTTTTTGTTCTGACTCGAGTGTTTTATCTTTTCAATTCGCTCAGGTCAGCCGGAGCATTTCAGGATCTGGAAGACCATATTCTGGAGGACGAAGACGAAGATTTATTATTATCTATTATATTATCCCACTACACCATTTTATTCCGCTGCATTAATAATATTCTCTAGTATGTGTAACTCTGATATGTATTGTATAAGTAAAATCAAATATTTGTGAAACAGCTTCATGAACTGTTTATTTGATTATTATATTTTATCGTTCCGCTGCACGATTCTGTTTTGTTTTATTTATTTCTTTCTTTTTATTATTTACCCCAATAACAATCCGCCCTTCTGTATGGTTTAAGTCTGATGTGTGTGGTTTATCGTCGATTTAAACCGCACACATGGATATGAGGAGAGGTGATCGGAGCTTCGCTGGGGGGCCGTGGCGCATGTCTAGAGACGCAAGGCACGGCGCGAGGTGGCGGTGCGCGTTCGTGAATCGTGCTAGGGTATAGTAGAGCTCGCGTGCGTTAGGGCATGCCTGGGAAGAAGATGCAGGAACGTGGCTTTGTCCTAATTTGGGTATATTTTATTTTTTTTATTTTTTTTCAATGTTCTAATCGACGTAACTTTCTCATGCGACATCTGATTTACACATGGTTTGTTTTGTTAGGATCATATCTGAATTCCTGACATTTTGACGCTAGTTTGGACGAATTTGGAGACTGTTCAAATTTTAGGTTTAAATTGGATTTAAATTCAATAGGCGAGTGTTTTAACCCACTCACAACTTCTGAAATTTCTTATGTGTATTAAATTAATTTATAATGTGATTAGTAATTTATTTATTGCTGTTTAGTATATTTTATCATCATTCCAATTAAATTTAATTTATTGAATTAAATTATTATTCAATTTATTATTGCATATAAACTGCCAGCTAAATTAATTTATTATTGTATATAAAGTGCCAGTAATTACTTGTTATTTATTTATATTCTATATTGATGTTATTGTTTAAATTGGATGATGATTGTGATAAATGGTTGATGATTGATATTGGGTGAATGTTTGCTGCATTTTACATTGTTATAGACTGCAAGTTGTTATGCATTTTATTTTTTTGGGGATTACGGTTTGAAATGATATATAACCATATTTATATTTTAAATTACAGATTCAAATGATAAATATCTGTATCACTTGACCATGGGATAGAAAATTTTGTACAGACACCATGGTCTATATATATATATATATAAATATTTTGGAAATGATTTCTACGGTTTTGGATAGAATTATACGGTTTAATAAATAATTATTCATGTAACGTCCCGAAAATTTTCGACTTTTGAAAATTCAACATCGATACTCACTTTATCGACTGCCGAGAAATCGAAGGCCGGAAACCCGAAATGTTATGGTTTAAGAAAAAGAAAGAGAGAAGGAGAGAGAAAGGATAGAAAATAGAGAGGAAAGAAAATAGAAAATGGAACGGAGTAGAAAACAACAGAACAAGAACAGAATCTCACAATTCGCAGCGAAACAACATATAATAGATAAATGAATAATCTTTAAACAAAGAACTATAACAGTTATTACATTTCATACATTACATTTCATTACATCATCATCAGAGTGTGCAACAACAAACAACAACAAACAGCGGAAAAGAAATACTATATACTAATAATACGCCATGCCATCCATCTTGCCTCCAGCAACTCCAGAATATCCAGAATATCCTGATAAACCTAACTCTTGACTGCCCGTGTGGAAATTGGTGGGCACCCAGAGTATAGGAAGGAAAACAATAAACTCCGAGTCAGTCATGTGACTGGTGTGGGAACTCAAAACAGTTTATTTATCTTTAAAATCAAAATAGAGGAATATTTTTAAAGTCAATTCGCAATGCTTTTAAAAATGAGACTACCATAAGGCCTCCCGCACACACACACAATGCAAACGCAGAATCGGAGGAGATTTCTCCTTATGATAGTCAAAGATGCTTGATACGCATTTAAACGAACATTTGATATTATTACTAGTGCATATTGTAGGAAAAATTCATTTCGAAAGTAGAATATAAATCTCAGCCAACATACGACCATTATTGTATGCCTACTATAGCTACCATCCAAACAGTGGTGACCACCATAAGTGAATGGCAGGTTCTACAACTAAAACCGTACAAGTTTCGTATTGGGAATTGGATTTCCAACGAATGATCAGGCCAAGGAACTTCCCATTGCCACATGAGAATGCCTCTGGAAGGACATCCCCGAGAACCAAACCGGATCTCTACCAACACAAGGTCGGATTACCCCTAACTGAGTAACAACTGACCGAATATGCCATCCCCCGGTCCTTTGGGACCTTTCACCGAGCGCTCGTAATCAATTCACACAATCATAAAGTGTTTTCAA
Organism: Allium cepa; assembly: GCA_030765085.1. Classification (NCBI taxonomy): domain Eukaryota; kingdom Viridiplantae; phylum Streptophyta; class Magnoliopsida; order Asparagales; family Amaryllidaceae; genus Allium; species Allium cepa. The sequence continues at coordinate 687,183,571 of CM060937.1, read as the reverse complement.
CATGAGTAAGTATCTGGGCTCCATACCATGATACCACCCTTTTCTAGAAGGAAATGCACATACCCTAAAGGGCGCTACCCCTCATAACCTTGCTGCATCTTTCCTATTTTGACCATTCCCGAGGTATAAGGCTCGACGAAGTCTCGTCCACAAAAACATACTTTATTCAAAAGCCATTCTTTGGGTCAACAAATGATCACATAAATGATCACCAAGATAGACGATCAAATAAATGATCCTATCACAAATAATCAACACAATGATCATTTAACAGCAACACTCAGCATGTCACATTACCAAATTGGGAATATATCGCTGATAACATTCAACTACATAACCTCTGAGCTCTTACGTCTCAGAGAAGGGTGTTAAGCTAAAAGAATAAATTCTCCGCCACCAACAGAAATATATTTGAAAGAAATCTGCTTTATATCTCAATTTGTAATGTCAGACATACAATCCATACAAGTCTGTTCCGGGCTCGAACAGAACCGAAGGCACTTACAAAGAAGTCCTTGCAATCCGGATACCCACAATCCTGATCGGATTCCCCATCACATATGGAGAACTCTATACCGGAGCAACTCGGTGCAGAGTCAATCGACAGGTCATCCTATCGCTCTCGCAAATACCGGGTCTTCAACACCGATCTTCAATGCTATCCATTACGTCGTATCACTATTCGGAATGGGTAATCCGAATAACGAGCGCAATAATTTAAAAACAATTGTAGCATTCAAATTCAACAAATCCCAACAAATACCTTTCAAAGGTAAATATTGATAGTCGGTTATTGAACTATCAATGGATATGCACAACATCACCAGATTCCAAATAATTTTCCAAATTATTTATTTTCCAAAAATATCTTTACTAGATATATAATTTCACACTTCAAAAATAAATCAATATTTATTTTTAAACAAATTCTCTTTCTATTCATAAATTCCATAGTGAATTTATATTTCACAATATTTATGAATATACGATTTCAATTATTCATTTCAATTTATCTTCAAAAAGATAAATTCTCAAAATATTCACTTTACATTGGAAAACATTTCCATACTTACTTATTAAGTAATTCTCAAATTTTATTTATTTTCAACACTTGGAAAATATTCAATATACTTAAATGAGATTAAGTATATATTTCATTCTTAAAGGAAATCATTCTCTTAAACATATTTATTTGGGCCAAAACGAATGTTACGTAAAACATCATTACGACAACCCAAAATCACTAGTATAGGGATTCGAAATTAAAATAGATATATAAATCCCAATACTATACGAAACATTTCCTTTCGGAAATCATTTACTATAACAATAGTTTTATAGTCCACCATTTCCTTCTATTTCTCGAAAACGTCTATTTCAACAATGAATGTTGAAATCTATGATTTCGAATCTCAACACATTTTAAAACATCGTTAGATCGTTTTAATTCTATTTAAAACATCAAATCTAAACATTTTCTTTAACATATTATTCACTATTCAAAAACGTGAATATACTACGTTAACCAATTTCATCATTTCTATACATTTCATTTTAAAAGGATTATTCACTGTCTAAAACGTGAATATAGCTCCATAAATAAGTTATAACAATTTACTTATCAAAATAAGTCGTTTGCGAATTTATAAAACAACGTTTATAAACTCCATTTCTATTTATTTTATGACAACTTCCTTTTATAAATTCCTTTATTAACCTATCTCAATTCATAATTCAATTATATACCGAAAGTCCATATTATAAGTTAAATGCTTATAATTTATTTGTTTACAAAATCGTTCCTTTGAACTTCATAATTATAAATCTTATAACTTATAAGATTCGTTTATTTATCCAAACCTATTCTTTTAACAACTTTATAAATTTTATAAACCTACTGCTTATAAAATTCCATTTATAACTTCACCGTTTATAATTCTATAAATTTCATTCATTTATGAAATTCATTTCCAATTCATTCTAACACTTATAAAAACTCGTTTTATAATTCAAATATTTTAATTTCTAAATATCAATTTATAAAACTCTTGTATAAATCAATTTATACTATTATTCTTTTAAAAGATCTTTAATCCTCTTTATAATTCCATCATTTTGATTTATAAAATAATCAAATTTCATAAATCCTATATTTAAACTTTTCACAATAAATTCAGAAATCCCGTTTTAACTATTTTATAAAATCATTAACCCCATATTGTCAAAAATTAGTTTTTAACTGTATTTCTCAAAAATCATAATTTTTATAACATTAAAATTATAACGTTTATTTATTTAAAATGGATCAGTTCCAAAAATATTTTATAAACGTATACTTTCAAAAATCACTTTGAAATCCTTTTAAAATTCCAAAATTTGGTCCAATGATGCTACACACCAAATATCCAATTACGACAACAACGATGTCATATATCGATATGATAGTCCATCAAATATCAAAATATCTGAAAGCAAATAAATACTGTTGTGGAATCCAGTTGGATCCCTCCAACCTGTTTCCTGCATCCACTAACATTAGCACAATACCAATTCCGCTCCAGTACGGAATTATCGCGGTACATAGGATTTAAAATATTATCCGCTTAATAGACGGCGCAATAGGGTCTCATCCGCTATGCAAATGTGGGAAATCAATAACTGCGATATATACATATGCCAATATATATATATATATTGCTATTATATATAATACCAATTTCACTGTTTATGAAATATTCGCGGTATATGTTTTTAATAAATAACATCCGCTTACTAACGGCGCATAATGTCTATTTTAACAATCAATAGATAACAATCATCATTCAAACATGCATTCAAATATTTTAAATCTAACTATTAAAAATAAAAATCAAAACCGATTCCATTGAGTGAGAAGTTCTCACCTTGATTTCAATTTCGTTTTAGCGATTTATTTCGAATAAAATTAAACGGACGTTTAATTTTACCCAAAATTCTCACTAACTCCAAACGACTCCAATCCAATTCCATCGCGTAGTGCTCGTCCATACGATTCCAACGCAACTGGTTTCGCGCGTTTTCGACCTCGTATGAAAAAGATACGATTTTATGAAGTTTACACGATTTTAACTTAATAAATTTACAACTTTAATTAAAAATTTTAAACCCTACACAACCCTGGCCGCTAGATCTCACCCAACAACATCATGACCGTGCGTATGCCTCTCCCCCATCTCCCTCACGTTACTTCATGCATCAGGAACCCCTAGAGCACGCAACAACCCCTCCAGGTCGCGACCCCCACGATGCCGTTTGCCTCGATCAGACACCCCCACCACGTGCGCCTCCCCCAGAGCCACCACCGGCCCAAACGCCTTGAAGTCTGGTGGCATGTAGCCCTCGAAATTCGTGCACAAACGCATGGCTTTGAACGACAATTTCCATCAATTCTCTACTCCATATCACATCGTAGCCGTTGGATATATCAATCACGTTGCCCTCTACAACTTTCATTTAGAAAGTTTCTCGAATTGAATGACGGATTTGAACATAAGGAGGGAGGAAGATCGTGATTTTCTGGCCGTGTATTTAGGTGGAGGCGGCTGCATTTTAGAATTAGGGTTAAAAATTTTTTTTTTTTTTATTTCTTGTGAGAGGGGGCTATTTATAGGGAACCGACGAAACACTATTCATTCCGGAAATTCCGAACTCCGATTTACACGCCGTAACCAGCGTTTCTGGGGTTTACCCCGCGTTCCGGACACAATGGAATAGGTTTCGAAAGCTAATTCGGACATCTGTGCGAGTTATGGCAATAAACGTTCAATTTAAATTAAACCGATTTAAACGATTTTCTAGGCGTTTTAATTTGTACCGGACAAACGGTAAATCCGATTGACACGAAATTTGAAACCTTACAATAATATCACATTACGGATCCGATGAAACTAGTTTCGTCGAAATCCGAGACTGTTTGAAAAATGGCTATTTTAACTCGCCAAATTAATATTAAAAATAATTCGATGCGTTTCGAGCTGCCGCGATCAAACGATAACTCCGATTGACACGAAAATTGAAATCCGGTAATAACTAACTATTACGGATCCAATGAAACTAGTTTCGTCCAATTCTGAGACTGTTCAAAAATTGGCTATTTTCACTAGTCGATTTAAATATTAAAAGATTCAATTTTCACAAATTAACTTTTAATTCGATTTTAAAAGTTCTAAAATATCGTTCTAACTTCAATATGATAAAATAAAATTTTACAAATCATTTTCAATCATATTTAACTCAATTTTCAATTATTTCCATAATTTAACATATTAAATTATCGATTTAATTATTCAATTAAATCCAATTATTCAAAATAAAATTTATTCGACTTATAAATTCACTTATTAATATTTAAAATTAATTAAATATTCAAATTTTAATTACTAAAAATCCTGGGTCGTTACAATCTTCCCCCCTTAAAAGAATTTCGTCCTCGAAATTATCAAGTAAGAAAAATTACAGAATCTATTAATTTTCCCAAATTCATAGTTTAAACCTCTTACAATTCTTTACTAAGTTTTCAAATCATACTTAGTTATCTTTTCAAAACAACTACTATTGTTTAATTTTCAATTCCAAATCAAAGTTATAGTTTTCAAAATTTTCCAATTTTCTCAAATTTTTTCTAATGCCTTAAATTTCCGAAAAAATTCGCCATAGTCTCCTTTGCGCGGCTCGATCCGAAAAAAATGACAGTATATATATCACAAATATACATCTCATCAAGTAATGAGGCATCCCGCAGGGAAAAAGTATAAAAGTACGGTATGTAATCCGAGATATGTACCTTATATTTTATTAGCAAGCATATACGGCTAATATAGCACGAAAGCGAGCTCCAAATGCGAAGCAAATGCGATCCGCACCTACTAAACACTCAACAAACAACATGAGAAACATGTATATAGACAATAGTATCGATATACAACATATAGCAACATAATAACTACATGTGCTAATATAGCAAATGCAACAAAACAACAAATGCAAACATCAACCAACTATCATCCATAACCAAATCAATATTCATTCATATTCTCATAATATTCAATGAAATGGGTTTTCAATTTAATCACATTTGATTCATTAATAGTGGATGTTCTTTTCTAACATTCATTTTCAATTAGTTTATATTCACTAATTCATATTCAAGTTGGTTCACTTCCAAATCAAATTCAATTCCATTTAAGATTCACTTAACTTCCAATTGAATTCCAATTACTTTAACTTCCAATTTCATTAACACTTAATGAATTATATACAATCAATCAACTAACAATCATATAACAACCAATGTATATTAATTACAACCAAATTCCTTTGCTTATATTCATTCAATTTGGTTTAATTAAATTGATTTGCATTCAATTATTCAACTTGCAATAACATTAGATTTTAATGAATTAACACTTATATTCATTATTTCATATCAACTTAATTTACATTTAATTGATTTACATTCAATCCATTAATTCAATTCAATTACAAAAGTTGAATTTCATTTCATAACTCAAGTTCACATTTATCACTTCACTTTATTAATTTACTTTGATACCAATATCAACTTCATTCAACATTTCTTAAGTTACATTTCCATTTTTAAAGTAAATTTCCATTTAACTTTAAATTCATTTTTATTACAACTCATATTCATAAATATATTCATATAGTTTCACTTCTTATATATATATAAGTTTATTTCACAATTGTAAATCACTTTAATTATAATTCAATTCTTATAATTCTTTTGCTTATACAATTATTCTTCAATTTAGATTATTCAAACATCTAAACAATCAATTTATATATACTTTAATAATTCTGAAAAATTATTCCTTTACATATAAAATATAATCAAGGCAAAATTATTTCATTTACCCAATTTAAAACAATACTGTGTCGAACTGTTCTGTACAAGTGTTTAGAGATCCCTATCAACTACGTTAATTACTTGTATTAACCAGAATCCATATACCACTCAACAAACCAATCATCACAATATAAAACAATTTTATATATTCACTAACAAATACGCTCTCATAGCTATTATTACACTCAAACTCATTCTAGAGTACTACTGACTCTATCTCTAATGAGTAATACCCAACAGAACCATGGTTGTCGCTTAACCATATGCTCAGATACCAAATGTAACGTCCCGAAAATTTTCGACTTTCGAAAATTCAACATCGATACTCACTTTATCGACTGCCGAGAAATCGAAGGCCGGAAACCCGAAATGTTATGGTTTAAGAAAAAGAAAGAGAGAAGGAGAGAGAAAGGATAGAAAATAGAGAGGAAGGAAAATAGAAAATAGAACGGAATAGAAAACAACAGAACAAGAACAGAATCTCACAATTCGCCGTGAAACAACATATAATAGATAAATGAATAATCTTTAAACAAAGAACTATAACAGTTATTACATTTCATACATTACATTTCATTACATCATCATCAGAGTGTACAATAACAAACAACAACAAACAACGGAAAAGAAATACTATATACTAATAATACGCCATGCCATCCATCTTGCCTCCAGCAACTCCAGAATATCCTGATAAACCTAACTCTTGACTGCCCGTGTGGAAATTGGTGGGCACCCGGAGTTTAGGAAGGAAAACAATAAACTCCGAGTCAGTCATGTGACTGGTGTGGGAACTCAAAACAGTTTATTTATCTTTAAAATCAAAATAGAGGAATATTTTTAAAGTAAATTCGCAATGCTTTTAAAAATGAGACTACCATAAGGCCTCCCGCACACACACAAATGCAAACGCAGAATCGGAGGAGATTTCTCCTTATGATAGTCAAAGATGCTTGATACGCATTTAAAAGAACATTTGATATTATTACTAGTGCATAGTGTAGGAAAAATTCATTTCGAAAGTAGAATATAAATCTTAGCCAACATACGACCATTATTGTATGCCTACTATAACTACCATCCAAACAGTGGTGACCACCATAAGTGAATGGCAGGTTCTACAACTAAAACCGTACAAGTTTCGTATTGGGAATTGGATTTCCAACGAATGATCAGGCCAACGAACTTCCCATTGCCACATGAGAATGCCTCTGAAAGGACATCCCCGAGAACCAAACCGGATCTCTACCAACACAAGGTCGGGTTACCCCTAACTGAGTAACAACTGACCGAATATGCCATCCCCCGATCCTTTGGGACCTTTCACCGAGCGCTCGTAATCAATTCACACAATCATAAAGTGTTTTCAACATGAGTAAGTATCTGGGCTCCATACCATGATACCACCCTTTTCCAGAAGGAAATGCACATACCCTAAAGGGCGCTACCCCTCATAACCTTGCTGCATTTTCCCTGTTTTGACCATTCCCGAGGTGTGAGGCTCGACGAAGTCTCGTCCACAAAAACATACTTTATTCAAAAGCCATGCTTTGGGTCAACAAATGATCATAGAAATGATCACCAAGATAGACGATCAAATAAATGATCCTATCACAAATAATCAACACAATGATCATTTAACAGCAACACTCAGCATGTCACATTACCAAATTGGGAATATATCGATGATAACATTCAACTACATAACCTCTGAGCTCGTACGTCTCAGAGAAGGGTGTTAAGCTAAAAGAATAAATTCTCCGCCACCAACAGAAATATATTTGAAAGAAATCTGCTTTATATCTCAATTTGTAATGTCAGACATACAATCCATACAAGTCTGTTCCGGGCTCGAATAGAACCGAAGGCACTTACAAAGAAGTCCTTGCAATCCGGATATCCACAATCCTGATCGGATTCCCCATCACATATGGAGAACTCTATACCGGAGCAACTCGGTGCAGAGTCAATCGACAGGTCATTCTATCGCTCTCGCAAATACCGGGTCTTCAACACCAATCTTCAATGCTATCCATTACGTCATATCACTATTCGGAATGGGTAATCCGAATAACGAGCGCAATAATTTAAAAACAAGTGTAGCATTCAAATTCAACAAATCCGAACAAATACCTTTCAAAGGTAAATATTGATAGTCGGTTATTGAACTATCAATGGATATGCACAACATCACCAGATTCCAAATAATTTTCCAAATTATTTATTTTCCAAAAATATCTTTACTAGATATATAATTTCACACTTCAAAAATAAATCAATATTTATTTTTAAACAAATTCTCTTTCTATTCATAAATTCCATAGTGAATTTATATTTCACAATATTTATGAATAAACGATTTCAATTATTCATTTCAATTTATCTTCAAAAAGATAAATTCTCAAAATATTCACTTTATATTGGAAAACATTTCCATACTTACTTATTAAGTAATTCTCAAATTTTATTTATTTTCAACACTTGGAAAATATTCAATATACTTAAATCGAGATTAAGTATATATTTCATTCTTTAAGGAAATCATTCTCTTAAACATATTTATTTGGGCCAAAACGAATGTTACGTAAAACATCGTTACGACAACCCAAAATCACTAGTATAGGGATTCGAAATTAAAATAGATATATAAATCCCAATACTATACGAAACATTTCCTTTCGGAAATCATTTACTATAACAATAGTGTTATAGTCCACCATTTCCTTCTATTTCTCGAAAACGTCTATTTCAACAATGAATGTTGAAATCTATGATTTCGAATCTCAACACATTTTAAAACATCGTTAGATCGTTTTAATTCTATTTAAAAAGTCAAATCTAAACATTTTCTTTAACATATTATTCACTATTCAAAAACGTGAATATACTACATTAACCAATTTCATCATTTCTATACATTTCATTTTAAAGGATTATTCACTGTCTAAAACGTGAATATAGCTCCATAAATAAGTTATAACAATTTACTTATCAAAATAAGTCGTTTGCGAATTTATAAAACAACGTTTATAAACTCCATTTCTATTTATTTTATAACAACTGCCTTTTATAAATTCCTTTATTAGCCTATCTCAATTCATAATTCAATTATATACCGAAAGTCCATATTATAAGTTAAATGCTTATAATTTATTTGTTTACAAAATCGTTCCTTTGAACTTCATAATTATAAATCTTATAACTTATAAGATTCGTTTATTTATCCAAACCTATTCTTTTAACAACTTTATAAATTTTATAAACCTACTGCTTATAAAATTCCATTTATAACTTCACCGTTTATAATTCTATAAATTTCATTCATTTATGAAATTCATTTCCAACTCATTCTAACACTTATAAAAACTCGTTTTATAATTCAAATATTTTAATTTATAAATATCAATTTATAAAACTCTTATATAAATCAATTTATGCTATTATTCTTTTAAAACATCTTTAATCCTCTTTATAATTCCATCATTTTGATTTATAAAATAATCAAATTTCATAAATCCTATATTTAAACTTTTCACAATAAATTCAGAAATCCCGTTTTAACTATTTTATAAAATCATTAACCCCATATTGTCAAAAATCAGTTTTTAACTATATTTCTCAAAAATCATAATTTTTATAACATTAAAATTATAACGTTTATTTATTTAAAATGGATCAGTTCCAAAAATATTTTATAAACGTATACTTTCAAAAATCACTTCGAAATCCTTTTAAAATTCCAAAATTTGGTCCAATGATGCTACACACCAAATAGCCAATTACGACAACAACGATATCATATATCGATATGATAGTCCATCAAATATCAAAATATCTGAAATCAAATAAATACTGTTGAGGAATCCAGTTGGATCCCTCCAACCTGTTTCCTGCATCCACAAACATTAGCACAATACCAATTCCGCTCCAGTACGGAATTATCGCGGTACATAGGATTTAAAATATTATACGCTTAATAGACGGCGCAATAGGGTCTCATCCGCTATGCAAATGCGGGAAATCAATAACTGCGATATATACATATGCCAATATATATATTGCTATTATACATAATACCAATTTCACTGTTTATGAAATATTCGCGGTATATGTTTTTAATAAATAACATCCGCTTACTAACGGCGCATAATGTCTATTTTAACAATCAATAGATAACAATCATCATTCAAACATGCATTCAAATATTTTAAATCTAACTATTAAAAATAAAAATCGAAACCGATTCGATTGAGTGAGAAGTTCTCACCTTGATTTCAATTTCGTTTTAGCGATTTATTTCGAATAAAATTAAACGGACGTTTAATTTTACCCGAAATTCTCACTAACTCCAAACGACTCCAATCCAATTCCATCGCGTAGTGCCCGTCCATACGATTCCAACGCAACTGGTTTCGTGCGTTTTCGACCTCGTATGAAAAAGATATGATTTTATGAAGTTTACACGATTTTAACTTAATAAATTTACAACTTTAATTAAAAAATTTAAACCCTACACAACCCTGGCCGCTAGATCTCACCCAACAACATCATGACCGTGCGTATGCCTCTCCCCCATCTCCCTCACGTTACTTCACACATCAGGAACCCATAGAGCACGCAACAACCCCTCCAGGTTGCGACCCCCACGATGCCGTTTGCCTCGATCAGACACCCCCACCACGTGCGCCTCCCCCAGAGCCACCACCGGCCCAAACGCCTTGAAGTCCGGTCGCATGTAGCCCTCGAAATTCATGCGCAAACGCATGGCTTTGAACGACAATTTCCATCAATTCTCTACTCCATATCACATCGTAGCCGTTGGATATATCAATCACGTTGCCCTCTACAACTTTCATTTATAAAGTTTCTCGAATTGAATGACGGATTTGAAGATAAGGAGGGAGGAAGATCGTGATTTTCTGGCCGTGTATTTAGGTGGAGGCGGCTGCGTTTTAGAATTAGGGTTAAATTTTTTTTATTTTTTTTATTTCTTGTGAGAGGGGGCTATTTATAGGGAACCGACGAAACACTATTCATTCCGGAAATTCCGAACTCCGATTTACGCGCCGTAACCAGCGTTTCTGGGGTTTACCCCGCATTCCAGACACAATGGAATAGGTTTCGAAAGCTAATTCGGACATCTGTGCGAGTTATGGCAATAAACGTTCAATTTAAATTAAACCGATTTAAACGATTTTCTAGGCGTTTTAATTTGTACCGGACAAACGGTAAATCCGATTGACACGAAATTTGAAACCTTACAATAATATCACATTACAGATCCGATGAAACTGTTTTCGTCGAAATCCGAGACTGTTTGAAAAATGCTATTTTAACTCGCCAAATTAATATTAAAAATAATTCGATGCGTTTCGAGCTGCCACGATCAAACGATAACTCCGATTGACACAAAAATTGAAATCCGGTAATAACTAACTATTACGGATCCAATGAAACTAGTTTCGTCCAATTCTGAGACTGTTCAAAAATTGGCTATTTTCACTAGTCGATTTAAATATTAAAAGATTCAATTTTCACAAATTAACTTTTAATTCGATTTTAAAAGTTCTAAAATATCGTTCTAACTTCAATATGATAAAATAAAATTTTACAAATCATTTTCAATCATATTTAACTCAATTTTCAATTATTTCCATAATTTAACATATTAAATTATCGATTTAATTATTAAATTAAATCCAATTATTCAAAATAAAATTTATTCGACTTATAAATTCACTTATTAATATTTAAAATTAATTAAATATTCAAATTTTAATTACTAAAAATCCTGGGTCGTTACAATTCATTTTGATATTATACAAAAATATTTTATATATAGTTAATTCATGTATTTAAGCTATGTATACATTTGTTTAATAACAATAAGGTTAATAATGGAGTTTGATTTTTATTTAAATAAAATATGGTTAAGTATTTAAATCATACTTTAATATAGAGGTTATAATGATTTAAATAAATTAAGATTGGAAGGTAAATCGGAACTCTATTCGAAACTGAGCTTATTTAAGAATTAAACGCCATAAGTTGATGTAAAATTTATTAAACTTGAAATTTTAAAAGGTATGATATTTATAACTGGATTTTTATTCACGATGAATTGAATGAATATTTCTAGTATAAATAAATTGAAGGAAATATTTAGTATTGGTAATTTGAGTTTTATTTAAAGGATTATGGATTTATTATGCAAATATTTCAAAACTAAATAATAGGACATTGAATTGTTGAATAGTAATTTCCAACCTTAGTTTTGAAATTGTTTAATACTCAAACTTTGAAATATATGGAAATTGAAATGGTTTATTTGTAGGTTCAAATCGATATTTGGAATTTATTTGTGAAATTAAAGAAGCTATTTCATTATATAAAGTAATTGAATATTTAAACCATTTAAGTATTAGACGTCATGTTTCAAAGCTATGGGTTTCAAGGGATTATGATTTGATAGTGCTATGATTTTTGAAAAAGGATATATTTGAAAAAAATGATATCATATTGATTTGGATTTTAAAACGAAAATGATATCGTATTTATATGGTTTTGAAATGGATATTATATTTTGTTTTTGAAGTAACAAATTTGAATAGGCCGTGGTGTTATAATAACGTTTGGTTATTGAAGAGGCCGGGATCGGAAGTTGTCATACTCTTTGCCAACTCCAAAGACCACTTTAAAACCGTGTATACGGTGGAGATTCTAGAATGAAGTAGGATGGTGGCGGCGTTTCCTTTAAGGCAAATACGTGGACCCGACTCCCGTGAGTTGGCGTAAGGTGGCTAAAACATGAGAGATTGACGGGCAAATGTGGTAGAACCTTTGATCGGACACATCCCTTCGATATTATACTTTGACTTTTGGATTGATTCGGTGGCCACTTTTGATTTTTTTTGGAGGGTGTGACTCGAGGTGGGCGGTAGCTGCGGCTATGCGTTACCACTGGCCCGGAAGCGTAATTGGTATATCAACCCTGGCATTGCCTAGTTGTGCCTTGTCACCTACCCTATCGCGTCTTGTACGAGTTTGGTTTTCTCTTGTAACCCGTGTGATATCCTCTGGTGGCTTCCCAATCAAGAAGAAACATGATATTGGATGGACTACTGGGTCTATTACTTGTTAAGGTGGAAAATGTAAAGCCTTAACGCTATTTAAAAGTAAGTTTATTTTACTATTAGACATTATTATAATAGCGAAATATTGCTACATAGTAAATAGTTTAACGGATCCTTAGGAGATGTGAATCCCAAGCATCTTCTAAGTCACTCCACTCACGTTAGACACTGGGTAGGAGATGTCAAATTCCGTAAACATCTCTGACGCCATTCCACTCATATTATTTATCATTGATTTAACTTGCATAAGATCTTTTAGTTCTGACTCGAGTTTCAATTCGCTCAGGTCAGCCTGAGCATTTCAGGATTTGGAAGACCGTATTCTGGAGGACGAAGACGAAGATTTATTATTATCTATTATATTATCCCACTACACCATTTTATTCCGCTGCATTAATAATATTCTCTGGTATGTGTAACTCTGATATGTATTGTATAAGTAAAATCAAATATTTGTAAAACAACTTCATGAAATGTTTATTTGATTATTATATTTTATCGTTCCGCTGCAAGGTTCTGTTTTGTTTTATTTCTTTCTTCCTTTTTCTTATTTACCCCAATAACAATCCGCCCTTCCGTATTGTTTAAGTCTGACATGTGTGGTTTATCGTCGATTTAAACCGCACAAGAAGGCGGGACGTTACAGTAGTATTGATAGAATATGTTGATTTTGAAATGTGATATTTATATAATATGCTGATTTTGAAATGTGGTGTATATACACATTGTGACAGATGTTTACTGAAACAGAATTAAAACATTACACAGCGTTTTTAAAACGCCATTGAAAGTTTTAACATCGTCTTAAAACTGCTGTTAAATTGTATGTAAAAATATAAAGCACGATTTACTACAACAAGGAAACGCTGTAAATAAATATCACAACATTAAAAAACGCTATAAAATATTATCTTTGCACGAAACAAACACTAAGAAACATCTCTAACTGCACCCAACCAAACGCTATTAAATGATTTCATGACACTAGACAAACGCTGCTAAAAAGGACATTTAAAAGCATTTATTTCTTGTTATTGTATATCTCATACATATAACTGCATATCGATATACAGCGTATGTAAAAACGTTGTTAATAGCTTTTACAGCGGTTTTAAAACGCTGTTAAAGGTCCTATTTGTTGTAGTACTTTTTCTTTTTGAATTCATGGCGTCCTTATTACCTTCAAAACAACATCTTTAAGGAAAGCTTCTATATTGCCATAATTATTCTACTTCAGGTAATACTCTTTTGATGTTGAGCTGCCAGATTGCCCTAATGACTTGTTAAGAATCCTCCCTTGATGATTAGCTTTTGCTTATGGGAGCTTTTTATTCTTTAAGGAGGTCATGTCTACTTTATCTTTGCATTCCTTGGAACTTGTTTTCATATTTCTTCTTGGAGAAACTACCTCTTCTCCTTTATTTTGGCATGGAGTTTTTGATGAATTTTGAGACAAAGCCATCTTCAACAAATCTTGAATTTCCGCTAATTGATGCTCCAAGCGCTTAGTTTTCTCCATATTTTCATCCTGCGGTGCTGGTGATGAAGTTTGACCTAGAAGGACCCTACCCAGGTTGAAAGTAAGAGCTATATTTTCCTCTAGGTCGGAAGTATGCACTACTCCCTCTTTGAGTCCACTTAGACTTTTTGTTCTCATTTTTCATAGGCAATAGAAATAAACCATAATTAATGTATATGTAGTAATAGGGTGGATGTTCGAGCCCTCCTTATAGTGCCAGAAATGTTAACAAGAAATCTTGTTAAAATTTCTAACACGATAATTTTATTTGGGCATGACCATGTGGTTGGGATGATTCTCGCTTCAAAAAGTGTATATTTGGTATGTCTTAATTAAATTGATCTGGATGAAAAGAATAGTGAATTTTCATAACTTTCGACCATATTGAAAGGTATGTGAGGCTACTACGACCCATCGACAAGGTTGGTAAAATATCAAATTATCAAACCTTTCGACCTTAAGGTTAATAAGCAAGATTACTCCAACCTTTCGACTAGGTTGGAGTAGAGGAAAATAGCTAAGCCCTTTTTGACCTTGTCGAAAGGTCGTTAACAAGATCGCCCTAACTTTTCGACTAGGTTAAAAAGAATTAGATTGCCAAACCTTTCGACCCTGTCTAAAGGTGTGACAAGGCATGTTAACAAGATTTCTTGTCAACAACCTAAAGTTATTTCAAGTAGTATGGATAGACTGGGTTGAGTAAAGGGCATGATACCCTTAAGAATTGCCTTTATATTTAGCTTCACTTCTTATTGGATCTTGGAACAGAACTTTCGACGTTGTCTAAAGGTTTATTATTTGAATATGAATACCTTTTATCTAAGTTGAACTTGAATGAGGTCGCATGCAAAAGAATTCCTTTTAGTTAAGTTGAAGTTCCTTTAAGATTAGTTTTTATCTTATTGAAAGATTAGAATGATAGCCCTATTTGGGTTTAAGTTGAATATCAAACTCCTTGGTGGATATATAGAAGCATTCAACCTTGTTGAAAGTTTGATCGCCTAGTCTTTGATCCCAGTCGAAAGGTTTAGGAATAGTCTCTTTTAGATTAAGCCTTGTAAGTCAAGGAATCTATAATTAATGAGCTGACTTTGACCTAGTCGAAAGGTTAGACCTTTAGATTATAACTTCGAAAGGTTACTGATACCTTTGTAGCATAAGCACTTTTGACCTAGTCGAAAGGTTTAGGTCTTAAATCAATAACTTCGGGAGGTTTCCAATGATGTTGGACCCATGGTGTTATCAACCTTGTCAAAAAAATTTAAACTGTGGGGTTAAGGCCTCCAAAGGTTGCTATAATTACTTTGTAGTAGAAGTGTTGTCAAACTTATCGACAAGAACATTTCCGTGATATTGAACCAGAAAATGGGAGTTAATCCAACAAATGTATAAGAAAATAGTAAAGTAATTATTAGAGCACAAGACTTTCCTTTTTACCTATGGAAAAACTCCATTTTATCAAATCCCTAAATTAACAACCAATTAGGTTTGTAATGTTTTGGTTAAGAACGTACAAGGTTAGAATGAGTGAATTCGAATCCCCTAAAACAGGACCCCTTGGGCCTTATTTATAGATGCTGGCGGCCCTGCTTTCAACTCCACGTACTAGACTAGGTCGAAAGGTCTCCCTTTTATAGGTAGCTTTGAACCTTTCAACTTTGTCGAAAGTTTTGCCATTCATCTGCTATTCTGGACCCTTCGACTTAGTCGAAAGGTTTGCTTCTCTTTATGCCTTCATAAACCTGTCGACTATGTCGAAGGGTTTGCCTTCTTTATACTGCTGTGAACCTTTTGATCTTGTTGAAAGGCTGCTCTTCTCTTGGTTGTTGTGAATCCATCGACCTTGTCAAAGGTTTCTCTTCGAGAGCTGTGCTTTCCTCCAACGTTCTCAAAAGGTTTTCTTTCGCTTTTTGTTAACTTGTGAGTGCTACCTTTTTCATAAACCTTTTCTCATGGTCGAAAGGTAACCATGGATGCGCTTCAACTGGTTCAAAAGGCTTGTTTTTCGTACCCCAATCAAAATCTAATTTTGATTTGGTTCGCTGATTTTTTTTTCTCCAAATTGATTTCTAACAAAATCCATCAACGGCTTTGGATTTTTAAGATAGTGATGTTTGATAAAGGAAAATACCCTAATCAGGTTCAATTTTAAATCCAAAATCTCTAGTTTTAGCTTTTGGTTTTAAATCCGGGGTTTTGACTCGTTGATAATTTATATTCCTCTTCGAAATCGAATTAGGTCGATTCTAGATGAAATCAGTTTTGTTAATGGGGTTTTTTTACTTGTTCTTAGTAGAATTTGAAAACTACATTTATTATCGGTTTTGGGTTTGGTTAAATCCAATAGGATAACCTGGAACCCATTCGTGTACAATTTGGTGACTCAAAATGATCTTCTACTCCTTCGAAGGAGACCGAGGCGGCAATAATGGATTTGCCTTCTTTATACCTTTTGATGGGGTCTGAAGGTATTATGATACCAACTTTTTATTATTGTCGAAAGGTTCGATAATTTAATGGTGTAGCCTTATGGCAACGAGCTCTCAACAAGGTTAAAGAGTTTTGAACCTTTCGACTAATTGCTTTCGACAATGCTGAACTTCTTTAACCTTAGAGTTGCTTTTGCTCCTTTTTTTCGAAAAGTTTAAAGTACACATGAGCCAAGCCTAAAACCTCTCCACTTCAATGGATATGACATATTTTAATAACTTTGACCAGACCTTTTGACAACATCGACCATATCAATATTTTTTTTAACTTAGGATTTTATGATTTTGCTTTTGACTATGTCGAATGGTCTTGCCACTTAACTTCATGTTATACTTGGAGTAGATCTAGGTTTCCATAGAGCTTTCAACATTGTCGAAAGGTATTGGATCGGTTGATGTTCCACTACTTCCTTTTGATTTTGCCAATAGCTTTAGGATGTTGAATTTTTATTTGCTTTTCGGCATTGTTGAAGTATGATTATCAAGATTGATGTCATTATTCTTTTCGACATTATCGAAAGCTTGTTCTATTAACCATTCGACTTTGTCAAAAGCTTCTTTTTTAAACCTTACGACTTTGGAGAATACTTTTAACTATCAAGTTTTTTGACTCAAACTTTTTGCACTATCTTTTAAACTTTTTGTATGCTTTCATACTTAAGCTATCTAAGCAAACTTATTTACTTTTGAATTCTCGATTGCTTTCTAAATTAATAATTGATCAAGGATTTTAACCAAAATGTTTTCACCTAGTAGCATCACGAGCTCTCCGAAGATTGAAGTGACTGCTAAGTAATCCTCAGTTGAATCTCAAAGTGAAGTCAATGCCATACTCAAAGACTTTGGCATCACCAGGATTGAAACCATTCCTCCTAAACCCAATGATACCATAGACAACCCTTCGGAAGGGTATTTTGCTAGCACAACCATCCACATATGGCATGGTGGCATCCTTCCATTTGTCGAATTCTTGCTTTCCTTCCTGTCTCACATTGGGGTTGCTTCCATACAACTTTCTCCCTATCTTTTATCTCTTGAAATGTTAGCGTTGAACCGGGACTTCCTCTGCACAATCTAGAAGTTTTAAACTCCGTGACCAAGATGGCAAAGTTTAGCAATTTTAACAAGCAAATCTATTAATTTAATGTGTATAAGAAGCTTATATTAGATGGAATCAATAAGTTTAGGGATTGGGAAAACCAATTTTCGTCAAGTGCTTTGCGTATGTTCACGGGAGTTTTGCCTCCTTCCATTAGTCTATTTCGGTGTCGTCTTTGCTTTTCTTTATGTTTTCTATCAGCTAATCTCTGATCTTTTTCAAGTGAATGTCCCAAGACACTAAGTGATGCACACAAGAGAACCATCGACTCTTTAACTGCAGCTCTAGAACAACTTGGGAGCACGTTTAGGCTCTTGCCTCACTCGAATCTAAGGAATCACTCTTTGCTATCGCCTGGCTAAAGGATTCTAGGCACTCTACCCACCATTATGCACACCTCTCATAGCAAACGTTTCCTTTCTTCGGTGATGCCGAGGATTTTACTTCCATGTCCTACATTTATGCTGACACTTCAAGTAATTACTTGCTTACTATTCTCTTCTTTTTGTCTATGGAACTTTTAAATTACTTTGACTGATTTTATATCTGCTTGAATTTTCTTTAGCTCCCTCCAAGGCCACCGTATCCTTAAGTGACAGTGCTCCTCCTTCATTATCTTCATTATCTTCAGATGTGGCATTAATCTTGGAGGCTTTTGCTAGGTCTAAGAAATCTTCAAAGTGAAAATTAAGGGTGCCTCCTAAAGCCACTCCTCCCGTGAAAGTAGCAAAAGTTACTGATGCAGAGGAGGAAGAAAAGTGCACATCCTTAGAGAAAGCTTCAAAGAGTTCCACTGTTGAAGCTTCTAAAGACCAAATTGAGTAAACTTCGCCTTATTCGAAACCTTTTCCTCATATTAGCATCACTAATTTCCCAGCTGTGCTAGCGCAAATGCAGCTAGCTCTTCTACATAATCCTTCTTAGGCACAGATCCCTTCGGAATCGTCATCTTTCGTTCCTCTGCCGACTACTTTCAATGAACTCATCGAGCTTAACCTTCATTCGGAATCTTTTAGTTCTTTTTGTCTGCCATCATTTAGCCCAGACTTGGTAGAAAATCATTGCTCTCTCATGGAGCAACAACTCTTGGTAAGCTTTTATCCAATTAACCCTACTGTCTTTGGATCTTTCTAATCTCTAACCTGTGCTATACTTCTTCTAATTGTAGGTTTCTAGGAACTAGATTTTCTTAAATGGACATGTCTCCATGCTCTCTTTTGAATTCTCCAGGCTATAAGAGGAAAGTGCTAAATTGTAAAGTCAACTATCTTCTCTGACTGCCACTCTAAACAACACTTCCTCTGAGTTGGAGCGAATTAAAGCTTCCCTCCTCAGGGTTGAATCCGATCGAGAAGTAGAGAGGCATGTTGTAACATCCCACCTTTTTGTACGTTTAAATCGACGATAGACCATACGCGTCAGACTCAAACCATACAGAAGGGAGAATTGTTATTGGGGTGAATAAGAAAAAGAAAGAAAGAAAATAAAACAAAATAGAACCTTGCAGCGGAACGACAAAATATAATAATCAAATAACAGGTCATGAATCTATTTTACAAAACATTTGATTATGCTTATACCACACAGATCAGAGTTACACATACTAGAGAATAATAAATAATGCAGCGGAACAGTATGAATGTAGTGGAATGATATAATAATAGTTATACAATCTTCGAATTTATCCTCCAGAAGTAAGTTCTTCCAATCCTGAAATGCTCATGCTGACCCGAGCGAATTGGAAAGACAAAACGCTCGAGTCAGAACTAAAAGATCTTATGTAAGTTAAATCAACAGTAAATAATAAGAGTGGAACGGCGTTAGAGATATTTACGGGATTTGACATCTCCTATCCAGTGTCTAACGTGAGTGCAGTAACTTAAGAGATGTTCGGGATTCACATCTCCTAAGGATCCGTTAAACTATTTACTATGTAGTAATATTCTGCTATTATAATAATGTCTATAGTAAAATAAACTTACTTTTAAATAGCGTTACAGGGTTACCCATATAGCCCTTGCCACGCAATAGTCCCAGTTGTCCATCCAGTATCAGCGCATCCCCAGATTGGGAGACTACCCTAAATACCCCACGGGCTATGGGAGAAAGCCAAACTCGTACAAGGAGCACTAGGGTGGGTGACAAGGCATATAAGGCAATGCCAGCGTAGATATACAAATTGATATCCTGGCCGGTGGTAACGCGTAGAAGCTACTACCAACCCCCTCGAGCCACACCTCCAAAAATCAAAAATCAAAAGTGGCCACCGAATCAATCCAAAAGTCAGAGTATAATATCGAAGGGATGTGTTCGATAAGAGGGGCTACCTCCTTGGCCCGAGAATCGCTCCTGTTTTAGCCACCTTATGCCAACTCATGGGAGTCGGGTCCATGCATATACCTTAAAAGAATATCGCCACCATCCTACTTCATTCTAGAATCTCCACCGTGTACACGGTTGTCAAAGTGGTCTTCGGTATCGACAGAGAGTATGCCCATATCCGATCCCGGTCTCTTTGCTAACCAATTGTTATTATAACACCGCTGTCGTTTCAAAATAATTTTGCTTCAAAACCATAATATAATATCCATTTCAAAACCATATAAATATGATATCATTTCCCTTTCAAAACCAAAGCAATATGATATCATTGCTATAAACCAAAATCAACATAATATCATTTTTATTTCAAATATATCACTTTTCCAAAATCATAGCACTTTCAAACTTATAATATTTCGAAACCAAACGCTTGAAATATAACCTTCCAAAACATAATACTTCGAATTTAATAGCTTCTAAACCATAACTTCCAAAACTTAAATGGTTTGGATATTCAAACAGTGTATAAAATAAAATAGTTTGATTTTAAAATTGCTTTATAAAGTAAAATAATTCCACGACTTCACAATTTTATTCACCTTAAATTTAATCTCAATTCATAACTTTCAACTCACTTTCGGTTTCAATAAACCATTTCAATTTCAATATATTTCAAACTTTGAGTATTAAACAATTTCAAAACTAAGGTTGGTAATTACGATTCAACAATTCAATGTTCTATTTTTAGTTTTGAAATACTTGCATAATAAATCCATTTACAATTAAACAAAACTCCAATTACAAATAACTAAATATTTCCTTCAATTTATTCATACTTGAAATATTCGTTTAATTCATTTTAAACCAAAATCCGGTTATAAAAATCATGCCTTTAAAATCTCAATTTTATTAAATCCCAAATCAATTTCATATTTATCTTCCTACCTTATTCTCATTTAAGTCATTATAAACTCCAGAATATAATTAAATAAGTACTTAACCATATTATATCTTAATAAAATCAAACTTATTATTAAACTTATTTTATACTTTAAAATAATTTTATACATAGCTTAAAACCAAGAATTTAACTTTATATAAAATAACATTTACAAAATTTCCAAATCAATATCTCATAAAACCATATATTTCTTTACCAAACCATAGGAACCATTTGAAAATATTTATATATATAGACCACAGTGTCTGTATATAATTTTCTACCCTATGGCCAAGTGATACAGATATTTATCATTTCAATCCGCAATTTAAAATAAAAATGGGGTTATGTATCATTTCAAATCGCAATCCCAAACGAAATAAAAATGCATAACAACTTGCAGTTTATAACAATATAAAATACAACATCCATTCGTCTAATATCATTCGTCAAACACTTATCACCATCGTCATCCAATTCAATCAATAACATCAATATAAATAGATAATAAATAACAGGCATTTACTGGCAATTTATATTCAATAATAAATTAAACAACTATTTAACAGGTATTTTATATGCAATAATAAATTAGATAACAATTTAATTCAAATAAATTTGATTTTACTGAGATGATGATTAAAAATCTGCCAAACAGTCATAAATAATTTTCTGATCACACCATAAATCAATTTAACAAACATAAGAAATTATAGAAGTTGTGAGTGGGTTAAAACACTCACCTTTTGAATTTAAATTGAATTTAAATCCGATTTAAATTGAAATTTTGAACAGTCCTAGAATCTGATCAGACCAGTGCCAAAATGTCTAGAATATCAATATGATCCGAGCAGAGGAAACCGCGCGTAATTTCGACCTCGTATGTGAAAGTTATGCTAATTAGAACTTTAGAAATCAAAATTAAAACAAAATTTGCAATAACCCTCACCCATGCCACGTCATGCACCTTTCTCTCTGAACCCTGCTTGTGTCTCTCGTTCATGAACCCAAAAAGGCGTTGCCGCACGCACCTTCCCCCCTTGGCTCTGTCCTGCTCGCGGTCCACCAAGACGTCGCCTCCCTCCTCGACGATAACCTCCTCACGACCACTAGCAACGAAAGACACGAGCCACGATGGTACAGCCGTCGAAACCCCATGCCCTAAATCAAATTTTTTCCGTTGATCCACCCACTAACTTTGCCTACGAACGACTCAGATCGAATCCCCTCGATGATCTCTACCAAACAGTACAAGTGATTTGATGATCCATTGACGTTCATCGAAACGTGATGAACTGCCGATATTTGTTCATAAATTTGGGGACAAATAGAAGTTCATATTGGAAAACAAATTAGAGATCTGAGATGCGCTCGTCCAAAGCTTCAAATCGATATATAATTCGATGTAGTTTGAGGAGGTTTAATTTTTGATTTGATTTTGAATTGCAATTGGATCTAGATTTTGATTGTTTGCCACCGAGGAGGAGAGACAGCTGAATTGTACATATAGAACAATGAACATAAGGAAGAGGCTAGGGTTTATAAAAAAGTTTATATATATATATATCTGTGTGTGCGTGTGTGTGTGGATAAGAAAATAGAAACAATTGGAGGGAATCAGTGAGAAAGTTGAACGCTACACGGCCCAAAAGCCCGATTCGACTCCAGAACGAAATTGGGTCAACCTATATATCGAAATGGATGTTTTAAAATATTTTAAACACAATGGAACAAATTTCAAGTCCAAATTGTTTCGTATAAAGAAGTTATGCTAAGATCAAGTTATTTCAAATTGATTTCAATTGATTTCAATTAAATGATTTCAAGGCATTTTGAGTCCATACGATCAAACGACAAGGCCGATCGCTACGAAAATTGAAATCCTAAAATAATTCACCATTACGGATCCGATGAAACTAGTTTCGTCAAAATCCATGTCAGTTGCCAAAATGGCTATTTTTCAGTTAATTAAATAAATTAATATTAAATAAATTAAATCAAATTTTAAATTCCAATTCTATAATTAACAATCATTATCATTTTGATTTCTTAAACCTTCACAATAATTTAGACAAGTTCAGAAATCAATTTTAAGTTAATTAAGTTACCCATTACCGTATAAAATTTCAAGTTTAAATAAATTCACTAATTATCCGTTGAAATCTAGTAAGTCCGTTTATTTGATTTTAAATCTTGTTATTCAATCCATTATCACCAAATAGATAAAATTAACATTGGTTCATGGTTTATTACATTAATATTCTCAAATTTTATCTAAATTCCTATTAAGATAATAATTAAATACTAAATTTCATTTAATTAAAATTTATCCATTTGATATGTTTTGAATTAATAAATCTTTATTTCCATTCCTTCAATTCAACAAATTGTTCTATTATGAAACATTAACATATTTCCAAATATTACCTTAATTAACATTAACATAATATTTTATTTAGATAAATTGCAATTGATTCCAATCAATTTCTATTTCTTAATATACTCCAATTTAACAACTTCAAAACCATGTATCTCTTCTCATATTAATGTAACTTTTATTTATTTATGAAAATTTGATTCTTTATTTCAATTAATAGACTAAGTGAACGGGCAACACATAATTATTGTCACTATTTATTTTTAACTACATTAATAAGTTTATTGTTTACAGACCCAAGTTACAAAATTTATATTATTTCAATTTATCGTAATCTCATTTAATCTATCAATAATTTAGCTTAGATTACATCCTTACCATTCATTTTAGTTAACACATCCTCGTTAAATAACTAGTTCCAATTTCATTTAATATTTGATTACAAAATCTTATTAAATCAACTATTTTTAATTACCAAAATTTACGGGTCGTCACACTCTCCCCCACTCAAAACTTTTCATCCCCGAAAAGGAAAAAGAAGGGAAAAGAAGAATTATGAAATCAATATATCTTACTTAAAATATTAAATTTATAAACAAAAAAATTACAAAATTAATTAATTTAAATAAAATGTACCAATTTATAACCATGAAATCTTTTATACTCATATTAATAAAGTTTGGAAAACATTTTCAAAAAAATTTCTAGGTCCAAAATTTTACGGAAAATCTCGACAGAGTCTCCTTTGTACAGAGAGGCTCGAGCGAAAACATAATATCAAATACAAAAATATACAACATATATTTTCCAAAAATAAAATATATCCCAACATGGGAAAACAACATAATAGTGCTATAAACTGTAATCCGAAAACTTACCTATTTGTCGGGCAATTTACGCTTATTTTATGAAACCAAAAGCAGTAGAAATTGCATTCTTAACCTGTGTTTCACTTATATAATCTACAAAGTGTTAATAATTATATAAAATGAGATATTTAAAGTTGTTTTCAACTACTAACAGATAAGTCAATATAAAACAATGACAGTCAATTGCAACCAACAAACAATCATCATATACAATCAACACAAATCAATTTGTTCATCCACATCAACCAAAACAAGTAGTTAGTTCAGGCTTAGACACTTTTAAATTTTATAAAATGACAAATAAATTGTTAAGTATACCATTTACTCAACAGTCTTAGATAAAACTGAAGAGATTATTCATACAGGCAAACAATTTTAAAGTATCCTTGCCCAAACAACCATAAACCATAACAATAATAAGCATAAAGTACGTTCATACTTATTAATTTCATTTCAATACATTTATTGCTTCACTCCCTTTTCATTCACATAATAATTTATCTCTTTAATTTACATTTTATTTCTTACATTTTCATTTCTTACAAAATCTCCTGTTCATTTATTATATCATGCCATTTTCTTTTCTTTTGTATTACATTCATTCATTTACATAATTCCATTTATTAACATTCATTTATTTATAATATTCATGTTTAATTCAATATCTTTGCATATTAATTCATTTACTTAAGTTTATAATATTATACTTATAATACTTACTTCATATTACCTTTATTAAAGTAACATTTCAATTATAACTTAAGTTCACATCAACTGCAACATCAAATTCTTATTTATAAAAGAATTTCATTAAATACTTTCATTACCTCAAGTTTATTACTTGTATAATATCCATTACATTTTCTTATTAGACATTATAACTATTCATATTTGGTAAGTTACATATATGCTTTTAAGGA
Organism: Allium cepa; assembly: GCA_030765085.1. Lineage (NCBI taxonomy): Eukaryota > Viridiplantae > Streptophyta > Magnoliopsida > Asparagales > Amaryllidaceae > Allium > Allium cepa. Next base: position 687,157,998 of record CM060937.1, on the reverse strand, counting down.
TGTAATTGAAAGTTACGCAAGTTTATTTTTATTTCTTTTAATGAATCAAATGTTCAATGATCATATCTTCCGTTTTTATAGGTTATATATTTCAACTTTGTGGAAATTTCATTTATATCATAGCATTTAATCCCTTATTTCAATTAGAGGTTCCAATTATTAATTAGTTACATTCCATTTCACTTACAATAACTGAAACTTATTAATTAACGGAAACTTAGGAACTAGATACCGGGTTAAATTTCAAATCATTTTAAAAATAATAGATAAATGTATATACTTACAATTTATATATCTAATTATATTTAAAATAATTTAAATTTTATATTTGTTTATCAAAATAAATCTGCAGTAAAACTACTACAGTGGCCTTCCAACTTCGAAACTCGAAAATGAATGTCGATGATGCGTGCACTCATCACCGAAATTATTTTCCAGCGATAAAGAGGGGAGTACAGAACTTATTCCTTTTTCGAAATTTCTTTAAATAATTCTTCCAAATCATATTAAAATACTTATATATCAGAAAATACTTCTAAATAATATTAGTATATTCCAAAATCCTTTGAAAGAAATTTAAAATCCCGGAACTTAAGTTCTAAAGTTTCCAATTTTCATTTATTTTATTTTCTTCAAATTTGGTTTCCAATCAAATTTTATAGATTTCACTATCAAACAACCAATATATTACAACCAAATATAGCTATTATAAAAAATTTATACTTATATATAGAAAATATAATAGGCAAAATTATTTTATTCACCTATATTCAAAACAACTATTATGTCGGTCTATCCTATGAAGTGTTTAGAAATCCCTACAAATGTCATAGCATCCTATGCACCAATCAGAATTTATAAATACAAAATGGAACAAATTAACACAATATTAAAACCTTTTTATAACACTAACAAATACGCTCTCATATATATACGCTCAGTGACTCGTCATGGGGTATTACTACCCTATTACTAAAGAGTCAGATCCCATAAAGCTAAGGATTATCGCTAAACCAAAGCTCTGATACCAGATGTAACATCCTACCTTTTTGTACATTTAAACCGACGATAAACCACACACGTCAGACTCAAATCATACAGAAGGGCGGATTGTTATTGGAGTGAATAAGAAAAAGGAAGAAAGAAAATAAACAAAACAGAATCTTACAGTGGAACGACAAAATATAATAATCAAGTAATAGTTCATGAAGCTATTTTACAAAACATTTGATTATACTTATACAACACAGAAGAAAGTAATACAATCTTCATCTTCGTCCTCCTGAAGAAAGTTCTTCCAATCCTGAAATGCTCAGGCTGACCCGAGCGAATTGAAAAGTCAAAACACTCGAGTCAGAACTAAAAGATCTTATGTAATTTAAATCAACAATAAATAATATGAGTGGAATGGCATCAGAGATGTTTACGGCATTTGACATCTCCTATCCAGTGTCTAACGTGAGTGCAGTAACTTAAGATTTGTTTGGGATTCACATCTCCTAGGGATATGTTAAACTATTTACTATGTAGTAATATTTCGATATTATAATAGTGTCTGTAGTAAAATGAACTTACTTTTAAATAGCGTTAATGGGTTACCCATATAGCCGTTACCACGTAATAGTCCCAGTAGTCCATCCAGTATCAGCGCATCTCCAGATCGGGAGACTACCCTAAATACTCCACGTGCTATGGGAGAAGACCAAATTCGTACAAGACGCGCTAGGGCAGGTGACATGGCACACAAGGCAACGCCAGGATAGATATATCAATTGCTATTCGGGTTGGCGGTAACGCGTAGCAGCTACTACCACCCACCTCGAGCCACACCCACAAAAATCAAAATCAAAAGTGGCCGCCAAATCAGTCCAAAAGTCAGAGTATAATATCGAAGGGATGTGTCCGATAAGAGGGGCTGCATTTTTGGCCCGAGAATCGCGCCGGTTTTATCCACCTTATGCCAACTCACGGGAGTCGGGTCCATGTATATACCTTAAAAGAACGTCGCCACCATCCTACTTCTTTCTGGAATCTCCACCGCATACACAGTTGTCAAAGTGGTTTTCGGTATCGATAGAGAGTATGCCAATATCCGATCCCGATCTCTTTGCCAACCAATCGTTATTATAACACCGCAGTCATTTCAAAATAATTTTACTTCGAAACCATAATATAATTTCCATTTCAAAACCATATAAATACGATATCATTTCCCTTTCAAAACCAAAGCAATATGATATCATTGCTATAAAACCCAAATCAACATAATATCATTTTTATTTCAAATATGTCTCTTTTCCAAAATCATACCACTTTCAAATTTATAATATTTCGAAACAAAACGCTTGAAATATAACCTTCCAAAACATAATACTTCGAATTTTATAGCTTCTAAACCGTAACTTCCAAAACTTAAATGGTTTGGATATTCAAACAGTATATAAAATAAAATTGTTTGAATTTAAAATTTCTTTATAAAGTAAAATAATTCCTCGACTTCACAATTTTATTAACTTTAAATTTAATCTCAATTCATAACATTCAACTCACTTTCGGTTTCAATAAACCATTTCAATTTCAATATATTTCAAACTTTGAGTATTAAACAATATCAAAACTAAGATGGGTAATACGATTCAACAATTCAATGTTCTATTTTTAGTTTCGAAATATTTGCATAATAAATCCATTTTCATTTAAACAAAACTCCAATACAAATAACTACATATTTCCTTCAATTTATTCATACTTGAAATATTCGTTTAATTCTTCTTTCACAAAAACCCAGTTATAAAAATCATGCCTTTAAAGACTCAATTTTATTAAATCCTAAATCAATTGCATATTTATCTTCCCACCTTATTCTCATTTAAGTCATGATAAACTCCAGAATATAATTAAATAAATACTTAACCATATTATATCTTAATAAAATAAAAATTATTATTAAACTTATTTTATACTTTAACCCAATTTTATACATAGCTTAAAACCAACAATTTAACTATATAGAAAATAATATTTGTAAAATTTCCAAATCAATATCTCATGAAACCATATATTTCTTTACCAAACCATAGAAAACATTTCAAAATATTTATATATAGAGAATGGTGCCTTTACACCCTATGGTCAAGTGATACAGATATTTATCATTTCAAACCGTAATTTAAAATAAAAATACAGTTATATAACATTTCAAACCGCAATCCCGAACGAAATAAAAATGCATAACAACCTGCAGTTTATAACAATATAAAATAATACATCAGTTCATCCAATATCAATCATCAAACACTTATCACAATCATCATCCAATTCAATCAATAACATCAATATAAACAGATAATAAATAACAGGCATTTACTGGCAGTTTATATTCAATAATAAATTAAACAACTATTTAACTAGCAGTTTATTTGCAATAATAAATTAAATAATAATTTAATTTAAATAAATTTGATTTAACTGAGATAATAATTAAAAATCTTCCAAATAGTCATAAATAACTTTCTAGTCACACCATAAATTAATTTAACAAACATAAGAAATTTTAGAAGTTGTGAGTGGGTTAAAACACTCACCTTTTGAATTTAAATTGAATTTAAATCCAATTTAAACCCAAAATTTGAACAGTCTCAGAATTTGATCAGACCGGCGCTAAAATGTCCAGAATATCAATACGATTCTAGCGGAGGAAACCGCACGTAATTTTGACCTCGTATGTAAAAGTTATGCTAATTAGAACTTTAGAAATCAAAATTAAATTAAATTAAAACAAAATTTGCAATACCCCTCACCCATGCCACGTCACGCACCTGTCTCTTTGAACCCTGCTCGCGTCTCTCGTTCGTGAACCCAAAAAGGTGTCGCCGCATGCACCTTCCCTCCTTGGCTTCGGCCTACACACGATCCTCCAAGATGCCACAAGACACCTCCTCCTCGACAATAAGGTCCTCATGGCCATCGGCGACGAAAGTCGCAAGCCACGATGGTGCAGCCGTCGAAACCCCATGCCCTAAATTGAATTATTGCCGTCCATCCACCCACTAACTTCGCCTATGAACGACTCAGATTGAATCCCCTCGACGATCTTTACCCAACAGTACAAGCTATTTGATGATCCGTCGACGTTCATCGGAACATGATGAACGACCAATATTTGTTCATAAATTAGGGGACGAAAGAAGTTCAAATTGAAAAAAGAATTACAAATTTGAGATGCGCTCGTCGAGAGCTTCAAATCGATATATAACTTGATATAGTTTGAGGAGATTTATTTTTTGATTTGATTTTGAATTGCAATTGGATCTAGAATTTGATTGTCTGCTATTTAGGAGGAGAGACAGCTGAATTGTACATACAGAATAATGAACATAAGGAATATGCTAGGGTTTACAACGAGGTATATATATGTGGATCGGAAAATAGAAACAATTGGATCAAATCGGTTAGAAAGTTGAACGCTACACGGCCCAAAAAGCCCATTTCCACTCCGGAATGAAATTGGGTCCTCCCATATATCAAAATAGATGCTTTAAAATATTTTAAATGCAATGGAACATGTTTTAAGTCCAAATTCTATTGTATGAAGAAGTTATGCTAAAATCAAGTTATTTCAAATTGATTTTAATTGATTTCAATTAAATGATTTCAAGGCATTTCCAGTCCGTACGATTAAACGACAAGCCCGATCGCTACGAAACTTGAAATCCTACAATAATTCACCGTTATGGATCCGATGAAACTGGTTTCGTCGAAATTCGAGTCAGTGGCCAAAATGGCTATTTTTCAGTTAATTAAATAAATTAAATCAAATTTTAAATTCAAATTCTATAATTTACAATCTTTATCATTTTGATTTCTTAAACCTTCACAATAATTTAGACAAGTTCAGGTATCAATTTTAAGTTAATTAATTTACCCATTACCGTATTAAATTTCGATTTTAAATAAATTCACTAATTATCCATTGAAATTCCAATAAGTCCGTTTATTTGATTTTAAATCTAGTTATTCAATCCATTATCACTAAATAGATAAAATTAACATTGGTGCATGGTTTATTGCATTAATATTATCAAATTTCACCTAAATTCTTATTAACGTAATAATTAAATATTAAATTTCATTTAATTACAATTTATCCATTTATTAAGTTTTAAATTAATAAATATTTATTTCCGTTCCTTTAATTCAACAAATTGTCCTTTTATGAATAACATTAACATTATTTCCAAATATTACCTTAATTAACATTAACGTAATATTTTATTTAGATTAATTGCAATTGATTCCAATTCAATTTCTATTTCTTAATATACTCCAATTTAACAACTTCTAAATCTTGTCTTACTTCTCACATTAATGTAACTTTTGTTTATATTTATTAAAATTTGACTTCTCATTTTAATTAATAGACTAAGTAAACGGGCACACATAATTATTGTCACCGTTTTCTTTTAACTACATTAATATGTTTGTTGTTTACAGACCCAAGTTACAACATTTACATTATTTCAATTTATCGTAATCTCATTCAATCTATCAATAATTTATCTTAGATTATGTCCTTACCATTCATTTTAGTTATTACATCCTAATTAAATAACTATGAGACGACCCGACTCCCTAACTCCAGGAAGACGCATCATCAATGAAGAAAGAAAGGGATAGAAGAAGAAAAGAAAGAGAGAATAAAAACAACAACAATATCATAGAACTCACAGTGGAACGAATAGAATATAATATATCACATAAATATTACATGGTATCATATTACATCAGAGTACACAACTTATTCAACAGATATTAGACAGTTTTAAACATCTGTCTAACTATACAACTCAAGTACAACAAATACAGATACCAAACAAACATAGCGGAACCATAATATATCTACACATGGAAGCCTCTTGCTCCATATCTCCTCCAGAATTCGTCAAGCAAACCTGAATCACTTGACTACTCATACATAATATCAGTACCCAAGAGTTTAATAAAATAGAAAATAAACACTTGGGTCAGACAGGGGTCTAGTGTGAGTAAACGGTTTAAAATTGCTTAACTTTTGAAAACCTTTTGAAAGAAAAGGTATCACATAAGACTTCCCACATATAAACATGGAAAAGTTTTTACCTTACGCTAACCAAAACATTTGACAGAAAATCCAGTGATATTATAACAGTGTCTAGGGTTTTCAAGTAAATAAGAAATAGCCGAAATTGTTACATTTATTAAATTCCAGCTACTAGCCACAAAAGTGGGTAATACAAACAAAACCGTAGGGTCTCGTAGGAAGAATGGGTTTCCATCAATGGCAGGGCTACTAGGGTACCGCCTGTCAAAGTACGTGGCCTAGATCAATGTACCGAGGAGTACGCCCGCTCCCCTGCAACACAAGGCCGGAACCATCCCTTACTGGACAGTCTTGAGCATGACCACCCCGTAGTTGGCGCAACCAACCACACACTAAGCCGAAATAGAAATGGACCTCTAGACAGGGGTAAATCTCACTCTCAAGTGGGGGCTACACACAAAGCCTTGCTGCACCTCCCCTATTTTAGCAATTCCCGTTGATGAGGCTTAAGGCTACGATTACCTTTATAGAACACATCTATCTTAGAACACTCATCGTCCACCTGACGATGTTATGAAAGCATTCAATCCATACAAGTTTGAACGAAACCGAAGGCACTATCTCGTTGTTCTCATTTTGGAATCACCCTCAGAGTCAACGACCATAGCCCTTGCACTCTAAATCACCATCTCGAACCTATAAGTACTATTCCATCAAACTCATTACGGAATCACCCATGGAGTTATACTGACGAATGTTCTTACACCTCGAGTCTTCACTAAGCTCTACTTGGATTCACGACCTAACTTTTAATTGGAATCGATGTGGTTTTCGGACCACAAATATGGAAATCCAATCTCGGTCTCACCGAAACCAAACACCATTTTAATGTCCAAGTTGTACTTAAGGGTTTTAAAACAATTTAAACTCATATTCAAGATGATATAACCAGATAGATGAATCACATTATCACAAAGATAATTCATATCAATATTCATCTCATAAAAAAGCATATCACAAATCATAGATATCCAAATCATCCAGTATCAACCAAACACCCAATATCAATTCTCCAATATCAATGATCATCCAATATCAATCACCAAATATCAATCAATCATTCAAAAGCAGAATTGATTAACTCTTATCAATTGGACTAACCTAAAATTCTCCTTCATTTATTTATCCCAAATAAATAATTAATCATCTCTTAATGATCTTCTTATATTAATCTTTCTTGATTTATAATCCTTAATTACATTCAAGTAATTATCCTTAACCATATTCAGTAATTAACCTTTAATTACTATCATTAATTACAATAATTAACGATCCTTCATTTACTTTTATTAATTAATCAATTCTAATTAATTACATTAAACATCAATTAATTATAATTAATTAATCACACTTAAATAAATCACTTATATTAATCAACCTTGATTAATATCATTAATTACATTAATTAATGATCTCCATTAATTAATAATTCTCTTTAATTAAATAATTAACTTGTAATTGATCAACTCATTAATCATAATAAGTAATTAATAATTTATAATTACTTAACTTAATTAACTAACCTCTTAATTAATTTTATTAACCTTTGATTAATTAATCTAATTAATTAATCTTTAGTTACTTTATTAAGTAATTATTATTCAATTAAATTAATAAAATAAATCCTTAATTAATTAATTACTTTATTAGTTAATTACAATTTTAATTAATTACACTTGGTAATTAATCTTAAGTTAAACTCATTCATTAATTAATTAATCACATTAATTAATTAACTAATATAATTAATTAATTAACCCTTAATTGCTTACATAAGTAATTATTTCTAATTACTTCTATTAATCAATCTTGATTACCTCCTTAATTAATTACTTAACAAGTAGTTAATCTCATTATTAAATAATTCTAGATTCTTTAATCAATTAATTACTCCATAATTAATTAACTTTAAAACAATTATATTAATTCAATTCCTTAATTGATATCATCAAGTGATTATCCAATAATCACTTCCATTAAATTACTCCCATGAGTAATTTCTCTAATTACTTCCATAAGAAATTTCCATCCGAATTACATTCAAAAATTAACCATTGATTACTCCATTAAGTAATCACACTTAATTAATCCATAATTAAGCGATTAAATAAACAATTAACAAATTATTTAAAATAAATTAAATAATTAATTAATTAACTTCTTATATTTTCAAATCTTTAATTAATTAATTAATTAAATCATTAATCTTAATTAAACCTTACTTATTAACAAATCATATTAAATAAGTATTCTTAAGTTAATTATCTAAATAATTTAACCTTATTTATTCTTATAAATAAATTATTTGAATTAATCTAATTTTAACAACTTAAACAAATTATACAATTTAGATTTTAAAATCATAATAATATCTTTATTTAAAAATAAGGAATTTAGAAATCAAATTAAAATACTTCAATTATCCAATTTAAACATATCTATTTTAAAATAAATTGAAAACTTTGTTATTAAAAACATTACTTCAAAATCTAACTTAAAACTTTGATTTAATAATTAAATTTAAAACACTCTTTTCAATTTGATTTTTAAAACTTAATTAAGATAATTATTTTCAAAAACAAACATCTTAAATCAATTTTAAATTTGAAATATAAATTAAATTTTCACTTTCATTATAAATCAATAAGTTTAACTTTATATTTCGCTTCCTTTAACAAACTTGTTTTCTAACGTAAACTTGATTTTTATATTTATTTTAAACAACAAGTAATCTGCATTACATTATACAGAGCAAATCATCAAAAACCGGGTAAAACGCTCAACCCACACGAGCCAGCCCCGAGTTAAACTCCAGCACCACACTTTGAGCCGATCATGCGAACAACACGATGGCTTTCCCGAGTTTGCAGCTCGTCTTCCCCAACATTGTTCCCAGTCCCAAACTGTGCACACAACAAACATGGTGCATATGCACCCCGCCACCGGCCACCAACGTTTATCATACCCATCGCCGACCATCCCATAATCACGCGCGAACCAAAAACCTACCCAGATCGAAGAATTATGCACTCGAATCGAAATTCACTCTCGATCACGAAACTGCAGAAACATTCGACATTAACCGAAGCCCAATGTCGGCAATCTCAACTCCATTGACCATCGCCAACCCCACCACCGAGTCACCGCACCCAAGAACATCAACTCCACCAAAAACGAAAGAACTCGATCCATCATCCTCGACGCAATGCCACGACATTCAAGCTGAAACAAACTATAAGCTTAAACCCTAGTTTCTTCAATTTCCAACAAATTATTCATTTGAAAATTTAAATTACCTTTTCCCCATAATCTACAACTTACAAACAAGCTTCGGTCAAGTATCCATCTTCAAACAATGCTTGGATCATCGGCAATTGATCAAATTGCCGAAACCACTCACTCCCAATTTCCCAATTGATTATCACACTAAAAATTATGATTTGCATGTTAAAATTTGTGATTTATCATCACGATTTCATGCATGTAATTCAATTCAAAATTTAAGGTAGTTAATTTTTAACCAAATTTTAAGGTTCGCTGAGTTTCCTATTTAAAACACCATTTTTAAATTAAATTTTACAGAAATTATTTTTAAAATTATCTTCAACATTAACATAAAATATTTCATTCAATCACCAAGACCAAACATAAATGTTTAGTGGGAGATTCAAATTTTGAAAGAATTTAGGCCTGAAAAACACTAGATAACAGAGGGTTTTGAATATATAGTTTACTTACTTATATGAACATATCAACAAATTCAGTAATATAAACTTGGAAAATTCTTATACAACACATAGATCAAACCACAGATCATCATATGCATTTAAATTTGAACAAGATTAATCTGTAATTTTTTAATATTTACTCACCTTGTTCCTTTAGTCAGAGCATATTTTTAAAAAAAAATATATTTACAAACAGCTTCTTATTCTAGAATAAGAGTACATTCAAAATAGTTTGAATAATATTATTTCCTTTAACATTTTGAAAACAAATTTTCAAATGTTTAAATTTAGAATTCAGATCTTCACAGTTTGAAACCCACTTCAATTTACATGTCGTACTTATTTAAAGATTACCCTCTTAAAACATTTCCTTTTTAGCTTACTCATTGATACTTTTTTATTATTAAATACAACAATTATTTATGACAATAACCCAAACTATCATACCTGAATTGTAATTTATTATTATCTTATTCTGAAACTCTATCCCGAATTCAAGATTTTAATTTCCATTTGAATTTATTTCAAACTTATCTTTATTCAATTTCAATTTCAATTTGGTTGTGTTCTATTACTTCTCAATTTAATTCCAATAATGTTTTTAACAACCAATTCCCTTATTAGGAAGAAATATTGCTTTATATATCAAAATATATTCTTATATATACCACAATGTAACGACCCACCTTTCATTCCATAGAAAGTCGCATCATTAAGAAGAAAGAAAGGGATAGAAAAGAGAAAAGATAGGAAAGAAAGAAACAGACAACATCTGAATCTCACAGCGGAACGAATAAATTATATTATATCACATAAAACATTACATAGTATCATATACATCAGAGTTTTATAGCTAATACAACACAAACTAGACAGTTATAAACACCTTTCTTACAATTACAATTCAAGTACATCAGAGAAAACAGATACAAGTCAATCACAGCAGAACCACTATATATATCTACACGCTGAAGCCTCCTGCTCCATTATCTCCTCCAGATCTCGTCAAGGAAATCCTGAATCACTTGACTACTCATAAGAAATATGAGTACCGAAGAGTTTAATAAAACAAAAAATAAACACCCAGGTCAGACATTGGTCTGGTGTGAGTAAATGGTTTTAAATGTTGCTTAACATTAGAAAATCCTTTGAAAAGAAAAGGTATCACTTTAGACTTCCCACACATAAACATGGAAAAGTTTTTACCTTACGCTAACCAAAACATTTGATAGGAAATACGGCGATATTATAATAGTGTCTAGGGTTTTCAAAATAAAATACAAAAATAGCTAGAATGCTTACATCTCACGTTCCAACATAGTTGGGCACAATCAAAACCGTACAGACACTCATTGGATTATGGATTCCATACAATGGCAGGGCTGCTGGGGTACCGCCCGTCACAGTACGTGGCCTAGATCACCGTACCGAGGAGTACGCCCGCTCCACTGCAACACAAGGTCGGAATCATTCCTTACTGAACAGTTCCGAACAAGACCATCCCGGCGATTCTAGCTAGCAATCGCCCCACACAGCCGAAATAAAAAGGGACATCTAGACAGGGGTAAATCTCACTCTCCAGTGGGGGCTACCCACGAAGCCTTACTGCACCTCCCCTTTTTTAGCCATTCCCGGTTGATGAGGCTTGAGGCTACGATTACCTTTATAGGACATATCAACCTTAGAATGCTCATCGTCCACCTGACGATGTTCTGAAAGCATTCAATCCATACAAGTTCGTTTCGAGTTCGAACGAAACCGAAGGCATTATCTCATTACACTCATTTTGGAATCGCCCTCAGAGTTAACGACGATAACCCTTGCACTTTGAATCATCATCTCGAACCTGAAAGTACTATTCCGTCAAACTCACCACGGAATCACCCTCTGAGTTATGCTGACGAATAGTCCTTACACCTCGAGTCTTCACTCTTCACTTGAGATTCACGACCTAACGTTTAATTTGGATCGATGTGGTTTTCGGAATTCCAAATTTTGAAATCCAAACCCGGTCTCATCGAAATCCAAACGCCATCTTAATGTCCAAGTGAATTTAATTTGAATAATTAATTCAATTCATTATTATCTATTTACACACAGATAAATATTTCACATATCACCATAGATAATCACATTCTCATCATAAACAGATAACTCGTATCATAATCACAACAGATAACCATCACAACCAGATAACCATCACAAATCATCATACTTTAACCATGCATTCATATCATATAGAAACTACCCATCTCATTATTGGGATCACAACCATCCAATCAATATCACACATAAGCAAAGATTTATTAACCATCATCTATAATTAATTTAAAATGAATTAAATTAATTACAACTATCTCTAATTAATTAAAAATAAATTAAATTAATTATCACCTCTATAAATCCTGCTTAATATCCATTAATTAATTAAACTAGTTAATTAATCATTCTCTAAGTATTCAACTTGATTGAACATCTTTGATTAATCATTCTCTAATTATAATAAGTAATTAGTCTTTAGTTAATTTCACAAATAATTAATCTTAATCATAAGTAATTAACATTTAATTACTTCATTAATTACCTATAATTAATTACATTTATCCTTAATTAATCACTTAATAATTAATTATTTCTTAATTAAACAATTCTTAATTACATCATTAATTATAATAATTAATGATCTCTAATTTATATTTAAACTAATTACATTATTTAAAATTAATTACATTTAGTAATTAATCTAAATTTAAAATACAATTATTAATCCAGTAATTAACTGCCCTTAATTACTCATTAACAAATTAATTATCTTCATAATTAATTATCTCCATTAATTAATCCCTTGATTAATTACAAAAAGTAATTACCAAAATTACTTTATTAAAAATCATTTCCCACTGATTGCATTCCAGTAATTATCACTTATTACTTCTCTAAGTAATCCTACTCCATTAATAACATTAAGTAATTACTCTTATTAAATCATCAAATGATTTCTTAAATTAATTATACTAAATTAATTAACTTAAACAATCACATTATCAAAATTAATTACGAAATGCCTTAATTACTTTATCAAGTAATTATACTTAACAATTTTAAATTAATTACCTTAAATTAATTAATCTAATTAATTATCAAAATTAATCATATTAATTAATTACTTAATTATCCTAAGATAATTATCATTATTAATTAACAAAATTTCCTTAAATTACTTACTTAAGAAATTTATCTTAGATTAATCCTTATTAATCATCTTTAATTAAAAATTAATCTAGACCATTATTTAAAATCAAATAAATAAGTAAATTTCTTAACTAAATTCTTTTATTATCTTAATTATTCTAAGATAATTTATTTACTTATTAATGATTTCATTAACATTCAAATGTATTTAAAACAATACATTTCTAGATTAAAATTCAAATTCCAAATTAAAAAAAAATTAAGATTTAAAATGTTTAGCTACTTAAAACATTTATCCAAATTAAATAAATTATAAACCTTAAAATAAAGGTGAAAACATTCATTACTTATGTAAGAAAAGTTTAAAACCAAATTACTTAATTTTTCAAAGAATCAAGCTTTTAAAATAAATTGATTATCTTAATTTTCAAATAAAATTCACTTCATAAATTTTAATTCCAATATAAAGAAAGGAAGTCTTCCAAGTTTAAACATTTATTTGAAAACAAACTTATTTTTAAATTTACTTTAAAACATTTGAATTTGTTCAACTTTTAAAAAGTTACAAAACTGTTTTAAATTCAAATCTGGATTCATATAAATCTTGAGGCCGTAATTTATCTTGATTTAAAACTTAATTCAAATCTTCCTTAAATTTAAATATTTTAATTTTTAAAACTCTGAATTCAAAAGTTCAATTGAATTAGAATTTTTAAACTTTGCATTTGAAAACACCTATTGAAATCCCTACCTTAAATTTGAAATTACATTCAAATTAAAAAAAAAAACTGCATATATACAGGTTATAAAAACCCGAAGCAAACAAACCCGAGACCACCCAATATTACTTCGAGCGAAAACCCTGTCTTCTTCGAGTCACTACACGATCTACCATGCACAACCCACAAAAGTTCATCAGAACAATTATGCGCACGGTGCATATGCACCGGCACTCTGGCGAACTACAGTCACCATTAACCCCTTCACCACGTCGCAGACCAACCCCACACCTGATACGACCACCGAAACACTCACTGCAGTTCGAAATCGAAATTTGAGGTAGCCATTACAACCTGGTAACACAACTACACCCTTTCCCAAAAACTGTCAACACCGAGGAAACCCACCGTCGACCATCATCGTCGATGCGGCTTTGGCTATAGCTCCATGTACATTCCCTCTGCCACTTCCCAAAACCCTACCTCACTCGATGCATCACAGAAAACAAGCAGCCACCCAAACTTCGACCACTTCAAACTAGGGCTTGGAACCTGAAAGTAGCAATTTCCATCACCATCATCCTCTGGCCGTCTACCTCCAAATTTTCCTCCACTCTCCAATCAATCTCCAATCTCCAGTAAGAACTACATCAACCCAATACCACTGAGCCACCAGATAAACCCAGAATTCCCAATTTTGTTCAATACAGACAAGCACACTCAACATTTAATTATAAAATGTGATATTTGTTTTAAAATTCACAATTTCAATCATGCATTCAGGTCACAAAGCTGTTTTAATGATTTAAGTTGTTTGATATTTGTTTTATTTTTAATGAAGACTGATTTTGTGGTTTTTCAGAGGCAACAGATTTTAATTAAACTAAAATATAATTTATAAATCTAAATCTATACTGAACAAACAAATTTTGTTCACCAAACAAATCCTAACTGAGAATCAATTAAGAGGTAATGGGTTTTTATTTAAAGATTCTAGTTTTTTTAAAAGCAGAAACAAGTATCAGGCAACATTCATATGTGTACTTATATATATATACACAGATTATTATCACAAAATGATCATACAAACCTGATTATTTCTATCAATAAACATGCAACAGATAACTCAAGCTTTTTGCATTTGTGAGGTTACTCACTTAAAAGAAGACAGAGCATTTTTTTTCTTTTTATCTACAGCAGTTTGATTTTTTTTAAAATAATAGTTTGTTTGAAACTTGAGTTCTGTAAGTTTGTTTAGCTCTGATTTTTAAAAGAAAAACTGTTTTTAAAATATATGTTCACTCACCTATTAATGAAGAAGCAGAAGACAACAGAGATGCAATCATATTTCCTGGAACCTGATTTGAATCTGCATGTTGAAGTTGATTTTGAAACTGTATTTTGATTGTTGATGTATATTTTTGAACTTGCATGCTGACCCATCTTTATAGGCTCAGATTTGAAGTTGAAAATTTGTAAATTGATGTTGAAGTTGGAGATTTAAACAGAATTTGATTTGCAGAATTTGAAAAGATTTGTTTTGTAGATTTTGTATTGAATTTGCAGATTTTAACATGAATTGAGTTTTGCATATTTTCTCTTCTAAAATCTGATTTTCAGATTCAATTGAAGATAATGTTTTTAACAAAAATGAATTGCTAAATTTCTTATCTTAATATATTTTTAAATAAAATGTTTTTAAAACAATGCCACTTGTTATCTTAGTATGTCAAATGTTTACAAGTGTATTCCTTATGCATAAATGTCTTGCACATGTTTATCTTAATATCAAAAGAAATCTCTTTAATTTATGAGTGTGTTTTAAATCTATCTAAAACAATATCTAATTTAATTTAACATATTTTAAATGTTTAATTACATTTAGCCTTACATGTTTACATAAAAACTTCTTTTATAACTTTACACATTTTAAATGCTTACTTGAATATTTTTAAACAATATTTTTAAAACTAATTTTCAAAAGAGAAAATTTTAAAAAGAAAAGAAATGTTAAATTCAATTTTATTCAATGTTTTCAAACCAAAATATTATACTTTAATATAATTTAACTAAGTCTATTTTAAAACAAAATTTTAAAATAAGACAAAATAAACTTTTATTATAAAATACTATATAAACTATTTTATTTTTATAAACAAAATAAATATTTACTTATATTTCTTTTGAAAATATAAGTTAAACTATTAAAACAAACTTTTGAAAAGTTTTCAATACTAATTTAAATCAAATTAACCAATTTACAATTTATTCACATACATATATAATAAATTTGAAAATATCTTTATTAAATTTAAATTTAAATTCAAATCAAATTCTCTATTTACAATGTATACACATATATACATTATAAATAAAATATTCTTTAAATTAGTTTAGAAAGGAAATTTATCATTTAAATATTTTTAACATTTGAAAAGAATAAAATTCCCAAATATAAATTGTTATTATCATTGTTATAAATTTTGAAAAGAATATCATTTATCAAACTAAATAATAATTAATTTTCAAAAGGAAAATTCTATTTGAATTAGATTATTAAATCAATATTTCACATTTTAAAATAATTATTAATGGAAATTATTAAATAAGTATTGCCTAAATTTCCGAGACATCACATTCCTTCCACCTTTAAAGAATTTCGTCCCCAAAATTTAAAAGCCAAGTTAATTTAATAATCCCATACAGATTTTAAATTTTATAATAGAAAACATATGCTATCAACCCAATACTAGCAATCATAGCAACCAATTCAAGCAAATAATTCTAACTATCCAGAAAAAATTCTAGATAGGATTCTCTAGAGTTTCCCAAGTATAAACACCGGGACATTCGCTTTATAGAATCTAAACTAGCTACACCACTCAGATCTAGAGCTCCTATGTATCTTGATCTACAAATCTAAACAGAGAATCGGACCACAGACAAGTCCTGAACAACCTCCAAATCACCCAGAATTTCTGATTCTAAAACCAGTGATAAACCATACACGTACTCCCTCACAAATACGTGAAATACATAACAATTTCCAACCATCCAAACTAGAAATTAAATCCTGTAGACCAAACACTTAATCCTTAAGAGAATACAGAGAGATCCAATACTCTTATCCACAAATCTCTCATATCGATCATGGGCTGCCTTCAACTTTCTTGATCAGTCCAATCTTCGCAGATGCTTCATGGAACAATCTGGACAAAGAAATAAACAATTTCCAGATCCTACCCAACAAAATAGTTCTCTCAAGATACATCAAAAATCACCACACATACTCTACTACACAAATATCGTAAGACTTCAAACATACTACTCATATTCTGAAAATAGAACAGATGCACAAGACAATCAAGCCTCCAGATCCAGAGTAAATTTCCTGTAGAAATCCTCTGATCCAAGACAAAACTCAAATTCCCAAAGAATCAGGTGTTGTTCTTATTCTGGAGTAGCTGCCACCATGCTTCCGCTGCACAACTCTGATTTGAAAATGCTGTTGATGAATACAAGTATAAACTTGATCAACCAATCTCGGAACATTGTTCATCAAATTCCATAAAATCTCAGTGACCTATCCGATTCGATCACAAACACCACAGCAAAAATTCAACAAGAAACTAGATCCGATCAAACCTGACTACTCAAACAGACCTCTCTCTCAAGAGTCCTCCTACTAAGCTGAACCACAGGTAAAGCTCTGAGAACCAAGTCGATACAGAACTCAATCTCCTGATGTGGATGCAAATCTGAATTCCTTTGAAGATATCCGAAAAAATACCAAACCATTTTGATAACTCAAACATCCTCTAGGAATTCTTCAATCCAAACAAAGATTACTCAGAGAACTTTCGAACCATCGCAAGTCACTTTTGCAATTCCACTCAGTTCAGATTCCAAGAAATCGTTCTCCTTCAACAATCGGAATAACTAAAGCCTTCTAACCAAAAGAAAGAAAAAGAAATTGTATGATTTTAAAAGTGTTTTAAAATGATCAAAGAAAATTTATATGATTTTAAGTATTTTAGTAGATTCTGACTTCGTTCCTTTTCGAGGACGAAAAGATTTAAAGGGAGGAGGAATGTGATAACCTGAATTTTGAGTATTTGTAAATTGATAATTAACTGAGTTTGTTAATAGAAATACCAATTTTAACTATTTAAATACTGATTGTTAAGAATGAAACAAATAAATTTAAAAATCAATATTCATATCTGGGAAAATAATTATTTAATAATCTCCTAATATGATTATTTAAAATAGACAAAAACTTATTATCTTCAACATAAATTTAATAATATGTTTGCTTAAATCAATATATATATATATATATATATATATATATATATGAATTGATTTTTAAGTTGGATCTTAAATAAATTTGAGTTTGAATTTGGATTTAAAAATTTGAACTCAAAGAATATGTATCTTAAAATATTTTAGATATATAATACATGAATAAGATTTTATTAGAATAGGATTTGTTTTATAATATTTTCTTAAAAGGAATTTATCTACACAAATTAAGAAAGTATTTATTTATAGAAAATAAATATAAAAGCTTTTATTAACATTTTAAAATAATTGCATAAGTACAAGCGTAAGGGGGTTAATACATACAATAACAAATATAGGGTGATTAACTATATTAATGACAAGTGTTAGTATTTGTTACAAGTGTCATTTTCTTTTTAATATTCTTTTCATCTTTGAATATTAAGAAAGACAAAAAAATTCACTCTCTTTTCAATTTTATTCAAGCACTCAAAACAAGAGGAAAAAACAAAGTATAGTTCAAAATAAAATAAAAAACCAGATTCAAGATTGAATCAAAACAAATTTTAAATCAAGCATGAAAACCGGGAAAAAAAATCATTCAACAATCAATTGACTCAAGTTCAAAAATCTAGAAGCTAAACAAAGTCAGTAAGCAAATCATATTAGGCAACTTCAGATTTCAACTAAGCAAATATTCAGGCTTTATTCAAAAATGAGCAAGATCAAAATCAGGTGCAGACTTCATTTTTTCTCAGAGCCTGTTCTTTGTTCATCATCAAAACAGGTGAGTAGTCCTAACCCAAAATCAGTTTTAATTGTTGTATGTGACATAATTGATGTGAATTTCATGATACATGTTTAAATTTCTGTATGCATGTTTGTTTAAAACTGGTATATGCCAGTGCATATTGGTATGCAAGTTGGTGTTTAACCCTATTGTTTGCTAACAGACTCAATAAGAAGAATTTATATAAAGTTTTCTTCATGTGATCTTTGTTAGGCTAAAGCAATCAAACTAATATTGTTTGTTTTATAGGTAATTAATTTTTAGAATTTTATTTACAAGAAATAAGTTGAATTTTTTTTTGGAAATTGCTAGAACAGTAAAAAATTTGAAGGTCAGGTAAAGAAAAATTAAAGTTTATACAATTAAGCTTCAAGATCAAAATTCAGATCAAGCAAGGTAGATGAAAATCAGATCCAGATCAATCTGAAAAATGTGGTATGATGCTTGCATGTTTTTGAAATGTGTACAGGATGGTTTGCATGTCAGTGTTTAGACACATACAAAGTTTTGTTCCAGGATTTACAGGATTCAGAGTTGTTATAATTTTTGTTTTAAACTTTCCCTTTAATCACTTGATGCTCTAAATTTCACTCAAATAAATTTAGTAGATCTCCATCTCGATTTTGAAAGCAAGTTTATGAATTGTAAGTTTGGAAATTTTGCCTGTAATCAAGAAACACAGGGGAGACTCAAATAATGTGATAAATGGAATGTTTAATTATTTTGATTTAAGCATATATCTCGAATCATCTATAGGAGTTAAGATTTTTAAAACAAAAGTCCAGATTTCTAATATTGAATTGAATGTACACTTTGACATTTTCTAGAAATTGGATCCTGGTCATCTTCTGGTGGTCGGCGATATTCAAGCGGCCGAGCTTCTGAATGAAGCGAGAATGATGGTCAGGAAGCTTGGTAATAATGGGGGTTGAGAGGACAGTGGGCGGTGACGCCGCCGGTGATCGAAAATGGCTATTTAACCCTAGTATTGTCTCGGTTGGGTATTGAGTCACCACGTGGGCTCTAGTTGATCGAGCGCTTTGAGATTCGGAGGGATGATTGCGGGTGGGGTCGGCGAGACGTGGCCAGAATTGTCTGATCGCCAGTAGTCGGATGAGTGTGGTTGTGACGATTTCAGGATGGAGGGGTGTTCCAGTTTTTACTTCAGGTTTGGGTTAGACCATTCAAACTCGATTTCGAGTTAATGATCACGATCTGATGATCGTGATGGGTTGCGTGGGTGATTATGGATATGTTGAGACCATCGAAGGCGACCAGAGAAGGTCGGAGCCTCAGTGCATATGCACAGATAAATGGATGTATCTGAAAACATTTGGGAAGAAGGAGTTGGCCTAGTTTTCTCGAAGCGGTGCTCGTGATGATTTCGAGAGAGACTCGGGCTATTGGTCACGCGAGTGGTGCTCGTGAATTTTGAAGTGAGAGTCGCGTGTTTGTGTTGTGTAAACTGGATCCAGGATTTTTAAATTTTGTTCTGTTTTTTAATCTAAAATGAATTTAAGTGAAGTGTTACTCGAGTTACCCGAGTTATTTTAGTGTTTAGCTCAAGTTAGTTTGTTTAAGTTTGAAACTTGTCCTATTTCAAAATTTGAACAAAATTTCAAAACATTAAGCAAAGGTTTAAAATGAGTTTTAAATCTGGTTTTAATTATGGATCCAGGTTTAAATTGAACTATGGCTGGAAATGAATAAGTTATTAAATTCAAATTTGTTTAAATAATTTTTAAAAAAGGGGTTAAGTGTTTTTTTGAAAAAAAAGAAGAAATTTGAATTTAAATCGAAATTTGAAATGTAAAAGAATGTTAAATAAAGTCTAAACTGATTCATATCTGAATTTGAATCTTTGTTTTAAAATAAATTTAAGTTTTATAATTTGTAGTTAATTAAAGTAATTAGTTAAAGATAATTAAAATATGGATAATTACTTGCTAAAAGTAATTAGAGGTTAATTACTTAAGGGAAGTAATTATGAATTATTACTTAGTGTAATTAAATTTAAGGATTTTTAATTAATTAAGGGGTTAATTAATTACTGTAAGTAATTAAGAATAATTAATTTCTAAAAGTGATTAATCAAGGTTGATTAATAGAAGGCTATTACTGAATGTAATTAGAAAAGATAATTAGTGGGTGATTAATTAATGGTTAGTAATAAATTATTGTTAAGTAAGCAAGATTTAATAATGATTAAAGTAATTAATATGATTCAATTAGTAGTGGATGGCTAACAAATCATGCTTATGAATGATTGGTGGATATTTCTGATATGAAATGTTTGTGATATGTTATGTTTGTCTTGAATAATGATTGTGTGGTTATCTGTCGATGATAATTTTTTGTAAAAAAAAGTGACATCTTGAATTTAAAGGTTGAATTGTATTTCACTTGATTATCGTGGGTTAAGATGACATGAGATCCGAAAAGACCGGAGTCGGTATAGTGAATACCCGAAACCACTCCGATTGTTGGTAAATTTCTAGGTGAAATCAATAAGATGGAATGGAATGATTTAGGTGAATTAGACCATTTAATCTAAATTTTGGTACATAGCAATTGATGTGTGAAATAAGCAATGTCTACAACAGCTTGTGAAGTTGTAAATAGATATAAGTTACCCGGGTTATATGAGTTGTATGCTGTTGTATTATATGTTAGTTGGGTTTACTCACGCTGGTTTCCAGCCTGATCCGGGTGTTACTTTGATGTGATGCTCGGGTCAGACCGAGTATTACAATTTTTCAAGTAAGGACGTTCTGGAGCTCAAGAGGCGAGCTGGATGGCAGGGACGTATGGAGAGTTTCCACTGTGATATTGTTGTATCTAGACATGATTGTTTTGTCCAGTGTTTATGTATATGTGTAACTCTGATGTATTTAAATGTAAACTAATAGATATAGTTTTCTTTGTATAACTGCTATTTTATTTGATATTATATTTGGTCCGCTGCGAATGTGAGGTTTCTGTGACTTGTTGCTGTTTTCTTCTTCTTTCTCTTTCTTCTTTCGCTAACTATCTGGAATTTTCGGGTTCGGATTTCTGGGTCGTTACAAAATAATTCCCATTTCTTTTAATATTTGATCATAAAATCTTATTAAATCAGCAATTTTTAATTACCAAAATTCATGGGTCATTACACATGCTCACCAACTTAACTCCGATGAAAAATTTGCAAGGGTGTTGGCTTTGAAAGATTCAGAAGTGAAAAAAATCGCTTGATTACTAAGAACAATTTACTGAAAGATAAATTAAAGAGGACGCAGGCTTCACCCAAGTTAGCTTTTCAAACAGTCTTCAATTTCAAAAAGCATGTCTCTAAGTTTGCTGAAACCACCTTGGGGCTCATGATGCTGAAACATTTTGAAGATGCCCTCATGCTTGCCTATGTCGAAAATCATAAGGAATGTCCTGACTTTGGCTTCCCTTCTCTCTACCCAGCTTTAGCCGAAAGAGTTATGGACAAAATTAACAAAATTAAGTAACGTACCGAACCGGAAGGCGAGGAGGAGATTGTTAATGTTAAGGAACCTCTCTCTTTTGATATCGTCTCCTTCGGTATTGAATTGATTCTGAAGATGAGGGTGATAAAGATGACGACCCTAAGGAAAAAGTCGATCATGGATACGGCCTTGATTAGGACACTATTATATAGTGATAATGATGATAAACACTCTAGAGGTCAACGCCTTTGGTGGAGACAAAGGAGGGCCTTCTAGTGCTTTGGAGATGGACAGTGGTGATCAATTCAAAGCTCCTACGAAAGGGAAATCTCTTTCGAAAGACATGCCACCAACATCTCCTGGTCCTTCTTGTAACGACCCGGAATTTTGACGGCATATTTTAATAAATATTTAAACTAATTTAAATCAAATATAAGTTTGTCAATGTTTAACTTGATGAGATATTAAATATTTAAAAGTTATATGTGTTTGTAAAAGGAAATTTTGATTTGAAATTTAAATAGAATACTTCAAAACCATTTAAAACAAAATCTGCCTTATTCAATAGAATCAAATCAAAGACTTTATATTTTTATTATTTGATAACTTATATGAATACAATGTTAGTGTTTAAAATATAAAGTTTAAAAATATACAAACATAGTAATATTAAACATAAACATGAAAAAAAAAACAAGTATGAATCATAATTATAAACATAAGTATAAACCATACATTATAAAATATAAAATATAACCAAGATATAAATTTACGAATATAAGTTATAACTTGAACTATATTAATACAAGTGTATGAACATGAGAACACTATAACATTAATATCAGTGTAAATGAACAAATAGAAAGATTATGGAATAATAAAAGTAATTATAGTTATGCATAGGAAAACAAAGACAAATATAAGAATCTTGATACATTGCTTAATACATATATAAGTTTGTACAGCAATTAAGTGTTGTATCCAGAAAAATAATAATAATAATAAACTAAAAATAAAGGTAAACCAGTAATAAACATATAAATAAACATATATATTAACTATAACTTTGTGTAGGTGCTGTGTACAGCTTTGTGCCTTAGGAAAACAGAGTGAACTTCAATATAAAACAAGTTTTTCAACTCAAAGATAATAAAATTTAAATTCTGTAAAACTTGCTAGCCGAAAATGATAAGTATTTTTTACAACACAAAGTAAGAAAACATAAATATCTTTATACTAAATAGCTGCTGTCAGTAACAATTTATTACTTGCTGTCATAATTAATAACATAAACATTTATTAGCCCAACTTCTTGTTCAACTAGTACACAGCCGAAATCCTGATCATAATCTTCTTCTGCAGGTTATTAACTCTTAGCCAATTAAAAAGTATGGTCAAAACAAATAAAACTGTCCAGTTGCAACCTGTTTTGTTCAAGCATCTATATATATATATCACCTATAACCTTCAGTTTACCCATTAACACTGAACACAAACTTAAACTAAAAGAAGAAAAAAACTGTAAACAAACAAAGAAATAGAAACAGAAAAGAGGAGATAAAGAGGGTTTCAGGAAATTTTCATTTGCAAGTATCTTCTTCAACACCTTCTGTTCATAGTTTTTGATTGGTGAGTAAACTAACTAATTTCAATTTTAGTCTATATGTTTGTTTGTATTTTGAACATACTGATTTGTATATGTTCTGTTTGCACTGGAAGTTTACATAATTGTTGCTGAGTAGTACTTCAAGTTTTTGGTATCAATACTTCAAGTTTAAACAAAAAAGCTTATACATATTAACAATTTAAAATTTTGTATTGTGAAAATTCAAGTTGTTTATATGAAAACAAAGCCTGTAAGCATGTTTGAAGTTTAACAGTAGGATATTAACCCTATATTCAAACTACAGGTTTAAAAGAAAATTAAGGTTTAAAATTCAAATGCTGAAATTTGTAAATCCAATAGCATAATTAGTTTTCATAAACATAATTATTATTTTACACATAAAAATTGTAATTTATAATCAGTGATTTTCGGAGCAGTTTTGCATTGAAGTTTTACTGCATATTTGTCAAATTTGGAAGATTGATGAAATTTTAATTCCTAAAATTTGGCATGAAGCAAGATTAAAGAGATATCAACACTAGAAAAATGTTGAATTATTTTTCGAATGCAAGTGTTTTGTGCTTGAATCACAAGTAGGGTTTAAGCCCAAATTTTTTCGAAGCTCTGTAAAAATTTGATTTCAGCTCCAATAAGAAACCGAGTGTAGTATGATTTTTGGTGGAGCTAGTTGGTGGTGTAGGAGACGTCTTGGTGAATTTTCATCACCTCTGGTGATGTGTGGTGGCTGCACGCGTGATTGGTTCATCAGTGATGTTTTCGTATGTTAGAGCTACAGGTCGAATTCCTTATTTCGACTTGTAATTGAATTTTGGGCTTCGAATTCACTTAAGTGGATCATTTGTGGTGTGTGGGGACTGTAGAGAGTCGCCGCAGGCAAGGTGAGCCACCATGCACGTGCACGGTGGCGAAGTGGGGTTCGAGGATCAGTGAGTGGGGCATGCTCGAGACACTAGTGAGGATGCTTCGAATAATTCCTGTGTTTCTCCGAGTAGCGTACGAGAGTGGCTTCAGATAAGCGTTTACAACTTAACTTTTAACATAAAAAAAAAGAAGGGAAAAAGAACTGGAGAGAAGAAGAAAGGGCAGGGGAGAGAAACACGAGAGAGACGTGGGAAACTCGAGTTTTTCTCGAGTAAATAACGGTGTGTCTCGGTGCTTTCAAATGGTCATGTACTGTTTTTGTACAGGTTTATAGCTAAGTTAATTAAACAAATGTTAATTAAATTAAGCTAGTGTTTTAATTAAAGATTTGATTTAAGTAAATATATAAAGGTAAGAGATTTGTCAGTAAATAATTGGAATGTTGATAAAAATGTATACTAGAATTTTTAAATTAATAACTTTATGTTGAATTTGAAATAAAAATTTAATCCTACGTTAAATCCATTAAAATCTCTAGAACATAAGCTTATCATTAAAAAGTTAATTAGTGAATGGAAGTTAACTTACGAGATTAATTAAAGATATTACACTTTAATTAAATTGATAAATAAAGTAATTTGTGATAATTAAATAATTAATTCATTTTAAAAGTAAATTATTAATTAATAATTAAGAATCAATTAATAAATTGAGTATTTGAGAAATAGTTAATGAATAGAAGTTAATTAATTAAATAATTAATTAAAGATGAGATGATTAATAAATTAATTATTAATGATTAACTAATTAATAAATTGATCATCAATAAGTTAATTAATCAGTAATTAATTAAACGGGAAAAAATAGTTTATTTTTAAGCAAATAATTTAGTTAAGTAAAACCAAACTGTTTGATATGCATTGATAACTCTGTTTGGTTGACTGTGATATCTGTTGATGATATTTCTGTGATATGTTATGATATATTATGGATATCTGTGATAACTGTGTAGGATTTATCTGATATATCTGCTATGTTAATTCTTGATATTTAAATTAAACTATTAAGTTAAATAGACAACTTGGCCCTTAAAATGGCGTTTGGATCCGATGAGACCGGGATCGGAAGAATCAATTTTTAATTCTCCGAAAACCACATCGATCTAAATTAAACGATAGGTCGTAACTTATCAAATGGAGATCGAGATGGACTTTCAGAATGCAAGGGTTATCGTCGTTAACTCTGAGGGTGATTCCAATATGAGTGTAACGAGATAATGCCTTCGGTTTCGTTCGAACCTGGAACGAACTTGTATGGATTGAATGCTTTCAACACATCGTCAGGCGGACGATGAGCATTCTAAGTGATATGTCCTTTAAAGGTAATCGTAGCCTCAAGCCACATCAACCGAGAATGGCTAAAACAGGGGATATGCAGCAAGGTTAGGCGGGTCATGCCCAAGCAGGACAAGATTTTCCCCTGTCTAGATGTCCCTTTTTATTTCGGCTTATTGGGCAGTTGTTGGCCACAACTGCGGGGTTATCTTGTTCG